>JAECXO010000269.1:2400000-3705000 GCA_018152825.1 Scaptomyza hsui
GGCATTGTTCACAAATTGTGGTTGCACTTGGCGATACAGCATCAAACAGCAACAACAACATGTACATTAGAACCAGAGCCCGTAAAAGACAACAACAACAACAACAACAACAGCAAATGAATGAGTGTCGATGAGTGCTCATCGAGGCTGTCAACTTGTTCGAGCTCAAACTCTATCTCTCTCTTACAACATCTCTTTCATACACTCTGGTTCTACCTTTTGTATATAGTTGTCTCTCTTTTAGTTATTGCAGTTTTTCATGGTCAAATCTAAGTTTGCGCATCTAAATCAACACACGAGCATTCTATACTATATCAACATGCGACTAATGTGCGTATAGAGTATACATACATACATACATACATGGCCACACATGGTGTGTTCTTCTGACGATTTGTTGTTGACAGCCGCTTTGGTGTTGATAAACGTTTAACTCAATAACAATTTGCAAGCAAAAAACGTTTTAAATCATTCTTAATCGAGTCGAACACTTTTAATTTAAAATATTTCTTTTACCAAACCAAAATATATGTTTTAAATTTTTTCCATCATAAATTGGAGATTTCTCTTCTTGTTTTTTATTGCCCGCAAGTGCATTTGATTGAAAAATCCAATTATATCAAATTTTGTGCATTTACAATGCACTTTTTTGCTGCGTTGCACATGCAAATGATTGGCAAAAACT
This sequence comes from Scaptomyza hsui, assembly GCA_018152825.1. Lineage (NCBI taxonomy): Eukaryota > Metazoa > Arthropoda > Insecta > Diptera > Drosophilidae > Scaptomyza > Scaptomyza hsui. The sequence goes on from JAECXO010000269.1 coordinate 2,400,686, forward strand.
ATAATAACACAAAATAAAACATCATTATTTATTTATAATGATGCTGTGTGAAGTCAAGTGCATATATAATGACGCTGCCGCCAGTTGGCAATCAGTTGCAGCCAAGTCAGAACCTTTTAATTTCATTGTGTCTGTGGCCATGTGAAACAGTTTGATTAATGGTTGGGAATCCTCTACTCAGCTTTACACAGCGCCACGTTTCAGCTATCTCATTTTTCTTTTTTGGCTATTAATTTTCATAAGTAAAAGGAAACTGCAGTAAATAGCATATGAAGGTACTTTTAAATGCACCATATATTGCTTTTAGCCGATGTAATTTATATTAATAGCAAAGGAAAAACGGCTATAATTGTATAAGCTGGATTCTTCTGTATGTGTGGGTTAAGAGGAACTGGTTTAAGTTAAGTTACTTTAATGCTTGCCTTGCTCCTTCATGAGTTTAAGTGAAACAAGAACTGCTGTGGTTAAAAGTTGAATCGCTTACTTAAAACCTCTGTTTACACACTTAAGAAGTTGTTAATTAAAAACAAGTTAGGGTTTAAATTTTATGCACATAACTGCAGGAGCCCTGTACTTCGAACTTAGGTCAACTTCCCAGCCCTTAAACTCCATTTCAAACCTAATCAGACCAAACATGTTGCACACATGCATGCCAATCAAACATGTTTGAGATGGCAATCCAACCAACGTCCAGCGCTGTCCACCCCAAAAGCCTCTATGCCATGTATCTGCATCATGTCCAATGCCAATCAAACATGTGCACGAACTTGACTTTCAATGTAAAGCGAACAAGGCGAAAGCGATGTCGGCGTCGACGTTGACTTTGCCGCTGGCTGTGATCGGCGGCGGCGTCGACGTTTGCTGCTGCAACCTTGACCCGGTTCTTGAAACTGCAAGCAGCAGCTGCAGCCGCCACAGTCATCATCACTGCTGTGCAACATTGTGAGAGCAAACAGGTTTTATTTTTCGCCTGCCGGTCAACTCAAGAGAGCGGTCTGAGTCGGAGAGCGGCTGATCGAACAAGTTGTTGTTGTTGTTGTTGCTGCTGTTGTCGGGTTGCGCATGCGCAAATTTGTTGGAAGTTTCCATCCCACTTGCACTTGCACTTCCAATTTTTCGAGTGTTGGTCGCTTTAGTGAATTGGCAATTAGCGGGGCCGCCGTCGTCGTTTTTTATGCTCATATTTACATTGCACGCACACGCATTATTAACTACCATACTATTTTATTTTATTTCGTTTTTGTTTTTATTATTGATGTCTTAATGTGGCAACGGCGATGGTCAACTGGCCGGGACCGGACTGGAGTGACACACGACATTGAACGTGGCTTGTTTGGCAAAAACAGAAAACTTATATTCTCTGACTGCTGCTACGGCTGACGTCAGCGTCGCAATATTGGCCGCCTGTTTGTAGAAGGTCGAGGTTAATTAAGTTGTCTTTGGCCGTGTGTTGCATGGCGACCTTGTTATTGCCCCGTCTCAACTTAGGCTGCCACAACTAGCTTGCAATCTTGACATTTTGGCTTAAGCTCTCTCTCTCTCTCTTTCGTTCCTTAATGCATTATTAATGCTTGCAAATTAATGCAAACTCTGCCGTGGCAGACGAGACAAGCGCCACTTTACTCACAAAGTTAATTGGTTTTACGTTTTTTTTTATTAAAATTCAATTAGATTTGCGGCTTCAGAGATTTCCTCAACAGGGACTCCTTGCAGCCTCGTTGAGTGCCTGCTGCAACCGGGCGTGGCATTTACTTAACTTGTGAAATGTGTGTGTGTGTGTGGTGTGTGGTGTATCCTCTTCCTTTTCTTCTCCTCGTTCATCTGCTTCTTGTTTTATGCTCCATGCTCTCAATTCGCAATTCCCAGTTGTCACGTCGCGCAGTAGAATATTTCGTATTAAATTGTTGCCAGCAACGTGAGTCAGTTTATAATACACTGTTTTTTTTTCCTTTTTTGAATGGAAGAAAAGAGTATATTGACTCTTAAGAGTAGATAAAGTATATTCCACCTTCCTTACCACAAGCAGAGTATTTCTAAGTCGTATGTGTACCGATTCCAAAGTACTTACTAGTTTAGTAGTTTGTTTCTACAGTTGTTGTTGCTGTGGTTGCACGGTTGCACGAATGACAGCTTTGCAATTTAGTTGCAAATTGGCATAGAGTGTTGTCGTTGAAAGCGACAGGCGACAAGTTGCCACAAGGAAGAAAAAGAAATCAATGTGCAACCAGCAATTGTGCATAGCACAGAAACTAAGTTGAATTGGGACCAGAAGATAGATTTACCTAACACAAGGCTACAGAAACTAAGTGGAAAAACATATGGAGCTCGTCAAGGCAACGGAATAAAAGAACCATTTAATTCCACACAAAAGAGCAACAAAAAATTGCTACTAAAATATGCCACAAAATGGGCAACAAGTGCGAAACCCCAAAGAATAAGCATCAAAGGAAGCATAAAAAAAAACCGCACAAAAAAATACTTAGCTCAGCTGTGCTGCTATTTGCTTAATTAAATGCGCAATAAGTGGGCGTGGCAGCGTGAGGAGGCAATTCAAGCGTAATGGATAAAGAAAGAAAGAAAAAACTCAACGGTCAGATAGCGTGCGCTTAAAATAATCAAGAGCCAGAAGACAAGCAGAAGACAAGCGAAAAAAGGGGGAGAAGTGAATAGGCAAAAGTCGCTGCTTGTATTTGATTACAAAGCATTTATAAGAAGGATATGCGCAAAGGATAACAAGCCAAGGAAGCCGCACGAGCCGCAGTGAAAGGAGGAATGAAATCAAGTAATACAATAATAAAACGCAAAAGTTGCACCATCAACAAACAACAAGCGAAAAAAAAAAAACTGGTAGCTACAAACATCTGCAGGTAAATCATTATGGTGGGAGACTTTAGCTGTAATTAATGAGCAGCTCGAACATCGAGTCGAGCCTGAAACGCTGAACAAATTAACCTGAACTAAGCTGAGGGTCGCCAAGGGTTAGTCGAGGGTTCGTTCCATCGCATCTCGGGGCTCGTTTGGGGTGTCCAACTTGAGGCGAGTTCAAGTGCAATTAAAGCAACGCCGCATTTTTTTTTGCTTGTAATCGTTTCACTTTTTCTGCCTTGCCCCAAGCTACAAGAGTCATGGCAAAGCCTTGAATGACGCAGTGAACAAAAACTGCCAGCAAATGTTGGTTAAATGTGAAGATAACCAAGGAAACTTTCTGTGACTAAGAATGTATCTTACTTAATGTAATTGGAAACGTTCGGCAACAGAAAAATATTTCAATTAAATTTTAACACTTGAAAAAATGTATAGCTGCTTTAGCAATTCAAACAATTCAATAAACATATCCTGTATCGTTTTTCAATTATTTCTCTTGTAACATTCCTGTTTGCAATAAATGTCGAATCAAGTATGAATTTAATTGTACATCAAAGGACTATTAACTTGTTACCGATAACACAGCTACTTCCGAATTCTTAAACATTTTATTGAATTCATTAAATTCCTAGATGTACACACACACACACACACACACACACTGCCCATTGCCTTTTTGCTGCCGTGCTCTGGTGAGGGGAGAAGGGGGGGAGGGGGAGGAGGGGGTTTCATATTGTTATGCTTGTTGTATAGAAATGACTTGGGGGCGTCTTTTGTTGTGGTGCCAAAAACTTTTGCCAGTTAATTATTAAGTAGATACACGAATTTATTGCGACTTCAGCCGCAGGACACGCCCCTTCTGCTACTACGCCTACGTTTGTTGTGTGTGTGTGTGCGTTGAGGTGTAAACGTGCGGATTAAGTGTCTTGCTGTCAGTTCGTGCCCCAACGCAGAGATAGAGAGAGGAAGAGAGAGATGGAGATGTATATCAATGTATATTTTGGGCGGACCGGATGAAATTTACGCTTCGCTTAGAAGTTGGCCAGAAACTTGGCTAATTTCGGTTGCTGCCACGTTCTCTCAGGTGTGCATTGAAAAATTGATGAGATTTTGTGCGCTTTGGTTCTCAGGCAAAAACTTTAGCAGCAGACTCTTGAACTTTAAAGCCGAATCGAGCTGAGCACTGATGCTTAATGCTTGATGGCTGAGAGGCAAAGCAGATGCCGTCAAAAGACCGCAAGCGGATATAGAACATTATTTGCGAGGACTAGACTCCTAGGCAAGAGCCATAAAAACTCAAACAGATGGCAGACAGAAGCATAAAAAAAGAAGAAGAATAACACAGCACATAAAAAGTGCCATAAGAAGTGCAGTCGATATATATCTATGGATGGAAGCATTCATATTCATGCAAAGCAAACAACGAAAAGAGTTGGAAAGGATGCCGGACATGAATCTATAACGAATCTGCTGGCCATATTGATTGGAAAGGTTTTGGGTTGCTGCAGAAATCAAAAGCCAAAGCGCAGCAAAGTATGCAATAAAAAAGAGAGAGAGAAAAAAACGCGAACAGAGGAAATCAAACTTAAATTGAGATTGACTTTGCAGCAAGCTGCCTGCCTCACTCGCACCCTGCAGCATGCCACTTGAGGACATTTGCCAACAATTCCTGGACAGAGGACACGTAAGCCGATTTGTGGCACAGAATAGAGCACAGCATCATTTGCGTTTTTAATTGAATTTCCTGATGGCTGGCAAGGCAAGGGCGGACTCACTTTTGTTGTCTAGCAACCATTGAAGGCAATTTAAGCGGCAGTCAAGTGGGGCACAAAGGGTTCATACGCACACACACACAACCAACCAAATGAATATCAATGAACTGTCATAAAACTGGCGCCGGCATATGTGAGAGATGAGCCCTGAAAACGTTCGGTTCAATGGGGGGAGCTGTGACAACGAGAGGCGAGTGATTCTGACAGTAGCTGACACGTAGGCAAACATTTAAGCGACCCAACAAAACGACAAACAACAACAACAACAATAGTTCACACTTGAAACAAGGCGACACAAACACACACACACACATACACTTATACACATACATAACAGTGTATGTACATGCATATGAATGTTTTGTTAGCACAAAATACAGTGGTCAATTATAGCCAGATATTAAAAGACTCAATTAGGGTTTTTTACTTAATGGAACTAAAGGTTTAAAATCTCAATTTGTGTTTTATAGCTATATTTGAACACCTCTGGCATCTTTAGCATTCCACTTAGCGAGTGACCACTGTAGGATGACACACATTAACAAGGCTGTGTTTGAGTTTTGGGTTCAATTTGCACTGTCAATGACATGTGATTTCAACTAATGACAGTTTTGGGGCGTTATGTGCTCTTAGTAAGATCAACAGCAGTACCAAAAACAACAACAACAACAACAACTACAAAACACACTTAAGGTCCCACATTTGCTAAACGGCTTAAAATTTAATGAAATTTCCATGTTAGCCGCAAAAGTTTCTGCCAAAAATGTTGTAAAATAAATTTATATTTAACATGACATGGCGTATGATTAATTTAAGCTTTTGCCGCAGTCGGTTTCCGTGTCTAGTTAACTTTATCCAATTTAAGCACACACACACACACACACAAACAGTCATCTTTAAAAGCTTACCCAAAATTGTATTTGCTTTGACAGTGAAAATCTTTCCGTACTTCTTCTTTATATATGCACATATGAATTTTCTTCATTTTAGACACACAGACACTTGGTAATGTTGTTTGTGTTTGTGGCACAACAACAATACTCCGCACCTCTTTCAACACTCACTCCGTCCGTCCTACCCTTTAAAGCGTGTAAGTCCTGTGGGCTCTTATCGTGGTGTCTATATGTATTTTTGATTAGCTATTTAAGGACTTTGTATCTGACTGCTGTTTGTGTGCGTGTGTGTATGTGTGGTGAAGGCAGCCAAAACATTTACAACCTTATTGCTGTGTCGCGCCATTTGGCTGCCACACACAAACACACACACACACACACATACACTCACACAAAGTTTAAATTGTCAGGGCACATTCACTTTTAATGAGTTTCTGTTTGTTTATTTATACATACATAGCGCATTTAATATTTATCGAGCTGAACTTACCGAAACATAAAGTGGAACGCTCGCTGTCCTTGAACATGTCAGCCTGCAAAGGAAACAAGAAGAAACAAATACGTAAATATAGAAATTATTACAATTTGTAAGTGCTACTTTTGCAAATTTGTAAAGTTGTTAAAACAAACAAAGTAAACATATACATGTAGTACAAAATCCACGCTTTTTTGAACACATCCTAAAATTCATTCAACCGTCTGCAGCATTGCCCTACATTTATTTTTTTTGGCCACACTACGTATACGTTATTCACATGCATCATTTGGATAATCAAAAGAGTGTCAAATCAATGCAAATTGACAAGGCACTTAATGCCAGTAACCCAGATACATGTTGTCATGTTCGCGTATCCTCTCTCGCTTATTGCCGCATTAAGTGCACACACACACACACACAAACCTATTCACACATACTATAACAGACAGGCAATGTGCAATGCATGTTTTGCGATTGACAAACTCTTTTGACCCAACAACAGCCCAGCAGCGCATTTCTCGTATTGATTGATGAATGAATAGCATCATTGACTTGTCTATCAAATACACAGAGTGGCACACACACACACACACACACACACAAGCAGAGGACATGAATAGTACTCGAGGCGTAGCATACTTTTTAGCGCGGTCATTTAAATTAAAGCTGCTGCTGCTGCTGCTGCTGTTAGAGAGTGAAATAATCGCTGAACAAAGCAATTTGCATGAGCTTCAACAATAAGCTGCAAAAGCCAAACGTTAACAGCAGCTGACATCATCATAATGATAATGGTGATGATATCTGGACACAAAGAGCGAGAGAGAGAAAGAAAGAGAAGCCATCAAGGCTTGCATTTGCAGCCACACAACTGACAACAACAGGGAATTGGTCTAGCCAACAAGTCAAGGCAACCAAATGCTGCCTCAAGTTGTACCCCCCGTCTCCTTGCCCCGCTTGTCGGTTAACGATAATGGTGCCTGTCTTGGCAAACAATTGGCATTGTTAATGTTTGCTTTTGTCAGAAGGCCGCAGGATGCAGCAAATCCCGACCTCACATCTCCTGCCGCTGCTGCCGCGGTCTAATTAGCCCAAAAGGCCACAGAACTGTTGCCCAAAAATGTGTCTGTATTAGGGACTTGACTTGGATTTATCACGCATACGACGCGTTTGCCAAAAATGCCAGCCACAAAGAGCACCCACAACAAGCAGGAACGAGCATCAAGAACGACAACAGCGATAACTAAAAATGTAATTTGGGCATTAAGAGCGCGCGCTTGGCAAACATAAAATAACCTTGATTAGAAACTCAAATGCGCGCGGCCTGCCAAAATACCCATGCACAGGCGTATAAAAGATTGGAGGCAAAGGTGTTTGGCTGATGGTATCTGGGTTACGGTTTGGAGCATGCCAGAACGACCTGGCTGCCGCTGACACGTGGCTCCATATATCAGACGACCCAAGCCTGAAACGACTTTGGCCCCAGCAACAAAAACACACACACACACACACTCGTATATATCAGCGGGAAGCACACCTGTGCCAAAAAAAAAAGAAGGTGGCCAACTGCTGGGATGCTGCCACCCTTATACATGTGTGTGTGTTGGTGTGTGTGTGTTAGCCTGAGTCACCACTGCGTAGCCCTAAAGCCTGTTAGGCAATAATAAAAATCCAGCAGCAGCCAAAAACACAGAAGCAACGAATTATGAATGCTCTTAATGTTTTTGGATTTTTTTTAACCAGAACAACTCCAAACAATTAAAACCATTTAGTCACTTATAAATTATTTAAATGACATTTGCCAGGCAACAATTCATGTTTGCTAAAAGCTTATTAAAAGCCTTCACACACAAATTGATGAGAATTGTTGCAAATGAAGGCATTAAATATTTAACTAAAGTTCATGTTAATGAAATGCAACCAAATTTAAGTTTACAACGTATTCCATTTGAAAGCTATAAATAGAATTCGGTTGAATTTGTAAAAATAGTTTTTAATAGCACAATATTTCCAAGTATTTAAAGCCATGAAAGCAAGTTTATGCATGTTCTAAATGTACAGAAATAACGGTTTTCGAGAAGCGAGAAAAACACAATTATGTGTGCATGCGTGTGTGTGTGTTTTAAGCCGAAAGAGAAATGTGAAAGACGAAACCGGAACGAAGTTCCCGCAGACACCGGACTAATCAACGAAATTGCTGCAGCCTTTTAGGCGCACAGTTAGCATATGGCAACAAAATTGGGCTGTCCCTTCTTTGCATATTTGTTGTTCGACACACATTTTTCGCCACGCTTTGATTAAGGGCCGTGGCAATTTCGTCAGATGATTGATGGCATTGACTGAATGAGGCAGCAGAATTGATCAAAATTCGGGAAATGTGCAACAAATAAACAGAGTTTGAAGACACGACACGACAACAACAATAATTGCTTTTGTGGTACAAACAACAAACTGAAGAAGCTCTCCAGGTAATAAAGTAAGAAAAACTAGCTGCAAAACTTTTTTCGTGCGAAAATAAAATTCGAACAACAACTATAAATTGCAGTTGGTACTCTTGTAGTACATAAAAAAGTACAAATACAAGTACAAGTACAAGTTTAAAATTGCATTGGGAAAAGTAAGATTTATTTTTGGCTGCCTGGAGAGAAATTGTTGCTTCGAGTCAAGTGTCGTGCTTTATTCGTAGAAGGGCTCTTGCCGAGACACATAATCACACACACACAAAGTATAACGAAGAGCATCACATTATAATCAAGCCACAACTTGAGAAGTTCGCATGCCTTGTCATTAGAAGGGCGTGCTCAACAAAAAACAACCATTGTATTAAGTAGACATATGTATGGGGATATAAGTGTGTAAGTGCGTAAGTAAGTATAAGTCGACATAGTCCTATATTCAAAACACGCAACACTTGTCATCAGCAGGCGCCGGCAATCATTCACGCACCAACACACACACACACACACACACACACACACACATACACGCTTAAACAATAAACAGCTGCCTGCGACTTTGAGAAGCATTTGTTAGCCGTCTCGTGGGTGCTTTTTTTTGCTGTATGTTTGCTGCCTTCATTAAAGTGTCGCCAATTGTTGGTGTTGTTACTAAGATACCCTGTAACTCAGCGTTTAAATTTTGTGTTATTTTAACACTGATTTAATAAACGTTTATACAGGCTTTGCATGGAAAAAAATAAAAAATTTCTCTGTTTTATGAATTTTTATAAAATCCGCAAACTCATTCAAAAAGAAAACAAACAAATCAATTTATGCAAATCAACTGGGAGTTAAAATGGCAATTCAGTTAAATATTGACTTGTAATAAATAAAAAATATTTTTACTAAAATAAATTATTCCATCAAATAAAAATGTGTGTTTATTTAAACTGTGATATTTTTCTAAAAATTTCTTAAATAAAGCATAGCCGTAGTTCATTTTCTATCTCCCATTTTAATTGTTTGCTGTTCATTTGTGACAGGATTTGATTTTCAGTTGACTACTTAGCAGGCATTTGTGGCACGTATTACGAACTCCTGCCAAGCTTTTTATGGTGCACGATTTTCTTTGCCCCACCCCATTACGTGCCTTAACACCTGTACTGTGATGACAGTTTAAAACGGAGCGCAATTGAAACGAAGGCAAACGCCTTAAGGCTGTGTGTGTGTTAGTAGGAGTATGTGTGTGTGTGTGTGTGTGTTTGTTGCACTTGACTTAATTGAATCAGTGATTGACATGTCATTGTTTATTTTTGGTTGATCTCGGAGCATTTGTCATGCAAATAAACAAAAGCTGAAAGCAAAACTTGCACATAAACAGCAAACAAAAGTAAAGTCCTTCGTATGTATGTGCATGTGTGTGTCTGTGTGTGTTTGTGTGGGTGTATTGTCTGCGCATGCAGCACTCACAAAACATTCATCAATTATCAAGTGAAAAGAGCCTCGAGACTAGAACGAAAAAGCAATAAATCTAAACAAGGCCCCAAGGGACTCTGCCCAGATCAACCAAGAAGGACTCCAACAAAACATGATGTGAGTTATACAATATATAGAGAGAGAGAAGAGAAGGACCCAAGGAGAGAGCGAGATGGATAGCTTTTGATTATGCGTATATGCATGTCCAGAGAAATTCATTTACATTCACATTCACATTTCTGTTGCATAAACCAGCCATTGGTTGCACCAACAAAAGGCAATAAGAATGGAATAAAAGTAGCTCTCACCTTGGCCAAATCACTGAGTGAAGACTTGTTAAGACCAGAAAAACTATTGGGTAACAGCAAAAGAAAACTAGGAAAACATAAGAAATAACTACAAGTTTAACACGCGTTTGCTTGAGTGACTTTGGCTTATCAAATTGTTAAGTGGGTGGGGGGAGAGGGAGAGGGGGTGGCAAGCTGCAACACGTATGTATACGTATACGTAACAAATACAAATTTAAGTAAAACAAGCTTGGCAAAAAAGTTTGCACAGTGTAAATTTTTCTTTCGCTACTTTGCACTTTTAGTTTTTCGGCTATGTGTGTGTGTGTGTGTGTGTATGTGTGTGTGAGTGACGTCTCTGCAGCATAAAACGAACGACAGAGACAAAGGCAACGTTGTGGCACACCAGCAAGAAGAAGAAGAAGAAGAGATGAGGAAAATCCATTGATTTCGCTGGCTAAATGGAAAGACTGAGTGTGAGAAGGATACCCAAAGGACTAAGAAGAAGATGAGCACGATGTGCAGCGAAAGCGACAAAATAAGGCAGAGAGAGGAAGTGACAGAAGAAGCCAAGGGCAGGGGGGGAGGTGGGGTGGCAAGGGGCCTTTCAAACTGAAAGGCGTTCAGCTGGCAAACATAAGTCGCACACTCAAATCAATGGCATTGACAGTCGGCTTTGTGTGTGTGTGTGTGTGTGCGAGTGTGTGCGTGTGTGGGGAGAACAAATGCGAAAAAGCTGTTCAGCGGGGGGGTTGAAGGGTGTGGGGGCATGGCAATTGTATTCATTTGACTTGGCAACCAATTGTTGCAAGTGGCAATTGTTGTAATGGAAATTCGCAGCAGGCAGTCTTCAAATAAAAGCAGAGCCACACACACACACACACATTAAACACACACAGCATGCAAATTTAAATGCGCAACATTTCAATTGCAAATGTTGAATTAGAAATCGAATTCAATGTAAATATTTAACATACATATATATTTTCTTTCTTTTGCAAGACAATTAGTTCTCATTGGAAGAGAAGAATGTTTGAAAATCTATAATCATTCATTATTTATTGCAAAGCTTAGATACAAAAGAAGTAGAAGCAGAGGTTTAGTTAAGGATTTGCATTTAAATTGATTGCCAATATAGCATTTCAATTATTGGATACTTTACAAAGGAGTTTTGTTTGCAATTTAAGTAAATGGTTTTTAAGTGGTCAAAGCAATCAACGAAAATAAAATTGTAAAATAATAAAATATTGTAAACTTAAGTAAAATCTACACATTTACAAGCTATTAACATTTATTTGTGTTTATAAAACATTCAAAAACCTATTTGGTTGCCCATTAGTATCGTTCTAAAAGCCAAATGCACATCATATATATGCAAATCCATGTACACATATATGTATATATATATTAGCTCTTGTAACAACAGAATATGATATCATCATTTCATGGTAAGTACACACATCTTACAAGTAGGTATTATTGTATACTATACACATATTCAATTTGTATACTTATGCCATTTGGCTTTTACTCGAGTGTTTGTGTGTGTGTGTTTGTGTAAACAGAAAGCTCCGAAAAGAAGAAAAAAAAATGTGACTAATAGAGAAGAAAACGTGCAACGCGGCTGCCGTCGACGACGACGTTTCGCACAGATAAAAGGCAACAATAACACAAATAAAAAGACGAAAAACGAAACGAAAATTAAATAAATAAATGTGAGTAAAGTGAGAGCAGAGCGCACGGTTGGGGGAAGGTGCATGAATATGGGGGCGGGGGGTGCGTTACAGGCGTTGAAGACGTGACAGCATAAATGGCGGTCAAAAAGTGTTCCGAGTGTTTTATTTGTATTTGTAATTGCGCGTATGCTTGCTTGTCTCTGTGTGAAAACAAATTTTCAAGGATTGCAATTACAACAACAGCAGCAACAACTGGCAAACAAACAAGCCAGCAAAAGCTGCCAGACAACAACAATTGCAACAGCAGCAACAACAACAGCAACAACAAAAAAGAGTAGAAAGATAAAAACTACCTTGGCCCAGAATTGAGGCGCATAAATACAACGCACCTATATTGCCTATATGCAAGTATGTGTGTGTGTGTGGGTGTGTCCATCTGACAGTGTGTCTGTGTGTGTGTGTGTGTTTGCTTGTATTGGCAGCAGATATCGAGCGCATTGAGCTCACTGCAACAACAACAACAAGCAAGAAACAACAACAGCCGCAATAACAAGCAACAATAAATGACGACGACGATGTCGCTACTGTCGTCGTTGTCGCCCCGCCCCTACCCTCTCCCCCAGCGGGTTTTGAACGTTGCAAGGGCAAAAGAAAAGCGCCTTCATTATTTGATAGTATCCACGAAGGAACTTTGGTTCAAAATGCAATTTTTCGTTTAAGAAATTATTCTTAACTAAATTATAAGATTTTTAAGATGGTTTTCTAGACTTTGGCGGGATCAAAGGTTTTTTTTTTTTATTGCTATTGCTCATTTAATTGTTAGTTTAAGTACTTCCTACTGGTTATTATTTAAGATATACGCTTTGGAATTTGAACCATATAAAACGTTTCATATTAGGCATTATAAAATAGTATAAACAATTAAAGTTGTACTTTTGTTTACTTATTCTTTTTTTTTTGAACAGAGGTCATTAAATTTCCTCATTAACAATCAAATTCTTTACATATTTCAAGTTTCCCATTTCAATTATTGAATTTGTAAGAGGAGCACACAGCCAAAGACAAAGAACACTGTCTGTGGCTTGAAACGACACACATTTGAAATCAGAGAGCTATTAAATAAATAGTTTCGCTTTTGTTTCCTGATTTGCACGTCCCAAATGCACTGTGCAGTCGCCGTCGCTGTCGTCGCAGCAAATGGGGCAAAATGCAGGCACAAAGTGCATACTAAAGACGTGACCAAGACGTCAAGAAAGCAAAGCACGAAAGAATAACGAAGAGCGATGTTTAACGTAGCGTATGCGCAATATGCTTACAATTGGTCAGCAACACCGTTCATATCTTTTGTATGACAGCATAGGGCGCCGTCGCTTGAAGACGTGTTCGATGACTCAAAAGCAGACAAAGACACAACCGAAGGGGGAGTGCAGTACGAAAGGGGGGGAGTCATTGAGTCGCTGCTTATCAGTGACAAAGTTTGTTCAAGTCGAGGCACACTGTAAACACTGTGAAAGAGAGAGACTGTAAACTGTAAATGAAACTGAAACTGGCTGAGGCTATTTTGAGGGCTTAAAAGCAGCGTCAACGTCGCATCGATAAGCTGGGGGGCGGGGGAGAGTACACCGTTTCTGGCCAAGTCAAGGAATGGCAAAAGCAAATTTTGGTCATTGAACACGTTTTTCAATTTCCAAACAAGCACAATTTGTGTGTTGTAAAAACAATGCCAATTTTTTTTTCTTTTTGCTTGCTTGTAAATTGGTATCTTAGCTTATATTCTTGACCGCCTTTTCTTGTGCTGCAGCAATAAAGTGGAGCAGGCAGGCAACAACAACAACAAATGAATACAATTAAAATTATTTATTAGTTGCTGCTCGAGTTTGCCATCTTCAAGTGAAGGCGGCCAGCATCGAAAATTGGCCTCAACAGTAGCCAGAACAGAATGAAAACAAATTCAAAGATGGCAACAGCAGTCGCAACAATAACAACAGGCGGCACATTTGGCCATGCCTTTTTGGCCATTTGCCAGATACTTTTTTGGTGGCTGCCGCCCAACAAGAAACACAACAGCAGCAACAACAACAACATTACGTTGTATCCATCTTCTCAACCTCGGCCAAGTTGGCTTTGGACTAAAGCTTATTTATGTGCGTTGGCTGCAAAATATGGCGCACAAACATTTTCCTTTGCTTATTTACTGCAGTCCATAACAAAAACAACAACAAGACCAAGAAGAAGAGCGCTGGCAAAAAGCTAATTGGGTGGGTGGCATCGCCAAAGATGCAATATTTTCTGCATATTTAAGATAAAAATATTTCGTTGTGCCAAAAAGTATATATATACAATTTTTGACTGATCGAAGGGCTGAAGTGGCCAAAAACTAAACATATGTTGGATTTGGCCAACTAAAGATACATTTTTCAATATTGTTTACTGTTTACAAGCCAGCGTTGCAACTGCAAATTTACTTAACCTGATTTAGGCAGACAAGCGAAAAAAAAGAGAGAGAGAATAAAGTATCTTCTTCACATTCTTCTGCCATAATAAAGAGTGCAAACTTCTGAGCTGAATTCTTATCAAAAGTGAAGCTGAAGAATATCGAGCCAAATGTTTCAACATTTCAGAGCAGCAGCAGTAATGATAAAGTCAAGTCAATGAACTTACACACACACACGTATTGTTTACATGCTTATCAGCATAATTTGTGTCGTGTCTAAATAATTGTCAAAAAATATATATATGATAACTAAACGAGAGGCGTGGGAAATATTACTCAAAAATGAGCTATTTTCAGTTTCTACCTGTTGTTTTTTTATGCTTAGACAGTTCGAAAGTTGAATGCGCTTTTAATATGATAAGCATTGAGAAGAGTCGAATGTGAATAAACTGAGGTAAGCGTCGCATAATTTACTTTGATGTATTACCCGTAGAAGATCACTGCAGCGACGAGAAGCTACTTAATTACGTGCGTTCTTTGAGAAATTAATTAAGGAATTGTCACATCAATCAGGCGCCCACTTAGCCGACTGACGACTTTGTTCAAGTATACTATATTGGAATAAACAAATAAAAATATAGACAGAGAGAATGCAGGAAAATAGATTTACGAGTGTCGCAAATTTATGACAGATGTAAAAATTGTCAGCGCTTTTTATGGCCAACGTTTTTTGACGCTTGACTGAAGTCTGAAGAGCATATCCGATGAGTGACCAGCTGGCCATATCTATGGCCCTGACTGACTGGCGAGCTACCCTGCCCCCTCCTCCCTCTCCTCTGTCTTTTCACGACAAGGCAACAAAGTTTAAAACACTTGCGTTGATAATGAGAAAAGTTCTTTTATACACAGTTCTCGTTTTTTTTTTTGTATTTTTTTTCATTATTTCGCATGTTTTCTTTTCTTTGTGCTGGCCAAGACAAAAGTCTTTTTCTTGATGATTACAATGATCCTTGGGCTTGTAATGAGATATGCGAAAGCACACTCTTGCAGCTAAGCAGCATTTTATTTATATACACATTTCTTTGTTACTTGCACACACACCTATAACACACACACAGGTGTGTTTAAGTTTCTATTATTCTTATTTTTCGCTGGAAAGGCAATTTCTAATAAGAGGCTCTGTGTTGGGCACTTATAGTATTACACATAAATCCCAAATACGATTTAATTCCAGCTAAGCCAAATGGCACAACTTATAAAAAGAAGCAATTTTTGTAAGTTGTTTTAATGGAAATCTCTTACAATAAAATGCAACATTTGTGTTTTTACTCAACTTAAAAGCTTTTTTGATACATTTTTCAATGAATATTCTTATTCAAATATTTTCTCTTATTTTATTTAATAAATTTCTTTTCAAGTACTTAAACGCTTTAAAATACTTGTCTCATAAAAATGAAAATTGACATTCTGATGTTTTAAAATAGAAAAAAAAACACAGAAAACATAAAAATTTTATGTGTTGATGCATACGCTGCATTTGCAATCCTTAAATAAACAGACGCTGCGTATGCGTAATAAAGTATACGTAATTTTTAAAAGAATTTTTGTCATTAAAAACTTCTGCAGGCACTTATAAGGAAGATAAAGAATATTCCCACAGCACTTTAAGTTATAAATTACAAACCTTTTTGTGCGAAACTTTCTTCAAAACCTTTTTTTTGTATCCAATATAATCCATAGAATAGAATAGAATAGAAAAAAATTGCAGCACAGAAAAACTTGTGCAGTCCAAGAACTTAGCACTCGATGCGGTTTTTTAGGAGAAACTAATGCAGAAAAAAAACTGTCACCCTTTGAAAATATATATATATATATATATGTGTGCGAGTGTTGAGTGTGTTTGAGTATCCAAGAGATGCCTTCGAAAAGTAACGAATGACGACAGGTTGCGTGAAAAAAACTCAACTCGCGAAAGAAAAAAGCTCAAAAATAATGTTTGCCTTGTTCCTGTGTTGTGTTGAAAAGTGCAATCGAAAAAATCGTTTAAAAATTTAAATTTTTAAATCCAATTGTTTTGTTTATTTTTTTTTTAAGTTTTTAAAATTTTGTTTTTTTAATTTTACTTTTTGCACTTCACTTGTGACACAATTCCCAATTTGTTGATCATTTCTAATTATTTCTTTATTTTTTTGGGAGTCTGTTCAAATTGTCGCAAAAATGTTTGCTGCTTTATTTTTAGTATCGGGCAATGAAACTACAAAATGTTTTCACTCACTTGTGGAAAATGCCGCTGCACGCACTTTTTTTCTTTGTTGTTGTTGTTGGTTTCCAATTTTTGTTGTTGTTGTTGTTGCAGTTGCTGGTGTTTGTCACTTTCGAGTTTTTACCCTTTGCATTGGTGGGTATTTTTATATAGAGCCGCCGAAAGGAATAGAAAAACTCGACGCGTTGCGATATTATTTGTATTTTGTTGTTGTTGGTGTTTGTTTTTTGGTCCGTTTTATTTTTAGCGTTTTAAATTTTCTGCGGTCAGCGATTTAAAAATACACAAGAGCAGCTCCGCATGGATTGCACTTTAGTTGGACATGGACTTAAAAGCTGATGGATGAGATGCTTCATCAGCACATGATGTTTGATAACTCCAACAGAGAAACGTTGAGAGAGAGAGGAGAGAACTTCAAAACTATTTTTTTTAAACTCGCGCCACTCTCAAATTTGGATCGTGTTATTTTTGGAACTTGTGTTTGGGTTCTTGTTAAACATGTGCTTTGTGCTTGTGGTTTCGTATTATCAGCGTTCACACTTTTTTTTTTTGTATTTTTTGTTGTTTGCTTTGTGTTTTAGTCTGATATTGAAATTGAGTTTCGGTTACAGTTCAACACATGCGATATCTTTAACGGCGGCTGCCTTTTGTATTTAAGTGTCCAATTCACCGCTCCGGCGTTCTACTCACTTCGATGAACATCTTGTAACTATTTTCAAAAAGCGCACGAACGCAGCTGCAGAGCAACGACGGCAACGACGACGCTGCGGAGCGCACAAAAATCAAACCAGCAGCAGCAGCAGCAGCAGCAAGCAGGCAGACAAACGAAACCGAAACCGATACAGAGACCGAGACCGAGACCACCACACAACAACAAAAACAGCAGCCAGCGACAGCGCCAACTCAAGAACACACAACAACAGCAGCAGCAGCAGCAGCAGCAACAGTCGTCGCTGTGTGTGTTGAGAGCGCCAGAGAGTACAATTCAAAGTTAAAGAGCTGAACGCAAGAGAGCGCTGCTGCTTGTGCTTTTGTAAAAACGCAGGCGGCCGCCAGCACAAGAAAGAAAGAAAAATATAACAACAACGAAGCGTAGCATCCGCGTGCTGCGCTGTTGGCTACTGAAGAACTGAAGCACTGGCCAGCCGAACCGTACGACCAGCAACAGCAGCAGCAGCAGTCGCAGCCGAAGCCGAAGTCAGACGAATTGTAATACGAATCGGGTGTGAGTGACGATGAGACAGCTTCGTGCGCGGGCGAAGAGCGCCATGATTACTTAAGCAGTGACTAACTAACAGCTAACAGTGTGGAGCGCACGAGCCAAATATGTGGACAGCAGAGTCAGCTAAGCCAAGCCAAGCCAAGTTTCAAACGTATGTACATACATATGTATGTATGTATGAGTGTATGTTCTGTATTTGGCTGCGCTGTTAGATGAGCTGTGCACTTAACAGCGCTGTTGTGATGCTTTTTAACCATAAGTATAATGCCATATGGTGACCAACTAAGCTTTGATCCATACGAGAACGAATTGAATGACTTATTTAATTAGCTGGAATTGTCATCGCAAATAGCCTGGCAGTTGTAATTACTTCATCATAAAGTTTGACAGGCGCACGCTGTGGGGGGTGCGGGGAGTCAGCCAAAACAAAATGGCCGCAAGTGAATCTGTTCATTAAAGTCACAGAATTGAGAACAACAACAACAGCGACCGTAACAGCCAGAAGTGCAACAACAAACAAAGCTGAATGGAAGCTGAAGCTGAAGCTGAAGCGAAGCCAGTGACAGGCAACAATGCAAAACTTAAGTACAATAAGCGCTTATTAAATGTGCTGAATGCGAATAAACTTTTAGCTAAATAGAAAATGGCGACCGTAAGGACAACGACAGCGATGGCAGCGAAACAATGGCCGGAAATTCGCTCGGCGGAAACCAAACGATGCGATGCGACACCCCAGTCAAAGCCAATGTTGTTGCCACTTGGGTGCCGTCAGTCACCCACAAAAAGGCAACCCTCGCCCCCCCCCCCAGCCCTAGAAAGAATTTGCATTGAGGGGTGGCTTAAAACAAAGCGAGCGTATAACGTTACACTATTGGGGCTGATCTGATTGGGTTCGCCAGCGTAAGTTCCTTGCCGGAACAAGTTTTGAATTGTTCAGGCGCGCAAAATGGGTACAATTTTTCGGCAGTTGCAAACATTAAGTTCTAATGCATAAATCAAATGTTTGCTCCATTCCCTCTCCGTCTGCCCTGCGTATTGATATTGATTAATGAGCCTTGAGCAACTGCACATTGCTTGGCACTTAGCACGTGCTGCCAGGGATCAAATACAGGTACAAGGACAAACAGAACAAAGTTATTTATGGGCGCCTCAGAATGCAATTTGTTGTGGTCAACAAATCGCCATACAAATCTGTGACCAGAGAGACAGAGAAAGATCATTAGAGAAAAAGAGATAGAGACGGAGAAGAAGAAGATGACAACGGACTAAGTTGATTAGTCACGTCCGAAGAATGCCAAAAAGTTAAGAAAGATGCTTTGGCTGGCACCCCAAAAAAGGAAGGTGAGGTGCCTTCTGCTGCCCAAAAATAAAAATCAAATGCGCTAAAAGCGTCCAAGAAGAAATCAGCTTAAGCCAAATGGCGTTAATCCATGAATTATTGCCTAAAAGCATGCCAAAGCGCATTAAGTTTTTGACTTTGCTTCTTGCCAGAGCATAAACACACACACACACACACATACACACACATACATATAAGCGCAGGTAAACAGACAAACAAACGAAACAGGACAAGAACAACAACAGGTAGTAGTTGAAAATGACGAATAGTTGATGCTCTAGCTCTTTAAAAACTATAAATTGATCAACTGTCTAGAGAAAGTAAACTAAAAAGCAACTAAATTGTTAGAAATTCATCCAATAAATATGCAATAAGAAAATTTGATTTAAACTCAAGCTATAAATGTATAACAAATCATTTGTAAAATGCTCATTCATTAGAAATTTACCTGTATAAATATTAGCTTAACTCATTATACCCATTGTTAGGGCACAATCGAAAGAAACAACACAAGCAAAACAACAACAACAAAACATTAGTAATGTCCATGAAAGTGCCAATGAATAACATGAAACATACATTTGTATCTGTTTCTCCCCAACAAGAGAGCCCCCAAAATATATAAAACAACACAAACGCCAATTGCCAAAGCAACAAAAACAAAATAAGCCCAATTCTTTTTTTTTGACCGCACCCAAGAGCAGAAAATCAGAAAAGATACCCAACTCTACTTTAAGGCACATATTTTGCTGTCCATTTTGTGTGTGTGTGTGTGTGTCGCGAGCATTTTTTTTATGAGTATTGACATTATAATCAACGCCGTTTTCAATTTCAACAAACCTCCCAAACAACGAAAAAAAAGGTGCATCCCAAAACAAAAGTAAAAACGCCAAATACGTAAAAAGTTCTGTTTGCCTTTTTTCATTTCGTTGTTCATTTTTATCTTCCACAATGTTTTTTTTTTGTTTTGTTTTGTGTCTTTGGCAAAAAATATGTAAATTATGACTGCAAAAAAGGGAGAAGAATAAAAAAAATACTCTGAGTGTGTGTGTGTGTGTGTGTGGGGCATGCGTCAGTCACCTGCGGTATTTCATTTTCGGTGATGGGTCTCGTTTTTTTTTTATTGCTTAGTTGCTGTTGGCCCCTGTGGCCTCGATTTGAAGCTTCGATCCCATTGCATAGTTGTGAACTTGAGCTGCTCCTGCTCTCCTTCTTCTTCTCCCCAAGGACTATATACCGTTTTAATACATTACACATTCTACAGTTAGTTATGCGTTGCAGCGTAGAGGCATGTGGCATGTGGAGCACATTTATCGACTTTGTTGAGCACCAATTGGGAATTTCTGTGGCTCACCTGAAGTTTCAATTCTGTGGCTTTTGCGGCTTTTCATGCACATGTTATGGATTAAAATAACTTGACTTCAGTGGAGTGCAGTCAATATAGTATTTAACTCATAAAATTATATGAATAGACAAAGTTATATTTAAAGCTATTATCAATTAAATATTTGTTAATTGAACCATGGCAAGTTTTGAGCAAAAATTAGACGCTACTTTTTAATATGTCCATAAAATACTAATAATCATTTCTTAAGACTAAATGTTGTTGCCATGCGACTGAGCCAATTTTATAAGCATATATTTTGTATCTCATGTGATTTTATTTAGCCAATTTATAATTAAGAATAGTTTAAAGAGTGCTTAACCTAAGTTCGAATATCATTCCTGCTTTAAGTATTGTAGTGCATAAAAAATGTTGTCATAATCTTGTATTACAGTAGTCAAAAACAAGAATTCAAACATGTAAGAGAATATGCAAACATAATTGCTGCAGACACACACACACACACACACACACACACACTCAGAGTGTAAGGTGTCATTTGTCCTGCTCTGATCATATTTAACGCTTAGCATAACTCTTCACCCCCTTCTCAAAGCCCCTGTTTCTAATAGTTCATGCTTTCACAGCGCTGACAACTCTCATCTGTCAACTGCAGTGCTCCACTTCGATACCGATAACGATTCTGGTTCCGATTGCAAGTGTGTGTCCGTTCGTGTGTGTGTGAGTGTGTGTGCATTAAATGTCAATAACCATAACTTAATTCATTTGGATTTGGTTTGTCTTTCACATGGCTGGCCCCCCGTTCATCGCCCCACTATCGGATTCGAGCTGTTTGCATTGGCCACAAAGGTCAACTTTGCTATGCTTGTCTGCCATCTACACACCACCACCCAACCCCCAACCAGCCCCCCTTCTGTCTGACAGTGTGGCATGCAGCTTGAGGTATCATTGCTGCTGGTGCTGGCAAAGCACATTGAAATTGAATATGCAGTGTGTGTGTGCAGTGGACGAAAAATATTGACTCGGGTGCAGTTTTTGGGGTGAACCATAAATCAAACTGATTGTCAGGTCGGTTAGAGGGGAGCGGGGGAGAATGTCTGCTGTGGCATCGTTTGAATGAGCTATTGATAACAGTATTAGGCTAATTGTTCATTTTGCCGTCGTCAAAGTATTATAAAGCGATTTAGGAAGTTATTAAGCTAATGTTTCCCAAGCCAAAACACATAATGAAATGATAAAGTTGAGATACTTCATAATCGTTATATTTTCTGTTAGCAAAAAAGGGTGATAAACTAAAGCGTTTATAGTTTTTACGAATGAAAATGCAAGAAAAAAGTTTATGGCAAGTGGCAGTAATAAATTTAGTCATCTGTCATTTACACACACAATAAACATCCTTTTCAAAACAGACGATTGCTTTCAGAAGAGAGAAAGATTATTTTGACACTAACCGCACAACTCAAACAGAAGCTCCTTAAAAAAACAATTGACATTTTTGGGTCAACAAAACAGTTTATACACACACAATGACAGATTTTAAAGCATTTAGACACAAATTTAATTAGAACTTTAATTAAATGATATATGTAAGTGAACATTTGGTTGTTTGAAGTGCCAAACCAGAAATTTGCTAACCAGCAGCAACATGTTGCACAGGCAAACATCGCTCTCGTCTCCCTCGACCAACCGACTCTCGTCACTTTCAGGCCTGCCACCCGCAAATAAAAGCATTAAATGCTTTGTTAGTGGCTGCTGCCACACCCTCCTTCTCCAACATCGTGCAACGTGCTGGCCATTCATTCATTCACTCATTAAGCGGCAGCCATCGCAGCTGACGCCGCATGCGGTCCACTGAAGCGGGACGCTACCCAACGAGGGGCAGGTGAGGGTGTTGCTGTGGATGAAGTGGCAGCTGTCTGGACATTTTGTGGCAGCAACATAATTTTTATTACATTGGTTGCGCTCTTTTATGCCTTTTTATTTATTAATTTCATATTAATGCTACATGCAGCAAAAGTGAAATAAAATTGTTACAACTTCGACACATTTGTGTTTTTTGGCTTTGCGGCAAGAACATTAAAATTCATTTAAAGGTCTAGCTGTACTTCACCTTGTCTAAAGTTGCGGAACAAATTCCCCAGTTAAGACCTTGGCAGTAAGTTTGGCACTTCTTCGAAGCGTCGAAGCGTCTGTCAAATTAACCTTGAAATGCGAATAACATTTAATCGAAGACTCGCGACGCATTTTAATTGAATTTAATTAACTTTTTACTACTACCGCCCGATACTTTGAATATGGGAATGAAGTTGACAATGAAGCTAGCGACGCATGCGCGCAGACTAATTGCTCGATGACGACGACGACGACGTGGCAACAAAAACAACAACAACAAATCATACAATGGGAAAAACTGGCCAAAAGTGGTGGGCGGGTCGGCTAGTTACTAAAGTAATAATTGCTTAACTGAAAACCGGAGGAAACAATGGATATTAGCCGGCAAAGTCGTGGCTAATTAAACGAGTATACTTTTGTTGTGTTGGCCAAGACCGAAGAGAATTGTGAAGAGAATTCAAATGCCACAAGATTATGGCATTTATGCATGGAAGCTAAAAGCTATGTTTAAATTATAGAAATAAAAAAGGAGAATATTTCTAATTCGTTCCACGGTTATTAAATATACATTTTGCATGTGTCCGGTAATGAAAATTATTAGTAATAAAATATGAATGCAACTTATATAACTATAAGTATATTTTACTTAGGTCACTATTCAACCTCTAACATATTTAAAATATTTAATTTTTATAAAACAATTTTCCAACCAATAATAAACATTAAGCCTAATTTAATATTCTTAAAAGTCAATATCTAAACCTTAAACTTACCCTTAAATGCAGCTACCTCAACTATTATCTAACTAAGGGCATTTTGCCCTCTACTTCAGAGGTTAATGTGTTTTTTTGTTGTTATCATCACTCTAAATGCTCGTGATAGACAAGAATTCGAGTGTGCGAAGCAAGGCCTCTTTTGGCTCCAGCCCGTGTGCAAACAAATATAATGGCTAATAGCCCTTTTTTATTCATTCATTCTTGTAGACCAGGCAAAGAGTTCCCAAAGTGGCTGCTATCTAAATTTTGGGCTTTGCGCCTTAGATTTGCAGCCGGCACACCAGTTGCCCGTTGAGTTGATAAGTCTTTGGGCTGGTTTCG
Organism: Scaptomyza hsui; assembly: GCA_018152825.1. NCBI lineage: Eukaryota > Metazoa > Arthropoda > Insecta > Diptera > Drosophilidae > Scaptomyza > Scaptomyza hsui. The sequence goes on from JAECXO010000269.1 coordinate 2,424,380, forward strand.
TTTCAACGTTGCGCTTATCGCATTAAACAGCCTCAGCCACAAAAAAGATACACAATGCAAATATTGTATCTCAAATGTAGCGCCTTTTGGCTAAGAAACTGTCTAGGGTGTGTTGAGGAATTTCTCGTTGCTGTTTTTGCAGTTTTTGCTGCTCGTCTGCTGACCCAAAAAATACGAGCGAGCCAAAGCAGACAAATTAAACAAACGTTGGACCGAAATATACCGAAAGCCAGCGCCTTCAAGTGCTCCAATCTCAGCCCTGCCCCCCGTCCCTCTGGCAGCCTACGCCTTGTCGCCATCATCATCATCTGCTGAAACTGAATCTGAATTGTTGGCGTCGGCGTTGTCTGCATAAGAAAAAAATGTGTGTTGGCATTTGCCAGTTTTGCTGGCTGCGTCTGATTGCTCATTGGACTTTTTGCCTGTTGCCTGTGTGCATTGTAATTTGTGGCACAGCAGCAGCAGTCGGCGAGGCAGCCAAAAAGCAGGCCAACTATTAAAGTTGATGCACTCGCGCATAATGAATACACAATTGAATATGGCTATGATGGGCAAGCAACATGAAAGCGAAAAGCGATCTGAGATCATCATGCAGAAAACAGAGCAGACCCTGAATACCCTACGTTAAAGTTTTATTGATCCCTCAAACTTATGGTAATAGTATGTGCTTTCAGTAAGTTAGTCAATAGGCGCTTTAGTGCTTACACACACACACACACACATTCGAGTAAATGTCTTTTATGAGTTCACCTTCTGAGAATGGCGCAACTTCCTTTTTTTTTGGGTGAGGGGGGGGGGGATGGGAGGGGTGTTGCCACACACAAATCGCTGGCCATTTACAATGGCGGCCACTTGACGTTACAGTTACACAATTCCTGGACGGCTACTTACAGCTCTACAGCTCTACACATGTAACAAAATAAATAGTAACGAGTATGTGGTGTAAATGTGTGTGTGTGTGTGTGTGTGTGTGTGTGTGTGTAAGTACTTTCCTCCACTCTGAGGCTGATGCTGTGGCTACTTCATGTCGCGCACAATTGCCACTAATTTAACACTGGCTTTTTTCTGTTTTTCTTTTTTTTTTTTTTCTTTTTTGCTGTGCTTTGCTTTTGCTCTTCTTTTGCGCTGAGCTGCTTTCTTAAATCTCAAAGCTGACACTTTTGTGCTGCTACTTACACACACATTACACTACACACACACACACACACACACACAGAGAGAGAGATAGCAATACACTGTGTCAGTTGTGAACTCTTGAGGGCATTACTAATCTGCGTCTTTTAAAAAAAAAAAAAAAAAAAAGCTCCAAGTCAAAGCGAGGTCAGAGCCAGCACTTGGATTTGGTTTGTCGGACTCTGGAGTCGAAGCGACTTGACACTAAAGTATCTCTAATGAGACTTAAGCACTACTCCCCCCTCTAGCCCACAATTTATGTGGCCAAATCTTTCAATGTTTACGGTCGGCCTTTTTCCTTCTGCCCCAAGCAAAAACAGAAAGAAAATGAAAAGAAAATGAAAAGAACTCAAATAGAACTGTTCTTGAAAAACAATCATCAAACAACAACCACAACAAATTGCCTCGCAGACTATCGAAACTATATATTCGCAAAGTGCAAATAAAGAATGAGTGAGAGAGAGAGAGAGGGAGAGAGAGAGAGAGCGCTCTCTCTATCTATCTGTCTCTTTGCATGTTTTAGTCTATCACACTCTCTGTTTGCATAATGCATTGTAAAGATCAAAATCAACTTGGGCCAGCCAACGATAAGAATCTCAAGTGCAAAGCAGCCAACGAAGCGTTCGACAAAAACCAACACAAATGTATCTGTGAGATTGTTTTTTTTGTATCTGCGGCTGCTGCTGCTGCTGCTTGTGTTAGCTCGTTTACAGCCTTCTTTGCTGCCTCAGTAGTTGCTGCTGCTGCTGCTGCTGCTTTGAATAAGTATTTTTCATTGAATTTCGTTGGGTTGTGGAAATTTTCAGCGGGCTAGAGAAAAAACAAAAGTAATTAAGATGCACGAGGCAAACGGCGGAAGCAAAAAGATGGCGAACACAAATGTGGGCGGCTTTGCCGCTGTTGACTTGGGGCAGGGAGAGCAAGAGAGCGAAGAGCACACACACACACACACACTAAGTTGTTGGGCTGGAAAAGCTGACAAAGTTGCTGCCGCGTTTCACATGAACAATTCGTGGCGATAATTTATAGAATAAATGAAATGCACTTCATGGCAACGACGACGACGACTTAGCCAAAGGCGACCTTCTCCAAGTCCGACCCAAAGCTACTGCTCGCCGTAATTAATCTATGTGCGGTTTTGACGTGCTTTGAATAGTCATGGAGAAAAAAATCCATAAGAGTGGTACAAGGGTGGGAGGAGGCGTAAAGGGGCTCGAGCAATTATGGCTGGATGATCATCATCATCTTTTGTGTAGTATTTGTGTGTGGGCTGAGAATTGTATTTGAACCGTGGACAGAAATGGAGTGTGAGTGAGATAGACTGCTCAGATGATTAGCAATAACTGATGCTACCTTCTCGAATTTTTGGACAGAACAAAATGAGTAGCAATAGAGTAGAATGAATGCACAAAGCGACACAAGTCAAACAAAAGTGAAGACAACAAAAGCAAAACACACACACACACAAAAGCGACTTCGACTTCAGCAGCGGGACAACAACAAAAAACTTCAAATGAAATCAAAAGTGCAAATGACAACAAAAGACAAGCTGCGCTCAGGTTTATTTTTTTCTCCATCATTCTTTTCTTCGTCTGCCGAAGCTGAAAGCCAAAACCACAACCATAAGAGGCTGAGCCAGTGTAGAAGACGGAGTGGAATAACAAGAACAACTACTATCTGAAGCTCAAAATGTAAATCATTTGTACAAAAGCAGCAGCAAAAAGAAACCAACAACAGCGGGCAATAATCAATTGAAGTGTCTGTCTCTCTGTATATTGAATACACTTCAAAATTCCACCAAAAGCGAGTGTGGTGAAAATGTCATAAGGGTTGAGTTTTAGAGTAAGAGAGGGCAAAGTTAAACGCAAAACTTTCACAAGCAGATATATAAATTGCAAAAGAAAACTTATACTATTAAATGTCGTATCAGATTTTAGTATCTAAATATATATAGTTTGTTCATAGAAAATGGCCAGTTAGCGTATACAAGATTCGTTAGCTTGCGAAAAATATGATCGTCAAGCTGTTTGTTTTTCTTTTTTTTCGGGGTGTTCGTGTGATTGGGGGGCGTGATGCAAGGGGTGTTTGAGGTGTTTGGTTAGTTACCCGGCGATTTGAAGGCGTCGCCAGCGGTGTGGAAGCGACAGAGAGGAAGCGTCGACCACATAAAGTGGAAGACAAGTGGCGGCATGGACAAGTGTCATAGAAATTACGATTGTGTACGTATTTGTGTGAGAATGTGTAAAGGTATGTGTGTGTGTGTGTATTTATCTGTATGCAAGCACGAATGAAAGAACGTAAAGCAAAGAAAAAAAATGCAAGAGACCAAAGTAAATCGACAGTCAAAGAAGCCAAAGCGTAAAACAAGAAGTATGAGAATGTAAAAAGCAATGGCAAAAAACAGAACTCAAGTACGCACTTCAGACCAAGAAGAAGAAGAAGAAGAAGCGTCCGGACGGACTGATGGACATGCCATTTTGTTGTTGCTGCTGCTGCTGTCTATGTTGGCAACGCTGGCGGCCATTGAAGGGAGGGACGTCAGGTGCGGAAATGCCATAACCATTGAGGCTGATGACGTCCATTTTTTCTTCGTTGTTGTGCACGTTCCGGCATCGAAGTCGAAGACAACAACACACCACCAACAACAAAGTGAAGCGCCTGAAGACTTGTCCGTCCGTTAGTTGGCGGCGCTGACAGTTGAAGTGTTTACCACCAGCAGCAGCAGCAGCAGCAGCAGTAGCAGCTGCGAGTCAATTTTAATTCAATGAAAACTACGTAATTGAGAATTTTGTTATTTAAAATGTGTAACTAGCTCAATGACAAAAGAACGAGAGATAACTATTAATTTACTCAAAAGAAATGGTTGGAAAATATACAAACATTTCGATATTGATTGCCCTTACTTGGTTCATTAAATCAAAAACTTGTTTAGCCATTTAAGTAAATGATGAGCTACGTTTTATTGGTAAGAGCAACCATTTCAATACCAATTCCAGTAAAATTACATAAGCTATAAAATTGCAAGTTGCAGCCATAATTTATTAGACAAGTTCAGAATAAATCTCAACAAACAAACAGTTTTGTTTTGCAATAAATATAAATACTTGAACATATTTCCATCTAATGCATTCGACAAAATACCGTTTGATAAACGTTTTAAAATCAAAGATACATATTTCTGTATGGCAATGCGATTGACAGTTAATTAACTGGGCATAAACGTGATAATTGTGTGATGGTAGTGGTAGTAGTAGTAGTATTTTAAAATTGGTTATTAAGCTGCCACTCAGGTGGCAAGTAATAGCATTTGAAAAATGAACAATAAAACAATTAGCAATTGTAGTTTTTGAATATCAATAAAACATAACAGCAATTAAAATGTCACTGGCGAAAAATCACTCGACGACTTCCACACACTTGTTCTCTGCTTGTACGTATGTATAGATACAGATACAGCTACAGCTATAGCTATAGCGCACACTTATAGATACGCACAGTAGTTGTAGATACTTATGTAGTGCGCAGCGCTTGACATTGTAAAATGTATCTGTGTGAGAAGAAGCAAGTGCTTCTGTGTGTTGTTTGCTTGTTTGTTTGTATTTATGGCTGTGTATATGTTTAATTTAATTGCCAATGATACGCGTCATTCAAAGCACAAAAGCGATACATTACGATGCTATCTATGACGAAGTAAAAAGTCGCTGCTGTTTATTTTATTTGTTATTTTCAACGCGTTTAGCGCAAAACGATACGGCGATTGGGGGGCACTTTTGATGGACTTTCCTTGGACGGATGACGATGCCACACAATAACTGAGTGACAGAGTGACGGAGTGACAGAAAGACTAACTACTTCCCCGACTGACTACTGTCTTTCAATTGCCTTGGTGATAGAATTTTCACAAGGTTTTAATTCAAGTTGGCAAACATGAAATGTAATAAGAATGCTTTTAATTGCCAACCATTTAAGAAATGCAATTTGTATTTAACTGAACGATTTACTAATCATGCATTACACAAACCCCATTATTATATTTTCTAATGCATTTTTCCATAACAAATTCGAAACAAATTAAAATGAATCACCGCTTGCAGCAACAGTTGTGAAATAAGTTTTAAACGTTTCAAACTCTTGTCGCAGCTCAACATTTAATTAAAGCTGCCAGCCAGCATTGGATTATTTGGGATTGGGGATTGGGAATTGGGTAGGTAAATATATATGTAGATAGATAGGTTTGCTGGGTAGAGATGGGTATGTACTGGGTATTAGATATAGATGCAGTGAAGCGTATAGTTTCGCATTGTTGATTGTTGTTTTGTGTTCTGTTGTGTTGTGTTTTGTGAGCTTCACTTGCTATTAGAAATGCGTCGCCATGGACAGAGAGAGAGAGGGAGAGGGAGAGAGAGAGAGGTTGCCAGCGCTGCTATCGATGCCAGCCGATCTGGTGTTAAATTTAATTTATGGCAAACGCTGCATGCTCTACATATTTTGCTACCATCCACACCAAATAGTCGAAGGTGTGCCCCAACCGAACGTTTGGGTCAACCCGCCCAATCGCTAATTGTCATCGACATGGTGCTTTGTTGTACTTTTCAGCTGTTAACTGAATATGGGAATGGCACTGCTATTGTGACTGACTATGGAATAACACTTGGAAAAAAGTTCGACAGCTAAGAATACGTCTGAAAATGAAAGTTTAAAGTCATTTAAAAGTAGTAACTAAGAACAAAAGAACTGACATCGATTGCTAGTTCCGAAGAACATGAATTGGACACTTTCTATTTAGGTAAAGTTTTCTCTATGTGTATAGACTTCGCCTGTCAAAGCTACTCGTGTTCCTTCTGCTGATGGCCGTTGATGATCTCCAGTTGTGTTCCAGCTGCGTGTTTCCATGCTATCTGCCCAAAATTATCAGCGCCGACGACGTCGACCTCGTTTTTCACATCATCCCATCTTCTGCTTCTTCTTCTTCTTCTTCTTAGCTATTCATCTTTTTCATCTTTGCTGCTGCTGCTGCTGCTGTTGATGTTGTTGTTGCTGCTGCTGCTGTGCAGCGCATTTATTCAATTTATTTCTATTGCTGGACGTTGTCTGCGCTGTTGTTGTTGTCGCCGTCTTTGGGCTTTGGCCAATTGTCATTGTACTAATTCCATTAAACGATGGCAGACGGACAGAGAGCGCCAACGCTTGCTTGCGTGCTTGTGTAATTGAAGTGCTCATCATAGGCAGAGAAGTACAAGTAGCAAAAGTAACCGAAGCCAAAGCCAAGAAGAAGACGACGACGACTCGATGGATTGCTCGTTCCAAGCTTCATTGAATGTATGTATTACATAAGTACTAATACGCATATACATATATACATATGTATGTATATATTACTGTACATGGCTTGCGTGCTCAAGTGTCAGTTTGTCTATTGAGACATTTGACGCCTTCGTTGTGTGTCGCTGCTGCTGCTGCTGCTGTTATCAGAATTTCAAAATTCTTTCAAATTGCCTTCGCCTGCTGCGCTTTGCTTCCAATGCTGCCCTGGCTGGCACCACTTTACTCGTGTTCCTCTTCCTCTTACATCTCCGCCCTGGCTCACTGCTCTGCTTTGCTTTGGACTGGTCTGGTCGAGCCATTTTTTTTTGCCTTGCACTCATTAGAAATGTGTTAAAAAAGGGTGGCATAAAGTGTTTCTTTTTTTTTTTTTAACAATTAAAGAGACAAGCCTATAGCAACAATAGATCAAGATTATAACAGACCTTGAAAAATCCATATCCTTCTAACCATTTAACACTCTAATTACAGGATATCTTCTAGTCTCCAACTTGCAACTAGAACACTCTTACCCACTGTATTTTTTTTTTTTTGTTGCAGTGCTTATCGTGGCGAGGGCAACTGCGAAGCAGCCAAAACGAGGCCGTCTCGTCGTCGTCGTCGTTGTCGTCGAATGCAATTTTCTAATAATTTTTTGCCATTGTATATGTGGTTGTGAAGGCGTGTGTGTGTGTGCATGTGTGTGTGTGTGTGTGTGTGTGTGTGTCGGCACTTGTAATCACCATTAAAAGCGCTTCATAAGTTGCTGTGAGAGTTTAGCTTCCATTGCTGCTGCTTCCTTTGAGTTGAGTTGCACTGCAAATTCTGTTGCCCCTTGGCACCATATTTACAGCCTCTCTGCCCCCCCACCCCCTTTGCCGTCGAATTCTAATGAATATGTTAAATCTGACCCAATTTGTGTGGAAAAAACTGAGCGCTTAAATGAATTCGCATAATTAGATGCAGCAGTAGAAGAAGAAGAAGATGCAGCCACAGTAGAAGTAATATTCACAGAATCTGATTCTGTTATGTAATTTTGTTAATGCGTATGAGGATTGCCTTTGAAGAGGAAAAGAAGTTGAAAGAGAGAGGGAACGGAAGGACATTAATTTCAGGGGAAATGAGAATTTATTTGTGGCATTACTTGGAACATAAAAATTTGTTTGAAGTAGAGATAAATCATGACTGTGTGTGTTTTAAGATGAATATTTATGATTGGCAAAAGAATTACACTTTTAAAGCTCAAATGCTTTAATTTAATAGATTTACTCTTGAACCATAATTGTTGGCCACATTCACAGTATTAGCCCTGCTTTGTGCCCACTTCAAATTGCATAAATTCCACATTTTCGGAATGTGTATTAGAGATACGCACATAGCAGCATATTTTAGCTGCCACAACCACACAAATGGCCACCGCCACCACCGAAGTTGCCGTTGCCGTTGCCACAGAAATTCGAGTGGCCAAATAACTTTTGGCTGACACACAAATGTCAACATCATTGGACCATGGCAGATTGGTCAGCCATTCGGCATTCAACAGACCACAAAGCAAAGCAAAGCAGCCAAGTTGACTCAGTTGCCACACTTTGTTCACTTGTGCGCCTCATTGGACTTGGCTTTATTGGCCCGACCGACTTGACTGCCCTGGCCGCAACATAACCCGCCCTGTGGCAACTCAACTCTCCCTACCCTCCCTCCCCCTGTCGTTAACAGTTCCTTAAAAAAAACTTTGTGAAAATTGCCTGTCATGCGTTTTATTTTCACTAAGTACAAGAAAACAGAGAGACAGAAAGATGGCCAGCAAAAAAGTCGCCCTGAGCCACAAGAAAAATTAAGACACTTAACGCTTTTTTCATTACGCCATTGTCATTGCCTCATCTTCTTCTCCTTGCCACCCGATGGGGCATAACTTTGTTTGTCCACGCGGTGGCGACACACGTCCCAACAAATCTTTGGGAGACTTTTCCCACCCCACTCTTAACTTATGTGCGTGGAAATTTGATAAACTGCTTTCCGACTTTATTGCTGTTTTGGCACAAAAAAATGCCTTTTTTATTTGCTATTGCCAATATTCTTCTTATTTTTTTTTATTAGTATTTTTATTTACTTTTATGTGTTTATTATTTGACGCTGGCTTTGGTGCTTTGCCAAGCGCAAAATTGAGACATTTTCTGCTGCTTGAAACGCTCTCAAAAGGGGGTGCTAGATAGAAGGGCTTTTAATTTTAATTCCTTTTGTGTGTTTTGTGGTTTTTTGTGGTTTTATTTGATGGGAACTTGAAGTAAAAATGGCTAAAGACAGCGAGAAAAAATCAATTTGGCGGAAATAATTTCCTATAAACTATCTAGGCCCTAAATTCTAGGGGATGAAATGTTGAGGAAAGTTTAGATGTATGCTTAAGTAAGATAAGATATAATAAGTTTAATAATACAGAAATATCTTTATTCAATCAGAAACTTAATTCAATTACTGTTTAGTCATTCAACATAAACAAAAGCTTAAAAACACACATTGTGTTAAATGAATTTGTTGTTTTATGTAAAAATGTTTTGACTTTAATCTCATTGCAACTTAATTTAATTAAATTTATTGAATGACATCATTAAATACTTAATACAAATTCGTATTGTGTGCTTAGATGTTCTGATAGAAGAAAGCTGAGGCACTTAAGCCACTTTGAATGTTGTCTGTTGCATTTAATGACTTCATTTTTAAGCTCGTCTTTAACTACTTGGCTAATTTCTGTTGCTGCTGCTGTTACTGTTGATGTTGATGTTGTTGTTGATGTTTCGGCTCGAGACGCGCCCAGTTGTTAACAATTGTTTGGGGTTTTGTGTTATGCCAACAGCTGCAGTTGCAGCAGCAGCGGCAGCAGCAACGGCTGGGGCTGCCACAATAATAAATAAACAGAGCCAGCCACTTGAAATTGGATCGCCAAAAAAGAAAAATAAACAAAAAAAAAAGCCCAGCAACAGAAACGACGACAATTGATGGGACGGGGAGGCAGGGAAGCGGCGCGACGGCGACGGCAGCTACAAATAAACACGCAGTTTTCACTTTTCTGACACTTGACTTGGCTGCCGCAGAGTCCAGAAGTCAGCTACCGGACCTCAGCCAGGCAAACATGATGATGATGATGATGATGTCACACACACAAACACACACAGTGGAAAATTCTAGTGAGACTTCTTAATAACTTAATCAAAGGTAAAAGATTCTTAGGAGCTTACCATAGTAAGAATCGTCATTAAATAACATTTTTGAAGAATACAAATATAAGGGGTTATAAACAAAAATTATTTAAGGTTCTTAATGCTATTTTCAATAAACATTCAAAGCCTATTTAAAGTTAAAAATGACACAAAATAAATACTGAGCTACAATTGCATTTCAAATATAACAAGAAATTCAGTTGCAGCTCAAATTTCTTACTGTGCACAAGCAAACAAAAACACACACACACACACACACACACTCGTATACAGTACTTGCCTGCCAGGCGGTAGCGACAACAATAACTCATAAATGAAAAGTGAAAATCGCATGGCCCCGCTGCTGTCGTTGTTTTTATTGTTGTAGAAAGTTGCGCAAATTCTTTTGGCCCAGAGGGCCCAACGACGACTACATAACGGATTGCAACGCATCCGAGTGCCGCGTTGAGCCCCAAAAACTCGAGATACAGTTAAATATTTGCTCAAGTGTCACGCTTCTTTGCATCATCATCATCATCATCCACATCCACATCATCATCTTATTATATTATCAGTCATTATCATTGTCATCAGATGGCGCTCATCGCATCCTGTGTACGTTTTTGAGGACAGTCTGTGTTTGGGTGAAATCGCACATATACATATGTATCTATTGAATGCGCCTTCGTTTTTATATAGCTTACGTGCTGTTGACGCCCAGTTGCCGTTTTCTTAATTTGCGTGGCGGTCGCCGCAGCAATTACAGTGTATTATGGACCATGGTGATGACGATGACGATGACGATGACGCCAACAACGTTGCAGTTGACATTGATAAAATCATTAAGCGCGTGCTGCGTACCACACAAACGTACACACACACACAGATCTCTTAGATACATATGGGGCACGTAACTAGCTGCAATGTGGTAAGGTATGCGCCTTTTAAACTTTTGACTTTAGCTTTCAATTTGATTTTAATTTTTAGTTCTTTTTCTTTGTATCGCTCGTTGAGCTCTTGGAAAATGTTGTGCGTGTGTGTGTGTTTGTGTGTGTGTGAATGTATCTATGACCGTTGCGACGCCATGGCGGCAACTTCTGTGCCGCTTGCATTTGCTTAGCATAAATTTAGTTGCTGTTGTGTCTCGCATTCACTTTCAGTTCTTGGTTTTTTGTAATTTATGCTGCGCGCCTCTCCTGAGGTCAAAACTCAGAGTGAAAGAAAGAAAGAACGGCAAGCAAAGAATGCAAAAGTAGGCAAAACTTGCAGCTGAAATAATTGAGACTGTTTTACAAAAGTTAAAGAGCAGCTGCAAGTCGCCACTTGCAACACTTGGACAAGAATTTCAAAGTAAAGCCGGAAAACGGTAGCCATTAAAACTTAACTCAATTACTTTTAGTTCAAAGTTTTGTAGCTATGAATATGGATATTAATAATGGACTTGAAATATTGAAGCTTAAGTTCAACTTATAAAATTTACTATTTCACTAAAACCTTAAAATAAACTAACGCATAAAATCCAATTATTGATTTAATGTAGGTCATCTAATTGTATAAAATAATTAATTTTCAATTACCCTGCACAAATAGATACAATTTGTGGTTCAACGCTTCACAAACCAAATAATTATATTATACAGCTTTGGCTAGAAATGGTCTTCTAAATGTTTATTTGCCAGCTGAATTTACATTTAGGACTTGTTGTCATATTTGCTGACATGGATATGATTTTCTCCCTTTCGGATTAGAAGTATTTGTGTGCTTGAATAAGTTTGGCTCTAGTCCACATGGATTTATTGCAAACATCATGATAAATTTACTATCTGTACTCCTTCAAGGCTACGATGGTTCGGAGAGGAAGCAACGCCATAAAAGCGGAATGAACAAGGACGAAAGCAGCTGAGACTCAATTTTGGGGCTCTGTTGCTCGCAAGCTGGCAGCGGGTGGCATTTAAATAAACAATGTGTGTGTGTGTGTGTGCACTGCTTTAAATTTATGCGCATATCAAGCTGACAAGGTTATGAAAATGCTAAAACAGCCAGACTGTCTCTCAATGTGCCTGCCCCGTCTAACCCATTTCAACGCCTGCTGACTACAAACTTTGTGCCGCTTCTGCCTCTGTGTGTGAGTGTGTGTGTGTGTGTGTGCCAACTCCCTGCCAGCTGCTAGCAGATGAATGCGTCACCTATGATTCATATACAACAGAAGACTTCTAGGCTAGGTTGTTTGTCTTGAGTTGTATATTTTGGTAGGCATAATTGAAATGTAAATTTTGTTACGGTTTACGTTAGACAAAAGGTGACGTAGCCCTAAATTAATATATATACATATAACATCTTTGTGGTTCTCAAAAGAGAAAAGAACGAAACACAAAACAAACAGGATGATGAGAATTTAACATACTAACAAAGCAGATATGCTTTTATTTAAGTGTATAATATTTACATTAAAAAAAAACCCTTCTTTCTTGTGCCACGTGCTACTTAATTATGCTCTTAGATGTACCAACAAGATTTCATATTTACAAATGCCAGTTTTAGTGGAATACACATACATATCTTAATGGCCAACACACTTGGTTGTGGTAATGCAACATTAAACGTCGCTGCAGCACCTCAAAACGTGACTTTTGCTGCATTTTTGTGCGACGCTTGCGGCTGGAGAGAGAGAGAGAGAGAGAGAGAGAGAGAGGGGAGGAGGCTCTTGTATAAGACCCCATTTCGAGTTTCATAATTTGCAAAACAAAAGTGTCGGCCATTTTGTGGCAAAACCTAAAATGGCCAAGACACACACTGAGCGAAAAAGCCGTAGCCCGTTTGTATGCATAAAACGGCGCTTATTAAATTTCGCTCAATTTTAATAAGCAACATTCAAATGTGAAAGAGTGAAAAAGTGGCAGCAACGCTTAGTTTTCCTCTACAACTACAACTGTGAAATTAAATTAAAATGGGGGCCGCTCGTTTGGGCTTTTTAATGAATTTTTCACGCGCGCTTTTGCAAATGAAACTCATTTTGCATAGGCACGTTTCTGCAACGAGCCAAGTTGCCTCACGGCGACTCATCTGCTGCCTTTTGGTGTGGCTGAAAGCGAAAACTAGCGAAACTAAAATATTATTACGCATACGCTCAGTTACACCGACCCTACACAGATTTGGGTCAATTCATTTACTAGTTTTCATCAAAAAAAAAACAAAAATAAAAAAAATACTCATATGTTAACATAATCGTGGATTGTTTCGGAAAGTTCAACGAATTGAAAAACACAGCTGATTCTCAATTGTAGCGTTTTAACGGGCATTTTGGCAAAGGTTTTATTTTTAATTTTTGCGACTAGGCCTCAACTCAACTTGTTTGCAAAAATGAGTTCACCAGCCTGTTCTTCTCTTTTTTAATTGTTATATCTATATAATGTGGTTGTTGTTGCTGTTGCTGTTGTTGGCTTTTCTGCTACTGTTGTTTTTTGCTTTGTTAGTTAACAAATAAAACAGAAATGAGCTGGGTTTTGTGGCCTAATTAGTTTCACCTGTGTCAATGTGCAAACAAAAGCCACAAAAAGACCAGACTGCTGCGGCCAAGAATATTGTTAATGAAGAAGACAACAGTACAACAGTGCTATAGTATGTATGGTATATCCATATTAAAAAGCGCATAAATAATGCATACAGTGTGTAGCAAATATAATGCATACAGTTTTTGTTTTTACTTCGCTTGTTTTGTTTTGTGTAGAAAACAAAGAATTTTGCTTTCAGTAAAAAATATGCATTTTTAGAAAGCAAATGCAAAAATTAAAGAGCATTAAGTGGGCATATCTACATAAGTAGAGTATTGTATAGTGTAGGAACAGGAAATGATTCATAAATACCCAAGTCTCTGGAGATTGAAACAGTTTTTAGTTGTTGAGTGGGTGTGAATATGATGATAAGAGGTACTGAAAATCTCTTTAAGCTTTCAACTACGTAAAAAGAAATATAAGCATACTTTTACTTTGTTGCAACAAGAGTTTGTCTTCACACACATGCAAATTTGATCAGCTGTGTTGTTGATAAATACATTTTAATGGCAGACGATTTAATAATATTGACACATGCAATTTGCAAGCGGCAAATTCTAAGCGATCAAGAAACGGTTAGTAGAACCGCTTACCTAAAGCCCTCATAAAGCTCAGGAGCTGTGGGGGAAAAAACCCGAAAACAATAATAAGTAATGCTAAACACATCGCCGGGAACTACACACAATCGGTTTTCATTGCCACTTCCGAGAACTAGCTAACCATTATTGCATTCATTCAGTGGTTAATCAAAACAACAACCAGTCGTCATCGGCTCGGGTTCTTGGACACCTAATCCACAACAAGAAACGTTTCTTAGAACGAGCAACTATGGCAAAAGGCAACAAGTTAACTCACTGGAACCTGCCATAAATAAACAAATAACAGAATAAAATGGAAGAAAAAAATACCTAAAGACGGTGCGGAAAAAATGTAAATTATTGAACGTATTAATTCAAAGTTCAAGTCGCACGTTTTTTTATTGTTGTGTGTGTGTGAGTGTGTGTGACAAAAGTAAACAACGCATAGAATACCAGCAGCAACAACAATGTAAACAAATTGTCAAAAACATAGAAACAGGAAGAGAAGGGACAGGGGCAGGGGCCGGCAGACAAACGGAGAACGAAACCGTCAACTTTTGATTTCATTTCAGCGACAGCGACGCTGAATTTGATTTCGAGCATGAAAAAGAAGCGAGTAAAAAAACATTCACTTTCTATGATAGACCTTTGATTTGTTTTGTGTGTGTCTGTTTCGATGCTAGCCGACAATTGTTGCTATTTTTATAGCTTCAGGGCACTGCTAATTGCGTAGGCGCTGCCCGGAATGACCAAGTAGACAGCAGAGCGAATGGGCAATAGACCAAAACCTACCTACGCCCATGGTGACAGGGGGTAAGGGGGGCGCTGGCCTGATCTAGTCAGTTGTAGGTGAAGGTCGCAGCGTTTGTTTCTTATTTTGTGTTTTGTTTGCTTTAGAAATTTTAATTTTTGCTTCTAGCTATTTTAAAGAAAGAGTAAACGATTAGCATTAAGAACTTTTAATACGGTCTTTATCCATGATTATACTTATTCATATATAGTTATACCTGAAACGAACTTTTGGCTATCTAAAAACGATAACTAAAGATAAAGAACAGCTTTGATGTAAAACATTCGAAATTATGATAAAATATCTTTTCTGTGTTTGTTTTGTGTTGTAATCTAGTATTACGTAGTACCTAAAAACACATATTAAGTACTTCTTTCTATGTATTGTGGTGCGTGTCTTCTGTCATGAAGATTCAGACACACAAAATCCGAAAGAAAGAAAACGCAAACTGCAAATTGTATAGTATTAAGTAAAAACGAAAATATAAAAACATTGTTGCCATACCTAAGTGCTTTTAATGTTTATTAATTATGCAATTAAATGTTGCTGGTCATTTAATTGTTTAATATATACCAAAAAAAAAAAACATAAAGCTTTGCCGCATTTAGTTACTGCTTTAGTTGTTGGTTTTTGCTGTCGCTGTTGTCTTGCAAATGACGCTCTAATGCGCATTTAATTTGACACTTTTGGCCTGACTTTTGACTCGGTCGAGTGTGCCTCGTGTCTAATGGATGGCCGTGTTCCAAGTCGTCTGCCGCTCTTAGCCGGCAAATTATGTCAGCTAATTATTTAGTTAACATCATCAGCAACGACCACAAACAAACACAAACACACAAAAAACAAATGCCAAACAATTGTGCGCAATTTTTCTATTCATTGAGTGGAAATTGTTTTTTGTTGAAACGTTTTTTTTCAACTGTTTTTTTTTTCTTCTCTCTCTCTCCCTAGGTGCTAGCCACATAGTACTACAACAAATATGTATATAATTTTCAAGACCCTGAGGCGTGCGCGGTACCAAGGTCAAAGTATTTAGCATTAGTTAGATGGGCTCTGTGCTCTCTGTGCTCCGTGTGCATTTGAAAAGCACGAAGCGGCACGGAAGACGTCACCAGGCAATGGGAAACAGTAACATTAACATTAACATCAACACGAAAGAAGATTTTGGTATTTGTTGTTGTTGAATCTTTGCGTTTTGGTTCTGGTTCTGGTTGTGGTTGTGGTTCTTGGTTGCCTGGTTTGGTTTCGTTTTCGTTTCGTTTCGTTTCGAGCTCTCTCAGCCCCAAGGCCATATAAATTATGATAATCATAAGAATTACTTGACTTCGACGCATACCAAAACAACCAAAACACCACCCAGCAGAGTCCACCCGCTTTCTTACGTAAGCAATGGTAAGCTTAATAAATAGTATGTGAGAATTTTCAATAAAAAAAACAGCAACAACAATACCATCGCATATATATAAATGTATTTTTTATATGTTCCCTTTACGTGCCTCAGTGCAAAATTCACGTTTAACGACTCTACTGCCTTCGATTTAATTTCGCCTTTACCGTTGTTCTGTGTGTTATTTATTTATTTATTGCTTTCTTTGGCTTTAAAATTGATGAATGTGCTTGAGGAGAGTTTTTTTTTTTGGGTCGGCAAACAAACAAAATGCATTTTGATGGGCATTAAGCTTTCAAATCGCTCTCACGATAAGCTCTTGATGCCACACATCGATATTTATGAACAGTATACACAAAAAGTACTATAAAAAAAACAAGATTTGTGTTTGAATATAAAGTGACATTCATCAAATATTTTGATCGAACCCTTTGAATAAATCCTCTATAAATCCTACACCTACAATTAAATGCATAACATGAATAATATGAATATCAAATTGCGATACAAATCACTTAATTAATATATATCTGGCTGACATAAAGAAAACAAATTGTCGCTTGTCAAATTTTTGTTCTCTTGTCGCAATGAAAAGAATTGAATATTTGGACAAAACATTTGATTGAAATCGTTTAAATCGCTTAAAATTCAATGCATCTGCAACAGGGCCACGCCCAGTTAACCTGCCCCGCAGCCCCTCTGGCGTGACACAAACGTTTTGGATCAATCAAATCGTTTGCAAATCGTTTGCGATTTATGTATCTATATACTTCACATTTTTTATTCAAAGCCCATCGGCAAACTGCAGCTTTTGTGTCATGTTCAACATCGATACAAGTCGATGAAGATGATTATGATAACGTTGATGATGATGATGATGATGATGATGTTTGCTTGTCTGTGGCACTCTTTGCGCTTTTTGGTTGCTTTAAATTATTAAATTCATCAGCGCTGACAGTTGACAAAACAAACGGATTGCAGCCCAGAAGGAGACACACAAAAAACCAAAAACAAAAAAAAAATGAATAACAGCAACAAGAAAAACCACGCCAAATATGAAGCGAAGTCTGCTCTAAAATAAAATATTGCATTTCGGAATGTTAAATGCCGAATTTTCGACTTCAGCGGTTTCATCGCCTGCCAATCCGTCCAATCAGTCAACACAGAGTTGGGCGAGGGTGGAGAGAGGAAGTGGGTCGGATGGACGGATCAGAAGACCACACGCTTGGCATATGAAATGATTTGTGCCCCATTGTTCGGCCCAACTTCTCTTTCCACTTCTCCCTCTCTCTCTCTCTCTTCAGTTGAATGTCGATGGCGCGTATTGATAATTGAAATCAGGCATGAAATCGCTGCGGCCACTTGAATTATGGCGTTTGCTGGCGCTTTTGTTCTCGCCAACGTGTGCAGCCGACTGATTGCCATACCCCACAACGCCCCTCCCGGTTTTCCCCTTGAGCTACTGTTGGCGACAGAAGCGAACCAAGAGCTGTGGCTGGTGAAATTTGCATAGCAATTTAAAATTCTTGTGCAGTAACGAACTGACGTGGATCCAGCTGGTCCACCTTTGGCTAACCATCATCCCAACTCTGCTTGCCGCCCCCCCCCCCTCTCTCACTCTCTCTTACCCTCTCTTTCTCTGTATTTGCAGTCCTGATTGATTGCTCACACGCGCTGCGCTTTGATTGTTAACAAATTCTCGCTATGGTCAGCGGGTTAATTAAAAATTCCCCTTTGTCATTGCACAATAACAGCAAGCCACAGCAACTAGTAGCTGTAATAAAAGCCAGGATGGCACATATATTAATTTATCACCTTTTTGTCGAACTTTTAGACAAAGCAGCTGCTTTACCCGCTTGCCACCTCAATATCTATTATATAGTGCAAAAGCGACAGCTCTGCAGAAAGTTTTTAATATATTTTGCAAGTATGCTGCTGCTGAGTTTTCACGGAAGCCATCTCTAAAGTTCTTTTGCATGCCATGCAACAACACAAAAATAGAAGACCCCAACTTCGCCACAAACTTTGCAAAGTGAGTACAAAATTAACACCATAAAGTACAAACAAAAATACCCTTACAAAAATAAGGGCTATTGAGTCAAATTTGTTGATTTAATACATAGTTGAACTATTTTTTTAATAGCTTTATTGTCAATAAAATAAAAAATAATTAAAATCATTTTTCATATAATAAAACATAATACAAAGAAGTTTTGTTTGGCAGGGCAAAAAAAATTGTTTATTTATAGCTTTGTAAGTCCCAACAGTAAACAACAAGTGTTAAAAAGGTCAAAATAAGACGGATTTTCAAAATTCCTTTTTCACTGTATTGTTGCTCTTGATTAGCCCTACAATTGGTGCTAAGGTCGGTTTTAGGTAACAAATAGTTTTCGAGATTTTTGAAAAAAACAGAGACTTACAGAGACTTTAAATTTTTTTTGCTGTGGTTGACCTTTCTGTGGAAATGCCCATATACATGGTAAAGCTAGCTTTTATAGTCGCTGAGATCTACGCGTTCAAACTTATGGACAGAAGGAAGGACAGACGGACAGAAGAACGGACAGACAAGCGGATATGGCTAAATCAATTCGGCTGTTAATGCTGATCAAGAATATATACACGTTATGGGGTCGGAGATTCTTCCTTCTGCCTGTTACATACTTTAGCACAAAACCCTTTTAGCCATTTTATGGGTTTAGGGTTTAAAAAATTTGTTTTTATTAAATGTGCAAGAAACGGGTATATATTTAAATGAAGAGCTTATAAACAGGAGATACTTTTATATTTAAAATAATATTAACATTTTCACGTACCCCTTGTCCAATTATGTGTAACAAAGAAAATGGTTGGACAAATATTTATTTGTCGTTCACACATAAGAACTTTTGTATTGAGTGATTTTAGCAGACTCAAAAATATGTGTGTGTACAAAAAATGATATATATTTAATAACAATAGCACACTCATGCTAAAACAATTACATTTACTTATACTTATACACTCACACTTGCGCATTATGAGTATACACGTCACTAAATTTCACCAAAATAAGCCGAGCTTACTTGAACATTTGAGAATCGAGGAGGAGAGCGGTGTCAAAATAGTCGTTAATTTTAAACGGTAACGTTACGTAAACGTAACGATAACGTAATGTAAACGTAAAGAGCACGGAACGTAAACGTAACGTAACGTAAGAAGGAAGCGTCTCCCATAAAGTATGTCCATTCTTGATAATGTCCGTCTGACTGTCTGTCCGTCCTTCAGTCTGTTAATATACAAGCCAATCCTTCCCTAATCTCTGACCCCATAAAGAATAAACATTCTTGATTACCATCACGAGCTTAGTTGGTATGTTCATGTCCTTCTGTCCGACGTCCGTCTGTCTGTTGATATGCAAGCTAATTGAAACTTTGGGCAAGGTCTTCTATTAGTTGCGGTTAAATTATACGTCAAAATCAATTAGAGTAAAGGATGCTTGGTGGTCTTACTATTTAGCTCGCAGTTGTAGCTGCCATATAAATACAAGACATTTGACATGTTCTAGGTATGCAAGAGGAGACTTTTTAGTCCGCATAGTATATTTTACTATTTTTATAGTTGATTTTCTTATTGTTTTTTTCTGAATATAGTGCTAAATTTAAAGTTCCCATTGCCCATACTGTAGAAGATGAGCAGGAAATAATAGAAAGATACAGCCGGGTTTTTAATGAGGCTAAAGATGTGGTTGGCCAAGCCTCACTGTTGGCTGCTTCATTTTCTTGTTAGACGGTTGCATTTATTAGTTGTTGTGAACTCATTTCTTGCGCTCGAGCTTGTCAATTAGTGCGAATTTAGCGCTGCAGCTTAAGACTCAAGCCGAGATGATTTAATATACTTGGAGCTGTCGATCATCAGCGAAACGAGGGAGACTTTTGACACTTGCGCCCCCTTGCTCACTTACTGGCTATCGCGACTCTCAATTTGTATTCTATGCCATTCATACATATAATAAATACATACATATACAGACGTATTAGTGCTTAGTCCATGTCCGTCTCTGTTTGCATTTTGCGTTTGCGTTTTGCCTTGCGCGTCGTCTATTTGTTTAGACATTGCGCTCGCATTGCATACGTGGCGTATGCGTAACCTTGACAGATGTATCTGTATACACATACAGTTGATAATGTACATATGTGTTTGTATTATAGCTAAAGCTGGAGAGCAAAAAGTGCAGAGTGCTCTAACCCACAACAACAACAACGGCGACACGCATCTCAGCGTAATTTGCTCGAAAATTATAACAATTATGGATAGTTAAAGAGTGTGGCGTGTTCTCAGCTGACTCCGAAGATTGTGCGGCAGCGTTGCAATCAGTGTTTATACTAAATAGTAAAGTTGCCAGTATGCATATGACGAGGTCACAAGAATTGCATAAGCTTAAGCTATAGAAGATTATTCCTATGTTTTATTTCATCTTCACCAATAAAACAGTTCTGCTGTGCGTATACGTAATGTGTGCATTATTAAGTACACCTCCAGCTTGCAAAGTCAATCACACATTGCGTATACGTTCTGATTGCACTGGTGATTGGGTAACCTTCATCATGACGCTGTTCTTCCGGTGTGTAATGTATGTATGTATGTCCTTTGGCACGGCAATTTGAGCAATAATAACAACAACAACAACAAGTCAGCTGGCTGGAATGACAAAACATTTCAAATAGGAAATGGCTATGAAACGATTTTAACACAGCTGCAAAATTTACAAAATGCACTTGAAATTGTTTCAACTGCCCGCAGCAGCAGCAGCAACAACAACAATAGCGTCAATTTTTGACGAGAACAACAACAACAACTGTTAGGCCCATTAAAAGCCCCAACAATGAAGCATCGAAAACATCGAGAACGGCAAAATGGCTAAATGGCAAACGATGGCAAATGATCGCCGACAATTTTCACTGAGAAGCGGTTAGCTGGAACAAAAACAACTAATACAACAACAGCAACAATAGTGGAAATAAAAAAAAAGTTTTGCTTACGTGATCGAGGCCCGGACTCGGGTTCTCAGTGCTGTCTGGTAAAGATTTACATGGCTGACCTTGAAACGAAAATCTCGCTGCAATCTTCAATAATAAAATTAAATATAATTGCGGGGCTGTAAAAGCAGCAGCAGCACCAGCAATAGTAATAGCACAAGCAACAAATACACAAACTGCCAATCAAATTGTCAGTCAAGTGGAAAAAAGAGCAAAAACTGCACACACACACACACACACAATCACACACTCATGCACTGTGTGATGATGGGCGAAGAAATTTTCGCAAAAACTTCTCAATGCTGTTCTGTTGAGAGAAGATGCAGAAAACGAACGAGAACAACAACAACAACAGCAACAACTATACATTGGCGAGTGCAAAACACAGGCAAATAGCAAATAGTACACAGAGACCTTGAAATGCTGCTGGGTTGGAAAAAAGCAACAGCAACAAAAACAATAAGAAGAACGAGTGAGCGAGCGAGCGAGAATCGCGAATGCAAAAATCACCCTGGAACAACAACACGCAAACTTAGAAACGAAAACGAGCAAAACGAAAACAAATCGACGAGCGCTCGTCTAACAAAAATAATTTGAACAACAACAACAACAACACCTCGAAAGATGTTAAAAATAAAAGAAATCAACAACAAGAACAGGAACATATGTGCAACTACATAGAATTTTCAATGTAATTCAGCATCATTAGAAACTAAACACGAAGAAATTTGTGGTTCAAGGTTCCAAATCAACTGATTCCCTGAATACATAATCAACATGAGCTTGTTTTACAATTATTATTTAATTTTCCTTGAAACAAAATTGAGCACTTTTATATTTTGCAATTAATTTTTTCAGCTTTACTTAGTTATTCCATTTAGAAATACATTTTCTTCGAAAAGTGTAAATAATTTAAATATATTCATATCGGTCTATAATTGTTCGTGTTTATAGGTTAATTTGGGCTGGAAAAACCTTACAAATAACTAGACTACTTAGAATTGCTTACTCAAGAGAGTTATCTTGGAACTTTTAGAAACGTTTTCCAACCTATTTCAAAGTATATTTTTAAGTTATCCCAAAATTTTTGTATATCTGGTATTTGTCCAAGAAGAGAAAAAGTTAATAGTTGAGTACCAAATAAGTAGAGCATAGGAATTAACAGTGAGGGCCGACAAGATGCTCCGCAATTGCAGCAAAAGCAATTTGTAAAATGAGCAGAACTGCGGTGCGAACTGCGGACTGTGAAACTGTGAAACGGTGGCTGCGGCATGCGGCTGGTGCGGATGGCCGGACTCCGTCCGTAGGCAGCGGATTGTCGGCAGCTTCTATGTGTGTGTGTGTGTGTGTGTGTGTGTTGGTTTTTGGTGTTTTACTTGACTCGTCGAAGGGGGGGAGGCGGTAGGCAGGCAGGCAGCAACAAGCACATTTCATTATCATCATCTTCATTAGAAGCTCACACACACACAAAGGCATAGAATTGAGAAAGAGAGAAGAGTGTGAAGAGCGAAAAGCATCGACGGCTGCTCAGATAAGCCGAGGCTAACTCGCAGCGACTGCGGCGACGGTTGCTTCTCCATTACAGCGACGCGTCGCTTCGTCGTCGTCGTCGTCGCCGTCGTCTTATGGCGCAGTAAAGATTTATTTTCGCCCGCTCGTCGTCGCCGTCGTCGTCGTCTGCTATAAATGTACAACAAACAGCTTCTAATGTACGAGCATTTATTTCAGTTTCTGTTTTGCAATAACTTTTTGTTGCTGCTGCTGCTGCTTCTGCTTGTTTTTGTTGTTCTTGCTGTGCGGAAACTTTTTGCTGCCCCCATCGTCGCACTTTTGCCCATTTGACCGCAGCTAAATCATGTGACTTTTTTAGTGGTCACCGCAAACGTGCCTCAACCCTCCAACCCTCCCGCTCCTGGCTTCCATCGATGCTGTTTTTCTAAGTGAATTTCAGTTTTGAGTTATGCGAAATTTGGTTGTTTAGTAAAGTTAGCAACAATGCATTTCAGTTGATGCTGATGAGTTGAGTCGCAGTTTTTAAATTGCTTTTGGCCAAATGTCGTTCTGGGGGGGAATTTTTTGCATCCATTGTTTAAGCTCAAACGTTTTTAGAGCTGGACTGAGCTGAGCGTATATAAAATGGTTGGCTTTGTTTTTTTTTGTACTTGCAACCTGTTGCATTACATTTACTCAATAGTGGATAGTGATAAATAAATAAACGTAATCTTCAACAGTTACGACATGGCAAAAAAACGCTTTGAAAAATCTTTGCATGAGCAAAAGGAAAAAGAAAGAAACAAAAGCAAAATATGTTAATATCAATAAAATGCGAAATGCTAGAAATTGGCATTGGCAACGCAAACAAATGATGCCCCCAGCATAAGAATCCGTTTCCCTGAATTGCTATTAAGTTGAATATGGCAATGAAAGATACAAAAAGAAGAAGAACACAGTTGGACATTTGTGTCATATGGCGACAAATAAAGTTATTGTATTGGCCATTTAGAGTGGATGTGGTTAACGGCAAACGGCAATCGGCAATCGGACAACGAGCGGAACTCAATGAAACTTAATGCCATCAACTGACTGCAGGCTGCAAGTTAAATCTGGAATTTTGGCCTTGGTTAACGAAGCTGTTTATGCTGAAAGTAGAATACTATATACATACATATAAAAATACTTTTGGCCTGAGACTTGTTGGTTAATTATTTTACTTTTATGATATTTATTCGCAGGCGCCGTTATGTTAAGTTGGTTATATAGGCTAATGTTAATACACTATGTTTTAAATGTATAAATTTCAACTTTTCTGTAATAAATGTTTGCAAAATAAAGAACTTAAGAAAGTTTCTTCAAAATAGATTTGTTTTATTTAAAAGTGTATGCAAAAATCGTTGTTGCTTTTAAAATACAAAAACAACTTTCTTTATTATGAATACATGCAACATATTTCAAGATTAATCCCAAAGTGGCAAAACGAGAATGTCGCCGCGCCAATGTTGCAGCCTCAAAGATGTTGAGCGACTTTTGGGCAACACCAATCAAGGGACAACAACAGCAACAACAGCAGCAACACCAAGAAAAAAAGAAGAAGAAGAGGAAGAGCTGAAGTGCTCTGGTTTGGGGTCTGTGAGCCTTGGCTTTAACTGGTTTGGCATAGGTTTACCGGCTTCTTTAATCGAGTTCATCATTGTTCATTATTGTCGCCATGGTTG
This sequence comes from Scaptomyza hsui, assembly GCA_018152825.1. Lineage (NCBI taxonomy): Eukaryota > Metazoa > Arthropoda > Insecta > Diptera > Drosophilidae > Scaptomyza > Scaptomyza hsui. The sequence continues at coordinate 2,448,578 of JAECXO010000269.1, forward strand.
CCATGGTTGATTCAAGTGTTTAATTTTATGCCGCCTGCTTCTTCTCACTGTCTTCTTTTCGGTTCATATGCATGATTAAGAAGCGGCCGTCGAAGGTCAACAAGTGCTAAGGAATTGGCTTGAAGCCTCAAACCTGGACTGACTTCAGCACACACACACACACACACACACACACAATCTTTTGGATGGAAGTTTTAATAACCGCACAAGGTCAACCAGGAAACAGTCGTTGCGGTTTGGTCAGCTTTACAGCTTCAGCTTCGGCTTCGGCTTTGCCTTTCGTTTTCAGTCTTAAGGCAATAAAACTTTGAATTTACGACAGATCAAAGCGTTGCCCCTTGGCCACGTGCTCGAAAAGCTGATGTGCTGCATAGAAGTACTTCAAACATTTCTAATAAGAATAACGAAAGCGAACGATGCGGCGTATGCGCAATATTTGTTTGAAACTTAATACTGGCGCATGGGAAATTCAATTGGGGAGGTTGAAAGGAGAGCAGCAAGTTTAGGGGGCTTCAATTGGATACCGCATGACAGTTACTGGCAGTTGCATGTCAGCTGTTTTTTTTTTTTTTTTTTTTTCAAATGTTTTTTTTTTTGTTGTTAGCACGCGAAAAATGCAAAATGACAAAAGTCGACAAGTTTTGGACCGACTCAAACGCACCGTTGACATATAAATTAGCAGGCTGAAAGCTTCACTTCGCTTTGGCTGTTTATCCCAACTGTTGGCATTTCAAGTTCAGCTCTATTCAAAGCTGTTTCCATTTACATGAAGCAAGCCGTCGAAAAAAACGAAACGAAACGAAACAACACAAAAAACTGCAAGTTGTAATTGCAGTGCAAGTTGATTTCAAGTGCATAAACAAATTACCAATGCAAATACAACAATAACGCTAAAAAAAAAAAAACAACAGCACAAATAGTAGGCATATTGAGTCACCAGCAACCATTACGACGAATCCATGACATGGCCTGCCACATACAACAAGAATCCAATGTCAGCGCATACAGATACAGATACAGATACAGATACAGAAATGCTCTCGCGTTTAAATTACAGAAAATCGTGCTAGATTTGTTGCTACAAATACTAAAAGATATCAGTCAGTTAAGAGTGTTTAGCCGTGATGTTGGCTGAAAACATTTTCACACTTTGTCGTTAGCATAATTGATGGTTGATGGGTTGTTGGCGAACCGATGATGTCGCTGTTCATGCTCATGTTGATCAGTTTGATGTTAATGATACTTGAGCTTTTTTTTTATAGTGTATTACAGCATGCTTAACACATGATTGACGAGCAATTCGAGAGAATTGTGGCGAAACAAATTACCTTGCATTTAAAGCAAACGTTCTTGAGCTTCAGCTTCTCAGCCTAATATGAACAATATTTTAGAATAATCTGTTCATTTTTACGAATGATATGATAAGCATATATACATATGTCTACACACTGACCAACAGAAAAGATGGCAGTAACAAATGATTGACATAAATTTAACAAAATGCCCGTAATAAGCATGCATTAAACATAAGTAATAATAACTTTGGCAAGAAGTGATTATTGACTTTGGCCCAATGATAGCGCCAGCATAAAGCTAGTATTTTCCTCTCGCCACTTGTTTATAATTGTTTTCTGTCGGCTCACTTCAAAACGTGCTAAATGAATATATATATATATATATGTATATAGTACTCAAAGATAGTTAGATACTTGTTACACAGTTGCAGTTCACACTTCATTTTGAATATTTGCATATAAATGGTTGGCACAGATTCATGTAATTACGTATGTATATACATTTGTATGGAATGGTGTGGTATATAAGGCCAACTAAACACATGCTATTGAGCAAGAAACAGAGATTAACCAAGTTCTAATCAATTGAGCTCACTTTTGAAGTCAAAGCACGCCTTGCCGTGTGTACGTACTTGAGACACTAAATCTCCCACGTTCCCAATCGCCGTCTAAGCCAACTAAGCAAGTAAGCAAGTAAGCAAGTAAGCAAGTAAGCAAGTAAGTAAGTAAGTAGCTAACCAAGGCGGCTTTGGCTTTGGCTTTGGCTTTGGCTTCTTGTGCACTGGCCCGTTAAATGGGTCATTTGCAGCGGCTGTCGAAGACAAAGCTGTGGTTGTATTTTCGTTGTTTTTTGTTGCTGCTGGTAACGCCCCGGCAAAAGAGAAGTAAGACACACGTTGACAATGACGACAATTGTAAACAGCAGGCAGGCAGGCAGTCCAAACATCTATCCAAGCAAGCATCGTCCATCCATCCATCCATCCATCAGCGGGTAGACCAAGACAACAACGCCGCAATTTTAAATGACCAAATTCGTCTTGTGGTTTGTACTTGAAAAACCCAAAACTGGTAAACGAAATGCTATATACAAACAGACAAACAAACATATGTATGTATGTATGTATGTATGTACGACTACTACTCAATGAATACGAGAACTTAACAGGCTGGCCAGCCAGCTGTCAACCAACTGGCAAAATGAGATGAAAATGAAACCAATTTTTTGTTGTCTTTGGTTTTGTTTTTTCGTTTTTGTTTTCGTATTTCGTATTTCTTTAGCTGCTCTGTGGTCGTAAAATGTTAAAATATATGTAGCCGTAAAATTGATTTTGGTTATATTAAATGAAATGCAATAAATAAACTGTACAAATGATTTAATGGATTGATGGCAATTGTATGAGAGAAATAAAAAACAAGTTGACATTTCAACTAAGGATAATGTTGAGAATTATGTAACATGTGTTGCTTGCCAACATCGAGTGAAAGTCAGTTGACAAAAAAGCGTACCATAAGAGTAGCTAAGAAAGTTTATCAACCATGAAACACTTAAGAACAATCATTAATTAGAATTTATTATAAAAATTGATCGCACCAACCACCATTTTATTCTACTCGATGTCAAAACAAGAAAATTCTTATTCTCATTCGTCGATTTCTTTTGTATCGTTTGACTGCCGAAATAAATATGATCAAGGGTAACTGATCTTGTTGTTTGTTCTTCTTCGTTTTTGGCTTGGTTTGCTTTAATTTTTTTTTTATTTTGAATCTGGCTGGTTAACATTTGTGAGCTTCGTTTGCTTTTCGATCTTTAGTGGACAGGTGCAAAAGGCAGCGGTTCTTATTTATTTATGCAAATTTTTGATTCAAAACCATATGAGAAGTGGCTAAAAGTTGTTGCTATAACAAGTGTCGCGTATTAGTTGCGCTAATCTCAAGGTCCAACTTTTTTGCACATTTGTGTGTGAGTGGTGTGGTGTGGTGTAGTGTGGTGTACTTTAGTGTAGTGTAAGGGTGGTGTCGTGTCAGCACCTGACGGCAACTGACGCTGCTGCCAAAGTCATGTCATGTGAAATAATTGCAATTTACGCTTCGCAGCCAACGGGCAGCACAGACAACACCATCACCACAACCACCACCACCACAACAACAATTGTCGGCCGTTCCACGTGGCGAATACAGAACATAGAATTTTTGTTTGTTGGACTGATGATGATCTCACATGCACTCACTGCATGCAGCAGCAGCAGCAGCAGCAGTTCAGTACAGAGTCAGACACTGAGCCAGGCCACTGGCACATGTTAGCACGCCCCATCGTCAAATTATTTCTCTCTCTCTCACACACACACACATCACACACAAAGATACTCTCGCACACTTAAACAACTAGCTTGCGCTCTGGCTCTGGCTCTGGCTCTAGGCCCGGATTGCATAACGCTGCTGTAATGAAGCGTCAATCTGCGTCGCAGCCAGGTCCACAAAGAGACCGGAATCGGTTGAGTGGAAGCGCTGGTTGTGTGAATATTTCATGGTCACCCATACAGGCACACAATTCTATGTGTATGTGTATGTGTGTGGTGAAAATATTCGCATTGTAAGCGAACTGAAAACAGCAACCAAGCCAAAAGCAAACAAACATTCCAAACAACATCAGCTCAGCACATTGTACAGCTGCCAAAAGGGGTATCATGACGATCGGGTTAAACGCTGCTTCCTATTTTAAAAAACAAATTAAGTTGGTAGTCTGTCATGACCTTGATCTGATTAATATCATTGAGAAAAATATCTGTAGGAATATATTATATAATACATAAATGTATATAGGGCATCTCGCGATCTATCTTTTAAAAATACAATATTTTTGCTGTAATGTTGGCTCACAAAGTTTAACTATGGTAAACAAATATGCATATACATGCACACACACACACACACACACAATCACACGCGCGCAATGGAAAATGTGCGCTGCAATAATACAATTGGTTTTTAGTCGGCGTACGTTCGAGGTTTTTTTTACTCCTTGTTCCACACTTGTTTATTCTATATGTGTGCGGCATTAACGAAAACTTTCTGTTGTATTTGAGGAAATTTTCTGCAAAGCATTTCTAGCGAATGTTTTTTATGCCAGAATCACCAGAGATGAGTAACTAACAAAACCACAACGATAAGAGTGAATTTAGTTATGATCATGGAAGTATTCACTTCAAATCCCAGGGCAATATGCACATATATGTATACTAAAAACAAAGAGGCTGAAAATCGGCCAAAATTGCTTAGGCAGTACCGTTAAAACATTTAACGTTACAAGCATTTGGAAACAGCCATGTGTAAAATTGTTGAATTGTTGAAAAATGCACTTTGCTACACACACACATATTGTAGAAAATATTTTTTACACTTTTCTTTAGCTTGCTTGGCTAATACACACAACACTACATTGTGTATGTTACTGTTGTTTTTGGAGCAAAACTCAAGCTAATTCGAAACTTGGTGCGTATGAGTAATAAGAAATGCAAGCACCATGCCTGGTGTTCATTTCATTTGTTTCTTTGCTGAGATTCTCGACTTCTCGGCTGAAAATGCAGCTGAGTCATTGCAGGAACAGGCTGGCACCAAACTGACATAGAATATGCAGCTTGCAATTACCATCAAGCGATTTTTTGCATTAGTCACCCGTTTGTTTGTTGACTTGTCGCAACATGAAGTTTGCAGTTTGCAATGCATATTTGGCACTATTGGAAGAATTGTTGCGATTCACAGGTTTCGCATTCGTCAATTGTGAATCATATTAAAATTGGTTAATATTGGTATCTCTTTCTGTTTCTGTTTAACTGTGTTTAGTTTATCTGAACCAAGTTACCTAAAGCGGCTTAAAACTGAATTTCACATTGTTGTTTTTTGATTATTTATTTATTGCTTCATAATTTTAGAATGTTTTATCGTTTGGTGTGTCATTCGGCGGTCTTCTTCTCTACCACCAGCTCTGTTTGTCGCCCATCGCTTGATTTGTTTGTACAACAAGGTTTATCCTTGCTTTGTATAATATGTCATGACATTATATCAACGTGCAAACAGCGCTTCAGCAAACTCATTAGAAAGATAGCTTTCGACGTCCCCAGAAGACCTGCCTCAACCATTTTGCATAGAAATGCCAATATCCAGTCAGTTTTTTTGAGCTAGTCATTAATGTAAAACAATAAAATATCAATTATAAACAAGTGAAAACGTTGTAGTCGGACGCAACCGACTGCGAAATACTTGATACCAGTAAAAGAACGGATAGTAAGGAGTCTTATTTCAAAGGAGGAATGCTGTAGCGGAAGGGGTGGGCGGTGTGGTAAACATCGCCAGCTATTATGTTACCAAATTTTTTGACTTTAGCTCAAAAACTGTGAAAGATAACTGAACAACTGCATATTTAAAAGGTGGGCGGCAAAGGTGGGTGTGGCATCCCAATTTCTTAATCAACTTTTTTTAACTGTCGCCATTTATCTTCCTACCAAGTTTGGTGGCTCTAGCTCAAAAGCTGTTAAAGATATAGCCGATTCCGATTTTGTAAGGCAGGTGGCTTGGGGGGGCGTGGCATCCAAAATATTTATGCAGATGTTTGGTAGATGTTGCCATCTACCTTCCAACCAAATTTGGTGACTCTAGTTCAATAAATGTGGAAGATACACGCACAACCGTTTTAAAAACGGCGGGGGGTGGCATTCAAGTTTTTTATGCAGTTTTTGGACAACTTCACTACCTATCTTGCCACAAAATTTGGTGTCTCTAGCCCAACAAATTTGAAAACTATATGCGTTTCCAATTTCAAGGAGCAGGGAGGATGGGGGCGAAAGTAGTGGGCGTGGCATCCAAAGTTTTGATGCATTTTTTTGGGGAATGTCATAACTTATCTTGACACAAAATTTGGTGTCTCCAGCCCAAAATTCAAATTTCAAGGAGCAGGGAGGATGGGGGTTTAAGGAGTGGGCGTGGCATCCAACATTTTGATGCAGTTTTTTGAGGGACGTGAATAGCTATCTTCTAGCTGTAAGAATGTGAGAAATATATGGTTTTATCGGTTTTTAGTTATCGATTTCCCAGGCTCCTAGTAGGTGTGGCAAACCGATCTTAACACTTTATCTATACCGGCTATAGATAAACATAATTGCAAAGTTTCAAGTCTCTAGCTTTACGGGTGCCGAAAAAAGTTGCGTTCATACAAAACCAATATACTATGATACTTTCAGTATCAAAGTATAACAACCGACTACAATAAGTAATAAGTATGTATGTATTGCATACACAAATGTTTTATTTATTAAGCTATGCCAAAAAGTAATTGCTAAATATTATTCACATAATGTATTTGTTATTCTTCTTTTCGTTTGTTGCTTGTGGGCTCTTCGTGCACTGTTAGGTCCTCAGTTAATTGCTGTTCCTCTTCTACAGCACCACCCCCATGACGTTTTTCGTTAACTTCATTACACGAACAGTTTAAATCACTGTTCTCTGCACGGGGACTGTAGGTATCACCTAATGGTGGCTGTAAGACGCCGCCATTGCATCTTTCACAGCTGCGAACAATTGGGTTTAGTACTGACGAAATCTAGATCAGAGAAAAGTAGCAGACTTACCCAACCCAAACCCCAACCTCAGCTTCTGGCTCTCGGTTATAAACCTTGCTGTACAAACACTGCAAGCGATGGGCGACAAAAAGTGCTGGCAGTAGGAGGAGCCCACCTATTAGAATACCAAACGCTAAGCCATTCTAAAATTATAAAGCAATAAAAACAACTGATTGCTATTACACACTGACTACCTTAAGAGCTTGTGTCTGCTTACCAAGGGATCAACAATGCGTTGACATATCTGTTCCACGCTAATGGCATAAGTTTTAGAAATTGGTTCACAGTTCCCGAGAGTAGTTTCAGTTTCTTTAATGATATAATTTATGTAATCCTGAATTTGGTCCTCTAAATGTGTAGGGAGACTTTTTCGCCACGAGGTGCATTTTGCTCTAGCGTTTGAACGCACTCCTTCTTCACCGTCACTTTCGTACTTATCTAGTTTTTTCATTGATTCGAGAAATGATTGTCTTCCGATCAAAATAGAATCATCAATCTTCCATATATTGTTTGTAATTTTTGTAATTAAATCTATGATTTTAAAGTAGAGCTCATCCTGATATTTTTCTAGCGTAAGGAGTTCGCCATATAGAGAGATTCGGGCCCATTCATAAACTCCAGAACTCGTAAAAAGCCTGGAGCGCAAGTCCTTTAGTTGTTTTACTACTGAGGGCAAATGAACAGGCGTCACATCGGTGCACAAATTGTCCGTGAAATTAAGGCCCGTGTAGGTAGCCAATTTAGATGTAAAAACTGCAGCGGGCATTTTTCCACACATATGTGTCTCTACAGAATAATCCCCAAAATAATCTTTATCCGGTACTGGAATTTTGCCAAATACTTTAATATTGAGTAGGCTACTAGTATGGTATAACCCGATTTTGTTAAATAGCTGAATTATTGTCTGGTTGAACCCACACTGTGAAATCAACGTTGACGTTCGCAACTGAGATTTCGCTTCATGATCGCTTTTAAATTGAAATTTACTGAGGTCTATTACGGCATCCAGTTGTGGCAACATAGAGTTGTTTCCTTCATTATCCCTAAGCGGAGCACAAGCACCCATGTACGTAACAAGGCCCAATATCAAGTAAAACAGCCCAACCAAGATTATAAACGAGAATACGCAGAACATAACAATTATACCGCTGAATAGAAAAGTTACTTAGCAACAAGTCAGAATGACTATATTTGATATACCCTCTAGTTGATAGGTTCAAAATACACTTACAGAAACAGGCACTTGGCTCCTGAGTTTTTACTACAGACGCCATAAGCTTGATTGCCACGCTTCAGCCGCCCACAGCATCCAAAAATAAGAGCAACGCCAAGGAGTAATATAATCTAAAATTGAATAGCGTTTGAGGATATCTTCTCAGTTTTGTTGCTTAAAGTGCTTACAAATAAAAGCAGCCCACTGGCAATGGCACTGATGGTGTTGCGATGTTTATTATACTTATCATAAATTTCGTCAAATGATCCAGTCGATTTCAAAGTGTTCGCATGCAGCTCAGTGACCACCTCATCAATAATGCCACTAATGGTGTCACCCTGTGTACGAAAATATTCTTTTCCCTTGTCAACATATTCGTGCAAAGGAGCCTGAACCATTTTCACGGGAATCCCAAATCTAGAAGATTTAACATATTTCATACAATCAGTACCAAATGAAATGCCCTTAAGGGCTAGCATGTTGTCCACCAAGATATCGGGATCAGGTAACTGTAACAGAGCAAAGGGGTTTTTATTAATATTTCTAATGATGATTTATTTCAACTCCTACCAAGTCAAAATGTAGACATTTGGAACTATCAATATTTTGAATATCAGATGTTTCAAGGAAATGAAGGCATTCCTTATTGCCGCAGAGTATAGAACAGGTATAAATTACATCCCGCTTAATGGCGCGCAATCCTAGAAAGCGTCAAGAAAATAAAGATGTGGGGAAAAATAAAGAACTGTAAAAAGTTTTTACCATCTCTTAACTGTCCACCATAAAATAATAAATCTTTTTTCCAAGCATCCACTTCTTTCATTAGTCTCGCTGCTTCCGGCAAATAATTTAGAGCACTTTCTCCGCTTATATTAAGTTTCTTATAGTACAATCTTTCTAAAGCCTCATAATAATAAGCACCGATATCTAAAAAAAAAAAAAACCATCAATTGTTGAATTTCACAGCTTCAATAGAATAATATATATACCATTAATAACTATATGTAAATGTTTTGCTAGCTCTTCATAGTTATTTATAAATAAATGGCGAGTATGATCCGAAGCATCACTTAGGAACGCGCAATAAGTCTGAGTGGCGCGATATACAATACCGCTTGTTTCCCCAAGACCATGATTTAACATTCTGCTGTTCTCAAATGCAATGATGGCGCAAAATCTACGATAATAATATTAATAAGTTCATTATACATATATGCCAGAGGTTGATTGGACCTACAGTATGCCAATAAGCAGCACTGCGAGAATATAACTATAACAGCAACGTGCTCGAGTATCCTTGTAAAGCTCGCAGGGTGGACATCCTTTTGAACATCGATAGCATTTGAAGCCACAATAACAAACACTGTGAAAATGCATAAGGCTATGTTTTAATATAAAGGTATTCCGACAGCGGAATACTCTGATAACGAGTCTGCTTGCAAAGAGGGAATGCGGGGGCGGCAGGGGTGGACCGGGTGGGGAACATCGCCAGCGTAGCTCAAAAACTGTAAAGAATAACTGAATTTCCGATTTTATAAGGCGGGTGGTAGAGGTGGGCGTGGCATCCCAATTTTCGATGCAAATCTTTGGTAAATGTCACAATCTATCTTCATACTAAATGACTCTAGCTCAAAAAGTGTGAAAGGGGCGGCGTACGCTTTAAAAAAAGGCGGAAGTTAGGGGCGGCATGTATGGGCGTGGCATCCAAATGTTGTATGCAGTTTTTTTACACCAAATTTAGTGGCTATAGTCCAAAAACTGTGAAAGCGTTTCCAATTTCAAAGAGCAGGGAAGCTGGGCCAAAATTTTGATGCAGTTTTGCAAGGGACATGGCTAGCTATATTCTTGCAAAATTTGGAAACTCTAGCTGTAAGAGTGACATTGCCCAAAACCAATAAACTCTTTACTTTCGGTTTTAGAGTGTTAATTGCTATAATTAATTATAGAACATAAGAAATGTAATTTAATTGACTTTTTCACAGTGAACCAGTCTCAAATGGTAATACTATAGGTTTACTCACGCTATAAAGGGAATGATTACTATGAGGAAAAGCAGAGCAAATACACATATAAGAAGCAACCAGTAGTGCGCCAAGAGGTTAGTCCAATTATTATAATCAATCTTAGGCCCTAGGTTAAGTGAATTCGATTGCGTTGACTTTTCAATGTAACCTAAAATTAGAAAATTAGTTCATTATGTATCTTAGCTATCCATGATTTAGATGTTGCTTACCAGGTGGTAGTCCATAAATATCCTTGATAAAGGTATCGTATGTCAAATGCGTATAATAAGAAAGGAAATCCACTGCAGTTTTGGGGTAGCTGGGCTCTTTTGGGTAATCAGCTCTTGCTTCGAACATGGTAAAGTTAACATATGGAAAGATTTCCGACGCCTCCGAGTCTCTCTTATATTGAGCGTAAGTCGATCTTATAAAAAAATGTAAGCTGAATATTGCCAAACAAGCAATTTGACACCTTTTGTATGGCATCATTGTTGGCTAGAGAGTTCAGCTTTCGCTTTTTTGTTTAAAATAAATGTAAACTATACTTTAGTGAAAATTTTTTGTTTAAAGCGGTTTTTATTGTGTCCCAGCTGTGATTTAAAAATGTAATACAATGTGATTCGACAGAAAATGCAAACGCAGGAAATTTTAAAACTAAACATCTAATTCCCCGATATCTATGTTTAAGCTTTTAAATTTCATGTGCTTGGCATATATATATAGCGAAATTCAAAAGCGAAATAAATATGAAAGACATAAGCCAACTTCGTTTCAATAAATTGCAAATGAAATGAGAGAGAGGCAGGCGATCAGTCACTGCAGGACGCAAATGGCAAAGTCCGCAGCTTACCTGTAACTGATGCTTAATGCTGCTTAAGCTTCCCTCCAGTTCTGAAACTAAACTAAGCAACAGCAACTGAGCAATAATATTCGAATGCGAAATCGAAACAATAACACATTTTTTTTAAATTTTCCGATTGCTCTTAACTGTATTTTAAATAGTTGTACAAGTTGTAGAAAGAAAACTACTTTAAAACTCATGTTTTCAAACACTTCTATATAACGAATTTTCTATATAACGAATTTTTTTCTTTTCCCCTTGGGATTCGTTATATAGGAGTTCGACTGTATTACAAAATACAATAGAAAGTAAGTTATTGTAGATGTCAAGGATGGGTGCATAGGTTAGGTGAGGGCGGTAGTGAGGGATTTGTTAAGCAACCCCCCGCTCACATAGGCCAGATTTGGACTTTGTCCTACCGTCTACCCAGACGCAGCGTGTGTAACACCGTTGTCGAGGATTGGTGCATACTTCATATGAATTTATAAACACAACGTAAATACAAAACAATGAAAATTTGTAAAAATTTCATCGAAAACGGTTGACAAATACCAGGCTAATCAAAGACCAAAGTTAACTCACATATATATGTACATACATATATACAACAACAATAAGTGCACGTGTTAGATACAGGGTTTATGGTATCCTCTAGTCGAGAATTTCCTACGAGAACTCTCTTGCGAGTTACAATTGAATGAAACACAATTTGTTTGTATCATTTTACTTTCGTACATATTAGTTTATAACTTGGTTTGCTCTCGCCACCCTTTTAACTATCGTTTCTGGACAAAAACATTTGTATGTAGTATGCATATATGCAATTATATACAGAAAAAGCCATGCATGTATTTACTTAGTATTTACATGTACATGTATAATTATCATTTATCGAACTCTGTGCTTCATTTGTTTGTTTTACCTGTTAATTAATTTATTTCGATATATTGTTTATATGCCGCTTGCACAGACAAGTCTGTGGTTCTGGTCTGGTACGGCTGCTGCTTCTCCCGTTTTGATTGTATGTATATGTATGTAGTATGTGTATATGTTTTAAATGAGTTTCGTGTTTTACAAGTTCAATCAACTTTGCTTCGAAAGCAACCAAAAGCAACCACAACAATTGATTAATTTATAAATTATTTATTGAAAGACTTGCAGTATGTTTGACTGAAACATTAGTCAATGTTTAAACAAAACATTTGATTCAATGGGAAAAATTAATATATTTCATGTTAAACATTCATTAATTTAACATTCCAAGAAGATTGTGACACAAGTAGTAAGTAGTATGTTTACATAAATATTAACTGCAGCTTTAGAAAACCTAAACATTAGCACTTCTCGCCACATACTGGTTGGAAATTTAAACTAGGCTGGTAAAGGGGTTATGGTTATGGTTTATCGCAGCAGCCGAGCTTCTTCAGTATGCACTCGAATGCCCTTCATGCTTTCCCGTCTTCCGCTGCTCCTTCTCTTACTTTTACTCTTCCTCTCTCTATCTCTCTCTCTGTATTTCTTTTGCTCACTTTTCCCAGCTCCTCTCGCTGTGTCATAGGCCTTGAAATTGTTTTTGCGCCACGAGCTTCTTAGTTGATGTTCTTGTTGTGATTTTATTTTTGCTGTATACATATATTTTTTATTACATTATTTGTTGTTGCTGCTGCTGCTGCTGTTTCAACTACGAGATTAGTGGAAATAGCGCACTCAGCCATAAGGAAATGCATTTCAAAGTGACCCAGCGTACCGCAGTGCGTATTATTTAGTGTTAGCAAAAATTTTAAAGTGCATGTCTCATGTCAAAGGCCCATTAAATACTTTTTCTGGGCATGGCCCAGTTGCAGGAAGCTTTAACACACCAGTGCTTGTGGTTTTTGCATCAATGTCATCGTAAATCGGTATCGGGCATAGAAAACTAAAAACAAAAACACACACACACATTGCACGACAAGGTCAAAGTCAACGACAACCGCACATACATGAATATTAAAAAAAACAAAAAAGCGACTTTAATGCTGAGCGATTGCTTTTTTCCCCCCTTTTTTTATATTTTTGTGATTGTCTGTTTACAGCCAATGCTCAGATGCTGCTAATGATAATTATATATTAACGTACTCCGTACTAGATGAGTAAAAAGAACCACAATAATATATGATTTTTGTGTTTGGGAATTTTGGACAGCTTAACTTGATCATAAAATTTGCTTTATGACATTTAAAGGCATCAGGGATAACAAAATAAACGATTTAGCAGAGGCAAGCAAAGGCAAAGAAACAAATATAACGATCCTCAGAACACCAGCTGATATGTGGACAACAGATTGTTGACAAAAGAATAAAACAAAATAATGGAATCAAAATCATCTAACTTGACAATGATTGGATGCTTAAACTTGAACTTTAGCCCGTCGACACCTTTGGCTCGATGTCTGCCTTTAAGATGTTTGTGCGAATTGTGGCTTTAATGTGAACATCGACAGCGCTTTGCCCGTTGCTGTTTGTTGCTAATTGCCAGCATCAATTACGTTGCTCATACGCAACGTTGTCGCACTGCAATGTTGCAATAAAAGCATAATTTAAAAAAAATGTAAATGTAAACAAATAATTTAAACATTTTGTGTTTTTGCAAGCACAAAATTTTAAATTTAAAAATTCGATAACTATCTAATATTTCTATAAAAACGAAATATATGGCGGCAATTTAGATGACACGGCTTTAACAACTTTTGAATGATGATGGCTTAACAAGATTCCTGCGATTGTCAACTTCTAACCTCAAGTTAAAGCGCCTTGAGCTGGCATCCTTTGTTTCCAGTTCACACCAATCGACGACAGACAGACAGACGGCAGATATCAATTAGCGTTTCTGCACGTTTGCCCATTTAGTGTGTTCGTCTGGTAGTCAATTGTGGATTTAAGTTTCATTTGCAAATGCCTACAACTGCTGTTGCTTTCAGTCGCAAGTTGCCAGCAAAGTTGAAATCCTAATTAAAAGCGCATCTTACACTTTGCGCCTCATGCTTTCACGTTGTATTAATGTCTGAATTGGCAGCTGTGAGTTAACACTTTAAGCTCCAGCAGCGACAAGCTCTCGAGCAAGTTTGTTCTGCTATATAGACACTTTCTTTGAAGGAATCCGCTGCGATGACGCCGGCCCGCCCACAGTGCGCCAAAGTTTTCAATTAGGACATTTTCTCATTTGCATTTCAAATGAATTTTGCGCTACTTGAGTTTCAGTTGTGCGTTGTGCTTAAGTGCTTCCTATTAACATTTTGGCTTGAAAATTATGCTTCAAGCTGAAGATGAGAAATCACATTTCAAATGGTTCATTTATATGCCAAACAATTTGTTTCTTGTGCAAAGGACGTATCGCCAATGCCAAATTTCGCTAAAACTTTACTTGCAACAAACACAAAGTCGACTCCTTTGTTGATTCCACATTTGTTAAAAGATACAGTACATATTTTCTATAATCATGGTAGTAAGCATAATATAAATCATAAAATCGGCCTAAAAAGGAACAACACCAACAATAAGAATAACAATACTTACAGCACCTACAACAATGCAAATACAGGTAAGAGCAGTCACGCATGTCAGTTGACAACGTGTTTATGCTGGCAGCTCAATTACGCATTGACGGCATCTTCAATGGTGCAAACGAATGGCAAAATAGTAGCAAATGGCAGGAGCAGAAAACGGCGACAACAAGAAAAGCGCCTAACAAGCACTTTAAGCTGGCGCCTCGTGACAAGCAATCCAAGTGCTTGCCATTCATACAGACAGTCCTCTGCTTTGGCATCTATCCTTCGTCTTCCTGCCTCCTCGGCCTGCCCTTTCCACTGTTCATTCTTTGCCATCATCAACAGCAGCATTGATGTTGTCATTATACTCATCGACATCCTAGTCATTACGCGGCACACACGAAAAGAGCACGAAAACACTTGTCATTAACACAATCACACACTCAAATACACACACACACACACACACACACACACACACACAAATGCAAGCACTAACCGGAGCAATGGCGCCTTTCAATGCTCGCCACAGCAGCTTGTAACACTTTTTTATACCCTGAACCCATGAAATGGGTAAAAAGGGTATAATGGTTTTGTGCAAAAGTATGTAACAGGCAGAAGGAAGCATCTCCGACCCCATAAAGTCTATATATTCTTGATCAGCATCAACAGCCGAGTCGATATAGCCATGTCCGTCTGTCCGTCAATCTGACCGTCTGTCCGTCCGTCTGTATAAACGCGTCGATCTCAGAGACTTCAAGAGCTAGAGACTTCAGATTTGGTTAATAAGTTCTCCTCTACCATAAGCAGAACAAGTTTGTTTCAAATTATCGATAACTATTCTGGTTTCCGATATACACATGTAATCGATTACAAAAATATCTCGAATTTGGAAAATGTAAAATGGGTTGAAATAATGGGTAACGATCGAACTTTTCTGAAAATTTCATCGAAATCGGTTGAGAAACACCAGAGATATCGAAGATTGAAGTTTAGTCACAGATGCGTTAAGTATGGGGTTCGGGGTATCTCCTAGTCGGGAAATCTCGACTAGAGCCTTCTTACTTGTTTTTTGATGTAGCTGGTTGAATACCGTTTTGAAAATAACTCTTGAACTATTTAACAATACTTATAAAACAATTTTTTGTAGTTTGTAGTTGCAGCTGTTGACACTAGCATTACGTATACGCAGCGTATATGCTAGAAAAAGCTGGAACAGACGGTCCAACATCAAATATCAAATAATTGTTTGCCATTTATCATGTGCATTTTGAATGCTTGCCAAAAAGAAAAACCTACGTCGGTTTGTTTACATTCTCAGGCACGAAAGAAAGAATTGCAAAGATCAGAAAGACATATGTCTGAAGACAAGTGTGAACATATAATAGTTTTTCATTGTGGCAAGACTTTGAGTTACCCTGCGATGAATATCCATCTTATAACTCTTACTTCTCCAAAAAAAAAGCGTTACACTTTTCGAATGGCGTTTTAGCTCTTTGCCAGTGTTGTCCAGCCATCTGCCAAAAACAAAACCCAGGGTACAGCAAAATTGCAAGTAAAATTTAGAATTGTTACAATGCAAGAACAGAGCAACTTACTGTGGCATGTGGCAGACGAAATGCAACCTGTGGATCATTTGTTATAGTTAAATATATTGGTTAAATCTATGATTCCTGTGTGTGTGTGTATACAAAAATGATCAAAAGATTTAAAAATAGGGAAGCTAATCGTACGGCTCACGGCTGTCGAGTAAACTCATGCAGTTTATAGCAACCATAATTTTGATGATTGATGCGCGACAATGTCGTTTATGGCGAAGGTGAATCCCAAAGAGTGCCTTGAAGAAGGGCAATTCACACACAATTTCCGGCACAGCAGCCTATGCAGCAAAAATGTGACTCTGGGGAAAATTAAAATTTTCTACCCAATTTGGCGGCGGCGAGCTGAGCGCGCTAATCGGCTTGGCCTTACCAAAGACTTTCTGCTCCCAGCGGCGCTGTTATTAACAGCTGTTAGCTAAAAAGAGCACACCAAATGCAAGAGAGAGAATGTGTAAGATTTAAGAGCGCTGAAGTCTTGTTTGCTCTGCGCTGTAAGCTCTCGCTCTCTTAACTGGCCGAGAACATCTGTAATATTTCGGCTAAGTCAAGCTAGCAACAAACTAAACACTTCTACTACCAACAGAACTTTGTATACTATCATCACAAACACACAAATTTACTTAACAAATCTGCGTTATATTCGCTTTCTTCTATTGTGTGTGTGTGAGTATGTGTTTGTGTGTGTGTGTGTGGGGACAACCCTAAGCTACCCTAAGCTACCCTTTGTATGCACTAAGGGCGAGTTGTGTGAGCAAATTGACTCATCTGGCAGTTACATTAAATGTTCCTTGGCCTTTTTTTCGGTAGTCCTAAAAAAAAAAGGAAAACAAAATGTAGCCAATGCCAGGACAAATTTAACAATGCGGCAAAATAAAAATAAAAGCCAAACAAATTGTGCATGAAATGATGCGAGGACGCGGTAAGGCAAGCATTGCAGCCTCCGGGCTGCCGGTTGGGCTTTCTATATATGTATTTCAGTCATTTGGAATTTGCACAAATGAAAATTGTGACAGAAAATTGAATTACCCAAAACATACACACAGCAAGTATGTTGACGGCTACCGCAGTGAAAATAAAACAATAAAGACGACAAAAAAAATAAAACCGAGAATAAAAGTTGAAAGTGTGCCCCTGAAACAAAAACATGTTGGTAAAAACAAAAAACAAAAAGAAAAGCCCAGCGCCTGCAAAGTCAAATGAAAATCATTAGGCCCAAAGGGCATCTTCAGCTTCTGATACTTGTGCTGCTATTGCCCCTGCCCCGCTGCTTGTTGCCACATTAGCCACGCCACGCTGTGTCCCCTAATGAGCATGCCAGACATATGCCATCGGCCATGTCCTACTCTAGCTACCTACCTAATCCCCTAACTGTCATCTGTCCTGTGTCCTGTGTCGTCTGCGTCTATCGTCGCGAAGATCTTCTTCCGACTGAAGTAAAATTGGTTTGTTTACGTTGTTCTTGAACCAACCAGCAGCAAAGAACATTGAGTGTTGGGGTTGTTTTGGGTTGCCAACTGGGTGCATGACTGCGACATATGCTTGTGTGTCTATTCAGCTTGCCCTCCAGGCTGCTTGCTTTTGCCATACGAAAGTGTTTTTATTGCTTGAGCTCCGTACATGCAGCTAACAATAAGAACGCGATTTTTAGGATGCGACAGATGGTCAGCCTTGCGTTAGAAAGGCACCGACAATAACAATCATTTGTATCTAATTGTGTGCATTTTAAGAAACGATGCACGTATTAATATGAAGCAATGCAAATAATCAATAGAAGAAGAAAAATATGACCTTCAATCGAATTCAACTAAAATAAACTATAATTTTAGTGTTTGCAACCAGGTCAGAGCATTGCAGCATTTTAACAGCCTTTATTATTGCATAATGTAAAACTATTTTACTTGTTGATGTGAGTGCACATTAAGTATACGCATTTAAAGAAATTTTTCTATTTCGCATAATTCTAAATTACATACGCTTGGCTTGCCCAAAAAAAAAATAAATAAAAAAACATAACAAACGAACACTCACAAAGCAAAGCTGCAAAAATCTTAGCGTGCCACATTTTTTCACTAGTTGAGAGTTTTCATTACATACAAGAATATGTATTTCAGAAGATTTCCGAAGAGCTTGTTGGCTATGGCAAGGATGCATGTCGGACCTTTATGTATGTTAGTACATATTCTTTTTGTTTAGATGCTGACGTCAACCGACGCTATGTGGAAGCGTCATGCAGTCAGTGAGTGTGTCAGTTTACACACACAGTCCAGGCAGCTGATGTTTAAAGCAAAAGTTTTCTGCGTATTGTGTGTTGAGCTTTTGCTGGCTGGTCTAGTTTTCGACCTCGCCAGCTGCCGTTGCAGTTTTGCTTGATTTGCACCAAATTAAGTTGGCCCCCATCCGGCCAGTAGACCATAGCCCAGTGCCCAGTGCCCAGTGCCCAGTGCCCGTAATCATTCTCTGTTTGGCTGACTGGCTGGCTGGCTGGCTGGCTGGCTGGCTGGCTGACTGTCGGGCGACCTGCGCCACTGGCTGCTGCCCAAAAATGCAATAAAATTAAATGGTTTTATGTAAAAAAAACTTTATGACTTTGTGTTTATGCTTGCTACACGCTCGATGCCGCCGTCTACCACTTCTTCTTCTTTTCACACCCCTGTCCCCATTACATTTTCTACTGGCACAGCTTCTTCGTCTTCTGTTTTGTTGGCCTGCTTTAGTTTTTGTGGCCGACAGTTGTCGTTGTTATGGCCGCCTCGCATGTGTTGACAGTAATTAATTTAACTGGCGTAAATTAAATTTATATGACCAACACGTATTGACGCGTACTTTGTCGTTGCAAGTCGTACAAATGTTGCACAGTTGAAGTTCCTTAAATTGCAGACGAAAAGAATTTTTAGTTATGTCAAAATCTACCTTCGGCTTTAGCAGTTCTTTACTTAAAAGAAATCTATGTTCCCTTCAAATGCACTATAATTCAAACTCACGGCCATTTTGACAAAATGCCGCTTAGGTTTCTATCATTTTCCACTTTGTATTTCTTTCATTTACAATTACAGTTGTTTGCTTTTCTTTGCAATAGAGTGAAATCACAATTTTCACTCTTTTTCGGGCACGTCTGCCCTTCAGCAGGGACGTGAAAAGTGCAACAAAACAACAATTGAAAACACTCTACGCGAGAGTGCTTGACTTTCAAAAGATTACAAATTTACACATATACTTACATATATGTTCTGACACAAGGGCTAAAAGACGTTTTCTTTTTTCTTCTACCACTTAAAAACTTATTTTACACAGTTTCCTACCCATTTTGTGGGTGTAAGCAAAAATTAAGTATACGCAAAGTTTAATAGCTCATGATCTTTGGCAAGAGCAACTGTTTGATTTTGTTTGGCACCTTTTGGCTTATTAATTTCAAAATTGCATACTTGCCGACACTTCAGTTCAAGCAAGCTGTCAAAAGAAGAGCAAAAAGTGTAATTACCATATAATATCTTGCTGAAAAAAAAGTATTGCAAAAAGTGTCGTAAAAGTGCGCCAGCAAATGAAGCTGAAAAGTGCAATAATTTTTGTCTTTTTATCTCTCCGAGCGAGTGAGTAACCAGCATCCATCCCTTCTCAGCAAAAAACGAAACAAAAAATGAGCAACAGCTGTAATTATAATTTGTTTGCAATAAGAAAAGTACTTAATTGTTAGATTGCCAGGCAACTGCAACTTATCACAAAACTTTGCTTGAAACTTGGAAAAGTGTGTCTACAAACAGATCATAAATGTTTCTGGCTGATGGATGTGTCAGCTGTTAGTAAAAAAAAGGTTTTCTCGATGTTTTCTTTACACTTTATGGAATATCCAAGCATTTAATTGGTATTGAAAAAGAGTGTAAAAAGCCAACAGATCAATAGACTTAAGGTATTATTACTTAAATGTTGCCACGCACACAAAACACGAAACAATTCATGTAAGGTGTAAAGGACAGGACCAGAGGGCAACTGGTGATACGTCTCGTTGCGATAGGTTCAAACACAACAAACTTCCGTCAACATAGAACAACGACAACAACAACAAATGGCAGCCCGTGTTGTTGGCAACAAGAGCAAACAAAAAAGTTTTCGCTTCATAGCACAAATTGAATAAATCATCAGACGAGAGTCGAATGGTTGCGATTTGGAAAAGTGGAAGGGCGTGGCCGAAATGTCGAATATAGTATATATATATACGATATGGAGAATGGAGAACGCTTACGTGCATAATTGTTGCGCGAAATTGCCTGAAGCTAACAAAAAACGGGCAAACGTAAGAGTATTAAATGTTAAACAGCAAAAACATACAAGCATAGTCAGCTTAACAACGGCGCGTATGGGTAATATTTTAATCTGTGCAACCTGCCAAACATAAAACCAGCAATGCTGCACAGCCAAAAAATACTCATCCAGCGGCTTATGCTGAGGATCATGGACAGGCGGACAGTTAGTTATTTGAATTGTACAAGAAAAATCCATAGTAGTAAAGTTTTCCACAACGAAATTTCTTGTAAGTTTCTTAATTAAGATTAAAAATCTCAGCCGATTAATTATTTAAACAATTATCAAATCAAATTGTTGAGGAAGCACACTTAAGTTTCTAAAGACAAAAGCCTTCTGCTTTGAATGATATCAACTTAAATTCGAAACCCAACGAGGAGCAATGAATTATCAAGCGCCCTTTAGTGTGCATGGAGAGTAGGAAATTTTTGCGAGTATAAATTGATTGCATAAATGTCTAATTATTGTTACATTATACGTTTGGCATACTATATATACAATTGTTGTATCGATGAATCACTGATTAAACTGTAGGAAATCGTATAATGTCTGGCCTAACTTAATTAGCATTGCTGGTCAACGAAATCAATTACGCCAACAGCCAAAATAATAATGGGCCAATGTGCCTGGAATGATATGCCATGTGCTCGAGGCACATATGGCCGGCAGGATGCTGGGTCGGCAGCATCCTGGCAATGACAAGGGCACATTAATGAACGATGCTATGGCCTTCATATTGCCGCCCACGACATCCTCCATCTACAATTCAATTTATGCGCGGTTGTATGTTTGCATCCTCCCCAAACAAAACAAAAACAAAAACAACACCACGAAACTTTCCATGTGCCCCAAAATTATCTGCTGTTTTTTTTCTTATTCTCGTTGTTGATGGTTGGGTTTGTTTGGCTTCCTTGGCCCAAATTGCTTGGCCGCACAAATTGGCTTTAGCCTTCGGGGCTCGGCAATAAAATCAAACTCACGCAGGCGTATGCGTAACGCACAATTATCCCTCCATTGAGTGGGTGTGTCTGCACTCGAAGGGATAACGGTCACATCCATGTAATAATTGTCATTGTCAAGCGGACTTTGACTGGATAATTCGGACAGGCAACAACAACAAAAATAACATGAATTGTACTTCTAAAGCAATTGAGTTTCAATTGATTGCAACAACACAGAACGTTAATCGCTTTCTAAATGTATGCAGAAAATTATGAGTTAATTTAATATAGTGTGCAGTTGAGCGAAAGATCTTCTGGATCACAGAAATGTGTCATCATATAACAAGTACACGTATTTGGTAGGCACTTAAGACTCGTACTTGTATACTTATTGTTAGGTATTACTGTTCTTCGTTTTCGGCTTGTTTCCATTCAATTTGAACTGTTTGTTTCATATTGTATTGTTGTTGTTGTTTTTGTTGTTCGCCATTGTAACAATTTTATGGCTTGTACGTTTTATTCCAACAGAATTGCTTTAAAACAAGAGTGCTTAGTTAGAGATTACTCACTTTAGAGATGTCCTCCATAAATGATAAAAAAAAAAACACAAAACGAAAATGAAATTTATTAGTTTATTATCTATTTATTTAATGCCTGTTGAATTTTTAGATTTTTCAAGAGATTTTCTATACAGGGTATATAAAGCTAACTACATTTAACGTTAGCTTATGTTGTTTTGGCTTTATTTCAATTGCATGACGCTTTTCAGCAATTTCAAGTTCAAATAGCATTTTTTTTTTGGCTTTTATGTAATCACGTAAGCGGCATTTGTATAACAGTCTATACTTAGAGTCGTACTAGCAAAGCGGACAGCAATTTACATCAATGTTGTGACTGCTAAACGACGGGAAAATAACTTCAAGTATTTGCTGAACTGAGAGCTGCAGTCCAAAATGTTAGCCAGACAGAGGAGGTAAAATATATCTTAGATTTGCATATGGCAAACTCTTTATTAGCTCAAGAAGTTCTTTTTGGCTTGACTTAGATGGCTGTTTGACTGGTTCCACCAGTTTCCAAGCGCTGTTATTTGTTGATGTAGAATTTCAATTTCGTTTTCGTTTCTTTCACGCCAAAGACAAACGCAAAAGCCAATAGCCAACAACAGAGCCCACAGAAGACGACAAAGACGCGGGCAGAGACAATAACAATAACAATAACAGAATAACACACAAAAGTATATACATAAAAAATATACCATTTATTGATGTGATAATCTAAAGATCAAGGTCTTCCTTTTGCCATTTCAATAATCGTTGTCGCTAGAAGCTTTTCAAAAAAGAAACGAAACTAGAATCTCTGCCCAGATTTAAATGAATGATGCGGTAGCATTTGCCAGAAAATTTGCAGATTAGCACAAAGAAGAAAAGAAAAAAAAACTAACAAAGCTCCCAAACCGGAAATGTTGCACACTCAAAGAAAAAATACAAAAAGAATATAACTGCCACATGCAAAGTAGAGAGCAAAAGAAAAAGGAACGTGGAAAAACGAAAGTTAAGCGCTAGTCAAAGTGGAGCACAAGCTGCCTCTCTGTTGGCACTAGGGATTCAGGGAAACGCACGCTTACCTAGAAAAATCCAAGCACATATGCAAGTCTAATGAGCCTGCAGGAAAGTAAAAATGCAGCAAACACAACTGCCACTCACTGCGGATTTACTTTGATTGGAGGCAAAATCAGTTAAAGTGGCATTAGGATGATAAGTGCATGTACATAAGTATTCGGAGTAGAAGAATTTAGCGATGGAACGTACTTATCTATAAGTCACCAAAGTCATCTTAACTCTATTTGAAATAAGGAAATGGGTCACAAACAAATGAGAGTTCGTTGAGTTCAGGTGGCATGTAGCTGAGGAAGAAGAAAAAAAAGCGGGAGAATATTTGTATGCGTTGTGTTGATAAGCAAAAATCGTCCGTATACCCCCAAAAATAAAACAAATACTATAAGCAAAGTAGAAGAAGACGAAGAGGGCGTCAAAGTTGACGCTTATCTGCGCCTCATTTGCCAAACAACAAAAGCCTCATCAATTTCATAGGGCTACAGCTAGCAGAGAGTGAAAGATTGTTGGACATCAGCAACTGAATTCGTAAACAAGAGGTGACAGCAAACAGAAGACATCATCAGCAGATATGATAGATGCTCTACAAAGGAGAGAGAGAGAGGGAGAGGTGCCAAACAGTGGACAGTGTCGCGGGCAAAGTTCACTCAACTTTCAACTTGTAATTTGTCATTGTGCCAACGCCATGAAAACTGAAAATGACACCCGGCAGCAGCTGTCCGGGGACTAGGCAAAAGTGGCCGCCACAACGTCATCATTGGGGCCGGGCAAATAAATATTAAGAATCATGTGCACGCCAGTGGCAGCTCTTGACCAGGCAGCCTTCTTCTTTCTTTATTCTCGACTGCAACCACTGCGTATACGCAATTAAATTTATGTGAATAGGCAATGCTTAATGCAAATGCCTTAACTGTCGCATTTTTGTGGAGAAAACGGAATGAAGGCCTTGTCGCGAATCCGTGTGGGTGGTGATTAATTTGCATATTGTTCTTTGAGATATATTTTCCTCTGTACTTTTTATGTTTTTCCTCCGTTGAAAACGTTCATTGAACGCATTCTGATTAAGCATGAGTTATAACACATATATTAACAAGAGAGTGATTAAGTTGCTGCCGGGTTGAGAGTACCTATAAAGTACTAAGTACTCTTTAGTTGTTAATTTTTGTAATTTAAATGCATTAACAATAATTGGGTAAAACTACAAAGCTATCAAGTATGCAAAATATAAATCATCTTCATTATCATTATCAGTGTCATCATTATCAACACCGAGAAATCATGGAATGTAATTTATAAATACCAAGAATTATGGCTAGAACTGTCCAAGTCAGTAACTGGTTTTTACATCGCCTAGCATCGTTAAGCATTTACAAATTAAGCGGAAGCAAATTCTACAAATTTCATTTACAAACAGTCCTTGAAACGATACGATACGATACGAAACGAGTGCTGTGTGTGTGTTGGAGAAACCACTTTGAAAACGCCAGGTGAGCGACAGGTGAGCGCAGAAATTAGCACTTTGCATTTGCAGGAAAACCATCGGATTCTGAATCTGATTTGATATTAAAATGAAGAAGCCACTCGCATAAATCGCATAAATATGTTAATTCGTCTCTTGAGAGTAACGTTTTTTGCGCTTTGCGGCCAGGCAGTTTTTTTTTTTTTTTATGTCGCATTAACTTTAAATTCAGCATTGCTCAATTAGCATAAGTTGTGTATAAAATACTCGTTCTAGAAAACAACAACAACTAGAAGAAATAAAGTAAAAGTAATTTGCAGTAGCTAGCTTTGCCAGACTGTTTTAAATGACAAACAACATTTCTGTACGAATTGGGTCAATGGAATGATGAATAAAATGACGCCAAAAAGAAAGAGACGTAATTTATATATGAACAAATCACACACAGGAGCCAAAAGAACAAGTTTAAATTACATTTAAATGCAGTGCATATCATAAATTTTAATTAGCTTTCAAAACTGCCGCAAGACACGCAAATCATGCGCAAACATTAACAATGTCAAAAATTGGCCCTGATATAAGGGAAATTGTGCGTACAGAAATAAAGAATGGTATTCAGTAAATAATTGAAAGTAAATGTATCACATTCAGAGTATGCTTGTGTGTGTGTGTGTGGTTTATTTGTTAAAGTCTTTCTCAACACACAGAATGACAGACAAAAAGCGAGATAAGCGCAGTCAGCTCGTAAAAGGTTCGAAAGAACTCAGGAAATATGAACTGTGTGTGTGTGTGTCTGTGTGTGCCAAAGAGCGGCAATCTGTAACTTAATAAAAAACACTGAAGATAGCGGCAAGCGACAATAATCTTAAAGTCAACTCTCAACACAAGAATCCAACCCAACACCGAATTTGAATTCACATTGAATCGAATGGAATTAGATGCGGATTTAGTACGGACATAAACGAGGGCGTTTGGCAATTGATTAAATTTATTTATTATTATCTCATTGTGAATGTTCGCTTTATGAGCTGCTCTTAAGCTTAATCACAATGAAGACATGTCCGTGCAGGAAGTCAGCAAGTGGGGATGAAGACCCTTTTTGCCCTTCTTTTGTCTTGCTTTCGGACTCATTGATTGCTGGCAAATTGATTTTGGTCTCTGTTTCCTAAGTCTCTGCTATCGTTTAGAAGACAAAGCCTCTTTGTTCATCAATTGAATTCACAGACTGTTGCTTATCTTGAGCTCAAATCGATACAGATTAACCCCAGCAATGACAACAACAACAACAACTATATTTTCGTTATTGTATCAACTATTTTGACAACAGAAATTTAGAGAGGAATTGTTATACCTTTAATTAAAGTATCTTTGCAGTTGACTCATAGCTCATTTCATTTGTATTTTATGCTAATCCTTAAGCAGCTTTCGACCCCGTCTCAAATAGGATTGCACAACAGCAGTTAAAAAAAATATGTGCAATTTTGCCAAATGCGTTTATTTTTTGTGAAAAACACTGCCAACATCATCATTGTTGAGGCACTTTAATAAAGTGCAGCCCCAAATTGTAAGAAGGCAGCGCGTCGTCATCGGCATTGTTGTTGTTATTGTTGTTGTTGTTGCTGGTTGCTGGTTGCTGCTGCAGTTGCAGCCACCGTGGCGTCAATTATCGCCGCTGTACGCAAAGTGGGCCAGGCAAATAATAAACGCGCCCAGAGCAGAGGCACTCCATTGTCAAATGAGCTTAAACAGGCTGCCACGCCTCAATTGAAGTATGCTTCTCCGCCCTCCGCCCGCCACCCTGCTTCTTCATGCAGCAATCTTTGACTGCAGTTTTGTTTTCATTTTGCTGCGCTCTTTGCCATTTTCACGCCTCACTTGACGACTCGTTCGCTGATTGATGGCGACCTCAACTTCAACTTGGACTCCGACTTCGACTCCGACTCAGACTCCGACTCAGTTTCAGGCCTCGTCTCCAGCTCCGACTGCGCACAGGTGTCGCCGCCTAATTAAACGAAGGCAAAGCGCACGCATGCGTAACTCAATCGGCAAACATCGCCCCTCGCGCACGCCTCCTTAGCCACAGTGTGTGTGTGTGTGTGTAATATGGGTCAATATGCAATTATTGCATATTTTTGCTTCGTTTGCGTTACGGCCCATCGAAGGGTCTTCCATTCCGGACACTCGAGATCTTGATTTATCAATATTTGCGCATTGCGCGCACAATTGGCACAGTTTTTCTGTGCGCATGGAAGCATTTTGCAGGCACTGTTGAGAAACTAAGGCAAACAACAATTACATAATGAAAAGATATTCTTAATCTTTATTTTTGGCTAAGAACTTTGCTCACTTTGTGTTGGGTTCATTTGCCAAGTTCAAGGTGACCATTTGCATAAAAGCTGAAAATAAAACTTAAAATAAAGGAAAACAACATCTTTAGCCCATGTTTGTGTTTATTATTACTCATGCATAAAGCGCTCACCTTTGACAACAAACCCACAACAAAATACAAAAATACAAAAATACAAAAATACATACATACATGCATCATAATAAAAGTGTTTTGGAGAATTCAACCGAAAGCTCTTTAAGTCTGATTCAGTGAAATAAACAACGTCTTAAGTGCAGCCGAAAAAAGATCGCCCACGAACGCAAAGACAGAGATGAGGGAGAAGCAATGAAATAAGGGGTGCTTATAAATACAATTCAGTAACGGATTGGGGAGTTAACTGCCTGCATACCATTTTGACCCACTTCTCATACTATTCGTTCTTTGGCATCGATGCGCACGGCTATTTAATTTACGTCGAAATGATTCTTATGCAACATTTGTTGATGCATTTCGCAACTAGACTCATTGCGAACACAGTTCGCCGTTCTTGTGATCTGTGCAGTTTTCTTGCTAAATTAAGTAATTGGTGCAAGAAGCAACTGGGGCAAAACAGTCCGTCCCCCTGCCCGTTGCTGTCAGTTATGAATTTGTGCAATTTAGATGCGTTTGTCTGCAGCTTGCATTTTTATATCTATTTTCTATATCTGCATATGTGCATCTGGGAATGAGAGGCGGGCTCTGTCCATTTAGTCGTAGTAGTTCTTTTATGTATTCCGTTCTGGTTCTGTTTTCCATTTCGAATGAGCTCTGCAGATGCTGAATGCATTGAATGCAGGCCACGCCAAAATGTGAAGCGAATGGGAGT
This sequence comes from Scaptomyza hsui, assembly GCA_018152825.1. Classification (NCBI taxonomy): domain Eukaryota; kingdom Metazoa; phylum Arthropoda; class Insecta; order Diptera; family Drosophilidae; genus Scaptomyza; species Scaptomyza hsui. The sequence goes on from JAECXO010000269.1 coordinate 2,476,169, forward strand.
CAAAGAGGCCAATCGTTTAAGTATGTGTGTGTGTGTGTGTGTGTGTGTGTGTGTGTGTGTGTGTGTGTGTGTGTGTGTGTGTGTGTGTGTTTACTTGCGCAACAGCTAAATCAAAGCAATTGTTGCAGCTGTTATGGCTGCTGCTGCTGCTGCTGCAGCTGAGTATATTTAGCGATTGCAGCGCCCTCAATTCACAATAGCTGGCAGGGCTGCCAACTCGCTTTAAATGCTCGTCCTGAAAATGTTAATGCTAAATGTATTATAAACAACAACAAACAGCATTTTTCTTTGTATTTTAATGGGCAGCCGCAAAAAAATCGCATTACGAATTGATAAATAAAGAATCGCTAAAGAGCCGAAGACAGAAAAGAGAGTGGGAGAAGACTGACGATAAGCGCACAAAAACCATCAAGTATATATACAAACACACAAAAGTTGAAATTAAATTCCAAGGTCGCCAGCACAAGAACTTTTATTTAGCATGTGTACGAAGAGTGCTCTTTTGGGGGGGAATTCAGTTGCACAGTTCATCTGGTTGTTGCTACTGCCGCTGCTGCGGCTGCTGTTGCCTCTTCGTTTTCGGTTTTCTCCGTTTGTTTAACAAAGAATTAGCCGGTTAATCAGCAACGTATGTAAACTGGTATATGTATAAAATATAAACATACAAACACACAGAATAACCAAAAAGATTGTTTTTGGCGTCTGGGAGTTTTGTGAAGTCGCAGGTAAAACGCAGCAAAACAAATGACACAACAACAACAACAACAGCAACAAGAACAAGAACCTGGCGGCGGTAAAATGTTGAATTCGAGTGCTAATTAAAGTCACAGATCAAGACACAGACCCAAAGAAAGAGAGAGAGTGAGAGAGAGAGAGAGAGAGAGATACAGAATCATTTACTTATATGAATTTATGTGCACGGCTTTCTTTGTATTACGCAGCGCTTTTTTAACGAAATGCTTTTTTTTATTGGTCTCCAGTTGGGATCTCAGAATTTGTGGCTTGCCTGCCTGCCTGCCTGCCTGCCATTGACCTTGACCCCAATGATATCAGAAAGCAATAAGCCAGCTCCTTTTGCCAAATGACTGCATCAACTGAATGATTGTTAAACATCAGTGAAGACTAATTGAGTTTGGCTAAAATTGGTCAAAATGCGCAGCAAACAGCAAACAGACCAGTCATGTGCCATCCAAATAAAATCCAAATAAAATCCAATCCAATCGCAGACAGAACAAATCTATCAACGACAGAGCCAGAACCAAACAACACACTGACTGATTGAAGCTCAGGTTGAGGCTCACCCTGGGGCTTTGACATGACATCATCAACAACAACAACAACAATTACTTGCCATACAAATAAATAAAGAACTGTGATCTGTACCTGTCGCAGTCACGGAGCAATTGTAGTATGACTTGGCAATCAAAAAAAAAAGAACTTAAATCACAGCTGCAACACTTTAAATTAGTCACTTAAGCAGCTCAATAATCATGCATACGTGTACACAGATCGATGTTTAACAAGATCTTAGAAGGAAAAAGATACATTGCAGAGGAAATTTGTACTGTTTGAGTTTAATTTTAAGTACATTTCTTTTTTAACAGCTTACTTGCATCTACGAAGCGTTTAAGCTGCCGCTTCTCTCAAGTGCCAATTAGCGTTGACATTCATTAGAAGCAATTAAACTGAGATCAGATTGTGGCGTTGACGAGTCACGCGTGAGAAGGAGCCACCACGCCTTCTGAAACCCACACGGGAAAGGGTGTGAATCACATGGAATGAAGTGGCTAATAAATTAGAATGTCCAAAATATGGCTAATTATATGGGCTAATGATGGGCCAAAGCGGGAGAGGTACGGCTGAAGAATTTTAACAGCAGTTGCAATGACTTTTCAACTCATATACACAGATTAGTCATGAAAAAAAAAAAAAAGTTTTTCTTCAAAAGAACTTTTTCATAGGTGCATATTTCACGCTTGAACAATTAGTTATTATAATTATTTGATTACCTTGAACTTGTCGAGAGATCTCCTGAACTTGGAAACGGTTCCCATCCGCTGCGTGTGGGACTTTTTTTTTTTTTTTGCCATATTGTAATTGATGATGGCAATTGAAACTCATTTCGGTGCATTTGCAATGAAAATTGCTGTGCAGCGATGCCTAAAAACCAAAAAATATGAAAAACGTTAACTGCTTTGTTAAGTAGTAGCAGCCAATTTGGATGGAAGGTGTGCAGTTTTTGGGCTTCACCCACAGCTAAAATGATGACGGCTTGTTATTTTTATTGTTGGTCGGACCAAAAAAAAAAGCAAACAACGCCATCAACATCATCAGCAACATCGTCAGAGACATCTGAGCAGCAATTACGCTTGTTTTAGCCGCCTTGCAGGTTAAGCAAGTTCAAGGCCAAAAGCTCTGCATTAATTATAATTATTTTTGCATTTGTTAAACACAACAATAACAACAACACTCAGCACATTTGCTTGTTAATAGCCAGCGCTTAAGCGTAATGCAAAAGAAGACAAACAGGTAAATGCAGCCTTTTGTTTTCTTGTTGCTGTTGCGCACATTGCGAATACGTATCGGAAACCCAAAATATATGGTAATTGATTATGGACAGAATGTATACATATACAAATGGTAAATGCAATCAGACCGACTAATTTATTACAGGCAGAAACGTAAGCAAATCAAGGGAATATATACTAAGTATCTACCTAAGAGTTGTTTTATTTTTCTTGCTCCTAAGTCTTGTAAGATCTACATATTATTATAGAAAGCAAGTCAACCAAAAACATGATTTCACATAAGCATATCAAATTTAATTTATTTTCCAAACGCTTCCTCAAATCATAATTTAGTCAGCTTGACAAACCTGATAAGCATCAAACTAAATTCAATTAACTGGCCAGCGGATTAGTGACATGGAAAGAGAGGAAGAACTTTGCTTACCTGCCCCAATTTCTTGGCATCTATTCTACGATTACCCCCTAAGAGCACTCTTCTACCATTAGGCGTTGATAATAAATAAATTTAATCAGTTGACAACGCTTTTAGTGCTCTTCGAGCGACTTTTGCAACTGAAATCCGCTTCTAATTCTGACGAAGCTGCTTTAACATTTGCTTGAAATTTGCTTTTGTTTTTCCATCCATCCAACTGTCTATCTGTTTTTATGCCTGTCTGCCTGCCTGCCGACCATCCGCCGTGGATTGTGTTGATGCTGATGCCCAGCACACACAGCCTTGGACTTATCTTGGATTCTTGTGCCGTTTGCGTCGAGACTTTCAAGATTTTGTACGACGACGTTGTCTATCTTCTGTTATTATTGGTGCTGGGTTGTTGCTTCTGTTCATAATTTAAGTGTTTCATGCTCAGTTTTTGTCTATGTCGCCCCCTTTTATGAGTTGTCATTTCGTTGCTTATCTCCCTGGCCTGCTTTTGTGCGTGTCTGCCCCAGAGATGTCTTTATTTACTACTTTTTCTTATGCGCTACTGTTCTTGCTGTGCATCACTGGGGGCATGTACATACTACTTATATAAATGTATGTATATTATCACAGAGAACTGTAAGTGCATCTTTGAAGCTTACTTTGTATAAATGAATTACTCAGGTTGTAGTCATTGAAGAAAGTACCATCACCATGTTAAAACATATCTTAGTTATAAGAAAATACATGCAGACTGTTCTGTATAATCTGTGAGTTCCTTTAAGTCTTCAGCGTGTTTATTCCCTGTCAGCATAATAAAACGTTTTTCACATTTAAAAATATATATATTCTTTATAATTTTTAAATGACATCGCGTTTCCTTATGCAAATTGATCTTTTTTTCCACTTTTGTGCTAATTAATGTACATAATAACATTTGAATAATTGTATAAACGTTCTGTAGCATTAAATACAGACAGAGGCAATGGTGTTGGTACGCATTAACATAAAAATGACTGCCGGCCATGTTGCCACATAATTGCAACAAATTTAATGAGAGAAGCGCTCATTATGGGCATTTAAATGTCTGGATGGATCCTTTGGCCTGGCTGTCAGAATTAAATTGATTGAACTTTAACATTTAAATCGTTACACTTAATATGTCAAACTTACGCAATTTATTTGATTTTTATACTTTCGATGATTAACTAACCCGACCCTGGCCCATTTTCACCAAATTATCAAATAAAAGTTACTTAATACTTTCACTTTTATTAGAGCTAAGCGTTTAATAAAATATTCTGTTTTTAGCTCTACAGAATATCTACAGAGTATCGAATGAGCCAAAAAACGAAACCTGAGCAGGCAGAAAGAGGGGAAGAGAGAGACAGAGAATTATCCAATCCGTATGGGCGGCAACAAAACATAAATTAGCATATTTATGCGATTTATGTCGCCGGGCTGCATGGTCAAACAAAGTTCTGTAGCGTGTTAATTGCTTTGACTTGTTGATTTTACCAGTTTTATCTAACCAACAAACATATTTGCTACACATATTGGCTATGTTATTTTGTTCGGGCCACATATGCTACAAGGTTGACGCCACATAAAGAAATTTATTTCCGCTTCTTACCATTTTTATGACTAAAACTAATTTTATTGGTTTTTATGTTTTTTTATTCAGCTTTAGAAAACCTTAGTCAATATTCAGAAATTGTATTGCACCTCGTCCATTATTGTTAGTGCTATCTGATCCACTGTTTGACAGTAGATCTTCAATATCCTTTATCTCATCAGATTCCCTGTTAGCCGTTTGGGAGTCCCAGCCACCGTTATGAAAGTTTCCATTAGGTTTTGTTTGAGAGTCCGAACCACCGTTATGCCAGTTTCCATTACGTGTTCCATCGGAACCATCGTTGAAGACTGAACCGAGTATGCGACTAGCTTCATCTGTTCCACCATTACCCCAGTTGCCAGTTAACCCTGTTTCTTCGTCGGATAAATCTCCTTGTATAAATTGATGAACGTTTCGCGCGTCCACCAAGGCGCAAATAAGTCCACAGAACAGCAACAGGCAGAGGCTGTATTTATTTTGCATTTTGTATATGTGTCTTTCGATTGCCAGCCTTAATCGACTAAATGAAATGCAACCATTATCACAGGCTTTTATACCACAGCGGTTTATACTAACTAAACACTGCCTCCTTATCGATGACTTGTTGGTACACGGGCGGTTTAAGATACTTTGAATTTTTCAAGTCTATTTGACTTATGTAAAAAACACTGTACACTGATTTGTTGAACCGCCCTCGCTATAATAATCTGATAATTTATTGTTAGCTCGGGCATTTCCAAGCATATCAATTTTAATTCACCAGTAATCGATGTCTTAACTATAGCTTATTTTAATCTTAAACATAGCCTGAGCTGACTTGTCAAGATCAGAGAGCAACAAGAGCTTATAAATAGGTAATTATATAACTTGAACAACGCAATTTTTATGAATGGCTCGACATCAACATACTACAAATACGTTTCAAGTGAAAAATAAGATTTGCCGATTGGTATTAGAAGGGTACTTATGTTGAATCTATGTCGTAACATTTATTTATCCAAGCCATTTGTAGAGTTAGTTGCTACGGACAGCTATGCAAATATTAAGGTTTAGATTTACTCACAGTTCTAATTACTGGATGACTTAATTGAACATAGGGCACACCAAGCACTCATATTTACAGTGAACGACGTCGGCCATGACTCAGCAGATCAACACTAGCGGCTGCTTTTACTGTTGTATTTTCACAACACTGGCAAAGTTTGCAAGTCATTATGTTAAGTCGCACAACACAAATGTTAAGCTTTACATAGTTCTTTTCGCTTCCTGTTACCTAGCTTTTCGATAGTACTAGATAATGTATTGCCGTGTCGTTATCGATACCTCAAATTGTTTGCCAGCTCTAAGCAAAAAACGCATCCTCATTGTCTTGTTGACATTTTAACGACAGCAGCAACTTTAAACCAAATTGGTTTGCTTTACGTGAAAAGTGAAATAAAAATTAGATAAAACAATGTCCGCGTCATACGATCGTGCTGTTACCATTTTTTCACCCGACGGTCATTTGCTGCAAGTTGAATATGCCCAAGAGGCAGTCAACAAAGGTGCCGCAGCGGTAAGACTTACGCACAACTACACATGTATTCGTGTGTTTAACTTTTATGTATTTATCTATTTTCATTATTAAGGTTGGCTTGCGCGGCAGCAATTGCATTGTTTTGGGTGTGGAGAAGAAAACAATGCCCCGGTTGCAGGAAGATCGCACAGTTCGTAAGATTTGCGCCCTTGACCATCATGTTGTAATGGCATTTGCGGGCTTGAACGCAGATGCTCGCGTCCTTATCAACCGTGCTCAGATTGAGTGCCAGAGTCATCGTTTGAATCTCGAGGATCCTGTTACCCTCGAGTACATAACAAGGTAACCATTAAGAGTGCACAGTGTTTTTAGTGCATTGTTTATACACGATATTTTTTTTTTTTATTGGTTTTCCAGATACATTTCGCAAGTCAAACAAAAGTACACTCAAAGTAATGGTCGTCGTCCGTTTGGCATATCTTGCCTTATTGGAGGATTCGATGTCGACGGCTCTGCACATTTATACCAGACCAATCCGTCTGGCACATTCCATGAGTACAATGCGACTGCAATTGGGCGTTCGTCAAAATTCGTGGTTAAATTCTTAGAAGAGAATTATAGCGCAAAGGAAGTGAATACTGAATTTCGTGCCATTAAGTTGGCCGTTCGAGCTTTGCTTGAGGTTGCTCAATCTGGCCAAAATAACTTGGATGTGGTTATAATGGAATATGGGAAACCGCCCCGCATGCTGCATCGCAATGATTTATTGAAATTTGTGGACATCATTGAGAAGGAAAACGAGGAGAAACTAGTAAAGAAGCAACAACAGAAAAAATAATTCCAATGCCATTTGAGTTGCTTGGAAATTATTAATTAAAGTATAATCAATATTTAAGATGTCATCAAATGAAACAATTATTGAATGATATTAAATACCTTGCGTCCAATTACCATTGGTGTTAAATACATAAATTGAGAATTTATTGTAATGTAGAATTTATCGGCAAATTTATGGATGTCATTTGTGTTCGTCTGCGTTATACTTGCTGATGTCAATGTATTTGAGCCACTCTCATTGACAGGCCATAAAAATTAAACTGTGCTAAAACCGCAGCTACTGTTCGCAACCCCTAAATCACTTGGTTACCACGTCGAACACTCTTCTTTTTTTTGCTTCTTTTTTAACTTGCGCTCTTCTTTCACTTTGCGCCGCACCGCGTGCTTATTCAATTTTCCAAAACGCGCACAGCTGCAGCAACAGCAACACTGTGTGTCTGTGTGTGTGTGTGTTTTCTACGAGGCTAATGCCCTTTTATGGCTTTCGAAAGTACCGCATCAGCAAAAAAAAAAAAAAAAAAAGGAAGCTTCGTCGGCTGACTGCAACATCGACAGCAGCAACGCCACCACAACGTGAGCCATTAGATACAGCAACCAGGTCCCAGGCAGCAACATCCTTATTCTCATCGTCACCAGACCAGCCTCCTCATTGAAGTTAGGCAGGCGGGTGGCTCATTATGCTTATGCGTTCGTCCTCCTTCTACGATGAAAGCATCCAGCACAGGCAGTCAGGCAGTCATGGGCCCTAAGTATGTATCCCATTTGCAGGTCGTCTGTTTTTTTGCGTCCTTTTGTCTACTTATCCCGAGCGTGCGACGCCACTGAAATTAACTTTACTGTTACACAGATCGTTGACCACGCAACTTTCGATTTTTTTTTTACGTGCACTTTAAGGACTTGTCACTTAAATAATGCGTGCATAAAATTAAACTGTTAACATTTATTTTATGTAAAATTAGTGTAGGGTTTTATTTGAACATAATTGTTTGTAAGTTCGCTTAAACAAAATTCTCAGTGACTGTACAAATATATAAGTCACAAATTTGCAAATGCAACTGAAAGAATATTTTTTATTTCTTACAACTTTATTTTAGTTTTAATTGCGCGCACGCAATAATTTTCTTTGATGGCACATCAACGTCAAGGCGAATCACCCAATATGCGCCATCCATCATAAATGCCAGCTCATCAACCCAAAACCCGCAACGAACTCCCGTCCCACTGAGGAATCTTTGATTATGAGCGCGTGCGCACAATCAGTCAACAAAGTCGTCAACTCAACAACAGAGTCAGTCAAGACAGTCAGTCAGTTAGTCAGTCCCAGTTTTAGTCTCAGTGTCAGAAATTATCATGCACAAAGCGCAGCGTCTCATAAAACGATTCTGCGATTCTGTTGGCCAAATGGCGTCTTGTGCCTTGTTTTGCATGCCGCGCTCGTTAAGAACAACGCAGTGAGAACAATGCAACAGAAGCAGCAAAAGCAGCAGCAGCAGCAGTTACCCAACTGGTGTCCAGTAATGGGCTTAGCCCAAGTTCCCGTATCGGCTGCCCAAGCCACAAGGCCCACAGTCCAAAGCTGCTGCTGCGGCTTATAATGACGCCTGAGAAAAAAATAAAAATAAAAAAAATAAGCTGTCTGTGCTGTGGCCCGCATATTGATTGACCAACATCAACTCTCAGTGGAACGATGCAATAAGCTCGAAGAATGTGCAAAAGAAAAGAAAGCACCTAAAACATTTTTAATATCTATTGCGTATAATCCTATATCCTATTGAAAAAAACGCCATCGTTTTATATTTCACTTTGCATTTGTAATTATTCTCTGCAGATTTGTCTGGTTTTTTTTTTCTCTCTTTCAAATCAAACTGTTAAGCTCTTAGCGCTAACTCTTAAAGGCCAACTCTTAAAGCCAGCTCTTGCTCGTGTTCGTTTTCGTTTTCTTGCCCGTAACATAACCAATTTAATTTGTTTGTTTTACTAATCAGTGGCACGTACACGTTCGTTTTTTGCGTCAAAGTGTCTTTAGTGTGGTCTTTAGCTGGGGTTCTTTTGGGTCCGATAGCTTTTCAAGTTGTTGTTGTTGCTGATGTGCCGTTTTTGTATTGCCCGCCGTTTGGTTAAACAGCCCACGTTTAAACATGGCTAAGAGCGTGCTAATCAAGTAGCTCGAACGAAAATTACGCGAACGACTGAACAAATGCTGTTGGGCTGTTGGCCTGTTTGGATTTCAGCTTTGGCTATCTTTGTTCGTCTGTTTGGTTATTTGGCTGCCTCTGGTTGTAGTCGTTGTATCTACTTTTGGCTGACTATACACAGAGTTGGTGTGCTTGGAGCTGGGCCACCAGTTCGTTTTTGATGGCTTCTAGGTGAAGGTCATTGTGTGACTGAAATGTTAATTTGTCGGCTGTGTTTATTGCCAACTATGTATACAGATATGGCGGGCAGGTGGGCAACAAGAAGTTTTGTTTTATTTATTTCTTTTTTATGACAGTTGACAATATTCTGCTTTGCGGCTCATAGAACCAATAAAATCTCAGTTTATTACATATTTTTATTAACTTCGCAAACAACTATAGAATGAAACTAACCTTATAAGTTAAGGGTACGCATTTTTACCTTGACTCTTACCACTTGTACTTACTATCATCCCTGTTAATTAACTTCCTAACAAACAACTAAAGTGTACAACTATTTGCATACTTGGGGCTCTGCAACATTTTAAGCTGTTGCCAAAAATACTTTCACAATGAAGCGCAAAAACTGTTTAAAGTTTGTATTTTCTTTGTTTTTTTGTGACGCATACACAACATGTCACTATTTAAGGGCGGAAGTTTCTATTGTACCATAACTAACATGGCAATCTAGAAAATCCCCCGTTGCTCTTTTTGCCTTTTGGCGCCTAATAGCGACATTGTTGACATTCCGCTGACCTATCTGGACATTTGAATCGCGATATATGCTTTGATATGTGTGTGTATGTGTGTGTTGGCAGTTGTCTGATTTCACATCCAGAATGTGTGAATGTAGTATGAATGTATGCTAGATTCCTTTTGGATTTATGGCGAGTGGCACTGTGTTGAAGTATGAAGAAAGGCGAGAGAAGAGGAATTTGTTGTATGTGTCAGTTGAAGAGTGTTTTTTAAAATAGCTTGATGACAGATCGTAAAAGTTGTGATTTTACTACATACTCTTATATGAACCGATGTAATTTATTTATTTTAACTGCCATCTACTAACTGTTAGCTAAATGCTTAGAAAAACCAAGCATAATAATGTTTACAAGATTGTTTATCAGAGTAATTCAAGGCAGCCACACATCAAAGTAGCTTTAAAGCGCAGATAAACAAGAATACAAAGACTGCAATGTAAACTCCTCTGACCGACTGACTGCCGCAGGGCAAGCACACGTTCTCCACATATATATTTATGAGTTGTAGAGATCATGAAGTTTGAGTTAAGGGGAGGGGATTTGAGAGAACTGGACGCTGTGATTTACTGACTGCGCTTCAAGTAGCCGTCGAAGCTGTCAATCAGTCTGCAATCAGCTTCCACTTGAGGAGAGCCTATAAAAATGTCTGAACGAAAAGTAAAAGTGGCTTACGGTAAAACGAACTGTCGGCAAGACAACAACAGTTACGAGAATTACTTATGGGGCACACCCCAAACAAGAAAAATGCGTCTGTATCCCAGTTATTATCCAAAGAGAGACAATTAGTGACCTCAAAAACGTTTAGCACTTGAAGATGTTTTTGTTGATCTTCACGAGCGATATTGGCAATATGCTAGCTATACATTATTTGGCTGCTGCATTTTGTTAATGAACCCTTAAACTATACCGTTGCGTTTTCACTTGGCCAACGAGCTCATAAAATAAAGCCAACCGGAACGTGAGCGCAGCCCAGCCTTAAAAAATAATGTTGTTGCTTCAAAATATTTATTGTTGAACAGGGTGTGCTTTGAAGAATGGTCAAAGCGTGATGGTCACTACCTCAATTTCTACCTGGCCAGTGATTTGTTTTTATTTTGCAGACCTTCAATGTATTTTGATTTTCAGAAATTTTTAAACAAGTTAAGGACGTGTATTCAAATAGTCAATTATTTGCATGTCAAAATTCTTTAACCGATAAGAAGGCTCTAGCCGAGATTTCCCGACTAGAACAGACGGACTCGGTTATGGATGCTGATCACGAATATATATACTTTATGGGGTCGGAGATGTTTCCTTCTGCATGTTACATACTTTTGCACAAAACCATTAAACCCTTTTTTACCCATTTTATGGGTTCAGGGTATAAAAGTGTAGTGATTTTTATTTATTTTGCAGACCTTCAATGCGGCCTAACGCACAAATAAAATACCAACAAATTGCTGTTGTTTTACTCACCGAGCTGTTTTCGTTTTTATCCATATGTTTGTGTTTAATTTTTTTTTTGTTTTTGGCTAATTTTTTCGAGTAACACGAAACGAAACTGTCAATTGCTGTATTCGGCGCCGGCTTTTTTGGGCCGATGCGGCTTTTTTTTTTTTTGTTTTTGTTATTTCCTTGGAATTATCTTAATGTGAAATCTTTAACTATGTTTGGGACATGGTCGCAAGGGACACATACACTTTGTGTGTGTGTGTGTGTGTGTGTGTGCATGAGTGTGTACCTTAAGACGATTTTAATGGATTTCGCTTGACAACTTTGACAACCAAAACGCATTTAATTGCAAAGTTTTGTAACATCGCATGAAGACATTGAAATTTGTTATAGAAAAGATTTTTAACCAATATAAAAATGTGTGTGTTAGATAAACCGAAAAGAAATCGCTTCTTTAAAAGCACCTTCAAATTATACAAATGTTAAATTTCTACCTTTTTACACAGACACAAAACCCTTGTCTAAATTTAAACATTGCATATAATTTTTATGCTAATGGGGGTGACAAATGTCAAGCATTGATAAAGAGGAAAGCTTTAGACCGCACAAAAAGCCAAAAACAATACAGACGTGTGCAGAAAAACGGAATTTTGTATATACATATAGTCAACATCCCACATCAACCGCAATATAAATATAAATACAAATGATGGTAAGAGGGAAAAGTTCAACGAACTTTAAGTTTAAACTTTAAACAATTCTGCCTGGCTGTGAAATACTTTTAGTAGGCCTTTAGCGTTTATTAATTTTATCATCAGTCGCTATAAAAATCCTCTTTTTTAATGTACAAAAGAATTCATCACGAAATTGGTTCCTCAATGTCTTTCACTGAACTTGCTCGTAGCTGTAAGCTTTCAAAGACCAACTGGCTTTAAATGGCGGGTCCGGAAACGGATAAGGATGTCTACGGGGGCTCATTTGTAAGCACTGTGTGCCGCATCTAATTCACCGCATACATAGCAAAAGGAGCAATCTAAGCAAGGACCAATCTTTGCAGGTGGGCAAGAAAAATAAACGCCGTCAAGTGTTTAACTTTTATCTTGGCCACATAAAACAAACTTTACAACAGTTTTACAGTCGTAAACAGCTTATGAAATTTTAATGGGAGACCGCCTCCATCAGCAGCAGCAACAACAGCAACAACAGCAAATCTGTTGAATATTAAATGCACGTTTCAAGAGTGTTTTAAAGTTAACGAAATTATTGATTTTTCTGCACAGATTCGGGCAGTTTAGTGCCACCATGCACGTAACAGGAGTGGAAGGAAGCATATCCTCATTGGACACACGTCCTCACATGTCCATGGCACGCAACAATGACTGCTCCTATCCCACTCCATTTGGAGTCTCACCCACGTGCCTGTTGGCTAAATCTGTCTGCTCGAAATGTCAAAAGCGCTTATTAGGCAAAAGTTCAATGTGCTGCCAGCGAGAGATACTTGACTCGACGAACGCAACAGTCTAAATCGCAGCTCAGCATCTGCAAGCACTTGGTCCAAGGTGCCATAAGTATCCCTGGAGTGCGACTCCTGTTCGAAAGCTCTTTTTGAAGTCAGCCAAATAGCAAAGCGTCCTCCGACTTCATTTGTTGTTTGCTGATAGCGTGTGTGGTGTGACTAATGACTACAACGTCAACAATAATACGTTCAAGTTGTAGTTAAGTCCTGCAGGCAAACAAATTAGCTGCGAGGGAACACAAAAGTGCCTTAAACAGGGTATTACTTTATAGTAGGTTAAACTTCTGTAATATTAAACAAAAATAAAAAAGTATCATTAAAACTAAGGAATGTGCTTTCCTCTTAAATTTGTTCAATACAAATTTTGTTTTTAAATGTGTTTATTGAAGCGCTAACGATTAAATAATCCCAATGCTTAAACTACCATCTGTGATTGTGACAATTTAATATAATAGCTGTAATATAATGTGCGATTATCGATTATAGTTGAACGAAGCAGAAAAATTAAAAAAAATAATAATCCTATTACATGGACGAGCCGAGAATAACGCAACATAAAATCAATTAAACTTCAAATCAGAGCGCAAAAAAGTAAATATTCTTTTTGTTTTGTGTTAATTACAACAGTCGTTGCTATGTTCTGTTCAACGCTCAACACTGCGTATGATTAATAACTTGACTAATGCACTTAACACTGCGTTTAGTGGCCGCCTGGCTCTGACATTAAAAGCCCAAGTGTCAGACACACTTAATTTAAAATGCATGTTAAAATGTTATTGAGTTCAAGCAGGAAGTGCACAGCTACCCAGCTACTGTTCTGGACGATGAGCTGGCGGGCTGACCTGCTACAAACTGAAACTGAAGCTGATTTTATGTACGAGATCCTCTGGGTTATGAATTTTGTTTGACCGTTTATTCAACTCTGCTCAACCAGGCGAATCTCGGTGTCATATCAAGCGTCAAGCGTTGCATGAAAATTACCAAAAATTATGAAGGTTTTTTTTTTTGATGCATTTACAGATTGGCTAATTACAGGCCACAAAAAAATGACTAATAAAGATTGCAAGCAATTAGCTCCAGCTCTAAAAACTTAATTTAAATTTGCTAAAGAAAGCTTGGCTTAAAGTAGTATTCAAATTACTTAAACCATGAATCACAGTATAGCAAAAATAAAAAATAAAAAGAGATACGATTTGTTATGGGAACTCCTTGTTGGTTGCAACATAATCGCGCTGTTGCAAATTAAAATTCACTGATGATCTACGCATGGCCGTCTGTGGCAGCCTTGACCTGGTTCTTGAAAAAAGCAGTCAACACCAGCAGCATTGCTTGCGCCACATGCAACATAACAAGACATTGAAGCCAAGTCTGGCAAAGACAGCGACTAGTTTGGTTGCAGCCAACTTGCAGCTGTTCGCTTAACCAATTAACCGGTTTGCTTCACATACCCCGTACTAAAAGAAGATCAGCTAAAGGTTATATTTACTTAGAAACAATCTGTTCTTTAAATAATACGCGCCATTCGTTCATAAATATCTGTTATATATGTAAGTTAATATAGCAACATCATGTTAAAATTTCCTTAATTTGTCTTCTTACATCTTTTATGCTTTTGAGTCAAATCAGTTGCTAACAGGGTGTTTTATAGTCGCTTACTCTTGCCTGTGGCATTCTCACTTATTTCTCACTGTTTATGGTAAGTGTTTGGCGTCGTTTACTTAAAGAGACGCCCGCAGCCGGCACGCAACTTTGGTAAGTTTTGATTTGCACGTTGCATTTTTGGCGGTCAAATAGGTTTTGTACGTGCGATTGTCAGCCAACGAAAAAGGAGGCGTGGCATACAGAAACAGATAAATAAATCAAGCTGTCTTCTTAACTGTGTAATGACTGTGTATGAGATCTATAAATTCAAACGTGGATGCTTTTTAACAAGCCGTTATATTTTTTGGGTATTTTTAAAGGAAAATTCGGCTAATAAAGTCCCCAATAAACTGTTCCCTTACTACATTTTCAGCTATGTTCGGTTCATTGGTATTTGTTAACTTTAGCTTTAGGACAAAACATGATATCGTTGCCAAAACCGAACAAATAAGCTTTAAGTTGAATTTAAAATGCCATTTTATGTGTACACTTTTAATGTGCTGTGGTGGTCGCTTCTCGTTTGTTTGTTTGCTTGAATTTTTTTACGAAGCTTTTTAAATTAACCGCCTCAGCCCATAATGAAATGGTCCTTGCCCCGCCCACTCTTATGGCATACTTAACGGCCGCCAGATTAGCTGCGGCTGCCGCGCAACATGTATTTGTGTGTGTGTGTGTGGGCGGAGGAGACGCCCCTCAGGGCTTTATTTGCGTTGCGGTTTGTTGCTTTTGCTGTTGTTGTTAAAAAAAAAAAAAAAAAAAAAGGGTTTGGGTCTGGCTGCAATTATAAATCCAACCATAGAACAAGTGTTGCCGTTGATGTTAATAATAATTTTTTTTGGTTTTCTCCCGCTGTTTAATGCGAAATGAAGTTTGCATAGAAAAGTGATTAAATTTGAATTATGCACCATTTTTCATTTGAAATGGAAATGAAAATGCCAGGGCAACAGCAGCAGCAGCGAACCTAGAGAAATATTTGCTATATACATTTAAAAACTTATTAAAATTGAATTAATAATTCTTATATCGAGATGAATAATATTTTAAAAATTTTGACTGTAATAATAATTTCTCCACTTTATCTTAAGAAATATCTTCTAAACTACAGATTATGTAATTTTCCCAAGTGTAATTACCTAGGCTATTGTTTGTTACATCGGTTGCTCTTAATTTAAGCAAAGTTAATACTTGCTGTTTTGCTGCCTCGTGCTTGTCACCGTCTTGTCTTGCGCTCTTGCCCATTAATTTACAGTACAAAAGCCTCGGTGCAGGTCCGCAACCGGTTTTGAGAGCGCACATCTAATACCAAGTTCAAGGTCAAGTTATTGAGGCAACCGCAGCGTTGTGTGTGCATCAGCGCCAGTGAAAACAGCATCACAAAGGTGTGACGATGGCAACGCCGTCGTCGTTGTCTTGAAAGATTTGCACACTTTGCACAAATCTTGGAGGAGGGCGGCGCCGTGCCGTCAAGGGATGGGAGTTGCTTTGTAAGCTGCAGCTCAACGCTGTTAATTAATTAGTACATATACAAATACAAACATATAAATACACGTATACAGTGGGTGAGTCAAACCGCTTTTTTCTGAGCAATAGAGAATGCAGTCAAAAGATTTTTCCCACGAATTACGCCATTTGCCATTGACTTTGAGACGTCAAGTGCTTTGGCATCGGAGAACTTGGCACGATTTCCACTTTGAAGCGCCTAAGAATGCAAAAACGCAACACTTGAAGCTGCTTAGAGAGATAATATATTAGAAAGAAAAAAAATAGATTAACACACCTGCTTTTTAACAATCAAGTATTTCAATCAGCATGTTCTAAAGCCCTTCCTAGCAGTATCAACAAAATGATTAAGCATTTATATATCTTAGCCCCATTTGATTTGTATCTCAGTTATTCTTTAAATAATATAAAGAATAATTATTTATATTTAATGTTAAAGTAAATGTAGTTTTCATATTGATGAAACCCAAGTTTCACAACAATTCAATCTCGGGATTTCTTGGGTAAAGTTGATTTTTCTAGTCGATTACAATTCAAAACGTGCTGAGAATCAGCCCCTGAACGCATTTAAATTAAATACCCATTTAATATCAATGCCAAGCAAATTTGCAGCTTAATTTAATCCGATTTAAGCCTAAAATGCGCTTAAGTCAGAAGCTTTGGGTTGAAAAAAGAAAACCTTATTAAGTTAGACACATGCCCTTTAATTCTGAGCTCTTCTGTGCTCTCTTAAGTTGGCTTCTTTAAATTTGCAAATGCAACTGGCACAGCGGGCCGTAAATCGAGTGTGGCGCAAACGGAGACGTAAAAATTTTTCTCTTCTATACGGATATCCTGAATATCTGTCCCTAGCTTTGCAGCACGCCACTTTCGGTCTGACAGCCATTTCCTGTTTAGGGTTGGATTTTTTTTAACTTTCTGCCATTTTGTGTGTTTTTGTGGAAACTTGTTGCACCGGCTGCGATTTATATCATCGTAAAAAGACTACCATTTGAATTTAGGAATTTAATTTTGCGGTCGTCAACGGGATGTAGGCCAATAGCATGGACATTTTTTGGTAGCTCTGAAAATACTAAGGGCACAACCGCAATGTATTCTGTATCTGTATGTGTAGATGCCACAATGCCCGGCCGCATCCACATCGTCATCCATGCCATCGCACACGCGTCGCCCATTAGGCGAGCCTGTCATTTTCTCGTCTAACGGAAGTTGTCTGTGTTAATGGAATTACATGAATTTCAACTCTGAACCACAGAGTAGGAATAGGCAAGCGACATTTCCGTCATAGTATGTCTCTGCCTCTTGGAACGATGCGGCTCATAAACTTTGGTGGTGAAAGTTTTTGCGGAGCAAAACGGAAATGAAAAGAACAACACATGAATACAAAAAAAAAACAAAAACGTTGTGTTGCTATAATATTAAATGTCTAAATCCAATTCATAAAAATGTAATTTAACTCATCCTTGACTAAGTATAATCCACATTTGATTTTCAGGCAAATAAAGCTTATAAAACAAATCACTTTATTACTTTGTATGTCAATTTTATTTTTTTAAGGAAAGAAAACGTTGCGCATCCACCGTGCTGTAAATTTAACTTTTCTGTCAGAAAAGCGATATTCACCACACCTGCCATGCCATGTATTTCACCATTCCTTGCAGCTAACAATGCCCCTGCCATTAAGTAGGCGCAGTGCTTACACGTTACAATTTTTAAAAAGAGAAATTAAATCAATTTTAGTATTAATTCAAATATGTAATTAACCTTTAAGTTGTAAACAAATCTAGCACGATAATTTAAGAAACAGGTACAGTTTTTCTTGCAAGGGTGACCATCTTTCTTTGCAATATATATATACGTTTATCGACGAAGAAGCATCATAAAAGACCGAAGCTGCGCGCGTGGGTTTGCAACGAACTTTTTCTAAACTTATTTAATAATTATTATTTTGTGTTTTATAACAAATTTTTTGGATTGCCAAAATAAATTTGGATCATTTTGTGAGTTGAATTCGCTACAAGGTGCAATGTTAACTGCATTAATAATGCAATATATTTTTTGTACAGCTTACGACGATATCAAAAGGTTACGATGGACGCCAAGCCACCATTTAATATGGCGAATAATCAGAACAGCTTGAAGCCAGTTCCAACTTATCAATTACCCATAGATACTATGTTTATCGTCATGGCTTACTTGCGATCTTCCCAAAAACCCGTGTGCAGATATATGACAATCGTTTCACCAATTGGCTTGGGAACCTTTGGTCGCGTTTACAAAGCGCATCTGGGGGACTCGGAGGAACTGGTTGCCCTTAAGCAGGTCGCCTACGATACGCCATATCAAGAGCGCGAACAGTCTATTCTCAACTACATGGAGGAGCATTGTAATGTTGTGCGTCTATTCATGCACAGCTACGTTCAATTGGGCACTCCGAAAACAAGCTACATGTTCCTGATCATGGAGTATATGCCCATGTCGCTGCTCGACTATCTCGCCAGCCTTAACAAAAGCCGTATGCCCTTAATCTACGTGCGTGTGCTCACCTATCAGATATTTCGCGGCCTGGCCCATTTGCACTCGCATAACATTTGCCACCGTGATGTCAAGTCGGATAACATTCTGATCGACCCGACAACAATGGTGCTCAAACTGAGCGACTTTGGCAGCGCCAAGCTACTGATGGAGAATGAGTTTAGCGCCACCTATGTTTGTTCCCATCTCTATCGTGCTCCCGAGCTATTTGCAAAAATCGGGTTATATGGCACCGCTGTGGATATCTGGAGTGCGGGCTGCATTGTTGCCGAGTTGCTTAAGACTAAACCACTCTTCAGGCGCCATAGCAACCCGTTGTTGCAGCAAGTCCTCGTTCTGGGCACAAATGGCTTGGAACATTGCCCGCTAATTAAACAGGCAATTAATTTTTCAGGAGAACTACCAAGGATCGAACGACCTAGCTGGAAAATTGTGAGTGGGCAGTGGGTACCGGAGGATTTGGCCGAACTACTCAATCAATGTCTGGTGTTTCAGCCAGCTTATCGCATCACGGCAATGCATGCAATTGCTCATGTCGCGTATAATGAGCTGCGCACCATGGATGCACTGAACATCCCTATGCCCAATGGAGAACAGTTACCAAAACTGTTTGATTTTAGTGAACGGGAACTGGAGGTCGCTTTTGACTTGTGGTTGAATATAATGCCGTTAAAATTCCCTGAGATGTAAACAGGAATATACAAAACTATGTATTCAAAAAAAACCTAGATATTAAGTTGTGTTTGGATATTTAATGATATTCGTTTTACACTTGTTTAATGCTTACACCCAAGTACGTACGTACGAAGTTAGTTTTTAAATTGATTATTCCGATTAAAGATTATATTCTAATAAATAAATATTCATAAACCCTATTTATCCTTAAATTACAGAGTGGCATGGCGTCATATCTCCGCCCAGTACATTTTGCTGGCGGCATTTGACGCGTGGAATGCATAAAGACCTAATTTATATTGGTTTTTATTTAATTAAATTAATCGTAAATAACCAAATCATATTTTAGTTTGGTTTTATCATTCCAAGTTGGCTACTTTATTCTTTCAGCTTACAGCCTCTTTGTTTCCATAACCGATTTATTTATTTGTTCATAGTATGTAGTATATTGTGCCCTCTCTTTTACTGTCATTTTGTTGAGGTATTTTCATGATTTTTTACTCTCTACTCTTTCATTTAGCTATTCGCCTTCTTCTAGCTTGGCTCTAACGGCTTTAAATATTTCTCTTTTGTTTTCCTTGTTTTGGAGCCCCGTTATTTTTAGTGCCGATATTTAAAGAACGATATACAGTGTATTTTATTGGTGTTGGTAAAACGTCGAGTTTGACGTCTTTCCAATAGAACACGCATGGGACTCTGAGGAACCGCTTTTCATTTTGAAGACTCAGTAGCCTTTGCGTCAAAATGAAATAAATTCGACCAATGGTTTGGCCGTCTGAATGTGGCTCAGTTCAACGTGAGCTTTTGCCGTGTTCACATCGTCCAAGGAATAAAACCAAGAAAACAAATTAAAATTGAAAATTTCAAAGAAAAAAAAAAGCGACCAAAAAAAATCGTTTAAAAAAATCAAGAAAAAAAAATTGTGAAATATTTTGAGCATGTCACTACCATCGATGGTGGAGCGTTCGGGTGGACGTCTGGTGGTGCGCAGTCTGGTGAGTGGTGCAACGTTAATGGAAACAAATGAAGCCCTAGCTGCTGGTGCTTCCGCTGCTACTCCAGAGTCCGACAATGCGATTGGCTCGTCTCCGCTCGTGAGCTCCGAGTTCCTTGATCTGCTGCAGAATCAATTGATGCCGCTTTCCATTCAGCCGCCGGCACAGGAGGAGGAGGAGGAGGGGGCTAATGCCCGAGAGTCGCCAGTCGAAGACGAGCTGCCTCAGTGCAAGATAAGACGCAATTACAGTTGCCACGCTTGCGCCTTCTTCACGCAGAATCCGCGCATCCATCTCTCCCACATGCGTGATGTGCACGGCGAGAAGATTGTGATCAATGAGTGCAAGTTGTGCCTGTATGCCTCGCGGCACTTCCAGAAGCTGGTGCGGCACATGAAAATGGTGCATGGCTGCACGGACAATGATGGCAGCGGTCTGTCAAGTCGACGCCATTGCAATCGGGAGGCGCGCAAGCGACGGCTGGAGGAGAGCATCGAGCCGCCAGTTGGACCAACTCTCAAGCAGCTCAAATACGAGCTGGAGGTGCAGGAGCAGCAGCTGCAACACAACGTGGATGCCTACAATCGCCATCAGCAGCTTCAAATGATGCAAATGATGGCCAACAACAATGGCAACATCTTCTCCATGGCCTTTGAATATCAACTGTCGATTATGCCACCAATTGCTGTCGGCAAAGAGGAAAAAAAACCAACACTTGAGACAGCGACAGCAACAACAAAAACAACAACAATGCCGCAAATCAAGCCGGAGCCTCAAGAGTCAGCCCAACCGGAGGAGGCACTCGATCTTTCAGTCGGCAACAAGCCCACACGATTGCAATGCGATAAGTGTCCGTACAGTACGATAATTCGTTCGCGCTACACAAAACATGTGAAGTATCATACGATGCCATTGATCAAATGTCACTCTTGTGACTTTCACTCGCCATACAAATGGAATCTGGACAGGCACACCAAGAACCATGGCGCCAATTGTTACTTCAAGTGCGTCGTCTGTGATTTCAGCACCAATATTAAACAATCTCTTACCGTACATGAGCTCAATCATCATGTGGTTAGTAAATCTGCCGCAACACAACAGCCGCAGGATCAATCTGCTGAACCACCAGCAGCTGAGGAGGATGCCACTCCCCCTCCAACACCGTCACCGCTTGCAGAGCTGCCGTCATCCATGAACTGCTCGCATTGCCAGCAGTGCGTGCCCAATGCCATGGAGCTAGCAAAACATTTGCAACAATGCGAGCCGGCTCTGAGAGACACCACACAGTTGGTCCCACTTGACTTGGCGCTGACTAGCGAGGAGGAATTCCGCAGTGATCTCAGCTATTGTGGCATTGAAACAGCACCGGGCTATGGTGAGGTAAGCCATGTCAAATAACTCAGCCAATCCGTAGCATGTCTTAAGAAGTAATATTCCTTTTTTTACAGGTCACCGATCACCTTGCACCGGAGGATGCAGATGCATTGAAGAAGGTTTTTAAGTGTCCTCATTGCACATTTTGGGCTGCAACTGCATCGCGTTTCCATGTCCACATTGTGGGTCATTTGAATCGCAAGCCATTTGAGTGCTCGCTGTGCTCATATCGCTCCAACTGGCGCTGGGACATCACCAAGCACATCCGCTTGAAGGCCATGCGTGACAAGGATCACAATCAGGCGCAGGTCCTGATGAACGATGAGACCGGACGGCGTAACTATGCCAAGTACACACAGTATCTGACTCTGATGAAGGTCAACGCGAATCACGCTGTTGATGGACGCACAATTCGTTGCGGTGAGATGCTATCCATTAACATGGAGGAAACGCTTGAGCCGCCTGAGCCGCAGGTTGGAGCAGAGCCAATTATAGAGTCGTTAACTCCGCTGGATCTAAGCATGCCCAGCAAGAGCGATCAACCACAAAAGCACAAGAAATCCAAGAAACACAAACATGGCTCTGATGAACATAAGAAATCCAAGAAACACAAAAAGGAAACAACGGAGGATCTGAATTAAATCCTCCTGCCTCAAGCCTTTGAATTCTCAACTGTAAACCTTCTGCTATGACTTCGATAGGAATTTATTGTACAAATAAAAATCATGTTTTAATAAAACTTCCTCTTTTCGAACACTGAAAATAAACAAAGAAATTTTTAAAAAAGCTAACCAAGCGAATAGTTCATTTATTTCACAATTAGTATTGAAAATATGCCATATTGTATGCATAATTAGTAGACAATTATTTGTTGAGCACTCTATCCGTACCGTATCTGATAAATATTATTTTCATCGAGTATTTTGATAATATGTAATTTGCAATTTGTGAAATAAGGTTAGAATAAAGTTGATATTATATATAAATAAACATAAGATTTAGTTGTTCTTATTTAACATCAAAGACATTTATAGTTTTTTTTTTTTTTTTTTTTTTTTTGAATTTTTGGTTTACATTTAGCTAAGCTAAATTAAGATTTTTTGTCGTGTTTCCAATTTCACTATCCTAATAATAACTGAAATAATTTTGATCACGCGCTGCTCACAGCAAACATTCCTGTATGAAAAATAATACTATGCATAGTAAAACGACTAGCGGCACTAAAAAGCACAACTCATCGACGCCAAGCGTCGACAGCAGCTTCCACAGATCAATGGCGAGATAGCGCGCCTGTAACAGCCACGGGTACGCCCGGGCCCATAACTAAGCTGTCTGGCATTGAACGCTTTCAAAATGTGGTGACTGTCCAGTGAAATCATCATCCTCGGTTTCGTTGCGACCCGAACGATTCTGTGGCTTAAAGTCTGTCATTTGCACTTCCTCTGCCTCGGGCGGCACAACGATTTGTTCACGCGGCGGCAACAATTCCTCCAGCATTTTCATTTGAGCGGGCGTCGCAAAGTTGTTGGGCGGCATATTAACCTTAAACTGCACATAGAGATCACCATGCTCGGTGGGCTTATTGAATACTGGCATGCCAGCGCCACGCATCATCTTGATGTGATTGTGTCGCAGCACCTCGCCCGGCTCTGTGCGCATGCAAACATTACGTCCATCCAAATGCTTGAAATAGTGCGCATAGCCGCAGAGTGCTTCGGTAATGTTGATCTCCAAGTCGCGCATGTAGAGATTTGCATGGCGACGCTGAAATACCGAATGCTCGGCCTGTACCATGACGACATAGAGATCTCCAAATTCGCCGCTGCGCAATTGATGACCTTCGTTTACAAAAGGTAATTTCTGCATGTGCGGCACTCCAGGTTCAATATCGACGCTTCGTTTCATTTGCTGCTCCACAAAGCCAGAACCGGTGCAGGGCTTGCAACGCATTGAATCCTTAATGGTGAATCCTCGGCCATCGCATGACGGGCACACCTGTGTGTATACAGAAATAAATTCAGTTTTCTATTAATAGAAACTCCAACTGTACTTACCGCATCGAACGCGCTCAAACCCATAAATGTGAAGGCTGCAGCTCGTCCTACACCGCCGCATGCCTCGCAGGGTTCGCGTGCCTCCATGGGACCGCCATCACCTTTGCACTTCTCACACAGCTTTCGGCGCTTGTATTGCACTGATTTTTGCTGGCCACCGACATAGACCTCCTCCAGCTTAAGCTCCAATCTGACCATTATTCTGCCATCGCGTCCGCCACGTTCGTTGGTTGTGCTACCGCCGAATGGAAACCACTGGGCAAAAAAGTCCGAGGTGTCAGTAAACCCTTCAGCGCCCTCCTGCAGACCTTTCAGACCGTACCGATCGTAGATGCGCCGCTTCTCTGGATCGGAAAGCACTTCATATGCGAACGATATCTCCTTGAATTTCTCACCCGAATCGGGATTCTTGTCCGGATGAAATTCTTTAGCCAATTTGCGATAGTTCTTAAAGAGATAATTAATACTCACTGCAGACAAGAAAAAAAAGTGCAACACTTACCTTTTTGATTTCCTCCGAAGTCGCTTCTTTAGTTACGCCAAGTACGGTGTACAAATTCAGGTTATGATCCATTGCGATTGCGCGCTAGCCCCTAAAATTAACGAAAATGCACGAACATGATAGTTGTAGAAAATTTGTGATTTGTATGATTGTGACACAACAATTTGTTGTTTATATTGCTATGTTTCTTCTGTTTTTTGTTCTGCGCTCGTCTTCTTCCAGTTCTCGATAAAGTCAGCTGTGCTAACAGCTGCGCGGATTACGGTAGGTATGCATAAATATAAATAGTTCAAAAGCTCACCTTCCAACTTTTCAGAAACCGTCACTTGCCGACTTGTTTTGTTTGTTAACTTGCAATTTAAATACACATTTTTAATACTTAACAACTTAAGTATATGCGAAAGGCTTTAGTACTGGAAATTCAAAGAATGCGAATGAAACTAATAACAGCATTGTACGTGTTGAAGGGGTGACTGCGGCGACAACCTAAAACTAGTGTTGTAAAACGCAGAATTATTATAGCTTAAAATTAGAGAAGGAAACCGATAATTTTTCAGGCTTTCCTGATAATATGTATGGCAGAAAAAAATTTTCAATCGGAGCAATTTATTATTACTGCTACATCTCCTACTTTTCAACATTTTTTTTATTTGAGAGTGCCAAGTTTTTTAGTGTGACCATATTTGGGCTGGCATAAAACGGCATGAGTCATCGATTTGCGTTTTCGTAGATAACACGTTGGGCGTGGTGAAATTTAATTATTTATTCCAACATATGCTTTGGGCACACTGGACTGTCTGTACGTCACATCATCGGAAAATTTTCCAGAGATTACGTACAAATTTTACGAAAAAGTTCGAAGGAAAATAATTTTTTAAAATTTTAAAATATTCATTTTACTGTGTATTTTCGAAAAAAAAGTGTTCACATTAAAAAATTCGTCTATTTAATGGCTGGACAGATTTTTTACGCAAGCAAAATGCATGCAAAGTAGAGACGAAAAATTTTGTGTGTGTACCAACGAAAGAGCGGAGAAAACGGAACGCGTGAAAGCAAAAAGAAGAAATCGTAACTACTCTCTGGTGGTGTGCGTACGTGTGTTGCGCTGTGAGAGTGTGTGGTTGTAAGAAGCAGACAAAGCAAAACAGACGAAAGCTGTGTTGCGCCTGGAAAAATGATGGAAAACTATGAGGATATGGACATTCGGCTCGGCCACATCAACACCAAAGAGTTCGGCAATATTCATGAAATCAAAGTACAACGCAGCCGCGATGAAATAATTAGTTTTGAGAACTCGCAAACAAATTTTGATTTTGGCGCTGAATTGTTGACAGCACCAACAGTAGCAGCAACAGCCACGGCACCATCAACAACATCAGCGGCAGCAACAAGCGAAACTCAACCAAAAGAAAATAGTGAAATCAAAACAAAAACATTGCCTCAAATAGGAGAGCAACAAATTGGCGCCAATCAAATTGCCAAAAACTTGACAATTGTTGATCCGGAGCAAATTTCACAGCTACAGAAGAATATTCTAGAAGTCTCGGAGGGAGACGACGATGACGAGGGAGACGAGGATGATAATGAAGATTACAAATCAAGGTAAAAAATTAAATATCATATTCATCAACATAAACCATTAAATTTTTATCCAAACCAAAAATAAAAACCTAGTTATAAAATTATCAATAAATATAATAATATTATATATTATCATTTATTTATTTGGTGAATTTAATTTTTTTTTGAGTTAGGTCAGTATTATATGCAAGTTTATATTGATATATAATACAAATACAAAATTCGTTATAATTTTACACACAAACGTTTCTTTATAAGATGAGGTATATGAGTATAGTAAACCACTTAGAAAATTCCATATTCTACACTGTCTTCGTTACTTTCAGTTGGGCCAACAGTGACGAAGAAGAAGACGACGACTCTACGAGTTCAGATTGCTCCTCGGGAGGCCAGAACGACTGGAAGTTGCGTTGGCTGCAACGTGAGTTTTACACCGGTCGCGTTCCTCGCCAAGTAATTGCCAGCATAATGCCGCACTTTGCTACAGGTTTGAATTCGGAGACCGAAGATTCCGTCTTGTGGGACTATTTGGCACATCTGCTCAACGAGCCGAAGCGTCGCACGAAGCTGAGCACCGTTAACACTTTTGACGACGTCATTGAGCTGCTGCACAAGTCGGAAAGGATAATTGTGTTGACCGGAGCTGGAGTGTCTGTGTCCTGTGGCATACCCGACTTCCGCTCTACAAATGGCATCTATGCCAGGCTGGCGCATGACTATCCCGATTTGCCAGATCCGCAGGCCATGTTCGACATAAACTATTTCAAGCGCGATCCGCGACCATTTTATAAATTCGCTCGTGAGATTTATCCGGGCGAGTTTAAGCCGTCGCCATGCCATCGCTTCATCAAGATGCTGGAGACCAAGGGCAAGCTGTTGCGCAACTATACCCAAAACATCGACACTTTGGAGCGTGTGGCCGGCATACAGAGGGTGATTGAATGCCATGGCTCCTTCTCGACAGCCTCGTGCACCAAGTGCAAATACAAGTGCAATGCAGATGC
Organism: Scaptomyza hsui; assembly: GCA_018152825.1. Classification (NCBI taxonomy): domain Eukaryota; kingdom Metazoa; phylum Arthropoda; class Insecta; order Diptera; family Drosophilidae; genus Scaptomyza; species Scaptomyza hsui. The sequence continues at coordinate 2,502,802 of JAECXO010000269.1, forward strand.
CTTACGTGCTGATATCTTTGCACAGCGAATACCCGCTTGCCCACAATGCCAGCCGAATGTGGAGCACAGTGTAGATGCCTCTGTTGCCGTTACAGAGGATCAACTCAAGCAACTGGTCGAGAATGGCATCATGAAGCCGGACATTGTCTTCTTTGGCGAAGGTAAGCATACAAATACTCCCTTACCCAATTTAATCAGCTAGTATATATCTCATCATTGTACCATTTATAATCTGTGTTATTGCCCTATGTAGGTTTGCCGGATGAGTATCACACCGTTATGGCCACAGACAAAGACAGATGTGATTTGTTAATTGTTATTGGCTCTTCACTAAAGGTACGCCCTGTCGCACACATTCCCAGCAGCATACCGGCATCGGTGCCGCAGATTTTAATCAATCGTGAGCAGCTGCATCATCTCAAGTTTGATGTCGAACTATTGGGCGACTCGGATGTGATCATCAATCAGATCTGTCATCGTCTATCGGGCAATGGCTCGGGCTCCGGCTACAACGATAATGACTGGAAGCAGCTGTGCTGCGACAATGCTGTACTGCGTGAAACTAAGGAGCTGTTGCCACCCACTACGCATCACTATCTCCATCATCATCACCACCATCGGCATCGCAGCTCTGACAGCGAGCAGCAATCCCAACTGGACACAGACACACAGTCGCTAAAGTCAAATGGCTCGGCTGATTATATGCTCGGCTCATCGGCAGGCACTTGCTCCGACAGCGGCTTTGAATCATCTACATTTACAGCGGTGCAACCGAGCAACCGCAATAATGTGGAGCAACAGGAGGAGGATATGCAACCAACCACCAGCAGCAATGCCGAAGATCGTGCTGCAATTGAGCGCATTAAGAGCGACATTCTTGTCGAACTAAATGAGACAGCGTTGAGCTGCGATCGTCTGGCTGCTCCAGCGGCAACTGGCCCATCGCCAAGTTATCGTCATCTTTCCGTTGACTCCTCCAAGGATAGCGGCATTGAGCAGTGCGAGCAGTTCTCGAATGCAGATAATAGTGACGCTACCAACACACCCGGCTTTTCCAGCAATCTGGATCCCAATATTGCAGAAAATGTTGTCATCGAGACAAAGATTGTGGCACCGAGTCTAATGTCGCCGCCGCAGGCAAAACGCCAGACGACAGCCGAACGCCTGCAGCCTGGCACCTTCTATTGTCACAACAACAATTGCTCGTATGTTTTCCCCGGCGCTCAGGTCTTTTGGAACAATGATTTCAGTGACGATGAGGAGGATGATGAGGAACCGGAAAATGGGCGCGATCTCTTTGGCAACGTGGTTGCCGTTGATGTGGAACCTTGCGATTTGAATGCGGCGCCGCTTTCACCATTGCTGCCGCCTGCTTTGGAGGCACACATTGTCACGGAAATCACCAGTGGCAGCAATGGATTTGACATAGCAACAGCAGCTGCTGTCGAAACAAGCCCCAGCAATAAAAGGCGAAGCACAGCTGACAACGAACAGCAGTCGCTAACGCAGCTTGTCCCAGAGATTGAATCTGAAACACCGCCCATTAAAAAGCGTTGTCCCAGCATTGTTGCACCTGCAGCAACTGCAACTACAACAGCTGGAACACCAGCTGCATTAGGAACTGTGTAATGATTCAATAAATGGTCGGCTAGTTAAGATAAAATTAATTGTATTTATTTCCAAATCGTCTTTTAAGTCAATTCAATTGGACTCAAGAGCCAGAAAACTACTATGTGCATGTCTAGAGAAGCTCAACACAAACTGTAATTGAGGCTTTTTTCTTGTTCATCTTCGCCTTCAAAGTTCACTCTACAAAGTAAGAAACTAAAGCCGAAGTTGTGTAGTTTTTAGCAGTTAGTACATAAGTGAATTCTTTCTCCTTTTGATATTTTACAACAAATTTAGTTTATATTTATTCTCCTACATAATTATAAAATGTTAGTATTTTGTAACGTGTTAAGTTGTTAAGTTGGGGCCTTTTAGTTTATCCTCTGGAGAAAACTGGAGCATAAAAAGCATGTGTTGCCTCAATATTGGATGTAGGCTAAGCTATTAAAAAACGATATAATAATACAATATTTTTTTTACCATCTAAGACCCGGACATAACAACCTGTATATAGGCATCTTTGTAAATGTACTATTTTCTATTGTTTCCTTATTCTAACATTTGGTTATGGCAGCTTTATATATAAATATATCTACGCCCAAATAACATTTACACTTTACACACATCATACATACACCCACTCATACACTCGACAAAGATCAGCAACAGATGAACTTGTTGCAATATTTGTTATGGAATTTTTAAGCGCATGCTAAAATTGTTTAATCAAAAAATGTAGCATAATTATCAAAAATATAGATGTATATGTTGTATACATGCATATACTATATGCCACCAAACTCTATGTGTAAATTATACATGTAAGCACTAGCTGTAATATTCCAATCTAAATGTATTAAACTCAAAAAAAAAAAAAAAACAAATCATAAATAAACCAATTTATTAAAAGTTGTTGAGCAGCTACAAAAGCATCTGATATTTCGGCAAGAATAATTTACTTACTATGTGTACCATCTCATGGTCAACGTGTCAAGGGTCACGCGTCCTATTCCTGCGCAATGCAGTCAATATGCAGTCGAAGGACAACAAATTGATTGGCCTCAGCGCATTCCTGATGAATACATATTCAGAGTCCTCCAAATCAGAGAGGATGCAAACCCAATCAAAACGCATATTGAAATGGGAAATCGTTCCATTGCATTCCCTAATATATTCGGCGCACTATTGCAACCACCTGTCGTTGGAAGCATTAATGCGCACTGCGCAAACAAAGAGCGGAAGCAGAACATAAAACAAAATAGAAAATAATGAGCGTTGAGAGTATATGTATGCAACACATGAAGCTTCGGTTTGCTTTGCAGTCGTTCCAACAGGTAGATAATTTTTTTAATTTCACGTTTTTACATTACTCTTTGTTGAATAAATAGACAATTTGGTGTTTAACTTGCGATTTTGAATTCGTTTTTATTCGTTATGTGTTTTAGACATTAGCTGTTATCTTAAGCATATCTAGATACATGATAATCTTATTTAAAATTGGCCTTCTTCAGAAGTACCCAATTATAGTACATAATTAGTTATAATGCAATATATGCTGCATTTCCAAAAAAAAGTAAACGATCAAGTGGGCTGAAAATTAATACGCTTACGGACTAAGAGCAACACTGTTGTGCTCTTCTTAACTGGATGCGTTTTGCGCTCGAGATGCTGCCTGATTTTTTTGAATTCTAGGATCTTGGGCCACAAGACCTTTCTATAAACAATATATGCGCTTGTGTATGTGTATGTGTATGTACATAATGTATATTTATATATGTTGTACCTATATACTTCGATTTGTTGCTACTATGTATTATAAAAATATGCGTGGATGATAAAAATGAATTACCCAAATTCATTCTTACTTTATAGAAACTCTGACTGTTAACATGAGCGTACACTAAACCATACTACTGCGATACGTATGTATGTCTATATATAAATTTTAAATATAATTTGTTTATATTGTATAAAGTATAGATATAAAATAACGCGCTGTGAGACTTGAGTTAGTTATACAATCTGTATGTGGATATTTAATCCACTATAGGCAACGTATGTGTTTCGATTTCAAGTGCTAACAAAATACTTCAATGTGTATATATATATATATATATATGTGTGTGTGTATATATTGCATATATATATATATATATATAAATGTATATATTATATATATTTAAGCAGCAAATGCACGTGTAGATGCGTGCTTGTATCGGTGAAGTACAAATAAACTCTGTTGGTGTTTAGATTCCGATCTGATTCCGCACTATAAAAATGGTGTCTTATTAGCCTTGTGCGCTCTGGACTTGCTGGGATTGATTTTGCACTTGAGCTGTGCAACAAGGTCTAGGATTTTAATCGCAGGTCCCAGCACACCCAGCAACGGAACTAAATCCTCCTGCGTCATCTGCAATAGACGCTTCCCATCGACTTTGTTCCGGCTAAAAATGTCGCAGTGTGCGGTGCAGTCGTTAACACGCAAAAACTGTGATACGTCGTACACATTCCAGCTCTCCGGCATCAATTCCAGATGCGCATCACCCGAATCGACGTCGCCCAGACGTGGAATGTACTTGCTGTTGCTAACGGCAGAGTTCTGTGTGTATAGAAAAAGAGGGGAAATTTATATATACACAGATTTGTATTTGTTGCTAAGTTGGTTTGGATATGATGGCCAACTAAGGGCGTGGCTGGGTAAACATGATTATTAAATTAAAGCTGTAGAGGAGTGATTCATTAATTGGAAGTCAATATGAGTTATTAAATTCTACTCGTAAACAATAAAAATGATAAATGTAAACAAAAAGCGTTTAGGAAAGCAATTATGTTATTGATTTTAAATTTGAGCAAAATTTATAGTTAGGTATTTCAAATCCAAGTAAAATGAATCATTTCTTTACATTTCTTTATGCAAGTACAAAAAATAACAGTGCGTAAATAATTATATACAAGTTGTAATAAGCCTTTTTTGCTGATTTACTTGATGATTGTTAATATGTATGCATTCTAGGAGGCGAACAAATGGGCGGGCTAGCGGTTGATTGACTTCTAAAAAGCTAATACGCACTATTATCCCAATGTACTCACCGCAATGTAGCTAGTGGCTTTGCGACCCATTATTGGTGGCGCAGGTGATTTAGTAGTAGAAGTTTTCTTTACCATTGTTTTGCTGGGTGCTGGCGTTACCGTGCTGGTTGAACCAGACGGCGTTCCTCCAATGGCCGCAAACTGATCCGAATTCGTTGTGGACTGTTCGGACATATGGCTGGTGCTGCAATCACCATCGGCATCATCATCGGCAACGCCATCCTCGTCCTCATCCTCCTCACCCTGATTGTTTTCATAGAAGGCAGCGTTGTGATGTTCTGGCTTTAGTTCCAACTTAATGCTCAGCTTCGGTAAGTGTGGTGTCGTCTTCAAGGCAATTGTACGCGGTTTAACTGCTGGATTTGGAGCATTGTAAGCAAATTTAATTGTAAGTTAAAACGATGTAAGCTCACCAGTCGGTGTGTTATTATCATGTGATAATTGTTTGTTGCTGGCTGCGTTTCCATTGCCATGGCCATTGCCATTCCCATTGGTACCCTTTTTTGTTTTGCGTTTCCGTTGGACCTTGGGTTTGGGTGCCGGCTTCGCCACCTGCTGCTGGGACATGCGCGGCGGACCCTCAAGTTTGTGTCCCACAAGCACACACCAGCCGGCTGGGTATATATCAGCAGATTCGCAGTCCAGCCATTGATCATACTCGTCCGTCCAGCCATCAAAGTGCACCTTGAGCAGACGACCAACCACACGCGCCACTGTCGCCACACAAACAAGCCGTGGGTCCATGAGATCAGCGCATTCGAGACTCATGCCCGGCTCGAAACCATGATCGGGCATAAGGCGATGGAATAAATGCTGACCAGCCGCAACGGCGCCAGTGTCGCGTAAGTAGCCCTCCCAGGTAAAGGTACGCGCATCGTAGCCATTGGGCGGCGTCACCGCTATGTTGTTGGAGTCGCAAAAGCCAGCAGGAAAGATGCACGGCGACTTTTCATGGTAACAGAACCTGCAAGCAGAATTTTGATTAGTTTTGTTTCTTTCTGTTTTCCCCTTAACTAGCGCTGCTGGCTCACCAATCCGACCCTGAGGCGTCCGGCTGATACGAATCGATGCGTATCATCATGTAGCCAAACTTTAGTACAGCCATCACAGTGGCGGGGCAAATGGAGGAGAGATTTAGGGGATCGACCGCCTCGATTTTCATGCCCTCGAGAAAGCCATTGGTTTTACCATCCAAAAAGTATTCATCAAAGGTGAAGTTCATCTTAAAAAGCTCTATGGTAGCATCATCCTCGTGTACATCAATCATGGCTTCACGGCCAGCTACAGACAAATACACAGTTTTCAATGAGTTTAAGACAGTTGTTGGCTTTTAACTTACCCAACATTCGTTCCAGGTAATCTTGTGGCGCGGCCAGATTATGTCCGACAGTGGTTGCCCACCCAACGGGATGAATAATGGGCGAATCCTCGTGACACCAGAAGCCATCATCCGAGTCAAAGTAGCGCAGAAATAGACGTTTGCCCACAATCTTTGTGACCGTGGCAAGGCGCACCTGTGAGATGCGATCCTTGTCCACACACTCGAGATTCAGGCCAAGACGAAAACGTGACTGCAAGCTATCGTTGATCTTGTTATAGAAATTCGAAGGCAATGTTCGAGCGCCGGACAAACGTTCGACCAGAAAATCCTTCCAATCTTTGTATTTGTGCTCAATGCTGCGTGGTGGTATCAATGGCTTGCCACGCGTCGCACACCAGCCCACCGAATGGACTTCGGCATTGCAGAGATTCACCCAGAAATCGTGAGAGTTCGTATCAAAGCCCTCGTAGCTCATTAAAGCCTTATACCCCTTGATCTCCAGTATGGTGGCCACCCAAAACGATGTGGGCGTCTGACCCGGCTGTATGACCTCAATATTATCGCAATCGGTGTTCTCCACCTCCACCTTCATGCCCACACCCAGATTGTCCCAAACCTCGTAGCCGGGTGCGTGGGGAAAGCAGGTAACAGGCGCCGCATAAAAATTAGCCTTGGACAGACGCGGCAACCAGTCGTACGAGTGCGTCGGATCGTACATGCGTCTTCGTATGCTAAGGATCTTCTCCATTTGCGGACACGGTGCCGGAAGACGTTCAAATTTTGGGATTTGCGGCAGATCATCCTGCGGATAGACATCACGGAATAGTCGCAATGCTTTCGGCGTCGGAGCTGCATTCACAAATGTGTTGTTGCCATCGCTGCCACTTGCCTCGGCTGGCGGCGCTGCAGCGTCACCAACAGCGCCACCATTCAACGCTGCAATTGTCTCATCCGTTGCCATCTGCACATTGTTGGCGGCAGCATCGCCGCCCAACGACATCGGCTCTCCAAATCCATTCAGTTGTGTGATCTTTGATTGATCCGTTATACGAAAACGATAATTCGCATTCTTGATATGTGCCGCTTGCAGTGTTAGTTCAATATCCGACTGCTGTTGCTGCTGCTGCTGCTGCTGATGTTCCTGTTGATCCTGTGCATCCTGTTCGACTGCGAGACCCGCTTCCGTCGTTTCTGTCATTTCGAGAGCAGGTGCCGGCGAGCTAGTGGCATCCATTTTGCTATTGAGCACCATCGAATAGAGCTCACCACGGGCACAGGCCATACTGCAGAAGCGACGCGATTTCGTGTAGAATGTGTGCTTTACACCAATGGCGCCACAACGCTCACAGACAGCTGTGGAAACAGATAACAATATGGGACTTAATTAGTTTAGCTGTCAGCAGGCAGATTTGTACAGAAATAACTAGTAAAATATTTCCTTTTGACTAGAAAGAAGTTATTTAAAGTAATTTACATTTTACTTTCTACACTTTTGAAAGCTTATAGATAAAAGTAATTCATTTGTTATTTTCTAACTTACGTATATATTTTTTGTTTTTAACCCGACCCAACATTTATAAACATCATTGGGTCAAAAGTAACAATAAGTTGAGCGCGAAAAATTAAATACAATAATAAAAGTAAAGTAAAGTAAGGTGAAAAAGGAAGGTGGAAAAAACATACCCATGCCATCTTTCTGTATCGGTATGACCGAAGGATCAATGTTACCCTTGTAGGCAATCGGTGTCTTAAGCACAAGTCCTGGTCTATTCACTGGCTCAATTTTGCGCGTCTTGCGCTGCGCCCGCATCGAGGAGCTCGAGCCGGAACCGGAACTACTACTGTTGCCAGCTTTACAGGCGCCCGTGGCAAGGCTGTACTGACGCATGCTCTTAACGTTAGCTGCAACCGCTGCTGCTGCTGCTGCTGCCGCTGCTGCTGATGATGTATCCTCGTTAGAAATGAGGATGTTGGCAAAGCCATTGCCACCAGCGCCGGACAGTGTGATGGCGGGTAGCGTTGTTGCTGCAGAGGCACTGATCATGGCATGCGTGGTGCCGAGTAGCTTGTGATGCAAGAGACCATCGCCCAGGGGCACGAGCAGATCACTATTGGGCATACTGGTCATGCACGAGGAGGAGGACTGTGATATGTCCTTGTCCGAGGAGGTCATAAAATCAGTGCCATCATACGAATTGTTCTCCTCATTCATCATTACAAAATCATCAATGTTAATGATCTCCTGCTTCGGCTCTAGATCCGACATGCCACCACTGGCGCCACCATCATCGTAGCTACCATCATCCAACTGGCCATAAACCTGTTGGTCATCATCAACGGCCGACGTATCGACGCCCATCAGAGCAACGCCAGCATTTTCATTTTCCATCACCTCGGCATAATTTTGAAAGACAGCCGCTGCAGCGGTCTGCTGCAACAGCTGCTGCTGCAGTCCGCCCATGTGAGCAAAGCCGTACAAATTATTTGTGTTGGTCGTTATTATTGTTCCGGGCTGTACGCCCAAGGCTGCAGCCGCTGCAGCAGCTTGTCCCGTAAAATCTCCCCCCACAATGCTCATCATTGGACTCATATCCTTTTGTTGTTGTGGAGGTGTGGTTGTTGTGGTTGATGTGTGTCAATTTTGGTGGTGGTGTGAAGTTTAGTGTTGTGGTTTTGATTTTTGTTTAATTGGCAGTTGGACACAGTTGATAGTTGAATGGATACGGATACGGATACAACGTAACCAATACATAAATCATAGAAAAGAAAGTAGAAGAAATAAGTAAACGAATTCCAATTGTTAACTAAAGCAGAAACACATGATGTTTATATATATATATATATGTACATAAATCTAAAATCATTGTTTTATTGGGTAGTTTATAGGTTGTTGTTTAAACATATCGAACTAAAACCGATCGGATGACAAACAAAAGAGTATTATAAGTTCAATAAGAAACACAGTCATGTTATTAATTAAAAATGATTTTAAAATGAAGGTTTATGGTACATTCATAATTAGATTTGACTAAATCCCAAAAACATATCTATGCATTTACTGCGTTAGATTTAAAGAACTTACCAATGTTGGCTGATGTGACATGTCCTCCATGACAGAGAGACCGACAGTGGAGTGACCAAGCAGTTGGGCTGCATCTTCAAGTGAAATGCGCTCCGAGTTGTATTGACTGCTCATCCACATCATACGCAATTCAGCCGGATTCATTGTTATTGTTGTTTGTTTTGTTGTTTTTTTTCAGTTTCTCAGTTTAGTATTGTTTTCTTGCTTAACTTGTTCAAAATTCAGAGCGTCTATTTGCTGTGGCATTTGTAAAGCTGCAATGATAATACACTTAAGTCACTAACACAGACACATACACACATTAACATGAACATAAATGTATAAAAACAGACTCCTGCACTTGCTGACCATATGGACCCGAAGACAGCGGCGCCTGTTTTTGGTTCTTCTTGTTTGTTTCCCCTTTTTACATATTCGCGTTTAAAGCGTAGCAGCTGCCTATAGCCTCAACTCATTGTATAGCGTGGCGAATGCATTAAAAAACTTTAGGCCACACTTGTATTTAATGTTACTGATTGTTGTTTGCAAAAACCGAATTGGTTTGTGCAGATTTTGGTTATTTTTTTTACGGTTAACACTCGCTCGAAAAGTCAATGAAGCGCACCGTGCGACCAGACGACGAACGAACGCACACAAAAGAAAACTCACAAATTGGTCCTCACGCAATTAAAAACTTACATTTTAGCACAACTTATACGCAACCGTACGTAGCATTTGATTGTAATCACATTTGATGCTGATTCTTTGTCCGCATTTGTTAATTTACAAACATTTTGCCAGATTTTGGCATTCTTTTACGCGCAAATTTAATGCTAGTTTTGCGATAAATGGTGATGCGTAAACGCTGTTCAGACGATATTTAGCGATATGTTATTGTCTGGGATCGCGTGGGCCCGCTAGTGATGTAAAATTTATTTAATTGGTTGACTCTGTGATATATCGATGGAATGTTTATTTCATTATCAGATTTTTATAAAGTTTATATTTGAGTTTAAAAAAAAAAATGTTGTAATAATTTAATAAATAAAAATGGTTATTAAAAATAGAAGCTATTTATGAAATTTCTATGGTCTAAATTATGGCGATAGTCATATCGATAATTTCTATATACGACGGTAGCCAACACTTAACTTGTGCAAGAGAAAACAATGACAACGAAAATAAATAAATAGTCGATCATAACAATAACAAACTATATATACGTATATAAAAAGTTACGAAAATGCCAGAAAGTGCGTTGCCGGAGCAAATACGCGTCACATTAGGTGGCAGCACATTTGGACAGCGCAGAGAGGATATATTTCGAAGACTACAGCAAACTGCGCAACAAACAAGCCAAATTTACAGTGGAAAACGAGAGCTGGCCACAGAAAAGGACGATGTGGTGCAGGAGCTATGCGAAGCACTTGAGGAAACACTCAACTATGGACTGCGACAAACAATAAATGTCACATTCACCGCTGCCAGCATATTTCAAAATATGCACGAGATCGTAACAGGTGGCACGGGAGGAGGCGGAGGCAGCAGCAGCAATGAAGTCACCTTCTGGGATTTCTGTGAAACACAGCTGACGCCACACGAACGTCAACGTTACGATGAACTAAAGCAAATCTGGACAAAGCACGGACGTGGTCGTGCCTTTATACGCACCACGCTCAACGAGAAGCGCCTGCATAGCCACCTGCTGACCTGGCTGAGCGACGAGGCGCAGTTGCAACGATACTATACTCCGTGGTCGCTCTTGCTTAACGAGGAGGCAGCGAAGAAACTGCCCGAAATTCTAGACTCACTAAAGGATGTGCTTTTTGCTCTAAGTGTGGAGAATCCTGATTTGAATGCGCCTAGGCGACTGTCACCGCCTGGAGTGGGCGTTGTAAAGGAGGAGCCCATTATCTACGCACCGCAACCGGTGCCGGTAGCAGGTAGAAAGCGAGGACGCATTGCAGTCGCTGTGGAGCGACCCATTGTGGGAGCCGCCTCGACAGAGGATTTGCTGGGCGCGCTTACGCCGCGTGAAGTGCTGGAGGTGCAGCAGCTTACCTCCAAGGATGCAGTCGAACAACAATTGAAACAAATACCAGAGCTGACACAATGCCCATTGCCATGTGATCCTATAGAACCAGAGCTGGAATTTCTTAAGACACCACTACCCGAAGTTTATACCACTGGCCAGGAACAGGAGCAGTTTGCAGAGGCAGCTTCAAATGTAATGGATTCGGAGCTATTCGAGGATCGCAGTGACACATCCTCGCAATGGAGTAAGTCTTCCTCCTCAGCTAATGGCTTTAACGGCTCACAACAGACAGCGCAGCTGGCGGAACAGGTGACGCAACTAACTGAGCGCTGTGCCCTGCTGGAGACTCGCGTGGCCGAACTAAATCTACAAAATCGTCAGCTGATTCGACGGTTAACCAAACAGTTCAATGAGACTGGCATCGATCCGAACTCATCGTTCTGTTCCAACTTTCTCATAACCATTCCACAAGTGAAACTTGTTAAGTCAAACCGCTCCAGCTCACATTACGTTTACGAGATGCATATAACTATGAGGCAGCGGTTGGAGCATTGGACTGTGTTTCGACGTTATAGCGATTTTAACAAACTACACAAATCCTTGCTGCGCACGCATCCCAATATTATTAACTCTGTTGAGTTTCCGCCGAAGAAGCATTTCGGCAACATGAATCTCGTTTTTGTGGAAGAACGTCGCCAGCAACTCCAAATTTATATGCTGAATATTGTGGAGGCCTTGCCAAAAGTGGAGGCATGCAAATCTAAAGCGGAGTTACAAAAGGTTTTTCCATTTTTTCGCGAGCGATAGCGTTTTGAGGTTTAAAAGCTAAAAACAGGACCAAACTTCAAAAGTTTCAAGTATTTTTTCTCTACCTAAGAATATTTTGTTATGTTTATGAAAATGTTTATATACATGTGTAAAACGGAAGATAAGTTTGTAAAAAAAAAAAATACAATCACAATTGCTGTAAGCTGATATTAAATAAAATCACAATTGCTGTAAGCTGGTATTAAATATAATAAAGAGGTCTTCTACTCGTTCAAGCATATCTCACAACCATTCAAACTTTTGTTATCGGTGCCTTGAATTTTATTATCGGCTTCGATGCGAACTTCGCCGATGTTTCCGTCAATCGAATACCATTTAAATTACGCGATAATTGTTAATATGTCCCGATCAGCTGTATTTGTTATTATCTGTAGCTGCAAAGTTGCGTGTGTTAAAGTACACGCCGATCAAAGCGTCAGTTCCAGCATAATGGTTGTGTGATATAGCCTTACCTTTAACCTTTGCGTACATCTTTAAATCCACACGTGAAAACGAAAATCTTTTGCAATTACCCAATTTGCAAAGCAACTGTAATCTAATTAGTGCATCAAAATGTCCACGACGGCCATTGCAATAAATGCAGCGATTTCGGTGGGTGCGTACTTTATGACTGTACGCATGATACCCCGCCTCCGCGAGATGTTCATCAAAGCAAATTTGTATGGAAAGGATCTGTGTAAAAAGGACAAGCCACAGGTGTAAGTCAAGCCTCTGATGGTTTCCTAGTATTTTTTTGTATAATAAGTTGACATCTTGCAGGCCGGAGTCGTATGGCGTTCTTATTGGCTGTGTTTACCTGATCTCGATGTTTCTCTTTATACCCATACCATTTGCATTCGATGAGGATGCCGCCACGGATGCAATAACCGGCGGTAAGCCGGTAACCTTTCCACATGATAAGGTAACTAATTGTGACTCATTTTTGTACTGGAATTTTAATTGTTATCTTTGAGACAGTTTGTGGAATTGATTGCTGCCTTGTTATCAATATGTTGCATGATATTTCTTGGCTTTGCCGACGATGTTCTTGACCTACGGTGGCGGCACAAGCTTCTGCTGCCCACCATAGCTACACTGCCACTCCTAATGGTTTACTATTTAAACTACAACTCCACCACAGTTATGATGCCCAATTTTGCACGTGGCTTCTTTGGGACATCAGTTAACATTGGTATAAATAGGAGTAATCAATTGCAAAGCGATTCCAATAACATAACACTTTATATCTTTCAGGTATTCTATATTATATTTTTATGGGCAAGCTGGCGGTTTTCTGCACGAATGCCATCAATATACTCGCTGGCATCAATGGCCTGGAGGTGGGACAATCCCTTATAATCGCCGTTTCAGTATTGGTGTTTAACGTTATCGAGCTGTGTCTGGGTCATCAAGTAGAATCACATCAGTTTTCTCTCTATTTTATGATACCCTTTTTCGCTACCTCGCTGGCCTTATGGAAATTTAATAGGTGAGTCTTACATCATCATAATTTTGAGTTGATCAAATTTTTCTGTGATTTATTTGATAAATACTGAAATTAGTTTGCATGTTAACATTTGTTTTTAAATATATTTATAAACAAATTGAATTCTTTATACTTATAATTGGCATACTTAAATTACGTACTTTAACTTAATTCACAACAGCAAATTCCATGAAATTTGAGAATCATTCGAAATTCATTTCTCTAGTTTAGTTTCTTATCACAGATGATGGTCGTCGTCTGTCGGCGCTGTCTGCCTGCTGAGATACTAAATTTTGTATTAATTTAATGAAAGAACAAATAGAGTGAGTGTGAGATACGATTAAATACAACGATATGTTTAGCTTAAAGTAAAGTGTGTAAGATCGGAAAGCAGGCACATTAATTATATATATGTATGTGTATGAGTATAACTAGCCGAATAGGATTAATCTGCAAGTTGTCTTTTAGTCTTCATCCTCCTGCACATCGTCCAGCGCATCCGAATCATACAAATTGACAAGCAATTGACCAAATTGACTGCTATGAATCAGCGCCGTTTCCGGAGCATAATACTTTTCGCTCTGTTGCCGCAAGCGCAGCAACATGGTGCTGCCATCCAAATGCATTCCAGCCGTCATCAGTTGCTGCACATACGCAGCATCAATGCGGGAACTGCGCGTCCCATTCGGCAATCTCACAGTACCGATCTTTCCCTCAATTGCGCTGGCCGTCAGCTTCTGCACAATCTGTTCCGGCGGCATACAGAGCTCACAGCTCCAGCCGCCAAAGTGATTGAGATCTCCGAGCGTATAGCTAGCTTGTCGCTCCATTCGCTGCGGGTCGCCGTGCATGTGCACGACGGAGCCAATGACACCCTGCAGTCGCGTGCGCTCCGGATGTTGCCAGTAGAAGCCGTATACATTGTGCTTCAAGCGGAAACGCAACGGCAGCACATCTGCCGCAAAGTATTTGAGAAATTTCAATGCAACTGGCGCATAAACTGTTTCGCCATTGCCAAACAATAGCAAATCGGTGGGCTGCATCTGAATGCTACAAAGCATCCAAAGTTGATGACGAAAATAGCCGTAAGCGGCAGCGCTGCTGCAGTGGGCGTGACTCTCACATTGATGCAGCACGTAGCTGGTAATCATCATTGCGTCCAGTTGACGCTGCAGCGTGCGGCGTGTCAAGTCCGCATCCTTTTCCGTACGCTCTCTTACATAGTAATAGATACAAAAATAGTCCACAACCTGGATAAGTGTGCGCAACTGCAGCTCCAGCAGCTCCATATTAATGTGCTCCCAGTCGCCAAGTTCCAGCATATAGAAAAGACGCTTCAGCGATGTGCTGCTCGCCTCGCGCAATTTCAATGGTGCCTCAATGCCACCACCGCGTCTGTGCGTCATCAGTGCCCGCCAGATAATCTCCGGCTGTCCACAGTCGCGTCCATGCCAGCCGCTAGCACACAAACACTGCGGCTGTGCTAGTAGATAGTCAATGCTGTTGCGCTCATTGTGCGTCTCGTTCAGTGTGCCCTCCCGATAGCACCAGAGTGTTGGTGCAAGCTCCAGATCCATATATGCGGGCGCAGCATAATCTGCTGACCGATTCAATTGATCGGCTTTCATTTGAAAGAAATCCTGCTGGTAAAGATTGATGTTCTCGCCATGCAAGCAGTGCGAACGTTGAATCTGTTCCTGATTCCGTCTCGCATTTCTTGACTGCCGCACAAAGTGCACTCGACCGACTTCCTGCTCAGATCCCGGTTGCGGCTGCAACTGCTGGCTGCGATTACTTTGCAGCAGCCAAATGCAGCCTATGAAGCCAAGCTGCACCAGCACCACAGACCACAAAACAAGCTTTTTGGTATTTGCCAGGGTAAATGTGTAGCTCCCAGCTACACTTCTGGCCATTGTCTGTATTTATTTACCACACACAGCACATGATTTGAATTAAATTGGGTTTTTTGCGTTTTACGTTTTTGGGTTTTCGGCTTTTTTCAGCTAACACACCCACTTTTCATTCATTGCTGCCCACCCGCACAGCTGACATTATGACATTAGTCTTTTTTGTTGTGCCTGTGTGCTTGCAGCTGTTTCAATTTTAGTACGATTGTATCGAATGCAGTTTATCATTTGTCATCGACTTAAATAACTGCAGCCAAATAATGATATTTAATGCTACAAGGCTAATATTTGCATTTGACACTCTACTTCCTTAGATAAATCAAATTTAATTTGTGGGTACTTGTGTTAGCACAGCAGTCCTTGTTCTTATCGTTAGCATAATGACGTCACACACTTGCCTAGAATAATTGGCGTGACCTTGTTCGCTGTCAAAAATTTTAGCGAACAATGTGACCCTACTAAATATTTCAATTATAAAAATGCTGATCGTTAATTTACAAATGTTAACATTCTTTTTACAGATATCCATCGCAAGTGTTTGTGGGCGACACATATTGCTACTTTGCCGGCATGTCCTTTGCTGTTGTTGGAATTTTGGGTCATTTTAGCAAGACGCTTTTGCTCTTCTTTCTGCCACAGATCCTAAACTTTCTGTACTCGACGCCTCAGTTGTTTCACTTCGTGCCCTGCCCTAGACATAGGCTGCCCAAATATGATCCAAAAACGGATTTGCTGCACATCAGCACCACGGACTTCCAAATGAGCGAACTAAGCGCTTTGGGTCGACTAATGGTGAGAGTGCTGAGAATATTGCGACTAATAAGCTGGCAACAGAAGGCCGATGGACGTGTTATTACCAACAATTTTACACTTATCAACTTTGTTCTGGTTATTTTTGGACCGGTACATGAGCGTGTTGTCACAAATATGCTGATGGGCTTCCAGGTGCTGTGCTCACTCCTGGCTCTTTTTATACGATACCCGCTGGCCAATTTCTTTTATGCAATTGAAACATAGTCATTTTAAAAATGGTTTGTCTCTAAATTGTAGCAAACTATTGAGTTACTGTCCTTTAAAAGTTTATGTGAATACTTACAACACAATAGTTGTTTCCAAAAAGTAGTTTAAGTACGAAATTATATATCATAACAAACGACGCGAAATAAATAAAATAAAATTATAATATGAGCATATCAGATGTGTCTGAGGAATCGGAGCTTACACTACCCGACGACGAGGATGAGGGTCCAAATATTGGCGTAAGTGCAATCAATTAATTTTTTAAAAGGTTATTGTTTGTTTTTAAACTGTAGCACTTATCTGTTAACGCCCACAGAAATATATAGGGGGGCGAAATGCTGATGGACAGCGCCATGGACGCGGTTGGGCCATCTTGCCCAACGGTGATCAGTATGATGGCAATTATCGCAAGGGGCGTCGTCATGGCATTGGTTTATACGTTTTTAAGAATGGCGCTCGTTATTATGGACAATATCGTTGTGGCACTCGCTGTGGACGGGGCATCTTTATTTATCCCGATGGCTCTGTTTACGAGGGCAACTGGCGCAAGCATTTAAAGCATGGCAAGGGACGCTATAACTATGCCAATGGGGATGTCTATTCTGGGGATTGGCTAAAGGGGAATCGTCATGGTGTTGGCATCTATAGCTTTAAAACGGACAAGGATAGCTGCTGCATGACCGTTCGTCTTAAGTCCACTTGGAACAGCAATGTGCGTATGGGACCCTTTGAGCTGTATATTGGCAACGATGATAATTGCACCATTTTGCATGGCATCTGGGATAATCTGTATCCCACTGGCCCGGCTGTCTTCAGTTTTAATAATCGCTACATGTTGCTTGGCTACTTTTTGCCATCCGATTATGCCAGCAAAATCGTGCCATCTTCCGAGCTTGGCGAGGAGGGAATCGAAGAGAATGAAATGGGCGATGAAATTTCCGAAATGAACCCAACTCGGTGGGTTGCCCAGGAGATCGCTGTTTATGATTACTCTTTGCTGCCGCAAGAGCCGGTTCCATTGCCCGTTTCTGATTCAGAGCTGTCGATTTGCTCGCTCTCCACAGAGGCGAGCGTTCTCAGCCAGGAAAAGATCAGTTTCTATGGCGAGGGCGAGGAAGGCGAAGGCGAGGGCGAGGAGGGTGAGATGGAGTGCTTCCCTTGTGAATGTGAAATGGATCTCACTGAAGCTGACACTGAAAGTGAACCATGCAAAATCGATGCCAATCCCTGTGCCATTGAGGTGCTCCAACAGCCCGAGTGTCAAGATACCTAGTCCAAGATATATGTATTATATTTATAGTTGCCATAATATATAAAATTTCACTAAGTTTAGAATGCACACCATTGGTTTTTTTTTTTATCAGAGATTCACTACACAGCTTTATTTGTACATATATGAATATATATATATTTTGTTTACTTTATTTGCCATTTTAGAATTTGAATAAAATTTTGTTCATTTATGTTTAAAATACGCTTGGCTCTATTTATGTAGATTTGATGCGCTCTCTATAAATAAATCGCTCTTCATGTTATAGTTGTGATCACAAATGGGGGGCTTTTCAAGTATTATTGACATATTTAATGATACCTTCAACATTAGCACATTTTAAGTTTTACATTTCATTTTCACTATTATTTAAGTTGTATGACTTCTTGTTAATTAATGTTAATGTTATTGTTTATGATTTATTTTTGTTTTCCTTTGTTTTTTTCTCATTTGATATTCAGCAGTTGAATTTTTTAAGTTTCGCTAATTAACTCTATACGTTATTATTGTTTGATGCCTTTTCAGTTTACACATATTTAAGAGTAACTTCAATTCTTATGTGTTCTAGCGTCATTTGATGTTTTGATGTGTGTTTTGTTTTAATTACATAATTAAAAATTAATAAAATCTCTACGTATTATTTGCATGCTTTAGATTAAATAGCGGATTGGATGATTGAGAGCTATTGGAGACCGATGGTGCCATATTGGAATCCTTGTCTAGTTCCGTCTCCACCTGCTGATGATCTTTAGATAGTAAAGCTTCACCGCAGTCATCCAAAATGATGTTAAGCTTTTCCTTTGGCAGCTGCAGCGGCGTCAAGGGTGACTCATCCACCGGATTGAGATGCACCATCTGATGTGGTGATCCATCTGTGGTTAGCAGTTCGTGCAGCGTGCTACCATCTTGCTGCTTGGATACCTTATAAATAGCAGGACACGATTTGGAATTTTTAACATCACTCGCATCCTTCAGTTCATTCATCTCCATTTGACTGACTACTAGCTGCTCCGATAGCTCCCCATTTTGGTTATTATCTTCGATGCTGCAAGCAGCTAAAGCTGACGCGGCCGCAGCCTGACTGCAACTCGCGCCTTCTGGGTTCACATATACGAGTGATTTGCTAAAGAAAAGCAGATGCGGATCCATTTTGAAGTCTTGCAAATCGAGCTTCTGATGATCCAAATTTTCGTCTATATAGTTTATATGTATTGGCGATGTTTGCAAATGCAGCTGGGAGCATTGAAACAGATCGTCCTCCGGCGGCGTATAGTAAACGGATGCCTTGCTGGCCGAGTTGTTAGCGACCGTCAGACGCGACTTTATCTTCTGTATATGCAACTCCTTCTCCATTTGGCTTTTTAAATAGCAGTCTATGTCTGCAAACAAACAAGCAAGTAATTAGTTGATTGTTCTCTTAACATTTTAAGATGTCAATGCTTACCCTCAACAATGTCCTCCTCGCAGCGTCCACGACAGTTTTCGAAATAGAAACTGGGCAGGTTTTCCAACACCTTATTCAAGGACTGCTGCTGGTACTTGTAGCCCTCGCGCAACCTCAACACCTGATGCGAACTGAATTTACGTATTTTATTGCGCTGGAAGACATAGTTCTCGCGCACCCAGCTCAGTTGACCGGTGGAATAATCGCGCACCTTCTTCACCTGATCATAGTACTGATCCTTTAGTGCGGTCAAATGATTGGAGCCCATGTCACGAAACTCTTTTACGTGCTTAGCCTGTGTGGTGTAGCTGCTCTGTATCCACTCGCACTGCTGCGTGCAATTCTCCCGTATACGATGCACCTGCTGTGCATAGTTCTCTCGCAATCGCTCCAGCTGCTGACTCTTGTAACTCTCAATGCTGTCCAGCATTGCGTAAATCTGTCGCGACTTTGGCGACTTTTTATTGCGATGCCCGCAACAATGCAAACGTTGGCAAACGCCAAATCTAGCCAAACAGCTACGCAGTCCTTGCACAATGAGGGTAATCAACAAAAATGCTGTGGCCAGCACTGTGCCCGCCAGCAGGCTCTCGATTTTTACACGATAAAATACAATCGGGTCGATGTAAAGCCTGTGTAAAATATAAAAAAACAAAATTCGCAATGTAAAAAGTTCAAATAGCAATATTCGATTTATGAACTTACCTGATACCCGCCGATGCATTGCCCATAACATTAGAGGCATAACAGGTGTAGAGACCGCTGTCTCCGCGAGAGATGTTGTGCACAAGCAGTGAACCATTCTCGATGAGCACAACTCGCTGTCCCACAGTGCTCTTCTGGCGGCTAATGTTCACGTGCAATGCCAGCGGATTGTTGTCGTCCGTCAGGGCGAACAGCTCAAATTTGCTGGGCTGGTGCTCCTTATCGCTGTTGATAATGATAGGTCGCTTGTCGGGATCAGCATGATGGCGCAGTATTTTGTTACGTGGCGTTACCTGAAAAAGTGATTAAAGTCACTTGAAGTTAACGTGCTGGTAAAATAGATTTATTTTATAATTTGATGAAAAACAATATATAAATTTTTAACTTTTTATCACATTTAAAATCTTGGATAGCATTTGGGTAGCACAATATATAGTACTTGTGGGTATAAACCCATTTTGTAAACACTTTAAATCCCAATCGGAAACAAAAAAAACAGCCTTTGACCTTTTTCAGTTTAAATAAATATAAAACACTTACACCATTCAAAATATGTTAAATCAATAAAGTTGCATGCAACACTCTCCCACTTATTTTCCGACTTTAGGGCCAAATTTCCCAAGTCCGGATAATAAAAATAATAGAATGAAATTTAGAGCAATGTAAAAGCATTTATAGCCAATCGAACTACAGCCAATTCAATAAATAACCGCCCATATTTTTACCCACTGGTGTGGTTTTTCAAAAAACAAAAACTTAAAACACACATATCCAATGAGTTTATACATAGATCTTTTGATAGGATGAAAAACCAAAAAACTTGCATACAACAGTTTTTCACCATTTTCTCGCCCACTTGGGGTTCGAATTTTTTCCAAAAACCCCGTCTTAGTGCTCACTTACGTCCAAAAAGGGAAACCTCTGTAAAAATTTAGATTCAAGTCATTTTACATTACGTTACGAATGTTGCGACAAGTAACAAGATGTGTGTGTTATAATTTTGAAGCGACCTCTTAATGGTCTGGCTTGAACTTACCCAAATTATATCCGGCGTCGGACTGCCGTACACCATACACTCCAGCTTGGCCGTGGCATGCAATCGGTACATCTTTGGGTCCGAGGACTGCATCACAACGGGCACACTACAATTGAGTGTGCTCAGCACACGCAGCATATCGCCCGGATAGCCATATTGACATTTGAGTGCATCAATCTGGTTATCGATATGCTCATACGCATCCAGAGTCTCGCTGCTGGTCTTAATCACCTGGCGCAACGAGGTTGTTGCATTCGTCAACCAGCCGGTAAGCCAATACATGCTGCAATCGCATTGATACTCATTGCCCAGAATGTTTAAGTAGTGCAACTGATTCAAGTCCTTGAGGCTCTCCGGCAGCGAACTGAGCTCATTGCCACGCACACTGAGCCGCTGCAGTCGGGTCAGGCTACCAATCTGTGGCGGCAGCTTGATCAGTTTGTTATCGGCCAACAGCAGCTCACGCAAATTGCGCACATTGACAAACATTGTGTCGGGCAGCTCGGTGAGTTGTGGATTCTGTTGCATGGATAGGTAGCGCAAGCGTTGCAGAATCTGCCCATCGACATGCTCCTCATTGCGAGATATCCAGTTGGGCAGCTGTTCCAGCGGCGTCTCATCGATGCGCAACAGCACCAATTTGCGCTGTGCCTGAAACAGGCCGTCGGGCAATTGTTTGAACAGATTTCGACTAAGATCCAATTGCTGGAGAGCGCCCAGTGGCTTCAATATGATGGAGGACAGCATCAATAGCCGATTACCCGAAATGTTGAGCGTAAGGAGGTGCTCCAAAGACTCAAAGGCCCGGCGATCAATGCTGCCCAGCTCATTCTGCGACAAGTCCAGGTGACGCAGTTCGCGCAGATTATACAGGCTGTGTTTGCCCAAGGACCTAAGCTGGTTGTTCTGCAGCTGCAGCTGTTGGAGCTGACCGTTCAGCGCAAAGAAGTTGTCCGGAAATGAGAGCAGGCGATTATTGCTGAGATCTAAAAGTCGCAACTCTCGGGCCGTCTGGAATAACTGAAAGGGCAAGACGTTCAGGCGATTGCCGGCCAAATGCAACAATTCCAGCTGTAGTGCACCCTCGAAGATGTTGCGCGGCAGCTCAATCAGTTCATTATCGCTCAGATTCAGCAGACGCAGCTCACTCAGCTCATGCACAAAGTGCGTGGGCAGTGTGCGCAATCCATTGCGATCTAGATGCAGCTCAACCAGATGATTCATATACTGAATCTCGATCAGACTGCAGTTGGCCAAGCGATTGCCAGTCAGCCGAAGCACTTTCAGGCGGCGCATTGCCTGAGGTTGTGCCCAGCGCGTGCAGCTCAGACGATTCTCACTCACGTCCAGCGTTTCGACAGACTCATAGCGCTGCGGATGCTGCTCAAAGAGCGTACGCAATGTCTCATCCTGCAGCGCACTATCTAGCCATTTAAGCTGTCGTATGGGGCTCTCCTGCTGCAGCTGCAGTGACTCGCCGACTGGGCCGGGCACATGCTTGAGGATCAGCTGCTCATAGTTGATGTTGCGATGGAGCTGTAGCTGAATATTAATCTCTGACATTGTTGTATTCTGACAGCGTAGTTTTAATATGCTGCCAGCTGGATCGCCATGACCAAAACCTTCCAACTCCACATAATCCTCCTCTCTGGTGTATAGCTCGGCGCCATTGTCTAGCAGCCAGCCATCATCGAGAGTGTCATCATTCTCTTCGGCTGGATCGACTGCATGGCCCACAAACGGCAAATGGAATTTGTAGCCCAGCAGCGAGAATTCATGCTCCTGCCACGTACGAGTCGTGACCACACTCGGTCCCTTATGGATTCTTTCCTGCGACAGTAATGTGGCGTTTCTTGGGCTGTAGACCGAGATGCAGCCAAGTTGGTTTGCCGCAATGGCGGCGACTGCGTTGTATATGAACAAGGCAGCCAATATCAGGGAGATCTTGGATATTGTTTCCATTTTTCCGTGTGCAATCTCAAAAACTTATATGGCATTATATGTGTCTCATACTGCGATTGCATAGTACACCTGTATATAAGCAAGTAAATAGAGGAATATCATTAACAAATATCTATCTAGGAATACAACAATCTATATACTATACACATATGTGTGTATAAACATAAACAAACATTGTTATGTAGTATTGGTTTAATTACCACGATCTCTCGCAATTTAGAACGCTTCGGTTCAGCGATTAATTTAATAGCGACTAATTCCAGTATCTGAAATTCCAGAAATTACAAATAAATAACTGTTATGTACCTATTTTTGCATACATTTTTAAGAATGAAACAATCGAATCCCATGGAAGCGTTGAAAAAACCTTGGAAAACAGGAAGCTACCATGCATTTAAGCCACGAGTGGCGAGGCGTAAAAAGAAAATTAGCTGAACACGACACATACGCAAAAAAAAAAAGAAGCGTAGTGAAAGATAGTAATAATTTAATTAGTAAAAAACATTGAAACATTTAAAACAAATTCGTATGCAACTATTTCTGTATATGTGACCGTTTGTATGTACGAACGAGAGATAAAACCAGCTTTTGACGGAAAGTTTAAGGCCATTCAATTCGTGCTGATTGAATTGGTTTGTCTCTGAAAATAACACTTATCTGGGTATTGCAAGCTTTTAAGCAGCCAGAAGGACGAGGGGTGGCATGCAAACATTTCGTTAAAAAGACATTTATTAAAACAAATTGTTACATTTATTTATCAGCTACTTTAACTCGCGTCCGAGAAGAAGAAAGTTACATAATCATTATCACATAGCGAGAATATACACACGTATGCACATATGTGCGGATATATGTACATATATACAAGTGCAAGCTGTATGTTAAGTAAGCTCAAGCAATAACCAGACGTTTAAGAGATAATAATTCATATACTTTTGCTATAGGTATATACTGTATGTATGTACGTAAAAAACACAGCCACATAAACAAAACACACATTCACAACGACGCCTCTTTCTATCTGTTTGAATATAAATATGTGTGTACACAAAAATGACGTCCGAAAAGCCGCTAATGAGCAAAGTGTACAAATAAGAAATATGTGTGTTTGTGGTGACACGCACACCAAGGTGAAAATAGACAAGTTAGTGACGCGTAGGGAAATAGAAAAACCATTCACAAAATCAAGCTAGGGCCTTTAAGTGTAACAGAATGCGTCTCTACATTTGTCTCAAGTATTGGGGGTGTTACTTGCGTTAGCAAATGTTACTTTTTGTACTGTTCTAGAAGTATATCGACCCAGCAGCATTACTATTACACCTTCCAGCTAAGCAGCTGCCAGCTGGTAGCTGGAGTTCAAAAGTGTCTATTTTGTATGTATGTATGCACATATATATTTCGATTTGTTGTTTTTTTTCACCCTTTGTGGCAAAATCAACCGTTTTTGCAGTAACTCAAACACACACAACGAGAGCGCACATATGTAAAAACATACAAAGGTATTGATTAAAGTTAAAGTATAAGCAAATAAAGCGTAGCTTTCACAATCACAAACAAATAAATAATATTTAACTCACTCACCGTAGTTTATAACATATTTAAATTAGTAAAATATCCAATATTTCCGACGCAGCAGTTGGTGCTTGTGCAAAGACGATTTTACTATGTAATGTCGATGTTAACCTAACATAAGCATGTTAGAAAATTTGTTGCCGTGTTACTTTGCTGTTACTTACCTTTGGACTTCGATAACATTTTTTTTTAATTATAGCTTTATAAATATAGTGTTATATATTTAATGATTTTATTTATCCTCAGAACAATTTTGATATTGTTCACTGTTTACACGCTACACTTAGAATCATCGATTCATCGATATATTTTCAGTTTGTATGCAATGCCGATGAATTTAATTAGGCGGCATGCCACTTTTTTGAAAGCTTGAAAAGGCCACAATTCTTGAAAAAGTATATCGTCTACAGTCTTTGTAAGCCGACAACTAAAAAAAAAATCGTATAAATTATATATTGTGAAATCTGTTGTCATTAAGTTTTTTGTGTTGATTTTTGTGGAAAAATGTAGGCCATGTTGTCGACCAACTTTAACTTCTACCCCAGGGCCAATAAATAAAATGATATATGCTCAAAAATCTAGAATACAGAAAATTATAATATTGAAATTAAGTATATCTAGTTTACAGAAAATCATAACCTTTGATAAACATATTTTAAAACAACAAAATTACAGCTACAGGATGTAATTGCAGATAGTTAAATTATAAGAAAATAATTCTTCTTAAAATATTGGCCGGTTCATGAAACACCAAGAAAATAGACCTAAGTAAACCTGGTTATTCGTATCTACAAAAAACCCTTAAGCTTAAATTTTTAAAAACCAATAATAAAATAACCGTTCAACAATAATGATACTGTTATCCACCTATTACTGACAACATATTAGGCGGATTTCATTTGCTTATTTATATTTACTAGATAAACCGTAAACAGACTCTGTTGGCATATGAGCTTTTTTTTTTTAGGGTAAACTCAAGCATTCTATTTCTATGCTTATGCTATTGTTAGATCTACACATGTTTGCTTATTTACATAAAGATCATCAATAAATACAGATGTATGAATATTTTTTGAACAGATTTGTTACTACAACTATTTTAGCTTTTAAAAATATTCACCAGCTGCCGCATAAGCTTTAGGACAATGTTTTTCTGCATATTTTCCATAAGCTGTTTTGGAGCCGACCTTAATTAGGCCTTTGTATGAAGCTTTGTTCCATAGATGAATCAAATACGAATCTTTAGTCTTTTCCATTGTGTCCTCAAAGTACTCGGGCTTAGTGTAATGTGTCCACCGTTCCCAAGGAAGGGCATAAAATGCAGTGGAGTTAAATACCTTAAGTCCCTGGCAACTTTCGCGCCCTTCTTGCATGGCCTTAGCAAGAGCTATACCGCAAATTCTTCTTACCACTCTTGTTATCAGAGTTGGACCATTATTCACATAAATCTTGCCATTGTAGTTCTTTTGGTAGTCCTGCAGGAATAATTCTGCAAACTTGTGACCTTTGCCACTGTGCTCCAAACTGATGACAGCATTGCCCAAGGTTACATTGTCATGTCCACCCACATAGTTTAACGGCACATTCTCAAGGCTCCGCAGGACGACTACATCCATGTCCAAGTAGATGCCACCAAAACGATAGAGACTTATCAAACGGAGTAGATCGGCAGTGTGTTGCATGGGAAACCTAAGAAATCGCCACTTTTACTTATGTATTAAAAATAAATCATACAATTTTAATACTCACGTTGAGTTAAGCAGCTCGCCTTTCTTGACCCAATCCTCAATAGGAGTTTCTGCTGCATATCTCATTAGGCTCAACTGCCTGAGATGAACATTCCCGTAGCTTTCTATGGCATCAAGGAGGTTCTTCTGCACACCGGGTATAGGGCGATAGGTGGGACATGTGAACAGGGCGAACACCTCAAAATTTGGATTACGCAAGGCGGCTGATTCAATTGCACAAGCCTGTCGGGCCGTCAAATTTATCGCGTGAATGCTCGAGCCGGGGTTATTACAGGTTGTCTCGTGAAAGAATATTGTGCGTCCTGGCTTCGGCAATACATTCGATTCCAAAACATCCTCTAGGAAGTTCGTATTTGATATAACTTGCTCTTCGTACGACTTTAATGGATTTTTGTAACTTCGGTATATAGCACTTTTAAGGTCCTTTGTTGTGGATATGACAAGAAGGAACATCGCACATACAACCAGAGCTGGTATAAATAGGCGTCGTCCTAGGATCTTCAAATTTGATAGTTTTGAGAACATGACGATGCGGCCCGAATGGTGGTAAGCAACGGACTGAATTGAGAATTATTAAAATTGGTTTTATTTTCATCAATATAACGATCGTCACGATAAAGTTTACTCAGCTTCGTTTATCTACATTTTTGACTGAGGTGACAAACAAATTAAAAGGCCGAAATCACACAAAATAAGCTTACCCAGTTAATAAAGATTAGGATGCGTAAACGACAGAAAACTATCGCTATGTTGTCAAAGATAAAATACACCTGTAAATAAAATTTAATTACGTCTGTAACACATAATTCGGATGGGTTTCATTACTAATAAGGAATTGAGTAAGGTCAATTTAAGATGTGTGCATATTTCTTTAATGAGCTTGGTGTCAACGAAGACGGAGTTTTGAAAGTTGAAAGATAAGATAAAATGCGTGTTTGACTGCAATTTTCTATAGAGCCTTTGTTGTTTCTTAGTGTAGGAGAATGTGCGCCAATTAAGGAAATTATTAATTAAGATATTAAAAAGTGCAAGATAAAGTACAGTATGGAACTGACTGTATTTTTGTTATCAAAGATACATAGTGCAATTTTGTTGATACATTTTTTTTTTAAATTTATAATAGTAGATACAATTTTATACACTACTCACACTACTCAAACCTATTGGTTTATTTGATTTATTTAAAAATATTCACCAGCTGCCGCATAAGCTTTGGGGCAATGCTTTTCTGCATATTTTCCGTAAGCTGTGTTAGAGCCAACCTTAATGAGGCCTTTGTATGAAGCCTTGTTCCATAGATGAATCAAATACGAATCTTTAGTCTTTTCCATTGTGTCCTCCAAGTATTGGGGCTCAGTAAAATGATTCCATTGGGTCCAGCCAAGGGCATAAAATGCAGTGGAGTTAAATACCTTAAGTCCTTGGCAGCTTTTACGACCCTCTTGCATAGCCGTTACGAGATCGACACCGCAAATTGCTCTCACCACTCCTGTTACCAGAGATGGTCCATTATTTACGTAGTCCTGTCCATTGTAGTTGTGCGCGTAGCGCTGCAGCATTAGCTGTGCAATCTCGTGACCTTTACCAGTGGGTTCCAGACTGATGACAGCATTGCCCACGGTTTCATTGTCATGTGCACCCACATAGTTTAACGGCACATTTTCAAGGCTGCGCAGGACGACTACATCCATGTCCAGGTAGATGCCACCAAAACGATAGAGACTGATCAAACGGAGTAGATCGGCAGTATGTTGCATTGGAAAACTAAGTGTAAAAAGATCTTTAACCAGACAATTTCAAAGCTATACTAAAATGTTTATACTTACCTCGAATTAAGCAGCTCGCCCTTTTTAACCCATTCCTCTATTGGAGTACCTGCCGCATAGCTCAAAAGATCTAGTTGCCGCAGCTGAACATTTTCATAGCTTTCTATGGCATCAATGAGGGACTTCTGGCGGCCGAATAAGGGAAGTTGCGTGGGGGAGGAAAACAATACGATCACTTGCAAATTTGGATTGTGTAATGC
The DNA here is from genome assembly GCA_018152825.1 of Scaptomyza hsui. Taxonomy (NCBI): domain Eukaryota; kingdom Metazoa; phylum Arthropoda; class Insecta; order Diptera; family Drosophilidae; genus Scaptomyza; species Scaptomyza hsui. The sequence continues at coordinate 2,530,900 of JAECXO010000269.1, forward strand.
AGCCGATTCAATTGCACAAGCCTGTCTGGCCGTCAAATTCATCACATGGAACTGAGAGTCTGCATAATTGCAGGTAGTCTCGTGGAAGAATATCGTTTGACCTGGAGCAGGCATTGAGTTCGATTGAAGAACATCCTCAAGGCTTATCCACGCCATGACATTTTTATTTCGATATATATTTTTCCGTGTTGTGGACATATAAATAAGCGCTATGAAACCAAAAACTACGACGGCAATCACCAAAAGCCGAACGTGGATCAGCTGCCTCACTAAATGTGGAAACATAATGCCACAAACATCCACAAATTTCAAACTAAGCTAACTGCTATACTTGGAATTTATTTTCTCTTTTTTTAAACTGACTAACACAATCGAAGCACAACACATCCTTTTCATAAAACACTTTTAACACATTGTCATAACCTATACAACATTTCCGCAGTTGATTGCAAATATTGGCATGCTAGCACTTTGAGAACTGAGTTCCAATTGATTCTAAACATTGTTGAACAGAATATTTTACCAAATGTATTGGTGTTTGACGAGCGTCTTTCAAACAACGTTCATTGATAAATGACCCAAACGGCAAGCAACATGCTTCGGTAAGTGGAGGCTATTAACCAAACGTCGACAAGATAAACATTTATGGGTTTTAATATGGCATAGCGACATATCTCCGCGCGACATATCTCCGCCCAGGCGGAAAACGTCATATCTCCGCGCGGAGGTATGTCGCTTTTAAAACGACATATCTCCGCCGAACTAAGAACGACTTATCTCCGCGCGGAGATATTTCGTTTTTGAAACGACATAGCTCCGCGCGGGGATATGTCGCTTTGAAAACGTCATAGCTCCGCGCGGAGGTATGTCGTTCTTAGTTCGGCGGAGATATGTCGCTATGCCGAAATGTTTTAATATTTGTACAACGGTACAACTATTTAAAGATTGTACAGAAATAGAGAAGGAAGTCATGCATGAACAACTCGTTGTAAGCTACAAGCAATAACAGTTGGATCTTTTCGTGGTTTGTTACTGAATTTGACTATATGGTTTATTTATTACTTATTAAAATGCTATTTATAATAGCTTAAAAGTTTTAAAACATTGAAACTTCAAAAATTTGAATATTAAAATTAAGAATATGTAACGAATATATATTTTCAAAAAAAAAAATCGATTTCGATATCTTTCTGGCCATAAGTATCGATATGCTGTATGAATTAAATATCGCGATATTTTTTAGTAAAAACTTAAAAATACCGACAAATGCGCCGGCTATTAAAGTTTTTGTAAAAACCTGGTAACATACCAACCACGCACTGACATTGTGAATGGCAAAACGACAGAGGTGTAAAAAATAGTTAAAATTTGCAATTGTGAAAAGCATCAAATTGGCTGCCACAACAACACGACCGGTACTCGTACCAAACGTTAAATCCATTAAATCATATAGAAAAATAGTGAAATGAATGTTCCTCCTAGCGCTGGCAATGGTAACGCAGCAATGCCGATGCCGCCAGCCGCTTCAATGGGCGGCATGGGATTCACGCACACGCCGGGAATGGTGCCGGTGCCACCGTTCAATCTGCCACCGCCAGGCTTTGGCGGGGCGCCACCACCAGAGCTGGCGGCCGCCTTTGGTGCCCTCGCCTCAAATACGGAGTGGACAGAGCATAAAGCGCCGGACGGACGACCCTATTACTACAATCAGAATACCAAGCAGAGTTCATGGGAAAAACCAGAGGCACTTATGACCCCAGCTGAGCTGCTGCACAATCAGTGCCCTTGGAAGGAATATCGCTCGGATTCGAACAAAGTGTATTATCACAATGTGACCACAAAAGAGACGTGCTGGGAGCCACCGCCAGAGTACGTGGACATGAAGGCTAAAGCCAAGGCGGAGGAGTAAGTATCTGCTAAGTGAAAAACTATTAAATGTTCAAAAAAACGCTTGCTAAGAAACCTTACGTTTCGTATTTGCAGAGCTGCCGCTGCGGCAAAAGCGGTTGCCGCAATGACGTCCTCCAGCCTGGCCGGAATGGTGCCGCATGTGGCTTTAGCCAACATCCTGCCAGCTGCACTGCCCGCAGCGCCGCGCATACCCACTCCCGAGATACACTCCCCCCTGACGCCGAGCAGCAATGAGAATAGCTCCTCAGCCATGGATCAGGCAATGGCTGCCACGCTAGCAGCCATCGAGGTGCCGCAGCAGAACTGTAAGTAGCCAAAGCAACTCTTGCATAAAACTATATGCATTAATCTTATACCTTTAAGCCAAAAAAGAGGATAAAGTTAGCGGAGACAACAACTCGCAGGTGTTTAAGGACAAACGTGAGGCAATTGAGGCGTTTAAGGAGTTGTTGCGCGATCGCAATGTGCCCTCGACTGCCAACTGGGACCAGTGCGTTAAGATCATATCAAAGGACCCGCGCTACAATGACTTTAAAACGCTTAACGAACGCAAACAAACATTTAACGCGTATAAGACACAAAAGATAAAGGATGAACGAGAAGAGTCCCGTCTGCGTGCTAAAAAGGCTAAGGAAGATTTAGAGCAGTTTCTCATGTCCAGCGACAAGATGAACTCTCAAATGAAATATTTTCGCTGCGAGGAGGTTTTTGCAAGTAATCGCACGTGGACGACGGTGCCAGAACAAGATCGTCGTGATATCTACGAGGATTGTATTTTCAATTTGGCCAAGCGTGAAAAGGAGGAGGCACGTCTGTTAAAAAAACGGAATATGAAAGTACTTGGCGATCTGCTCGAGTCAATGACCTCCATTACACACTCTACCACATGGTCAGAGGCGCAGGTGATGCTGCTGGACAATGCGGAGTTTAAAAACGATGTCACTTTGCTAGGTATGGACAAGGAGGATGCGCTAATAGTATTCGAGGAGCACATACGCACACTGGAAAAAGAGGAAGAGGAAGAACGCGAGAGGGAAAAGAAACGTTCAAAACGGCAACAACGCAAGAATCGTGATGGCTTCCTAGCATTACTAGACTCACTGCACGAGGAGGGCAAACTCACTTCGATGTCCTTGTGGGTGGAATTATATCCCATTATATCGGCAGACATACGTTTCTCTGCAATGCTGGGTCAGAGTGGCTCCACGCCGCTCGATCTCTTCAAGTTCTATGTGGAGAATTTGAAGGCACGTTTCCACGACGAAAAGAAGATTATTCGGGAAATACTTAAGGAGAAACAGTTCGTCGTCCAGGCCAAGACATCCTTTGAAGACTTTGCCACAGTTGTGTGTGAGGACAAACGTTCCGCTAGCTTGGATGCGGGCAATGTAAAGCTGACTTACAATTCGCTGCTGGAGAAGGTTAAAACCAATTCTGTTGTTTATTACATATTGAAAATTCATTGCTTTTGTTTTGCAGGCTGAGGCCATTGAAAAGGAACGCATGAAGGAGGAAGTGCGGCGACTGCGAAAATTGGAGAATGAAATCAAGAACGAATGGCTTGAGGTGAATGTGTCTGTGGGCGAGCCTTACGAGAGCGCCAAAAAGTTGGTCGAGCATTTGGAAGCGTATGTGCTATATGAAAAAGAAATTGGGGTGGAAAAAATCTGGGAAGACTTTATTAAGGAGAGCGAAGATGCATGCAGTCACCACCACTCCCGATCGCGCAAATCGAAAAAGAATAAAAAACATAAAAAACGTGTGCGTTCCATTTCAAGATCGGATATTGAAAACGAAGTGGTCGAACTGGAGAAGTTCAAAAAGCGACGCTCAAAATCACGCTCAGTGAGTGCAAAAACCTATAAATTTCTCTCTTAACATATCTAATAAATATTTTTCAATCCGCGCAGAATTCGCTTAGTTCGATTGGCAGTATTGAGAGTGAAAAGCTGATGAAAAAGAAGAAAAAGCGCAAAAATAAATCACGAGCTGTAAGTATTCAGATCTCTTAGTTTTGCTTTTAATAACAAAGTTTCTACTATCCCCTTTTGCAGTCTTCTTGCGAGTCTGAGATGGGAAATTTAACGCCAATCACAAATGTGGCCCTGCAGCAAAACGACTCCAATTCGCATTCACCGGCAAAAAAGAAGAAAAAAGAGAAGCGCGCCAAAAAGGACAAGGAAGGCAAAAGACACAGAATCAATCGATCTGCAACGCCACTTAGTCCTACCGCACAATCGGACTCAGCGACATCAAGGAACGACGAGCTAACACTAAGCGATGGTGAACTGGAATCCAAACGGGCAGCGCTGCTGGCGCAACTCAATGAACAGTTGGACGAATGACCAGCCAAGGTTGCAAGATTGAAAACTAAATTAACAATAACAGCAGTTAGCATTAGTCAGCTATAGCCATTAGTATAGACAGTGCGCAGTGTGCCCTAGTTGTATACAAATCAAACGCTAATCCAGCTCCAGCAGGTGTTTTTTTTTCTCCTTCAGGACATGTGGACATGCTATAATGCGTATACCTCCTATTGCACATCTCATTAGCTTTGTTCTGGAATACTGGCCCACTAGCACAACACAATCCACAAAGGCAACAAATGTAAGTTTTCCGACATCATTAAGTTCGATTGTAATAAAAATGAAAACAAACAACATACAAACACTAAAAAAAAAAAAAAAAAAAACAAAAACCGACTTATTCTTTACAAAAAAAAAAAAATTGTCGCAACTCATCGAAATTTTTTAACATAAATAGTTTTTTTTTAAAGAACTTCACAACACCAACGTAATGAACTATTTATAGCTTTAATCTTATACAATTTTAAAAATATTTTCGACGTTGCTCAAACTGGAATTTTCTTTTGAAATAAAAAATTATTTGAGCTATGTTCGCTGGCTGAACAGTAAAAATATAGATTAAAAAACCAAATATATTTAAATTTTTTTAGCTAATAAAAAGCCTTTCGTACATCCCCAACTTCTTGTAATTTTTCATTCAGCGTTGTCTTTAGGCTCAACAATTAAACTATTTTGGAACAAATTGTTATATACCGTTAGGAGCATAAGAAATATTACCAGCGCATTGGCCAATTAAAATCTTTTGAATTTTTACTATTTTTGTTTAATGACAATCGTGACTTGAACCTTTTTGCCTTTAAAATCAAAGCAAACAGCAAAACGCGCATACAGAAATGTTATTATTATTATTCTTACACTAAAACTTGAACTCCTTGTACTTCTTTGTGGTCTTTGCTGGATCGGTTTGCTGTCGCTTGCGTTTGGATTTTTGACGCGCCACATGCTCCGCCAACATGTCCGACAGATCCTCCTTTTGCAAATGGTTTTGTTGCTCGCGCATTTGCTGCTCATAGCGTTGTGCCATTGCATCGTTGTCCAGATCCAGTTCACTGGGATCCAAAGCTAGCTCGACAATGCCTTCGCGATCCGTAGTGGTGCGCACTGCCGGTTGTTTGCTTGCACCAGTGCCGGCACCAATATCGTACACATGTGTGGAACCCATCATAGAGGCACCAATGCGATCTGTGCGCTTCTCGGGCAGCACCTGATACAGCACAGGTGTTTCATTGCTGAAAAGAAGAAAGTGAAATATATGTTAGCTTGAAGCATTTGATAGTTGTTCTCATTGAAAACTTACTCCTCCATTTCGGCTTCGATTTTCTTTTTGCGTAATTCAATGTTCTCTGGTGTCTCCATGCCCGCTGGCACACTGGTCAGACCTGAGGGCGTAACTAGACCCTCAACTGGTGTCACCAGGCCAGTTTCATCTTGCTGGTTACCCAGATCCTCGCCATCCTCCTCCTCCTCTTCGGAAGACTCTTCCGATTCGGATTCCAGTTCACCCCATTGATTGCGTTCAATGTCTGCTTCATCGATACCGTTCTAAAATTGATAATTATAACATAAATACAATATATTTATATTTTCTTGAACATAAATCAACTCACATCCAAGTCAAGTGTATTCATGCCGAATACATCGCCATAGAGTGGCTTGCCGTGCTCATCAACAGGCGGCTTACCCCAGCCACCAGCATGGTAACCAAATGAAGTGCCATCTGGTATAGGCGCATTTAAGCCAGGTATTTTCAGATTCGGATATGAGGGCGGCGGTCCGTAACGCTGTTGCGCAATGAGCCATGGTGGCGGTATTTTGTGCGAATTGGGTCCCACTGGCATGCCCAAAGCAATGCGCAATTCTTCGGACAGATCGCCAGGTTTCTTTTCCTTGAGACGCGTTTCGAATTCCTTGCCCTCGTAGTAGAGATCACCATGGATGGTCATGCGTGGCTTGGTCTGCCATTTAAAGAATGCGTCATGTAGCTTCTGGTAGTCAATGTCAATTTTACCCATTTTGGGACGAACACGTTCGCGCATCTTGGCCTTGAGCGTTTTGGCATCCTCGCGTTCCTGCAGCGATTCACGCATCTCCATGATGCCTGTTTTCTTGATAAATGCAGGCAGATCAAACGGCGGCTTTTCAATGCCACGCTTGCCCTGCAAATATTTACGCTTGAAGCACCAATGGCGCGGCACTTGCACCGTATTGCGATAGGCTTTTAGTTGCACGAGCAGCTTTGGATCTCGTGCTGTTACATCGTGCATCTCGACGACATCCGGTCGTGAAACCAACTGTTTGAGCTCAGCGACGCTGAGACGTGTGAGTTTCTTTAGCTTGCGCTTGGATAACTTCTCTTTGTCATCCTTATTATCATCGTCGTCGTCGATATCATCATCGTCGTCATCGTGAAGTTTGTTACTCGATTTCTTAGCTTTGGCCAAGGCTTCGGCATCCAGCGCCGCCTTATCCTTTTCAGTGGTCTTCGGCTTGTTTTCTAGCTTAAAAATTTCGAAAACTCGATAGAATTGACGATACATTGGTGCCAGATCTGCAATAGTTATCTTTTCTGGTACATATCTGTAGGTGTAAAAAAAAAAATGGATAAAATAGATTCTTCCTCAAATAGCCATGCATCATTTAAACATTTAGCACTTACTCAATTGTGACATCTGCATCCACGTTTCCGTTTTCCGATTGTTTGCGGTCTTTGGTCTTATCCTTTTCTTCGGCAGCTTTTTCCTTTTTCTTTTTGCTGCTGCGAGTCTCTCGATGCGTCTCCTTTTCCTTCTCCACAGGCTCGTCTTCCCCGCTACCGGCCGCCTTTGATCCATCTTCGGGATCTAGTTCCCGTGGCTCAGAGTGGCGCGTCAATTGTTGTTGCCGTTCGTACTCCAACCTTTGACGTATCTTTTTGTTCTGCTTCTTGCGGCGTTTCTTCTTTTTGTTTTTGTCCGCTTTACTAGGCTTACCCACTTTATCGTTTCCGACACCATTTAAAAGGTTTTCAGCATCATCATCGCTATCGTCGCCCACATCGCCAAATTCACCGTCTTGCGAAGCCCCGTCTCCGCCAAGATCGCCTCGTGCATCCACATCAGTGTCAAATTCAGCCACACGCTGATCTTTCAAGGCGAGCACATCTTCCAGTGCCTTTGGTAGCACAAGTTCACCCGTTTTCTTGGAATTTAAGTCTTCTTCGGTTTCTTCAACGTCGCCGGCGTCGCTGCCATTAGCAGCACCGTTGTCGTGCGTTTGTTGCTGATCGAGGCGAATAGACATCAATGGCGCCGGTTGACCACCCTTTGTTAAATGTTGTGTTATTTATTACTAGGCTTTGTCTATTGACGCTGTACTTACATCTGGTTGAATTTGGTCAGCCATATTTAATTTATTTTATAAAATAAAATAAACAAAATTTCCAGCGAAAAAGCAAATTTTGGTGATGTCCAATCTGTGCTATCGATTCGTATTTTACGTTTTGTGGTGGTGGGACAATACCAACAACTCTGCGTTTTACTCGATAACTAGTGCTAATAGCGTGGTTGCGCTGGTGTGCAGATTCATTTGTTTAACAGCTGACCTTAAAGTTAATTTAGCTTCAATCAACAAAACTAACTAAAAAAGTGTTTAATTATTTTGCTATTAACGTAATTTTGCTTACTTAAATTACAGTGTCGCCTGCAAACGTGCCGGTAACATACAACCAATCAACACCAAAACAAACAGGGTGATTCAGGCATTCAAAATGTTCGAGTTTAATTTTGAGGTAAATGAAACGGATTCATCGGAAGCTACAGATAGTCCTTTCAAGAAACCAAAACTTGAAAAGACTAATCCAGATGTACCAGCACCTGACGAGAAGATAGTCTGGTATCAGGCGGAGAAAATACAACCAACTAAATCACTTATAAATAATTTGGACCTATATGAGCTCAATGCGAAAGAACAAACAATTGGAAGCATTGAACTACGACATCTTATAGCTGGTTCACTCCTTAAGGATATTAAAACACACAGCGATGAAGAAGACAGTGGGGATATCAAAAAATCCGAGGAAAGTCACTCTGATTTAATAGCAGGCGTGTATGAGGGTAAGTGCAACTATATAATTTCTGCTCAGATACAACTTAACAATCATGTTTTGCAGGCGGAGCAAAAATTTGGGAATGCACTGATGATTTGTTGATATATTTATCAAAAAATTATGAAAACCCCTATTGGGAAAATAAGCGGGTTTTAGACTTGGGTTGCGGATCTGGGCTTCTGGGAATATATGCGTTAAAATGTGGTGCCAAAGTTGACTTTCAAGATTACGTGAGTACCAATTAAATAAATCTTTCAAACAGCATTTACATTTAATTTAAATTGCAGAACAAGGATGTTTTGGAAAAGATAACAATGCCAAATGTATTGCTAAATGTTGAAGACACCTTGAGTGATGATAAAAAACTGGAGCTGCTACAAGAGGAAAGTAGTTTCTATGCTGGTGACTGGTCAAATTTTGCGGAACTTACAGAGGACTTGGAGAAATATGACCTAATACTGACATCGGAAACCATATACAACATGGAAAATCAGCAAAAACTTTTGGATACATTTAGAAAACGTCTGAAAACAGATGGCACTGTTTTAGTAGCTGGAAAATCGCATTATTTTGGCGTTGGTGGTGGATTAGAGCAGTTTGTTGAGCTGGTCAAAAGTAGTAAAGTTTTTCAAAGCAACAACTTGTGGCAGGCTGACGAAAATTTAAAGCGCGGCATAATTGAATTAAAATTGAACTAAAACACGAAACTATCGCCGATTAATTTTTACGCAATTTTCGCTTTACTCGAAGCACCCTATGATTGGGGGTGGTGGTAAAAAGAGTTGGGGTTTTGTTTTTGTCGCGACAAGACGCGACTGTGTGAGTATTTTTTAATAGCGATACAACAAAATAATTGATTTTAAAATTAAACGTTAATTTGTGTATGTGTAGACGTCGGCTTGATTGTCCTTTGGTCTTAAAATTAATTTCAACATATTATTCCCCCACACGCTGCGTGGAAAACGAAAATATCAATTGATTGCATCGCCCGGACCCGGCCCCCTGTAAATCGATGCGTCTCAATGTCCACGGCAACGACGTTAAACTTTTTCACTGCAGCCACGGAAGCCGAACGAAGCGAAAACGCGGAAACGCAAGGACTCTGCTGCTGCGAATACATTGGGCAAGATAAGAAGCAATTTCACATTTTAGGATGCTGTTGTAATTGCGAAGACTTTGACTTGGTATGCACACGGTAGGCACAAAGAACATTTATTGATTGATTGATTGCATTGCATGCTATTGAAGGATCTACCCTTGCTATCTCAACTCAACTTTCAGTTAACCCTTTAAAGTCAATCTGTCTGATCTTCACTTCTTATGCATCATTCATATCATTATCCTCTGTGTTTTCAATCCAGTCTGACCTCTTGAATTCTAGGTTCATCACGTGTAAACACATTGAACAGCGCAACATAGACGGCATGTTGATTGCATTTCAGGATCGCCTGCGTTTACCATGGCGTGGCGGCGCCAAACGCATATCGCCCGCTGCCCTAGCGCCCGCATTGATTGTACCGCTGATGATGGGACTGGCGGCACTGAATGCCAAGACTGCTATAGTGCTAATGCTTACCCTGATAGGCTTCACCAGTTGGGGCTTGCAGGTGGCAGAGCGCACGGCAACACGCACCAGTTTCTTTCTGAGCTGGATCGTTTTCTCAGTCATCTATATGGCGGTGATATTTGAGTGTGAGGTGCCGCTGCTCGAACTGCTGCCAGAGGAGAATTACATATTGCTATTGGTATCCTTTGGTGCGCTCTATGCGCTTTATCGCACCAAGAAACTGGCACCACTCAATCTGGTAACGGCACAATATGGTACTACGCCCAAGGATGAGCTGCCTGGCATCACTGAAGCTTCCAGCGGTGAGGAGCTTGCCGAACAGCAGGCTCACCAAGCTGCTGCACAGATGGAGGACACTGTTCTCGGCATAGAGGATGATGATGAGGACGATAACGAACATGCCGGCCTCATGCGACACGCTCAACCAAATATCTGTGAGACCTGCCGCAAGGTGACACCAAGGCGCGCCTATCATTGCTCCGTCTGCGGCAGCTGCGTCAAGCGACGCTCCCATCATAGCTATTGGCTGAACTGTTGCATTGGTGAGCGCAATTATCGCTGGTATCTGCTGGCGCTGGCCCTGTCCGAGTGTGCATTGCTGCTGGGCGCCAATTTGACTTTGACAGCCGTCTGTCATCCATTTCTGGTGGTGCGTCTGCTTGGCATTCCTCTGCTGCTGCCCGATGACTGCAGCGAGGTATTTGAGGACTTTGAGTAAATGAATTTTCATACAGTTCATAAAAACCATTATATTAATCACCTGATTTTTCTAGCTTGGGCATATCGTTCGTGGTGGCCGCCTATGCAATGCTTATTTCTGCCTACATCACCTTCGTCCTGGTGCGTCATTTGTATTTGTGGTGGCGCAACACCACCTTGCATGAATATAAACGTGTGCCAGCTTCCAATGGAAATCGCAATCGTGTTTGGAGCAATTGGCGCGCCATTTTAAAGTGATGGTAAACACGCAAAGTGCATCAGCTGAATCGCCCAAATACTAAAGTATTGCAACATTTACAAAAGCTAAAAGCTTTGCCTGTCTGAGCCGAATCCTAGGCTACTTACTGTATATGTATTAAGGGCTTATCTTCGTTTTATGCAGTCTAAGCTGACAGTTATCCAAATAGTATATAGCAATTGTTTTATGTTAATTTATTTACCAAACAGGCGCACAATTAATGCTTATAGAATGTGCTAAATATTGTTTTAGTAGTTTATATGAGGGCCTTAGTCGCGATTACAAATTTATCCCAAATATCGTTAAGAGTATTGAATGAAATATTCTAATATAAATACGAGTACTTATCAAACTCCAACATTAACAACTGTATTTACTACACATGGTCAAAATGTAGAGCAGAGTTTTAGGAATTTGTTTAATGTAATTATTCAAAATTTTTACTACATATTTTTGTTACTTCCTGAAGTATTTAAATTTATAACTGCTCTGTTTTATAGTATTAAATGACGATTTCAAGCTTTTTAGTTCAAGTTAAACTGCAATTTATTCAAAAATAAAAAACAAGAAGCGAACGCAAAACGAAAATAAATTAATAATAATAAATTAATTCAACTACCACAAGCTATCCTCCCTTGGCTTGTAATCGGGCAACAGCTCCCAAATTTTCATGCGCCAACGCTGACGACGCTCCTCCGTCTCCTTTTCCAAACGTAAGATCTGCGGCAATCGCTGCCAGCAATCCAACACCTTCCACTTCAAGTGCCACTCATGATGTGAAATGGCCTGACGCATTTTAGTGTCCTCAAGCATTCGACAGTGTGTGGTGTAGTTTAGCCAGCGTCCAAACCAATGCTCCATGGCACGCAGCGCATGCCAGTCAATAGCCACCAGCATCTTATTACGCTCATCCTGCACATAAATCAGCCAGCCCTTAAGTGCACGCCGTTTCAACGCCCTGTGATAGCACATCTCGGCCCGGACACGTTTCTCTCGCTGCCGGAACGCCGTATAGTTGTGCCAGGCTCGCAAATAGTTACGCTTGTACAGTTGGCGACAAAACTCCTCGCACTTGACCAGATTGTCGCGCTTGCGTTGCAGCAGACGCTTGAAGCCCTCCATGCCAATGCGACGCAAAATCAGCCGGCGAGAGAACTCCAGAGCCTTGCGTTGATTCTCTATAAAACGCTGACGTTCGCGCTCCTTCAGCACCTTGGCCATTTTCTCCTGACGACGCTTCTCCTTTAGCACCTCCATGCGCAAACGTTTCGCCTCCTCATCCTCCTGCCGCCTAGCCTCCTCCATGGCGTGCTTGGCAGCCTCACGTTCGGCATCCGCCTGTGCTCTACGCTGACGTGCCTGCTCGTGGCGCACACTCCGCTCCAGCGCTCGCTCCTGCATGTGCTGCAGGAAGCGTGGCTGCAACAGCGCCCTGCCCTGCAGCCGCTCAAACTCCTCATCCTCGGCGTCGCGTAGACTGCCAATTAGCTGCAGACACTTGGCCTTGGCCTTTGCCTTGGGATCGCCACAGCGTATGACGGTTTTTAGCTCCTGCTTGAGATCCTCACGCGCCTCTTTGGCCTCGTCGCTGAGCTTGTGCAGCTTGAGCTGCATTATTAGACGCTCCTGGCGCTCCAGTTTGATGCGCTGCAAATCTATAATGTCCTGCTGTACCTTGAGCCTGAAAATCACAAATTTGTACTTTAATAGATTGAAAATATTATTTTAATGTTCTTTTTATACTTATTCTTAAACTGCTTGGCCATTTTGACAGCCTCCTCGCGCTGTTCCAGTGACTTTTGTGCTATCTTCTCGGCATTGTCAGGTGTTGTGGGTCTTCTGGCGTTACGCTGACGTCGCTTCTCCTGCCTGATCTTGTCCAGAAACGCATTGATCTTTGTCGCACGATTGGCGTTTGTTTTGCCCGACTCTCGCTCGATCTTCTCCATGGTCGTGTAATGTATCCACTTCAGAAAGTATTTGCGCAAGAGATTCAGCTCCGAGTTGCTGCGTGCCTGGAACAGTTGGTCAATTATCTTTTGCTTCTCATGTGGCACAGGATGCAGTTCATCCTCGCTGCTGCTGATGTAGCTATGAGTTTCTGGCTGCTCTGGTTGCTTGGGCAGCACAACAACTTTGGGTATTTCAATGCGGCGTATGACCAGAGCTTCCAAGTTCTCCACGGGTGGGGTAAGCTCCTCGGGCGAGGGTGTCTTCTTCGGCAAGGGCAGCTGAAAGTGCACAAGTTTGGGTGGCGCCTCAACTACCATGGATTCTTTTTGCATTTGCATTTCCTTTTGCTGCTCAGCCGCCTCCAGCTGGAGCTCGTATAAGGCCTCCTCTGCCAGATCGGATATAACTGAATCAATGCCATCGCTGGTATTGGAGCAAGTGGATGCTTCCCGTTGTAGTTGTGGCTGCTGTAGCTCCAGCTCCAACTGCTGATGGTTCTTTAGCTCCTCCTCATGGCGTACTGTGCGCACGTGCAGCATCTGACGCTCGGCAGCGGCGCGCATTGGCTTTAACAGCTCCTCGGTGGTTAAGAGCGGGCTGGGAGTTCTGCAACGCTGGAGCAACTGGATCTTGCTTTCATCCAACTGGACCTGCTTGACAAACTTGCGATACTCCAACATGTCCAGCTGCTCAGCATCGCATGGGATGACTTCCTTCTTTACCTCCATACACTTCAGCCAGCTGTGCTCAATGTCCGCTTCCGGCTCCGCTTCTGCTTCCAGCTGCTGTAGCAGTGAAACGGTGGCCACCTGTTTCTGCATGGAGCACAGCATGGCCGCCTGACCCATTGCATCCACAGGCGTCTTGTAAAAGTTATCGATGTGCTGTGAAGCCAGCGCCAGGCTCTGCATCAGTGGCCCATGATTGAGCTTAAAGTCCGGCTTGGTGGGACGCACTCGTATCTTCCGCTCCTGCAGGCGGGGATGCTGCCTGGCAAGCTGCTGCCGGAACTTGTGCAACTGGTTCTTAATATAACGCTGCTCCACCTCCAAATTGTGGGCTTTGGTTGACTCCAAGGTGCTGCCATGTGCCACTGTTGCCAGTGGCAGCTGGCGTGGTATTTTCGAGAACTAAAAGTGAATATATTTGTACTAAATTCAAGTCCAGAAGCATTTTCAACTCACCATCTTATGACGCATATCCATTATAACACTTGGACTTAGTTTATTTGGCTGCTCGCCATCGATAAGCAGCCGGGATTGCCGTTGACCAATGTAATCCACATCAATGAAGCGACGCACTGCATCCGTCTTCAGGCCCAGCGGATTGGCATTTAGATAACGTTTGCGTATGCGATCCCAACGCGTTGGTTTATTCGATTTTTCGCGACGTTTCGACATTATGTTCAATTCGTATTTGAAATGGAAATTTCGTTTTTACTTGAAGGAAAACTAAAGATTGCTAGTAAACAAGTTGAAAGCGTTGGCCAGGTTACTAAATGCCGCCGGCTTACTGCTGGGTAATATTAAACTAGTTTGATAACAGTTGCTAGGCAACTTTATTAAGATAAGTAATTAATCAATATTTGTTTTGTGGCAAATATTAAATTTATAGATAAAAAATATCTCTCTGTCAATTAATTTTTGCATTTTAAAGCGCAACTTGTTCCGGTTTAATTATTATAAAATGTTTGCAATAAATGCGATCGATAAATATACATAAGTAATAACACAATTTTAGACTTGCAAGCTTATTTTATGCTGAGTGGAGGCGAATACAGTAAGTGGAGTTGGTCCATGGATGATCTATGCAGCTGCCGATTCCTTCTTGGTCTTCTCCTTCTTGGCCTTCTGCTTGTCAGCGGCAGCCTGTTCCAGATCAATGGGCGCTGGCTTAACAAACGGAATCTCGTCTTGGAACTTGGCCGGCATGTATTTCTTGAGTGGCTCCGGCACCTTGATGCCCGTCTCAGTCTGATGGGTCTCCAGGATGGCGCAAATGACGCGTGTCGCAGCGCACATTGTGGCATTCAACATGTGCACATAGTCGACGGCGGCGTTCATCTTCTTCGTTTGGCCATAGCGGACGAGCAGACGACGCGCCTGATAGTCCAGGCAATTGGAGCAGGAGACCAGCTCTCTGTAGGCGCCACTGCCGCCGAACCAGGCCTCCAGATCGAGTTTCTTGGAGGCAGCATGATTGAGTGCACCCGAAACAATGTTTACAACACGATAGGGGATGCCCAGAGATTTGCAGAACTGCTCCGCATTGCCAATCATCTCGTCCATCATTTCCCAGGATTTGTTGTCATGTGGCGAAGTCAGCACAAACTGCTCAACCTTCTCGAACTGATGCACACGGAAAATGCCGCGCGTATCCCGACCATGTGAGCCCACCTCCTGGCGGAAGCACGTGGACAAGCCGGCGTATTTAATGGGTAGAGCTGCCTCTGGTAGCCACTCATCGCGATGATATGCCGCAATCGGCTGCTCCGAGGTGGCTATCAAGTATTTCTCATCGGTGCCGCTCTCCTCGGCACGTTCACTGCCCTTGCCCACGACTTTGTAGAGCTCCTCATCGAACTGTGAAAGTTGGGCGACCTCTTGCATCACATCCTTGCGCATGAAGAAGGGCGTATAGAGCGGCACATAATCTTTTGCATACAGCGAATGCAGAGCATGTTGAATGAGTGCCTGTTCCAGGAATACAGCGGCACCGGTTAGGAAGTAGCCACGACCGCCGGACACCACAGCGCCCTTTTCCGCATTCATGCCGTCAATCATCACAATAAGATCCACATGCGAGTATTTGCCACGCTTCTCACAGTCACCAAACGTGCGCTCCACTCGATTCTCATCCTCGTCATTGGAAACGGGCACCGATTCGTGCAGGTGATTGCCAACTTCTCGCAGTGCTGTGTTGCGCGTCTGCTCTGCCAGCTCCAGGGATTTCTGGTTCTCAGTCATCGCTTCGTCGATGAGTATCCGAACTTGTTTGATCTGATTAACCGTCAGTGGCTGCAGCGTTTCGGCCGTCACCTCTGTAAGATCGGCACGAACGGTGGCAGGCACCTCCTCGCCCTCGGCACCGACTGGCTCCTTCTTCTTCATCTTCTCGCCAATCACTTTGCTGCAGACGTTTTTCACCTTGTTTAGATTGTCGGCCCGATGACGTCGCTGACGCCATTCGGTGTCTTTCTCAATAACCGTCTCGACGAGTGCGACATCTTTAAAGCGCTTCTTTTGATTGTCGCGCACAGCATCGGGATTGCCGCCCTTGTCGCCGCGAAACAGATCCAAGTCCAATACCATTTTTCTTTGGGCTTTAACAATTTATACAACTTTTACTGGAGATTTCGTCAGCTTTACGTTTCGTTTTGTCGGCGTTTTAACCACAACGTGGCGACAATAGAGACGAGCAGTATATGCAAGGTAACTGCTACCGGTCACGAGAATTCATTAATTGAAAATGACTTTTTTGTACGCCCCTATTTAAGTAATTGGTAAATGCCCTTCTACTCGATTCTCATGCAGTCAAGTAAGTCCTACATATTTCTTAATAACAAATTCTATAAGCAATGGTTTGTTTTTTTTTATTTTTTAAATTTTGCATCTGCAGTCTGCATCACCATTGCGCCTGTCATCGATAGGTCTTGGTATTAACGCAGTAGCCCTGGCCTGCTAAAACATAATTTTTTAAATCATTCATTTTATACGTTTTTATCGCCATGGATTGCATTGAGAGTG
The DNA here is from genome assembly GCA_018152825.1 of Scaptomyza hsui. Taxonomy (NCBI): domain Eukaryota; kingdom Metazoa; phylum Arthropoda; class Insecta; order Diptera; family Drosophilidae; genus Scaptomyza; species Scaptomyza hsui. Next base: position 2,547,485 of record JAECXO010000269.1, read on the forward strand.
AGTTGGTCGAAATACGCTCGAATTGTGAAAAGCACATAAGCGACAGTAAAATAATAAGCTGTAGTTCAGCTCTTGTGCGTATTGACCTGTTGTCAAACCGACCAAATCGCACAATGACCGTTTGTTTACGTTTTCCCAACGATTATCCACAATCAGCAATTTTGGTGGAGCTTAAAAGTCGTAGTTATTCGGATAAATTGCATGCAGAGCTTACACGCCTTATGGACAACTATGCGCGCGAGGAGCTAGGTGAACCTCATGCAATGCTTGTATTGCGCTTTGCCCAGCAATACCTGTTGGATAATCCGCTGTGCGTCTGCCTGGACGAAATCAAGCAACTGCGTCAGGACATCAAAAGTCAAGAGGTTTCCCAGAATGTAGCCAGCCAGCTTAAGCTGCGCCAACGTACCAGTTGCGTGGAACTTAAAGCCCGTGGCGGTCGTTACATCTATCGCGTCACAGCCGCTGTGCCCGATGATTATCCCAATCAGAGTGTCGAGCTGCGTGACGTGGAGTCCAATTTGCCCACGGTTCTGGTGCGTTACCTCAATGGACAGTCACGTGAGATAGCGCGTCAATGTGTGGAGCCACCGCTGCGTCTCACCAAGGACGAACTGGCAAACTTTCGACCAGAACGTAGTCTTTATCGCACTTTGAAGTTTTTGCTAGAGGCTACACGGGACTTCCACATGGAATTGTGCCCCATATGTGATAAACAAGTACTACAATCTGAACCCGAAAAACTGGTGCTGGACGAAAATGCAGATGCGTTTGTGGAGCGTGTCTATTGTGGTCATTTGTTTCACCAGGGCTGCCTAAAGCACTACTTGGCCGAGCCACCGTTTCCCAAAGGCGGCAAGTTGTGTCCGGCCAAGCGTCGCCATCCCCGATCAGATGCCCAAACCTACATGGGAAAGCAGCGAGGATTTGTACCAGCTGGAACCTCTCCTGCTAGTGGCAGTCAAAAGAAACTTGACGACGGTGGTGTCTGTGGCATTAAACTCGCCCACGATCGTTGGGTGGTCAATGTAAAGACAGCGGAGGCTCGTTGGGCACAAAAACAGGCGCGACAACGCGAACTAGAGGAGGTGGTGGATTTTCTTCAATAAAATTGAAACAACAATGCTGTACATATATATTTTTTTAATTTGTGATGTAAATTATTCGAATACGCTTAAATTGCTGAAGATGCTAGTTATGAAATAAATATTAAAAATGAGCAAATGACACTTGTTAGATACACATTTTAAAAGTTGGCTCGTTCTGTGCAAATTTGGTCATTATTCGTACTTTTTGTGATTTGTTTATAAATGAAGGAACAACCAACCAAAATTATGCACTAATCAGTTTTAGTTTCTTATATGTTGTGCGACTAGGATTGTTGTTTACAGTTATCTTTTGTGGATTAGATTGATACCACTGTAATATACGTGCGTTTAGTGATTTTGGAAGCCCTTTCGGAACTATCATCCATTTCAACCAATTCACTTTTTCTATCTTAAGTTTAAATTAAAAAAAAATTGAACCTAGTTTGACAAACACATTAGAAGCCCGTAATAATTTCGTCATCCTCGTGGCGCTTAATAGGATCACCTTTGATTAGTGAAGTAATCAGACTGAAAAAATAAGGCAATTAAAGGTGTAAACAGCGAATAAACACGTATACATTAAACACTTACCAATAAAGGCCCACAAAGAACATAACAAAGTAGAAGCCCAGATAGATCATACAGTTCCTTAAATGCACCTTCAACAGACCACGACTGTGGATATCAACTGGATCGTAGACACCGAGACTATCGCGCCGCTGTCGGTGTAGCTCATAGTACAGCCACACCACCATGGGCAAATTAAGCAAAAACATCACCCAATGGCTGCAAACAAAAACATATTAAAGAAAATTCAAGGCAAATTAGCTTGAAGCTACCCGGAGATGAGGAGCAGAATGCAGAGCAGTGCATGTGATCCGAATTTGGGTATGACCCAGAAGTTAAGACGACGACAGCATTCCTGGGCATTTAAATAGTCACACTCCAAGTCGGCCAGTGTAAGCACCTGTTACAACTTTTAATTCTTATTTGTTCTTTCGGCATTTTCACACAAGCAAACTTACATAGTAAATTAACAATAGCAGTATGGCGCCATATACAAGCAGCGTTATGCAAAACACAGCTGTTTCGGGCATAAACATTTTTACACTGGAGATTCACTTTTTACTTACAAATATTTTTTCATTAATGCAAACAAATATTTTGCGACATTTTCGCATTTGTTTTTAATTAGACCCACTAAACAGTGTTGGAAAGTTCAGCAGGTTGGCAGCGCTATGCACAGCTGTTTGTAAACAAACGTAAAATTATTTTTGTGTATAAGGTAAAAAAAATATGTAATGGGCGGCAAAAGTTATTATTGTGACTACTGCTGCTGTTTTATGAAGAATGACCTAAATGTGCGAAAACTACACAATGAAGGTATATCGCACACAGCTGCCAAGACAACCTATATGCGACAATTTGAAGGTGAGTTGACTTTATTGTAATAGAAAGCAGAATCGTAATACGCAATTGCATGAATATTTATTTTTAGATCCTCGCAAAATATTGGAAGCGGAGCGCACAAAAAAGCCATGCAAACGGTTCTTTGCAGGCTACTGCAAATTTCAATTGCTTTGCAATTTTCGGCACTACAGCGATAAGCAAATGAAGCAGTTGGAAAGAATTGGTAAAACATGAGGTCTTAATTTAAAAATCTTTAAATATTAATTTAAAATTTTAATTGCAGTGGGTCAGTTGAAGAAAAAGCGATTCAAAAATAAAAGTAATACTCGTCAGGCAAAACCCAACTTGCCGCCCTCCCTGCAACCTCTGGAGCTGACCAAATTAAAGCAAACTAATTGGGATTTGAGTTGGGGCTAGATTTTTTTTTATAGAAAACAAATTAAACTTTATAAATAGATATATTTTGTACAATTAATTTCATCTCGATGGGGCATTTAGAATGGCAATCACTTTGTCCATAATGCGAGATATCTTTCAAATTGATGCGCAAGATCCGAGCGAATTCATAATGAAAAGATTTCGGACTATAACCGCTGTGGTTCTCCTTGTCCGGATTACTCAGATGAGCTAACAGGAAGTAACACAGATGTTCCTGTTCCCCTTCAACGGCATAGAAAAGAACTGCATTGCCTGCTTGCGTTTCGCTGGCATTAAGAATCTGATGCTTTAGTTGCCGTGACAGCAATTTTTCCTTGTTATGCTCCAGTCTGTCGCAGATGCGTTCATAGAATTTCGCAAAATTTTTCTCTTGCCTAATTTCCAAGGATTTGGGACACTGTTCGTTGTTGGATTCCTCGCCATCTTCTAGTGCACGCCGATAAACCGGTGCTCCCAACTGCCTCTGATCGATCGTGTCGCATATGACCTCGGCCATTTTATAGCGATTGTGTCGCACTGCAATATGAAGCGCTGTGTAGCCATCATCGTTTGTTTTTAGCAGCAAATTAAGGTCGATTTGAAACATTAGCTCACGCAGTGACTCCACATGTACATTATTTATAATTGCTATGTGCAGTGCCGTATTTGAATTGTCATAGATATAATTGGGCAGAAGGCCTGCTTTGAGCAAAATCTTAACAATTTCCGGCTCACAGTTATTGGTCAACGCCAGCTGCAGACAATCCTCGCCATCCTCACTGACTAACTCATTTAAATCGATCTTCTTCAGCTTGGTCCATACATAAATCTGACGCTGTACTCCCTGAACGTCACCAACTAAAATGACATCATGTATGGGCCTGTAAAATCAAATTAAGAAACTGTTTAGCTCGTTTGACTAAAATCACAAACACTAAATAAACAAATGTAAAACAATTATACAATACAATAATAATATTATTCGTTGCATGTGCGTCATATAATCAATTCTTGTTAATTCAGTGTCTCAGCTTTAAGTATTATATCATGATTCAATACATACAACAAACCCTCCTCGGACATAATGTGAGCTCCAACAAGCTCTTTGGCCATTGTGGTAATAACCGTGCGTTGATTATCATTGTTGATGTAATTATCCACTTGTGAGCACATCTCCAGTAAATTGACATCACCAAGCCCATACGATATATTTGAAATATTTGACATTACTGAGTCTCGACGCTGCATGGCGGATACTTTTGAAGGAGTAGGGCTTGCGCTAGGACTGGGTTCCTATACGAAGAAGAGGGAAAAGTTTATAAACGTTGCATTTGATATTTTGTTTATTTCTTACGGCAGTTTCCGGTTTCTTCTTTTTAACCGGCGGCAATGGCGTCAGCTGTTTGTCTTCGCGTTCTTGCATGGCCATTTGGGCCGCCGATCGCTTGACCACCTGTGGAACACATGTATTACGCTTTCGTCCACGCTTTCGAGGCTTTTTTAGGGTCGTTTCTGCTTCGGGCTCTGTTTCGGTTTCAGCTGTCCCTAATTCATTTTTCACGCACTCTTTAGGTAGTTGCTTGGTAATTTCATTTACAGGCGAATTACTTATAGTCTCTTTAGTCTCTGTTAAAGTTTCAGTTTGTGTTGACGCATTCACTTTTTGGGGTTTTTGCTCATTTATGGAGCATTGTTTACACTGATTAGGGTTGGAGATAACCGACTTATCACTTCGCCCATTGATAGCGTCGATTACGCGCTGTTGCAGTGCTTTGTCAGGCAGCCGCATTAATAACTTAAAAATGTCCTCGTAAATGGATTGAAATGATTTGCGCTGCATATACGTATTGGTGATTACATTCGTTTGTATATGCATAGCACGCATGCCAGAAGCATTTATTATAGGTGGTGTAGAAGCATTTAATGGCCTCATGATTTTATCTGGGCTGGACACACGTATGTGCTGTGTTTTAGTTAATAGCACTTTCTTCATTATAAACACTTTATTATAAACTGTGGCACTTAAAGTCGTTGTTTCTTTGCTTGTCAACTGTTGCTGGGGATGTTTCGTTTTATTTTGATGATAATTTTCTTAATCTGGTTATTCCCCACCACGCTTGCCATGGCAACCTATATTAATTGCATTGCTGGGCTGCTACCGATATATCGCTAACAGGTTGGCGTTTTGCAGCACTGCTTAAGAACATTTGACTTTATACCTTATTGAGAACATAAAAACTTAAAAAAAAACTATCTCTATAAATAAATACAAAAATTATAATTTTATAAAATACAGAGGTGTTTATAAATTTATAAACTAAAGGGGCCGGCAATTGGCTTCTGCTTCTTCTTTTACATCTGTAAGCATCTCTTTTTGTGAAACTTTTGCAGCACTGCCTTAGGAAGGCTTTCTAAAGATTATGCCACAGTAAGCTATCGATATAGCTTACAGTCCATTTTATAAAAATATTTTTGAAACGATTTATGGAATATATATTTAAATAATTCTGTTTGATACTCTAAAATACTCTACGAAAATATGTGACATATTCGCATGTACTTCAGAAAAAATCGATAACACATAACAGTAGGCGTCTTGTGTGAATGGCAAAAGACGGCAAAGATTTTTTCCATAATTTTTTTGTGCGTGTGCCTTTTGTGTATTCATTTAATAAAAGTGCTTAAAAATTAGCTATCGTTTTCAAAAAAGTTTGCTAAATGAAAGAGTGGCGTGGTAATTGTTAATAGCTGTGTATTTGATTTCGATACGGATTTGATACGAATTCAGCCCCAGGTACGCGTAACATGGACTCGCATTCTCGATATGGAAGAGGTTTTTCTGGGGGGAGCTCTGGTGGAGGAAACAATATCGCCAATCCCCAATACAGACGTTACAGTCGCTCTCGTTCACGTTCCCGGTAAGCACACAAACATATGCTGTATATACAAAAATAGATTGTAACACTTGCGAATTTTGGTTGCAGCGAGCGCAACCGGGAGCAAGCTACCTTTAGGCGTCGTAATACTCGTTCACGGAGTCGCGAGCATTATCGCAAAACTGGCAGCGCCGACAAGGATTTGTACCGTGATCTAATAAATGAGGACTATAACGAAGAGCGTGGTGGCAACAACTACAACAGCAACTACAACAATTCGCGCAACAATAATTATCACAATCGTCGTGACGATAACTATGATAATGAACGGGAACGAAACCGTGAGCGCGATCGAGAACGCGATCGAGATAGGGATCGTGAGCGTGATCGGGATAGGGAGCGTGATCGTGACCAGCGCTGGAAAAACTATGATCGCGAGCCACGTGACCGAAACTCTGACTTTGAGCGTGGCATGGAGCGCAGGTAAGCATTTCTGTTCTTAATAGCCAATGAATTTCTTACTAGTTAGCTCTCTTTCCTTACCTCATTTAGCCGCGATAGCCAGCAACATAACGGGAATGGCAGCAGCGGCGCACCCAGTGTGAGCAATCGTGATCGGGACAGGCGTTATCAATCTGAGGAGGATAGCTATGATAGTGACATAAGCGATGATAGCCAGTTTCGTCGCAGTCACGTCAGCAGCGAGGCCCTCAACCAAATTATTATATTTGGTCTTAAAAAGCACATTACAGAGGCGGACGTGAGTACACGAGCAAAGAGCAGCTGCTGCTTGAGAGATGAGCTTTATAAATGTAACAGATTCGATACAGCCCATTCCAAATTGAATTCTGAGCTAAACTGAGAGGAAAATTGTTTTCTATGTAAACACTAACTCTTTACTTTCTACTTTGCAGATTATGGGAGCGCTGATACAAGTGAATATGGAGCCTTCATCTATACGCCTTATACGGAAAAGACCAACAGGTGGGTTGCAATATCGTAGCGAGTGCTTTACATAGATTTTTGCATATGTAGTAAGACAAATATGAATATACACACACGTGGAGTAAGTATTTTCCTGTGTTAACTTGGCAGTAGTCCGGCAAAGTTCGCACCAGCAACTAAATTGAACATAAATACTTGGCTATCCAAAAAACCAAAAAAAACGACAACAAAATACAAAAACTAAATAATAATGAAAAACCAACTATACAAAAATACCCAAAATGTTACAAAAATATTAAACAAACTACATATTTTGACAAAAATATTTTGTATCTGCTTCTATCTAAAATTTAGGTGCATCACGCGGTTTCGCATTTGTCGAGTTTAATACCGTTGAGGAAGCAAAACGTTGGATGGATATAACTCAGGTATCACAACAAGAAATGAATTAAGCAACACAAACTCGACATCAATTATAAACGAAATATGTGCATTAAGTTCAGTTCCCCAATTATGTCCAAGGGTCCAAAGATTTCGCATCACATCGCATTGTATAATACTATAGCATGTACGCATCAATATTTTCTTAGCCCTGATCATTTTTTAAAACGTACTGTTTCGGTGATCAACCGTCTGTATTTATCAAATATGAGCGTTTCCGGCGGGAACTGAACTTAAAGTAAACGTTACCATTGATTGCGTTTATTGTGGAGAAATGTCATCAACAAGAACATCAATTGCAACGACAGCCAACAACAATGAACAACAACTGCGCGTTTAAAACACAGAAGCAATCTGGTGACTGTGTACTCTGTGCAACTTATGCTATCCCAAGGATCAATAACTAATCGGTTTCTCTCTTCTCTCTTTTCCTTTCATTCATTCAGGGCACCCTGAAGCTGGGCGATCAGCGTGTCACACTACAATATAGCCACAAGCGTATCACCGACTGGCATTGCGTTAAGGTAAGTTTCGTTTAGCTAACAATGCAATAAACCAACTGATCTTACAATTTCTTTCTACCTTCTAGTGTGGCGTGTACAATTTCAAGCGTCGGTTCTCCTGTTTTACGTGCATGGCATCTCGTGCGGAAAGCGAAAGCATCTTCTCTGGCGGCGGCGAAGGCATCGATGAAGTCAGCCCGATTCTTACAAAAAGTATACTAAACAAAACCCATCTTTAATGTCAACAATTGATACGTTGCGAGTTTTTTCTTGGATAACAAATTTTAATTGAAACGTATTTCCAACCACTTCTTCAACTTAATGCAGAAATCATGCTGCGTAACCTGGACGCACTGACCAACGAGGAGAGCGTTCTTACTGCCCTTCAGAAGGTGGTGCCCAAACTGGCCAAAACCGTTCAACATGTGCTCATTAGCCGTGATACCCTTACACAGACGTCGCGTGGCATATGCTATCTTATTTTTGAGACGCTTGTCGATTCCATGGAACTGCACAATGCTTTAACCTCACTGGAGCCACCACTACGAATCGATGATCGTGATGGTGAGTTAAATCCCAGAACCAATTTGATTCTCATTAATCTTATCTCTATCCCACAGTCTGTATTAGCTACTGCATGGACTTGGAAAGTCGTCCAGCAGCGCCAAGGGAATCTCTAGCTGGAGCCGCTGGCGGCGGCCTCCTTCAGAACCTTCCCATGTCCGGAGTGTTAGCAACGGGTGCTGGCGGCACCTATACACTAGATGATGTTCCGCGCCTGGCCGATTACAGTGCCTCACTGTATGCCAAAACGCCAGCAGAGCATGCGCATTATGTGCAGTACTACACCGACTATTATGTGGCTGAGATTAAAAAGGGTGGCCAACAGCCGGCAACGGGTGAGCGACAAGTGACGGAGGCCAACTCGGGTGCAGCTGTTGCCCTCTCCGCTATACAGCGCAAGCAAAAGAAGATGAACAACATTGAGACAACGGCCACGGCGGCAGCAACAGCTGCTGCACATGCGGCTGCTGCCGTGAAGGCAACATTTGCTGCCCAAACTGTGATTGCACCCAGGGGCAACGATGGCAAAACCTATCGTAAGTTAATTCGAACACTGAAAAGTTGTAATCTCAATAATATTTGTTTGATTTAGCCACGCCCGATGTGTCTCGGTATCAGTATGATGAAACGTCCGGCTACTATTACGATCCCAGCACTGGCTTGTATTACGATGCGCACTCTCAGTACTATTACAACAATGAGACTGGCGCCTATTTGTATTGGGATCAGAAACGTAGCACTTATATATTGGCTACGCCTGCCTCGACGCAAGCGGCGCTACAAGAAACGCTGGCACAGGATCCGCCGGCTGAGAAGGAGGAGGAGACCAAGAAGGACAAAGCAAAAGACAGCAACAAGCCGGACAAAGTAAAGGTGGCCAAAAAGATCGTCAAGGACATGGAAAAATGGGCCAAACAGCTAAATCAAAAGAAAGACTATACAGTGGTGGCTACGCCACAGCCTATTCTGCCCGGACGCGGTGATCCAGGTGAGGGGCCGAGCACATCACGTGCTGCCGCTGGTGCCTATGCGGATGTAGGCTTCTCGATTCTCGAAAAAAAGGAGCGTGGCAAGCTAAGCGACTATGTGTCCCCGCCAGCCGCTGCACCTATGAATAAACTAGTTAATATCTATGGCGGTGGCTCCGATTCTGAGGACGACAACGGCGGCCCTGGCGCACAGAGTGTTGGTGGTGGTGCGGCTGCCGGGAGTGGTGCTGGCGGACCCATTAGTGAAATGGACTATGTAGACTTTCAGAAACTAACTTGTCTTCTATGCAAACGTGCCTTTCAATCACATGATATACTGCAGAAGCATTTAAAAATGTCCAATTTACACAAAGAAAATTTAGCCAAGCTTAACATGGGCAACGCTTCCGGCACCAGTGCCGAAGATGCAGCTAACGCGGAGTTGTCGTAAGTTATATGCAGATAAATAACAATACAATTACGATTTCAAAATATTTCTTACAGCTATCGCGATCGCGCCAAGGAGCGTCGCCTTAAATATGGTGAAGGTGATCCACCGCCGCCAAATCGTAGTCGTGAGCGTTTTGAGCATGAGATTAAGAACTTGCAGACACGTCAAAAGGAAAGCGGTCCAGCACCCCCAATGCCCATCAGTTCCAACAATGTGGGCAATCGTTTGCTGCAGAAAATGGGTTGGTCAGAGGGTCAGGGGCTGGGGCGCAAGAATCAAGGACGCACACAGATCATCGAGGTGTGTATTTGCTCGACCAAAACGAAGAGTAGTTTGATTATATCGGTATACCTTACCATCTTGCAGGCAGAGGCACGCTCAACTAATGTCGGATTGGGCAACAAAGCCGGCACTCTGGCACCTGGTGACGATTACAAAACATACATAAAGAAAATGATGAAATCTCGCTATGAGAATGCCTAACATTAACTAAATATTTATTGTTTATTCACCACTTTGTAATTTAGTTTGATTTCATCTTGTGTTGAAATTATGTATACAAGCTAATTGTATACCTAAATTTTCAAAAACTTCTGTATCATTTGAATCGCATATGTTAGCTTAAATACGCGTAGTTTAAAAATTGTACATAAAATAAATATACTATCAAATTCAAAAGTTAGCAATTAAAATTGATGTTACAAAATAAACTTTACAGCTGCTAGTATTTCTTGTGTGCGCATTTTAATGTTAGCAATACGCGGTCACACTTGGCGGCAGTAGCTATTTGTTTACGTCTTGTATAGCACGTGTTTCTAGCGTTATTTTTAATCAATTTTGCTTTTATTTAAATAACAAACGTGTTTTTAATGAGTACCAGCAAGATACCGCCACTAACCTACAAGGTTGTGGCCGAGTGCTCCGTCTCTAAGGCTCGCGCCGGCCTAATGACGCTGAGGTACATATTTTTCATGTGTAATTTTTATTGTGTGTATTTTATGGCTTTTCTGTTGTTTTTTTTAGGCACAGTGAAGTACGCACACCAGTATTTATGCCCGTGGGCACACAGGGCACACTGAAGGGTGTACTGCCAGATCAGCTTATCGAATTGGACTGCCAAATCCTACTGGGCAACACTTATCATCTGGGTCTGCGACCCGGCATTGAGACGCTTCAACGCGCCGGTGGACTCCACAAATTCATGGGTTGGCCACGCGCAATTCTGACAGATTCGGGTGGCTTTCAGATGGTTTCGTTGCTGCAGCTTGCGGAGATCGATGAGCATGGCGTCAACTTTCGCTCGCCCTTCGATAACAGTGAGTGCATGTTGACGCCGGAGCATTCGATGCAGATACAAAATGCTATCGGGGCAGACATTATGATGCAGCTGGACGATGTGGTAAAGACGACGACGACTGGTCCACGTGTCGAGGAGGCTATGGAGCGTACGATACGTTGGGTAGATCGTTGCCTGAAGGCGCATGCCCGCGACGACGATCAATCCTTGTTTCCCATCGTTCAGGGTGGACTAGAAATCCCTTTGCGCGAGCGATGTGTGAGTGCTCTGATGGAACGCCAAGTGCGCGGCTTTGCTGTGGGCGGTTTGAGTGGTGGCGAGAGCAAACACGACTTTTGGAGGATGGTTCATGTGTGCACGGATCATTTACCGCGGGATAAACCACGTTATCTAATGGGCGTGGGATTCGCAGCCGATCTTGTTGTGTGTGTTGCCCTGGGCATCGATATGTTTGACTGTGTGTTTCCCACGCGGACGGCGCGATTCGGATGCGCCCTTGTGGACAGCGGCCAGATGAATTTGAAGCATCAGAAATATAAGAATGATATGGAGCCCATTGATAAGGCTTGTGGCTGCGCGACATGCCGACGCTACACACGTTCCTATCTACATCACATTGCCACCAATGAGAGCGTCTCCTGCTCTCTGCTCAGCATACACAACGTGGCCTATCAGCTGCGTCTTATGCGCTCCATGCGTGAAGCAATCCAACGCGATGAATTTCCCCAATATGTTAGGGATTTTATGGCGAGACATTTTGGAAGGGAGCCAATTCCCAACTGGATACGTGAGGCTTTAACAGCGGTGCATATTGAACTGCCACCAGATGCAAAGAATGAAGAGAAGAAGGAGGAGAAAGTAGAATGTAGTTGATAACTGAAAGAGGTGTTACCCTAAAAGCACTGATTTTTGTACATATAAATAATAAATGTATTTGTTTAAAAAGAGCTTTATCGTGACAAATCTTATTATTAATCTATATTCAAATATTTGTTTGTTTTAATTGTTATATTCCACATATTCTTCGTACCTTTTATATTTGTTTTGTAAGGGCATTTAAATACCGGTTTCGTATTGGTTATAAATAACAAGCTTTTATTTCACTGTCTAGCGTTAAAAGCTCTCAATTTACCTATGGGAAAAAGCTGGCCACACATGACGCATGTGAGAACACCACATAAAGGAGGATCAATTCATTTAACATTTGTACTCTATTTTCGCTTTTTTTCATGCCGTGTGGTACTTGAATGTGTCCACCAAAAACATACTTACATATAAGTGTGTGTTTGTATTTGTTATAAATATGTACTTGCTTCTGCTACTGTTCCAATAAAGAAAAAAAAACGTGTGCTTGTGCTCTTTTGGTCACACTCTCAGTTGGCGCTCTGTGTTTATGCGTCAGAGACAGAGATTCAGGCGTTTGACAGCACTCGCGGCCAAGCAGACCGATCAGTGAGTCTCAAAGCGTCGTCGTCGTCGGTGATCGATCGCTCGGTTGTTGTCGTTGTTGTTGCGCTCTAACGGTTTTCAAGCGCCCCAGTCTACGCATTTTTCTCGGCCAACACACTAAGGAATATTCGCGCTAATAATAAATAAATACATATACAAAATTTGTGAAACTACTACCAATTGTAAGATATTATTGTTGTTAATTTGTTGCTTAAATCAATTTACAAAACAACAACCACAAGTGCGTGCGTGAGTGTTTGAGTGAGTGAGCATGATTTGCTGCTGGAGTTGTTGTTGGCGTATGTGTTTGTGTGTGTGTGTGTGTGTGCTAAGGCTTAACGTGTGACGTTCTGCCCGTGTTGCCAAATGTGGTCAAAGCAAAATAACAAAAATACATACATGCATACACATACATATAGAACTGTGCATTGTAAAGTGCTTTTTATGGCTTGAAATTTTGCAAGTTTCTGTCGCGTTTGTTGTTCTTTGCACTTCGTTTTGTTGGGAGCTTTAAACATCGTTGCTGCCTGCATATATCCCTATTGGAATGTGTAATTGACAAACCTCAAACGCGGACTATGTACGCTTTTCCATCAATTGATAATCACAGCGCCGAGAAATCATCTGCAAATAAGTCCAAATAGAATTGTTTCCCACAGTAGAAATTTTCCTTTTCATAAATACAATTTCACGCTTTTTTCTTAATTATTTATATTTTGCGAGCCATCGTTTTGCTTTTGGCTTTGACTGTGTGTTGTTGATTTTTCATGGTTTCATTTCTTTAAATAATGTTTTATTTTTAGAATTTTTAGTTATTTTTGTGTATTTTTTTCTCAACAACTTTTTTCTGTTGCTTATTTTCGAAATTTTCTTTGGCGATTCTTTGGAACATACAGAGGCAGCCACTTGGTAAATACATACACTTTATGTGTGTGAGAAAATATTTGTGTATAAATGTTTATTTCACTGTGGCTGCAAATACAGGGTGTAATATAGGGCCTGGAGTTTGAGTTGATCGTAGCCAATTGGATTTTGACAGAAAAAACGAAAAATGTTTCACATTGGTCACACTTCTCATTGTGACAACGTAAATAATATAAAAGTAAACAGCGATTTTAATTGAAGAGCTGAAATCAATGAAATAAAGATTGTTGGCCTTTCAGGCAAAGTTAAAACGAAATAAAAAGCAAGAAAAACAAAGTGAGTGATTGAGTGTATACGTGTATATGTATATACATAAGTGTGTGCTTGTGGGGGAGACAATAAAACAAATGGCAAATTACCAAAAAGAGAGACAAACATCGCGGCAGCGCTAATCATAATCATAATCACTTACACTCACACACAAACAAACAAACAAACACATGCAAACTGTCAAACTGTTACCGTTAGCAGTCTATCGTTTCTGCAGCTTTTATTTGTATTTTTAAATTATGACACACACGAAGAAGACGGCATAACTCACGCTCTTCCTCTCTCCTGGTCGATCGCTCTTTTCGTCTGTATTATTTTTAAAGAGAGCCAGCACACACAACTCTTTGAACAGCTGCTGAGTGGGTGGCGTAGACGTAGGCGGTGGCCGGTGCATGGCCTCTGCTTGTGTTGTTGTTCTTTTCAAATTTTGCCACACTTGATTCAAATGGGCCGCAAGAAAAAAAAGCCAGAGCTCGTCATAAATAAGCAGAGAGCAGATAAACACGAAGAACTGTTGTGTGGCTGGCAAATTAAGCAAAGTAATCGCAAACATAAGGAAATACTTTTCAAGAGCTTTTTTTTTCGTTCTGTTCGCAGTGCTGTTATTGTAATTGATTAATTACAATATTTTTAGTGTAGTCACGTTTCGCTTTACAAGTGTTAAAAATAAAAACCATAATTAATTCATGTCACTTTTTTTTCCTTGTCAAGGAAGTGTTGTTTAATACAAATATTCAAAAATTCGAATTTATTTACAATTTCATAAAATTTGTATCGTGCAACAAAAACAATTTGCACATAAAATTATTCCATCAACAACAATAACACTGTATACATAAAACAAGTTTTTAAAGTGAAATATGCAAATTTCTGGCCAACAAATTTAAAATACTAATATTTTCAACATTTTTATTTGTGTTTAGCTCTTTAATAGGTATTCTATGCAAATTGTATAAAAACACAGGTGATTTTGATTGCCAATGCCAAAAACGGAAATTGAATTTTTGTTTGGAATTCTTGGGCTGTGCATTACATTTTTCACAGTTTTTCAATAATATTTTTCTGAAATTATTTGCCTAAAATTATTCACCAGAATTTCAAACTGAAAGCATTGTCATTGATCGCTCCTTCAACTCGATTCCCATTCCAAAATGTGATTCATATAAAACAACAACCAAAAATAACGGATCGCACATGTTTTCTCCAAAAGTATTTCGAACATAGTATGTAGTATTTGCATGTGGGAGTCTCCACTGTGGAGACAGGTAACAATGCCGCCAAAAACTTATTTGCGCTTAGTCATTCCATCTATTTTCGTAACGGATTTGCGGCTTAGAAACACCTACAATGCAACATTCTGAAATCAAAATGTTGAAATTTGTGTTGTGTACACTTTTTATAAAAATATTGCTTTTTCTATTTGGATATTCCAGTCTGTTTGCCTAAATGTTATGTCTGATTTTTATTATCGGGTCTGATGTTTATGTTGGCTATTTTTCGATTTTGCAAAACGTGGGTGAATAAACTTCACGCTGCTTGATTTTGTTGCCAAAAAAAACAACAACAACAACAATAATAATAATGAAATGTGGTTGTCAATGAATGAAGCTGTTGTTGACTTTGAAGCAGAGAGCGAGAGTGAATGAAGTCGCTTTGTGGCCAACTCAAATCAAGTTGGTCAAGAGAGACAGAGACCCAAAAAAACAGTTTGGCAACCTTGAACACTTAAGTTTTGTTAAGTTGAAAGATGCTTAAATCATTAATGTTGCATAATTTTAGCAAAAATATAGGTTTCAAAACTCAACTTCCTTTTAATGCTAAAAATACTTTTAGCTCTATTTAAGCTAGGTGTCAGCGGTCATTTTTACTTTAACGATAAATCAACTTTTATTTAGAACCCAAAATATCTGTCGTCATATGAGTTTTAGTTTGATAAATTTATGAGCATAGAGAGAGAGAGAGAGGCGTTCATAAAAAAGTGGATAAAAAGTAAAGCACAGCATTATAAATCAAGTTCAATTCAATTAGAGGCGCACAAGGGGCGTCATAACTTTTCGCTCGCTTTGGCCTCATAACCTACGACAATTTATTAATTTTCGCACACACAAAGATACACATCTAAAGTGTGTGTGTGTGCGTTGCTGAATAAATAGAAATTGAAATTGCATATGCAAAACTTGCAACAACAAAAAAAGTATTACCCCGATTTTTGAAAAAGTTGCTTGACTGGAAAAGTACTCTATAAATGTGTGAAAATAATTTAGAATCTTCATTATTGCCCCAAGCTTCAAATTCACTTACAGATTAAACACACCTTTCATAGTCATGCATTGATTATAGGGTATAAAATGCATTAAAAGCATTACAAATAATACAAATACACATATATATATTTATGTATATTTATGTACTTACATACATATGTACATATGTATGTGCATATGCAATTGCCATAAATTGTTAAACAAATGTTATATTGTAATCAATAAGCAACGAATTCGAAATTGGTTCTGAGTGTGTGTAAATAATTTATGCGGAAGTTTCGCCCACACATGAAACATGTTGTAATTGTCAATGGGTGGGATGGGCGTGAAATACATATATTCATATCATATATGTATGTATCAGCATGAATTTATATCCAGACAGCACTCATTATTTTGCACGAACAATGCGAATGTTGTTAATAATTCAATAACAACACAAACATCGAAACAGAAAACGTGCGCGAAAAAAATGTAATTTCCATTTAAAATGTCAAAAAAGAGAAAATCAACAATATGAATTCCAAGTTTTCACCTTGCGTAATCATTTTCAAGAATTATTTTTGGCTACACGCAAAATAAAAAAAACAAAAAAACTACAAAATTCGCGTGTGTTTGTGTGTGTGGAAAAATCATATTGTATATGATGATGGCCTTGCCAACGCCAACGCCAACGCCCACGCCAAGCCACGCCCCCCTCGCTGATGTGGCACACATTTGGCACGATCCGAAAGTAGAGATATCGGGCCATAGAGCAATTATATGCATATACTGCAGCAGTCCGTCTAATGTCTGGAATATCGCTGATCCCATCAATCGCATTATTATTGACAGCCCCATGAGACATTTGAGTATAGATGTATTTACGAGCAATCGGATTTGGATACAGATTTCGATTCAAGGCAGCAAATTGGCAGCAAAAATTATTATTATTGTTGCTGTTTGTCAGATTGTGTTCCAAGATGAAATCAGTTAAACTCAAGGCCAGCAATTGCGTTTTGAGACTGGATTGTTGTCAGGCGTTGACATGTTGAATGTTAATGAAAAGCATTCATTTCAAATTGAACTTTGTAAATTTATTTTGTTGAAACTACAGATTTGTTTAGTAAAAAAGTATCTCAATTAAGTCTTAGACTAATTACCTTTATCAAAATTTGATATGCGGCTTGATTGTTGTGGTTAGAGAGCATATTATATTCTTTCCTATTCAAACATTGATTAAGTTCTAACAATATATATATTTTTTGAGTGACTTGGCGTAACCGCAACTAGAGAAAATTATTGGATGAATTATTATGTGGTTAGATTCATAAACACAACCAGGAACAGTTCAAATTCCACTTGCCCATCATCTCAATTTATATAGCTCTTAGAAAAATACATATATAACATTTTCTCGCTATGCTATGATGTGTTGTTGTCATATTTTTAATGAAGACATTCATAAATGTCATCGTCAATTCTAATTCTTGAGCTCAATTGGAATTTTAGCGCTTTTTGGCTAAGGTCAATGCAAATTTGCTGTCGTACATCTATATATCTTAATATATATGTTTGCGTACTTAGACTTATGTATAAAAGAGTTTCCCCGACGCTTTTTATATTTTGCCAGCTGTTTTAATTCTATGTGTATTTTATTTTTATATTTTGCATACGCAAATATTTAATTTCCTCTCTCTCTCTTCTCAAGAAAATTTCAAAATCTTTAAGCTTTTTTGAGTTTAATATTTATTTATTTTATTTTTGCTTGCTTCTTGCTCTCGAGTGCTAAAATTAACAAATCGCGTGGGCAGTTTAGCATTGAATGTGGCCAAGGCTTGTGTGTGTGTGTGTGTGTGTACTTTGGAGGCGACGACTATCATAATACTTATGGTCGATTTGAACTGAAAAACTTGAAAACTAATTCAATGATATTTCTCCACTACTTGCAGAAGAAGCAACGACAAAGCAACAACAAATCAACAAACAAACATGTATGTGCCATTATAGAAAGCAGGAGATTGGTTTTTTGGAGCAGTATCATAGCAACTAAGTAACGCCTGGAACTAGAAACATCTATATATGGACTATAGACAAATGATATATATATAGTAAGTATAATCACACATGATTCTTACTCTTCAAAATAACTTTTCTAAATTGTTTTGCAGTTCTTAGAGCACAGCGCATAGATTTAAAGACGACGCCTTTTTTGGGAACTTCACTATAAAGCAACTCCAAAACCTCCTACACACACACACACACACACACATCTATACATAACATACACAAATATACACAATGGGCAAAGATTACTATAAGACTTTAGGCATAACAAAAACTGCCACCGATGAGGAGATCAAAAAGGCCTACAGAAAACTAGCGCTACGTTATCATCCGGATAAAAATAAAGCCGCCAATGCTGAGGAGAAATTCAAAGAGGTTGCCGAAGCCTACGAAGTTCTCTCGGACAAAAGCAAGCGTGAGGTGTACGATAAGTACGGCGAGGATGGACTGAAAAGTGGTGGTAAGTATCTACTAAATAGCCTTAAATGCACTCATTAATCATTTATACCTTTTCCTGAAATAGGCGCTCGTAATGGCGGTGGCAGTAAAAATTCATTTACATATCAGTTCCATGGCGATCCACGGGCCACATTCACACAGTTCTTTGGCAACAGCAATCCGTTCGCCTCGTTCTTTGACATGGGCGACAATCTGTTCGATAAGAATGTCTTTGATTTGGACACCGAACCCGATTTCTTCTCATCGCCATTTGGTGGCCTGGGCTCTAGGCATGGCCTAGGCAGCGCCTTCAGGTAGTACTTACTCATTATGTTCATTTCGCATTTACTAATTGTTTGTAGGCCCTCTTTTAGATCACACTCCTTCAATGTGCATACACCGTTCAAAAAGGAACAGAAACAGGATCCACCCGTCGAGCATGATCTCTATGTCACCTTGGAGGAAATCTATCATGGCTGTGTTAAGAAAATGAAAATCTCACGTCGTGTAGTTCAGCCCGATGGCAGCTCCAAAAAGGAGGACAAAGTCCTGCAAATATCCATTAAACCCGGCTGGAAATCGGGCACCAAAGTCACGTTCCAGAAGGAGGGCGATCAGGCGCCCAATAAAATACCAGCGGATATTGTGTTCATCATTCGGGATAAACCACATGCCATGTTCAAGCGCGAAGGCAGCGATTTACGCTATACGGCGAGACTAACGCTAAAGCAGGTGAGGAGAAGACGAAAATATATACGGCAGACAGTTTAGTATTAAAGGAATAGTTCTCTATTTCTAAAAATTACGAGCTCGTAAACTTTAAAAAAGATAATATGGTCCTTTGACAATTATATCCATATTCAACGACAACGACCCTTTAGCCTTAACTTATGGGCCTGTCAACCGTTTAGGTCTTGCATTATTTGTTGCAAAAGACAACGGTTCTCACAGTATGGCGCCCAATTAAAGCCGAGCAGCGCCTAAATCAAATTATAATGAAATCAGCGTTATGTTATGGTTATGGCAAATTTACCATATACGCCGCCTGAAGCTGCGATCAGAGCAGACCGGGCCAGACCAGAAAACGAGTCAAGAGCTGTTAGCTGGTTGTGCTGCGCGAATTTGGTCAACATGGTCAAGTTTCAATTAGGCGGGCACAGCAGTTGGCCGGGCCAACACGTACACAGCACAGCACACACTAAAATGCTGCTTGTTGGACTTGTTGGTAGGCAGTTCATGACGCTGAGGTGTTAAATTTTTCACAGCCAACTGCGTTAAAAAAACTCGAGAGGCGCAAACTTCGCATATGGCAAACGCACCAAAATAAAAAAAATATATATACATTTTTAATGACCACAAACACAAAAAAAGTATATATAAAAATTACATGCCAGATAGACTGTAGTCATGTTAAAATTGTTAATTGCATTAACTAGATTAAATAGTTGCTCTCTAACTTTTTGACATTTTCAACATTTTATTGCTTGTTAGTGCGACAAATTTAGTAAATATTTTTGGGGTCTCAGTTTGCCCATTTTGGTGGTATTTTTTTTTGTTTTGTTGTCCATAGATATTATGTATTTATATATATAGATATAAATTATGATTACCTTTTTGGTTGAGTCTCAGTTTAGCTAAAAGTGTCATGTTTGTGTTTTTATTTAGAAATATTTGACACGGTTTTTTGCTATCGAGCTAGTGATAATTATGATGCCTTTGCGTAAAAGTAGCTATTGGATTTTATGATTTTAGGCAAGTATCTTGGAAAATTAACTTTTTCCTACCGTTTAATGCTTACAGCTTGAAAATGATTATTTATTTATTACCAATAAAATACTTGTTTTCTGCAAGAAAAGAAAATAATTGAAATTATTGCGAGCTCAATTTGAATTTTTCGTATGCCATAAAGCAATTAAAGCTCCATATAAGTACTTCACATAATTGGCCGCAACAATTTTGAATATGTATTTTTTTTTTGCTCTTGGGTATTAAATTTAATATCGGCCATAAATTACATCATCGTTTGCGACAAAGTTAATAAATTCAAAATCAGTAACAGGCAGCGAATAATTTTTTTTTTTGATGACATTTAATACTTTTGTGGCTGAATCACAACTTAAAATAGGATCATTATTATTATTAATGCACTAACGGCACTGACCTACTACAAATAATAGATATATACTTTACTATAGCATATGCGTTTATTTTAGTTGGAATGCAAATTCGATAGCTCATCGAAAATTGTTTGACGTTTCGAGTGTCTGCTGCGTCAGAAAATTCGCGAATACCGAATGCAACTACCCCCAAAAAATTGATGAATGCCAAACAAGAAGCATTGAATGTCCGTTGGTTTTGGTATGGTCCTGTAACTGATGGCCAGACGTCACAAATTTTGTTGTTGTCTGTGTTATTGTACATAGTCTGTCCATTTGGCATTGTCATTTTTGGTTTTTGGAGTACTTTTCGACTGCATAGAATTGTTAGCTCAATACGTAACAGCAAAAGCATTCAACGGCTTCGTTTGCATTTTGATGACAGTCCTCAGTCGTCCTCGCCGTCAGTCGTCCTTCACATTGTCAATCTCTGGCAGAAATAAAACAAAACACAAAAATGCTTTATGACATGCTATTGAATGTCGTTGATTTGTTTTCCAAACACTCTTTTTTTTTACAGCTTCTCTTTTTTGTGTAATTGTCTAGCGCCGTAAAAAATCGTTTAGCTTGCTTTTAAATCATTTATTCTTAATGTTTTTCGAGCACAGATCTTTTTTGTGCAACCCTAGCAGTATTTACTATTAAGGCTATTTTTAGGAACAATTTAATCATCAAAAAATTATAATTACCCAAACCCATAATTCAAGTTCTGTAATGCTTTCATTATTTGATTTGTTGAGCTCCAAAACAACTAGTTGCCCATTTTTGGGATTTGTGACTTTTATTCCACTATAAACTACGAACTCCCTTTACCCTGCAGCTGATCCAGTTATTGTTGTTGTTGTTGTTGCTTGTAACCGAATCGCTCGCTTCGAATTTGTATTCCCTGTGTTCTCTTTATTTCGTTCAGGTTTTTACGGCTCAGCTTCCGTAAAAGGTAGCAAAGTATTTAAGCGTTTTTATGTTACAGATTTTTTTGTTGTTGTTTGTAGTTGTTGATTTTTATTTACTCAGCTTTAGTGCTTTATTTATTTTGTTGCGTTACGACAACATTTTTAACATTTCCATTAAAAAATATCAATGCTGGCGACACTGACGTCTCCGTCATCATCATTGGCATTTTTGTTGTTGCTTTTGTATTTTGTGGTGGCTCTGCATCTCTTGTTGTTGTAGTTGTCGTCATCATTTTATGTTGTCATCGCTTTAAATTCACCACTCGGCGAGTACATACATACATACAAACATACATATATTTAAATATTCATAAGGTGTGTGCACTTTGCTTTTGTCGCAATTTATTTATGTTCTTTTCTGGGTGAGGCCAGCATCGGCTCGCACTATTTTCCAAATGGTTTTATATTCCTGGGCGGGATCAAATCACTTACATATGTGTACAACAATGTATGTATGTATGTAAGTGTTGACATTTTGTTGTTAACAGTCAGCCAAATGTTGTATTTAAGGCGACGTAACTGATTTATTGTATTACAACTTTTCCATGAAGCTTTAAGCTCAAAATCTATAGCTGTCTATGCTTTCAATAACTGTCTAAGCTTCTTCCCCGTAATCAATAACACAACGCAAAACTTCTATATTCCTCTTTAACTTTACTAATCAAATATGTGAAAGCCACACAAAGTAGTTGGCCCCAATTATGAGCAACTTTTTCGTTAACTAATTAAGTAGGCCACATTAATAGTGGTATCTCAGCTTGATCCTTCAATATAAATCATGATTGATGGCTATCTTTTAGCGGTCCAATTAAACAAATCGAATGTCAGCTGTGCCAAATGAAGCTGTCTGGATGCCAAACGTGGACAAACAAGGAATATGGACAGTATGTGTGTGGATTGAATCGGAAGTGGAGAAACATGTCAACAACATGTTTAAACACGAATTAGGCACATAAAAAGCATAGAAAGGATTTATGCAAGACACACACAAAGCAAACACAATAACACAGACGATAAATGAAATAGGGAGCCTTTCTATTATATTTCTCTTTTCGTTCGATTTCCAAGACATGTTGCTGCTGCTGCTGCTGTGGCAAGTGGCAAGTGGCAAGTGGCGACTAAGAACATAAACAGGATTACCAAAAAAGAGATTGATAGATTCCCCCAGTTAAGTCGCCATGTGCGTCTGTTTGTTGTTGTTATAGCAATAACAATTTACAGGAAATTGTGTTGTTTAGGGTAGCTTTAACATTGTATTTGATTGATAAGCCAAGCAATTTATATCTGTATTTATTTATTGATACGCTTTTTGTTCTCCATCTTATTTTCAGGCGCTCTGCGGCGTTGTCTTTCAAGTTCCTACAATGTCCGGCGATAAACTGCGCATCAGCACCATGCAGGAGATCATCAAGCCGAACACTGTGAAACGCATCCAGGGCTACGGTCTGCCCTTTCCCAAGGATACCACGCGCAAAGGAGATCTGCTTGTCGCCTTCGATATACAATTTCCGGAGAAATTGACTGCCGCGCAAAAGGAGGTGCTCAGGGACATGTTATGAACAAGATGACACAACAACGACTCACTCACACACACACCACCAACAACAACAACAACTCAGTTACACACACACACACACACAGTCTTTTTCTAGTTAGTCATACATACTAAAAAAAAAAGAATCGGCAAAAAATATTACCACTTTTTTTTTTGCATCATTATTTATGAGTATTGAATGTGTCATTATTCAAATAATTCAATTAGTTTCGATTCGACGCGCGCGCATTTTTAATTTGTGTTTAAAAATTAATTATACAGGAATTTGTATTGTCTAAATCCAACCCAAACTCATCATACCCACCCCCCCCCTGCATTAAGTTTCAATAATACATATGTTGACCATAGTTATTATATCGTATAATTCTTAATTTATTTGTCTAAATTAAAGCTACGTATAATAAAAACAAACACAACAAACATGTAAAAATAACTAAAGTGATTTTTATGTTGTGTGATTTACTAAAAACATTTGATAAATGTTTAACGTAGTTAGTTGTAGTTAACTTTTAAGCAATAAGCATTTGCCAAATGTTACTCATAGCCAAGTCAGTTGTTCTTTCCGTTTGTGCAGCAGCAGCAGCAAGGAGTTGAGCAAAAAGTTTGTTTGGCCTGAAAGGAAAAGTGCAAATTGTGTGGTAATCGGAACGCGTTTGCCTAATTAGCTGCCGTTGCCAGCAGTTGGCAATTGGGAGTTGGCAGTTCGGGAGTTGGCTGTTGCCGGTTTGTCAAAGGAACTTGGCCAAACGTAGCGCTCGTTAAGTCATTAAAACTGCATGAAGTCAAAACTTTATGGTCTGCAAAGTTTGCGTCAAAGCAGAAACAACCCGAAAAAAGTAGAGGAAAAAAAACAAACCGAAATGAAGTTGAAGAAAAACCTCGGAAAAGTGGGCAGCAGCAAATGCAGAAGAAGAAACCGAGCAACATCAAAGCCGACAAATGGTAATTCGTTTAAAAAGAAAGCCAAGGCCGGGGCATAGACGCATTTCATTTGCAGACAATAAACTGGCCCCCAACAACAACAAAGTTTAAATAAATTAAATTTTTGAACAGCTCTTTGCATACCAAATAGTCGACGAGCCCCAAAGGCTGCCTGCCTCAGATTTCCAAAAACACATGCCACAAGCGTCGCGCGTTGCCTGTGCAACCCAATGATGATACCCAAAGGCCAACGCATCGACAGCTCCCCAAAAACATGGCCCCAAAATGCACGTGCTCCCCTACAATGTCTGTGTCTATGTTTGTGGTCCTGGCTTTGGTTCGATTTGAGACTCTTTGGAATCTCAGTCTCAGTTTCAGCCTGGCAACATTGTAACAATTCGTTGCGATTTTCCACTTATTTTTAGTAACCCCAAAATGTGCACGTTGAACATGATGGCTGGGAGGGGGGTCTAGAAAGGGGAAAGCGTTGCCGAAATCACAGCAAAATCATCGACAACTGGCAAATGTGTGAATTGAATTTTCAAACAATTTGCCGTCAGTCAGTGGCAAAGACAGAGTTGCACTTGGTTTTCCTGTGCCATGCTGAGTCACCCTGTGCTTAGTTTCTAAGGACCTGAAAGAGGTTATAATGCTTAAAAAATTGTTCTTAAATATAGATAAATTTTTTTATTAATTTGTATATTGTAAATAAGGTAAATATGATTAAGCTCTCCGATTATTTCTCTATTTAATTTTGGTGTCATTGTTCAAAAACTTTATCTTATACTTTTGCTAGGGTATTTTAACTTTTTGACTTCAGTTGGCAGTTCCCTTTTATTCTTTTTCTTTTGCTGTTTGGTTTTGTTTGCCGGTTTGGACTTGAAACGTGCATGATTTGAGATTTGATTTGGTGTGCGGCAAACGCGGTTTTGGCTACATTACAGCCACAACGGCTGATTCTGATCCTCTGCACCTTAACCAACTGCTGAGCTGCCAACTGCCTTTGTTTGTCCTGTCCTGCCTGTCCTGTTCGTTATGTGGCGAACATTTTGAACATTTCGCTCACGTTTCGGATGTTTATGCCATTAGCGTTTAAGTTGCCATACAAAATGCGTCTCGTAAATAACGAAACGGTTTTCGCTTTTGCCTTTGTTCAACTTTTGGGGTGGCCAACAATTTAAAGGGAAGGGGCGGATAGCATTGTTGTATTAGTAATCGATGCTATTGGAAGTTATTTAAGAATTTTGAAGAGTTGCAATGGATAACAGTAAATAAAAGTGAAGTTCAATATATAAAGTTTACAGACTTTGTGGCCAGTGATGTTAACTTTTGAGGACGAAAAAAATCAATTTTTGTTCAAAAGTTCAAATAATGGCCTGCACAAAGACCTGAAACTGGCCACGGTCTTCGACGCAATCAACCAGCACTCGAGTCGTTACCATGATAGACTAGGGCGACACAGAAATCGGCTGGCAAAAGGACTCACCAGATATCGCCCACCAAGGAGACTCAACAGGCGACAACCGAGGGATCTCGTACTTCGATCTCCTGTGATGAGGGTCAGCAGAAGTTGACGCATCTCTGCAGTATTTGTATAGTTGTTATTATTGTTATTGTCAACGTTATTATATTTGTAACAGGTAGGAATCAGAAAAAAGAGTTGGTCCTTGTGATCCTAATGCACCATATCCTGCGAAAATCTGCAGGGATTTGGCTGAGCTTTAGCTATTTTAATATTTAACGAACAGTGTTATTTGCTCGATCCTAAAAGTATACACTAGTTTTCAACAAGATGCTAATTTAGAAATCATTTTCGTTAACTTGGTTCGTGCCTTCGCTATCCTATACAGCACCCACACTTAAATAAATACACGCTAATATATATTTATATAATATTAATATTTTATCTTATGATTTCAAGAAGACTTTATCTTCCCCATTTGGGCGCTTCGGCATTGGTGTTGCCAATTTCTGTGAAGATTGGTGTTGCAAGATCGAGTATCTGTAAATAACTGAAAAACGAACGTTTTGACAATCTGGGATATACATGGTATAAGTAAATTTTCATAAAAAAAATGAGTGATATATATGTTGGGGTGTTGAAAGTGTTTGTCGTCATGTCTATAGGTAGATTAAACTGAAAATTAAAATAAATTCGAGCGATGCCTTCTGACTCGCCTTCTACTATTGGAAAGCATTTATAATTAACTTTTACCCTAAAAGTATGCAATATGAAAATTATGCAATATGAGCCCTTGTGACCATACCAACGCCAACAACGCTAGAACAAAACTTTCAAGTTCGTGTTAAGCGTTAAGCTCATTTAAGTTAAACATGATGTCAACTTTTGAGGACGAAGAAAAGCTGTTTGTGGCTTTGAATGAGAACAGAACAGTCAAAAACTGGTGTAATTTGGCAAAACTCAATCAAAACGAAAATAAAATACTGCAGTTGTGAAGTACTAGCAGTATTTTTACAAGCACCAATCAAAAAGATAATTTGACATGTTTGTGGCAACTTTATTAGCACTTATCCGATATAATTAAAGATTAAATACTGCAGTTGTTAAAAATAATATGATTTACACTGGCAAGAGGGACAGTGCTGGATATTAGAGGAGCTCTTTAAACTTGAGTCAGTTGCAAGATCCTTTTCACAATCCATTTGATGGATGCGCGCCTCGACACTTTGAATCTTAGAATCTAAGTCCGTTTCGTCAATCTCGTAAAAACAGTTTATTTGTAGGCGTTTAGACTTTTGTTTTCCCTTTTGCTTTTTGATTAGGGTTCTTTTCTTTGATCGTTTCTTGCGCTTTACTGAAAACTCTGAGGTATTGGTATTCAAGGTGGACTTTGTTATGGCTGCCTCTATTTCCGACTCGTAGAAACGCTGTCGCTTTTCAGCTAGTTTCTTCCGATCGGAAATCAATCGATGGCGATTACTTATGTCATCGATGGCTTGAAGAGTTTCATCAAAGGCCATCTCTAGCTCCTCCACAGCCTGAAGTGTGTTCAGAAGTAATTCGTTCTCTATCATTTTTACACTACAAATTTTTGGAAATGAATAATATTTGCTAAGAAATGCTTAGAGTTATGTGTGATAGTTATACAAACATATTTTAAGATGCCCCGATTCAACAACCTTTTGTTATTGGTGAGTTTATTTGCTTGTGCAGTTCAGAACAGGACATTCATTGGTACGAAAGATTATCCTTTTACGGTTCAGTTAACTTTAAGACTAGGTCAATTCTGAAAAATCATCCGCTTAGTTATGTACTCGTACTTCTTTGCGATTTGTGACTGCTTATTTATAATCAGAATCAAAATGGCAAAACCAGTCAATCAGTCAAGCGTTTAATAACTGATTGCATTTGTGGTGCAAGCCAAAGAGGATAGAAGATAAGCAGTAGCGCAAAAGCAGAAAGCAAAAGGGGGAAAGAATAAAATTTATAACATATCTAACACGCATACATCATTTTGATATGCATGCCACGGGCACGTTTACGAGTATTTGCTTAAGAGTTCAACTCACCGAAAGTGAGAGAGAGAGAGAGAGAGAGGAAGACAGCTGCAGGAGCAAGAAGCACAGACTGGACATGGCTTGCAGTTGGGGTTAGGGATAGAGTACAGCGCACATGGACAGACACATTAATTTAGCTGCTGCTCTCGAAACCGCATGCAATTTTTCTTCGACTTGGCTGCTATCGCCTTTCAATGGCAGGAAGTAGAGCGAAGCGTTCCGTGCGCCCAGGACGGAAGGCAGGATGACGATGGCAGGCGGGACGAAGGCAGTCAGTGAGGCATTCAGTCAGTTAGTCAGTCAGCCAGATAAGTGCGGTTTATGTGCGGCACGTAGCCCGTCTCAATACAGTCAATAAATTGCCGCTGCGTTGCACTGTTAACTGACCAAAAAAAAAAAAAAAAATGAAAAAGGGCTGAAGGAAGACCTTCTCTCATCCAGCTGTAACAAGGGTTAGCATGTGGTCCGTGAATGGAATTGATGCTGCACATTTTTCTTGCCACTTGGGGCATACGTTAAAATCAATGCACTTTAAATACTTAACTTTCTCATTGACCATAATGAATATGGGGAAACTTTTCGCTGTTAGTTAAGCATTCATTATAGCGACGTTTCACCGTACTTCTGTTGAAAACCGAAAGCGGCAAACTGTTTCCAGGTTTCTGCGTTAAATTCCAATGCAAATTAACTTTATATTAAGAGCACATTAATGAGGACCCAAATGCCTTCAGGGCTACAACAACAATAACAACTATGCAGACGAATGAAGTGGGGAACGCGGGGGGCTGTAAGTGTTTGTGTGTTGGGAATCCTTCAACCTACGCATTATTATAAATCACAGACCGCCTCACTGCGCATAGACAAGCAAATTATAGCAAGCAAATTGCGAGTGTTTTTTCTCTCTCCTTCCTCCCCAGCTCCAGCTGCCTGGCATAGCTAACAGCATTCCAGGGTAAAAGTCTGCCGGAAAATATGTTATTAATTCAAATTAATATAATCCAATTTTTTTTTTGCCTTTGCTGCTGCTGCCTCTTCCTTTACTCAGGTTTTCTGTTCGTTCGTTGTTGTTTGCATGTTGGTTGCGGAAATGGAAACTACTTTCTCAGCCGCTGTCAGAGCTGTGCGCATTATGAAAAGATGGGTTTTTTTACCCAGCACTCCTCTTGCTCTCTTTTACAACTCTAGCCTTGCCGTGTGATGTATAGACGTAACCGTATGTAGGTCTTCTCTCTATTTTTTTTCTTCTTTTCTTATTTATATTTTTGGGTGCAGTTTTTTGGGAAGAGGTGTGAGTTAATAATGGGCAGATATGCCAGCTACGACAGTCCCTAATTTGTGCACATTTTTCACATTTTTGCCATTAAATATGTGCCTTTCAGTTTTAACTATTTATCATATGGAGGTCGCTTTTGACAAGGGAGTTAACATTTTTTATGGGCACATGTCGTAGGGCAACTCTATGAAAATTTATCAACTTGATGGACTTGAAAGCACAGGTCATAAACTTAACTTGCATATGGCTTGTGGATTAAAATTAACTCTAAATCATATGTTTTACTTTATGAGAATTATGAATTGTTTTTATTTTTAAAAGGTACAATGACAATAAACATAATTAGCCTCAAAAAGTCTTTTGGTACATCTTAAGTATAAAAAAACCAAATTGGTTGCGTGTCTTAGATACGTGTACCAAACGCGGTACCAAAAGTACCAAGACTGGTACTTAGCTAACTTAATGGTAATTTGATCAAAAACTTTACAAATCATAGCTACTTAGAACTTAAGACAAGCTTATGTTTCATTTCGTTTCTGAAGATTGACTTTCAATTAACCCAGTGTTACTCAACACTGTCGGTGTAGGGTCCCTTAAGTGGCAGCTACTTAGCATAACTGCAAATGCAGCTGAACCCTTCGGATAGGTAATTTTGTAACTCTCGAACATGGCTTTGTGCTTTAAATGAAGTGAAAGTCGCACTTTTATTTGTATTAAATATTTACGACAAAGCATCAGCAGGAAAAGCAATTTCTAAAACGTGGCTGCTTGCAAAGTGAAATTCAAGTCCAAAGAGGGTTGCAACTATGGTAAGGGGTAAGGGGTAAGGGCTAAGGGGTATAGTAGACGAAGTCGAGTAAGTGCTGCACTTGAAAGTGATTTTTTTGAACGCTGCTCTTCTCTCTTTCTCGCTTTCCTCTGCTGCAGTCATCAGGATGCCACTAAAGGCGTCGCGTGCGCAACGATTCACCGCGTTTGAGTATCTCCTCGAGGCGTCGCCTTTCCTTCACTGTCAAAACCTTCTCCAGTGTTTCCAATGTTGAGTTGATTTCCCGCTTTGAGTGCAATGGCAGCCAGAGTGTCGTTATCGCAAAAGTTCTGGAAAGTAATAAATACAAGTAAAACGGCTCTCACTCAGCTATCTAACAAAAGACTAACAACTAGTTTAACATGTTGTCAAAAATGATGTTAAAAGAAATCTTTTGTCAAAGTTGTTGTGTTGGTTGATGCTTGTAAAAATACTGCTGGTACTGCATTCATAACTGCAGTATTTTATTTTCATTTTGATTGAACTCGTCCCATCAGGGCTGTACTTAGGCCAAGTGCAGATAAGCATTCCCAGCGAGAATTAAACTCACTGCATAATAAGAAATTCCTTGCGCTAGAGAACTCCTTACGGGAGATCAACTCCAGAATGGACCAATTGTTCAAGTTGGTTTAGGAGACAATGGAGACGAAAAATGACTTTCAAGAACTGGTTCAGGTTCTTGTCTCACGCATCTCAAAATGATGCAACGAAGCATAAAAATCGGACTTTGGAACGGGCTTTAAAGAGCTTCGGCTATTTCTCAGTACACATAATATAGACGTCGTGACAATGGGCAGCTTTGACATTTTTTAAAGAGGTGTTGCCAGCCTTGGCAAAAACGTTTTCAATTTGCTGTCTATAATGCAATTAAACTGTTTGTCAAATTGGACATTGAAAATAGGAAAAATGTTCGAAATTGCCAACTGCCTAATTGACTTTATTTCTCTTCTTTTTTTTTTTTCTCCGTATTTTGTGTTCACCTGTGAACGCGCATCGCATCAATGGCGCAGCGTTGCATTTGCTCGTGCATTGCCATTTCCCAGCGGAAACGCTCGTTGTAGCGCCGGAATGCGGCCATATAGCGTCTATGGCATATGTCAGCGCTGTGTTGTTGCAAACGGGCGGAGAAGGAGGAAGACAAAATTGTAAAATGTATTAAATCAACAGGAAATTGCAATTTTCACACAATTTGATTCGATCTGGCAGAGGCGCCTGGCGGCGTCTGTCTACCGTTACTTACTATGTGGGCTCCTTCTCATCCTGCGGCGGTTTCTGCCCGAAACCCACACGCCTGGCAAGCAGTACACGATACCATTGCTTCTGCAATGCGTTCATCGGCCGCTTGAAGGGATTGGGATTGCTATTCGTTCTCAC
Organism: Scaptomyza hsui; assembly: GCA_018152825.1. NCBI lineage: Eukaryota > Metazoa > Arthropoda > Insecta > Diptera > Drosophilidae > Scaptomyza > Scaptomyza hsui. The sequence continues at coordinate 2,578,395 of JAECXO010000269.1, forward strand.
ATTGCTGCCAGGTTCCATTGACTGCTGCTTCTGGTACTGTTGTTGCTGCTGCTGCTGCTGCTGCTGTTGCTGCTGTTTGGCTTTCAGTTTTTCCATTTTGCTTCGCTTTACCGTTTACAAGTTTTCCGTATTAAGTTTTAGAGATTGCTTCCTTAACGTTGGGCATTTGCCAATGCACTGCCCCCATGTGGAAATGTTGCTCCACTCAATAGTTGTTGCTATTGGCGCCGTGTTGTCAGCCAGCTCTATGACGAGTTTATCGAACCAACAAGGCAAATGGGTTACGCCAAAACCCTTGGCAAGAACTGGGGCGTGGGAAATGTGGGTAACTGTTGCACACATAGCTGCGAATGCATTTTGTATGTTTCCTCTGTCAAATCACTTGTCTGCCATGTGAAAGAGATGGAGAATGTGTTATAGTACCGTGATTGAGTGGGGCAGAAGACAGGGAAAATCAACTAAGTAATGGATGAGCTTTAAATATAAAATCAAGACAACAATTTTAATGGATCTGAAAATATACGAACATAGTTTATAACTTGTCTTTTAATTCTTTCTATCTTTCTTCCATTTTCTCAACTAAATAAACTAATTTTTCAATATATACCACAAGCCCAACTCGAATCCCCCCTCGAATATCAACTAAAACTGCTGCCTTAGGGGCACGATTAGCTTTAATCACTTTCATATTTCATCGGAAAGGGTTAAGAACATAAAGGACATGTGTGTGTGGCAGGGTCTTAGCTAAAAGTTTAACCCAGTCGAAAGTCACATACATATCGATGACTGACATTTGTTGCCTGGGCAAAAATAGGCCAAGCACAACAATATGCCTCAAACACCCACAAACACACATATACACACACAGGTTTCAAGTTTTGTAGGCGGAGTTGCAGCTGTCGCTGGTGTTGTTGGCCCGTTGTCTGTTTGGCTGCTCTGGGGCTGGCATTTTGCCGAGTAGACAACAAACAGAACTATTGAACGTAGAGTGGCGCCTGTCGCAGTTTATGGCCCCAGACCGAAAGGCAATCATAGAAATGTGTTCTAATTTAAAGTGGCATAAAAAATGTAGCAGAGTAAAAACAGAAACAAAAACAAAGAAGCGCAGCAGCTGCCAAGACCAAGTAGTAGCATATGACATCTATGAAAACGGTTTGCCAGAAATGCAGTTGGCTAAAATGATTTTTATACATATAAGATATTTTATGTCTGTTTGAGTTTGGAGTTTTGGCCCCTTGGCCCCTTGGCTGCAGAGGGTCGGGTCGAGCCAATATCAACATTAGTTCTCCGTAATGTCATGAACTTTTGCGGGGCAAATGTTGTGTATTTTTCTTGTTGTTGTTGCTGCTGTTGTTGTGGTCTCAGCTGTTGGCAGGCAGCGTCTTTGTCAGCGCTTATTGATGGGCTGCTACAGCTAAATGTTTTTCAATTTATTTTATTTGGCAATTTTTGTGCTGTTGTTCTTTGGAAATACAATTTATTGGCGCCTCATGTCCTGGCCTTTATGGCCCTTAGCGCTTGCAGCCCAATTGTTTTGGCCTTTTGTTGTGCTTTGAGCGTATCAGCAAGTTTGATTGATGTTGCAACAAATTTTGCAGCATAATTTTGGGCTGACTTTTAAAATCCAAAGCGCTGAGTGTGTGAGAGCGAGATGACTAGCTGATAGTTAGAGACACGTAGGCGCCGTTAGATTTTAAATGGCAGCTTAAGAGCACATTATTTTATTGTGGCAAATTGTTGGAAGAACTTATTCGAAAAATAAATTAAATTTCATAATTTACAACAAAAGTTAGGTAGAAATATTCATCCTTTATACAAGCATGCATCATGCTCCACTTGCAACTGCAACATGTAAACAGATTATATTATGATGTTGCCTAGAAATATGGTTAATGAAGCTTTATCAAACCCAATAGCAGCAATTAAGTTAAAAGCAAACAGTTTAAAGCTTTGAACTGTTTACACAGCCAAGACAAGGAATGACAAACTGCCAAATGGGTAAATGGATGAGCGGATAAAAGACAGACAGACGGGAAAAGTAGGGGGGATAACTACATACGGCACAAGCAAATGCACAATGAGTTGATAATCCCAAAGGCAAACACACACATCGAGAGAAAGAGACAAGTGGAAAGGGAGTTCTGTAGTTGGGGGGATTCGTGCAGAGACCCTATGCATATAAGCATGCAAAAAGCCATAAAGCAACAATAATAAACGCGCATCATCATCAGCGGTTTGGTTTGGTTTGGTTTGGTTGCCATTGCTGTCAGCAGAAAAGTATGAAATATCATCTAAAATAGGAAATGCGTAAATGCGAAATCCTACGCAACGGAAACTGAACTCAAACTCAACGTTTCGCTGATTCCCATACGATTCAACACACAAATGCACAGCGAGTGTATGAAAGTCAATTTTTCATTTAGATAACTTTGACATACGCAAACGTCATGGCTTGCTTTAGCCCCCGAGGCGTGGTTATTCGGGGGAGGGTTGCTTGTCTATCTGTGTGTGTGTGTGTGTGTGTTGTGTGTGTGTTAGCTGCACATAACGATTTAGATTGGAGTTCAGCTAAGTTCCTGACATGCTGCTACTGATGGCGCCAGCCGGGCACAAAGCGACCGAAATGCGGGCAACATTTTGATAAATGAATATTCGCCGCTGTGGCACAAAGCATTCACACACATGTGTGTGTGAGTGTGTGTGGGTGGCTTAAATGAAATGTTAACAATTAAAAGCAGAAAGCGCAAATCCAACAAACGACACGAAAAGACTATCAAAATACATAATAAGCCGACAGAGTTGTTTACACGCGCGTTCATCTTAATACGCGGCGTATGCGCAATATTGCGATTATAAATAATAGGGGTTGCTTTTTAGTGTGTAAACTGAGCCAAACATTAACAGCAAAGGTATAAAGTGCCACAAAAAAGATAAACCTAAGCAAGCGACTTCAAGACGGGGTTTTTCATTATTTTTGTGTGTTGCTGTTGTTGTCTTTGTTGTATGGCGAATGAAAGCAAGTTATTTTGTATTTGCACAGCAAGCGCGCCTTACACATTGTTATAATCATAAAAAGTATTAAAAAGTAACAAGACAGCACAAAGGGAGAGAGGAGAGGGGAAGACACTACAAAGCTGGGCGGACAGGTGGATTCACGTTCGCCATTTGATGTTGATTGCCCATTTTTCGGAAGCTCCACTTGTTTACCTACTTGAGGAGCGACAAGAAGTGGCTGAAGCAGGGAAAGTTAGTGGGGGTTGGTTGGGGGATGGGGAGGATAAAAATCCCTCAAAGCATACTGTATGGAGAATCTGGTCGCGCGGCTTGTGTACAAAATTTGCGCTTGCGTTAGCGTGAAATGATGTTCAGGTAATAAAGCGAAAGCTTGTGGTTTGGCTAAGAGCACTGCACAGATGCGCTATCTTCAGGAGGTTTGGGTATTATCAGGTTAAGAGGTGTTGAAGTGCAATGTGCTTTAAATATGAGAGTGAAACCTGCAAAAGATGAAGAGATTATTGATTAAATAATGTATTGCTTGAAGCAAGTATGTTTTGAGTAGATTCGGGAAGTTCTTATTTAAGTCTTGAAGATTCTAAGTAAAACTCTTGACAAACATCTTTTAAAGCACTTCCTTGCACTTGATCAAAAAGTCTGAACTAATATACCCTTCACTTTAACACGTAGCGCATTACAATCATATTTCACGCTTTGGTTCATCCAAAAACAGGCAGCAAAAAACGGCAAAGTAGCCATATAAACAACAAGGATACCATGAGCAATATTTTATATAGCGCCAGCTTCTCATAACGAGTAAGGCTCGAAGATGGTAAATTTTAATGAAATCCCCTTAAGATGCAATCGAGCTTCGGGGCTTCTTCACCTTAAACTATGTAAGTATATAGTCCTTATGATGTAGGTAGAGAACATTAAACAACAACAGCTGCAACCGTTCGCATCTCATACATATTTTTTTTGTTGTTATTAAAGCTCTCTCCAGCTCAAAACTTAACCTTCAATATGGCAGCCGTAAATGTGCGCAACCACAAACACACTCACACACACAGTCACACAGTCACACTCACACCTTGAGCTTGGGGCACGTGTTGTTGTGTTTGCCCTTTCCATTTCAATAGCGGCTGCTGGACGCAGGTGTTGAGTACGTGGCAGGAGAAAGAGGAAGAGGAAGAGACTCGAGCCAACAAAGATGCCAGACCGACTTGGAAGCCACATCGAAGTACAAGCAGTTGCTCCAGACCAGACCAGCATTCAGTTGTGAAATGTTGGAAATTTTTATTTTATTTTATTTTTTGTCTGCGCACCTTGAAAATCCTTAGACTTTTGCGGCTCTCATTTTATTCCCTTTTGCGAATAGGAGCAAGGAGCAGTTGCTGCGTTGCATACCTTTTTGGCACTTTGTTGAATTTATCGCATAAGCTTTTCGCATACTTCCGGGTAATTGGCAACACCATGTTCTACACACACCTTTCTGTCTGTCTCTGTGTGTGTGTGTGTGTGTGTTTTGTGTGTGTTGCGCATTTAAAGGCGTTAAGGTGCAAATTTATTTCCACGAAACCTTTTCTGCCAACGTCCGTCGGAGTAATGAGCACTGTGTGCGTTATATTTTCTCGACCCTGACATATGGCCAGCAACCCCTGGCACCCCTAGCACCCCTCGCCCTGGTTAACCTGGCATCCCGGATGTTACATTGGGTCGCCTGGGTCTTGCGTTTGGACTGTCTGGAGCTGTGTATAGGCCCAAGCTCGTTAAAGGCGTCTGGAGTGCCTTTCTGGCATTTTTGCACTTGTGGTTTCATGTTATTGTTCAAAATTGTTAAGCACATTTAAGCCTGATTTAGTTGCATATTTATTGTATTTATGGGGCGGCGACGCCTCTACTTTTTTGCCTTCTCCTTATCCATACTCCATTTTAATGAGTTATGCAAACTGTTTGGGGTTCTTGGTACTTTATGTGCTTGGTGCGAGCTTAATGCGAACTGTTCAAAACGCCCCTAAAGATGCGGCCAAGAATCTATTTATTACTTCAATAAAGTGTGGAGTGGTTTTCGAGAAGTATTCTCAAGTAAGGTTATTGCTCTTGAGTGTTAAAATGATTTGTGTAAAGGGCTTTAGTTTTTAAAGTTGGTTGAAATAAAGAGGGATAGTTAAAGGGGGTTAAAATTAAATGAATATATTTTTTTTATATATTTTGCTTTCTTCAAAGCAATCAAACATAATAATGCTTAGTAAAAAATTCATATTTTTTTAAGGGTCAACAAAACTCAGGAAAACATTCAAGCAAATCATTGCAATTCAATGTTCTCATGTTTTATTCCACTGCCATTTCAGTTCCGAGTATAAAAAACATTCACAAAACTAACTCCAACTACTTACCACTATACCTTTCCTTCAGTCACAGCCAAAAGGACAAAAGGATGGCAAGAAAAAAACATGTCTCTTATCGTAATCTTTACCAGACAGCTGCGTTGACTTCCGTTTATAGCACAGTTCCCGTACTTAAGCTGCAACCCCGCCTTCCTTCTCCCTCCACTAGCGACCCTTTTTCGATGATGATGAAAAACCCCAACGTCGCATTGCTTTATGGCCATAAATATTTCATTATGAATTTTTGCTTGTATTTTCTTTCCTTTTTTTTTTCTTCCTGGCAGCGCATTTCAACATGCTATCTAGAAATAATTTTGCCTACGAAACTTGCGCCGAAATAAATAATAAAAAATGCAATCCGTTGCTGCTTCAATGAACCTTTACCGGCCAGCCAGCGGAAATTTTTGTTTCTACGCATCAAAATGTGCCGCACGGTAGGGTTAAGAATAGCTAAGTATTGATGCTTGGAGTTGGGTGGGAGGGTACACTCTCTGTGTTCGTGACATCTGCAGGTCGCATTAATAATTAAATCAAGCAATAAAAATTCAGCACGAGTGGCAGCCAAGCCCCAAACCTTTTGGCTAGAAAAAAAAGCACAGCTAAATAGCAAATTGGAATTCTTAGCTTTCGGGAGCCCTATGTCAAGCTATATGAATGTTGGGAAAACCACTTAAATTTTAATGTTACTTATTATTTTTTGACTTGGATTGAAAGGGCAAAACATAAGTAGAGATATATGTACTTAATCGTCTATATTTATATAGGTCTTAAAAATTCAAATTCTGTCTCTGAAATAAAAATCGCTTATAGCTAGAAATGTAATTGTTTTTTTTACAAACTTCCCCTTTGGAATTAAATATTAGCTAGGGTAGCAAAAACACATAAATCATTTATTTCGCGTGCAAAATTTTAAAAACCACACCCTAAAAGTATGCTGTGCAAAAGTTCGATTGACATTTTCATTGTTTTTGCAACACAATATATATACAGATAATTAAATATGTATGTATATTCTATTCAGTATTTATTTGCACACGAATTGCTAAATTCATAATAAATTAACATTGTCTTGGGGAAAATTGAAAATGCCGACTGCAACAACAACATTCTTACGCACGAATAATTCAGTAATGAAAATCGCTGCGTCATTGCGAGGGCACGAGAAACCCAAAATAAAAATAAAAAGTAACAAAACAAAACAGATTCCTGTTTACCATTTGGCTGCCAACGCAGCAGGAGGAGAAAAATAAGAAGAAGCAGAAAAACAGTGGCTGCTGCTGCTGCTGGCAAGATTGTTGTTAATATTTTGCTCAGTGCCTCGCAAATGCGATTAAAATTGTTAGAGAAAATTACGGCTAGAGATTTTCGCGCATTCTTGTTGGCCCCATTTTATATAATGTATATTGTGTTTATATATATAGAAAATCTTGTTTAATCTAATAAAAATAGTTTTGCGCTGCTCATAAATTCACAGATAGAAATTCCAGCTGCGTAAAGGAAATTACAACAAAATTAAGAAAGTTCCTGGCAAAACAAACGACCGCTCGCCGTGCGTGCAACTTCAACTTGAATCAATAAAAGCCGCATGGGGGCTAGCTTTTTCTTAGCTTCTACACACACAACCTACACAACCAACATACACAGCACACAGAAATTATACTTTTTTTTTTTTGGCTCCTCATGTATAAACTTCAGAGTTATTGTTGTTGTTATCATGCAACCCCGTTGCGCTTTGTTATAAACTTGCTGAAATTTTTATGAAAAGCATTCTCATCCGTGCTTAAGCCCTTTATACTTACTTTATAAGCCTTGGCCTTTCGGGTGTGCGCCCTTTGACGCTGTTACCATATCTTGTTGTTTGTTGTTGTTGTTGTTGTTGCTGCTGCCAAGGCGTTTGTAAATATTTTAATTGAAATTACATTTTTGGCTGGTTTTGCAGTTTTAGTACTTCACAAAGTCTTAGCTGCTTGTGCTTATCTGACGGTTTTACCTTTTGGTTTTTGCCTTGTCTTCACTTGGTTTTGGCCTGGTTCATGACTTTGGCAACTTGCCAAACATTTGTGTTATGAAAATTCCAAAGGCACAAGGCAAAAACACTAAGCAAAAATCAAGCTTTTATTTAATTTGTTTATTTCAAGAAGTAAATACTGGAGCTTTTCGTGTTTTTGTACAAATTTATAAAGATTTTTTTTATTTCCAAATAATCTTTAAATATGAAACGAATAGCTAAAATTTGATATCTGCTGCTTATCGTATTAAAACTCACACAATGTGTCACAAAGTCTGTCTTTTCTGACTTTATGGTAGTTTCTTTGTCACATTTGAGATGCACAAGTTGAGGCCACAACCCGAAAGTCACTTTTGCATTGAGTTTCAATGGCAGAGACCGAAAAGTTGTTCAAAGCAATTAGATAAAGGGCTTAGCTGATTTTAAAGTTTTTTTGCCCACTCACATCTCGATTCAAGTGTGTGTCAAGGGGAGCGGAGTGCAGATACATTTTTAAGAATCATCTTGGCTTTGTTTGTGCGCTATCAGGCAAAGAGTTGGCAGAACGTTTAATCAGCGCAAAGTTTTCGGACACAAGAAGCTGAAGAAGTTGTAAAGTCGCCAGCAGATGCAGTTGACCAAAGAGAAAGATACCTGTGTGTGTGTGTACCGAAATCTCATTAAAGACCATAACAGAAAGCAAAGTTCTATTTAGCTTGAATAATATTTGGGCAAGCGTTAACGGAAATGGCCACTAACTTGAGTGTTTTCCTGGCCGAGCTAAAACAAAGAAAAAATATTTAAGCACTTAAGTGCGGCAAAGGAGCGTCTCGAAAGCGGTACGGTCCAGTTTTGGTTCGGCTCCGGTTCAGTCTGAACCACTTCAGATCTCTCTCTCTCTCTCTCTCTGTCTCTCTCTCGCCCGCTTGCTGTGTGTGCGTGCGTCCACTCAGAAATTAGTTGTAAGATGAATGGCCCAAAGTCGCAAAGTTGTTCAGCTTTTACTTGGGATTTAGTGGCGGCGACGGCTGTAACTGGCTGCTGAGCTGAACTGAACCAATTCTTCCCTACCCCTAGCCCCCTGCTGTCAGCCTTGGCTAACTCTGCACGTCTTTGGCTCTCTACATCATGCTCTTTAGTCTTTATTTAAAGCAAAAACTTTTTTAATGAATGCTCTTAGTTTGTGCACATATTTTTAATGCATAGTTCATTAAAAAGCAACTTTCCTTTTGGCTAATGCTCTGCCTGACTATTTCCCTTTACTTTTTTTTTTCTATCAAAAGCGACTTTTTAGTTCAGGATTTATGCTCGCAAAGTGGCTTAAGTGTAAAGCTTATTCTATTAGTTGAGAGAACAGGCTCAAAATGGACTTGAAAATTGGTTTCGCAAATAGTTTACACACGCTGGTTGAATATTCTGCACTACTTATACTTAACTGCAAGTAAGTTTTAAGTAGTTTGAAATTTCCTTTTAATGCTTAAAGTAATGAAGTTGAAATCTTTTTTTTTAGTTAAAGCTTTTCAGAGCAAAAAGTCTCTACTGACTGCAAATATTTCTGTGTATTTTGACAACCTATAAATAATAACAATAATAGTATTTAAACTTTAAACAAAAATCTAAAAAAAATAACATCTAAGCTTTTAAAAACATTTGTCAGCCTTTTTATGGTGTTAACGTACACCATTAAGAGATGTGAAATAGTAGAATATGATTTTTTTCCAGCTCTTGTCAAATTGCATTGTCGTTGTTGGCACTGCCAAAAATAGAAAAAGGGCAAACCTATCAAAAAATGTTTTTGCAGCAGCATTTTTAGCCATTTCTCTGTTGTTGTTATTGTTTTGCTTTTTATGTACATATATATTTTGAACTGTTGATAGTCATATCACGTAGTATCAACGAAAAAAGCAGATACGCCGTGTATAATGGGATTTGTTTATTGGTATCATTTGCGCCAGCTTCTGTCTTTGCCGTCTACAGCAACAACAACAACAACAACGATTCAACAACCCTCTTTTCGAACGTATCCATTTTCGCTCCCCATGACTGCAGTTCCAAGTTTCGGCTTCGACCGAGAAAAAGTTTCGTATTGCGTTTTTAGAGTGCACACAACGCAACATAAGTAGCTAAAGTGGCCCGAAAAACGTACGCGTCGCTAATCCCGGACAACGCCAACAGGGCCAACAGCTGACAGCTGGGTACATATTGTGGGTGTAGCGGAGGGAAACGGGGGTATCCAGGTGCGGCGGGCACGTGATGCTTGAACGCAATATTGACACTTTCAACGACTTGACGCGCCAAAAGTCATAAAGGGAGTCAAAAAGTTTCAATGCCTCCGATTGCACTGGTGAGGAGCAGGACCTGGCTGGGTTAGCTGCCTGCATAAAAGTAAATCCATGGACTTTTGTGTTGCCACTTAAACTTTTTCGCACCCAGTGTGAAACCTTTGCCAGTCTTTAAGTGCTTCGGGGGGGACGACTGGACGTCTGGCCGGCTTAAGGGGAAAGTGGGGGGTAGTGGGGAGTAATGCTAGCTGTGTGTGTGTGTGTGCGTGTGTCGAGCATTATTTTCATTGTCGCATTTTTCATCATCACTGCTGCTTGAAGTTTTTATGGCTCTCTTTTAGCCCCTCTCTCTGCTCCTTGTGCCGTCTCTGTTTTGGCTTTGGCTTTGGCTTTGGGCTGCACCTGTGCGTCGCTTAGAACCGGAAGCTGCACATCTATGTAGCCATGTACGTGGGTGGGTTAGGTGGTTGGTCTGGTTAGGAGTCACGCTGGCTGCTTTCTAGTCTCGTCCAGAGGTTGGAGGCCGCATTGCAACGTTGCTTTCATTGTCTCTGTACAGGTTTTCGTCCTTTCTTTTTTGTTTTTTGCTCTTGTTTTTGGTGGTTGTGCGACCAAATCTCTTTTGAATTATTACTGTAATTACCGTTGAGTTTTCGGCTGCGTCCTGGCATCATCACTACTCCTGCTACATAGCTACATAGCCACTATAGCTGCTTGTGGCTGGGAACACTTGGAGCTGTTGTGACACCGCTGATGACTGTGTTGATCCGACGATTATGATTTTATTACGTTTTCGTGTAGTTGTGCTTTGTTTCCTTAATTTCGCTAGCACTTCTCGTTCCCGAGCCTGTGGCTTGAGTTATGGCACTCGATTTGGTTCCCTCTCCCCAACAATCAAATCTAATCGCTTGTAATGAAGCTCTTTTTTTTCGAGTTTTTTCTTTCCACTGGATTTTCCTAGTGATAAACGATGCGACGGCAAAAACTGTCGCGTTGAGCTGCGCGTTTAATTGTAATTGTGCCTCCGGGGGTGTTGGAATTCACAAATAATATCCTATGTATGCTAAGATATTTGTCTTCACAGCTTCGTTTCCTTAATGGTCAGCTAATCAAAATTGATGCATTTGCCGCGCTAAGGATCTTAGGATTCTCAACTAAAGCAAGTCTTCTTTTGTTTCTTTAAATGTTAATCCTGCTGGAAAACCCACACACAGCAAAACCTCAACCTCCCTAGCTTTTGTTTGCAACCACTACCACACTACACCCCGCTTAGCACACATTTAACTCTTGCTAGCTTCCGCTCGACTGTTAAGTAGAATGTAAACCGCGTCGCACATTCCACAATCCAAACAACAACTACGACAAACACTACCAGAACAACAGACAGACAGACAGACAGACAGACATAGTCGAGTGCAGCCATGTGCCTCATATGGCATCGTGTGGATTGTTTGAGAGGGGGGTTTGGGGGAGGGGAGGGGGGGGCAACGAATTTCGACACATGTTGCCGCAATAAAAATGTCAACACACACATAAAACATCTTCTAAAATGGCATTTGCACAGCACAGCGTTAAATTCCAGCAGCCGAAAAATTTGAAGCATAATAAATGGCGCTATGCCTGGGCGAACGATTGCCACACACACACACTGAGAAACACACACATACTAACAGCTGGAACGTGCTTAAAGTTGTGGGGCTCAGCCATACGCACATTGTTGGCCATTAAACACGCATTCCTTGGCCATATATAAATTTATAGACCAGATGAAGAAGGAGCACAAGACGAACAAACGCCAGCGAAAGTGTGAGCCAAAAGGAAAGTGTTGGAAAGTGTGTGTGTGTGTGTGTGTGTGTGTGTGGGTAAGGAAAGGGGGAGTTTCAGTCAGCTGCAGGCGAATGAAAATGCGAGCAAAGAGAGAAAATGGTGAATGTGTCGCTTACAAAAGTCGCGAGACGCTTTCACTTTTCACTCATTCTCCACCCAGACAGCAAATGGCCCCAAAAAGTCGTAGTTTTGTCTGCTGTCGAACTAACTACCCCCTTTACCAGCCCCCTTACCAGCTGCCTTACCCTGCCTATGTGTGTGTGTGTGTGTGAGTTGAATTTAAAAAAAGAAATTGATGCTGCCTTTAATGAGATAATCTGCGCTCGCAGTGCTCATTTTATGTAATTGAAGGTTCACTTACCGTAACCCCCCGCTACCACCACATCCATCCTGGCACAACACCACCACCACCACCACCACCACCACCACCACCACCACCACCCGCTGATTACAAGTGCTGAGCTGCCCAGGGGCGTGGTAATGATAGTGCCCCAGCCCGTACGTGCGTACAGCTCGTCCTTGATGGGAGCCTGTGCAGCGTGGCTTGGGTTTGGGGGCTTCCATCATTGCGCCACATGCAGCAGCAGCAGCAGCAGCAGCAGCAGCAGCGGCAACAGCAGCACACAAGAGTCTCGGCATGGTAATCTGCAATAAATGAGGCATGTTGGAAGATTTATTTGATTGCTTTATTTAATATTTTAGAAAAGGCAGATGTTTCGCTACCGATAAAACCCTCCAGCCCTACCATGCCCTTAAAGATAAGTACAGAATAGGAGAGGCAGGGGGTTGAGGAAGCTTGTAGTTGCTGACGTTGAATTATGACAGACGTAATGAAATTTTTAAGGGGCACCAAAAAGGCAACAAGGTAAGTGTAAGTGTTATTTTGCATTGTGACAGTTGTTGACATATAAATGAAATGTCTAAGCGAAAAAACAGAAGAGAAATTTACATATTTGTAATGGCATAACAAAAAGAGCGGAAGGAATATGATATATGGCTTGGAATATCAAATTTGATAGGAGTCCTTGCTATAAAAACGTTTCCAACTTAAAAGTCAACAAAAGTAGTTGATTTATATCAGTAAAAGAATAAACTTTTACTTGTACTTCTCCCTATTCTATCATAAAATCTATTGAAATCTGCTCTCATAAGTAACCTCAGTTCAGTTCATTAAAGAAATTTCATATGTCTAATCCTAAACATAAAAATAAATAGCTCATACGCCCCATAGTTCGATGGGGTTAACCTTGATGGCTACTGTAACGCGTCTTCTTCCATATGGCTTAACTCTGTCAGGCCAACAGAGAGACCTTCCCACATCAATTACGTTTATGGAGCGTTCGCTTTCCCTGAACACAACACAATAAAACACAATACGCATACGCAGCGTAGACCAACACACACATGCAACGTAAACGTGCAGCAACTAACAACTAAATTTCATTAAGCCGCATCGCACAAATTGAACTACAACAGTCGGTGGCAGCAACAACAATGATAAAGGAGGACCATGCAGAAAATTTAAGTGCCCTAGCGACCAGAGAGTAAAGTGGAGTGTCTGCCCCACGGCACCACCAAACGAACCAATTTCGTAGCGGGCAGCCATGTGCCCCAAAAAAAGCAAAAATGGAAGAAAAGTGGCAGCAACGGCAGCAGCAGCAGCAGCAAGTCGTGCATGAAGCGCAGGGCACGAAAAATCAGGCAACAGAGCATGACAAGCAAAACGCAACGTAGCGCATCCTGTGCCGCCATTTGCCACCAGTGCCACTGATGCCACTGCCACTGCCACTGCCACTGCCACAAGCACAGATCGCCGGCTGCTGGCCAACTTGAAAATGCTTCGCTCTCTCTCTCTCTCTCTCTCTGTCTCTGTCGCTCTTTATGGCTGGCTGAGTCGCACGCTCGTGTGATAATAAAATGAAAAGTTTGAGCCAAAAGCCATGGAGCAAAAGCGGACGATGGCTAACAACACAACACAACACAGAACACAACACAGGCGACCAACGGTGCGCCGCATGTCTGGCATATTTAATTTATTTATTTTATGCAAATTTTGGATAATGTATCTGCGGCCGCAGGACACAAAACAACAACAACAACAACAATAACAACATCAAGGGGTTTCCTCTAAGGTGGCGCATCATCAACTACAACCAGCAAAAGCAAAAGCTACAGCTACAGCAGCATCATCCAAAAAATTCTAATGAAAACAATTGTTGCCAAACCGCGCACAAAATTATGCTGCATGCTGCCACGCCCACACTACTACTCAGAGCAAGTAAGAAGGCTCTAGTCGAGATTTCCCGACTAGGAGATACCCCGAACCCCATACTTATCGCGTACAGTCATTGTCTGTATGCACCTGTGACTAAACTTCAATCTTCGATATCTCTGATGTTTCTCAACCGATTTCAATGAAGTTTTCAGAAAAGTTCGATCGTTACCCATTATTTCAACCCCCATTTTTTACATTTTCCAAATTCGAGATTTTTTTGTAATCGATTCCATGTGTATATCGGAAACCAGAATAGTTATCGATAATTTGAAACAAACTTGTTCTGCTTATGGTATAGGAGAACTTATATTCTAAATCTGAAGTCTCTAGCTCTTGTAGTCTCTGAGATCGACGCGTTCATACAGACGGACACGGACAGACGGACATGGCTATATCGACTCGGCTGTTGATGCTGATCAAGAATATATATACTTTATGGGGTCGGAGATGCTTCCTTCTGCCTGTTACATACTTTTGCACAAAACCATTATACCCCTATTACCCATTTTATGGGTTCGGGGTATAAAAATGCCAACAACCTCCCCCTCCCCCTGGAAAACTAACTACTACCTAGCCAAGCAGGCAACGGCTGGTTTGCGGTTGCCACAGCGCGATATTTAGCATTACACGGTTCATTGTCTAAAGTGGCGCCCAGGGAGGCACCTCCAACCGCCCCCCCTCGCCATCCCATATACATATATTGTATTTATTCAAAAGTTTGAAGCCGCCTGCTTGCACTAACTACTAATGTGCGGTTGTCTCTCTCTCTCTTCTCTCCCTGTGTGTGTGTGTACTTTTGGTGGGCGTGGCATTTGTGAGCAAGTTCTATCTAGCGCCATTTGCTTTTTATTGTTAAAACTGCTAAAAAGTTTTACCATAATTTTTGCTAGCTTTTTTTTGTTGTTGTTGCTACTTTTTGTTCAGTTGCAATAACGAACGAGATCTGAACACGCAGATACAAAAGTCGAAGCAACAATATCCTTTGAAAGCAACGAGATTAAAAATTATGAAATACAAGAAAAAAGAGATTGAAAATTATGTTGTACTATATTATTTCTCACAGTGCACGCGCTTGTATTTAAATATTTTTCGTCGCTACTTGACGTACTGTAAAATGCATACACCCCGTAGCTATATTGAGTTATGTTTGAAAAGGATTCCATGCTGTGCTTAGCAAAATATTACGTATACGTGCGGTGGGAATTTTTTTTACTAATTAAAATGAGTTTTTTTACGCTGACGTTTGCCGTGCCCAGGCAAAAACTTAACATGTAATTCCCACACAGATTTGCAATTCCGGAATAAATGGAAAATGCTAAAAACAAGTAGAAAAAAAACAAACACAAATATTTCTGCAGCTCATAAATAAGTCGTAGGCGCCCCCAAAAAATCCTTGCTACATGTGAATACGCGCGCAATAAATTAGCATTAAAAGTGCCTTGGGGCGTGGTTAATGTTTTTTTTTTTTTAACCTCTAGTGTTTTTAATTTTATTTAAGCTGCACCTTTTGGGCGCTCTTTAGCCAACTATCACGTGCAGCTTATAAATTCAGATTGGGGAGCCCATTTAAAAGGATTGGGAATCGAAAGGCTGTCGGAAAAGTGATTAACTCTGACCCTTTCTGTAATTGAATGTTGTCCTTTGGGCTCTCTGCCGTTTGCGCAATTGTTTGTGAAACATTTGCGACTTCAACCCTGGCTTGGTTTCGTTTATTCTTTCTATTTGTTTTGTGTGTGAGGCTTTTGAAAACGTCGCTTGCAGTCCATTTACCTGCACAATTGACTGATTTTCTAAGCGCCGACATTTGTTGGAAACCTTTTTTTATTTGTTTGCTTTTTCGGAGCAAAAGTAAAAGAAAAGAGTTTAAAGTGCTGCTGCCATCACAATTTATGCAGCTGCATGAAAGCAATTTAATTTAAGTTGTATTTTAAAGGAAGAATTTGCATTTTAAAGTGACTATTTATAGCTTAAAATCTTTCTCCATTTCTAGCTCTCATATTTTAAACTTAATCTCTTTTAGTTCTTAACAAGCTTCCATAGCAAAAAATAGTTTTTCTTGCAATAGTATTTTACTTTCGCAACATCATAAATATTCACTAGCCTTGCGACAACACAAAAATTACATTTCTCCTGGTCAGTTTTCCTCTTGTTTTTTATTGTGTGTGTTTCAGTTTTTGTTTGTTTTTTTTTGTTCTTGGGTTGTTATCTCAGTTCAGTTCATATAAAGAGCGCATTTCCGGCTTACCCTCAGCATATTTATGCGCATGTTGGTCCGAGGCAGGCAATTTGCTGCTTTACAATAAGTGCCAGGACATAAAAATAATAATTATGCTTGTACCTTTTATGATTATGGTGTGAAAACAACAATTGCTCGTGCGTTGTAAGTTGCTTGCCGTTTCGTGCCATGTTTTTTTGTGTGTATTTATTTTTTTTTGGCAAAGGACAAACGAGAGCGACAATGACAGCGACAAAAACTCCCACACACACACACACACATACGTACACTCTAGTTGGGATTTACGAGCTGTGAAGGTGGGGAGAATTATTAAAACAACAATGCTTGAAAAATATATATAAAGTGGAGGACGTATGGTCTTAGGAGTGCAGCTGGGAGATACCCTATAAATAAATATGTGTATCGTATACTTAACATTTGTTTTTATTGGAAATATCTTTTTGGTCTTACTCATGTCTTTAAAAAACTACTAGAAAAGCAGAAACAAAATATATTTAAGTTTTTCACTTACACATTTAAAATTTTGTAATTGAATATGGTTGACAATTAAGCTAACATTTTTAACAGGGTGTCTTGCTATTGTCAGGCATTAACCGCAACAAGAACAACTCAATGTTATTGCTGGCCTTAGTGGTGTGAGTAAGAGGATTGGTATAGCATGGATGCCATGCTATACATATAAGGCAAGAGGCACCTTGGCCTTAACATTAAGCTTAGCGTGGCTTTCAGCACAATAAACAAAAAGTAATTTTCACAAATTTGCCAACTTGTAAGCCACGCCGAAAGTGGGCGAGAAAGCGCTGCCGAAACCATTGGAATTTATGTGGCGTGCAGTTGTTGCGTCTCATCGCCCCTCTCCACCCTCTCCTGCCCCAACTTCGACTCTTATTGCTCGTTCGCTTGTTTCTATTTGCTGAGAGTGGACGCAGGTGTTTTGCGGTGCCTGCGTCGTTAGCTAGTACAAGCCAGACAGACGATGTTGCTTCTTAATACCGGATACACAAAGTTTTGTTAAAAGGAAACTGTCGCGACGCCATTTATTATGGCAGTCTGAAGGGTCGTTGTCGCCCCACAGATATCGCTAATGTGTGTATCTTCCAAAAGCCCTTAAAACGAAACGATTTCTCTCTCTCTCTCTCTCTCTCTGTCGCTCTCTCTTGCTCTGTATATGCATACACATGTCTATATATGTACGAATATATCCGCATATCCATCCTGGGTCCTTATCATGCGCGCCTAATTCAATCAGCCGTGGCAAATTAAAGTTCCATCTCTTGGCCAAGTCAAGCGATGAAGCGTTTGAATGCCACGAGAAAAATTACATAGATTGCGACCCTTCGGTCAGGGTCAAAGTACGATTATTTGACTTATGCACAAATGACACTAGCTGAAATGTGATTTAACCAATTATTTCAAAGGTCTTCTTTTCGAGCTCTTTAAACTTCAAAGCTACTTTTCGTGTGTTGAGATGCAGTGTCAGAGAATGGAATCTCATTCTTCCCAATCCTCCAACTTAATCTTAAGCTCATTTTAAGCTAATGTCATTGGGTCTGTAGCATATGTGCATAAATCTTAGCCCATCTCAACCCCCAAAAAAGGGCTGGCCGAGCAGCATGAGCAGGACAATTGGAATTGCTAAATGCTACAAGGACAATTCAAGCATGTAAATTAAAGCGCTAAAAAAAAGGGAAGCAAAAAGAAAAGAAAATCAAGAAAAGGGGAGCAAACAAAAGGGACAATGCAAGCGAAATCAAACTCCAGTTGGCATCTTCTGCTTTTTTTTTGTGCGAGACTTAAAGACCAGCACAAGGATATTGGCAACGTTGGCGTCGATGGCGGCGCGCAAATGAAATTAAAGGCGAGCAAACAAGTTACGGTCAGACAATCAGCAATGGGCCAAAAGGACACTGGATAAGGACAACGGAGCAAGGGACACAAAGTGCGTTGTGCTTTAAGCAATTTCATTTGCTAACAACGCCTTCACCCCTCTCGCAGTCCCTCATCCCTTTTACAACTGCCTGTGGGAGCCGGGAGATTGATTTGTGCTGCCTCAGATCCTGGTTCCTGTCCGTTCCTGTTCGCTGGCCTGCGTGCCCTTTGATTAAATTAAATTTCATGGGACATATGTACACATTGAACCGAATTGGGCAGCTAACGGTATTTTTTCGGGGTTTTTTTTTTGTGTTTGTTGTTTGCCCGGATTTGAAAGAAAAGTGTTGAAAAATGGCGCGTAATTTGCAGCAAATCCTTCGTGTAATTTGTTTGTCAACAAATGAGTGTGTAAATGTCGCACATTTAACATTCCACTTTTACTTTTTCTTCTCTGGGTTTTTCTTGACCTCTCTTTGGACACTGTGACATTGTCTAATGAGTTAATTAGGCTGGTTTATACGGGTAGTTGTGAAAGAATAACGTTTTGGGTTAATCAGTCGACGAATTAAATTGATGGGTCAGTCCGCCTAATGATTGGCCTTTATATAAAGACGTATGAAGATAAATACTGGGTAAACGTAGCGTTTAAATGATGATATCAAATTAGCTAAAGACAAAGAGAGAAAAATTATAAAAGAAAAGTTTTGGGTAAAAGGAAATGGTTTTTAAATTAATAATAAGAAAGATATAAATGAGAATAGGATTTATAGATTTATTGAAGGCTATTTTCAAAGCTTTAAAAAATCCTTAAAATATTGTACATACTTTCATAAGGTTGACTACTAAGTTTCCTTCAATCTGCAAACATTTTAATATTTTTTTACCCCATAAAAACTCTTTAAAGTATTTCAGCACCCCTAAAATGTGCACAGTTCACATGTGCCCCAGTCAACTATAAAAAGCGCAATAACGTAAATAATGTAAAAGAAAATATGAAATAAATAAATATCAAAAAATGAAGGAGAAAGGAAAAAGAAAATGCATAAAATACTCTCTCCCACGTTTGTCGAATGAAAAAAAATGAAAAACAATTGAGTGGGAAACAAAAACAAAGTTAAACCCAATACATTAATGGTATTTGCATTTGTACTGATTTTATTTGGTTTTTATTGAATTGATAAAATCACGAACGACAAACGCCAGGGACAAACGAGAGGGATGCTCTCCTTCCTGCCCTCAACGTTGGTCCTTCGTTCTGCTGCCAATTTGATATTCCGATTGCAATTTATGTGCGCACACTGTAATATACATTACATATGTGCGTGTGTTGTTCGTGTGTTTGGGTGAGTGGGTGAGTGGGTGTGTGGGGCGTGTCAGGCAGAGTCGTTGTGATTCTTTGGTATCCCCTCCTGCCCCTCACCATCAACCCCATTTCATTTCAGCTTTGTGTTTAAACATCTGCAATATGCTGAGCAAAGCGCGAGGGTTGAGGCCAGTTTCACGAGTTTGAGCTTTTGGGTGGATCAATGCAGTCCGTTGTGGCTGTCTCGTCTCTGTGTGTGTGCGCTTGTTTATTTGGCACACACAATGCGTTTCCTCCTCTGAGTGAATGGGTTGGTGGTTGGGGGATTGGTTTCGGTTTGAATTGGTGGCTTGCTGCCTGTGGTTGTCGTTTAATGGAATTCCGCTCTTGCATTAAATGTGACACACAGAAGCTGCCAATTGGAATGCACACGCACAACACACTCAAAAACACACACACACACACACACACACTCAAACAGACAGTTACAGTTAAACAGGACACTGTTCTGGATCTGTGTTGCGGTTTAGCTTGTTTAAGTGTTAAATTAACGTTTTAACAGTTTCGATTATTCCGCCAGTTAATTTTTAATGTTCGAGCGAACCCAAAAAAATGTATAAACCGGACCCAATTTGATAGCTAGCACATTTCCGTAACCTGTTTTTGTTGTTGTTGTTGTTGCTGGCAAGTTATATGCTTAGCTGTACAATTTCATTAGTTTAATTAAAATTTTACATGCAAGACGTATGTATATGTGTGTGTAAGTGGGTGTGTGTGTATGCTTGCTTCCTTTTCAAATTGAACCGCAAAAGTTTTCGGCTGGGTTCCAAAAGGATTATGTTAGTGCTTTTGTCATTTATGTGGCCCATTGTTGCACTTGACTAACGTTGTTGTTGTCGTTGTTGTTCTTACTGTTTCAGTTGTTGATGTTGCCACAAAGCTTTTGGCCACATGGCATTCATTTCAATTTGCTTTGCTGCTTTTGTATCCTATAAAAGCCAAAGCAATCGAGCTTGGTGTGGTGAGTTTCCATTGTAATCTTATTAAAGATATAAAAACTTAAAGTTATATTTAAATAATTAGTCTACAAAATTATATTTCTTATGTAAAAGCAAGAGATTGTATATAGCTATCTAAAATCAGAGTAATGGATATCTTATTGTTGTCTTTTGCCTTATTTAATCATTACTCTTGCGGTCAAACAACTCAGAAGTTAGCTTTTGCTGCAAGTAGTTGCCATTGACAGGCAAAATGTAACCACAGTTTTCTTCTCGTTTGTGCCCATTGTGGCTAGTTTATTCAGCATCTTCTTCAGACTTCAGACAGAAACTAAAACAAATGTTGGCCCAGAATCAAGGCCACAAAAAATGTTTGCGGTTGCTGACGAAAATGTTCGGTCTTCTAACGAAAACACATTAAAATTTAATGTGCGTTAAAAGCAATGAATGAATGTGGCTAAGCAAAGATACGAATTTTAATATAAGATTTGTCGCATTTTGCTTATTGCGGTTAAACGCCATTCAAAGTTGTTAAACCAAGCTGAAAGCATTGCACAAAGCAATGAAAGTCTTAAAGAAAAATGAGCTAAAAATGTTACCCTTTAATCTATATAATTTATAAATTTATTTGCTAGCTATAAATCACGCACCGGCAGATTCTGTCAACTATTTATAATCTGTTATCAGACTCATTTGCTAATCCTATTAAATAATACTCTATATCGCAGCTAATAACAATTTATGAATTTCAACAGATGTGCACAATTTGTTATCCTATTTTTTTTTTTGTCTGTTCTGTGCTTTTTTCCCTCGAACTGCTAATGAACTCTTGGCGTGTAAAGGATATCTAAACAATAGCCGTCATGATTGTGTGCATGGTGCTCACCTTTCAGCAGAACTGCCAGACGCGGCCCACACACAATTCAATTATTATTTTATAATTAATATTTTGCACATTAGAAACGCATCAGCAGCAGCTGGAAACAGGGAATACAGGGAATATACAGTCATTGGCTTAGCACACGCAATCATCAGCTGAAGCAGAAGGACAAGTAAGAGGAGCAGCATCAGAAATAGGGGGAAAAAAAAAACCAAAGCGTGTTGCGTGTTTCATAAAAGCGAAAGAAAAACGAGGAAAAATTAGGCAAAAGTTTCATTGAAAGAAGAGCCAAGGACAGGCAAAAGCAATTAATGAGAGCGCATCAAAGATATTAAGAGGAAAATCTCATTCTCAATACGAAAAGTGATAAACTGCGCATTAGAAAATATATTTTTTCTCACATAACCCCAATCTCTAATACTATTAGTAAGTAGGTAGAATAAAGCTTTAAACTAACATCTTGAATAGCACACCATCATTATAATTTTGAAATTTTTTATAACACTCTGCAGCTAATAACACCTTATCTTTAAGCTTTTATATTGTCTAGCCAGAAATCAAATTAAAATTCAATCTAGCATGTAATTATGACTTTAGCAGCTGCTTGCACAGCCTGCATGATTGATATGTATATTTTTATACATGGCAGGGTGTCACATGCATATTTATTAAGCAGACCGGCTCTAAGGATAAACAGAAAGGATAACATCATGCCTGCTGTCAGGTTTTATGCAAATTGTCAGTGGCTTCATTTTAAACTCAATTAAGAGCAAAAATATTTACTCGATAGCCTAAGATTGATAAGTTTTTAACGAGTTGGCGTTGCAGCAAGTGCGAGACTAGAAAATACCCTGCAATTATTAAACTTTCTCTTGGCACTATTTCCTTTTTCTGACTTTTCTGCTTACATGGTATGGAGCGAAAGATAAAGCTTGTTAAATGTGTAGGCGTGACTGTCCAACTAGCAAGCTGGAGCTTGGCACACTTAAAGTGTGGCAGAAAAGTGTTGCATGTCCCTCTTGTTGCTGCCACATGCGAGCATATCATACACACATAGTATATATATAATTATTCCTTGGCTGCCACTTCTCGTTCTGCCAGCCAGTAGCAAGTCCCCGAAGTCTACTTAATTATATTGTCGTAACTTTAAATGTCATTTTGCCAGTGTGTGTATGTGTGTGTGTGTCTGATGGACATAGAGTCGGAGTCGTAATTCAGAGTCGCCACTTGCAGAGACAAATTAGTACGACGTACGTGGTCTTTGTGGCAGCAGTCGGCAGTCTAAACAACAACAGCATTGAGATTCATGTGGCAAAGTCAGGCCTGGGCAACGCGTGCCGTCTCTGACTGGCCTAATCCCGGTCTGCTCTTTCATCTTTAGCCAGCGCAGGGAGTAGAGGGGTGGGGCAAGAAACTTAAAATCACAACTCTGGCATTTGTTTCATGATACACATTTACCAACTTCCGTTTCCGCTTGCCCCCACTTCGGCTGCGTGACTCTTTCTCTTGCTCTGTGTGGCACAATGTTTAGTCGTAAATATGTTGAGCATATAATTCATCTGGCCAGATAATGCAACAAAAGCTGCCAAATCCGAATGTATGACTCGTTCTTTGTTGAGACTTTGAAATCGCATTATAATTCTGCTCATGTAACTTTTATTCAGCAAAATTCAACTCTCAGCAATTAAATGAGGAATACAATGGCATGGGAAAAACCCAACTGACCAGTTTTGAACAAGTTACAATTGCAGTTCATAGCTGACAGCTGATGCTTAAAATAATAAAATATTTAAGTCATTAGCATTGTGCATTTAATCTGCTGCTTAAAAATATGAGCTAAGTAAGATGAAACTGTGTAAAAGAACTTAATTGTAGCTATTTATCGAGAAACTTAACTTGTTTTATGAATGTTAAAGCTTTTTATACCCCGAACCCATAAAATGGGTAAAAGGGGTATAATGGTTTTGTGCAAAAGTATGTAACAGGCAGAAGGAAGCATCTCCGACCCCATAAAGTATATATATTCTTGATCAGCATCAATTGCCAAGTCGATATAGCCATGTCCGTCTGTCCGTCCGTCTGTCCGTCTGTATGAACGCGTCGATCTCAGAGACTACAAGAGCTAGAGATTTTGAATGTAAGTTCTTCTATTCCATAAGCAGAACAAGTTTGTTTCAAATTATCGATAACTATTCTGGTTTCCGATATACACACGTAATCGATTACAAAAAATCTCAAATTCGGAAAATGTAAAAATGGGGGCTGATATAAGTGACGGGCATCGCACGGTTGTTGTACCTATTTAAAAAAAATAAGACATTTGATGCAATCGTTCTACATATATTATGGAGATCGCCCGGACTTGAGAGGTTCTTAAACTTTGTTCATCAAACCGCTGCAAACGCGCGATTATTGACTCTCGGGCGTGGACTTGAGACGTTCGCAAATTTTGACAGCGACGCGTATTCTCTCTGACTTGCAAGATGATTTTCAGCTTCTGATGAAGATTCTCCATCACGACGTATTTTTATTGGCCTAGCCTGTAAACTTTTCTAGTTGACATCTTGATCTTTTAGGCATCTTAATCTTGAAATGATGAAACGAACAAAAAATATTAATAATAATAATTTTAATTTACAACATTAAATAGTTGACATACCTACAGCAGCGCCACCTACCGGGTCCAATTGTATTTTTAAGGCCGAATTTCTCAATGTCCGGTTAGGCAAACTATTCTAAGTTTAGTCGAATTTGAGTTTCTCAATGTTCGGTTAGCACTTACTTATCCGATGCCTGGAGGTCTGTTTAACACTTATACCTATTCACCTAGAATACTCAAATAAACCTTTTGGAATTCTGCTTCATAAAAAAAATAAACAATTCAAGTGTCAGCTTGAGTCAGCTGTTCGCCTTAGGATGATTGTATCGTATTTATATACAGAATTGACATAAAGATGAAAGGTAACGTTGGCATTGAGAAAATTAAATAGCTTTACCGAGAAAAAAACACCACGAGAATCCACTACGAAAATAGTAAATTTTACTATGCGGGTTTTAACTATGAAACGTAGTAAAAATCAGTATAAACAATGTTGATTCAACTAAAAACATAGTTAAACAGCAAAATGAACATGAAACGTATTTACTTTTAAGTGCCTGCACCTTAAAACAAAATGCGTAAACTTCAAAATGACAATGCATGTTCATTTTAACGTTGAACCATATTTATTCCAACTATGCGCGCATTATCAAATATTAAAATTTAAGATTAAATGTCCGTTATAATAAATTATATTTAATTCTAAAACTCTTCATATTGAGATTTACTATGTTCCGCATTCAAGTCAAAAAGCAGGCATTTTGTTCCCGCACCGAAGCTTTTCCGTTTTAATTCAAAACTAACTGCATACGAAATGTGTTCAGCAACAGCGTAATGGTGAAGGCATCCGCTAAGTAAACGGGAGATCCAGGTTCGAATCCCATCGCAGGTCATCACATTTTGTATTCGGTGAGTTTTGATATAAACTAATTTTCATCTTTCTAGCATTTTTAATAATTTAAATTATATTTCTAACAATTCTAGAAGCCGCATGCGAGTGTATTAAAATCAACAGTTGTCATACTTGATTTTCAGGTGTCCGAGATGTTAAAATGAAAAATTCCATATTCAAATTTAATATGAACAATATTCGAAAATTATATTTTTGTGCATCAATATTTACATATCCAACACCTTAATTTAACTATGAAAAATGTTAATTTGACTATTTCATAGTAATTCTTGATTTAACATTTTCACTAGTCAAGTTTACCATATTCATGTTTAAGATGAAATTATACCCGAAAATAGTTAAAGTTACCATGAATATGGTTATCTGTACTACGTTTTTCCCTGAGTGTTAATACTATTACGCGGTTTCCCGAAGAAGTGAAGCATTTTTCCGCGGTAAAAAGTAGCCTATGGTCATCAGGAATAATTTCGGCTTCTACGGGAAAAAGAATTTTTCAAATCGGTCCAGTAGTTTCGGAGCCTTTTCAATCCAAACAAACAAACAAACAAATCTTTGCTTTTCATATATTAGTATAGATAGATGCCAACGAACCGTCGTCAGCCAGACGTAGCGCATGGTAATATGATCAACCACAGGCGCACAAATGCTGACGCGGTAATATCACACGTGCTGACCTGACCGCCTTGCATAAGCAGACGCCAGAGCAGGTATGCACATAATCATACACATACTCTTATATGCAAGAATATAGAATATGAGAATACATATAAAGTATCCGAGGGCTCCACGCCAAAGAATTTTACAAATAAGAACATTCGAAAAACGCAAGCCCAACGACAAAGTTTGTTCTCTACGTAATTTTTAAGCCACACCAGTCATTGGTCTCCACCTTTGGTCCTAAGCTTGATGAATCTCGGGGGCAAGGTCCCCTGAAGCCAAACTAGCAGTGTGTCGCAGAAGCAGCATATTTATGTTTTTTCCTCGTATTAAATTTAAAAGTTGTCCCATATCAGGGTATACCAATGTGTTTATGATGGCCAGGATGCCGATAGCAAGGCTATTTCCTTCACGGAGGGAGGATGGAGCAGGATCTGCAATACTTGGAAGCGAGTGATTTTGGCTGAAAACATCTTGAGTGACATGAGGAGCAACCGGGAGTTGTCCTATAGCGGGGGATGCCGGTAAGGTTGTGTTGGCCAGATTATCAGTTGCCAAACTGTTACCTACACGGTCATCAGCTGCTAAGCCATTGCTTTTTGGATGATTATTAAGAGTTTTGGTGAGTGCTAGAGAACTCATCTGCACAAAAATTAATTGAAAATGCATTTTAATAGCGTGAAAGCATCACTTTTTTTTGCGATCTTTTCTTTCACTGTAATTAAGTAAAACCTGTTTATTCACGTATATTAGCAAAACCAACCCCCCCTTACTTTAAGCATCTGGGCAGAATGGCAGATGTGAGTTTTGATTTAGCACCCAAAACACTAAGTTACACCAAACAAGTAATAAGGCTCTAGTCGAGATTTCCCGACTAGGAGATACCCCGAACCCCATACTTAACGCATCTGTGACTAAACTTCAATCTTTGATATCTCTGGTGATTCTCAACCGATTTCGATGAAATTTTCACAGATTTTCTTTATTTTGTCTGTATCAAGTTTCCTAAACTTGTTTCACATTTTCCAATTTCTTTATTTTGTTATTATCGATTCCATCTGTATATCTAGCTCTTATAGTCTCTGATATCAACGCGTTCATAGAGACGGACAGAAATACGGACATGGCTAGATCGACTCGGCTGTTGATGCTGATCAAGTATATATATACTTTATGGGGTCGGAGATGCTTCCTTCTGCCTGTTACATACTTTTGCACAAAACCATTATACCCCTTTTACCCATTTTATGGGTTCTGAGTATAAAAATACCAAGCGACTTTTGCAACTTGTCATGTTTTAATTGTTGCTTAACACTTACGTTGTAGCAAACTTACAACGATTTTTGTAGTCAAGGGTTGGGGTCTAGCACAAAGTGCAAACTTGATTCAGTACAAATTGTTGTTGGAGAGGCTTGCACATATACACTTTTGCACTGATACAATACTTCGTGAACAACCCTAATATTTTGTTTACCCTGTTAAAAAAATAAACAAAATTTGTTTTATTTAAGAGTGTCTTATTATATGCTGAATTTGCCACCTCTTTTTTTAAAGTATGGCACAGTTTTAATATTCATATTTATTTAAAATATTGACAGACTTTTGCTTCATATGCATATACTTATGAATATACAGTTCGATTGGTCAAGGTTCCACCGTTAAATAAACTGCTTCAATAAAACATATGTAAAATTCAGTATTTCATATACATTTATTTTGTTGCCTCCTGCTCTTTGACATCCAATTCATAAATTAATTTTTCTGACACATTTATGTAATTTGTTTTTAATGTTTTGTTTATATTTTGCTAAAATCCAATTCTCGCATTTTTTTATTTCTGATATAGTGCAGATATGAATAGTGGAGAAATTTCGTAAAACCAACATGGAGATTTCTGCGGCAATTATTTATAGAGATTTTTTATAAATTTTCGGTATCGGAAAAGCGCTGCTACTGCCATGACGGCTTTAATTTGAATATCTACAGTTACAGATTTGAGAGTCTTGTTAAACCAAATCAGAATTTAAATTTGCGGTATTGGAAAAAGAGTTGCTACTGCCATTACGACGATAACTTGAACTACTACAGTCACAGAATTGAGAGTCTTGTTCAACCAAATTCGAATTTAATGGTGCCCTTAATGGTACGCCTGTGCAGACTGGGCAGCTGTGATCAGTGTGAATTAGCGCTGAACGAAGTACTTTAAATAGATAGTACACTTACTCACTCGTCTCATCGATTCTTAAATTATGCTTAGGCCGGTTGTAAAGACACATCAAGTGGTGGGCCACATACAGTACAGAGAGCAAAAGAAGGGCACTTAAGAGCAGGCCAACCCAGAACATATTCTGAAACAAGTAAATAAAAAAAATGTTGAAGACATGCTTTTATACGCTTTCTTGCATACATTTGTAATCGATTTTAATTAATAAAAAAAAAAAAAAAAAGTTTGTGTCGGTCGGGGCTCGAACCCACGACTTTCGGCCTATGAAGCGGCAGTCTTTCCTCCATGCCACCAGAGCTCGTGAACTTTTGCAGTCAAATTAGTAACTTAAGCAAAAGGGAAAACTGTTTTTCGTGGTTTTTACATTATATTACATATTTTATACTGACGAAAACTTTAAAAACATGTATTGTCACCTGAAACACATCTTTGATGGAAATTTCAGAGCTATAGCTAGTCGGAAACTTGGTGAAAATTTGATTACAAGAATCCGGTACAAGCAGACAAGTCAAGTTAAATAAAAGCATGTAATAATACAGCAACGATATACAAATAAGTGAGAAGGCTCTAGTCGGAAAACTTGAAAGAGAGGTTTTCAATTTAAAAATTTGATATTCAAAATAAATTTATAAAATGATAACAGATAAAAAATATAATGTCTATGTTTTTGGAACTGGTGCAGCCCTGCTTTACGCCGATAACACATAACACCGGATTAAAAGGCAGAAAATTTCAAACAGCCTTGTTGTCTTTGAGATCGACGCTTTCTTACTAACGGACAGAGATAGGAGGTACTGACTAAATTGACCGGGTCAATCAAAACTAATGTTAATCAACTAACCAAAGGATTAATTATTTTATCGCAAACCATATCCACAGAACGTCTATAAATACTTGCAATCGGAGCATTAATTCCGACTTTAGTGCGACACTCATTTTTCACCATTGTTTTGTATCCAGTAATTATATTTTTCACAGCAGGGAGCATCTTTTGTCGCTCTACTGTGAAATATGCCTCACTTTTCTGAAATATGAATTTTTCCCACTTGCGAACACTATCTCTGTATGTTCGCATTTTTGATCCATATTGTATATAGGAATTATTATATAAAATAAGTTCATCAATTTGTGACAGTTGATTTTCAATCTCATCCTGAATCGAATTGATTTTTTTAGCAAAAAAATTCTGCAAAACCCGTAAGTTTTTAGCCTCGTCATAAAGGGCCATTCTAGCCCAATCGTAGACGCCCCACTCGGTCCACAAATTAGAACGCACCACCATAAGTTGATTGGCCAACACGTTTAAGCCCAACGGCGTCGTTTGTCTGCATAAGTGCTTTGTAAATTCCGAACTATTGAATAAACTCATGTCTGAATCCTTTACTAGGTAGTCCCAGCGGTCAAGATCTGCTTTCCAACGGTCTTGAATAAACATTGTATTCTCGTCGTATCTTGGGTATCCATCATAATACCCAAATGAAGTAGGTTTAGAAACGTCATGTTCTTGAACAATACGAATGCTCGATATTTCATCAATATCATAAAAGCCGTTCAATTGGAGAAGGTCAAAGATAGACTGGTTGGCTTGAAACCCGCTGATTACGGTTGACACACGCAACGGTGGTGATGCCTGTTCAGGCGGACTTTTTCGCCGGTACTTATTGAGGTCAATGTCTGCGTCCAAATAGCGAAAAATCGCATTCTCTTGCTGTTCCCGAAGTGGTGCACAGGCACCCTGATAGGTAATGAGACCCATAATTAGGTAAAATAATCCCACCAAAAAGATTAACGAAAGTACACTAAATATTAAAACTATGGCTCTACACAGGAAATAAATAGATATCATTAAATTAACGGGCTATTTCTTTGTAATCTTTATTAGTCACTTACATTAACAGGAAAATCGATCCACGCCGATGCCATCCGATGCATCCGCAAAAGACACCAATAATAAGAAAAAGGGTTATCTTTAAAGAAATACATAAATCATTTGTGAAATTGCTCTTAGTTTTTTCTTTCTTTCTCTTTGTTAGTGTATTATTGTACTTACGATCACAAGAAGCACGCACACAGTCATATTGACTACACTACGAGCGTTACCAAATGTGGTGACAATATCTTCAAACGAGTTGGTTGCGGTAACAGCATTCAAGTGAATTTTAGTGATCACCGCATCAATGATTTCCCGCGATGTGTCCGCACGCGAGCGGAACTGATCTTTTCCAGCGTTTACATCATCACGTATGAAATTCAAGACAGGTCGTATAAATTTGTCTAGATGCTGTCTTCCCCAATGAATATCATTACCTCTCCATTCACCTCTGAGAACCGCTGCAGCCCTATTGTCAATAATATATTTCATGGCCTTTAAGAATTTCTCAGGGTCGGGTATCTAAGGGACAAAATGTTATGTCTTAAGTTTTCTTTTATAGGGTATTCACTAGCTATGATAAGTGAGATGTGATATGCATTTTATTATTTGTAAAAGCTAGTAATTGTAATTAGTTAATAATTAAAAAAATAAATTTTACTCAGAATTATTTGTTGTTTAAACCCTTCTCTTCTCAAAGTGATCAAAAACGAAAATCGAATCTTTCAGTAATACCCGATTTACACGTTGAACTTTTTTCATGAATTTTTTTTGATTCTGTTTTAAAACTTCTTCACAAATCTGGTCGCATTTACACGATGAGGTTTTTCCATTAACTTTTTTCTTTGTAAATGCAACTGTGTATATAATTTATTGTCAAAATACATACATCTTTGTCATCGATTGTTTTAATTGTGAATATCTGACTGACAAAAGCGCCTGTGCAACTCTGTGTTTACATGGAATCGGAATAAGTCATAGCAAAATGAGAAAAATAAATCATTGTTACACAAGTCACGAAGCATTGCTTGCAGTTGTTACCCCTCTACTCCCCTTGCCAACAAACAAATGCCTCATGAAAAAGTTCATGAAAAAGTTCGTGAAAAAAGTTCAACGTGTAAATCGGGTGTAAGTTTAGTTGTGTAATTATACTCTAAAACTAGAGTATCATAGTATATTGGTTTTGTGCAATGTCGGTCATGGTGCCTGTTGCATCAAAATTTAGGATGTCAAACCAACTCCTTCCACCTCCAGTCATCCTGCTCTTTGAATTTGGAAACATCTATAGCTTTAACAGTTTTTGGGCTAGAGCCACCCTATTTGGTGTCAAATAAGGTAATGCCGTTTCCCAAAAAACTGCATCAAAATTTGGATGCTACGCCCACCTTTTGAAATCGGAAATTCATTTATCTTTCACAATTTGCGATCTGGAGTCAAAAAATGTAATAGGAAAACAACTGGTGACAGATCCCACAGATTTGCATTAAAAATTTGGATGCCACGCCCACAACAGCCTCCCTCCTTGTAAAATATGAATTGGCTATATCTTTAATAGTTTTTGAGCTAGAGTTGCCAAATTTGGTAACAAGATAGCTGGCGATGTTGACCGTCAGCCAATTGGAGCAACAGGAGGAATTAGTCGAAACTGCAACTGTATGTGCGGCCATGTAGTGCGTGCCGTCCTTGCGGCTCACAACTGGCAGTGTGGGCAGGCCCTTGGTACGATCATGTCTCTGCCAAGGGCGCTGACTAATGGTAGTCGGGCGAGAGAAGAACATTCTATAAAATTACCACTCTATAAAGTTGCCACTCATTCGACAGGTGATCCTAATCATTAATGATGAGTCGGCTGAGACCCTAGCCGGTAGTAATCCGCGCACCAATTGAGAAAGAAATCTTAGCCCCAAGCGAGCTGCCACTAGTGGGGGCTGTCGCAATTGATACCGCAGCAAATGGTAACCCCAAACAAGTCACGGAGAGTGACGCGCGGGCGGAAAAGAAGGAGGAAGACATCCTGGCCGGCTACCAATCAGGCGGCTCCAGCCGCTTTTCTGCGCCGCATAAGCCAATGCGGAGCCGACGTTGTGTTCATCCAGGAACCTTAGGCTTCCGAGGGCAACTGCAAGGCAGACGAGCTGGCAAGGCATGGTACTACTATGCCCCTCCTCACAGATAAGGAGGGCTTGGGTATTCCCATGGCTAGCTGCAAGCTCAAAATTCGACCGTACTTCGAACTCGAAGCTAACAAGAGGTAGCAACTCACCACCGCCACGGGTAGGATTCCAAGGCAAAGCTGGCACACGCGCTGTCAAAATTGCTCTACCTAAATAGATTAGGCTGTGCCGGCGTAATAAGGACCATTACGAGGCACTGACTCTAGTGGGGACTCATGCAGCGAGACTGCTAGCCCCTTTCAACGATTTTTGCAGAAGCTGTCGTGACGTGGAGGAGGAGGAGGAAACAGTCTCTCAACTTTTCTGCGACTGTCCGCCACTCTGCAAGACCAGAAATCGACATTTTGGTTCTTTTTGTTATCGGACCTCTCTCAATTAGTGGATATTAACCCAAAAAATATCCTGTGTTTTATTTAAGCCTCTGGCTGGGACCACGCTCTCAAAAACTGTGTTACACACTCGCAGTCTAGGTAGACGGAACTATGGATGAAATCCAAGATGCGTCGCCACAACGGGGCAACATATCTTGAGTGAGGGTTTTAAAAACCTCTCCCTACCGCCCTAACCCTACCTAATTTAGCTGGCGATGTTCCCCACCCAGACCATTCCAGCCGCCCCAGTATTCCCCCTTTGCAAGCAGCCTCCTTACCATCCGTTCTTTAACTGGTATCAGATGACTCCGCAGTCGGTTACGTCCGACAAAACAGCTGCCCATTGCAATCGAACAGCAACAGCAACTTAAAAAGTGCTTACTAGCTTAAGTGTGATAAAAATATTACATATCATATTCATCATGGCTAGTAAATATCTAATTATTTTGGGCTGTAATACCCTGATTCCACTAGGCTGCATATTTTATAATAGCGAAGTCGGAAATGTAGGTGATTCCACTGTCAATCCAATTAAAACAGAATATAATTTTAACTGAAATCCAACTAAAAAGCCGCTGACAGCTGTTTGATTTTCGGTTGTACTCAATTTGGCACTGTTCATAACCAAATATCGATAAGAAATTTCGTATTTAGTTGCTTACAGTGCTGTTCAGCTGTTCTGCAAACAAAAAATGCTGTAAAATGTAACAGCCAAAGTCTGCATAAAATCGACCAACTGGGAGATGTCGATTCAAACTATGCGAAAGTGAATATGATTTCGATTCAACACATGGAAATCTAATTCAAAATTATGCTGCATAGCCGAGTTCAAATTGTATCCGTGCATCCGGCTCTAGTGGAATCGGGGTATAAGGCAAGATAAGTACTTTTTTTTGCAATTACTAGTTGGCATTGAAGGTAACCAATTTAACTTACCTCGTCAAAGTGAAGGCATTTTGAGCTATCAAGAAACGCAATCAGCGACATGTTTAAAAAGCGAAAACATTCTGGATTGCCACAAAGCACAGTTAAGGCGTAAGCGATGTCTCTCTTAGCGCTCCTCAGGCCTAGCAAGAATTTTAATTACTAATTAGACGATTGAAGAACAGAATTATTTACCATCTCGCATTTGTGTTGAATAAAACCGTAAATCTTGAATCAAAGAGTTTAAACGCATCATAAGCGGCAAAGCCTTTTCCAGGTTTTCTATCTTTTCAGCAATTTTTATCCAGTCTGGCGCATTAGCATAAGCTATAAGATTTCTAACCATGGGGAGGCTTATATCTGTCAAAAATGGGTGCTCGCTTGTCAGAAGAGATAAACGAAAAAATTTAACGAACAACTTACTGTTTATATCAGATATTATACTTATACAAAGCTCTTCATAGTTGTCTATAAACAAGTGACCGATGTGGTCAGAAACTTCGTTAAGATATTTGCAGGTGTCATCGGTAGCCCATTGCATTCCGTCGGCTGTATACCCAATTGCCTGATTCAACGAATCATTGCTTGCGAAAGAAATACTGATACCAATCCTGCAGTTTACACAATTAGAAAGTTGACTATGACTGACTTAGATTCAATTTACAGTAAGACACCAATATGCAATACAAGAATATAACCCAAGCACAATCGTTTACGAGCATTCCCTTTAACATCACAGGGGGGACATCCTTGTTTCTTACATCGACAGCAGCAGAAGCAACAATAGCATACGCTGTGGAACGAGAAATAACTTCAGACTGCAAAGGTGTATCTTACTTACGCTATGAAAGGTAATATGATAATTAGGGCAAGCAGAAACGCAACACAGATGAATAGCACCCAGTAGTGAATAAGCAAATTTTTCCAGTCATTGGTCTCCACCTTTGGTCCTAAGTTTGATGAACGGTTTCTCTCGATGGAAAGGTACCCTGAAGCAAATAAAGACTGTAGGAGTATTGTCCAGCTATAGTTTTTCCTTACCATGTGGTAGTGCTTGAAAATCCGGGGTCAGAGTATCATAAAGATAGTGAGTGAATTTATTCATCCACTGCTGAATATTTGATATTTCTATGATCGGTGTCTTTTCCGTGTAGTTATAAACATGGGACTTGTACTCGCTATACTTCGGAACATTAAAATAAATATCGTCCTTGGCGGCTGTGGAAAATATAGCTGTACAGACGAATAACGTTGCCAAACTAGCAGCGTGTCGCAGATGCAGCATATTTATGTTTTTTCCTTGCTCAAAGAATATAATAATTGAAGACTTTTATAAACGGTAAGTGCGTTCACTGTATCCACGCAAATTTTGTATGTACGAAAACCGAAATATTGTATTTGTATGTACTTATGTATGATTCCAAATTATTTTCTATTTTGGATAGAATTGTTTTGTGGGGTTGTAGGATCCTAGACAAAACACAAGTTTTAATGATTGTATGTTTTTAAAAACACAGCCAAGATAGTGCCTGTGACACACAGCCTACTGTGCTGAATTCAAAAACATGAAAAGATTTATTCAAGAAAACTATTTGAAAAACATTAGCGGTTTTCAACAGCTCGTTTCATCGTTTCATGTTTCATGTTTCATAGTTGAAACGCTTAGCTCGTGAACGGCATTTTGCGTTTCAATGCGTTACACATTTGCGGTGACTGCACTTTTGCTGCCTGAATTAAGAAAAAATGCCATTTAAAAGCTTTAAATATATGTTTGGGTGTCTTGCGCTTCTAAATAGTTGAAGATTCCATAAGTATAAATGAGATACTTACTTTATTTTATCAAACAAAACCAGTTTAAATTAATTTTGTTTGCGGCGGCCATTAATCAGATGTTTTCATACTTTTTTGCACAAAAACACACCAAATATACTGAAAAGTACTGAACATCGATAGCAAATATCGCTTAAATATCGTGCTCTTTCCATTTTTACTTTCGTGAAACATGAAACACTTTTTGTATACATAGGCTGGGGTGTTTCATCGTTTCAAGAAATTTTTTTTATGTAAGTTGTTGTTGCGGGACGTTTTAACTATAGTTGCATATATGCAACTAGCTAAGTGAACACCGCTGCTGCAATTCGGCAGCTAATCAGTTATATTCGATCGCTCGAGAATTCAAGTCACGGCACAGTTTTCGACACCGCCTGCCAAATCATCTTTCGTATATTTTGTAATTGCACAGCTCATGTCGGAGCTTGCAATAAACAATTAAAACAATTTGTAACCTAAACTTAAGTTCGGCCACGAAGGCAAATAAATAAGGTTTATATTAATGCAAATTTCGGTGCACTTATATTTGTTAAGATTATATTTCGGAATTTCGTTAGCTATTGAAAAAGCTCAATAGCTCAACATTTGGTGACCCCGACGTGATTTAGCTCTGTATTTGTTTAAATAAATACAAATTATTTAAATAGTAGAGTTAATAAAGCACTCCCGCGCTCTTTGCATCGTTTCGCTGTTCTCGCTTCGTTTTGCGTTCGCTTTCGCTTGATTCATTTGTCCTGCATTGGCGACCGCGCAGTCGATTTTCTTGTCGCTTTTTGCTAAAACAGTTGCAGCCCGTTTCGTTTTGCATTCGCTTGTGATTAAAGTGTTTGCCCTCAAATTGACATTGTGATTTTGGTGCAATTTACAATACGTTTTTACCAGCTGAATTGCCATTGACATTACGTCGTTTGAACTTCAGTGCATTTGAAACTGTCCCAGCGGGCAATCGGTTTCGAGAATGGGTCCGTTTTCGACAATTTCTCGAACTTTTCTCTTACAAAACTGTCGAGAACGACACTCGAAAAAGTGTCGAGAAAGTATCACTTGTCACTTAGTTTGTGGCAGCAAAGCCTTCGTTAGCGATAGTTGTGAACGGATCCGTTTTCGTATCGAAAAAGTGTCGAGAATGGATGTTAAAACTCTTCACCACTTTTGACACCATTGATAAAGGAGCTAAAGCGTTAAGCTTTTCTTAACTCAGAGCCGATTGAAGTTAGTTTTTTGCTCTCTTTATGTATACATATGAATAACTGTTTCTTAGCGAATTAGTGAATACTCAATTTAGAGAAAATTATCATTAAAAAAAAAAAAAACAATCGCTCCGAAGAAGAGTTGGCTGTTCGGCTTGAGGCTCTATAAAATGCTCAGCAGGCATTTAACAATATGCATAACGCATTAGAGGAGCTGGATTATGATTAAATTGGGAGTGATTTACGTGAATCTTTTGATGAACTACGCTGATAAATAAACGGAAGTCGCCTTGTGCTCTACTATGAGGCAAGACACATCTGGTGACAATCACACATTGTCTCAAAGCCGGATTCGATTGCCTGAGATCAAGCTTCCGGAGATTAGCGGAGGATGTGGAGAAGTTTCAGCATTTGCGATCGTGCCTGAAAGGACCAGCCTTGGACAGTGTTTCTTCGTTGGAAATCAGCAGCGCTAATTATCCAGTTGCATTAGAGCTACTTAAAAAGCGGTTTAATAGCAAGCGCCTTATTTTCCAGGCACATGTCACTGATATTTTGGGTTTGGATTGCATCGAGTCGTCGTCAGCTGTAAAACTTCAAACCCTTTCGGATACGGTAAACGCTCTTTCATCTTCAGCCAGCGCAGGGTGTATCTGGCATTTGTTTCATGATACACATTTGCCAACTTCCGTTTCCGCTTGCCCCCCATACGGCTGCGAGACTCTTTCTCTTGCTCTGTGTGGCACAATGTTTAGTCGTAAATATGTTGAGCATGTAATCCATCTGGCCAGATAATGCAAAAAAAGCTGCCAAATACGAATGTATGACTCGTTCTTTGTTGAGACTTTAAAATCGCATTATAACTCTGCTCATGTAACTTTTATTCAGCAGATTCAACGCTTAGCAATTAAATGAGGAATACAATGGCATGGGAAAAACCCAACTGACCAGTTTTGAACAAGTTACAATTGCAGTTCATAGCTGACAGCTGATGCTTAAAATAATAAAATATTTAAGTGATTAGCATTGTGCATTTAATCTGCTGCTTAAAAATATGAGCTAAGTAAGATGAAACTGTGTAATAGAACTTAATTGTAGCTATTTATCGAGAAACTTAGTTTGTTTAAAATTATCGATAACTATTCTGGTTTCCGATATACACACGTAATCGATTACAAAAAATCTCAAATTTGGAAAATGTAAAAATGGGGGCTGAAATAAGTGACGGGCATCGCACGGTTGTTGTACCTATTTAAAAAAAATAAGACATTTGATGCAATCGTTCTACATATATTATGGAGATCGCCCGGACTTGAGAGGTTCTTAAACTTTGTTCATCAAACCGCTGCAAACGCGCGATTATTGACTCTCGGGCGTGGACTTGAGACGTTCGCAAATTTTGACAGCGACGCGTATTCTCTCTGACTTGCAAGATGATTTTCAGCTTCTGATGAAGATTCTCCATCACGACGTATTTTTATTGGCCTAGCCTGTAAACTTTTCTAGTTGACATCTTGATCTTTTAGGCATCTTAATCTTGAAATGATGAAACGAACAAAAAATATTAATAATAATAATTTTAATTTACAACATTAAATAGTTGACATACCTACAGCAGCGCCACCTACCGGGTCCAATTGTATTTTTAAGGCCGAATTTCTCAATGTCCGGTTAGGCAAACTATTCTAAGTTTAGTCGAATTTGAGTTTCTCAATGTTCGGTTAGCACTTACTTATCCGATGCCTGGAGGTCTGTTTAACACTTATACCTATTCACCTAGAATACTCAAATAAACCTTTTGGAATTCTGCTTCATAAAAAAAATAAACAATTCAAGTGTCAGCTTGAGTCAGCTGTTCGCCTTAGGATGATTGTATCGTATTTATATACAGAATTGACATATAGATGAAAGGTAACGTTGGAATTGAGAAAATTAAATAGCTTTACCGAGAAAAAAACACCACGAGAATCCAAAACGAAAATAGTAAATTTTACTATGCGGGTTTTAACTATGAAACGTAGTAAAAATCAGTATAAACAATGTTGATTCAACTAAAAACATAGTTAAACAGCAAAATGAACATGAAACGTATTTACTTTTAAGTGCCTGCACCTTAAAACAAAATGCGTAAACTTCAAAATGACAATGCATGTTCATTTTAACGTTGAACCATATTTATTCCAACTATGCGCGCATTATCAAATATTAAAATTTAAGATTAAATGTCCGTTATAATAAATTATATTTAATTCTAAAACTCTTCATATTGAGATTTACTATGTTCCGCATTCAAGTCAAAAAGCAGGCATTTTGTTCCCGCACCGAAGCTTTTCCGTTTTAAGTCAAAACTAACTGCATACGAAATGTGTTCGGCAACAGCGTAATGGTGAAGGCATCCGCTAAGTAAACGGGAGATCCAGGTTCGAATCCCATCGCAGGTCATCATATTTTGTATTCGGTGAGTTTTGATATAAACTAATTTTCATCTTTCTAGCATTTTTAATAATTTAAATTATATTTCTAACAATTCTAGAAGCCGCATGCGAGTGTATTAAAATCAACAGTTGTCATACTTGATTTTCAGGTGTCCGAGATGTTAAAATGAAAAATTCCATATTCAAATTTAATATGAACAATATTCGAAAATTATATTTTTGTGCATCAATATTTACATATCCAACACCTTAATTTAACTATGAAAAATGTTAATTTGACTATTTCATAGTAATTCTTGATTTAACATTTTCACTAGTCAAGTTTACCATATTCATGTTAAAGATGAAATTATACCCGAAAATAGTTAAAGTTACCATGAATATGGTTATCTGTACTACGTTTTTCCCTGAGTGTTAATACTATTACGCGGTTTCCCGAAGAAGTGAAGCATTTTTCCGCGGTAAAAAGTAGCCTATGGTCATCAGGAATAATTTCGGCTTCTACGGGAAAAAGAATTTTTCAAATCGGTCCAGTAGTTTCGGAGCCTTTTCAATCCAAACAAACAAACAAACAAATCTTTGCTTTTCATATATTAGTATAGATAGATGCCAACGAACCGTCGTCAGCCAGACGTAGCGCATGGTAATATGATCAACCACAGGCGCACAAATGCTGACGCGGTAATATCACACGTGCTGACCGCCTTGCATAAGCAGACGCCAGAGCAGGTATGCACATAATCATACACATACTCTTATATGCAAGAATATAGAATATGAGAATACATATAAAGTATCCGAGGGCTCCACGCCAAAGAATTTTACAAATAAGAACATTCGAAAAACGCAAGCCCAACGACAAAGTTTGTTCTCTACGTAATTTTTAAGCCACACCAGTCATTGGTCTCCACCTTTGGTCCTAAGCTTGATGAATCTCGGGGGCAAGGTCCCCTGAAGCCAAACTAGCAGTGTGTCGCAGAAGCAGCATATTTATGTTTTTTCCTCGTATTAAATTTAAAAGTTGTCCCATATCAGGGTATACCAATGTGTTTATGATGGCCAGGATGCCGATAGCAAGGCTATTTCCTTCACGGAGGGAGGATGGAGCAGGATCTGCAATACTTGGAAGCGAGTGATTTTGGCTGAAAACATCTTGAGTGACATGAGGAGCAACCGGGAGTTGTCCTATAGCGGGGGATGCCGGTAAGGTTGTGTTGGCCAGATTATCAGTTGCCAAACTGTTACCTACACGGTCATCAGCTGCTAAGCCATTGCTTTTTGGATGATTATTAAGAGTTTTGGTGAGTGCTAGAGAACTCATCTGCACAAAAATTAATTGAAAATGCATTTTAATAGCGTGAAAGCATCACTTTTTTTTTGCGATCTTTTCTTTCACTGTAATTAAGTAAAACCTGTTTATTCACGTATATTAGCAAAACCAACCCCCCCTTACTTTAAGCATCTGGGCAGAATGGCAGATGTGAGTTTTGATTTAGCACCCAAAACACTAAGTTACACCAAACAAGTAATAAGGCTCTAGTCGAGATTTCCCGACTAGGAGATACCCCGAACCCCATACTTAACGCATCTGTGACTAAACTTCAATCTTTGATATCTCTGGTGATTCTCAACCGATTTCGATGAAATTTTCACAGATTTTCTTTATTTTGTCTGTATCAAGTTTCCTAAACTTGTTTCACATTTTCCAATTTCTTTATTTTGTTATTATCGATTCCATCTGTATATCTAGCTCTTATAGTCTCTGATATCAACGCGTTCATAGAGACGGACAGAAATACGGACATGGCTAGATCGACTCGGCTGTTGATGCTGATCAAGTATATATATACTTTATGGGGTCGGAGATGCTTCCTTCTGCCTGTTACATACTTTTGCACAAAACCATTATACCCCTTTTACCCATTTTATGGGTTCTGAGTATAAAAATACCAAGCGACTTTTGCAACTTGTCATGTTTTAATTGTTGCTTAACACTTACGTTGTAGCAAACTTACAACGATTTTTGTAGTCAAGGGTTGGGGTCTAGCACAAAGTGCAAACTTGATTCAGTACAAATTGTTGTTGGAGAGGCTTGCACATATACACTTTTGCACTGATACAATACTTCGTGAACAACCCTAATATTTTGTTTACCCTGTAAAAAAATTAACAAAATTTGTTTTATTTAAGAGTGTCTTATTATATGCTGAATTTGCCACCTCTTTTTTTAAAGTATGGCACAGTTTTAATATTCATATTTATTTAAAATATTGACAGACTTTTGCTTCATATGCATATACTTATGAATATACAATTCGATTGGTCAAGGTTCCACCGTTAAATAAACTGCTTCAATAAAACATATGTAAAATTCAGTATTTCATATACATTTATTTTGTTGCCTCCTGCTCTTTGACATCCAATTCATAAATTAATTTTTCTGACACATTTATGTAATTTGTTTTTAATGTTTTGTTTATATTTTGCTAAAATCCAATTCTCGCATTTTTTTATTTCACTTGCAGATATGAATAGTGGAGAAATTTCGTAAAACCAACATGGAGATTTCTGCGGCAATTATTTATAGAGATTTTTTATAAATTTTCGGTATCGGAAAAGCGCTGCTACTGCCATGACGGCTTTAATTTGAATATCTACAGTTACAGATTTGAGAGTCTTGTTCAACCA
This sequence comes from Scaptomyza hsui, assembly GCA_018152825.1. Classification (NCBI taxonomy): domain Eukaryota; kingdom Metazoa; phylum Arthropoda; class Insecta; order Diptera; family Drosophilidae; genus Scaptomyza; species Scaptomyza hsui. The sequence goes on from JAECXO010000269.1 coordinate 2,619,311, forward strand.
AATCAGAATTTAAATTTGCGGTATTGGAAAAAGAGCTGCTACTGCCATTACGACTATAACTTGAACTACTACAGTCACAGAATTGAGAGTCTTGTTCAACCAAATTCGAATTTAATGGTGCCTTTAATGGTACGCCTGTGCAGACTGGGCAGCTGTGATCAGTGTGAATTAGCGCTGACCGAAGTACTTTAAATAGATAGTACACTTACTCACTCGTCTCATCGATTCTTAAATTATGCTTAGGCCGGTTGTAAAGACACATCAAGTGGTGGGCCACATACAGTACAGAGAGCAAAAGAAGGGCACTTAAGAGCAGGCCAACCCAGAACATATTCTGAAACAAGTAAATAAAAAAAATGTTGAAGACATGCTTTTATACGCTTTCTTGCATACATTTGTAATCGATTTTAATTAATAAAAAAAAAAAAAAAAAGTTTGTGTCGGTCGGGGCTCGAACCCACGACTTTCGGCCTATGAAGCGGCAGTCTTTCCTCCATGCCACCAGAGCTTGTGAACTTTTGCAGTCAAATTAGTAACTTAAGCAAAAGGGAAAACTGTTTTTCGTGGTTTTTACATTATATTACATATTTTATACTGACGAAAACTTTAAAAACATGTATTGTCACCTGAAACACATCTTTGATGGAAATTTCAGAGCTATAGCTAGTCGGAAACTTGGTGAAAATTTGATTACAAGAATCCGGTACAAGCAGACAAGTCAAATTAAATAAAAGCATGTAATAATACAGCAACGATATACAAATAAGTGAGAAGGCTCTAGTCGGAAAACTTGAAAGAGAGGTTTTCAATTTAAAAATTTGATATTCAAAATAAATTTATAAAATGATAACAGATAAAAAATATAATGTCTATGTTTTTGGAACTGGTGCAGCCCTGCTTTACGCCGATAACACATAACACCGGATTAAAAGGCAGAAAATTTCAAACAGCCTTGTTGTCTTTGAGATCGACGCTTTCTTACTAACGGACAGAGATAGGAGGTACTGACTAAATTGACCGGGTCAATCAAAACTAATGTTAATCAACTAACCAATGGATTAATTATTTTATCGCAAACCATATCCACAGAACGTCTATAAATACTTGCAATCGGAGCATTAATTCCGACTTTAGTGCGACACTCATTTTTCACCATTGTTTTGTATCCAGTAATTATATTTTTCACAGCAGGGAGCATCTTTTGTCGCTCTACTGTGAAATATGCCTCACTTTTCTGAAACATGAATTTTTCCCACTTGCGAACACTATCTCTGTATGTTCGCATTTTTGATCCATATTGTATATAGGTATTATTATATAAAATAAGTTCATCAATTTGTGACAGTTGATTTTCAATCTCATCCTGAATCGAATTGATTTTTTTAGCAAAAAAATTCTGCAAAACCCGTAAGTTTTTAGCCTCGTCATAAAGGGCCATTCTAGCCCAATCGTAGATGCCCCACTCGGACCACAAATTAGAACGCACCACCATAAGTTGATTGGCCAACACGTTTAAGCCCAACGGCGTCGTTTGTCTGCATAAGTGCTTTGTAAATTCCGAACTATTGAATAAACTCATGTCTGAATCCTTTACTAGGTAGTCCCAGCGGTCAAGATCTGCTTTCCAACGGTCTTGAATAAGCATTGTATTCTCGTCGTATCTTGGGTATCCATCAAAATACCCATATGAAGTAGGTTGAGAAACGTCATGTTCTTGAACAATACGAATGCTCGATATTTCATCAATATCATAAAAGCCGTTCAATTGGAGAAGGTCAAAGATAGACTGGTTGGCTTGAAACCCGCTGATTACGGTTGACACACGCAACGGTGGTGATGCCTGTTCAGGCGGACTTTTTCGCCAGTACTTATTGAGGTCAATGTCTGCGTCCAAATAGCGAAAAATCGCATTCTCTTGCTGTTCCCGAAGTGGTGCACAGGCACCCTGATAGGTAATGAGACCCATAATTAGGTAAAATAATCCCACCAAAACGATTAACGAAAGTACACTAAATATTAAAACTATGGCTCTACACAGGAAATAAATAGATATCATTAAATTAACGGGCTATTTCTTTGTAATCTTTATTAGTCACTTACATTAACAGGAAAATCGATCCACGCCGATGCCATCCACAGCATCCGCAAAAGACACCAATAATAAGAAAAAGGGTTATCTTTAAAGAAATACATAAATCATTTGTGAAATTGCTCTTAGTTTTTTCTTTCTTTCTCTTTGTTAGTGTATTATTGTACTTACGATCACAAGAAGCACGCACACAGTCATACTGACTACACTACGAGCGTTACCAAATGTGGTGACAATATCTTCAAACGAGTTGGTTGCGGTAACAGCATTCAAGTGAATTTTAGTGATCACCGCATCAATGATTTCCCGCGATTGGGCCGCACGCGAGCGGAACTGATCTTTTCCAGCGTTTACATCATCACGGATGAAATTCAAGACAGGTCGTATAAATTTGTCTAGATGCTGTCTTCCCCAATGAATATCATTACCTCTCCATTCACCTCTGAGAACCGCTGCAGCCCTATTGTCAATAATATATTTCATGGCCTTTGAGAATTTCTCAGGGTCGGGTATCTAAGGGACAAAATGTTATGTCTTAAGTTTTCTTTTATAGGGTATTCACTAGCTATGATAAGTGAGATGTGATATGCATTTTATTATTTGTAAAAGCTAGTAATTGTAATTAGTAAATAATTAAAAAAATAAATTTTACTCAGAATTATTTGTTGTTTAAACCCTTCTCTTCTCAAAGTGCTCAAAAACGAAAATCGAATCTTTCAGTAATACCCGATTTACACGTTGAACTTTTTTCATGAATTTTTTTTGATTCTGTTTTAAAACTTCTTCACAAATCTGGTCGCATTTACACGATGAGGTTTTTCCATTAACTTTTTTCTTTGTAAATGCAACTGTGTATATAATTTATTGTCAAAATACATACATCTTTGTCATCGATTGTTTTAATTGTGAATATCTGACTGACAAAAGCGCCTGTGCAACTCTGTGTTTACATGGAATCGGAATAAGTCATAGCAAAATGAGAAAAATAAATCATTGTTACACAAGTCACGAAGCATTGCTTGCAGTTGTTACCCCTCTACTCCCCTTGCCAACAAACAAATGCCTCATGAAAAAGTTCATGAAAAAGTTCGTGAAAAAAGTTCAACGTGTAAATCGGGTGTAAGTTTAGTTGTGTAATTATACTCTAAAACTAGAGTATCATAGTATATTGGTTTTGTGCAATGTCGGTCATGGTGCCTGTTGCATCAAAATTTAGGATGTCAAACCAACTCCTTCCACCTCCAGTCATCCTGCTCTTTGAATTTGGAAACATCTATAGCTTTAACAGTTTTTGGGCTAGAGCCACCCTATTTGGTGTCAAATAAGGTAATGCCGTTTCCCAAAAAACTGCATCAAAAATTTGGATGCTACGCCCACCTTTTGAAATCGGAAATTCATTTATCTTTCACAATTTGCGATCTGGAGTCAAAAAATGTAATAGGAAAACAACTGGTGACAGATCCCACAGATTTGCATTAAAAATTTGGATGCCACGCCCACAACAGCCTCCCTCCTTGTAAAATATGAATTGGCTATATCTTTAATAGTTTTTGAGCTAGAGTTGCCAAATTTGGTAACAAGATAGCTGGCGATGTTGACCGTCAGCCAATTGGAGCAACAGGAGGAATTAGTCGAAACTGCAACTGTATGTGCGGCCATGTAGTGCGTGCCGTCCTTGCGGCTCACAACTGGCAGTGTGACTATACTCTCCACGTGGGCAGGCCCTTGGTACGATCATGTCTCTGCCAAGGGCGCTGACTAATGGTAGTCGGGCGAGAGAAGAACATTCTATAAAATTACCACTCTATAAAGTTGCCACTCATTCGACAGGTGATCCTAATCATTAATGATGAGTCGGCTGAGACCCTAGCCGGTAGTAATCCGCGCACCAATTGAGAAAGAAATCTTAGCCCCAAGCGAGCTGCCACTAGTGGGGGCTGTCGCAATTGATACCGCAGCAAATGGTAACCCCAAACAAGTCACGGAGAGTGACGCGCGGGCGGAAAAGAAGGAGGAAGACATCCTGGCCGGCTACCAATCAGGCGGCTCCAGCCGCTTTTCTGCGCCGCATAAGCCAATGCGGAGCCGACGTTGTGTTCATCCAGGAACCTTAGGCTTCCGAGGGCAACTGCAAGGCAGACGAGCTGGCAAGGCATGGTACTACTATGCCCCTCCTCACAGATAAGGAGGGCTTGGGTATTCCCATGGCTAGCTGCAAGCTCAAAATTCGACCGTACTTCGAACTCGAAGCTAACAAGAGGTAGCAACTCACCACCGCCACGGGTAGGATTCCAAGGCAAAGCTGGCACACGCGCTGTCAAAATTGCTCTACCTAAATAGATTAGGCTGTGCCGGCGTAATAAGGACCATTACGAGGCACTGACTCTAGTGGGGACTCATGCAGCGAGACTGCTAGCCCCTTTCAACGATTTTTGCAGAAGCTGTCGTGACGTGGAGGAGGAGGAGGAAACAGTCTCTCAACTTTTCTGCGACTGTCCGCCACTCTGCAAGACCAGAAATCGACATTTTGGTTCTTTTTTCTTATCGGACCTCTCTCAATTAGTGGATATTAACCCAAAAAATATCCTGTGTTTTATTTAAGCCTCTGGCTGGGACCACGCTCTCAAAAACTGTGTTACACACTCGCAGTCTAGGTAGACGGAACTATGGATGAAATCCAAGATGCGTCGCCACAACGGGGCAACATATCTTGAGTGAGGGTTTTAAAAACCTCTCCCTACCGCCCTAACCCTACCTAACCTAGCTGGCGATGTTCCCCACCCAGACCATTCCAGCCGCCCCAGTATTCCCCCTTTGCAAGCAGCCTCCTTACCATCCGTTCTTTAACTGGTATCAGATGACTCCGCAGTCGGTTACGTCCGACAAAACAGCTGCCCATTGCAATCGAACAGCAACAGCAACTTAAAAAGTGCTTACTAGCTTAAGTGTGATAAAAATATTACATATCATATTCATCATGGCTAGTAAATATCTAATTATTTTGGGCTGTAATACCCTGATTCCACTAGGCTGCATATTTTATAATAGCGAAGTCGGAAATGTAGGTGATTCCACTGTCAATCCAATTAAAACAGAATATAATTTTAACTGAAATCCAACTAAAAAGCCGCTGACAGCTGTTTGATTTTCGGTTGTACTCAATTTGGCACTGTTCACTAACCAAATATCGATAAGAAATTTCGTATTTAGTTGCTTACAGTGCTGTTCAGCTGTTCTGCAAACAAAAAATGCTGTAAAATGTAACAGCCAAAGTCTGCATAAAATCGACCAACTGGGAGATGTCGATTCAAACTATGCGAAAGTGAATATGATTTCGATTCAACACATGGAAATCTAATTCAAAATTATGCTGCATAGCCGAGTTCAAATTGTATCCGTGCATCCGGCTCTAGTGGAATCGGGGTATAAGGCAAGATAAGTACTTTTTTTGCAATTACTAGTTGGCATTGAAGGTAACCAATTTAACTTACCTCGTCAAAGTGAAGGCATTTTGAGCTATCAAGAAACGCAATCAGCGACATGTTTAAAAAGCGAAAACATTCTGGATTGCCACAAAGCACAGTTAAGGTGTAAGCGATGTCTCTCTTAGCGCTCCTCAGGCCTAGCAAGAATTTTAATTACTAATTAGACGATTGAAGAACAGAATTATTTACCATCTCGCATTTGTGTTGAATAAAACCGTAAATCTTGAATCAAAGAGTTTAAACGCATCATAAGCGGCAAAGCCTTTTCCAGGTTTTCTATCTTTTCAGCAATTTTTATCCAGTCTGGCGCATTAGCATAAGCTATAAGATTTCTAACCATGGGGAGGCTTATATCTGTCAAAAATGGGTGCTCGCTTGTCAGAAGAGATAAACGAAAAAATTTAACGAACAACTTACTGTTTATATCAGATATTATACTTATACAAAGCTCTTCATAGTTGTCTATAAACAAGTGACCGATGTGGTCAGAAACTTCGTTAAGATATTTGCAGGTGTCATCGGTAGCCCATTGCATTCCGTCGGCTGTATACCCAATTGCCTGATTCAACGAATCATTGCTTGCGAAAGAAATACTGATACCAATCCTGCAGTTTACACAATTAGAAAGTTGACTATGACTGACTTAGATTCAATTTACAGTAAGACACCAATATGCAATACAAGAATATAACCCAAGCAGCATCGTTTACGAGCATTCCTTTTAACATCACAGGGGGGACATCCTTGTTTCTTACATCGACAGCAGCAGAAGCAACAATAGCATACGCTGTGGAACGAGAAATAACTTCAGACTGCAAAGGTGTATCTTACTTACGCTATGAAAGGTAATATGATAATTAGGGCAAGCAGAAACGCAACACAGATGAATAGCACCCAGTAGTGAATAAGGAAATTTTTCCAGTCATTGGTCTCCACCTTTGGTCCTAAGTTTGATGAACGGTTTCTCTCGATGGAAAGGTACCCTGAAGCAAATAAAGACTGTAGGAGTATTGTCCAGCTATAGTTTTTCCTTACCATGTGGTAGTGCTTGAAAATCCGGGGTCAGAGTATCATAAAGATAGTGAGTGAATTTATTCATCCACTGCTGAATATTTGATATTTCTATGATCGGTGTCTTTTCCGTGTAGTTATAAACATGGGACTTGTACTCGCTATACTTCGGAACATTAAAATAAATATCGTCCGCCAAGGCTGTGGAAAATATGGCTGTACAGACGAATAACGTTGCCAAACTAGCAGCGTGTCGCAGATGCAGCATATTTATGTTTTTTCCTTGCTCAAAGAATATAATAATTGAAGACTTTTATAAACGGTAAGTGCGTTCACTGTATCCACGCAAATTTTGTATGTACGAAAACCGAAATATTGTATTTGTATGTACTTATGTATGATGCCAAATTATTTTCTATTTTGGATAGAATTGTTTTGTGGGGTTGTAGGATCCTAGACAAAACACAAGTTTTAATGATTGTATGTTTTTAAAAACACAGCCAAGATAGTGCCTGTGACACACAGCCTACTGTGCTGAATTCAAAAACATGAAAAGATTTATTCAAGAAAACTATTTGAAAAACATTAGCGGTTTTCAACAGCTCGTTTCATCGTTTCATGTTTCATGTTTCATAGTTGAAACGCTTAGCTCGTGAACGGCATTTTGCGTTTCAATGCGTTACACATTTGCGGTGACTGCACTTTTGCTGCCTGAATTAAGAAAAAATGCCATTTAAAAGCTTTAAATATATGTTTGGGTGTCTTGCGCTTCTAAATAGTTGAAGATTCCATAAGTATAAATGAGATACTTACTTTATTTTATCAAACAAAACCAGTTTAAATTAATTTTGTTTGCGGCGGCCATTAATCAGATGTTTTCATACTTTTTTGCACAAAAACACACCAAATATACTGAAAAGTACTGAACATCGATAGCAAATATCGCTTAAATATCGTGCTCTTCCCATTTTTACTTTCGTGAAACAAGAAACACTTTTTGTATACATAGGCTGGGGTGTTTCATCGTTTCAAGAAATTTTTTTATGTAAGTTGTTGTTGCGGGACGTTTTAACTATAGTTGCATATATGCAACTAGCTAAGTGAACACCGCTGCTGCAATTCGGCAGCTAATCAGTTATATTCGATCGCTCGAGAATTCAAGTCAAGGCACAGTTTTCGACACCGCCTGCCAAATCATCTTTCGTATATTTTGTAATTGCACAGCTCATGTCGGAGCTTGCAATAAACAATTAAAACAATTTGTAACCTAAACTTAAGTTCGGCCACGAAGGCAAATAAATAAGGTTTATATTAATGCAAATTTCGGTGCACTTATATTTGTTAAGATTATATTTCGGAATTTCGTTAGCTATTGAAAAAGCTCAATAGCTCAACATTTGGTGACCCCGACGTGATTTAGCTCTGTATTTGTTTAAATAAATACAAATTATTTAAATAGTAGAGTTAATAAAGCACTCCCGCGCTCTTTGCATCGTTTCGCTGTTCTCGCTTCGTTTTGCGTTCGCTTTCGCTTGATTCATTTGTCCTGCATTGGCGACCGCGCAGTCGATTTTCTTGTCGCTTTTTGCTAAAACAGTTGCAGCCCGTTTCGTTTTGCATTCGCTTGTGATTAAAGTGTTTGCCCTCAAATTGACATTGTGATTTTGGTGCAATTTACAATACGTTTTTACCAGCTGAATTGCCATTGACATTACGTCGTTTGAACTTCAGTGCATTTGAAACTGTCCCAGCGGGCAATCGGTTTCGAGAATGGGTCCGTTTTCGACAATTTCTCGAACTTTTCTCTTACAAAACTGTCGAGAACGACACTCGAAAAAGTGTCGAGAAAGTATCACTTGTCACTTAGTTTGTGGCAGCAAAGCCTTCGTTAGCGATAGTTGTGAACGGATCCGTTTTCGTATCGAAAAAGTGTCGAGAATGGATGTAAAAACTCTTGTTCACCACTTTTGACTCCATTGATAAAGGAGCTAAAGCGTTAAGCTTTTCTTAACTCAGAGCCGATTGAAGTTAGTTTTTTGCTCTCTTCATGTATACATATGAATAACTGTTTCTTAGCGAATTAGTGAATACTCAATTTAGAGAAAATTATCATTAAAAAAAAAAAAAACAATCGCTCCGAAGAAGAGTTGGCTGTTCGGCTTGAGGCTCTATAAAATGCTCAGCAGGCATTTAACAATATGCATAACGCATTAGAGGAGCTGGATTATGATTAAATTGGGAGTGATTTACGTGAATCTTTTGATGAACTATGCTGATAAATAAACGGAAGTCGCCTTGTGCTCTACTATGAGGCAAGACACATCTGGTGACAATCACACATTGTCTCAAAGCCGGATTCGATTGCCTGAGATCAAGCTTCCGGAGTTTAGCGGATGAGATGTGGAGAAGTTTCAGCATTTGCGATCGTGCCTGAAAGGACCAGCCTTGGACAGTGTTTCTTCGTTGGAAATCAGCAGCGCTAATTATCCAGTTGCATTAGAGCTACTTAAAAAGCGGTTTAATAGCAAGCGCCTTATTTTCCAGGCACATGTCACTGATATTTTGGGTTTGGATTGCATCGAGTCGTCGTCAGCTGTAAAACTTCGAACCCTTTCGGATACGGTAAACGCTCTTTCATCTTCAGCCAGCGCAGGGTGTATCTGGCATTTGTTTCATGATACACATTTGCCAACTTCCGTTTCCGCTTGCCCCCCATACGGCTGCGAGACTCTTTCTCTTGCTCTGTGTGGCACAATGTTTAGTCGTAAATATGTTGAGCATATAATTCATCTGGCCAGATAATGCAACAAAAGCTGCCAAATACGAATGTATGACTCGTTCTTTGTTGAGACTTTAAAATCGCATTATAACTCTGCTCATGTAACTTTTATTCAGCAGATTCAACGCTTAGCAATTAAATGAGGAATACAATGGCATGGGAAAAACCCAACTGACCAGTTTTGAACAAGTTACAATTGCAGTTCATAGCTGACAGCTGATGCTTAAAATAATAAAATATTTAAGTGATTAGCATTGTGCATTTAATCTGCTGTTTAATAAGATGAGCTAAGTAAGATGAAACTGTGTAATAGAACTTAATTGTAGCTATTTATCGAGAAACTTTACTTGTTTTATGAATGTTTAAGCTTTTTTTAAAATGAATTACAGTCAAATATTGAATTTGCTACTTTTTCAATACATTTCTTTTTTGTCTATCTATGAAAGTATTTTATGTTTTAAACAGTTAAAAACAAAGCTTGAGATCTTAAGCATACAGAAATGTTCCTAAAAGAAAAGAAAATAATTTTCTTAGAGCTATGGTATATACAATACTTATAGTGCATTCAAAAATCATTAGTATCCATAGAAGTTCCCCACTTGTTGTGTGATATGCGAGTAGCTATGTGGAACGTGATTAGAATGTCAAATGAAAACGCTCTATACAGAAATACACGCAAGCTACAAATAAATATGGACTTAACCGGCTACTGGCTGATCGTGAACAACGAAAAACAACAAAAGTCTCATTGTAAACTTTTATCAACGCTCAACTCATTATAGCTTTTTATCGGCAAGCTGAGCGTTGAGTTGCCGGCCTCGTCAAGAGTAGCTGGTAATTTAAGCGTTTGCTCAGTTTGAAGTAGACAATTGAGTGAATTGCAATGCAAACGTTTTCGAAGCGGAACATTTTCGTTGTGTTGTTGGCGCTGCACTTGGTTTTTGAAACACTGACCTTGGAAAACGATGAACATCATCGTGTGAAGCGCATTGTGGGTGGCAAGAGTGCCAAGGCGCCACCTGTTGACGATCCCGTTGTTTTTGCACGTGTCTTCGATCGGGATGTGCGAGTTGAAGGCTTTCGGAATACACAAACAGGCATCTATAGTTTTCTGGGCATGCACTATGCAGAGCCACCGGTGGGACAATTACGTTACTCGCGACCCGTCTACAAGCGCTTGAGTGGCGAGATGAATGCAACGCGTCATGGAGCACCCTGTATACAGCCGCATCCGCAGCAACCGCAACGGATTATTGGCGATGAGAATTGCCTGCTGGTTAACGTCTATACGCCGCAGATGCCGGATGAGACGACAGGACTGCCGGTATTTGTATGGATACATCCGGGTGGCTTTCGTTACGGTTCCGCTGCTCAGTATGATGCCACGCCCATGGCACAGCAGGGCGCCATTGTGGTTGCACCTCAATACCGTCTCGGTTCGCTGGGCATTCTGGGCGATGGCACCAAGGAGTTTGACGGCAACCTGGCCATGTTCGATTTAGCTACAGCATTGCGTTGGGTCACCGACTACATCTCTCACTTTGGCGGTGATCCCAAGAAGGTGCAGGCAATTGGACATGGTTCAGGTGCCGCAAGTGCCATGTATTTGTCCATGTCCAGGGCGGCGAGAAGTGCGGGCGACGTTCATGGTGTGGTGGCCATGTCGGGCACAGCTCTATCCCAGTACGCCATGGATAAGGAGCCGGTGCAGAGTGTCCAAGAGGTAGCGAAAATTAATGGTTGCCCAACGGGTAATGAGCTGGAAATTGTCAAGTGCATGCGTGAGGTGAGTTACGGCTTGGGAAAGAGCAAGCTGAATGTTATTAACATTTGAATCAATTTTAAAGTGTTGTTAACATTGAGCTCTTAACATTGCGCTGTTAATGGATTCTTTGCCTCACCCTTTCACTAGAAATCCGCTATGGAAATCATTAAGAACGATGACAAAGTGCAAACGGAACGTTTAGCGGGAAGAGCTTTGGTCAAGGGTCTGACTGGCAACGTTGGCTTCCAGCCACATCTTGAGGAGGAGGACGACAATCGTTCGTTGCCCAGTCTGCTGATTGGTGAACCGGAGCAGCAGCTGCGTAGTGGCAACTTTTCAGGCATACCCCTGCTAACTGGAGTCGCCAAACACGAGACGGCAAACTCTGTGACTGTTGATACACTGAACAAGGTTTATGGATCCGCGGAGATGTTCCTTGGTTCGTTGCAAGGAGCATTGCAACAGCTGACAGGTTTTCTGCGCATCGATCAGCTGACTGGGAATATTGCCAAGCCAGTGTTGCCAGGATTGAGCGGTGTGCTGACGCCCACGTTGCAGGATGTGTGGAAGGTGCCACAGGCTCTGAATGTGGATCAAGTGCTGTCCAAGGTGGTGGAGTCCACCACAGATGTGCTGTTCAATCTGCCCGCCGTGTTGACCTCTCAGGTGTGGTCTAAACTGGCTCCTGCCTTCATGTACAGCTTTGAGTATAATGGCACCACTTCCAAGGGCATCAATTTCCTCCGTGGTCTGCCCATTGTGGCCGAGACTTCGCAGGATAAACCGGAGACAGTTGCCCATGGTGATGAACTGGGCTATATGTTCGATGCCAATGATATATTTGGCGAACCTTTGTTGGAGACGCGCTTGAGCAGCTCGGATGATCTGAAGGTTCGCAAGAATCTCATCGACATGCTGCTGCAGTTTGCCAAGCAGCAGGATAAGGACAGTGCTAAAGGCGGCTCAGTCACCTCCAAGCTGTTCCAGAGCGTCACGGGCGGCGGCACACCCTTCATCAAGATCCACACCGAACTGGAGGCTGCCAGCGATTTTCGCTTCTGTGAGCTTTCCGTGCTGGGCGCTTCATTGTCTCCTCTGACCTCCACCAGCTGTGCAGCATTGGGCAATGTTCTGGGCCAGCTGGGCGGCAGTTTGGGAGGCGTTGGACAAGCTGTGGGTGGCGTCGGCAATAAACTGGGTCTAGGAGGAGTAGGACAAACGCTGGGAATAGGCGGCGGCGGCGGTGGCAACAAAGATGGCAACAAACGACGTGGCGGTGGTGGATTGGGTTTGGGTATAATTTAAGTTTTTTTATATGCCCCCATCTTATATAGAACAGTAAAATGTTTCATAACTAAGTACAGGATATCTGCTAGTCGGGTAGCCTTGTTCTGTATTGACATAAGCTGCTGGTTGCCATGACCCGTCGCTCAATTAGCACCAGCTCAACACACAGTTGGGGCTTCTCCGTCAGACGCTAATCTCTCTATTGACTTTTGGCGGGCGTCGCCTCGCAGCAGCAGCAGTCACTGAAATGTGCCGATAAGCAAATTTCCTGCTAACCGAGCCGCAGTCCACCGAAATTTTAAACAAAAGCAAAGTTTTAAAACTTGTGAGCAAATCCCAGAGCCCGCATCCGGCAGGGAGAGTTTTGGGAGGAAGCTGGATTCGTTGGCACTGGCAACAACAACAGCGCAAACAATGAGCATAAGCTTCAAGTGAAAGTTGTGAGCAGCTGAAGAGGGGGGTGGGGGGCAGTAGGAGAGAGTATCTGCCATGTTGCCTTGGCGTCTTTTGTGTAAATTCCTTGCACGCTAGCCTGGCCAAAAAGCTAAGCACAAAGCCGGCTTACCTAGGCGGCGTGGCCAGACTCATTGTAACTGCTCTTTCATGTGATGTGGGTATTAATACTATTATTAAAACTAATTTCATAAATTGAAACTGCCTGGACTCGGACTTGGAGGAACTCTGTCATTTGGGCTTAAGTCCTGACAATCAGTGCCAGAATAGTATAATAGATTGCTATTATGAGTGGAGATTAGGCTTTAATAAACGTACAAACATATTTAATCAAAGAGAAAGTCATGTTGAATTCTGCGTTAAATATCTTCTTTAAGTTATCTTGGAAGCTTACAATTCGCAGAAATCTTTGCGCATTCTTTTGCCAACGCAATATCAATTAAAAAACTTTGATGTATTAATCATTTGGCGAGAGAGAGAGAGAGTTTTAAGTTTTGTCCAACTGCACGACATCTGTGACAATATTAATGGGCCATTTGGTTGGGCTTAAAAACAGAAACTTTACAATAATTAATTAGAGTCCGAGGCTGCATCACGGATGACAAATGATAATTATAATTCTAACTAAGTAGTTGGCCAGGCAGGCTGCTCTCTAATAAATACTTGGCTCGAAGCACTTTTAATGATGGTCATAAAAATTAACGAATGCGAAACGTAAAATTCGCAAATGGCATAGAAAAACTTTAAGAATTGAGTAAGTTGGACTGAAAGCCTTAATAAATGATCAGGGACAATGATGGGGCGTAATCAAAGCAAGCTGTTAGCTAACCCTCCCATACCCATAAAACTACTACTGTGGATAATCAGCTAGCTTCCCTTTATCCCTCTCCTCGCAGGCCCATTCAGTTCATTATGGAGCTGTTTACCTGGGCGTACCTCAATTGAGCATAAATCACGAGTCCGTTTTATGGCTAAAGTGTCGCCCAATTTCCAATGCAATTTGCCAGCCCAAAAACTTTTTAGGTTAGTTTCCGTCTGCTAGGGGGGTTGACTCCCCTCCTCTTCCTTCACTCCGTTGTACGCAATTTTTCTTCATTAATGTGTAGTTACGCAGTTTCCGCAAAAACTTTTCTAGCGTTGCGTTAATTTTGGCCAATTCAGTAGCCGGTTCCATGCTTACCAGCCAGATTCTATTTCCCTTACCCCCCTCTGGCAGCTGCTCATCAACCCTCAGTTTTCGTCTCTGCTTTTATTCGCATTGTTGTTGATGTCGTTTTGCGGTTCGAGCCCGGCCTATTTCGAGTCTTTTGCCAAATTAGTTCCGCCCCTCGATTTATATTGTCATTTCGTGCGTTTCGATTGTGTAAAGCAATTTCATAGTCACTGTGTCCTCCGCTATAATAGCAGTAGTCAGTTTTTGCCTATTTGATTCTACAAGCTGCCCTCCCCCTTCCCTCTCCCCCACTTCTTTGCTTTTGGCTGTCATTTCATCAATTCTGGAGCAGAAGTTACGGCATTGCGGCGTGTTTTAGTCTCAAAATAGATGTGTTTACCCATATGGAATACGAATACAAGTACAAGAGTACTCGAACTCACACTCTTGTGTGTGTGTGTGTGTGTGTGTGTGTGTGTGTGTCTCTGCAGCCAGGCGCATAAATTAGGCTAGTCATTTGCTGTTAATAGTTTGCAGCAGCTGCTTCTGGCCCGGTTTTAGGCATGTTGTTGATTTTACATCTAGTACTTGTTGTGTACGTTACGAAATTACTTTGTTCCATGGCAAAAATTTTGTAGCTCATAGCTTGATGTAAATTGGAAAATGAAGTTGTGTTTTTGCTCCCAAAAAACCAATTACTTAAATGGAATTCTAAAACCAGTACCAAGCTTGGCTTTTCGTAAAGAATAGTACTACATTATAAGTTTTCAAAATAAAAGCTATATTTAAAGTTTAAAACACGAATGAAATTAAACTCTATAGAGCTTTAACTCTGCTTTGTATTGACATTCAATGAAAATTTGAATGGAAATCCCTTTTGGCAACTAAATTTCAATCAAACTAAAACGTAATTAACTCTATTCTAATTTTCGATTATTTGCAATTTGCTGATCATCATGAGCTTGTTGCACTAAATTGACAAGCACTTTTATGATATTTACCATGGACGAATTTTGAATGAAAGAAATAATCTGCTCAACGTAATGCAGGCTGCCAGGACCAACAACAACAACAACAACAACTAGTACAATACAGATCCAGCAACAATTGGTCTAATCCAAATAATGGAATTTGGATGTGTGTGTGTTTGTGCCTGGACCTGTCTATCAGGCTTGCATTTTGCAAGGGATAGGCCAAATGATATACCCGTTGAGAGAGGGGAGAGGGGGTATGGGGGTGGGGTGCCGTCATGCTGCTGTCAGGCTCAATTTTGGGTAAAGCCACTTGGCCATTGTTTGAGTTTTTGACATAAGCAAAAATCTGCTTTTCTATGGCCTCAATCCAAAAACTCTTAATGTGTGTGTGTGTGTGTGTGTGTGAGACAGGTCTCTCTTTTCTCGGAATTATGATGTCTTTTGTTGTTGTTGCTGTTGGACTGCACTTGGCCCACGCTTTGACAATGTCAATTGCAGCCCCGCAATTCAAAGACCCTCAGGAATTGAATGTGGAACGTGGCTCTACTGAATAGATGGATAGACGGATGGATGAGGGGGGTGTGTGAGTGTTTGTGGGCTGCGCATGAAGCTATCAGGCTCTAATTAAAATTGATTACTATAATTAGTATTGATTGCAGTGTGGCACGCACCATGTACTATATGTGTGAGCACGTCATAATTTTGACCAGTTTTCTTTCGTGGCCAGTTCAAATGTTAACAGTTTTGACCTCCTCGCTCCGCCACAAGCAGACAGTTTAATAAATAGTTGATATTGTATTTGTGAGCAACACCTTTTAAGCCAATTGTCATAGACACTAATTAACTGCACGCAATTGGCCTGCGGGCCAAAAGTTTATTGATTGCCCAGTTCCAAATCGACGCCATTAAGTATGCAATGACTTATTTATGCCCGATTGATTGTGTTTGACATCTGCTGGCAATTGACACATTTCGCAAAAACAACCGCTCCACAAGAAGTCACTTTCGATGTTCTCCATGCACTTAATTTCATTAGTATTTCATTATTTATTTTCAATTTGTAACATTTACCAAGGTTTTAGATTGCTTTAATGAATTGCTGGTGCTTCTTTCGATTGAGAAACTATATAATGGCTAACCAAGTGTTTGTCAGCTTTCCATTCAAAGCCAAACAATGGATTTCTAGCACCTTTCATAGTGTTCATGGCAAACGGAAGTACTAAATCTGCCATAAAGTCAACTTTAAAAAGCTCTTGAGTTGTTGCATTTCATGTTGCCAAAAAAAAAGATGCGATTTTTACAAGCGCAGCGGGAGCTGTGAGTATGAACTTCACTTTAGCCCCAACTTACAACCCTTCAGCCCAAAAAGTTTATGGGTAGTACTGTTTATATGGCTGCTGTGCTGTTGCAGGAATCAGTAATGGGAATGAGATGAGATGAGTAGGGGGAGGATGAAGTGCATTGGAATGTGTGGCAGCTGCAATTGTGCGGCAATAAATTATTGTGCAACACGCAGACGGCGGTCTCACTGACTTCGCCGTCTGACTGTGCAACTGTGCCCTGAGTGAGTGGCAGTCACACAGCTCTGCTTTTCAGGAGTCTGGAGGAGCATGGGCATGGTAATGAATGCTACGAAAATTTTTTAACAATTTTTTAACTTAAAAATTACGACAGCGCTGACAATTTGCCATGAATACGCAAAAAAGGAACCCAGAAAAGGAGAACGGATGCGAGAAGGACGACGCATTTGAACCAATGCTGACTTTGCTGATTCACAGGCACACTCTCAAGGAGTGGAGGGGGAGGGGAGTACGTGGAGTTGTGACTGCTGACTGCTGACTGTTGGCTTTTGCTTTTGCTTTTGCTTTTGTTACACCCATTTGATGTACCTTCCAATTTGCATGTGTGTGTGTGTGTGTTGAGAGTGTGTGTGTCTGCTGGCAGTGCAATATTTTACTTTTCCAAAGGGGGGGTAAGGTTTGGTGGCGGGTGCTCATTTGTCAAATGTCACGACTTGATGATGCAATTGTTGTTGTTGTTACGGCGGCGGCTGCTGTTGCACTGTCGTCATTTAGTTGGGCTTGTAAATTTATGGCCTCGTTGCAACTGTTATTTATACGCATTTATTCAAAATGTTTCGTTCCCCATTTATGGCTTATTTACGCATCCTTAAAACAAAAACTCTGTCAACTGTCTGTCAAGCAACATCAAAATTGAGACTGACAGCAGAATCTTTACGTTAGTCTTGCGCTACCTGAGCGCAACTTGAGTAAACATATCGTATTGCCAACAAGGGTTAGTTACCAAAGAATAACACTTAAAGATGTGCACAGCCACACCACCACCCCCCCATCTACTTACCACCCACCCCCTATTCACACACAGCACAACAACAAGCTGTCAGGGGGTGTTGGGACACGGCAAACATCAAACAACCCCAGCTGCAATGTCAACCTGTGTGCGTAAGGGGAGGGGAAGTGGAGAAATAGATGGTGTGGGGTTGAGGTGAGTGGGTGGTGCAAAAGCCCCCTCCCTTCCTGCACAGCCAATACAATTTATGCGTTTTTAAAGACTTCTGCTTCAAGTCACAGCGGCTGTGTTTATGTTTTTTTTCCTACTTCTATGTGGATTTATCTATACCCTACAGAAGGGTACGCTCATTTGTACTTAAAGGATATCAAAAAGGTTTTTTTTAAGTCTTATTATTGTATCTATTTAGATATCTGTCGTTATCTCGAACTTTCTGCCACACTTTCTATCTTTTACAATATTTCTAGGACTTCATCTTAATAAAAATCGTTTTCAGCAAGGGTATTTAAGACTTCACATATTCCTCAGGCTTACTTTATAGTTCCACCTTTTTTGTTATGCAATTTTTTGGTTAACGCTCGTCTGCATTTCGGCTGTGGCCCTAAGAAAATATTATTCTTTAATTTCTGCGCTACTGCATTTTGTTGCCATTCAGTTAGTTCGCTTTGGTTTTGGTCTTTCTCGTATTTTCGAATTTCCTTTTTTTTTTTTTTTTTTGGGTGCAATCATTTTCCAGCCAAAAGGCATAAATATACAATGCAGTTTTTTGTGTATGTGTTGGTTGGCTGGTGGCAGCTACCTATGAGTTACCGTTGGTTTAGCCTTTAGCTCAGAAACTGCTTTTCAAACTTTCGATTGCTTCTTTTATGCGTCTTGCTAGCGAAAATTTGTAAGGAAAAAATCGTTGCATAAGTTTTGGGCGCCATTGCCATAACTTTACAATTGGAGCGCAAAGTTTTGCTTTACTATCATGTAAGAATCTTTATTCTACCGTTTTTTTTTTTTTGTTGGCTGGCGTCTCAAGCTGTTTAATTGTCAGGCAAATTTCTTGGTTCATTGAATTTCGTTTGGTTGAGCAAACTTTGTTACCTCTTGCAGATAAATTTCGCGAAAGTTGAGCAGAGCATAATTTGAAAGAATGCTTTTCACATAATTGTCAGGCATATGTCATAAATTAAATCCATAATATTCTTTACGACTAATGTGAAAGCTGGTTAAAAGTGAATTGTGGAATGTGTTCAAAAATTCCTCTACAATTGCTTGCTAAGCACAAAAAGTCTGTGAAAAGAATCCTTGTTACGTGATTACGTGTAAATATTTTGCCAGTCTGCCGAGCATTAATCATATTAAAGGCGAGTTTTCTTTCTTTCTTTTTTCATTCTTGTGTTTTGTGCCGTCATACAGTGCGTATGATTATTACCACTATTATTAATATTATCATGTGCCCGACTGCTGCCAACGCTCGCGGCTTCTTTTGGTTCGTTGCCATCATCGTCATTGCAATTATTTAGAAAATCAAAGCACGTGCGCGCTGTGCTTTTATGCGCTTACGTGTGTGTGTGTGTGTTCTCTGTCCACGTGTGTGTGTGTGTGTTCACACTAAAATGCTTTGAGCCGCCTCGCTTATTACGCCACATAAAGGAAAGCACATTCACAAAAGACACACAAACAATGCGCAGTTGTTGACAGCTTCAAGTTGTGTGTGTGGACTTTGCTTTTGTAAAGTCAGCCTGGGATGAACTTTAAGGGGGTTGGATCTTGTCTTTCTCGATTGCAGCATAAAACTGAATTTTTATTTGATGTGGTTTTGAGCTAAGCATTTTATGAGCAAAGATAGGGAGTCTAAGGTGTGAATAAGTTAAAGCTTATTTGTTAAGATTTAAAATAAAAAGATTTGAGTTTGATTTGTCTAATATTCGAATTATTTATGAGGAAGTTTCATTTGGTGTTAGCCCAAACATTTTCGACCCATTTACTAAACGTTTGCTTTCTTTAAGTATTTTTTTTAATTTTCTCAATTTAACGTTTATAACTTTTGTAAAAGTTTAACAGGTTAATGCGCCTTACTTAAATCAATTGTTGTTTAATGGCTAGACATTAGAAATATAAAGCTAACAGTTTTTAATTTCCCAATGCGCCCGTCCCGAGGAGACAGAGACTGAAAGCCCAAGGAACAAACCCTCCATTAGCATATGAACTGCAAAATGCAGACATAAACAAAAGTTTTTTCGGTTGTTAATCCACACTCGCTTGCTAATGAAATATCCATTTGGCCCCCGCACATGCCTTTTGACAGCATCTTGCTGAGTAGCTGTCAGTTGTCGGGTTATATGCTTATATATAGCTGATGTGTGTATATTGGGGACCGTATAGAGGAGCTTATGTCTTGTCGGAATGACTGGGTGCAACTTTTGCGGCAGCGGTTTTAATTTAAATTGACAACATCAAGCAGTTAAGTACTTGCAGCGACATTTTAATAGCTTGTAAGCCCCCGGAGTACCAACAACAACGCACAAAAAAAAGGCGAGAAGAAGTCTTCTGTGCGGGTTGGGGGCAAAAAAAAAGACGCAACGGCACAAGCTAAAGGAAATAAATACAACGGACTCTTATTTACATATTCCCAAACGTAAATACGCGCCATTTTTATTTGCCCGACTGCTTTTTTATATTTGGGCACTCAACGAATCCCACGAATCCGGTGTAGTCTGTCTCCATTTGTGTTTTTTCTTTCAGTGTTTTGTTTGCCCCTTGCCTTTCATTTTATTTTAAAGAAAAATTTGCATAAAGTGAAAACAAGCATTTTAATTTCACTCGACGTAGTCAAAAAACTGAAATGTACGATTGTAAATACGAGTAGGTAGTAAACGTTAGCGTTTACCGACCCCCCCCCTTTCCCACCTCTTCACTTCTGTCCCGGTGTGACCGGCAACTCCCCCGAGCAGTAAAAACTTTTGCGAGACGAAATCCATTGCAAAACAAGAGCAGTTATTAACTACACAACGAATTTTAAACATCCTTGTTGAAATTCAAAATTTTAATAAAATTGAATATATATAACTGTTTAATAAAGACAAATATCTAATAATATATTGTATATTGTATATGTTCCTCCACAAACTTCATGCCACAACTAAGCTACTCTTCGGCAGAGTATAAATAAAACTAGGGACGGGGAAGAGCTTGTGTCAGCAGTCGTAATTGTTGGGGACCTGTAAAAAAGCGCAATGCCCATAGACAAAACAAACCAATTTAAATTAGACTACCCGCTGGGCTGTTGGTTTCTCTGCACCCCCTCACATACCCACACACTTCCCACCCTGTGATGGCTAATATTTGGAGAAAAGTGTTGAAACTTTTCAGTGAGCTCCAACTTTTGACATTCGCAATGCACTAAATGTAAATGCCTGAATTGAGGGGAAAAGTTAAGGCTGAAGGGAGTTCATGATAAATGTGCATTTTATTTAAAGCGAAGGTGGAGTGGGGTAAGGGCAGGGGGAGGGTAGGGAATATGCCCACGTAGTCTATGAGGTGCCATTATGAAAACAATTTCAACAGATAACCGCAACCAAAACTTGAATTCGCCCAACATTTGCTCATTTAGTAGAGTAGTGTAGAGTAAAGCTCGAGAACATTATTTGAAATGGGACACATGCCACGTTGGCAGTTTAATATAATTTAAACCTAAATACATACCAAAAGTCACTCTCTGTATGTGTGTGTGTGTGTGTGTGTGTGTGTGTGTGTGTGCCTGTCAGGGGTTATTTGTGTGCGGCTGTCAAGTAGCCAGCCGTCTGCCTTTTGACGCTGCGTCCCATAAATTACCAAGCACTTGGTAAAAGCAGAGAAGCAGCAGCAGCAGCATCTTCCCAATTTGGTTAGTCATTTGCCTGAGCTGGGCCCCGGGCGCAGCGCAAACACAAAACTATTAAGTGGGCATAAAACTCTCTGGATATGTGAATTAGGGTTGGCATCAGGAGTCGCCACAGTCGCCAGAGAAACCCAAAATTGAAGTACCATCCACAAATGGCAGACAGTCCTACTAGTCGTAGAGCTACAGCTCAAGTAGTTAGTCCAGTTGATGTTCATTTAGCAACCCCTGAAAAAAATATATGCAAAAATAATATAAGCAAAAAAAATATTGCATACTCTTAAGCTCTGTGCAAATATTTGTATGATATACATATTAAATTTAATTTAAATTAACAAACTTAAAATTTTAGCTTACAATAACAAATTTATTTAGTCTGTCAGTAGCATTATAAGAAACTTATATTTTCCATACATTTTATTCAGTTCCTACATACAGGATATTTTTTCATCAACTGTAATTATTTTTTTATTCACCACTAACGTACGTGATGCATGTTAATGACAATTTTGCAGTTTATTGGCAACTAATTTTGCATTGATTTCAATAAATTTACTTTTAATTGCTTGATTCGTGTTCGTTCTTTTGCCCTTTTTAGGTATGCCGTTGCTGTTTTTATTTTTTGTCACAATTTATTGGTTTAATTGACGAAACAACAAATGAATGCAATGAGAGTCGTGGCCAATTGGTTGGTTGATTCATTTGCTTTAGCTGTTGGCGGGGTCAGAATATGCCACGAAGCCCGGCCAATGTGCATATGCTGCTTTAATTGGATGCTGGTAAACCGAACTGCCACATAAATAAAATATAGCAAATAAAAATCAAGTATTTTGGCTTAAAGAAACAACAATCCAAACGAAACAAAACAGCGAAAGATACAGGGGACTGACAAAAAAAAGTTTGTGGCAGCTTTCAAAAACTTTTGCAAAAGACATTTTCAAGTGGAAAGTTTTGTTTGTGTTGTTCTAAGCCCTGTACCTAATAGAAAAGAGTAGAACGGGTATATTGAAGTCGTGTAAAAGTATGTAACAGACAGAAAAAAAATATTACTCAAACCAAAAAGTTAATATGTCCTTTGAAGAAAAGTTTGCTTATCAAAGTAAAACCAAATATTCCTTAATTTTTTTTAGGAACTTTAAGTTAAGCAAAGGATATTTCTTAGTCGGTTACTAAAGCATTCCTTCTTGGTGCTAGTCAAGTGAAAATCTCCTGGGGCCGGGACACCGGTTGAATTGTTTCAACTCTACTCTATAAGGTATGAAAGACAACAGTCAAGCATCCCCCTGCTTATTCTACGAGTGCCTGCATTTAGCGCGGGTGTTTTTCGAGGGTAGCAGTTCAAGGGTGTGTGTGTGTGTGTTGTTCACAGATTTTGAGGTCTAAAAAGTCAATCACAATTCCCAGTGCAATCACAAGACGTCGTATTAATATTTAAAGAGGTCATCGGAATTGGTTTCAGCTTCACCCTGTATGTGTGTGTGTGTGTATTACACACACCCTATACCTGCAACCAGGCAGATAAGATGCTTGGAAATTTGTAGCAATTTGTGGCCTGCAATATTTTCCACTTATTTGACGATTTGTTGCAGTTAAGTGGCTCAGTGGCTGAGTGGTTCTTAGAGCCAACCCCAAAGTACCAAGATTGTATCTGTCGCCTTTGTTCTCTCTTTATGCCTGGCAATTTGGTTTGGTTTTTATGATTTGCTGCATTGTCTTACAGCCGCCATTTATGATCTCACATCGTTGCATTTTTAATGCCAGATTGAATACACATTTGCATTTGCTCCGTTTGCTATTTATGCGTTTCCACTTTTCTGATTTTCTTCTGTGTTTTTTGTCTGCCGACTGTCTGGGCTAAAAGTTGTTGTTACTCAACAACTCAAACCCAATCCTCTTGTCTGAAAGTGAAAACTTTCGCTTTTTGCGCATTCTGCAAGTTGCGGCTATTCAATTACATTCTGTTGCAATCAATCACACTCAAAGTTCAACAGCTACTTCTACATTTTTTCTTTGTTTGCTTTTCCGCTTGGGAAAACCTTTTGCATTTGTTTTTCCTTGATGTTGAAGTTGTGTGTGTGTGTGAGTGATGAGTGTATTTGCATTTGAACTATGAGTTGTTTTGAGTAGTTTTCACATATAAGTAGCTTTTTATAGTTTTTCAGATAGAGAAATCGGAGGTATTGTAGAAAATATCTTCACAAAACCTCATCAAAACTTGTTGCAAATATTTCAAGTAGTTGGCTTAATTTTCTTCAACAAGAAACAGACAAGTTTCGCATAATTTGTTAAGCCCAGCTCGACTTAATTTGAATGCCAACTTTTAATTCGGCAAACCCCAAATGAATAAAATAAAATTATGACAAGAAAAAACAAGCACACAACAAACAAAATGAATAAAATGAAAAAGAAAAGCAAAGCAAAACGAATTAACACTTTTGCCAAACCCGCTCAAAGCTTTGGAATACCATTGGCGTCTGGTTGGTTGGGTTGGGTTGGTGGCTCTCAAAGCTCAGGCTTCTCTTAGGATGGCCCGCAGAGCAAGTTTTGAGGGGGGTTAGAAGCCCGTAGGGCGCTGCGAATCCGGAACTTCCGTGCCGTGCTCAAGTTCTGTGCCGCCGGCTGTGAGCACAAAGTGCAGGGACTCCAAAGGGCGAAGAAGAGTAAGGTTTTGGTTGCAAAAATAAATTTGTATTGTTTTTGCTGTTGTTGTTGTTGTTGTAGTTGTTTTTGTTTATGTGTGTGCTGATGTTGGAGCTGAAGCTGCTTTTGTTGTTCTGGCGCGCCAAAGAGCAAACACAGTGAGCGCAAAAACCGCAGCCACTAAATGCATTAAAAGCCAGGCTCCATGAAATGGAGGCGTTGCAAATTGCGGCCTCCTGTGTGTGTGTGTGTGTGTGTGTGTGTGTAAGAGGGGCTGTGCGGTGTGTTTGTGCTGCGGTAATATTGTAACGGCTTTTGTGTGTGTCTCGCTGCCAAGTTTCGAGTTTGGCATTGTTTTCCTGCACGGATATCCTTAATGAGTGAAAACTGGGCTAAGGCTCGACGCTCTTGAGTCTGCCACACAGCAGCAATCATAATTATGCCCCACCCCACCTCACCCCACCCTGACGTCTACTTAGCTGACAGAAACACACTCGACACTCAACAACAACGACGTCTCACACTTGAGTTTTTCGCTAAAGGTCCTTCTTACTTCTCTGACCACATGCGCACATAAATCTTCGGAGGGCCACCTACTGTTACGCTTGTGTAATTATCATTGTGATCACTTTTCAGCAGAGTGCGAGAAAACTTTTGTATTAAAAGTAAACTTATGACAGGCCAAGCACTAACCAAGACAGGACACAGGACACACACATTATACACACACACACACACTTGCCACTGGCCATTGTCAAGTGTAATTTATCATTCAGTCAGCGTACTTCGATTGCAGTTTATCATCCACCCTCACCACCCCGCCCATCTAGTCGCTATCTTGTCGAGAACTTACTTTACTGGGTCGTCTCTATCTCTATCGCCTTTGCACCCCCCTCAGTTAAAGGAAAGCAAAAGCTGGCATGGCAAAAACAAAAGAAACACGAGAAAATAAGAAGAACGAACGAATAGAAAATCAGTTCCTGACCTCAGGTTGTTATTTTTCTTGGCAGGCACTTTAAAGCCAGTTAAGGGGGAGGTTTTCAGAGGGGAGTTCTCTTCGTAAAATAGCAATTAATGTGGATTTGAAGCGTTCTACCTGCAATAATCGGAAATAATTGAACAAAAAAAGAAACAAGATAGCAAAAAATAAAGGGAAAGAAAGAAATGAAATAAACCCTCAGCAATGTGCATAGTTCATGGATCCCTTTGAAGGATGTTTGTAAGTGTAATTTGTAACGTTTTAATTGTTGTTTACGTACGTTGCTGATGCAGGCTTAAACGACACCAAGGGGCTGTTGCTGCTGGCCAAGAGAAGAGAATTCTGATTAGCTGCTGCTTGCTTGCGGCGTGGAGTTGGAGAATTTAAATCGCAACCACAAGAACCACTGGGGCTAATTTCGATTGCGGTGCATGTAAATGGCATAATGTTAATGACATTAGTTTCCAATTAACTGGGCCAATGATGTGGTATTTGCCACGTCTAATCAAATGCATTTAAAATTCATGTGTTCCAAGAATGATATGAAAATTGAATTTGCTCGGAAGATGTGAGGTATTATTATAACTACGCTAAGCAAAAGATTTCTAGCTTATTTTCTAAATTGTAAATCAAAAATTAATGTTCTTTTAACTCCAAACACAAGAATTCAGGTATTAACTACTTATGAAATATATAAAAGTCTTAAAAAAATAATATTTCAATAAATCTTTAACTATTTTTCATCCTTTGCAAGTAATTTTATTTTTCAAATATTTTATTCCCTCAAGTTATTTTAGCACACGTTGCAAAAATGCATTGGCATTTAACGGTTTTCTCAGCCCGCATATTTCAAAAATTCCACTCGTTACTTTATTCATAACTTTCAACATTCTCTCAGTGGCTGAGCATCAACATTCTCTCTCTCTCTCAACGCAATGTGTAAGCGCCAGGAGCACCGGAATTTGAACAACTCCGAATGAACGTAAGGAACTCTCTGGGTTAATGCGCAGACTCAACATTTACCGGCAGAATTCAGCAACAAATGTTGTTTATGCTGCGAAGTTGATAATAAACAAAACATAACGTGGGCTGATGCAGTAAAATCTATGATAAGAAATTTGATTAGGATAACAGCTCAAAGTTTAAGGTTACAAAAAATGTTTATATAAATTAAAGTAATAAAAATGTTTTTACAATTACAACTGTTGTAAAATGTAAACAATTTATTTACCTCACAAGAAAACTTAATAAATTTAAGTACTTGTATTAGTAAAGAACTTGACCAGCCAGGGAGTAGTTAAGGTTTAGGCCATCAAACAGCTGATTTGTGTGCCTGCAGGAATTTCGCTCGCACTCCGAATTTCGTAATAGACACGAAGCTAAGCCAAACGAAGTTACGAGCTCGCAACGCACGAACGATGAGAAAAACTCACCACTTTTATGGGTTGTGGGTGTTTTTGTGCTGCTTTGAGGGGGGTTAGGCAGCATAGCTGTAAACTGTTGGTTGGTTGGCGTTCAGTTGAGTTTTGGTTACTGCCGCCAACGGTTAACGGTTTAAAGCGAGCCACGCGTCTCGGCATTGCCACATTGCCACTTGCCACAGTCGCAGTTGCAGCGGCACTTGAACAAAAACACTCAAATAGAAACATAAACAAACAGTATTTTTTGGCAAGCAAACAATACATTTTTGGCAGCCGGTGCGCGGAAGTGTTGCAAGCGCCAAGTTGCACACTGTGTGTGTGTTGGTTTTAATTATTTAATTGCGAGGCGTTGCAAACATGCGAAACTCAAGTGGCCATCAGGTGGTGGCAGGAACCGCAGCGACGCTGATGCGCCGCAAGATTTTGGTGGCAAACGGAAACGCAAAAGCAAACGGAAGCGGAAGCATTTAAGCAAAGTGCCTGCTTTCAGGCGCACTATGTGTGTGTATGAGTGTGTGCTCTTGTGGTGTGTTTGTGTGTAAGAAATGCTTGTAAAGCCGGTTGGGCCAAGCCAAAGTTGCAGCTGAAACTTGCAATAAAAATTGAATACTCGAAAAAATAAAAGTAAAAAGTAAGAAAGAAGAAAAAACCTCACTGCAGCTGCACATCCTTACGATCCTTTTGTGCCTGTGTGTGTGTGCTGTGTGAGTGTGGCGAGCAAATAAATGCTTTTGCAACGCTTTTTTAGCCATTTTATCTCAAGTCGAAAGTACTGTAAAAAATTGTAAAATGGATTTACGTTTCGTATTCATCGTTTTCCTGCTGAAGTGGACGTATGCACAAGGTAAGACCCATGTTTTGAGTCCTTCTTCTATACACCTATTCGTATTCGCTTTCAACGTGTTTGTATTTGCGCTTGGGCATTCTGTTTGTGCAACTGCTGCTGAAGTGCATTTGTTGAAGTGCCCCTGCTGCAATTGCAAATACTATGTATGCCATAGAAAATGCTGCCTCAGAGCTCAACGTTATACTATATGAGAATTTATTATACTTACTCAAATACCTCTGTGTGTGGCACAGTAATGAGGTGCATTTAGCTGAGGTAACAGAGCGACTGGCCCCCTAAAAGTGTATGTGTGTGTGTGTGTTTATTTTATCGTCGTTTTTGTGGTAAAAGTTTTTAGTACCTGCCTCACAATTCAAAATGAAACTTTTGAATACAAATACCACAGGTATTTTTTATTATTATTATTGATGTTGGATTCACAGGTGAAATGTGAAAGGCGAAAGGTGTTGCCGCCAAGTACCAACAGTCGAATGTGTTCTCAAGTACTTTTAAAAAGCAGACACTATAGCAAAATTGTAAAAAATTTATTGAGATTTTTTTTGTGGAAGTAAAAAAGTAAGTTTTCAAACTTATTTAATCAATGGTTTGAATATTTTGTTAGACGAAAGTAGCAATTACTTAAAAAATCAACTAATAACCACTCATACATATTATTTTGTCTTTATCTGTGGAAGAGTATTTAAGTTATGAGTTAATGTATTGATTAGCTGCCGTCTGGTAGAAAATGTATCTCATAGTTAAGTTTCGTTTAACATTCATTTACTTGTTCGCTCAAATAAACTTATTTGCTTGGATTTCATACGAAAAACTTTTGCCAGCCACAAAACAATTTCCGCACTCAGTTTTCCGCCTCCTCCTCCCGCCTCTCTTCCTTCCGAGTCGCTGCCTAACAACTCAAACAAATTAGGCAAAAAAGGGCAAAAGAAAAACCAAAATGCGGCCAACAAGAAACAAGAAACAACCAGTAACCAGCCATAGTCAGCGTCAGAGCCAGAGGGCAAACCAAATTATGAATGAGTTTCTTGTTGCGTTCGTATCTTTTATATATATATTTTTTTGGCTGTTGCATAAAATATGCGCATTTAATAAGCTCCAAAATGAATATACATACAACTCTTGTAGTGCCCGATAGCAATGAGAGGAGCATGTAAATATGACCCTGCCAAATGAAGTGAACCGAACTGAACCAGAATTGTATGAAACGGAAACGAAGCGACATTAAACAAAAGCGTTTTACCGCACATTGTTGCAATCGCATCCCAAAATAAAATAAAATATATTTTAATATATTTGAATACCCTCAGGGCCTTAAAAATGGCTGAAATGGCAATCAGTCACATTGATTTTAGATTTGTGGGACCTAACTTAAGTAGAGAAACTACTTTTTGTTAACTTTTCTTACTAATCAAAAATATATTTGATTTTTAAGATGAGCCCTCATAAATCTAAACTTTAAGTACATTTGCAGAGTATTTTCTAGTCAATAACATATCTTTTCGCTGAATTCTTTGCTTGTTTTCCTTTTATTATATTGTAGTTTCATGCATGTAAACGTATTCAATTGAATAATATCCTGTCATTTTGCTGGGCAGCTTCCTACTCGGCTTGTTTGGCATGTCAAAATTTTTATCAGCGCCACGTAAAATTCGCCATGGAGCAGTAAATAAATAAATCCCAGTAAAAAAAACCAACAGCAGCAGGCACACATACAAACATACACACACAGATGCTCAGGCTTGCGCTTCGAAGTATGCAATAAATTGTTGTTTGGGCGAACATTGGCAAATTTATTGGCATTTTAGTGGCAGCAACTCGCACGGCTGTAACACCAAATAAAACAAATTAAATACTCTTCTTTTTTTGTTTCTGAGAAACTTTTGTATTTTTATTTGTTTTATTTTTTATTATTTTGTTGTGCATAAAAGTTTTTTGGCTTGCTCGCATTTTCTTCTGCTTAATTTATAAATTATTCATTTCGCAGCGTTGGCAGCCATTGGGCCAATTATCATTTTCATTGCATGCTGAACTCAGTTCAGTTTCACTGTTCGCTGTTGTCTTTTGCGGAGGGGCACCCCTAAGAAAAAGTAGGCTATGCCAAAAGCAAAACAAACACACATACGCCCGGTTGGCCCGGGCAAAATTAATTTCTATGTGACTGTGTGCGTGAGTGTGTGTGTGTGTGTGTATTTCTCTTTCTGTGTATTTATGTTTGTTGTTGCTGTGGCTGTTGCTGTGGTTGTTGCTGTTGTTGCCGTCTTGTGCCTTGCGGCCAAAAGCGACGGGCATAAATTTATTTGGCAAAAACTTTCGCAGACCGGAATATTAATGAGTATTTAACCTAAATTGTTGCCTTTGATAAGTGGCATGAAATGTTGCTGCCGTTACCTCCACCCGCTGCCGTCGGTATCAATGTGCCACAGACAGTTATCTTCAGGCTCCTTCTAAGCATGTTTACATGGTTTATATATGTATGTGTGCTGCGTTGCGTTAAATTACTTTAAAAAAGGGTTCGAATTATTTGATATGGTTACGCCTTTAAAACTTGGTTGGCCAACAACACACAAAAAAAGGGCTTACAAAGGCAACTAACTTGTCTCCTGCTCTTTTCTGCTCATTTCTTTGTTATCTTTTTGGGTTTGTTATTTCTGTAATATGCTTTTGAAAGTATTCCGTACCAGTTTGCCTTTTGTCTTCTAGTTAATTGAGACGAAATGTGCAATTTTCCCATTTTTTTTTTTTGTTATTTCAAGAAAGGTATTTGAGCGTTAAATGAGTTTGCACAAATTGTGCGGTAGCTTAGTTAAATGAAATAAATTGCTAGATTATTAATTTAAGTAATGAGAAATATATTAAAAATGTTTAGCAAAGTAGCACAAAGAAGTTTCTATTTAATATGATAACAGTGGCTATTGCTATTAAAGTATTAAAAGCTTAAGTTAGTTGCTATTGTAACAAATCTTTTAAATACATTGATATGCTACACTGAAGTCAATTAAAATATAAACGATTCATTGAGCACTTTAGTGCAGTTGAATTGAAATCTTCTTAAATATAGTCTCAGCTGAGGCTGCAATGTGATTTTAATCCAAATTGAAAACTGCCAATTGCATGCATTTGTTGCTTTGTCGCCTTAAGGGCATTTTCCAAATTAGAGACAGAAATGCGCAAATTTTAATTAATTTCTGCATCAAATGGATATGTCTGTCATAATACAAATAGTATAAATACATGTATACAATCACACACACAGTAAACATTTATGTACATACACATGTCCTTAAACAAACAAATCATTAGGCATAGACACATT
Organism: Scaptomyza hsui; assembly: GCA_018152825.1. NCBI lineage: Eukaryota > Metazoa > Arthropoda > Insecta > Diptera > Drosophilidae > Scaptomyza > Scaptomyza hsui. The sequence continues at coordinate 2,649,682 of JAECXO010000269.1, forward strand.
TATTTATTTATCTAACGTATCCTTTATACATGTGCATGAGTATGTTGTTGTGTTTGTGTGTGTGTAAACAAACAATGAAACATGCTGCAAAAGGATATGCAGGACTCGGAACTCAATTATGCTGATGCCTTTCAGCGCCTGAAATAATGGCAATATTTTGATTAAGTTAATTAAGTGATTTCTCGATTTTACTCATACTCCCACAAACAACAACAACAACAGCAGCAACAACAAGAACGACAATGCCTATCAACGGCAATTCGTGTTCCTGTAGCGCTAATCCTGGGCCCAGCTTGACATGATTACCCGCTGAGCCTTTGTGTGCAAAGCATTTGCCACATGAATACATATTTCATGCCATTATGCGCCAAACTAGGCCAACAACTAAAACAGCGGGTAGACAACAACAACAACAAGAATGAGGGAAAAAAATTGCGACTAATGAATTGGGCTAGTAAATTACTCTGAAGCAGCTGCTAAGACTCCTCTCGGCCATCAAAAGTTTAAAGTGCCACTAAAGCCACAAGCATAAAAAGCAACTGAAATAAAAACAAAAGTCGATTATCTGATACTCTTTAGAGTAGTAGGAAAGAAATCTTTCATCAATACAACTTTCCTCTTACTTAACACTCAATTTGCTGCACTCTACCGATAGAGTTAAATCTGCATTAAATATTTTTTATATGCCCCACTTAAATAATGTGAAACAACTTGAAAATGGTCGAGACAACGAAACTCTGACACAAACAAGTGTTGAGCATATTTTTTATGACAACTTTCGTACTCCTCTTTTTAATGTTGCTGGCAAGCCTGGCGCCACGGCAATCATAAAGCATTGAGTGACCGACGGGCCGCAGACCGTATCGTCCGTGTCCTGCGTGTCCGGGTTAAGAATGTTCAGCAGCAAAAACAAAAAACAAAAAGAAAGGAAAGATGAATTCACCGTTGCTGCTGTCATCGTCTGGGAAGCTCGTTGATTTTCACTTGGCACTTGTTCGCATTTCTCTCGCGCATTTTTTAAATGTTTACCCTTTCGAGAACCCGCCAACGCCCCCGCAAACGGCCAAGTGTCATTGACATTTTAATGTGCTAATGAAGATGAGGGCCAAAAGCAAAGTGCACGCAGTATAAGATGACGAAGTGAAGGGGTAAGAAAACGCTAAAAAATACTATATTATAAAAATAGTCGTCCGGATTGAGTTGACGGGCCATCATCAACGTTCTTTAACGTCGTAGTCGACTTTGACTCTTTTCAACTGGCTCATTATGGCAAAGTGCGGTTTTTAATTTTTATATGAACTTTGTGTACTCAGTTTGTACTCACTTGAAGGCTAGCCAAGAACTTGCGGTGTTTATGAGCTGTTATGATTTTATTTAACATCATTTTTGTAGCCTTTGCCTTCGTCTTTCTCTTCTGCTTTCTTTTCGTGTTTCGCTTGCAGTCAATTATGTCAAAGTTGTCAATTCAGGATGAAAATTGCATGGCTTTAGTGTAAGCAGCTTTTACAAGCAGAGCTGAGTGCTCAAAAAAATATATAAAAACAAATGTTAAATGTAGGTTATGATTTTATGAGCGAAAATGTGTACTTGAAACGGCGGAAATTGGAGCATAAAGAAGACTCTTGTTTGTTGTTTGAGTGGAAAAGCAAATTGCAATCAGTAATAAAAATATACAAGTAGCTGCAATTCCACAACTTTAAGGATTTATCAAGTGAAAAATTTACTTTCTTTTAAATACACCCCAAGTATCGATTTCCACACTTTACTTCAGCATCTTTAAGTTTCCCACATAATCTCTGACTTTAACTGCTCCAGCGCTTTATTTTCCACTTATTCCACATGCTCAGTCAGTAGGCAACAGCAACAAACAACGCCAAGGCACTTAAATTTTAAATGCCAAGACGCAAAACCATTTTGTTAACCCTTTCGCTTATGTTCTGAGCATACACAATGTGTATATATTTTTATGACTTTACGCCAACGAGTCATAATTTTTGCCAACTCATTGCCTTTTAAGGCACACACACACCCACACAGAAAGTAAGAAAATCTCTGCAAAGGCCAAAAAGCGTGCAACAGCCATTTGTTGCTCAGGATAAAGCAGAAAGGCTTGTTGCAAAAAATAATAAATATTCCTAGTTTAGCTGTGCTCAGCTGTTGCCCCTGAGCAGCTTGAATAATTTATCAATGTCAGCAGGGCGATGATGAACGCGTCCCGAAATGTCAGGACAGCAGATTGTCAGGACTCTTACTCTCGCCCGCAGTCATTTCGAGCAAATCGATAGGCCTGAACTTGTTGGACATTTCTGACCAGCAGCAGCAAAGAAACCGAAAAGAAAAGAAAAGCTAAAGAAAAGAAAAGAAAAGAAAAGAAAAAAAGGCCATAAAACTTGAGCTTTTTAACAAGCAAATCAAATGAAAAGCGAACCCAGGACAACGGACATGCTTCTTATGAATGGACCAAAGCCGTAACGTGTGCTCCTCTTCCTCCCCTCACTGGTGTTAAGGACATGCCTGACCATCGATGCTAAGCATTATGTGTGTGTGTGTGTGGGTGGACTCACCTTTTCTTATTCATTCTTGTCAGACTTTTCGCTTTTGTGTCGCCTCGGACATTTTATATTTATTAAAAAAAGCGTTGGCAATTCGCAACGTTCGGGGAATCCTTGTAATAGGCATCCGGTCATAAAAAACGAAAACGAGAAAAGAAAAACATGAATTGTGGCTCTTAGCAGCAAATCCAATTGGGCATAAATCGGCTTTTGTCCTCGTGCCAAACACATGAGCACACGCATAAAGGACCTGCCAGGGGGGCAAATTTAATGGCATTCGCCTTCTTGGCCCAGCTTTGACTTTGGCTTTATTTTATGTACATTTGAGCACAATGCGCTTATTGACTTAATGACAAATGTTGTTTGGCCATCAACGGGGCTGATAGGTTCCTTCTTTTTTCTGGGATAATTGGCAAAGTGCTTCAGTTTTTGCCTATTCCTGGCTACACTGCAAATTGCATTGCGGCTGTCATCAGCAGCTGCAATTCCCTCCCCCTCTAACTTTCTTCACCCAAAGACTTGTCATTGCAGGCAACAATTCAACTCGGAAGACTGCCTTTAGCTATTTTTTCAAGGATGTTTACAAATTTACAACACGAAAGTGAATTTTCTTTCAATTTTGTTGCGCTGCCTGTTTGTCAGAAGCAGCAACAAGGACTCCTTGCCTGCCTTGAGTCCTGTCGACGTCTGCGTCTGGGTCTTCTTCTTGCCTGGCAGGCAGGCAGGATGCGCGCCTAAGTAGTTTTTGTATAATTGCACTCGTCATTGTCGTCCTTGTCGACATCCTTGTCGTGACTGAATCTCCCTCCGCCCTAAGGCACAGTTGCAACAACAACAACAGCAATTAAGGAATGTTAACAAGCGCACTTTTCAACTTTGCTCGCGGCTGTTGCACTTCAAAGGTGTGCATGCCACGCCCCTTAAACGACTCAAGCCCCAACCTACCCTCAGTCTTTTCTACACTATCTGCGGCGGCTTGTGGCTGATTTGAATGGCAGAAGATCTATACTCTGTGTGTTTCGAAAAAGACTTTTCTCTCTAGTTTAGGGTAACATCTAAGTACTTGAAACACTTGAAGTATCTATGAGATACATGCAAGCACGTTCCTTAATTAAGATTGGATTGACAAGACTCAAGCCACACACACACTTAAAAATCAATTTGTAGTTGTGAGAAGTAGAATGTGTGTGTGTGTAGGCAGATGCCATGCATGCGTAATTAAACAAATCTGAAAATAATTGAAACTTTGCCTCGTAAATCCCAGACATAAACACTCTATGCAAAAACACACACACACCCACAAACACAGATTCTCATATATCAGCTAAACTATGCAAGTTGTTGTTTAGCTTAAAAATTCCCATGTTGACAATTAAGTTAGCAACAAAACAACAACACAACAACACACAGACTAAGCAGCAGCAACAACAATAAAAGCAGAACGCGTTAAAGGCACGCAACCCTTACAAAGAGTGGGTGTTGCTGTTGCGGACAGAGGACATTGCAGGACACAGTAGCCGTTGACAACCATTCAACAACAACCCACCCACACCCACACACACACACACACACACTCACACAGACAGACAAAGACAGTTAAAAACTGGTTTCAGGTTTCGTTTTGCTGGTTACAACAACCCTAATTTACTTTTAATAACTTCATAGGCAGAGGCTTAGGGGTGGGTGGGGTGGACAGTTGGAGCGATGCCTTAAAAGTGTCCTTTTTTTCTGTGTTTTCATGTGAACTAAATACATAAAGCGTTAATTTCGATTTTGCTTAACGAGGGTTAAATGTGCGACCCTCTCCCCAATTTAGGGGCAACTGTGCGTATACACGATATCGATAACGATAATTACACATGCAGACGATAGCTCAAGCGCTCAGGTGAGAAATTCAATTTGCAAACATCTCAACCCCCCTCCTCCCTAAGCCGAGGTGCGCGCATGTTTAAGTGTGTGTGTGTGTGTGTGTTGAACTCAATGGGAGACTTTTTGTTTTTGGAAACAGTGCACCCCCAAAAAATATAGAACAAACATAGAGAGAGATTGGGCAGTGTATCAAGTACTGCGGCTGCATGACTGAGTGACTTTCTGTCATGCCATGCAAGATGGTAACTGATGCAGCATCCAACGAGGGTGAGGAGGCAGAAACTGGGGAGGCATATGACAAGCTCAAGTGTGTGGCAGTCGCATTCAATGCTGACGCACGTCATGAAGAGCAATGCGAGAAATCGAAAAGACATACACAGAAAAACACGCTCACACACATACGAATACACTGAGAAAAACTTATGTATTCAGAAAGTCAAAACTCATTGCTTAGGCTTCTTTTTACATTTTAAACAAGTTTTTTGTTCAAGTGTAGAGAAAATGCCAAGGCATAGAAACAATACTTCATCTCCATCTCTCACTCCCTCTGTCTTCCTCTCTCACTGTCTGTCACGGTCTTTCTCTGTCTAACTGTGATTTCATGTGAGTTTTGCTTGACGCCTGCTCGAGACCCAAACAGATCCTGCCTGACATGGCTGCTTTTGACAGTCGTTTTGCAAACATGTCGAAGCCATTAAGACAATCATGCGTTTTGCCTGCTTCTCTTCACAACATTTTTTCTTGTCCTTTATGAGACCAAGAGTGTGATTTTCATCTTTTTTTCTTTCTTCTTCATTTCTGTAGAATTTAGCCTGTTTCATTCTTTGCCAACGTTTTTTTTTTTTTTTTTTAACACATTCACATGCCTTCAATTCGTTTCGTTTTGTTTTTTTTATTCAGACTGTTTTGTTTTTGAAAAATGGCTGTCGCATCACTTCCATTGTATATTTGGAGTGTGTGTTGTTTTGCGAGTTGTGATGTCTGTGTGAGTGTGTGTTGGATGTTTGTCACAAAGATTTATGCGTTGCAATTTACACACACACACACACAACACAGCACAAAAAAGTGAAATAAAACGTTTGTTTGACGCTTACATCGAGTGGAAGGCACCAAAGTGGTTCTATAACCGGTGGTGTTGAAAGGTTGGGAGATTGGGTGAAATAGTCCTAGGCCCTAAAGTGTTTACTTACTTTTTGTTTTAGTATTTCGCTCGTAGTTAAGGCGGACTAACATGGAAAAGGTAATCAATTATGAGCTTGTATGGGAAAGAACTCTACAGATCAATGATGGAAATTAAATGAAGCTGGAGTAAACATACCAACAAGTTAATACAAACAAAGGCTAAAGTACCAATTTACATTTTTACAGGCAACAACAATTAAATTTTAAAGCCATCATAAAACTTTTTTAAAAAAAAAGATGATCCAATAACATTTTAATGGAATTTAAACTTGTTTTTAATTTATGAATACGGAAAACTAAAATGACTTTTGAGTGGACATAAAAAACAACTAAATTGACTTTATTTAACGAGTGAAGCAAACTGACAAACCAACCAATCTCCCCCTCTTTTTCCGCCCATCCACAAAAGCTAAACCTATTGCAGCATAAAAAGTTCAGAGACCATAAAAAAGCAACAACAACTATTAAGCGTTGCTGTAATGAAGGGTGTTTGAGGGGAGGGGCGTCACAGCACAAGTTAAAAAGTAAACCCAACAACAACGAGAACAAAACGAAGGGTAGCATAAAAAGAGAGGAGAATGACGACTATAACGACAGATTGAACCCTTCGCTTTTAATGCAATTAAGTTTAATTGAAAATTTTCACTCCAAATTATGAGCCGAACGTGTTGTTATGGGGCACTCCAAAGGAGTCACACAGACAGACAGTTGGAGAGAAAGAGAAAAAATTAGACACCCCCTCAATCAGGCAGATGGAAATTAACATGCACACCCACACACACCCACACACACACACACACACACACACATAGAGAAAGAGAAGCATTCAGAGAAGCGTGTCCTTTCGGGTGCTTTGCACGTACTGTGTAGCCCAGCAAGGCTCACAGGATGAGTGAAAGCAATCAAGCGTCCAAATCACTAGCCCAAAAAACCGAAGGCAGCTCAAAGTTTGCTTTGATGCGAGCCGCAGAGCACGAAAGAGATATGGAGAGAGAGGGATACACAGAGTCCAGGACTTTATTACAAAACAAACAAGCAGCAGCAGCAGCAGCAAGTCAGGCGTAGTCCTGGACCAGCTACAGTTTCTATTCCAGTTCACCCTCTCCTCCCCACCCCCCTCGCTGTAACATGCTCACCACTTTGCCCGCTCGGCATTTAACTTATCTTTTATCTTGATTGCTGTTGACGATGACAAGGATAATGATGATGATGGCGTTAGCGTTGGCGCTCTACAATCATGTCCTGTGATTTTAGTTTACCTGCCTCCCTCCCACTCTCTGCTGCTGCTGCTGTCAGGATATCTGTTTATACAAGCGAATGCCGCTTGATTTTAATTAGCATTTGACACAGCTGCTTGACACGAACACAAAAATTTTCGTGATCTGACCTCGAGGCGTTTCAGATTGAGTGGGTGGATGGGTGGCTGTTGCTGCTTAATGAGGCATCACACAACCTGGAATTTCAAATGTCCCGATGTGCAAATAAAAATATCGTATGTCCCTCTCTGACCAGCCAAATTTTACGCTTCACAAACTTTTGTTGCCCAAATACAATCTGGGAAAATATCCAGAAAGGTCTATTTGAAAGCAAGCGACTAAGAAATACCCTGTTAACCCAACCCTAAACTCTTCTCAATGCTAACTGACACACACATATACACATACTTACTTTCATAGATACTTTCATGTACCTAAGGATTTTCGTCGTTCAATGCGCTCTGCTGGAAAATTCAATGTGAAAAGTTTGCATTTGACAAAAAGTATATAACATGTGTAAGTGTGTGTGGGGTTTGCAAAAGTTTGTTTGGTGGTGTGCTAAGCTAGCGTCAAGGCTGCAACTTTTGGCCAGAGCCAGGCGCAACTGCATATACTAAGTTGTATTTGTATCTATGTTAGAACGTTACGTATTCGACATGTGTGTTTGTGGGTGTTTCTTTTTATTTTTTATTTGGTTGGAAAATGGGCTGCGGTTGAAGGTGGCTGCCGAGAATGTGGAGCAGCACATGTGACTCGACTGACTGACTGACTGACTCAGTGGACGAGGTAAATCAAACCCCCCCTCCCCCACCCCTCCTCCCTTTTGCCCAGGCAGATGCTACAACATGTCTAAAAGTATTTGCACATTTGGGGCTGGTCTTGTGGGGGCATTGCATTTGGCATTGTAATGCATTTAGTAGGAGCTACAGCTCTGGGAGTGGGACAAAGTTTAGACAGGACGGAGGGGGTGGGGGTGTGGGTGTTGCACTTTGAAGTGTGTCAATGCAAATGTGTATGTTCAGTCTCTTGTGTGTTTTGAATTATTTATATTATTTGCACTTTATATGCAGGCAAGTCGCAGCCAGACAATTTTCCTCGCAAAATGTTTTTCCAGCTGCCGCTGTGTGTGTGTGTGTGTTGGTGTGTGTATGTGTGTTGAAAAACATTTGCAAGTGACGTTGAGTTTGATGCCAATGCAACGCTCGCTTGCTCTTTGCATTTATTGCATTTCGCAATTTAACCACAAAAATCTTGACTCTTGACATGTTTACAATTCAAATGGAGGAGGGGCAAGGGAGTTGTCCCATGTGCTTCACCTCTACACAATTAGAAAGAGTGTCAGAAAAAGACACACACTTACACACACCCCACAAAAAAAAGCAATTCATTTGTAAAAAGCTGTGAGTCATTGTTAAACACCGCCCCGCCCTTTCCGCAACCCATGCTAGTTGAAAAAAAATATTTGGTCTAAACGGTAAAATTTATAGCCACAGTGTTTTTGTTGTTGTCGCTGTTCTTGTTGCTTGTGCGTCGTTATGATTCATAACTAAACAAAAAACAACTTTTGAACAACATCCCCGGAAACAATTTGCTGCACACGAAGCATTCACAAACTTTAATTTGACTCATTTGGGTTATATGTTTGTATGTACAGTTTCCTATTCAAAAGAAAATAAAATTATAACAATATTTCTGTCGAAATCGGACGTGTTCACAAAGGCGACAATGAATTCATTGTCGTGTTATGTTTTATACTTTGTTATGTGGTTGAAACTTAATTTGAAATAAATAAAAAAAAACGGAATGCAACGCTTGAAAAATTAACAGGAAATTTGTTCCTGGTACCAGAAAGTGTATTAAAAGTTGTGTTCATTATATATTTGTGTAGTTGTAGATCTTAATCCATTTCTCCCCTTTTGCACACACATAAAATTAAAGTATCTGAAAGTTTACTTAACTTTCAACCTGGCTATAACTACACAACATACTCGTATATCTTGCCAAATTGTACTCAACTTTTGGCCCAGAAAATTACTTTCAGCCGCCCACTAGATAAATTTGCTTAGTAGCAGCAGTAGCAGCAGCTGTAGCAGCAGCAGCAGCTGTTGTTGCAGGCACATAAATTATGGCACAGAATTTAATTATCGCATTGGACGTGCAACAACAACAACAACAACTACTTTGACTACTCCTAACACAGTTTCGTCTGAGAACAACTGAACAGCCCGAAAGTATGCTACTAAAACAATTAGCAGCGCCCTAATTAAAACAACAGTCTAAAGAGGCAGCCAGAGGTCCTTCAGGCCCTTTGATTGATGATGTAAGAGGCAAACAAAATGCCTTTAAGAATGCAGCACATGAGCCGAACAACGATGACGACGACGACGGCGACGACGACGAGGACGCGTTGAAGTCGCTCAGTTGTTGGCTTTGTTTAGTTCTCAGTTGTGTTTTATTTTTGGCCGCCAGGGAAACAAAGCAAGCATGCAAATGTGTGTTATTACACACACACACACACACACACACATATGCACATAGAAGGAGAAAACATGTACATGTAAAAAAGAAAATGTTTAAGGAAATTGCTGCAAATATTTTGCTTGTTAAGTGAAACCCAGTTTGGAAAACAGTTTTTACCCAGAGACCAGAAAAAAAAACACACTGTAAAACTGAAAAAGAAACTGCACTCTGCAATTCTCTTCAGGCATTTCGCCATGCCACGAAAGCACTCATACTCGAACGTCTTCGTCTTCGTCTTGAACGACTTGAGCGTCTTCCTAGCGTCCTGTTTCTTTTGGGTTATTTGCTAGTCCTTTTTGGTCGCTTGCCTGCCAGTTTTGCATTTTGCATAAGCGCTTGGAAATGCCTTTGTCGTTTTAGCAATTTATGCAAATTTCGTGCATTTTACCCCCATGTTGTTAAATTCTTTGTATGCCGTCTTGGCCAACATATACAACAACAACCTTCTACTATATAATGATATAGCCACTATGTGCATAAATGCATGCAATATATACGTATATAATGTATGTTTGTATATAGGCTAAGACTGGCATGCAATTAAAACTAAATTAGTAGGCCTCTGGGCTATGAGCCATGGGCTGCGGGCAGGGCGAGTTTCCCGAATGCAGTTTTCAGTTTGCTAATTGAATTATTTAGTTGCGAATCGTTTGATTAAATGCACACGCAAAGTTTTCCCTTGCACGACAACAACAACAGCATTAAGGACGATAACAACAACAGCTTTGGCTAGCAGCCAAATCCAGCGACATAAAAAACTTTAAGGGTCTGTGGAATTGTTTGACCTTAGGTGCCCTGGAGATAGGGGCAATTAATAAATCATATCAAACGTCTTTTATTTGTATGGCAGCTATATGATATAGTTGTTCGATCTGGCCGATTTTGACATATGATCAAACCGCAACTAACAGAAGACCTTGCCCAGAGCTTCAGCTTAATAGCTCTAAAGCTGAGGGGTTAGCTTGCATATCAACAGACAGACAGACGGGGGTTAGAGACGCTTCATATACTTAATATACTTGTAATTTAAATGAAGTTCTTATAAACAAGAGATATTTATATCTTTAAAATAATAGAAATATTTTCCCTTGTCCATTTATGTATAACAAAGGAATTATTTAACAAATTTTTATTTGACTTTCACTAATAGCAATTTTTGTATTGAGTAATTTATTAGACATCGTTACGTTTGCGTAACGTTATTTCACTTATTCCAATGAAAACAAATTCGAAAACTGTTAAATTTTCCATGTTTTTTTTTCTGAGTGTATTAAAGCAAAAATGTTTTAATTAAAGATTTATTTCTGAGAGTTTCGTATGTTTATTTTCGATATCCTCTATTACCTTTATACCATTTTCGCCTTTATCAAATTCAGATAGATTTTATATAGAGATATGCACATCTGAGTCAGCGCCTGACACACCCGTTACGCTCTCCAGCACACAGGGTGCAACAAAAGCTTTGAACTTTGCTTACAGACCAGTCACTTGGTTTCACCCCCGCACTCCTGCCAACTTCCTATGTCCACATCCTTCCCCTGAACCAGTAGTTTTTTGTCATTTATAAAAACAACCTTTTTTAGGTGTTGAACATAACCGCAGGGCACCAAAACCAGCCACAACCGCAACCAGAAGCCAGTTTCGCTTCTTGGTCCTTCGCCTGGTCAGCAAAGATATGTAAACACCAAACACCAAACACCAACAACACAAAAAACTCCACGGTCCAGCAACTTTTTGGTCTGCAAGCCCACCCACCCCCTCCAATAAAAGCCACCCACATGCGACATTTAACCCTCAAAATGTGCACATTGAACACATTTGGACTGAACTTCAGTTTCATTTGTTTGAATTCTCATTTTTTTTCTGCTCTTGTTTTGTTTGCGTGTTGATTTTTGGCCCAGCCATAACTCCCAACCCCAAACTCCGCCCCTCTCACTGCTCCCCGCATCAGTTGGCACTTCAGAATGTTTTTTCTTTATTTTTTCATTGCTGAAATAACATTGACATGCGTCTTGCCCGGCTGCGAACCCGACGAATGCGAAACCCTCAGGCAAGCCGGCAAACATGCAACACGTCTCGTGCCACACCCCGCCCCTTATAGCTGACAAAAACACCAACAACAACAACCACAAGAAGAAGAGCGATTTCGATTCGGATTCGCCTTTTTCCCCCAATTTCAATTCGATTTACAGCTCGACTTTGTGCAGCGTCTGTTGCATGACATGCAACTTGTGCCTCGAGCTGTGAAGTTGTTGTTATTATTGTAGCTGTTATTGCTATTGTTGTTGTCATGTTTGCTGGCAATGCAGCAACAGCAACAACAGCTGCGTTTTTCCTTATTTAATAACGTTTCAATATTCCAACATTTTCTGACATATCAATTTTCAAACGTTATGCGAGCTTACATTTATATAAAAATACATTCGTATCTATATAAATATAGCTTTATAGATTTATGCTGCAATACAAATAAAGTTCTCTTTTTTCCATTGTCGCCCAAGTTGCGTGTTTTCTTGTTGTGTTTTTCTTAGACAGGCGAAGTGTGTGTGCGTCTGACAGCAAATTGTTTATATATGACATGAAAATTGAAATTTATGTATTTGTTACTGACAGATTTCTTATTGCCAAACAAACGATTTATGTACCACACACACACATAAACTTTGTGGCAAAGTCAAAAGTGTTGAATGCTGATTAAGGATTTGCAAAAGGAAACTTGACATAAACTGAAGTACTTTTCGGATAAGTTGAGATTTTTCATGGAAACTCTTCGAAATGTCTTCGATTTTTCTTGTTACTTCTACAATCTCACAAACATTGAACAGCCAAGTCTCAAACCTATTTATCTTTCAACCGCTTTTGTAATAATCTATTCAGGTTTACTTCGTGTTATTTGCTTTGTCGGGGAAAATGCCAACTGCATTCGAAATGCAAATAAATGAAACTAAAACTATGCTAATCCTTTGCTTATCTCGGTTATCTCGGGCCAACCTGTGCACAGGTCTTAAGCCTAGGTACCCCGCTTTCCTCTAACCCCTCCCTTGCCATTTGCCATCAGTTAATTTAGCCGTTTTCGTATTATGCAAAAAAAAAAAAAAAAAAAAAACTACTCAACTGCTAAGCTGCGCTGCGGTCCTTTGCCGCATATGCAAATTCACACACAAATTAATTCCAAACTGAACCTTTGAACACACACACCCTTCAGACCCGCTCCTCCTCCTCCTCCTCTCCTTGACGCATTGCGACAGTTGAGTTGCAACGCTGCAACTTCATTTGCAACGTCAACGGGAATGCGCATTAACATTGTTTTCATTTGCCAGCGAGCTCTCCTTTTTAACATTTGCCAAACCGCTGACGACTGGCGACTGTCGACTGTCAACTGACGCAGCGGAAAAAGGAAACTCACCCCCTCCACCTTCTCCTCCTTCTCCTGCTTCCCCCCAGTGCAATTTGTATAAAAAGGCGCTTTAACCTCTTCATTGCTCTCTCTCTCTCTCTTTCTTACAGGTTCACATCCGCCGCGAATAGTGGAACATCCCATAGATACGACGGTGCCACGACACGAGCCGGCAACGCTTAATTGCAAGGCGGAGGGCTCCCCCACGCCCACCATTCAATGGTATAAAGATGGTGTGCCATTGAAGATACTGCCGGGCTCACATCGCATAACCCTGCCAGCGGGCGGATTGTTTTTCCTCAAGGTGAGTTCGAAGCATTTTTATATGAACGCACTTTAAATACTCTTACGACTGATAATGATGATTCTACCAACATTTTTCTTATTTCTACTTAAAAGAGTCTTTAATGCTCCTGTGTTAACTTTCCTCTCGCTGAGAAACTTATTGTATCCTTGCTAGGATAACGAAATGAGCCTGTGGCATATTTACATTATGTTCACTGGTTCGCTTACTTATTATTATTATTATTTCGCTCTTTTCTTTTTGCTTGCATTTTTATATTTTGCTGCATGCATAATTATTTTTTTTCTGCTACTGCTTTTGCTGTCTCTGCGCTTTCATTCATAATAAAAGAGAGCGCAAGAGCAAAGGGAAGAGCAGGGAAGAAGGGCAGCTGTTTAAAAATTTTCATTTTGCCAGGCCATCTGTTGAGTGATGAACAAACTAATTGCTTTTATTTTTTTTTTCGCCATTCCTTTTACATTTTTATATGTATAAATATATATATATATCTTTTGCACGCTGCAAAAATATTTTTGCAAGCATTTCGTTCGGGGGCAGCCAACAACTTCATTAACGCAAGGTAAACAAACATTAAGAGGGACGTTAAGTGGTAGGAGAGTAGAAGGCAGTCGAAGCCAAAAGCAGAAGCAGCAGCCAGACAAATAAAGACAAACGGAAGTTGGCAGGCAACGCAGCAAAAGTCAGCAGCCTGATGAGCTTCAACTGAATGAGTGTGTGGCAAGTAGCAAGAGGCAAGCAGTAGCAGTATGTGGCAGCATACTTGGACTGAAGCACTCAGCAAATTTACGACGCAAAAAGCCAACGGCGCGCGCGTTGATTATGCTGATGATGCAGTTGGAGACGCCACTGCTGCTGCAGGACCATTTTTGGTTAGGATCCCAACTCCAGCCCAGAGCCTGCCACTTTTCACACTCGATCTGGCTGGCTGGTAGTCTGTGTTTATGTATAAGCATTCACATTCGCATTTGTGTTTGTTTGTATTTGTCTGATGCGAGTGTATTTGTTTATCACTTAAGTGCAAAAAAGGATTCGGAATGCAAGGATTCCAGCAATCAGACTTCAGACACTCGCTTCCGTTTTGCAAATGTTGCTTTTATTTATTCTTTCTTTCTTTTTTTCTTTTCTTTTTTGTTGCCTCTAACGAGCTTTAAATGAATTAATTCCAAAGCTGTTTCTATGCTTGGCTGTCAGCCGTCTGGGCCATTATTTTGTAGCCCGTTCGCTTGCTGTTGGCCGCAATAAAATTGTGCGACATTTTTGGCATTTTTGTTCGCCCCGTTGGCGCTAAAACTTGTTGATTATTAACATTTTTGAGCACTCAGGTAAATGAATGCATTTAATTTCGGACATAGCTTGAAGCATTTAAATTTTTGGTTGAAAGTTGGGGAAAAGGATTATGTACTTCCGATATTGATTTTTCCATTGTTCCCTTTTAATTTATTTTATTATAATGTCAGTAAAATTGAAAAATATAAATCTATTGTTTTATTTTAATTCTTTTTTTGGTATTTTTCATTTGTATTATCTGCTTTGACCCGTGGTCAGTGCTTACGGAAACAAATATATTCATTTATTTATATATTTCCCTCTTAGTTAATCCTCGACTTTTGCGCAGAGCGATGACTGCACAAAAGATTACTCTATCAACTAATCCACATAAATTCGCTGGCAGCTTCATTTTAAATTTAAGCCAAGCATTTTATTTCTGTACTTTTTATTTTGTTTCTCTACGAATCTTTTGCCATTTTTCTATGTCACTTGCATAATTTACATTCTAATTCCGCCCAGCTTTTCGCTGTGCATTTCCCTCTCTCTCTCTCTCTCTCTCTCGCCCTCTGCCTCTTTTCACTATTTCAATCATTCTCTGTCTCTCTCAAGTTGGAGACAATTCATCTTACTTATAATGCGAGCGAAGCTCCTACTTCGCCCAGGCATTATAATAAAATGAGGGGCGCCCTAAAGCTAGCCCCGAAAATGATATCCCCAAAACTATGCAACACTATCAAATTGCGCTCGCAACTCAACAGCGGAAAAGTCGTAGGGGGAGAGAAGAAGGAGAGAATGCAAACAAAAATGTGGTAACTTTAATTCGGCACAAAGTTTTCTCAATGTTCCTGGCTGCTGCCTTTAAGTAACAATGAGCGACAAGCGAATGGGGAATATGCAATAAAATACAAGAAGGCACAAGCGTATACAATGTGAGCATGTATGCTTGTGTGTGTGTGTGTGTTTGTGTGAGGAAAAGCGCGCGCCCGAAATAAAAAGAAGAGGAAAAAGAAAATGCTGAAGTGTAGTGAAAAGTGACAGTGCAGGAGAACGGAGCAACAGGGAGACAGACAATAATTTACGTAACTGCACGAAAAAAAAAAAAAGTACGTATGTATAGAAGGAAGGACGCAAGGACCAGTCAGACAAATGTTGAGTAGAGGCAGAGAGGGGGGAGTAAACTAAAGGACTACACATGATTTGTAGCAACTATACGCTTGTGTGTGTGCGCCACTTTGGTTTTGCCTGCCGCACATCATCAGCAGCAGCAACTGAATCCTTGCTCCTTCACTGCTCGTCCTTGACTGTTAGTATTCGGGTATATAAAGTGTATATATAGTATTTGTACATCTGTCTGGAACGCTCAAGTGTTTGCATGTAATGCGTTCGTTGCCATCTCGTCTAAATGTTTATTTAAATGCCTGCCACATTTGGCAGTTCTAGTTGTAGTTGTAGCTGTTAGGAGCAGTTTTGTGGCATGCTTTAAAATGCAATCAACAATTTGCCTCACAGCTACGCAACGCATATAAATCATCAACTAAACTGAGTGATTTTGATTGCAGTGTTGTAGTTCTGTAAGTGTGTGTGTGTGTGTGTGTGTTATATGTACTTAATTAAAAAATACGTTGGGAAAAAACACTTGCCACAAGTTAAACGCAGCCACATTACTCCAGCTGCCACTTGCCGCTGGGCATAACTTTCAGCTGCCACGGCGCCGTGGAGTACATTTTAATGAGTTTACAAACGCTTGACACATTCGCAGCTACATAAAAAAAACTGAAGAATGTTATATATGTGTGTATATGTATTTATACCTTGCAAGTGTCGACTTCCGGAGGCGAACGTTGCGTATACTTTATATACATATATTTACATATAAATTTACTCCTCCTTTTTTATTATGAGCGAATATTTTTCTTTTTATGCGAACGCTTATTAACTGTAAGCGTATGGCGAGGGGGGAGAAGAGCTTTCAGAGCCGTTTAATGAACGACTTAACAGGTGGCAAAAAAAAAGTCGAAGAAGTTGAGTTTATGCGCGCTGAGCTTTAGATGATTGTATTAAGGGTAGTAAATCTTTGACTTGAGCAGCATACAAGTTGTGATTTAAGTAGGGAAAAGGAATAAAATGAGATCAAATATTAACTACTTGAGTTTACACCTAGTAGACATATGTGTATATTTAATGGATTTAATAATAACACTCTCTGGATTGATATTTAAATATATTTATCAACCTCTTCTTTCGTTAACTTGTTGCTTTTTGCCACAGTGACTGTCACTAACGGCAAATTTAACCAATTTTTGCTGACTGGCTCGATTTCAAGCTCAATTAAAATCATTTACACGCCACATTTTACCGACTTTAAATTTAAATACAAATTATAAAACACTCCACTTACACACCCAACCTTCCGCGCACACACACACACCCACTTTCGCTTTGTTTATCGCTCACTCTCAACTGTCTCTTCCGTATTCTTCTCTCTCTCTCTCTCTATCGCTTTGCACACACAATTACAAAATGTAACAACATGAAAACGAAATGGCTCCCAAATGAAATGTTGTAAATTTATGGGTATTTTAAATTAAAACGGAAGCGTGTTTTCAACGCGCGACTACACACACAACAGCACACACAGCAACATACACACACACACACACACACACAGTCAATATATTTTATAGCCGCACTGCTGTAACTCTCACCCTCTCCTCTCTTTCTCTGCCTTGTGCCCCAGCTGATTTAAAGACGCACGTAGCACACGGCATAGCTGTTGTTGTTGTTGTTGGTGTCAAATCAGTTTCAATGTTTGCTGGCAGCACGCACAAAAAACTCCCAAAAAAAAGAAGCACAGCCAATTCGCAGCAATTCGCGTGGCTCAAGTCATTAAAGGCATAAATAAATTTATGTGACTTTCGGCGCAATTTCTTCTGCCTTATCCTGTCCCCTGATTCCGGTATATCTGTCCTCACGAAAAAATTTAATTTCATCCAGAATACAAACAAAATGCAAGGAAAGAGGGAGGAGTCAGCCATATACTATAGATTACATTGTCTGGCTTAGTCTGGAGCGCGTATTATATTTTTATTTGTTCATATTTTTATATTTGTGCGCGTTGCCATTGCAACGGATTTAGAATTCTACAATTTTTTTTATTTTATTAGAAAGGATGGCACAGCCTGAGGCTGCCTGCTGTTGCTCTCTTTTCCTCTCTCTTTGTACGTTCATTTTAATAAAAATGTTTATTGCAAAGGTTAATGAGCTTACCTTTTTTGCTTTGCTCTCAGCAGTCAACAGTTGCACAATTCACGGAGTCGTATGCGTAATATACTTAAAGCTGTTTTAAACAGGTGAATTGCACAATCATATTCGATGGAAGATGAAGAGCGAGTTTAACAGGCTTTAAGAATTGCTTGGAAATTATTTTCGCTTAAAGCTATACTTTCAATTCCTAATCCCTTTTGCCTGAAAAGACATCAAACATATATTATGGATTAGTAAGGCAAAGCAAACTTACAGTCATGATAGTGAAAGGACACCATAACAAAGGACTATATCAACAAATAGAATAAACATTCATATGTAGGAATATATGTATGTATATGTTGTGTATAGAAGTAACGATTGTAAGAACTTTTTGCCTGAAGTAAGCGCTTTGCCTTTGAGTTGCCAGCATGACAATTGAGATGCCTGAAGCGCATTCGCTTATTTGTTTTATAAAGCGCACCCGCGGCACAACAAACACACACACAAACACTCAAACACACTCAAAGAACACACACACACTAGCACACATGAGCAAGATTAAATGAAAGAATAATAGAGCTGAAGAACCCTTTTGTCATCTTCACTTAGCGCAACACTTAATTTCACTTGGATGAGGCGCAGAAGTTGTGTAAATTGTGCGAACTTTGTAGCTGCTGTTGCAGAGATAAATATGCACACACACACACACACATTAAACACACACACATATATACTGAGCACAACGCATTTTGACATTTAATTTTAAGCGCATGTTGGGGAATTTCTTTTGTGCGCCAAAAACAAATAAACAAACTGAAAGACAAAAACAGTCAGCGAAACAACAAATACAAAAAGGACGGCAGCAATGGCGAGGGGGGGGGAGAGGAGTCGAACGAAGAGTTAGCAGAAAGGAACAAGAAGAAGTAACTATAAAGTTGCTCGAGAGACATTTTATGATTTGAGCACTTGAAGGCAGCAGACGCGCAACAGACAACAGATTGCTGACTGTTTATTATGGCCCAAGAAAAGGGGGCAAAGAGAGTGAGATGTGTATGAGCGAGACGGCAAATCAACGTCTTGTGAGCTGTAAAAGCACTTTTTGCAGCCCATTTGTAAAATGACAATGAGCACGAAAGCAAAGCAATCTAAAATATGACATAACTTATTGTATACCCTACATTAAGTTGGGCTCTTTAATTATGATTGTGTCACAAAGCTAAACAAATAGTGTGACCAAATCTTTGTCAAACGTTTAAAAAAAAAATACTGCATACTGTATTAATACGATAATTTTATCAACAAGTAATCGATAGCTATCGCGTGTATCGCTCGTGCATTCTTATACGAAATATGAGAAACTCCAATTGGCATTCACAAGTAAGAATACCCTTCTAACAAGTGTACGTAGCTGGAAAAACAATCTTTTACTCATTTCAATTAAAATTTGCTCACATTTGGCCCACAGCTCAGTGCTTTTATACAACTTTTCAACTTCTTTGACTTATTTTTTTTTGCAGGTTGTCAATTCGCGTCGCGAAACAGATGCCGGCATTTACTGGTGCGAGGCCAAGAATGAACTGGGCGTGGCAAGGAGTCGCAATGCCACGCTGCAAGTAGCGGGTAAGTCTTCTATACTATACTATACTATATATATCCTTAAAGACTACTCCTTATACACACATACATATACCACATGCTGTTGCTGCCACATCCTTCTTTAGTCAGCACGCGTTTGCGTTTTTAATATTCTAAATTGATGTTGATTTTTGCCACAGTTGTGTTGTTGGGCTTTCCTCGATATGCTTAGGGCAGCTCTGTCTTTTTTTTTTTTTGGTGGCAGAAGTTGGGGTAGCTGGCTTTTCTGTTGGGGGCGTCACACCACCGCCCACTTAACTAACTAGC
The DNA here is from genome assembly GCA_018152825.1 of Scaptomyza hsui. Lineage (NCBI taxonomy): Eukaryota > Metazoa > Arthropoda > Insecta > Diptera > Drosophilidae > Scaptomyza > Scaptomyza hsui. Next base: position 2,669,179 of record JAECXO010000269.1, read on the forward strand.
TGAGCTGCGTTTACAAGTTTTCCGCATGAACGCACCCACTTGTCTTGTCAGAGGTCTCTCTCTCTTTTTTTGTGCTTTGCCTTTGCCTCTGCCTCTATTAACCCGTTTAAGTTTTTTCTTTTCGTATTTTCTATTTCTGCTTTTTGCCATTTTTTGACTTTTGAAACCTTTTCTAGCTGGTTAGTTGGTTGCGCGGCTGACTGAACGAACGGATTGAGTAAAGTTTTTCGTCCTTTTTTGTGTGTGTGTGATTTATGGGGTGTAGCTATATTTAGGTTGAGTAAGGTCTGTTTGACAAGAACTTGTGCTGCCACAATAAATTAAAAAATGAGCCACTTAACTCGTGCAGAAAACACAATCAGCTGAACGGAAATTCGATAAAGATACTTTTGAAAATATTATATTTTAAGGTTTATATTCACAATGCGACCATTTGTTTACCGCAATCGAACTAAATTTCAATTATTTTAATGCAAAACCAACATCAAGATAATTTTTCAACATCTATCAGGGAGAGATAGGAGCTTCTGGCATATTTGTAGGCCAAAAGCGGAACATTTGTGGCCCCATTTGAACTCCCAATTGCCCCATTGGCACCGCAGACCGCCACTTTGTCTTTTGTTGGCTAATATTTCTTTTATTTGCTATGCTCTTTCATTCCTTAACCGACGCCCACACGAAAATCGATATTGCTTCCTGACGTTGCCAGTTCGTTTTTATTTTATTTTGTGTGTGTGTTTTTTTTTTTTTTTGCTGCTCTCGTGTTTAGTCTCAGCCAGTTTGGTTTGCTTTTTGCGGTATCCTTGGGGAATATTTTTCAATATTTGCATGTAAATCACGAAAAGCACGTCAAATTTGTTTGCTTGGTTAAAACGTCGTTATTGCGACTCTCGAGCTGGGTAACTTGGCTAAAGGGACACACAAAGAAGAAGGAGGTAGGGAAAAGCTTTGGCAAAAGGCGTTCACATTGATTGGGTTAGGCAATAAAAGCCAGCAGGAAAAAGCAGAAAAAGTTTGAATATGCGGTTCACTTGCTTACTTGTCGTAGGAGGTTTTGTCAATAATAAACATAAGTTGCCCATTTTTGATGTTGTCAGCGTTATTTCTGACGAAAGACTTCACAAACCGCATACGCAATGAATGAAAAAATGGGTGTGGAAAGAAACTCAAACATGGAACCTACTCAGGTTTGTTTGAGCTAACTTTAATTGAGTCCCACCTGAACTTAGGTTCCCTTTAAAGGAGTTAAATTTAATAACTTTTTCTAGAGCTCTGCTCTATCATAAATCTTATGCAATGCTCTTATAAATATTGCCTTAACGGTCATTTATTAACTCATTATCAGCAGCTGGAATTTTGCACCTTTTCAGCGCGCGTTTTCCGCTTGAGTGAGTCACGACCCTCCCCCGAACCGAACCGAACCGAACCGAACCAACACTGAACTGAACCGAATGGCCTACAACTTTCACCAGTGCCAGTGAACCTGACACTGATTATGACTTTGATTAATTTATTGATGGTTGGCGTGTTTCCTGCTGTGCTCAGCTACCGCTTCCCTTTCCCCTTTCCCTTTTCGCCTGTCTCTTCCCTGGCCTTGTTCTGTGTGTCCTGGTTCAGGACTCGGGCTCCAAAAGCTGTTGCTATTTTGAGCGCATTAAAACTTTTTGTCTGTGGGCAACAAAAAAAAAGCATCAAGGTTGGGCAAAAAAACTCGCTTTCGTGTTCACTTTCGCCATGCGTTGAGATATTTTGATTTATGTTGATTTATAGACATCACTTTAAATTTAATAAAAGTCATGCTTGAACAGATATTTTTTGCGAGCAAACATTTTAAACTAAAGCCAAAAGCAAATGCGCTTATTCACTTTGCAGATTAAAATAAAAAATAAACCCAAAATGGACTTAAATAAAATAAAATAAAGTACAAAAAAGTGAAATTTAATTTACGTAAAAGCAGCTGCCGCTTTTTGGATTTATACGTTGTATATTTTGTGTACGTTGAATGCGACCAAGTTGAATGCACAAAGCTTGCTTTTCAGCACAGCAGAAGCAGAAAGAAAAAATATACTTTGCGTTGCTTTTGGAGTGCTTGAAAGTTACTTGATTTATTATACTACTCCCACGCTCTCTCTCTGTGTGTGTGTGTGTTTAAATGTGTGTGGGGGACAAATATTCGCCTAGCAAATTTATAACGGAGCAAATCGGTCTAGCAGCAACGTCAGAGCCAGAGAGACCAGCAGGGCTGAGAGTTAGTGTGGAAGGTGTGCAAATTACAGGTTTGCAATTTGACCACAACGGCAAAAAGGGAGATGCCGTGGATAGCGCGAATGAAAAGATGCAAAGAGATGGGCAAAAAAAAAGAGTAGGGAAGCAAATGCCATGCAAAATAAATGCAGACAGCTGAGTTAGTGCCTTAAATCTGCGGTTGGCAAAAGCAAAATGTTGATAATAGCGTGATTTACAATGCGCCGAGGTTAAGAAAAGCTTTAGAAATGCGTTTTAAAGTTTTGAATGCAAGATTGTTGGTTAGCAAAAAGTAGCGCATGAATCTCGATTAACTAAATGAAAAATCTACTCAAAGTTATTAAATGCCAATTCAAACGCAATAATTCGATAACAGCATCCAAAATCAGTGGAAGCACTTCAGAGCCATCGATATACTTTCCTTGCAACTATGCACACTGACAGCTCGTGATCATCGATAGTTGAAATGTCAAACGTTTGTTATCGACTCGACTTTTGCTTTCCGGTTTCCGTCTTCTTTCTTTTTGCCATCGACTGCCTACGAGAGCACATCGCTCTCAACAATTCTCCGTTGAAATTATTTAAGACGGGGAAGGCATCATGGATAAACCTCTAGTTTGGGCACGTGTTGTGAAGGTGCTCGGCCGCACGGGCTCCCAGGGACAGTGCACCCAAGTCAAGGTGGAATTTCTTGGCGAGCAGAATCGCCAGATCATCCGCAACGTGAAGGGGCCGGTGCGTGAAGGCGACATTTTGACGCTGCTGGAATCGGAGCGTGAAGCTAGACGTCTGCGCTAGCAAACTACAAATCTTCATTTATTGCAAACTACATACAAATCTACATAATACTCCCTGATACAATGTTGCTGCACATCATCCTACTCAATCGCTTAGTCTTAAGTTACTCTAAAGGGCACGACTTATAACACAATCAACTAAACAAAGTTTCTGCTGCGGCTTTGTGAATAATAGACACACACACACACACATAATCTTGCATATAATCAAACGCTATAGCTTAAGAACATAAATCGTTAAATAACATGATTAACTAAACAAATTTTATGTCTCGGCTTTGCGAATAATATAAAGTTGATAAATGTAAGTTTTTAGAATAGAGATAATTTTAAGTTGATATCAATATAACAATTTGTGAATGCAAGTTAATGTGCTTGATTGGAATTTTGGGCGATTCCATTTCTGCACATTCTTGCTAACAATATACCTACACTACATAAAAAGGACATATAAACTATGTATTAAACCAATTACAAAGACATAAAACTATGTATTATCTTGTAATAAACACACAAATATTCCAATTTTTACTGTTTTTCTTTATTTAATATAACATATAGTTCACATCTGTGATATAATTAAATTAACTAAAAAAGCTGCGTGTCAATGGCGTTGCCAGACTGGCTTTTTTGCTCTGTTTACAAATGGGCAGCAAGAAAGGTGTGTGATTGTGTGCGTGGGAATGGCGTATAAAAATCACATTTATGCCATTTACCAACAATTTATCTTTGCTGTCAAGCCGCAAACACCCACACACACACACACAAAGAGTCGCTTCTATAGCCGCAGGTTAAGGCAGGACAGGGACAGGCATTTATCATGCAAAACCAAGATAATTTATAACCACCAACAGCAGCAGCGGCAAATGGACAGAGGCCATCACACACACACACACACTACACTCACCACACTCATGCACACTTGCTGAAGCTCTCTCACAGACTTTTCCACCTATTTTGCAGTGCTTCGCGATGAGTTTCGCCTGGAGCCGCAAAATACACGCATCGCACAGGGTGACACAGCGCTGCTGGAGTGTGCGGCACCGCGTGGCATACCAGAGCCAACGGTGGCATGGAAGAAGGGCGGCCAGAAATTGGATTTGGATGGCACGAAGCGTGTACGCATCGTTGATGGCGGCAATTTGGCCATACAGGATGCACGTCAGAGTGACGAGGGTCAATACCAGTGCATTGCCAAGAATCCAGTTGGTGTGCGTGAATCATCCCTGGCCACGCTCAAAGTACATGGTAAGTGATGGAGGGACACCCAACCCACGTCAGACCCCTCCACCTCCACCTCCACCTCCACCTCAAATCAATGTGTCATGTTCAATTTGCTGGAATGTGACTTGGGTTAACGCTTAGCGTTTCATTATGTTTATTGCAGTTAAGCCCTACATCATACGCGGACCACATGATCAAACGGTATTAGAAGGCGCCTCCGTCACGTTTCCCTGCCGCGTCGGCGGTGATCCCATGCCGGACGTTCTCTGGCTGCGCACAGCCTCCGGTGGCAATATGCCGCTAGGTAAGCCTACAATCAACCACATTCCATTAGATAAAATTACCATAATTTCCCGCATCTGGTTTATACTTACTTATTCACAGACCGTGTGAGTGTGCTGGAGGATCGCAGTTTGCGCTTGGAGCGCGTCACCATCGCCGATGAGGGCGAGTACAGCTGCGAGGCGGATAATGTGGTTGGTGCCATTACTGCAATGGGCACATTGACTGTATTTGGTAAGCGCAACGAAATTCTTACTCAAGTGTGACTCAATGCAAATTAAATTGCCCATCTTTAAGCTTGTGATTGAGTCGCATTCTTATTTAGCGCTAGTCAAGCACATTTAGCTAATTAGTTTATACCCTATATACACACACCCACAAACACACACATATATTCGCACACTGTAGCGCCCCCGAAATTCATCCAGCGTCCTGCCAGCAAATCCGTTGAACTGGGCGCAGATACCTCGTTTGAGTGTCGTGCCTCGGGCAATCCCAAGCCCACCATATTCTGGACAATCAAGAACAACAGCACGTTGATCTTTCCGGGTGCACCGCCGCTGGATCGCTTTCACAGCCTGAACACGGAGGAGGGACACTCGATACTGACATTGACGCGCTTTCAACGCACGGACAAAGATCTGGTGATTGTGTGCAATGCCATGAACGAGGTGGCCAGCATAACATCGAGGGTGCAACTTCTACTCGACTCCCAGGAGGACCGACCACCCCCTATTATAATAGCGGGACCTGTGAATCAAACGCTGCCTATTAAATCTCTGGCAACGCTGCAGTGCAAGGCAATTGGTTTGCCCAATCCAACCATCTCCTGGTATCGCGATGGCATCCCAGTGCATCCCAGTGCCAAGCTGAACATCACGGCTGCTGGTGATTTAATTATCTCCGATTTGGACAGGCAACAGGACCAGGGCCTGTACACGTGTGTGGCCAGCTCCAGGGCCGGCAAGTCCACCTGGAGCGGTTTCTTGCGCATTGAGCTGCCCACGAATCCAAACATCAAATTCTATCGTGCACCCGAACAGAGTAAATGCCCAACGGCACCGGGACAGCCAACAGTGCTGAATGCCACTGCATCGGCAATGACAATTGTGTGGCCCACGAGTGACAAGCTGGGCAGCTCACCGTTCCACGGCTACAGCGTGGAGATGTATTGCACGAACAAGAGCAAGACCTGGATACCAATAGCCAGCAGGCTGAGTGAGCCCATTGTCACCGTGGACAGTTTGGAAGCGGGTGCCGCTTACATGTTCATTGTGCGTGCCGAGAATGCCTTGGGCTTCTCGCCACCCTCGCCCATCTCGGAGCCTATTACGGCGGGCAAGCTGGTGGGTGTGCGGGATGGTAGCGACGCCTCATCGGGCTCGGCGAGCTCACAGCTCTTGCTGAGTGATGTGGAGACGCTGCTGCAGGCGAATGATATTGTGGAACTGCTGGAGGCGAATGCAAGCGATTCGACAACTGTGCGTCTGGCCTGGGACATTGATAGTGGGCAGTATATCGAGGGTTTCTATTTGTATGCACGGGAGCTACGCTCGGCGGAATACAAGATGTTGACGCTGCTCAACAAGGGCCAGGGGCTGAGCTCGTGTACGGTGCCCGGTCTGGCCAAGGCTTCTACGTATGAGTTTTTTCTTGTGCCATTTTACAAGAGCGTCGTAGGCAAACCCTCAAATGCTCGATATGCTCGCACCCTCGAAGATGGTAAGGACATCCGCATAATGCTTTCAAGCTAGCGCTACCTTTTGTTAATCATCAAATGAATGTGGTCTCTACTCCCTACTAATCCCAACTCATTTATGTTTTTCTCTTTTGTTTGCAAAACAGTGCCCGAAGCGCCGCCGTTTGGCATGGAGGCCATCCAATTCAATCGCACCTCTGTCTTTCTCAAATGGCTTCCTCCACAACCGAATCGCACCCGGAATGGTATGTACTAAAACAAATCCCCCTGCAAAATAGAGTTTGTTACGGGTGTTTTCCATATAAAAGTAAAATAGTTTAAATTAAAAATATTTTCAAAAGTTATGACAGCTTTTATTGCATGTTTATCGACACCTTTGCTAGCGTTGCCACTTATTCATCGATCTCTTGTACTATCGCTTAAATATCGCTAGTTAGAGAAATATCGTAAGCTAACAAAATATGGCAACTATGAAATTTACAGTTATATTCAGGCTGCGGCATTTACTGAAAAATATAAAAACAACCAAGCTTAAGCTGATCATTAATCTTCATAAGTGTAGCCATTTTATCAGCCATGAACATTGTTTCACCATAAAAAAAAAACACCCTCAATAATGTGTTCATGCCAAGGGCATTTAAGCATTCGGTTGAGCGAATAAGTAACTATTTTTCTTTGTGCCCCCTTGTTAACATTTAATTTCATTTGTCGTTTGCTCTTTGTTACCGTCTAGGCATCCTCACCAGCTACAATGTGCTCGTCAAGGGTCTGGATGTGCACAATACGACGCGTATATTCAAAAATATGACCATTGATGCGGCGACACCGACGCTCCTGCTGGCCAACCTCACAACGGGTGTCACCTACTACATTGCTGTGGCGGCGGCCACCCGCGTCGGCGTTGGTCCCTATAGCAAACCGGCCGTGTTGCGCATCGATGCACGGACCCAATCACTGGACACCGGCTACACGCGGTGAGTTGTGGATGTGGATGTGGAAATGGGCAGACTGCTTTTATTGTGTGTGTGTCATTGTCAATGTGGAGGAAAGGAGAGAGAGCTCATTTGACTGCCCGCCGTTTGAGCTGGAGAGTTCGCCACATTCACATCAATCCATTAACAGCAAACGACAATGGGCGTTTGGGAACGAGAATGAACGAATGGATAGACGTAGTAGAGACTACGATGTGACCATTAAACTAAGCCTCACCCAAGGCACGTACTTCCTGGCTGTATCAATGTGCTCATTCCGCATTTTCTTTTTTGTCTCTCTCTCTTTTGTGCACAGCTATCCCATCAGTCGTGATATTGCCGATGACTTTTTAACGCAGACCTGGTTTATCGTCCTGCTGGGCTCCATCATTGCCATAATTGTGTTTCTATTGGGCGCATTGGTTCTATTCAAGCGCTATCAATTTATCAAGCAGACCTCGCTGGGCAGTTTACATGGTGAGTTCTTGTTGTTGTCGTTGGCAATTTAAATATCTTTTGTACGCTTCCTTCTATTTACATTACTTTTTGTTGTAGATTAAGTTTTGGTGGCAGCAGCTTAGATTAAGGAAGCTTCTGTGTGTCTGGGTTTTAGCTTCAGACTATTTGAAATTTATGAGGTGTTTGCTCTATTGAACATTGGAAAATTGTCACAGCTTATAGGCAAACTGGGGAGGTTTTATAGAGCAATTAAGGGATTAGCTTTTCAAATCGTTTGCTCTTTTGCACGAGCTTAAGAAAATTAACTAAAAAGACCTAAAGTAAAACTTTAAACAATAACTAAGAAGAACAAATCTCAACATTAACAACTTCATGTCAGAACCCTAGAAAATACCAAAACTTGTTTGTGTGTGTGTGTTTGGCTGATAAGATAATATTGTCTGAACGTGAAGCTTGTCCAAGTCGTAGACGAGCTCATATAATCTATGATTTATGACCGCTCGTTTTATGGCTGGTCTCAATTAGGCTGCCGTTTTGTTGTTAGCCACAAAAACTAAACAACACGCACTCATAGCATTAACGAGGGGACCAAGAACCTACATAGGGTGTAATAATCTTCGAAGGTTAAACCAGCGATAAAAGATAAACACACAAAAGGGAAAGAAACGACAAATGTGCACGTGAAAATCACATCAATTGTCTAGTAAAAGGGACCTGCTTGCCAATTGAATATAAAATGTTATTTCCGTCTTTTATTATTTGCACGTTGCCTTTTTTTTTTGGTTTTTGGTTTTTGGCCGCCATGTAATTGGCGCTACTAACGAGGCTTACGGCCCACTTCCTGCCAACTGTAAATCGTCATCAAACTATCTTCATGTGTATTTATTCGATATGTTCATTCATTCATTCATTCGTTCGTTCGTTCGTTCGTTTGGCTTTATTTCAGGCAATCACGCAATCGGCACCGTGCGAAAGTTTCCAACATTGCCAATGAATGGAGGAGGCGCTGGCGGAGGAGGAGGAGGAATGGGAACTGGTACTGGCAACTCCGGCTGTGCCGGCTCCAATGGACTGTGGATCGATCCAAGTGGCGGTGTTTGGCGACAGGCCGCCGTTGGCTCATGTACGACAAAGGAGCAACTTCCGGGCTATGCACAGGCCACGGCGCAACAGCGACAAGGCGGCAAACAAGGACAGGACAGACAGGGACAGGAACAGAGACAACAGGGACAATCAACAAACACACAACAGCCGCTGCCTGATTATGAGAGGTGAGCATGATTTGTGAAAAGGGTTGAATACATTGAGAGAGGGTTGGAGTTTTGAGGATTTTCGGTTTGGTTTTATCAGTCGCAGGGCGCAGAGGAAGTTGCCTTAATATCCTGTCTACGGTTCACTGCCTGTTTAATTACGAAAAATTGCAAGTGAACAGAGAGAAAAAAATAACCATGCCAAACTGCTTAAATGTTTTACTACTTGGATTGAGAGGGAGTGGGAGAGAGGGAGAGGGCCAAGCACTATTTACGATTCGCTCATAAAAATTGCGGAGCTGCAGCCGCATCCACTTCAATAAGCTACCAAAAACAACAAACCAAAACCCACCCACCCACCCCTCCAACCCCCCACAAACAAAAATAAAACAACAACAAAAACAACCGCCATTAAATTGTTACACTTGAACGGGTTTTACTTTGGGCCATGGCGATTGCCAGTGCCTGGCACTGCTCCCCTCCCCTCTCCCCCTACCATCTGTTTATTGCTCTGTGTGCTCTACCGGCTTTACCGTAGCTTTACTGCCACCCCTACTCCTCCCCCCGCCCCTCCATCCAACGAGCATTCATTTCCATATACGCACGTGAATTTCATATTTCTCTCTCATTGCGTACATATATATTTTTAAATATTTGCCTTTGGTTTCGGTTTGTTTGTGGAAAGGCTTTCTGTTCGGTTTTGTTGAATTATTCCTTTTTGGCAATATATTTAGAAATCAGAAGTTACATAAATATTTCTACTATTATATATTATTTGGAAGTATCTCCTAACTTCTTTTGTAATATTCATAGCTTCTTACAACCACTTCCTTATTCCATAACATCCTTTTAAAAAAAAAATGCTTTTATTTTATTTTCTCACATCTCTTTCAACATTTTTATCCAATTTAATTTCTAACACATTTGTTGTTGTTTTTCTCTCACTCCCCTTAATCCACATTCTGCTGCTTTAATCCAAGTTTATCCAAGTTCTGGTAACAACTACACCCCACCTCCCCTCCATCCCCCCGCCCACTCGCATGTCTTTCTTTGTTTTTACTTCTTACTTAAGAACAAAAAAATTTTAGCTGTGTTATTTTATTTTTTCATGTTTTTTTTATGCTTGTATTCTGTTGTTGTTTTTTTTTTCATTGTTGTTTTTGCTGTTTGCCAAAAAAGTTTTCTTTAAAGCTTAATGTACCGTTGTGGCAACAATAACTGAAAAGCAAACAAGGCGCAATAAAAAGACACAACTGCTGGCGACATATTGCTGTTCCTTCTTTCCTTCTTTCTTTCTTTGTTCTTTTTGCTCTTTTACTACCATTGCCACGCCTCGCTGCACCCAAAACCGCCCCCTTTTCAAGTTGTGCGTATTTATTTGCGGCATTTTACGCATTTATTTGTTTTTGGAGTTCCTTTTTTTTTCTTTCAGCAACTGTTGAAGATATCTTCCAGCCCCCACCCTCTTCACCTTTTCCACCCTCACACTGCAACAATTTGAGCACTTCCTATTGTTGCCCCCCTCCCCCTCTCTCTCTCTCTCCCCTTTCGCCGTGCCTTCTTCTTCTTCTAATGCTGTTGCCACTTCCGTTACGCGATTTTCATTATTTCCGTTTCAATTTTTCCGTTGTATACTTTTTGGCAACTTTCTGCACTGTTGTTGTTGTTGTGCATTTTAACAACGTTGTAAAGTCGTAAAAAAATACACACACACACACACACACACCTTGTGCCCCCTCCCCTTCTTGCCACTGTTGTGTGCCACTTGGCACGCGTTGCCGTCGCCCGTCATTTGAATTTCCAATTAAAATATTTAATTTCTTTTCGAGTTGTCTGATTTTCCATCCAACATCTTGTGTTCCTCCAATTCCCTTTCCTGTTAAGTATTTGGTTTATTTGTATGAGAAAGTAATTTTCACCGCTAAATTAACAATTAAAAATTGATAGCCCCGAGGGATGACGTTCCCCCCTTCCCTCTCTTCGTGGTGCACTCGCTTAGATCCCAGTCACATCCTAGATCTAAGCTCGAAGGCTTAAGGCATATGCAAATGCCCTTTGAGGGTTGAGGGTGGGGGACTGAGGGGGTTGTTCTTGTATACTTTTAAGTTAGTTCGATTCCCTTGTTGCCGTCACGTTTAATTGCTGGATAATGTTTAAAATCCGTTGCATAATTTCAGGCGTCTTTAAACAAAGCTGAAGGTAATTCTCTAAATTTGATAGGTATAAACGTATGTCTGGAGTTGAGTTGGTTAAAAAACGTTATTGGAAGGTTATTGCAAAATATTCCTTTAAAGTCCTTTAACTATGATTCAGTTTATTCAGCAATGTAAGAAAGGAAGAGAAACTCTTCTTGATTTTAATATATTGGAATAAAGTTAAATCTTACAAACTATTTTTATTATTTTTACTCCACTATCTCTTCCCAACATATTTCCAACGCATTATTTATGCTTAGCTAAGCTTAACTTTTGCCATATGCATTTCTGCGATTAGATTCCTCCACACACAAATTATCGCCATCTCTTCCTCTGAGGGAAAAAAGCATTTTAGTAATTTCCGAAAAAAAAATGCCATGAAATTTCATTGGTAAAGTGCGATAGATAAGCATTATCTCATTAGCTAATTAGTGCACGAAAAATTTCAGCAATAAAAAAGTTTTTTTGCATACAAATTTTGCAAAATAGGTGGCGAAAGGAGGGGAACGGAAGGGAATGTTTTTGGCGCTGCTTAACAAAAAGTTTTTCGACAGTGATTTGAGTATCTTTTTTTTGTGGTTGTTCTTGTTTGTTGTTGTTCTTGTTGTTCGCCCACTAATTAGAAAGTTTAAATGCATGACACGCCCAGCTAATGGGCAAAAATTGTATTGGCAAAATCATGCACACAGTAAAGCTCGTTATCCAGAAAGACAGAAAGACAGAAAAAAAAACACAAAACCTTTTTAATGAGCTTGCAGCAAACAAATTTCCGGTTGGGGATTTCAAAATCCCGTATCTCTCCGCCTGCCTAACAAAAGCAATTTCCTACGATTGATTTATGAGTAATGCATTTGTGCGTCCAGACATACGCTTTTAAGCCCCCCTCCATATATGAGTTAATAACCCCCCTCCCCATTCTTGTACTGCTCATTTCAGACTCTCGCCACTGAATATGCCGGACTATGCGGAAGTTGCATGTTCAACATTCAAAAGTCCACACAACAATGCTGCTGCTGCTGCTGCTGCTGTGGCACAAACTTCCGGTGCAGCTGCCTCATCATCATCATTATACGATAGCTGCGGCGCCTATGCCACAACAAATGTGGTCGCCAATGTGAAGCTCTATCAGAATCGTTATGGCACAAAGCCAACAACAACAACGGGAACGGGAGCTAGTAATAACAACAATGGCTCCTCGAACAGTGATTATCAATCGAGCGGAATGTATTCGGCGCCAGCGAGCGCACATTATGGCTGCCTGGAGCCAAATCCGATGACCATATCGACAGCCTCCACGGCCATATTGAGTGGCTCGCCAGCCAAACTGAAAAAGATCAACATCACCGAAAACAAAATGGATCATCTGCAGAATCTACAAAACGATGCCAAGCCGGAGCGCACGAATCCCTTCAATCAGCAGCAGCAGCTGCTCCTCGCCAGCAATGCCCTGAAGCAGGGATTGGGCGCGTATGCGAACACCACGTTGGCGGCCCAAATGGCCAGCGGCGGTGGTGCGGGAACCCTGCGCCGCCAGCGCCAGCCCAGGACGCTCTTCAAGAGCGAGAACAATATATTGGGCAGCAAGCAGAACAGTTCGAGGCATGCGAACAATGCCTCCGCGAATGGCAATCTGGACTTCTTGACGGGTGGACCGCCGCCACCACCGCCAAGTGCACCACCAGCAGCCGATAATCTCGATGCCGACTTCTCGGCGCTGTGCAATTCCACGAATCAGCTGTTGAACGATTGGGCTTCCAGTGCCTCGATTGCGGCAGGCGATTATCACTTTGGCAGCAAGCAGCCGAGCAAACAGCATTTGTATGTGAAGGCAAAGGATGGCACCTGGTCCGCGGTCAGCTCGGATGCTTACCAGAACTTCAAGCAGCAGCAGCGAGATTTCCACTCCGGCACAGGTGACAACACTAAGCAGCTAGCTCCTCTATTGATTAATCCCGCCCATAGTTCGAGCAGCCTAGCAGCTGCTGATAGTAAATTCCTGAGTAGTTTCGGTGCCAGCGCCAATGTGTAGAGGGTTGCCGCATCCCTGAACAGCCCTAGAGTTGTGTTTTTTGCTCAGTACTAGTTATATAAGTGCAAAGAAAACAAAAAGTTGTGAACTGCATGGAGAAGAGGAAGGGAAAGGGCTTACTTCAAAAAGGGTTAGTGTAAGAGAGAGAGTTAATTTCTCTAAAAATGTGGGTAAATAGTTGCTAGAAACTTAAGAATCAGCTAAAAAGTAAAAGTAGATTGCTTAAAAGTTCGAGTAAACTTAAAGGAACTCAGAGTAAAAAAGCTTAAATGGAAAGAATAAAAAAGACGTCCTTTTTTTCACCATAAGATCAAAGCAAAAGATTTCAATTAAAAATATGTCTATAAGTTGAGATGAACAGATTATTGAAAGTATGTTATTTTCCAAAGATCACGTAATAAAAACAGTTACAGTTTCTCAGAACAAGACGTTTCCAAGCATCTGAAAGCTATAGCTCTATAGTCACTCCCACTAAACCCTTAAGTAGATGTTGCCCTATAAAAATCTATACTAGACACTTCCTAACCGTACTGCAAGTTATAGAATCTAGAGTAAAAAAAAAAAAAACACCTTCCTCGCTCTAGAAAAACCCGATAACAACGAAAAAGATGAAAATAATGGTATACATATTGGCTTGTAAATAGATTTCAACCTTATAAAGCATATGGAATATCCCTTAAAGCTACAACTTTATATAGACACAAAAAAATAAAACTCCGCAAATAGCACCGACGTAGTTAAACTAAGTAAAGATTATGTAATTTTTAGTACGAAATACAAAAAATGTTTGAGCCAAAAAAAAAAAAACAAAGGAAATGAAAAATATGAAAAGAATAGCAAACCCTAACGAAAAAACATAACAAAACAAAAACCAAAACTCACCTAAAGAATAAATAATGTAGAATTAAAATCCAAACAGCAGCACTTTATAAAAAACATAAAAAATTCATTAGCTAACGGTGCAATGTGTAATAATCCCCCAGATAAGCGAAATAAATGCTAATAATAAGGCTGTTAAATGTAAAATATCATAAATAATAAAATAATCCCCCAAACAACAAAACAAAAACTAAAAATATATCTCTATCATTAAAAATTGTGTAATTAAAGCATTTAATTGTAATTATCTGACGAACTAGTTATAGTCGGCCTGTAGCTAAACTGAAAAGTATATAAATATATATAATACGCTGTCATATTAAATTAAATATCAGTTGTAAGCAATCAATTGAAAATTTAATTGATAAATTATGCGTGACAAAAAGAACGCTACAAAAAAATAAATACTAAATAACTACTAACGAAAGTTAATACTAACTTAAAAACTATTTATATATATGTGTCTGTGTGTGTGTTAATTTTATAGCTGCCACCGTTTGGAGGCGCCACAGCTGCGCCTACATTCTGCTGGACAATTCCATGGATTTTGTAATTTGAATTGGAAAATTGCGCTCGGAATGTCGAATGTGTTTGACCAAAGCCAGGTAAACCCAAAAACCAAAACCAAACTATGCCAGCCAACTAGAAAAATAATGTTTCCCACCGCTCCCCCTCTCTTTGCTCCTCTGCTCCCCTTTTATGGTCAGGCAAATTAATTATGCACTTTGCCTTCCTCTCTCTTTCTGCGAGCATCATTAAACTGAAATGAGATATTGTTTATACTCCTATGCCAGTTGTCCTCCTCTCTGCAACTGTAAATATTGCAATTGGAAATACAGGATAATCAAATGAACGCCTCCCTACTTCCCCCTCCCTGTCCCTTTCTCAATGTGTTTGTGTGTTTTTGTTTTCACATTTGGTTGTAAAACAATTTTACAAATTGTTATTGACAATTTATGTCTGTTGTTCTGTGTTTTTCTCTTCTTTTTATCTGTGTTCTTTGGTGTGTTTTGCTGTCCTCCTCCTCCTCCTCCTCTCTTTTATCCTGTGCAACGGATGCCTTTTGAATGTGTGCATTAAAATTGTGCAAACAAATGAAAATCAATTCGACCAAATGAAGCGCACTAATATTGCAACAATTTTTGCTTAATATTGGCATTATTAGGCTGCATTTTATTTTATTTTCATATTGCATAATTGTGCGTATTTTTAAAGCACAGTGCAACTTCAATAGAATAAACCTACAATAGAGTATAAAAGGGAAAATGTTTAATAATTATTTTAAATAAGTTCAATTTACAGAAGTTGGACTGTAACATTCACATCAAGCTTTTAAAAGGAATATTTATTGAAAGCATGCAAATGTTTTTTTTCCTACAACATTTCTGCATTCGATTTTAATTTGAAACAATATTATTTAACATTTCAATTCATGTTAGTTTGATTGCGAACTAAAATATAGCCATAATCAGCTTTAAAAAAAAGAGTAGAAATCTTTCCGATGAGCTTAAATGGAAAAGCTGATTGCAATGAAGATTAAAGTTTTATTGTGTACTTTATTTCAAACTAAGCTTCAAGTTTTAAAGTATTCCAACAGATTCTATTATTATTTAAACTAAAGTACAAGTTGCTTAAGCTTTTAGCTTTTACATTTTTCCAGTTAAGCTTAAAAGAATTTTAGCACTTTTCCCATTTTGTATAGAAAGGCTAAACTTTAAGCTGTTGCCAACAACAAATAGCAGCAGCAGCTGCAACAGCACCCAAATGGCTATTGCCTAATGTAACTGAACAGCCCACGCCATTAGCTACAACACACACACACACATCCCTCTTCCCCTCCATCACCCCCCTTTGCCAACCAATCGCAACTACAAATAGGCAAAGCTCTCTCTCTCTCTCTCTCTCTCTCTCTCTGTGCAAGTCTGACCAGGCCGATAAATAAACCCAAATTTATCATGTACATGCACATTGGACTATCAGAAAAGAGTAGAGAGGGGGAGAGCAGAGAAGGGGGTGTAGGATGTGTAGCATACCATCCATATATCGTGAATATAATAGCAATGGCCGGCAGCGGTCATAATTTTTGGCACAAAATTGTCGATAGGCGTTGAAGCGTTCAATTGAATGTCCTGCGCCGGACAATGTCTGGCCAGAAAGTTGGAGACCTTAGCTGAGCCCTTCCTTAGATTGTATAATCAAAACTAATGGTCTATAAAGAATCAATTCTCAATTTGTTTAGCTCCAGCTGTTGCCACTAAAAGCGGACGGGACAGGAGACGCAGGAGAGAGAAATGGAACATTGGCCAAAACAACTGGCACACAACACATGTGCGGCAAATAAAATTGTAAATGCATTTTGTAAATAATAAAATTTAATAAAAGTTGGAAAACGAGAAAGCAACTGCTTTTGACCCTAATGAGCGGCACTGATTAGGAAAATTCCCACATAACATAAATTATGATTTTTTATTGTATTTAGGCAATCGTCTGCATGACTTATGGAAAGAGGAATGGTATGGAATGGAACTGGAAAACACGTAACAGGAAAACACTGATTCAGCAAGTTGCCATAAAGTTTAATCAGCAGCTTGCCATCGTCAAAGAGCAAGGAAAAGGAAAAGAATCAAGAGAAAAAGAACTCGTAAATATGAGCGTAGTCCAGACACAACACAAACTTACACACACACACACACACATGAAAGTTTTATGTGCATTTGAGTGACCATAAAAACGGTCAGTTGTGCGGGGGGTGGGGGGGGGGGGAGGGACCAGGATGCCTGTGGCCAGTGTCAGTGTGCCCAGCGATGCCTGCTGATAACAACAACAAAATTGTGCAACGCAATTTGATGAGATTAGCCGTCACACAGACAAGAGTATATGTGTGTGCGAGATATACTTACACAAACATACTTACATGTACACTTTGTACATAGTCAAATGTCATTATAATTCGATGCGGCAGGCTTTGCTTGTACAAACAACAAATTGATTAAAGCTGACACAACAACTGGTACATGAGACACCGAAAAGGGAACGAAGTGAGCTTTATATTAATAGTGTCGTAAAGTAACTGTCCTTATCTTATTTATTTACAAACAGCTAGACAAAACATGGAAAGTTGTGCTTGGAATGTGAGAGTGAGTGTATCAATATAACTGTAATGAAGCTTTGGAGATAAGCAAAATTATGAAAGTTTTTAAGAGAGCTGATAAACAATATAAGAAATTTTTTATAAAACTAGTTGAAAGAAGATTTTATAATAAAAGAAAAAAAGCGATAAAGGGGGACACAATAAAGAAAGGTTTTTTTTTAAACATATAAAAATGTTTATAGGTATTAAAAGCTCTAATAGATGTTAGAGATGAAGAGGCTATCTTTTCTTTTGTTACTGCTCTTTAATCTCATTTAATTTTTCTAAGCCCCAACCCGAAACAGCCGGAGAAGAATTAAAATTGCTTTAGCTAAATGGCTACAATAAAAATTGCTGCGTTTTATTTAAGCCATTTAATTTTAACTCCCAAATGGCCGAAAACAAAATTCTAAATGCTGCAGACAGAGCTAAAAAATTTGTGTGTAGGAATTCCGACAGAAAAAAAAACGAACATAAAAATCTAGTGAAGCAAATTTTTATGCAGAGCGCAAACATTTTAATTTGAGCATTACTTTTTTGATTTTTCGACTTTGTTTTTTATTTTTTGTGAAAACAAATTGAAATTGACCAAAAGCTCGAGGGTTGATAAAAGCACAGACAGATAGACATACAGACACATGTGTCTACCTTCTCTTTCTTCTTTCTTTTATTTTACCTTTTTCACAGACGAATACGCACACACATACACACACTAATTAAAAGTTGGGCACTTTAAATGGAGCGGCTAAACTTACTTGTCGAGTTAGTAAAAAAGTTTAATTTGCGCTGTGGGAGCCTTCAGTTCAGCCTCAGTGGCTTCTGCTTGTTTTCGTGAGTAATTAGTAAAATGCATTAAAATAAATGAGCTTTGTGCTGAGTGGAAAGACAGAGAAAGGTTGTCTTCTCAACTTAAAGCTGTTACATGTAAAAATTTGAGAGCAAAAATTAGCATGAATTACCATTTGTTTACGTATTCAAGTATCACAGCAAAATATTTTATTTTATTTGCCATTAGTATATATTAAGTTAAACTACTCACTGTTCGCATTTCGTTTAGTTACTGTAATTTAAGCAGAAATCAAATTTAACAGCCTATTTAGAGCGCACTGCCCAGACGACAGACAATGCCCGCTCTCTTATACAAAACATTCCAGCTGTGACGCGACGTTGTGGGTGAGAGTCCTCAAGAGCCGGAGTGTGAGAGAGTGTGGGGGGCAGAATAACGGACAATTGCTGACGGGGCCGCTGCTGCTGCGCTGCTGCTGCGCTTCCTGAGACACTTAAACAGGCCATAAAATACATTTTGAGCGTGGCGTCTGCGTCGCTGCTTTTGTCGCTTTCTCGCTTTTTGTAGTTGTCGTCTCGGCTCGCCTTTAGGCGTTGTAATTTCTTGAATGTGTCAGAGCCGCTTCGTCCGCTCCTAATTGCAAAATATGGCGACAATTTTCAAAGAAGTTGAGCACATTGACGCCGGCTGACTGTCGCTGCGGGTATAATTTAATTTCAACTGGCATTTTGGGTGCCATATAAACAGTCGAAGAAGCGCGGGGGGTGGGATATTCGTAGTCTAGCACTTGAACTTGCGCGCACCTCAGCACAACTATTGAATGTGCTGAAAGCGAAGCTTAAACTGGAACTAAAGCTTCAGATGAAATGTTAAGAGTGCAGGCTTTCAGTTTCTCTCTCTCTCTCTCTCGCTCTGTCAGCTATAATGGAATGTGTGTTTGTGTGCATTTTATGAAACGTTTTATTATACTAATTTGTAGCTTGGCAGTGGTCGCCACAGTTTCGGTTACATCGAATGGCACCAACTAAAAATGGCAATTTGCCATTGCGTCAAATGTTAGAGTGTGAGTGAGACAGAAGAGAGAGAGAGCTTTTGTGTGTGGAATGGGAGACTCGCATACACTTCACTCGAGTCTCTATTAGCAGACAATGCTTTTGGCTGACTTCTAAATTCGCTGCAGCTCTCTAATACATATGGAAAAAGGTATTTCTAAATGTGCGCAATGAAAATTGTTTAACTGTTTCACTCTCTCTCTCTGTCTCTGTGGGGATTTTCGCCTTTTGTTGGACGAGGGGGGAGGGGAGGGTTTTTATTAAAATGACGTTGCCCGTTTTGTGTCCTGGAAATTGTGTGCTCCTCCTCTGACCAGAAATGGCATTTGCTTTACGCATATCCTTCGGTGGATCGTTAGTGTCCTTTGCTGCTGGTGCTGCTGCTGCAGTCGCATTCGTCCTGACGTTGCTTGTTGGCTGGTTAAGTCCCTCTCTAGTTTTGGTTGGGGTCCAAGTTTTAACGACTTTGTTTCCGTTACGTCTAATTTAATGAAATTCGTTTTGCTTTTGCTTTTGGGTTTTGGGTTTTGGTTTCTGTTTCGGTTTTCGGTTTTTGCTTTTCGCCCAAGTTTTCTGCATACAATTTACTGAAAAACGGCATTCTAATGACTTGGGCGTTATTGCGCTTACTCCTTGTTGTTGTTGTCGGGTGGGTTGGTAACTCTGGTCACCCTGTAGCTGAACACCCTGTGCGCATATTTTTGTTTTGGCTTTTTGATTTAATGACGGTCTGTGTGCTGTTATTTTTGCATTGATATGAAGACATTGCTTATAATGATAGAGTGTGAGCAATTCCGTAGCTGACAGAAAATGCTTTAAGTGGGCGTTACTGGCCACTATGGGGGTGATAAGTATATGTTTACGACCCTATTGGGGAAAGTGTTGCCAGCACATAGCAATTAGATCCTTAAAAGCCATGGGAAAAAGTGTTTTCATTTAAGATTCTAAAAGATTTGATATGGATAAACAAGTTTTATTGACATTTTCCAGCACTGAAAGTTTGCGAAAACTTTAATACAGTAGCGTGGATTGCAATCATTAACTAGCGTCAAGAAACTTATAAAACCCAAACTTGGGTATCATAAAATATGCAGTCACTAACTTTACTTCGAAGGCAATTTACTTGCATGTTGCTATGGCACGCCCACACAAAAAACGGGGCTGGCAGCCACAAAATATGCAACAAATATTCGTCGGATAGTTTTTCTTCTGATAACTTGAACTATTTGCAAGAAATATGAGCGAAGAAGCGCGTTGCGAATAAACAAACTGATTTGCATTTATGGAAATGCTCTCTCTATCTCTTTCTCGCACACACACACACATAGAGACCACCCTATGCAGACAACACGTAACGGTAATGGCGTAAAAATGCAAAGGAAATATGAATTGCATGGAAGAGTTCTGCTCCTGACCAAAATCAAATAGAAATGTGTGCAAAAAGCCAAAAGTAAATATTTATGTTTTATGTTAATGAGAATATGTCTGACTTTTTGCTATTTGAATATTGGCCAGGACTCGACTTCTTCTTCTTCTTCTGCCAACTGCTGGTATTCTCTCCCAAAAAATAAAAACAGGGAATAAATGACAAATGCGTCGGGGCGTTGGTTAAACTGTGGTTGCAGCCTTGTTGTTGCCACAAACAACCACCAACAACCAGGCCTGCAATGAGTCTCAGCCTCGTCAGTGGTTTTCATGAGGGGAGGGAGTGGTGGGGGGGGGGGCCTTTACGACACTTTCGCTTGCTAACATAGTTATTGTTGTTTGCTTTTTTGTTGGCCAATAATTGACAATTTAATTTAACTAAGTGTCGAAAAAAATGCAACTGAGTTTAAAAAATACACTATTTTTTTTATAAATAATAAATATACAAAAGAGAAAAATATTAATTTTACTTTTGTTTGTGTTATTTTGATCCCTTTACAAATAACATAACATTATGCAGCCTTAAAATATTATTTACAATTTTTTATTAGGGTATAAGCAGATCAGTTTTCATACAAAAATTTTTTTTTTTGCAGATTTTTTGCCTCTTGTTGCATGTTTAATTAGTTGCTTGTTTATAGGGTTTTTTTAATGCTTATTGTTGTGGCTCACATTCGGTTTATTTATTTAACATTTTTTTATACTATTTTAATTTTGTTGTTGTTTTGTTGACTGTTAATTTATTAATGCTGCATGATATGGCGCTTAAACTGACGTTTAATTAATTCTATTAATTTTTTAATTATGCAAGAGAATGAAGAATATAAATGCAAGTTTTTGTGTGTTCATAAAAAGGGCATTTATATGGAAAACGTTGGAAAAAACTGCGAGAAAAAATGGTAGAAAAGTGAAACGAAGCTGTAAATTTTTAATATTGTAACAGATATTAAAATATTAAAGTGTAGAAAGGTGGAAAAAACGGAATTTAAATAGTTTTTTGTTATGAAAATATTTCTAGAAGCTTGCGGGTCAAATGTTGTCATTAACCTTTCTCTTACTTTGATTCTAAATACTTAATTCTACTCCAGTCTACACTTCAACTATCCCAACCATTCTAACTTCAGATTGTTCAATCACAACGCGACTCAAGTTTCACTTCATTTACACCTCCCCCCGAACTGACCCTCACTTTAGCCAGGCAATTGCACTCAGAAGCAGAAGCAGAAGAAACGGAAACGTGAGGCAAAATGGCAAAAGGTTAATGCACCATTGGACAGTTGTCGTTGCGTTATGTCTCTCAAATCCAAATGCAACCAATGTCGACAACATCATCATCATCATCATTGTCGTGATCATCATCATTGTTTGTGTGTGTGTGTGTGTGTGTGTGGCATGTGACAAAGTTTAAGTGCTGGTAAATCCATAGATTTCATGCTGGCAGCCAGCAAACATGGGCCACATATTGTGCGAGACAAACAACAACAACAACAACAACAACGATGACAACAACAACGACAAAACAAACAGAGGTGTTGGTAATGTGCTGCAAACAACGACGAACAAACAACAACAACAACAACCATAGTTGTTGCAACAATAGTATCGCATTTCAATGTTTTTAGTGCGGCATAAAAACAAAAGCAAAAGCCGCATTCAAACTGCGAACTAACAACAACAACAACAACAACAACAACAACAACAACAACAAACATTACTTTGGGGCACAGACTGCAAAAGTTTTTATGCCACAGGCCCGGAGATACTTACCACGCCTGCCCCTCACCCTCTCACCCCCTCTGGCCCTGCCAGCCTGCATGTAACTTTGTTGTGTCGCGACGCAAAAATGTTTTGCCCATGAAAAGCCATCGAACCACCCTCGCTTACCCCCCCCCTTGGCCTTTCTGTCATATGCTAAGCTGCTACCTTGGCATTATGCAAGGCGCCATTGCCTTGTCGCACTTGTCACTTTAACCTTGCACGGCCTGTCAGCAGCCCCCCAACCACCCACCCCCACCACCCACCTATCTAACGCCCATTCAGGCAAGCCACTGAAAATTTGCGCAAAGCAGCATGGAAAATGAAAAGAAAAGCCATAAAACCAAAGACGACGCGCAAAGCCAGAAAAAAAGAATACACAAACATAATGCAAGGCACTTTTAAAGATAGGCTGAAGGCGACATTTAGATACTCTAACTGTAGAAAACAACAATAAACACTGCAGAATGTTTCTGTTAAAAATTTAAAATTTATATAGCATACTTTTAAGCTTACAAGGAATTATACTTAACAAATATTGTTAGGCTGAGGAAATCATGATGTGTTAGTTGATGTACCTCAAGTGAAGATCATTGAAACCGAAACGAGCGTAAATATGCCTGTCATCATTTTGACATCAACATTGCTGTCGGCATCGCCATCGTCGTCATCATTGTCTGGACTGACATTGGACTATAGCTTGGATCTCCCTTTCTCCCTTGTGTGTGTGTGTGTGTGTGTAGTTGAGAGCAAGCGGGGCCATTACCATAACTATAATGCATATTTCAGCATCGGCATTGGTAGCTTCTGTTCCTCCCCCCCCCCGCCTCCATCCCGCCTGTCTAAGGCCCTCGTCATCATCAGCATAATCATCATCAACGAGAAAGACGGAGACGCAGTTGGTCGTCATGTGGAAAATCCCGGTATCACTTTCGCTTATGCCTTGTTGACAATCTCGGCTTCAATGTGTGTGCCCAGTAATACCCTTACTCCTAACCGACCCCCACCCCCTTGGCTATCGGGCAAAAGCATGCCTGAGCATATATTTATGCCTTGTTTGTAGCCACATTTTGTTGTTCCTCTCCCCCCTCTTTTGGCCATAATGAATGGCAAGGTTTTAGCATAAAAGTTTATTGAACTAGGTAAATAGATTGAACCACAGCAGGAACAACACCATCCCCATTCTTGATACTAAGTAACGACAGTCTTATGTCCTCTTCCAAAAGTAAATCGATGCAATTTACGCCACAATTTGGCAGAAATCGACAGCGAAAACTACTTTGCGGCATATACACAATTCCCTGTGGTGTTGTTTCTTTATGCAGGCTAAAGTTGCATATTTTAGGTTGTGTTTTAAGTTAGAATTTTTGCTTTATAAAATTCTTTCTAAAGAGATAATTTGGTTATCGAAAGTTTTCCTTTCCATATGCTATCGATGACATAAGTAAATTGTGGACAAGTCATCGAAAATCAAATAAGTTAGCCAAACTCTCTCTCTCTCTCTCTTTCTCTACCTCTCTCTGTTCCATCAAAATTTCGGCCAATTTGAGCAAGTGCGAGTATGTGACTCCCGTTATATCCGTTATTCCCGTTATTGCTCGTTGCTTCGTAATCCACGTGGATTATGTCAAAATTGGTATATCATAAAAACGTCGCGTACGTGAGTGGCATAAACAAGCGGCAGGAGCGCGGAAAGAGAGGGGTGAAGTTGTCGATACCGAAACCATTAACTTTGCCTTTTGCGCTCCGGCTGACACTCCGAAAAAACCTTTTGACCAAGTGATTAATTTGTATGCGCTCGACGCTGACTTTTGCGGTCTCGGGACAAAGGCCAAAAGTGTTTGGCATGTAACGGAAATGCGCGCCCGGGGACAGTCCGTCCGGACACCAGACAGACAGACAGACAGACGGACAGCTGGGCAACACATTGTGTTGAAAGTGCTTTGAATATGCAGTTTGACGGAGGGGTAGGGGGAAGAAAGTTTTGGCTTACAGATTTCGCTGTTGGGGAACTTTTCCACATACAATACGGGGAAGGTCTTATAAAGCTGGCTGGCTGGCTTATGGCCAACAACTTGTAAAAGCGGCACAAAAACTTCAAATACGTTTTCCTCGCCTTTTTCTTTCGACTGTTTTACTTAATTCTTCTTTTTTTTTAACCCAACTTGTAAAGAGCGAAATAAAATTCATGACGCGACAATTGGTTGAGGGGGTTAACGAAATCGAAAACGAAAAAAAAAACCCTTCTCGCGGTTCGTGCTAAGATTTCATTAAACTTTCTGTAAGACAGCAAAGCCTGACCAATCTATATATAACAGCAGCTAAAGCCAACAAAAGTGGTGGCAAAAAGAGGCGGAAAGAAACTTGGCTCATTAATTGAGTCGCTCGCTCTATTACACAAAAAGGGGAAAACCAAAAACAAAACAAAAAGCATTTCGTATAAATATAAATACTGCATAATATGTACATAAATACGAATAACGGAACTAACGGCAAAAAGGATTAAGAAAGAATTGTGAGAAGAGCGCAATTTGAATACTCTAACGAGGTTTCCTTTTGTGGAAAACAAAATAAAAAATGTCATTGATATAGTATTATTAATATTGCCTTATGTGTGTAAATATGTCAACCCCATTTCAGCCCCTCTGAAATATATATCCTGTTCAAATTGTAAAACACACAAAAAACAACAACAAGCCTGAAGTCAAAGTCTTTGAGTTTCCTTGCAGGAGAAAAAAATTTGGTTTTCCTATTTCAATTTCTTACATCAGCTATTTGGAAATGAACTTTACACTCGTCTCTGCCCCAGCCAAGAAGTATCTGTAGCCTGTATCTGTATCTTTAGCTGTTGCTTTTGCTTTTGGTGTTTGTGGATGTATCCTTTTCTTTTTATTGTATTACCGCGAGTGTTATGCTAATTTCCGTAACCGGGAAAAGCAACGGAGTCTGTGGTTCATCCTCAGACGGAGACGGAGATGGAGATGGAGAGGGAGACGGGGTCTTCTTTCTTGGGGTTCTGGGCACGGAAATGAAATTTAACTGAATTTGCATTGGAATTCGATTAAATCGTTTATGCAAACATTTCGTTTCATTTCATTTGCGGGTTTTTCGCTTAACCAACTCTCTCCCTCTCTCTGTCTCTCTCTCTCTATCTCTTACTGTAACCGTAACTGTAAACTGGGCTCATGTGAATGTGTGAATCCTTTATAGCTGTACTCCTCTCAGACTTCAGCTCTCCACACTCCTTTTCTGCATTTCTTCTTCTGCGTACTCTGCTCATTTTGCGCCATTTGATTTGAATGTTCTTCTTCCCCTTCGTCTGCTTTTGCGAAATTACATTGAAAAGCCTCGAGAGTTGATTTTGGCATACATCTAATTTACATAATGCTCATATGTTGTTTGCCTGTTTGCCAGCGTTCTGCACGGCTCAGCACATTTAATGCTGTGTGGAAATGTATCTAAGAGCTTGTTATTTATGAATTAATTTCATTTCTCATGTAAATGCATAAAGGTAATCGAGTATGCGACTCTCACACTCTCCCACTCTCACTCTCATTTGCATAAAAATATGCATTTTTATTCTCTAGCACAAGAAAATAACATCAAATTGATGGAAGAGGTGCTCAGCATTTCTATTCTGTTTTAGCACTTTGCGTGACAAATTTTATTTGCCAAAATTAAATACAATTTTTAAGCAAGTGCCAAGAGCACTTGGTTTTGTACAAAGCTTGATCGTTAAAGGAGAAGCTAATTTATTCTTAATTCATCTAACATTTATAAAACTTTAATGCCCTTTTGATTTAGTTCAAATATTTCTAAAGCGGCTTACCATAAGACTCCAAAGCTTTATGACTATTTCAACAATTTTCTATTTTAGCAGCTTAACACTATAAAAAGAGGCAACACTATTTGCGAGTGAATATTGCAATCGCCTTACTTGCAACATTGCATTCGTTTTTGTAGCTTCTTTAAGCTCGTTTGGCATTGCCAGAGTTTTATCTAAAGCCCCCCAAAATGGCATTCAAATGCCAACCGCATGAGAGTCGCATAAGGATGTGCAACTACAGTGTGGCACTGTGGCAATGTGACAGTAACCCAATGCGGTCATACATTGTCTCTTTACGTTCTCTCTCTCTCTCTCTCTTGCTCTCTTTTTAGCCCATTTGACACAATGAGCTAGCCAAAATGGTGCTGAGTGTCAAGGGAAATTTGTGTTTTATTGCGGTCCATGAAAAACAGTTCATAAATAAGCATATGCATGTGAGTTTATCACTGTGTGAGTGTATATGAGTGCACTTATACACTCTCATATATAGGTATGCCAAAAAACCTATTCATATCAGCATAACTCGGTTTGCGGTTTAATATTACAATTGCATTCAGTTCGGTTTTGGTTTTGTTTCTGTTTTTTTTTTTTTGTCACAAAAATATGTTTGCCTAGTCTCGAATGTCTCTTGAAAGCTTTGCAAATTCAATAAATAAAAAACATTTTCCAAATTGAAGTTCATTAAATATTTAAGCACAATTTGAAAACTCTATTAACACCAACTGAAAAGTGTCTGCTGGCAAAGTTTGCAGCTCACTTATAAATCATAAAAATTGAAACAAGACAAAACTTGTCCATTAACAACATTGCCCAACTTTTGTACATTTTACACAACAAATTTAACTTTAATTTTGGTAATTTAGCAACGCCCCAAGCTAAGCAACTGAAAGCGAATGAATGAAAATGAATGACTAAATGAATATTCAATTTGAAATTCGCTGAATTTTGTCCCGAGGGTTCTGTTTAAAATTGAAAACTCAATAATTGCAGTAAAAACTTTTGCTTTCCAACACTGGTCGCTTTTATTGATTGACTCTTGGAGCTATCTATCTATCCAATCTTTGACATTTGCCATTCTGCATTTCAAATCCATATTTTATGTACACGCGCCTACCATTTCACCCCCCGGAAAAATAGGAAAATCCTTCTGAAAAATCCGAAAAAAAAATCGAAACGTGAAGCCCATAAATTTACAACTCTGCTCCCGCTTCTGTCCTCCACCTCCCCGCTAGCTCATTTGCACAGAGGATTAAAGGGTCTCGTCGGGGTTTTGCACTCTCTCTCAACCATTTGTTATGCCTTTGCGTACGGCTTTGCTTTTTTCCACCAATTTTTCTTCTTTTTACGCTCTTTCTACTTCTTCCTTTTTTGGTTTAAGCCTGGCTGCAGTGTGTAAGAGCTGGCAAAAGTGATTAATGCAAGAGTTGGCAGCGGGCATGTCGATTCAGACCCAACAACAACAACAACAAATTTGCCAGCGCGAAATAGAAAACGGCCGCAACTCTCCGGCATTTTTATTGAATTGCCCAAGCTTCGGAATGTGCCTGGCCACTCCATTTATATATGGTACCTGGCCAGTGAATTTCGAATAGGGTGCATAGAAAATACTTGGAGGTTGGGGTGTAGAGTATAGAGTAAAGTCTAGCTTTGACTACAGTTGCGCGGATTAAAGCACAAAATTGGAGAAAATCCGCTTTTCTCTTGCCAACAGCAAAGAGTTTGCGACAAGGCAGCAGTTTTTTTTTTTTTTTTTTGGATAATTATATTATAAAGCTGGGCTATCAAGTTATCTAATCAGACACTTGGATGCATTGATACGATATTCAATAAATACGAAACGAGCCAAAGACAATAAAATGTCAAGCAAATCAGACATTCAGCCAACCCCTCAGGAAACTCTAAAACTGTCTGCCAGATTTCTATCAAGCCATCAAACTGGCAATGAGAGCCAAGTTCTCTCTCCGTGCCTGCAGCTTAGTCTAAAGTCAAAGGACATCAAAACCACCCTGCAAGTGGGGGGTTGGGAGAACTCAACATTCTACATTATTGATGGTAATTTTAAAACGTGCCTACAACAAAATTTTTTACACATTTGCCGGATTTACGAATTTTCTCTCTCTCTGTGTGTGTGTGTGTGTGGCTTTGTTTTGCTTTTTGCGTTCGATTGACGCTTATCTTAATGGACCAAACATATGGCCTCCCCCCACCCACTAGGACGTCAGGAGCAAACGTGTTGATAATTTAAATAAGCTACTTTGAGCGCTGTTCGCCGTTTGACATTGCGCATACGCAACGTTCGCCTGTCAACGCTGCGATAAGCCAGGAGGTAAATGTTTTTCGATTTTGTATTAATTTTGTGCTCAAATCCCAGCGAGATTTTCTGACACAAACGGGGATAGAGAGAGGGAGAAATGGGCGTGAGCTTCATTAAAAAAATATTTGGAAAATGTTTTGTGAATTTTGCATGAATGAAATGAGTTCGATGTGGGCGTAAATTGCGACTAAGCTGTGTTTAGTGAATGATTTAATAGATAATAGATTTTTAGTACCATTTTTAAATGGTTTTACTGTTAAATGACATAGTTTCAAAAGCTATCTAACGAATGGAAGCTGAGTAATATTTGCCTATCACAATTTTAAATCATCAAACGCTTATTAACAAAATACCAAGGATGCCAAGGTTAGCAAGGACTACAAGCATATGTGCAGCTTAAGCAGGACTTTGCCAGACAACAAAAGGCAGTACAGAGCAAATATCAAATCAATTTTAATTTAGAAAACAAGCAAGAACGCTTCGCAAAAATGCAAAGGCAAGCAAAACACACAAAGTGGAAGCTGGCAGCAAACTGAGAACCCTTCGCAAGAAAGAAATGAGACTCAACCCCAAAACAAACCTACCGGTAGACTTATCCCCCGCCCCTCTCCCGATGTACTGAAGGCAAACAGTGTGCTTAGCATATGCGCATAAATCTCAGCAGAGAGTGGGAAGGGGGAAGGGGAAAGGGAGGAAAGGCCACCCCACAATGCAAACTGGGGCGATTCTGTCTGCTTCTTTTCCTTCTCCTCTTCTTCTTCAAGACGACAGCACAATCTAATAAAATGGCTAAACGCTTCAATGACAATTCGAGCATGTAAAGTACACACACATACACACAAAAGAAAGAAGGGGAAGAAAGAAAAGAACGGTAAATACATGTTGCATGTGGCGCTTAGCCGTGTCGAACAAGCGACTCCTGAATTCTCTCTGAGTAAAAGTAGGCAATAATCGTAAGTGAAACTGCGTTCGCTTGCTGTCCAAGAAAAGGGGATTAAAACGGAGGCGGGGGTGAGTGCGAGGGGAAAGGGGTGGCTGCCGGTCAGTCACCAGCTGCTTTCCCCCAATCCGGTTGTTGTATTGAAATGCGCTTTAAGTTGTGGCGATGTGTAATTGAATTAAATGGATTTCAATATGCGGGCGCATGTTCTTTCCCCCACCAAGAAGAAGGGGAGAAGGGGAAAGGGGAGACAGACAGTTGAGAAGGGTGGCGGGATGGGGATGTACACGCATAAACAGATGAAAGTCGTAGAAATTTACGGGAAGAAAAATAATTGAGAAAAAGCTTATAAAAATATTAAATGCGGATTTCTTACAGAAACAATGTATAAAATATTTAATTGTTAATATAAGAGTGTTCTTTTTTTATTAGTTCATTTTCTAACTACTCTTTTAACCCCTTGCAATGCATCTCGAACAAACTTTGGCAACTTTAAGACGCAGTTTGTTGGGCAACTTTGTGGCAAGATGCAAACTTCAATCAACACCAGCAAATATCAAACTAAAGGGGAAAAACCCGCAAGACAAACTTAACTGACCAACTGTCCCGCATTGTGTAATTTTTCAACACTGGAGAGACGAACACAAAAAAGAAATGGAGAAAGACGAAAACTTTTTTGTGACTTCTTATCGTTTTATTCGGTTCCTTTGGTCGATGTCTTTTGGTCGTTCATTGTTTTATTTACCTGCTTCAGGTGTGTTTGTGTGTGTGTGTGTGTATTGGTGTGCTTATTTATATCGCATGATTGAATCTTGGCCAACAGCAACTTTTTCTATTAACTTTAATGCCAGCAGAGACCAGCAGCAGCAGCAGCAGCAGCAGTACCAACTATAAGTCTAGAACTGTCTGCTTTGGCGGGTTTTTTGTGTCTGGTTTTCTTACCTGGTCGCCTCTTTAGCTCGTAAATGAACTTGATTTTATCGTCTCAGACTCGTTCACCCCCTCCTCCTCCTCCTCCTGCCCCTATCAATGTGTATTGATTTCCAGTGGCTTCCACTTGGCTGCCTCGACTACTTCAAGTGGTTTCCCTGCTTGTCCTTGTTACATTGTTTTTATACGACGTTCTCCGTGCGCTAATGAAAAAGTTCGGAAAAAGTCAATGTTTTT
The DNA here is from genome assembly GCA_018152825.1 of Scaptomyza hsui. NCBI lineage: Eukaryota > Metazoa > Arthropoda > Insecta > Diptera > Drosophilidae > Scaptomyza > Scaptomyza hsui. The sequence continues at coordinate 2,699,604 of JAECXO010000269.1, forward strand.
TTGACTTTTCATTTGTTTGGTTGCGTTTTTCTTCAGAAGTTGACTTTTATGGCAATTTCAGTTTCGAGTCAAGGCGATTCTGGCCATTATTGATGACTTTGCAGAAACCAAGTAACTCAAGAATAGTTCATTAATCGCTGCCGGCCCAAAAAAAAAACAGATAGTTAATGGTTTCTTTTTTACTTCTTTGAAGTATTAGGTATCTAAAATATCTTTGAAACCTAACTAAAAATTCTACTTCTTGCACTTGTTGATATATATTTTATGTTTGTATTTCCGTAAAAGTTGCTTGAAATTGTCAAGAGTATTATTTTTGTTTATTCCCTCTTTGGTTTCTGGCATTTGATTTATTTGCGTTAGCTCATTTCCGTTTTCGGCCGCTGATTATCTCATTTCAGTTAAGCTCTCTCAGCCCCAACTCAATGAAGATTGACTTCACTTCAGTTCAAGCGTGCGTGTATCTTTTGTAATTGTCTATCTGTATCTTTTGGCTGTTGTTGTTTGTAACTGTTGTAACTGCAGCTCGTTGTAAATTCGTTCTGGCAGCTTTAATGTTTGCCAAAGCGGAAATGAAAAACTTTTGCACGTAGTCACCAAAAGTGGCCAAGTGCACGTTCTGCTGTTGTTGTTGTTGTTGTTGTTGTTGTTGATGCTGTGTTGCGATGAAGCATGAAAAGTTTTGGTTTAATTTTGGCATTTTCACGTATTTACACCCACACACACACACTTTCGAGATTTTCGGTTGCGCCCAGCTGAGCTTTAGCTGACTTGGCACGCACGTCTGCTCATTAAATACGCATACGCAGCGTGGTACAAGAGACAAGAGCAAAAGGAAGTCACATACTACACACACAGAGACAGTTACAGCCATACACTTATAAATGTTGTGCTAGATAATGAATCTCTTGCCTACTACACACCCTCTCCCTTCCCCGCATCCCTCTCTAAGTTTGTCCTGTCGAGCTGTTGTCTGTGCGTCTGTTTTATTTGCTTTTATTGTCTTCAACTTTATTCATATCCTGGTAAAATGTATAACTTTGGGCTTTTCGGGTTATAAATTAAATGCAAGTACAACCAATTCAAGACGAGTCTAGCCAAGGGGCTAGTAGGGGGTAGGATAAGGAGGGACAGGGGCAGGGGACTGGTTAAATATGTTGTCAAGTCGACGATTGTGTTGATAAACTGCAATATGCAGCATAATTAATGAGCATGTCGTACAATGCCAATATTTTACATTGCCACACAGCCAAAAACACACACACACACACACACACACACAGTTATAGAATTATACGTTTAATTGGACTTAATGAGCAATTTATGTAATGCACATGTTGAAAAGATGAACTCAAATCGATTAAAGCTACATTTAAGTAAGATAATATGGAAGAAGTTTTGTGTGTGAAATAATTGCCTGCTAGGCCTAATGTCAACTTTGCAGCAACTTAATTTGTCAAATCAACTGTAATTTATCTTTCTCACTCGCTGAAAAACCCAGAGCAAAAGTCCATTCATTATTGTAATTTATTTGCAGCTGCTGAAAATGCCAAATATTTATTTAATTTTGAGCATTCTTCAATTTATTTGTTTGCACAATCCAAATTCAAAGAGACATCCCCCCACCAGCACTCTCCACCCCCTTGTGAGTGACATTTGGCAAGGCATATCGATTGCGATTAGTAAGAAAATTTTCAATTTTCTAGCAGAGCTGCCAATTCACAGCCAAAAAAAAAAGAAACCAGAAGAAAACAAAACGAAAATCTGAAGCAAACAAACTGTTGGATGGGCGACAGCCACTGGCAATGTGACACCCGATGGCACCCCTCCCCCTTCCCCTACTCCTCCTTCTACTACCCACCTCTCCCTTCTACCCCGTAGACTCAGTCGCCAGGGGGTTTTGCCTTCTTGGTCTAACCGCTGTGAAAATATGGCTCTCAGTATTATCGATGTCCGTAACAATGGCAACTGTAAACGTCCTGCCACCGACTACACTACGAGAAAATTGTATGATAAAGTATCTTGTAGTTAAATAACTTTCGAAGGTTTTTTTGTGTCTCAATTTAGTAATAAGTTAAGACTGTAAAAATAACTTTTATACAATACATAAAATAATAATAATAATAATAATAATAGTAATGATAATAATAATGATAATAGTAATTATAATAGTATTAATAATTATAGAAATATTGAATAATGCCAACTAAAGAATTATAAGATTGTTTTGAGAAGCGCACTAAATTATAAGTTCTTAAACTTGTAGCGTTAGGAACAAAAATACAAATAAACTAAACTAAACTAAATATACATTTTTGATTTTGTATTTAAGTACATTCAATTTTTATAAGGTTTGTACCTTTTTTTGAACAGTGTATTAGCTTGCTCACAGCCTCTTGCTTCTGCCGCCTTTGCTTTGTTCCCGCATCCGGAACGCGGTTTCTATTTGAAAACCATTTTGTTTGCTTTATGGATTTGCAAAGAGCTTAAAGTGGCTTCGTCGCTTCGTTTGCTTCATTTTTGCTATTGTTCACAGAAATTTTGAGGCGTGAATGCGACCAGACTGAAAGCCAACTCCAGCCAGCAGTCTTAGCCATGGCCATTGCCTTGAAGTCAAGTGTTGTTGTTGTTGTTGCTGTTGGTTTGGGTGTTTGGGCCGTGTTTTTGTTTTATTTTCTCATGTTGACTATTGGCTTAGAGTTTTATGGCCAAATGGCAACTGTTTACACGCTGAAGCTGGCGCTGCTTAGCGCCTTTAATTGGGCGGGTCGCAGGCGCTAATTTCAAGTGCGCCAAAGTGGCAAAGTTTGTTTTTGTTGGGATTAGCTTGACAGCGGCGCTGATTAAGTGGCAATGTTGCATAGTTGCCAGATTGGCAGGTTAAACTAAGCTTAAAAGTCGATCTCTTTTTAAAGTCATGAAATAATTGCTAAGAAATACACACATTTTTAAAGTCTCGTGCGCTCATTCAATTAAAAACAATTGCATTTTCAGATGCAGATGCAGAAGGAGTAAAAAATGGAAATGGAGAACCCGCTCTCAAGGACTTTTTGTGGCAGAAGAAGGGTGCACAAATTAAAATCGACACCCTGTCGAACGAGGCCAAACGCAGCACAGACCACATGCGTCCATTTATTGCTTCGTGCCACATTCCATAACGTCCCCCCCTTACCCTTTCATTTTGGGTGATTTTTGCTGTTGTGCTTGAACAAGAACAACACTTCGACGTGCGCATAATTCACAGCTGAGTGAATTTTAAGTGGTTATTGCAAAAGTTCGCACAGGCGAAAGTGTTGGAAGCAATGGCCCCTCCACACCCCTCCAACCACTGCACCATATTGGGTGCCAGCCAAATTGGAGCGCAGTTTTTATTGAGTTATGCCTGTACGAGTAGGAGACGTCGTTGGCGTCGTTGACTAGGCCAGAAATTAGGTTAAGCATTATAAATAATTTGATAAGCCTTAATTGGCATGAACTTGCAACGAGTCAGCTGCTAAGGTTGCCTCCTTCCTACTTCTCCTCTCTCTTCGTCTTTGGCTATGATTGACAGGCGCTGGGTGGGGGAGGCGTTGCCAGACGGAAATGATTATTATATAATTGAAATTGATAGGAAAGTTGGGAGAAGTTGGTCGCGAGAAGTTTGCCACTTGCCCGCTTCAATTATTCATAAAACTCCCATTTAATTCGTATTACAGATGCAAAAGCAGCTGCTCATCTAATGATAAGCTGCACAATCGAGGGGCTGAAGAACGAGCAGAAAATCGTTCGCTTAAGCTATTGTCTATTTGCACAACGACTACGTGTCCAGGCGAGAAACGTGCTCAAGTTGAGATTTAAAGCTGCATTTGTATCAAATAATTTGTAGTCAACAGAATTTGTTGCTGTCACACAACGACAAGCTGATGCTCTTTAAGCTATCTGTTTATTGTTGAACACTTTGCACAAAACTTTAATGTAAACAAAGCTGTAAGCTACCATAGTGTGACCGTTTGAAATTTTGTGGCATTTTTGTAGGGTCACACTGGAGAACGTGAAACAAAATATTCAGCAGAAACTGCAATTTGAGCAAGCAGTTCGATTAAACTGCTTAAATTACTAATAAAAATAAATCGATAGTCTTTCGATAGTTTCACATCACTAGCTTGCTGACTGAAAAATCTATAAATAGAATACACCAAAATGCAGCTGCATACAAAACTGAGTAGAAATAATGGTTGATATTGATTTTCTTATAGCTGGACATTCGCCGGCTGGTTGGTCGAGTGCGTTGAGTCGCCGAAGGGGATATAAAATTCTATCCCTGACTCAGCCGTACTAAAGATCAATGTGTCATCAGCTGCGGGTTCGAATCCCGCCTTGGGCATGGTTGTTTGTAATTGTCTTTCCTTCTATCTCTACCTATCTCCTTTATACCCCTTATAATCCCAACTTAATGATATTTACACACCTACAGTTTTGAGTTTATAGGTTTTAAGCTTACCATATAAAATTAGTATGTAGAAATGTGTGCATTGTAACATAAAAACACACACAACATAATCCTCCATATGTCATAACAAAAATGGCGGACGACACAAAATCTGGTGGCTAGATTCGTCTCCGGCATTGGCTCCTAAGAGAGAAATAATTATAAGTTTTAAGTTCGTCGACGTCAGACAATTGGGTCGGTCTGGTATTGGCAACTGGTATCTCAACATATATAGCAGTTTAAGAAGTTGGCATCGGCAAGCAATATCAACAGCAACAATATCATCATTCAAGCAACAACAAACAAACGTGTTTCATGAGGAAAAAACATCATCTCATTTGGTAATACATTCCATGGTCCATGGTTCTCTCATCAACGGAATTCTACACAGCAGCATAAAAATAATCACGCACAAACTTGCAAAAGCAGTGACAAAATCTCTCAACACAAAAAGAGGCATTCGCAATCAATAACGTTATCTCGAAAACAGCGCAGATAAGGATGGAAAATAACAACAACAGGTCGTCTATAGCTCGGGTCTTAAGCAGAACAGCAGTTCAAAAAAAAGCAAAAAACCAAAAAAAATTGTAAAACACGAAAAATGTAACTGAAAAATCAAAAAAATTGTAAAACAAAAAATTGTAAAAAAAAAAAAACGAAAATTGTGAAAGGAAAAGAAATAAAAAAAAAAAAATTTTTTTTTTTTTTAAATATACATTTTTTTACCTTGAAAACATATTTGGACTAATAAATAAACTGACGAACAAACTGAGTGAGATCTGAGAGCGAATTGAATAAATAAACTCTACCCCAAAATCCAAAACTGACGAACAAATCCCAATGACAAAATCAAGCAATTGCAATCGATATGCGATGCAGAAACACACACATGAATACATATGGAACATTCAGTAAATGGTCATGTTTCGGTCTGCTGCCAGCATCGAGATCTCAGTCAGGTGGAAGCGGGGGTGGTGTTGGGGTTAAGAGGTGGGTTATAGCTGTTGTTTGCCTAGTTGTGTTTTGAATGCAGAGATGTGCAATTTTTGCAAAGTAACTCACGACTGCATTCAACAATATCCTGCCACAATCCTTAAAACATCGCTTCATACCGATAGATTCAGAACACGAGGACACTTTTTCATCTCTCATCTTTAGTTTGAAAGCGTCCAGTTACTCTCACCCGTTTAGACAGACACGCGACATGTTGCTGCTGTGTTCGTTCATTGCTCTGTCGAAATGTCAATGCAATTGTCATTGTCTCCCTCTCTTTCTCTCTCTCATACTGTGCTGGTTGTTGCAGTTGTTGTTATTCGTGTTGTTTGCCGTATGCATCATCAATTTGGTATGTTCAGTTTTCGGGTAGAAGTTAATGGAGAAAGAACTTGACGCCCAGATGCTGCTGTTACTGCTGCAACAACACTTATTGATGAGTTCGAGCAAAGGCAATAAGCGGCCCAATACATAGGGACACACAGAAGGGAGACAAGGTGTGGGGGGGGTGGTGGTAAATCAGCTTTGCAATTTGGCAATTCGAATATCACAGCTTTAATAAAGGAAGAGCTTTAAAACTTGGTATACAATTTTATAATTCCCAACTGCTTTGTTTGGCATGTTTAGTGAAGTTTCAAACTCTAGCCAAGACACATTACCATTTAATTAGTTAAATTGAAGTGTTCATTTTCAACTACAAATAGTATTTGTTTTATGCATTATTGCTAAAATATGTAAAACATGCACAAAAGAACATAATTTACAAACTAAATAAAAGCTTTTACAAGATTCGCCACCCTAAATGATAGACAGACAATCCGTAATGCGAGTTTTTTTGAAAAATCCCATCACACACACACACGTAATGAAAAATAATTTCCAAAAATGCGCACCAAAACCATGGCAACAAAATCAGTGAAAATAAGAGAGCCAGAGTTGTGAAACGGACGCCGACATAAGCCGCTTAAAATCGTAAAAAAAACGTGAGAGGAGTATGGTAAAAAATAAAAAATTGCACTCAAAACTCATTACAACAAAAGGTGCTTCATCAACGTGGCTGGCAGCAACAACAATGGCAACAACATGCCCACTTAAGTCGGCATTGGTGGCCATAATCAACTCTCCTCCGCCGCCGAACACCTTCAACCGATGGAAACGGCTGGAAGAGTTGTAGGTGGTGGGTGGAGGGAGGGGTGGGGAGTAGGGTGGCCAGCTTTTCATTTGCAGCGTACGCTCGTAAAAAGTGAAAAGAACAATGGTGTGTCAAGGACCAACTGGGACTGCAAAATGCGGGTCTGCTCTGTACAACCCCCCCTCCCCACACCCCCTCTCTCTCAAGGGACTTCCCCGAGCGAGCCCCATGCGCATTCTGCGCTTGTCAGCCGCTGCCTCACAATGCTGTGGCACTTAAGCCATTGCTTTTTGATGCTGCACACAGACAGAGGAGAGAGAGAGAGTGTGTGTGTGTGTGTGTGTGTCCTGTTCCAGTTTCCGGTGTGTGTCACAGGATTTTTCCTCATTTTGCGTTAAGAGTTCAGCGTGTCAGGGCAAAACCCATTCCCGCCTGTCTTCCAACCAACTGTCTGCACAGTAGAAAGTATAATTTACACATTATCTTTTAAATATTGCATTTAAAACTTGCTTTTAATTTCTAAATGAATAGACAATAGTATAAAATGCTTTAAAAAAAATGCATAATTATTTTCTATTTCCAATTTTGTTCTTAATATTTATTTGTGTTCTTTAATATCAGTATTTTTCTTACAGTGCCGCTGCCTGCCTCTTGTTGTCTCCTGGTTATTCTGGTCTCCTGGTCATGTGTAGACACAGCTAGCAATAATTCTGATACTGCCTAACTCTTCTTCTCTTTACAGGCAGGTATCTCAGGGTTGCACTCCAACATTGTTGCCTCCCTTCTCGATAGTCTCTGGAACCTGACAATGATGGCGTTGACGTCATTGGCATTGGCGTCGTTGTCGTTCTTGGCTGCTGGCGTTTGTCATTCATTTACAGCCCGCCTGCTTCACCCCGCTTCAATTTTCCCCCGCGGCAGGTTTCGTCTCCCTTTGGGGCCGCCATCGCCCATTATTTATGCTTTTTAGGTAGCTCTGCTCTATGCACACTGAAGATTGTTTGCAGCCAGCCAGAGTTGCCTCCTATTCACACACACACACACACACACACACACACACACGGAGCAGAGGTGCATAGGTGTCGCCTGTCGCCTCCCTCAGCTCCATTTCTAAGGATTATATTGCAACCGGCCGGTGCACGTTGCCAGATTGACAAACAGTAGAGAAACAAGTAAATATCCTCTTTGGATATGTAATTTCACAATTGTATAAAGTAACATTTTGAACATTTTTTGCTAGTGTCATAGAACCAAATCTTATATAGTTGTTGTTGCTTGGATGAGAGTGCTAAGTGCAAGAAGGAGATACAAAAGAGAGAATTTGGATATGACTGTTGATGTGTTGTTGCTGCTGTCGGTAAGTGCAATGTTTTTTGTTTTCTACATCTTCTGCATTATTTATTGGCTTTGTATTTTTGTATGCGGCCCGTTTAAATGCAAAGCAATTGTCTTGGCATTTACTGACCTGCCACAACTATTTTGATTTTTAGGAATTTTTAATCAAATTTAGGACGTGTATTAAAATAGTCAATTATTTGCATGTTTTCTTAAAATGCATGTACAAAATCTTTAACCAATAAGTAAGAAGTCTCTAGTCGAGATTTCCCGACTAGGAGTACCGTCTGCATCTGTATATATGTATTTGCTTTATAGGGTCGGAGATGCTTCCTTCTGCCTGTTACCTTCTTTTTCCCACAACCAATATAAAACTCACATACACACATCTTCAATTTGCAGTTGTCGTACGTTTTAATTGTTATTGTTATGCGTGCAGAGTCGATAATTGCCATTCAGTTAGCATTAATTTGAATGGAGTGAATTTTACTGCAACTACTAACTGCAACTATTAATTGTACGAGAAGGATAGTAATTAAGGAGAGAGCTTTCGTATTTAACTATTTTTCGAATGCATTTACTCTCCGTTATAATTCCCAAGTGGTTTGTTTGGCGTGCTCAGCATGTGTTTAGTTAAGTTTCAAACCATAGCGAGTACACATTCTTTATTTATTCATTTAAACATCTTTGAAATCATATCAGAAAGTTGCTAGATTTCCATCAGATTTGGAATCACTTAATCATCATCAGCTCAGAAGCAACCCCTTTCAAAAACATGCTAAATTTTTGTTTTTGGTTGGAGTGGTGTTAGAAGTGGGCGTAACCTGAACGCCCAGCAGTGACCAAAATTACAAATAGCAGTTATTATGAAGCTATAATTTATGCAAATACGTTTCAAGGGGTTGCAGTAGGTGGTAGTTACTGTGGGCGGTTGTTACTTGACGCAAACCAGCTCTAATTGTTTGATTAATGGTTTTGGTAAAAACTCAACTGAGGCACGTGCCCCAAAGAAACTACGCAATGCCAGCTCTCAAGGTTTAGATTGCAATAAGTACAACCCCTGCTTTTTTGTGTTAGAATTCCATTTGCTGACCTATGTTATTTGCTTTGTGTGGGGAGAAGGGTGGTGAGGGGAAGGGTGCACAATGTAAAGCGCAAATATTGTTTCAATTGCAAAAGTTGCACACAAAATTTACCTAGCGGGCACAGACAAACATTCCCACACACACCAAAAACTATCCAACTGTGCAGCCATATATCTATAGATACACTACGTGCATATGCAACTAGCGCAAATACACTCAGAAAAACAACGTAGCACAAATAAGCGTTCATGGTAAATTCAACTATTTTCGGGTATGCGTAACGTAAAATAAACGTAACGTTAACGTAACATAAACTACATAACGACTATTTTGACACCGCTCTCCTCCTCTATTCTCAAAAATTCAAGTAAGCTCGGCTGATTCTGCTTATATCTGATAAAATCACTCAAAATTTATGTGTGTATGCCAAATAAATATTTGTCCAATCGTTCTCTTCATTACACTCAAGCGGACAAGGGGTAAGTGAGAATATTATTATTATTAACATTATGAATATGAGAAGGATAAAAGAATTATCTCATTTATTCTTCGTCTTGAACATTATTTCTCGCCCATGCTATGCTTTTCTTTCAGTGCAAGCAATACATATATTTACAAAGATACATAGATACATATATCATAAGCACTGCCGCTGGCTGCTTTATGCATAACCCGGCCAAGGTTTTACCCTGCCCCCTGCAACCCTTTGAACTCTCTTCTCGCCGTAAGTTTAGCAAGTTGTTTGCTGTTTTTCATGTTTTTCATGTTTATGCGAAAAACTTTGCCAAGCATTGCCGTGCGAGCATCGCGCCTTCAAGGCATATTTTCATTCTATGTCTTCCGTTTGGGATCCGCCTGGAATCAGTATACTTGCAAGGGGCAAGAGGGGGAATAGGTGGGATAGGCAGACTGTTGGGAGTTGTGCCAACAGAGTTCTTGGCGTTTTGTTGCATTGTTTGCCTTTGGCTTCAGCCGCCGCCGTGGCGCTGTTTGCATTCTGGTTTATGCTTCTAGCTTCTCTCGTTTTTTTTATGCATTTTTTATGGCCCGCTCGTTGCGCATACGTAGCTCTAGCGCATCATCCATTGGCCATATTAAAAGATTTACATAGTTAAGCGCTTCAAATTGCTGGCAAATGGCGTCATACTTTGTGATTATGGCCATCAAAAACTAGGTTTAAATATGCTTGGTCAGTAGCTAACAAATCAACTGAATGCTCTAAAGCTATGTACAGTGAAAGACGTTACTAGCAAGTTTCACTGTATCCCCCATACCCCTTAAGTTATGACTGCACTCAGCATTTCTTAGGCAATGAGCTCCTCAATGGGCGGAAATTGTCCAAAGACAGACACAAGTTGGAAAAGTTTTCATTTTTCATGGCCCATTCGTTTCGGGTTCGTGCCCCTCCAAACAAAATACTAGATAAGATAAGATAAAGTTGGGCACAACACAAGAAGCACAAAAAAGAAGAGAATTGAAAACCCAATTGAAAGTTATTGAAATTGCACAATAATTTCTTCAATTGCATGCGCTATTGAATTTCTGTCATAAGTTTTCTTCCCATCTCCCTCTCTCTCTCTTTATCTGTGTTATTTTGCTCAAGCATCCTTTGCACAGAACAGAAACAGGGTGACGAGGGTCGGGAGGGACGAGGGAACAGTCTGTTGAACAGAAATTTCAGTTTTGCTTTGTTGTATTGTGTGTAATTATGGACAAATGGGAAAATGTATTAAAGTTTTCGGAGCATTCAGCATTCCAAACGGGTAATTAATGATAATGGAAAATTTTATCATTCAAAGCTTGAGGATAGTAAGTGGAGCCGTCTCCCCCTCCTTTTATTTTCTACTTGGGATTTATTGCAAAGATATTACAGTTGTTTGAGCTCCAACAAAGTTTAGAATTAAATTTGGAATATTTGGTTATTTTCTTCATTCACATAATTGTTTATTCACTTTGTAAAACAGGTAATTTTGATAGTTGTCAAAATTGAAGAGGAAAGCAATTACTTAGTTAATTTTATGCTTATGTGCATTCAACATTTATATATATATTCAATTTAATGATAAAAGGACATCATGAACAATGAAATGAATAAAAAAAACTGCACTTGGATTCATTTTCATTCATATTTGAATGCTTGCGTGGCTGTTATTGACATTTTATGCTTGACATTCTTTCACTTGCGGCTTGTTATTGAAAGCACCACCCACCCCCCTCCAACTGCCCCCTTTGGCATACCCATGTCAAGAGCAAAAGAGCAGTTCATGGAGCAGCGGAGCAGAACAAAAAATGGTTGTGGGCTGCAAATGACGCAAGTTGTCAACGTGAATTAAAAATAATTGATTTATTTAAAACGCAAGTTAAGCGAATAACAGAAGACAAACACACACAAAAAATGTGTGTGAGTGAAAAGGGACGCACTTTGGAAGTTGTCAGCAACAGAACTGACTAATTTGAAGGGTTTCTCTGATAAAAAAAGTGAGCAGAATACGCAACTTAAACAGAGCAATAAATTTGCAATTAAAAAATTAAAGACCTGCTGCTTCTCCACTTGATGAACTTATTAGCCAAATGAGCAATTTACAAAAAGGGGTTTTTTTTCTTGGGGAAAATCAAAAAAAAAAAAAAAGAACAAGTCCCAAGTTTCTCTTTCTCGTTCTTATCTTCGTGCGCAATGTTGTGTAAATTGTCAAAATTATTAATTGCGGTCATTACTTTTGTGCTTGATAGCTCAACCTACGCCTGCACCGCCCCCGTCTCTCCGGCTTCTTGTTGCCTTGTTCTACACGCATAGCTTAGGGGCATGTCTTACCGAAAGTCTGGCAACTCCCCCAGCTCCATTTTAATTAGCCAATAAATGGCGCTGTGAAAATTACGCCACAATGAGTATTAATCGCAGCCTGTTAACCGTAAGCGATTTGTTATCGTTAAAAAAAGTATAAATATACACTTGAATTTAGTATTTTCGCCTTGGCAAGTTGTTAAGCTGCCAAAAACTTTTCTGCCTGCCTTTTCTCAGTATCTTCTGGGTTAATCGCTTTCTTGCCTGCTTACCAGAAACCCACACATACAGTATTTGCGCCCTTTTTATTAGCCAACATTAATATTTTTATAGTAATGCCCCGCGAACTCGACTCGTTAATAAAGACATAACCAGTATTCTTTGCCCAGCGGCCTTTATTGCAGTGTCTTAATTTTTGTTGAGCTAGCGATAAGAGTTGGTCCTAAAAACGTCCAAATGTCAATCGAATGCTATAAAATGAAGGTAATAGGAAAGATAAGTAACTGAAGAAAACTTATTTCAAATATTTTTAATAAAACGATCTTGTTTTTAATCTAGTATATATGAAAATAAAATGTATTCACAATGTTTAAGATTTCTTCCCCGCAAAAAAAAGGCTTCAAATTTCAACTCTCCTCGATTTTATTGACTGCGTTCGATGTGTCGCGACGGAAAAGTTGTTATCAGGGACCATTACGCGAAGCGTCACATTGCCACAATTACTTCCCGTTAGACAGCTGAGGGGGAGTGGGAGAGGGGGAACAGGAACAACAACTCAAACAGCAATTGAAGCACTTAATCAAAATAAATAAATCGGTAAATGTTGGCGCTTGAGTTTCGTGATTCTAGATTGTAGATGGTAGGGAGTAAAAGGGAAGCCAATGACAATAAGGAAAATGGCAGTCAGCTGGAAAACTTGGATAAGTTGCAAAGAAATATATATTTTTATATCACCCAAAGAGATGTGCGCGGCATCGCTTTAAAAGGAAATTTCAAACGGAAATTACCCAAATACATATGAGCAAAATTATATATACACATCAAGCGATATGATGGGGCAAGCAAACCAGTGCAAACTTACAAGTGAAAGCAGCAGAAGTAAGAGCGAAAACGGAAAAGCGAATCTGAAAACCCTTTTTGCATATGTGAGCATTATGCGATTTGCATATATGTATGTATAAATAAACTTTATCAAAAACATATTCATAGCGCCCGCACATTTACAATATGAACCTCAGGCAATGGCCAACGAAGGGGAGGGGAGGTCGCAACAAGGAAAAGCAACAAAACGATTTTCCACTTGACATGTGCTCAAGTGGCTGCCACACTCGCTGCTGCTGCCACAGCGTTTGTTGTTCGTTACACTGACAAAAATATGACTTTGGCTCTCAAAGTAAAAATGTTTCCCAAATTTATGTACAAATATTATTCTATGTTATTTTTCTGAGTGTTTGCTTGGGCGCTCGCATGTTGAATGTAGGATATTCAATCTGTTTTTTCCATTTAAACAATTTTCAAAACTTGTTTATAACTCAATTTTGCAAAATAAAACGAAATAACACTTAAATAAATAAACACAAAGCGAACACAAAACAGCAAAACCAAAAGTTGAGACTACAAAATGAACAATTCCCCACTTTTTGGATGCTCCCATTTGTGTGCTAGTATGTGTGTATGTGTGGATTATGTGTATTTTTGTGCTGCCAGTTCACACGCATGTAACACACAGCAATAATAACAATAACAACAACAACAACAATTGCTTTGTTGTTGCAGCTCTTAACAGGCACGCGAAGAATCCTCCAAAATGAAATGGATATATCAAGCGCTTTAGTCCTTCCTGGGCGCCCCCCAAAACTGAAATTGCCAAATGGCATTTGTGTTCTGTGTGTGTGTGGAGTGTAGTCGAGTGGCTGACTGTCCGACTGACTGCCAGCGGGAAGGGCTCCCCCTTCCAACCTGTTAGTCAGACATGCAGAAAACTTCTTAAAATTGTTCGCAGCAACATTTTGTTTGTAATTTGAGAGCGTTTTCCAGTGCCATAAATTAAATATTTATTATCTGAAATGTAAATTGAAGCCATGATTTAAAAAGATTGTAAATAACTTATTTACCAATATTCGTTTGCTATAAAATAATCTATATTGTCAGCTATGAGTATTAATTTTTTTTTTTAATATGGAAGCACCTAAAAGTAGGCAATTTTAAATTATTTTATCTTATAGTTGTGCATTTACTTCGAGCACATAACACATTTACCTTAAAATACTCTAACTTAAATTTCCTCACCCTGTTTTCAACATTATTCGTTTAATAGGTAAAATATCTACAGAGTTTTCTCCCTCTTTAACGAAAACTACTAGAAAGCAAACGCATTTAAGTGCAGCTCTTGTGCACTGATAAGCTGCAGCTTAGCTTGGCAATTGCTAATTAGCCCGGCTAACATTCCCCCCTCCCCCTTCTCAAGCGCAAGTCTCTTCAGCTCGCACTACCAAGAAATTGTCATTGTTTTTTCTGCAAAGTTCTCTACTTGAGTGCCGCAATTTATGCATTTTCCATGGCATTAACGTTGAAAAGCATCGCAAATGAAATGCCATTCAAATGTTGTGGCTCTGTTGGGGCTATCTAACCGGCTCGTTGTTGTTGTTGTTGTTGGTGGTGGTTCGTTCCCTTGACGCTTGGCTCGGGTTGGTTTGGTTTGGTTTGGTTTCGTTGCATGGTTAGTTGGTTACCTGGTTAGTTTTCTCCCAACTCAGCTCAGCTCAGCTCGGTTCAGTTCAGGCAAAGGTCATGCAAATTAGTCCAACAAGAAGGAACAAAAATCAGCAGCAGCAGCAGCAGTAGCAGCAGCAACAATGCAAAAGTTTCATGAATAGAATCTCAACTCAACTCTCAGACGCATTCAGCTTGCTCGTAATCTTGGCAAAAACTTGTAAAACTAACTAGATAATGCAGCCAGCAGTAGCTGGGGCAACTGCTTTTCGTATCTGGCTCAGACCGACAAGAAAACCACAACTTGCCAATAAACTAAGACAGTGAAAAAGATGGCTACAAAAGGCGAATTGAGTATCAAAGTAACAACCAACTATCTGGTGTATAAATGGGAGTATTTGAGCGTTGAACAACGATAATAATATGCTGATTTTTAAACAGTTCTCATATATAATTATATCTGCTTCTAACATTCCAGCTGTTATGCGTCAAATAAGTTGTCAGCTTATTTAGGCCAAAAACAAATTTGCCAACTAATTGCAGCATATTAATAACTGCCAACAACAACAAAAACAAGAAGAGAGCGAGAGAGGGAGGGGAAGAAATCTGTGGCACACATGTCACAAGCACAAATTAACCTGAGATCGAAACATTAAAATAATTAATAAGCAAATTAATATATAATAAGGCCAAATAATGAGCCAATATTTGTGCAAATATTGAGAAAATGGTAAACGCAAAGCGCTCAAATTACGATGTCAATATTCCAACATACACACACACACACACACACACTACTATGTTTATATGTGTGTGTGCTTATTCAAATGCCATCATTATCGTGCTCATCATCGTTTACATGGCAAGTGCCCAGCATTGAGTAGAAGGACGCATGCTGTTGCTGTTGTTAGTGTTGGTGTTGTTGTTGCTGCTTCATTATCCTTATTACTCCTTTCGTGCCGAGGCTATATACTACAGTTCCCGTTTGCTGCTGCTGCTGCTTTTGCTGCTTCCCCAGCGCCACTGTTGCGTTATTGTTTCCATTTTGATTTATGTCCGCCCGCCTGACTAAATACACTCAGAAATATCGCTGACCTAGAATATGGAAAGAGGAAATGTTTATGAGATTAGTTCTGTAATATTTAAAGCATCAATTAGTAAACTGCAAAATAAATATTTTTAGTTCTTACAGTTTCTAAAAAGATATAAACATTTTGTATTTCTTAAAAATATTTATTAATGGAGCTATCATGTAAAAAAGTCAGTTTTGCTTTTCATAAACATATTTTTTTAGTGTACCCGCTTGTCTATGTTGCCACTGAGCCTTGTTGCCCCTTGCTGCCCCCTCTGCAGCCAGCAGCTCGTCTACAATTTTAACGTTGTTAACCAAATTGCATAAATTAAGTGCGTTCGTTTGCTTGAGTGGCGCTGGCTTCGCATAGCTCGGCTAGTTGCTGCCTCCTGACTCTTGTGGCCCCCAAGCTCATCTCTCAACCACCATCCACCTCATCTCCATTACCAACGTATCCTTCAGTCATCTCGACTGCATTTGTGTTGCTAATGTGCGCACATTAGAGGCACATGTTGCCACACACAGCTTGGATGATGAGAAAGCCCGCTGGAAGCTGGTAACTCAAGCGCGGCAGCCAACTCTAGCTCTCCTATTTTTCTTCTGACTTGTGAGCAGTTTTATTTGGTTTTTTTTTCTACTTGCGTCCTCCTGTTGCAGCATAAAACAGAGAATTCGCATACTTTGTTTGCATTTTATTTTTAATTGCCATGCAAATGCGAATGTAAATTCTCTAGAAGAAACCAAGTTTTTTCCAAGTGCTGCAAGATGGTAAATATAATAGAAATTAATTGTTTATGTGTGGTATAAATATTTAAATGGATTTTGCTTAATGTATTCTAATGAGTTTTCTTTGACCTAGAGCTTAAAATTAAACAAAACACAGAACAACTGTATTATAAACTGTAATATAAACTATGTAAACAGTTACAAGCTCTAAATAAATTTAATTTGCGTTGCTCGAATTATAGAAATTTTATTTGCAAATATTTGTATATTGTAAATTGCTGGCCCAATTTTCATAATTATATTTCCCTCTGACAATTTCGTGTTAACGATATTGATTCAAGGCTATAAAAGCATGAGGTTTTCGTTTAGTATTCCTAAGCATTGCAATGATTACACTCTACAATTTGTTGTTGTGCGTGTTGTTGGGCTTTTCAAAAGCCGAGGAGCAACTGAATGTGCAAATTGTCTTAGAGGAAGGGGAACCTCCAAGGGAACTGCTAAAGGTGAGTTCCTTTTATTGGTAAAGCCCATTTAAAATTCTCTCTCCCTCTTTTAGATGCACTTCCTTGACGATATTGAGATAGTTGAGGGTGAAACGTACACACCAAACCAACTGAAAGTTGAGCCAAAGCTTGAGGGGAATGCCGTTGAGGATTCATATTATACGATCATAATGTTGAGTCCCGATCAATCCGACAAACTGGAATTTGAGGAACAGAAAATAGACCTGAACAGTTTTGATGTGGAGAAGTTCACACAGAAATACGAATTGAGCTCACCATGTGCAGCAAATGTTTTCCAATCCAAATGGGATGAGAATTTGCCAGAATTAATGAAAATGCTATAATGGGTGAAATGTAAACAGAATTAGAGATTTCTAATATAAATACTATCTAAGTACACATTAAAAAGTTACTTAACTTGGCTTTAAGCATTGCAAGCCAACTTATTAGCAGGTCGTAAAGTCTCAGCTTTCAGCTTGTCAGAGGGAAGCAAACTTGAAGTTAAGAGCTTTCGATTCAGTCGCCTTATCGAAATTTAACTAACTTTTACTTACCTACCCAGCCACAAGCTTACTGCCCCTACTCCATCCTTATCTCTCCACCCAAGCACATTGATTGACTTGCTACATTTTCAAAGTGCCACAACAACAACGAGAACAAAAATGAGAACTATGCAGCGAAGGTATCGCTTTGCACTTGCAGAAAAGTCACTTAAACTTTGCAATCATGATAAGACGTAATGCTAGATTTCCATTTATATTTCCTTCTAATGCTAAAGCAACACCCACCAACCACCACCCACAAAGAAAACAAGTGTTAAAGGTGCAACGCGAACCCGAGTCTGTGTAATGCGAGAGTCAAGTGTTGCCAAGTCAACTTAAGGGATGGAGGAATCTTTGTGGGGGGAGACTCACTCAAATAGTAACTAAACGCAGGGCACAAAGCGTTTTGTGGCAAACGGCAAATAACCTTAAGGTTAAGATTACAAGGTAATTTGATTCAATTCCACTGATAGGCGTGCCCAGCGCAACAACAACAACAACAACAACAACAACAGCAATAGCAAAAGCAAACAGTTTCAAGACTTAAGCTGGGCCAATTTTCAATGGCAATGGCAATGGCAATTTCCCAGCTCTAGAGATGACAATGTCAAGATAACATTTTGTTGCAGCATCGCCGCCAGCCCCAAAAAAGTCTTTACTTTTGTATACAAGTATTTCGTATTTTGTTCTCTCTGCTTCCTCTACTTTATTTTGTTTATCAGTTTGTGTATAAATTTGCCTTTATTTTGACATATTTAGTGGCCTCTTTCGGCTTCTGAGATAAGGCCAAAAGCTCATGTGTTGCCCCGAGTCCATTAAAACGTTATATAAACACAATAACTAAGTGAAAGTGGCTGCATCTTTGATCTAAAGCATACGCTGCATGAATATAGGCCAAATGTGGCCAGAGTCGAAGTTTTTTATAAGAAGTTGGCGTTACACAACACTGTTTAGTATGCATTTCGGACAAGCTGCGACCCATTTTAAGTGCTTACTACTAATTTCACGCTGGCCTGATCACACTTACTCGTACATTTCGAATCCCGCTCCCTTCGCACAGTGCACATGGCGTATGAGTAATCTGCAGCTCTCAAGCTCACTCACAAATCCCCAAGCAGCAAAGCTCTAGCTACTAGGAGCAGTGGTTGTTGTTGCTGCTGCTGGGGCAACAGTGGCACATGCTGTGTAAAAGTTAAGCAAGTTTCTTCTTATTATTTATCCCATGTGACAAATTTGCAGCAGCAGATTTTTGCCTCGCATAATAAATTATGCGTCAAACTGCAAGAAGCAAAAGAAAATATGTAAAAGGAAAATCCCAAAAAAAAAAATGTAGTATAAGGAGAGAAAAGTTGGAGCTTTGGTAAAAGTTTTTTGCACGTTTTAATTTAATAATCGTCGCAGTCGTTAAGTTGCCGCAAAGTTTTCAACTCCCCGCAGGCCCTGCCTGATAGTTGGCCTTAATAGTCGCCTGATGAGTAGGCTTTTAATTGCTAGGGGGTGGTAGTATAGGGGATTGCATTTGAATAAATAAAGAGCGCATGGCACACTTGTTGGCCTCTGCATTATTTATTGTTGGAATCAATGACTGTGACACTTGGAAGCATTCAATATGCGAAACTTGCACTTGCATATTGAATAACATTTCAAATGCATGCCTGACAAACCAAGCAAATGACAGGACACCAGGACACTGCAGCCAACCGGCAGCTGGACACTCTCTCAGTCTATACACAAACATTCAATGCTCTGGCTGCCACTGCTGACGTTGTCAGTTCTGTCACACAGTTAAAATGTGATAAATTCCATTAAGTGACAGTCGCACACAATCACACACACACACACATACAACCAGAGAGCTAGAGCTAGCAAGAAATCCATTTTGTGGGCTCAAATCAAAATGTACCAGCCAGCCAGCCAGCCAGCCAGACACACACAAACAAACTCTAAACATCAACTTGAAACTTCATGTTCACATTGAAAGCCAAACTGCCACCAACAGACATTTGTACGCATCGCATATTGAAATTGTAATTTGATTTCTGCCTTTTGCCACCAAAACAACAACAACACCAACTCTTCAAATGTCCAACTCTCGACACAGTTCTCTCTGCTTTCTCTACGATTCTCTGCAGCTGTCAGGCAATAGAGCTCTTTCTATGTTTTAGTCAAACAAATAGTCGCGTTTAACTGGACCAAATCTGAATACCACTTAATCAAATCTACGAAATCAACAATTTGCAAGTTGTATGTGTGAAAATGTCACTTGTCCATTTTATTTTCAATATAAATAAATAAAAATTGAGTGTTTGTCGATAAGATTTTACTTTAAAAAACATTATTTATCAGCTTTAAACTGGAGAGAACCTAAGAAAATTTAATTAAAATTTCTGCATCATATTTTTAGTTATTTAAAATATATCTGTATGCCCCCATCTTAAATTAAATGCCCTGACAAAAGGCTGTGCCTATTATTGTCAGCTCTAACTCCTTTTTCTCTGCAGCTGGCAACAGACAAAGCCTCTCGGCGCACTTAAATCATTATTTAATTTTAATTTTAAATGCGCTTTTTTTCCTTTTTGTCGAAACAAAGCGCGCGCGCTGGGCAAATAAATAAAATAAAATGGCAAACTCATTACAAGGCAAGTGGCGCAATGGAGAACGGACGGACGCACGGACGCCAAGTGGCAACGTCACGGCAACAAGTCGGCTAACGGGATCGACGATGCAACTCTCTGGCTGCACACAGCACAGCAAATAATACGGCAAAAAAGCAAAGTAGGGAAGGAAAAAAATGGCCAACAATGCACGCCGCTCAAAAGGCACAATGGTGGCTCAACACACGGCTGCCCCACCTGCCCCACAACTGCTTCCTGTTGCTGTTGCTGCTGCTGCTGCTGCTCGGTTGGTTGCATTGTTCGGTGGCAGTGGCCAAACGCCAGCGGCAATGGCGGCGTCGCCTCCATTGGGGCATTGATGCCAGGTGACAGACGAGAAAAACTGCCAGTCAAGTGTGCGTGTGTTCGTTCGTTGTGTGTGTGTGTGGCAGCATACAATTTTCAGACGAGCAACCAGGCATGTTTTCAAGCTAATTGCCCGCTATTTATATTTTAAACGGAATAAAGTTAAAGTTAGCCAACGGCATTGTTATATTATATTAGCTAACTATTAGTTTAATAATGCTTTCGGTTAGTTTAAGCTTACCAATATTTCCCTCTCAACACTGTGTAACTTTTTTCATATCAGTTTCCTTTCTATTTTTTGCTCCTAGGTCCTTTAAAATATGCCCCTGTCAAAATGATCTATGCAGGCTAATCAAATGCATAACTCGAAAGTAGAAAGTAAAAGGCAAACAGAACAAAAATGAGGAGAGAAAGTAAAAGTTGAACGGCAAACATATTTATAAATATTGAAAAAATAACGAAAAGTGTAAAAAATGTGCAAACATTAAAAAGATTTAAGTAAATTTGTCTTGCTGCGTGTGCCCATCAATAACTTTGCCAGCATATTTGACTTTTGGGTGGTGGATGGAGTTTGGCTCTAACGATAACCCCACAACCACACCCCGTCCCGCACTTTTATGCAAGCTTATTACATTGGTAGGGTTGTAGTATTATTTTGGGGTTACTGTGGAATCATAAATAAATCCAAAGAGTCAATGCAAGCAAGCCTTTAAAAATGTTTGGCCTGCCTGCCAGTCAGCCATCTGCTACCCCTCTAAATGGCACACCACCAACCCCCACCCTACTCCACTCTTTGTGTGTGTGTGTGTGTGCACACTTTTGCCAGCTATCTGGCTAATGTTTGCTCTTGGCATAGCATTACAAACATTAGCTTTGGCTGCGCCATGCAAATATGCCGGCGACTTTGGCAGCTTCTCTTTTAAATTGCCCGAAAAAGTATGCTACACTTGTTTTTTGCGATGGGCGCTTCACTAATTTTGTGTTTCCTTTTCTCGCACCCACTCACCCCCAGAAGTAATTTTAAAATCGATAAGCAACAGAACACCAACAGCACGTCCTCCCTCAAGGCCTCCTCGAGCAGTTTTTAGAGGAAGTTGCCATTTTGTTTTGGCATATTTTTGCATGAAAATCACGAAATTGTTGTCAAAAATGTTACCTTATCGACTTTAGGCTGCGGAAATGATTGGAAACGCGGCGACCACTCCAAATATGGCCACAAAGACGAGAATCAGCCGCAGCTACACAGCAACAGCAGTGGGGCGTGGCACTTTGTGTGGGCGTTTTGTTGCGGTAAAAACAATTTTCAAAGTTGTCAATAAAAAGTAACTGCTTGAATTTTGTCGGCAGTGCGCAGCCGAGGAGGTGAGGTTGTTGGAAAAGGGGTTCTACAAATTGTTATGCACGGTTACTGGCAACCATTTTCTTTTGCTTTGCTTGTCAAATGCAGCCCACAACAACAGAAACAAAAGCAACAACAGCAAAAAATAATAAAATGACAAAGGATTGACATATTTCAAGTGGCGCATAAATGACGAGCAAACATTTCGTATGCATGAGAGAAGAATCGAGGCCGTCTGTCTCAGATTTTCATTTTCGATTATGCTTACAGAATTTATTGCTTACATTTGGGTTGAAGGAATGAGTCAATAAATAATATATTTTTGTATTTATTCCTAAAAAGGACAAGAACAAATAAGTTGTTATCGTTGGTTTAATAGAAATCTACTTCTAAATTGACTTTATAAGGCTGACTTTATCACAAGCGAAGTTATAAAAGTCAAGTCATAATTAAAGTCACCTTGACATTTAAAATGTTTTATAATTTTTCTCACTTTGCAAAGCTTTGATAAATTAAAAAGTCAAAAGCGCACACCTGTTAAAAAATGAAAGAAAAAAACGCTTTACAAGCAAAAATGTAGCCCACAAAAACACACACACACAAAAACGCAAATACCCTGCCGCATTTGCGACTTAATCAACAAAAGTACTAATTGCATAGAAGACTGGCTGGCTGACATTGATGTCTCTCCGTGTTCACCATCCAGTGGCTACAGAATTCACTTCTACTTCGAATTTCATTTGCGCTTATGTGCAATGACATTACATTTACCTATGGGCTCTCCCCACCACACCCACACACCCACACATCCACACACAAACACACACACCTAAGCTAAGCTGCTGCCTGTGCACCCTGCCACATGTCCTAATCTCCATACCTTGAGCCCTACGCTGCACAGTGGTTAAAAATCGTAGTCTTTGTGTCATGAATCTGGTTAACTAGTTATTTGGTTGTAGTATTCATTTTGTTACTTTGATAAGTTTCTTCGCCCACTGTGCATTGACTGTCAGCACCCACTGTCACATGGCCGTGGGGGCCCAGTTTGGCGCACAACTTCATTAACGCAAAGTAAACACACGCATGCAGTTTGACGCTGCGAGCAAAGTGTTTGATGTTGTTGTTGCTGTTGCCAGTTTAAAGTTACATTTTCGACATTTTCGTTCGTTGAGGGAGAGAGCTCATCTTTGCTCTGGCTGCGTGTTTGTTGAAGTGTATTTGCATTTCACTTAGACGTACTTTAAAGCCATATCCACAACGTTGAGGCATAGGGAAATTTAAATTGCGTATACGCAGCGGGTAGATCTTTTGTTGGCATCTTTTAAATGCATGCAAATTAACATGATTTAAATAATTAAATATAATTTGATGTGCTTTCTGCGGTTCTTTTAGCAGTTGTTGTTCTTGTTGTTGCTATGTGTTACATTTATGAGCCTATGCGCGAGTCCATTAACAAAACATAACGATGTGTCATGTGACTCATAACGAGCGCCCGAAAACCACACACACACAAACACACACAGGCAGGCCACAAATGCGGCACTTGCTTCATTTCTTCTTTTTTTTTTTTTGTTCGTCCTTTTGCTGGTTTTTTATATTTATGAGCCGACGACTGTTTGTTTGCATGTGTGTGTGTGCGCCTTTTAACAAGCCTAACGAACTGCCAAATTACGCCAAAATAGCATTAAAAATTTAAATTCGCTTCGTGCTACGTCAAAAGCGTAAGCGCTCAAAGTAGGCAACCAACAAACGAATGAAAAAAAAACACGCACGCCCCTAAATGGCAATTCAACAGTTTGTTGTTGTTGTTTTTTTGTGGCTGGTGCTTCTCTCGTTTTGGACAAATAAATCACTTTACAAATGGCACAACAACAAAAGTGCTGATAAATAAACGCACATAAACGATTGTATGAAGCCGTAGGGACGTTTAAATGCATGGAATACGTAAAAAAAAAACTTTAAAAATGCTTTCCCAATAAAAAAAAGTCTAACTATAAGCACTAAACGAAGCATTTTCAGTTATTGCCAAATTTATATGTCTTCCAATTGATAAGTAAATAAATGAAAAGTCTATCAATTTGCTCGAATCATGCAAACAAAAGAACGTTGTAGGCTCAAACGATAGAAAACTGGCACGTACTATTTCATAAAATTGAAAATCAGAAATGTTTAATAACAAGACAAAGTTCAACGAAGGAGGAGGATAACTCCTTGGCCTCAACCCGTATGACAAGAGTCAATTGTGAAATGAAAAATAGCTTGATAACCGCATGTTAAATCATGTTTACCACCCTTCCTTCCCCCTCTGGCGCTGCTGTTTACCGTTTTAAGGCGTAGGCAACACACAATTGCACAATATTTCCGGTAAGGTAATAAATAAATTGCATACGTAATTAAAATTGACGACTGTGCCTTTCTCTCTCTTTCTATGGCAATTGTTTCAGCAATTACAGCAACAACAATGGGAAGTAGAAGTAGTAGACGAAGAAGAAGAAGAAGAAGAATACGAAGAAACAAAAGTTTTCCAACTTGACTTGTGCTTCCTTTTAACGTCAACCAGTTGCCAGTTTGCTGCTTCTGCTGCTGCTGTTGGCAGCTCTTTGTTTTTGTCCTTCTCATACAACAACAACTACTACAAGTTGCATGTGAAACATGGCTGTGGCTTGGTCCGATGAGGCGGGGGGCAGGGACAGGTGGTAAGCACTGTTAACTTGTCTGCTTGCCTGCCTGTTTGTTTTTAATTTTATATCGTTGGTCTGTCTTCGGGGAGTCCCCCGCTTGTTGAGCTATTTGCATGACAAAAGCTCAACAGGAGCTGCCCACTCTTTCGGCTGTGTGTGTGTGTGTGTGTGTGTGTGTGTGGTATGTCCTTTGGTCTGAGCAACACCTATTGCGATTGTTCCTTGTTTCCCGCCGCCATTGTTTGCCACAAGTCACGCAACTCGTGTGTTTCTTATTCGTGTTTTTTTGTGTTTTCGGAATCAAGAACCTTTCATGCTTTCATAACTAGCCCCTAACTTGATTTCTACAACAATATGAGCATTGTGTGCGCTTTTTTGTTAACTCATTTGCAGTCTCGGCATTATTAAGTAGCTTGAAGGTCTGATAAAGAGCAAAGAAAGAAACATTAATTGGCGTTAACAGTAAGAAAAGGTTTTGGATAAATAGCGTAGGATTTATTATATACAACCAATTTGAATTAAAATGGTTACAAAAGGTGTGAAAATCTGTTAACAAGAATATTTATCACAAAAGCCTTGAAGAAAACAAGCTCTGTTAATTGTTAAACAATTATAAATCAATTATGCATCACTATTAATTAATTGATACAATAATTATTCATTACGAATTACATTCTGTTTAACATGTGTGCATTTAATTGCAATTTGAATTGTTTTTTGAAAACATGTAAACTTTTCATGTTGACAAAGTTTTTTTTGGTAACAGCTTAAAGCCAAGAAAATTATGAAAGGCATAAATGTTGTCGCTGCTGTTGCGACTGTCGGTTTTTGTGCTGTTGCCTGCTGCCGTCATGTGAGCCATTAAAAAATCAAAACAAGTTAACAGTTACCAGTAACTGGTAGCAGGCGAGCCGGAAACCGGAAGTGAGAACAGGGCGCTGCCGCAAGTTTGCGGTCGCGTCCTCCGCGTGTGCAGGAAGTAAACACAGCAGCAGCAGAGACGTTAGCTAAGCAGCCGTCGTTGTTGTTGTTGTTGTTGTTGCTGGCTCGCGATAAAGTTGGCAACAACGTTAACAAGTTCAGATTGTGTATAAGTCTGTGTGTGTGTGTGTGTTTTAGAGCTGACATTTGTGAAGCATGTAGTCCAATGTCAGAGAGCTGTTAGCTGACCTGTTGTTGTTTTGGACCTTAACAAACGAGCGTCATTTGCAACAGCCTCAATGAAGTTGTACCCCCAACCCCCTACTCCCCTTTGGGGTACAAATAATCGACAACGGTTTTTGGTAACAATTCATGGCTTATACTTGCCACACGACACACACACAAGGCTGCATTACATGCAACCGAAAGCCGTTGGCTAATACCATTACAGCTCCATACACCTCCCTCCCTCCCTCTCTCTTTCTCTACTGTGACAGTCAGACAACGACGCTTTTGGCATTATAATGCCATTAACTTTGTCAGAATTTAGCGCTGCAAATTTCCACAACGACAATTTATGCATAATGAGCAAAGCACCCATACAAGTACACTCTCTCACATGCATGCAACTAGCAGCAGCATCAGTTTAACTACCCAGCAAACATTTTGTGGGAGTCAAAAAGAAACTATATTACAACTGTAATTAACTTCAACCTAATAGCAAAAACTTATACTTTAGTATTTTAATATAACAAAAGAGTTAATCCTTTTGAATAGTTTCCTAATATTCTCTGATATATATGTTTGTTGGGTTAACTGGCTACCAAAATGAGATTGTTTATGACAGCGTCAGCAGCAGCCAGTGGGTAACTAGCGACTGAGACTGGTTCTGGTACTGGATGCTGGTTGTGGCACTGGATGTGGATGTGGAAGCTGGTTGTGGCACTGACGACAGCAAGTGGCAGTACTAGTATTTGGCAGTCATAGACGTCAACTGCTCGGTAAGCTAGCCGGCCATAATACCACTAAATATTACACACACACATACATACATATATATATCAATGTGTGTGGGAGTGTAGTTGTGTGTGTGTGTGTTTTGTTGATGTAGCTTTTGTCTAGGGTTGTCATGGCAGGTGAAATTTCTTGGAAACACCGCACAGCAAAAGCAGCAGCCTCAGCATCAGCCTCAGCTTCATTGTGGCAACTTTGGGTGGTGAGAGACTAAGTTGGTAACTGGAACTGAGGCACCTACAGCTTGATGACTTGCGCTGCACTTGTGTGTGTGTGTGTGTGTGTAAACATACACCATAGTATATTTGCACTGTGTGCTTGACTTGGTTCACTCCTTCCCTCCTTTCTTTCTCTGTGGCACGAACGTAAACGTCAGCGAAATATTTTTGTTATTTGCTTGGCATGGTTGGGTTGGGTTGGTTATTTTTTTTTTGGTGAGTTTGCTGTTGCTGTTTGCCACACTGTGGGGTTATATTTATGACACCGCACACAGCGTTTTGCATATTTGCACTGGGCAAATTAATTTCGCCTGTTTTATTTGCGTTTTTGTGGCAGGCAGGGCCCCAAAGCTTAAAAACGACCAACGTTTGGTTAATTAAAAATTTTCATCAATGTTGGCTACAAAAACTTTTTAGTACTATCTAAATGTAAATAAAAATTGTGGCTTTTGCAAACTTTAAATTAAATAATAAATGTATATGAATACACAACATACATTCTTATATTATTTAAGTACTCGACACTAAAACACAAAATGTTGCCATTAATTTTGTATTTGAACAGCACTTGAAACTGACGCAAGCAGAACGGCAATAAATTGTTATAGCCATAAAAAGGAATACAAAGTCACGTTTTTGGTTTTGAAATAACATATTAGTCAAGTATTTTAAAGGATTTTACAAAGTGCAATGTTTGGTTGAGTGCCAAGAGGTCAAATCCAGTCAAAAACCGCTAGGCCAAATTTTTTTTTCGCTTTTAAGGCGTGCAAACTAAAATGCAACTTTCTATGCACATGTGTGTGTGTGTGTATGGGTGTGTGGGCAAAACTTTGACATTTGCATTTGTCACAGTCGGTGTGGCAAAAGTTTTCAGCTTAAATTCCTGAATGCATTTCAACACGCAATTGGCATGTGACAGTCAAAATGTTTGCGCAAGATACGACAGCCAAACACACATAGACAGATAGTGTGGGAGACGGAGAGCGGGGGAAGAACATACGAATCGAATGTTTGATATATCAATTTGAAAAGTTTGACTTAGTTTCCCCACTCGAACATTTCGATTAAAGTTTTCCATGCGGCAGATTAAAACTTTTGTTCCCAGCTCAACTTTTTTTGTGCGACTGCCAACAAAAAAAAAAGAAGTGGAGAGAAGACGCAAAGCTTTTTTGCATTCTCTGCATTACTTGGCAGAAGCATCCTGAATGGGTTCAATATGCATTTTTGGCTTTTTTGGCAAGCCAAGTGGGCCATGGGCGTGAAACAAACAACAAGAACATGCCAAAGCCACACAAAGTGAATCAATTTAAATATCAATTGATGTCGCAGAACATTTGCAATGAAAACTTTAATTCACCACTAAAAATGCGGGTCAAATCTGACTTTTTACTCGTTAGCACTAACATTCATGCGTGTTAACTTATCTCATCGTACACTGGCTATTAGCATTTATGTGTGTTAACAATATACACTACTAGCAGTAGTTTTAACATACCCCGAAAGCATTATCCAGACAATAAATAGGCTGGGAATTGCGTGCGTCCAGCAAATTAGCATTTCATTAAAAAACAGGCAAAATTTGTTCGCAATGTTGTCCGTTGAATTGGCCGCTCATTGTTTTTGTTGTTGGGTTCGTGTCCATGTCCGAGCAAAAGCTGAAAAAAAAAATCATAAAGCAGTAAATTAGTTGCATTACTTGATTAGAGCTGCACAAATGCTATTATTAAAATTCAATTTCCTTTACGTGCAACGTGCTACGCCGTTGCATGTCCAATCGAATTTAACAAGTTTTCCTTCCATTTTGCCTTTTGCATTTATCACGTATGTCCGTCTGACCGCCCAGCCAACAGAAGTTAATGAAAATTCATTGTAAGTGCAAATTCCGGCGTGCAATTTGTCATGCGATTTCCAAAGCCTGCTAATTTGCATGCTGCTGTCAAAGATTTGTGTCCTTTTTAGTAATTTTATTAAGCATTTCATTATCGTTAAATATAAACTTTGGTAACAGACACGATCAGCTGAGCAACTTTGCTATTCACACTGATTTTAGGTTCTCGTTTCGATAGTTGCGATTAATGCATATTTTGTATAATTTATGAAAGTACTTTTTACTTGATTTCAGTGGGTAAAAACTTTTACTTTACCTGATTGTTTTTATTTTTATGCATATTTCATCTTTTTTTCTATGATTAACAGATATTGAAAATGTCAATGTGCTCAAAATAACAAATATCGATAAGAATACAAAGCAAACCCGGTCGGCGTCACTTGATGGTATACGGTATACCGCAATACAACGAAAGTTGTTTTCAGCGATCATACTTGTAAGAAATAAAGCAATAAATATTTATTATTGTAACCTATTAAACGCAACCACATTCAAAAGATAATAAGAAACGATAACTTCGAAATGTTGAATCCAAGTGTCAAAATACAGAGTGCGGATATGAGCGAGGAAATGCAACATGAGGCTGTGAGCTTGGCCTACAAAGGTAGGGAGATGTTTCAACTGGAGAAGGAAGTTGCAGCCTACATCAAGAAGGAGTTCGACAAGAAATACAATCCCACCTGGCATTGCATTGTAGGATGCAACTTTGGCTCGTTCGTGACACACCAAAGTCGTTTCTTCATCATCTTCACCATGGCTAATTGCGATGTGCTGCTCTTCAAGAGCGGATAACCAGACGATCGGTTGATCAAGCAGACTATATATATCAACGAATATATAATTTTATGCTAAAATAAACAAAAATCAAAATAAACCAACAGTCTGCTTTTTTTATTTATCGACTATCGAACACTCGATAGTAAAATGACGCAGCTTTCCAGCGGGCAAACACCTCCGTTTTTAGCGAGCGTCCGTTTTCTCGTACGTTTCTCCTATTAAACGTTATCGATGATTAATTGTAGCTTTGCCAGTGTGTCCACACTTTTCAGTTAATCGCTGTGCAGCACTGCGACAATATTGAATTGTCATTGCCAATTTAGGTTGTGTGAAAATTTGAAGCAATTTGGGGAAAAGCATCATTTATTTCGTAAGTCATAAGCGTTCTTTGTTTTTGGTGTCGTTTCTTTTACAGGCATTTTATTTAACAGTCAATTATTAACTTTTTCCTGCTTGTTTCGAAAATTCACCAGAAAATTTTTGACAAAATTATCCGAAATCGGCATTTGTTGAACATTTTGCTTGTCTAGCAACAACCACGCGGTAAGTGCACCTAAATTTTATCTGCTAGCCTTGTATGCATGTTATTTGATTGAAAGCAATCTTTCTGCAGCAGTTTTGTTCGAAGTAATAAAGCGTCAAGATGTCAGATCGCAAGGCAGTCATCAAAAATGCGGATATGAGCGAGGAGATGCAGCAGGACGCTGTGGACTGTGCTACCCAGGCCCTGGAGAAGTACAACATTGAGAAGGACATTGCAGCCTACATCAAGAAGGAGTTCGACAAGAAATATAATCCAACCTGGCATTGCATTGTCGGACGCAACTTTGGCTCCTATGTGACACACGAGACTCGTAACTTCATCTACTTCTACTTGGGCCAGGTGGCAATTCTGCTCTTTAAGAGCGGTTAACCTAACACCATCCCAATATCTCAACACACCAACACTCAAGCACACACATCGGACCTACTACAAGGCTGCAGTGATAGGTTTGAGTTAATTGATGTTAAACCAACCATATACTGGTAACAAACGTATTCAAAACTCTGATATGAAATGGCACACGGTTGATAAACACATTCAATCATTTAGTGAACGCAACGGCAACCAAACAAACCAAATGCCTCTAAAATACATATGTATTTAACTCTTTAACAAATTACACAAATTTTGACATGCAATTAAATCAATAATATCAGCTTAAAATCTAATTTTTATTAGCTTCACGCATTTATTTTTATATTTTTATACTAAAAGAATCATAGTATATTGGTTTCGTGAAATGTCCGTCATGGTGTCTGTCCATCTGTCCGTAAGAACGCAAGTTTTTTCGACACCCGTAAAGCTAGAGACTTGAAACTTCGCAATTATGTTTGTCTATATACCGGCCAGATTGGGGTGCCACGCCTACTAGGAGGCTGGGAAATCGATAAATTCGATAGCTGAAAACCGATAAAACCAAATATTTCTCACATTCTTACAGCTAGAGTTATCAAATTTTGCACGCAGATAGCTAGTCACGTCCCTGAAAAAACGGTATCAAAATTTTGGATGCCACGCCCACTCCTTCCGCCCCCATCCTCCCTGCTCTTTGAAATTAGAAACGCCTATAGTTTTTCAATTTTTTGGGCTAGAGCCACCAAATTTAGTGTCAAGATAGGTAGTGAAGTTTTCCAAAAAACTGCATCAAAAATTTGAATGCCACGCCCACACCTTCCACCCCCCGCCGTTGTTAAAACGGTTATGCGTGTATCTTCCACATTTTTTGAACTAGAGTCAGTAAATTTAGTAGGAAGATATATGGTGACATCTACAAAAGATCTGCATCAAAAGTTTGGATGCCACACCCACCTTTGCCGCCCACCTTTTAAATTTGGGAGTTAAGTAATCTTCCACAGTTTTTGAGCTAAAGTCACCAAATTCGGTAACAAGATAGCTGGCGATGTTTAACACGCGGCCCACCCCTTCCGCCCCAGCATTCCCCCTTTGCAAGCAGTCTCCTTACCATCCGTTCTTTTACTGGTATCAAAGTATTCCGCAGTCGGTTGCGTCCGACTGCAACGTTTTCACTTGTTTTTATTAACTTTGACTTACAAGCTTTGATTTTAACAAGCTTTCACCCATTTATTCTTTGTGTATGTTCTTACTCATACTTAATTTAACTAGACCGCAGCTGATAAGGCATTATGACGACTCTTTCAGTGGGTATAACAACTTTGCTGAGTTGTTTGAAACATAACTATATAAAGCATTTTGCATCTTTCAGTGTTACTGAACTTTAATTAAGAGTATTTAATATTTGGCAAAGCGCTTTAAGCATTTCTTCGTTGAAACATGAATAAGCGTTGATAAGATCGTCGAAATTTCGTAAGCTGCGAAGTACGCAACCGGATTTAGTTTCGCTTTGCATATCTGACGTGTAAGAGCTCAAAATCCACATAGAAGAACACAACATGTTTAAACTATATATGCTTTTGATTCTGGCAATTGCAACACTAGCAAAAGAGGAAAATTATGTGCTTAGTAAAAAGGAAATGCAGTCATTGGCAGAGGATCCCTTGAAGCTTGACAGACAATTGGAGGAAATTAAAAGAAATATCGCTCTAAGCGAAACTCGATTACGAAAAGTGGAATCTGAGCTTTTGAGCATTCTGAATGAGCCGCCTACCAATATGACAAAGGAGACGCAAAAGTATAAAAAGACAGTAGTTTTAAAATGTGGGTCAGAAAACAATTTTAACGGATTTTCAAACATCAGCGCTGCTATTGCATTGTCGATCTTAAATTATCTATGGGCTTCCATATAACCATAAATGTCGGATAATTGTAGTTAACTATATAATAAAATTATTTTGCATGAGAGAAAATCTTTTTTTATATTATGTTACTGTATATATAAAATTGCTTATTTATTAATGCTGGGCATCTTTTATTCGTTTTCACTTGCCGCATAAATTAGTGCTTGTTTTTACAGCTGTGATTTAACCGCACATCGATCAAGCCCTTTGACTTGATCTTTTTAATGTATCGAGCTGCATCGTAAAACAAACAATGCACGCAAGCTGTTCTTGTCGTGTGAGTATTGTGTGTGTGTGTGTGTGTGTGTTTGCGGTGTGTGTGAGTTAACACCTGACCGTGTGGCAAATAAAAATGGCTTAATTAAGTTAATTAAAATATTGTTGCTGCTGCTTCTGTCGCTGCTGCTGCTGCTGGGTCGTGTGGACGCGGTTCGCATTTATGTGCTTTTATTATCTGGGCGATTGGCAATTTTTGGACGGCAGGACCTTCGTTCACACTGTTGGCTGACTGACCAAAGGATGATGCCAGGCGCGTAATTACGCCAGCGCACGTACTCGCAGCCGCAGCTGAATTGGAGGAGCCCATGACAATAATATTAATAAAGTTGCTGTGCTGGAAATATTTGAGTGTACGTATGTGTGTATATTTCATAAATACTTGCAATGGCAATGTTTGCCAGCGGCCAAACAGATGCAAATTGTTTGGAGAATGTCCTTTGAGCCGCTTTTACAGTTCGACGACTTTTGGCCTTGTCGCATTGTTGCTGCCTGCTGCTGTTGGACAGCTGCATCCGATATATACATACATATATGTGTATGATGGATCTATATATATGTTTGTGATTCAATTGAATTGCTGTCCTTTCAGTGTCCTGGCACAGACAGTGGCTCATGCATATTTCATAGGCAGCTTAAATACAGTCGAAATGCTTTTCATGCTTAACAAAATCCTTTGCGCCAATAAAAATTTAAGTGCCACGCACGCAAAAGGCCTTGCAATCAGGTTTATGCCTTCAAGCGTGCTTTATTAATATTTTTACGTTGTCAATTTATGGTAATTTTTTATGTTCCTAACATTAAACAGAAAGTCAAGTCAAAGGTAAAACACTCAAAGTCGCTAAGGCAGCCAAAATCGTCATTTGTTTACTGCCCCGCATTTTGTCAGACCCATTGAAGGGACTAACCAATTCCCTGACGCTCCTGACCCCAACTAAACCCAGTCTGAGGTGACTTAACTAAGCAGCTGTTTCGTTTGGCTTCTCAATTGGAGTTGCCTCCTGTTGAGCTGAATGTGCAACAATGTGAGCGACTTTTGTTGAGTCTGCGCACTCGCTGTTCTTTGCTCTGACTAGTTGCAAGCCAGCAGCGAGTAGAAATCTACTCGTTAGTTTAATACTTGAATATTTTTGAATGAATTTTGACCTTCATTGAAGACATTTGTGTTTGTTTTTCATTTAAATAAATAAATTAGACTAACAATATTTTTTTGTAGCTTATAAGCTGATTTTATACGTATGTAAACCCTACTTTCCATTCTTCATTGATTAAAAATTCTTCTGCCTTTGAGAGAGAAAAGTTAAGCTTATTGGAATGCCAGACCCGTACAACTAATTGTTCTGCATCTGAACTAAATGAAACAAAAGATTTTTACAGTCAGTTAAACGATTGAGATCAAAAAGCAACTTTTGCAGAAAAAACCTTCATTAAAACAAGGAGATATATTCGATGGTCAATTTCCATATGGGAAATTACATGCAATTCGAGTAATTTTCCATGCACCCAACCCCCTTGCACTCGCGCACAGACAAAAACACACAAAAGGAGCAACCAAAACTTTTTGGTCTTTTTGAGCTGTGTGTGTTCGTGTGCGGGTCAAACAAAATGCCAACTTTTATAAATTACAGTCAGCAGTACTGACCTCAATATAAAATTACACAACATGACTTGAATAAACATTCACACACACTGTGCAAAAAGGCCAACAGAAAGAGGGAACAATTGCAAGTGCCATAGATACGAGCGTAATTGCATTTTACTTTGTTGCATTTGGTCAGGGCAAAAAGCTAGCAGCCAAAGTCAAACCAAACCAAACCAAACAAACAAACGAACGCACATGTGTTAAGGTTTTTTGTCTTTTGCTGCTGCTATTATTATTATTATAATTCTTATTTTTTTTTTTGCTTTGTTGCTGTTAATTTGTAACTGTAAAAACCAACGAAGCCAAGCGAAAAGAGGATGGCGCTCTGAGGGGGCAGTGACTAGTTTTATCTGCCAGTGCGAATGCGAATGCGAATGTATCCAACAGATGCATGCAGCTGCAGCGACAGCAACAGTCGACTGTGACAGTGACAACAAAATATAAAAAGAATAAAAAATACATAATGAAACATAAACAAGACACAGGCTGAGGGCAGAAACCAACGCAACAGCAACGACAAAAAAATGTTATAATCTAAACAAGAAAATTCTCATTTGTTGCGCAATTTAACATATTACACAAAAAAGATGGCAAAATGCATTTTAAATAATAAGGAATAGTTGTGAATAAGCCGAAGATTGAACACTCTGACATACATTTTTTTTAAATTAAAGTTGGCTATAAAATATTGCTCTAGTTCTTCAATACTAAATAAGTTGTTAAACAGAAACAAGCACACAAAACACGAATACAAAATATACTTTATAGAAAACTGTAAGCAAAATTTGAACAAATTTAGAATTTATTAAAAAAAAAAACTACGCACAATGGAGGTAATTCCAATGAATCAAGACCAATTGCAAGAAATACGCGATGCCTTTCACGCCTTCGAACCAAGTGGCACTGGGAAAATCTCAGCAAAGCAGATGGGAATGGCGATGCGATCGCTTGGACACTGCCCGACAGAGGCGGAACTGTACGATCTGTTTGAGGAACTCGACTTGGATGGCGATAATGAGATAGACTTGGCAGAGTTTGAACAGATGATAGTGACGCGCGTGGAGGGTCTGAGCAAGGATGAAAATTTAATGGCTATATTCAAGCTATTTGATCGTGATGAGGATGGGTTTATAACACCCTTTGAGATGAAAAGTGTCATGTACAATCTAGGCGAGAGGTGCACGGAGGAGGAGTTCGAAGAGATGATGAAAGAAATCGATGCCGATAACGATGGCAAACTGAGCTATCAAGAGTTTGTCAATGGTGTCAAGAACTAAACATAAAATTCTGTTGATATAATTTCCTTCTCAAAAAAATAAAAAAAAAACATATAATGAAAAGCTAGTTGAGTAGAGTATCTGAAAGTCATTGTAATTTTTCACACACACACACACACACACAATGCACATAAACAATAATAATCGCATGACAGTTCCCGGACTGGGACTGGGACTGGCATTCACAGGACAGGAGAATTTTCTTTTGGACTCTTCTCAACTGTGCCGGAAACTTGCATCGCTTTCGGCGTGATGAATGGTGCACAGTTTTGACTCCCCTCCCCAACCCACCCAAACCACAAACCGCATACCCAAGCGTCAACTCATACAGGGGGGAGGAGGGAGTGGGCGAAAACTGGGCTTTCAATTTTTCATTTGGTAAAGGAATCTGTCTGTCTATCTTTCTGTCTGTCTGTCTGTCTTGTGTGAATATTTGGAAATATCTTCTCCTCACTTGTGGCTCTTCTTTCTGTCGCTGACCATTGTTAGTATCTCCTTGGATTCGGATTTGGGCTTTTATTTCTCTTTTTTTTTTGGTTCCTATCTGTCAACTTTGCTTTAAACAATTGTCCACACAAGTTCCCTTGTTCGTTTTTAGCATACACTATAATACTGAAAAGGCATAATGACTTTATTTGAAGTTGGAATCGAAATGAAGTAAAGATTTAATCATTTAAACTAATGATTATCACATGATAGTTCTGACAGGGTATTTAAGTTTCGGCCAGCTATTAATCCATGTCTTTTTATTCATAGTTATTTTTTTTTTTTGCTGCTTTTCGGTTTGTTTTATTGTTGCTTTTGATAAATTGTGCGCCTTGCTTTTTGACACATGTCAGCGTTTGTCTGCCCATTGTAAAAAAAGCGTTTTTATTGTAGAAGCTTTTTGATTGTCTAGGCTGTTATCTAAAGGTTATCGCTCTTTTTTCATTTGTGAGAACGAGACTATTAAAAGTTTGTCGCAGGTAGGAAGTATTTAAAGAGTTTTGAAGAGACAAAACAATCTTGTAGTTAAGACATTTTAGCCTTATGATATGTATGATTGTAAATGCAGTCAACTATTTGCTGTCAATTCAGAGTCGTGTGTCACTTGAACTGACATTGGCGGGTGCAGCACTTCTGGCCAGGACATGGACACGGTCACATTTGCTCTGCCATGTCAGTCAGTCAGTCATTCCGTCACTCCGTCAGTTAGTTTGTGTTGTTTGCTACTGTTTGGTTGGATGGGTGGCTGATGTCTGTACGTCAGTCATGTCAGCTTCAGTTTATGCGTCTGACAGCGTCAACAATTTTATTTACTTAATTTGGCTTTAGTTTGTCATTTATTTACTTGTTTGCCACAACAGCCTGTACTATCTATGTTTCACTCGCACACACACACACACACTTGCCACTTTATCTGCTCCATCTACATCTCTTGGGCGGCTCATGTGCGTCTCCGTAATGTCTGTTGTTGTCACTTTGACGCTTGACGTTGTTACAGTTTTTGTTGTAGCCGTTTTTGTTGTTGCCGCTTTGCGCCTTTTGTTTATTCCATAACTAAGGGTAGTTGCGACAAAAAACAAAACATTTGTTGAGCAGTTAAAACTTTAAGAGTATTTTTTTACTTTCAAAACCTTTTCTCTCTCTTCTTATCATTTGCTAGTTTTTATACAGGGTAACTTTAAGTCGCTCTATCTTTACTATGCCACCCTTATTTGTTGTTCATATTTACTGTGACACATTTTGGTGCCCACACTTTATTTTTCATATTGTTGTCTTTCTTTTTGTTGGCACGTGCTTTTGCATTTTTTATGAAAATTTTGAGTATGTATTTTGCTTTATTGTTGCTTTTGTAGACACTTTAATTAAATATTAAACGAAAATGCGTTCAGGTAGGATCAGCAGAAAGAGAGAGCGAGTGATTAAGAGGGATAGAGGGAGAGAGAGAGAGAGAGAGAGGCTGCACTAACATTTGTCATTACACATTAATAGCGCACCATTAATCTTTTCGTGAGCTGTTGGCCAAATGAATGCTGGCCAGGCCTGTTCGACCAAGGGCCAAGTCCCGTTAATTAATGTATGCCATTTAGCCGGAAAATTGCAGGGGTGCACACACAAGCACACACACATCAATACTCAGACATGTGTGTGTATGTTCAGGCCCATCATAATGAGCGCCAATTTAGTGTCCTTGTGTGTGTGTGTAAATGTGTGTGTGTGTGTGTCGCCACCGCAAACAAGCAAAGGCCAAAGCCACAGTAAACCTCCAGCCACCCTGCCCCCGCAGGCTGAACTTCACCCCTCTCCATCTCTCTGTCTCTTGCTGTCTCGCTCACTCTGCCCAGCAGGTATGCTTGATTAATGCTTTATAACAGGACACACACACACACAGAGACAAACAAAACAAGGATATTGCTGGCTGCATGTATGCTGACCCCGCAGCTGTCGCCCTTTGTCCCCCTCCCCTCCACCTCCACCACCACCTCCACCCCTGTTGTATACTTGCATTTTAACATTAATTTAGTGGAATGCGGCAAAGGACTATGAAAGCTTTTCAGCGTCCTCGTCGACACATGTTAATCCCGTCGTTGTCGCTACCACAAACCACTCACACATCCCATAACCATATTCACATTTCGATTCACATTCATTTCAACTCATTCTCTACGCTAAATATTCTCGCATTACATGTTTACGAATTTAGGAATATGTGTTTGAATCGCATTTTGGCAAACATTTAAGTTTTTGAGAGGATTTCGTAAGCTTAACCAGGAAAAGGGATTGCGGATATTGATAAGCTAAGGTTTTGTTGTGTTTACAGGGAAAAGGAAACAGGTTTAAAGATAATATTGTTTCTCCATTTAATCATATAAGCCTTACAAGTATACCCATTTCATAGGCATAAAGCTATTGATAAGTTCCGTTAAGTTTTGTTAAGCTTAGGTTAGCTCGGTAATCCATAAGGTTTGTCAAGTATCGTTAAGTATCGATTGGCCTCGTTAAGTTTCTTGAAGCTGCGTTTAGTATCTTTGAGTTTTGTTGTTAACGCATCTCAGTTTGAGATTTCTGATACAAAATATTATCACATTTACTTGATTCCTATGAAAGATCACATAGATATTTTTGTTATGTATTTAATTATTCTTTTTTGTATGTAAAACTCGCAAAAGCTGCCTCTATGGTAAAAGAAAACCTTTAAAAAGATAATGCCACTTTGAACATGTTGTCAAACATTTATTAATATCAGAAGTGTTTGGCAAAGCTTTTTACCAAATTTTAAAACAAGTTTAGCTACTTTTTAAAATTTGAAAGTTTTCGGCCCATATTCCGCCCCGCGATGTGCGATAGAAGTACTGCAATAAATGCAACGCCACCGCGTTGCCTGCGTTCTTGTCCGCCCTGTCGCAATACCTGCATCTGCTGCCCGCCCGCCTGCTGTGAACCCTGTGTCGCCTATTGCATATTCGATTTGGAAACTGCGGTTTTTGGTAGGAGTCTAAAACCTTAGTTTATATATTTTGTAAAAAAAAACCCGCTGTCCCAGATACACGTCATATTTATGTGCGCGCTTGTCGGGAGCTTCTGGCCAGCTATAATAAAACGCTGCCGGATGAGTTGTTGATGCAGTTTGGACCCATGGAGACGCATGAGATGGCCCAGCTGATATGCCGCAAGATGAAGTTGCCCATACTGTGGGAGAACTTCCTGGTGCAGCTGAATGAACGCACCTGCCAGCTGGTTGCCAATCCGCCCTTGATGGAGGGTGCCGAGCATCTGATTAATCATCTGCATGAGGAATGCATTGGTCTGGCCCTGATCACGGCCAGCACGCGTTCCCTCTACTGCAAAAAGATACGCGGATATGAGGAGCTATTCTCCAAGTTCGATCATGTGCTGTGCTCGGATGAATATAATCAACCCAAACCGGATCCAGATTGTTACTTGCTGGCCATGAAGCTGCTCTGTGATGAGCCCTGTCCGGATTGCTTCCTAGCCTTCGATGGCACCGTCAAAGGTGTCCAGGCAGCCAGAGAGGCACACCTGAAGGTCATAATGCTGCCAGATCCAGAGTTGCCTTGCTGCTGGTCGGAGCTGGCCACACAGCGCCTGGAAACTCTGATCGAATTCGATCCCGAGGAGTTTGGCATGCCTTACCTGGAACCATTTGAACCACCGCCGCCACCAGAACCACTACCGTCCATAGTTCCCACTTCACACCGTGCCAGCATAAATAGGGAGCAACAAACTGAACCACCCAAAACCGAGGAGGAGATCGTCACGAGTGGACAGGATGAGGAAGAGCCGCCTGAGGCTGAGCCACCAGCAAATTAAATTTTCTACACGGAATATAAATTTATGTAGAATCTGATTAAAACTCAAGTTGTTTGTTTAATTGACACACTTTTGGCCGTCTGTAAATAAAATAAATCACGAGTTGGGAGCACTTGAAACCACTTGGAAAAATAATCAAGAAATTGTCAACAACAAGCAAATATTTTTGATAAGAGTAGTTTAATCAAGATAGCAATCAAACTATTTTGAATGAGTAATATTTAAATTGATTAAATTTTGCACTGTCATCAAGCGTAAGCAAAATACAATCAAATCAACATTCGAGAATGAAGTTCAACAAACTTTTAATAAATGATACTTATTACAAATCTTATCTAATAAACGCGTGGCAAAATGAGTCATAAAAACAATGAAACCTCAGCTAGAGTATCATAAATACTTAACACTTGATAACAATTTGTTAAATTGCATAACACCTTCGGTCTTTGGAATGTTATCAACATTAAATTGCCATTATAAACAGGATGAGCCAAACAATAAATCAAACTTAATTGCTTAAGCAAATGCAACATTCTCTCTCTCTCTCTCTCTCCTCTCTTTCTATCTGTCTCTAAAAATCGTTTCTTTCTCTGTTTGTGTGTCTGGCTGAAAAGTCAATTGTTGACAATTTAATTATGCAATGCAGCATATACATACATACATGCATAAAACGCATACGCCATGTGTGTTCTCGGGCAACTCTCGACTCGTGTGTGGCATGCAACAAGGCAGCCCAGCCCAACTTGCCAACTAGCAACTTTTACCCACAGCAACAACTCTGTCCCAACTTATAATTACTTAATGCTCTTCCAACCAGACTGCCGACAGCTGCCACCCCATTTAAATTCACCCCAATCTGCCAATCTCCAGCTCAATCTCAAACTCAATCTTTGTCTGTATGCGCCTCATAACCGCTAGCCCAAGCCGGCATATAAAAGTAAAGTGAATAAACCTTTTAACTCTTTAGACTGCCGACTGCGAGTTCAACTTTGCTTTTTATTATTATTTTCAAATCATTATTGCAACTTTTTTTCTTCTTTTTGCTTCCGCTTTTTTGCCTAATGAACGAACGCCACAGGAAGCACTCAAGTTCAGGGCTAAAGTAAAAGAATAAAAAGCAAGAGAAAGAAAAAAATGTATAGAAAGTGTGCAGAAAATAAGTTGAAATTGATTTCTGTTTACAAAAAATTCCAAATATAATTTTAAAAACTTCAAATTTAGCCAAGAAACCCAACAAATTAGTTCGCAAAGCTAACCAAATGTAAATTTCGAGCAGTTGTCATAGGCTGGCAAACCAAACAGTTCCGGTTGAAACTCTGACATGGATTTTAAAACCAATGTAGCGTCCTTGGTATTCTCGGCTGGAACGAGCTTAGCTGGTATCATGACCACCTGCATTCCCGCAGCCAAAGCGCCCGCCACGCCATTGGGCGAATCCTCGAATACCAAGCAGCATTCAGGTTTAGGTTGTGGCCTTAAACGCGATGCTGCCAAGAGAAAGATGTCCGGAGCGGGTTTGCCATTAATCAGTTCCGGATCATCGCCGCACACAATCGTTCGAAAGACGGGCATCAAATCGCAATAATTACTTGATTTCATATTGAACGATTTGCGGTTATCCGATGTTGCCACAGCCATTGGCACTCGCTGCTCGAAGAGATGCACCAGCAGATCTTTGACGCCGGGCAACAGCGGCACATTGGTCATTAAGCGATGCACCTCGGCAGTATACTTAAGGAGATACTCTTTCTCAGTGAGCGGCAGCTTGTGCTCTTTGACAACTAACGCACATGCCGCAGGTGCAAACAAACCCATGC
The DNA here is from genome assembly GCA_018152825.1 of Scaptomyza hsui. Classification (NCBI taxonomy): domain Eukaryota; kingdom Metazoa; phylum Arthropoda; class Insecta; order Diptera; family Drosophilidae; genus Scaptomyza; species Scaptomyza hsui. Next base: position 2,740,874 of record JAECXO010000269.1, read on the forward strand.
AACGTATTTTCAACTCATTGGTGTACGTTTTACCATATGGTGTGAGTATATTCTGCACGGCATCCGTGTAAAGTTGTTCCGTATCTAAGGGATTTCTTTAGGTTATAGGGTTAAGATTGCTAAAAGATTTTTATGACTTACCCATCATGGTTCCATCATTGTCAAAGATGCAGTGCGTCACTTTTGAGTAGCATTTGGGCTTTGCTGACGTCATTGTTGGCTTCTTCTTGGATTTTTTCCAAAATAAAATTTTGATTGTTTTCCGAACTGAATTCCCTTTTAAATTTACATTGTAGGCTTTGGGTTACTGACTTCTTTTACTAAGCATGGCTTGATCATTATACTGCAATTAATGCAACTAAAGTTGAACTCCAATTGCTTTTCACAGTTTGGCTGCTGTTGAAAGATCACGTTAATTTCATTAGAGGCAAGTTGAGGCAAATGTTGAAAAGAAAATGCTTCACATGCATTTTAATTAAACTATTTTCGACTTTTGTGCGACGTGCAATTTAAAATACTTTGCCAACTTGCCACTACTTGAGAGGGAGGGGGTGGAGGGCATGGGGTTGAAAATGGCAACAGCTGCAAGTTGAAGGTGTTTGCTGCAGCTGTCAATTTAGTGGCGCCTCGGGATAGCTGCTGCCTTTTTATGCCTTAGCCTAAGCTTTTACTTCTAGCCCCCAAATGCAGCATGCCACGTTTTGAGTGGGTGGTGGGGAGCGAGGGAGGTGAAGGCGAGTTTTGGCTGCCAGTTTCAGGCTGTCGCATGTTGTTACAAAGTTGCGTAATTGATTAAGCAGTTGGCAAGCGTGCCACAAGACGCTGTGGCAGCGACAAACTTCGTCATAGCACGTGCTTGCCCCATGTTGACAGCCGTTTGAGGAGGAGTGCGAGTTGTGCTATGTGGCAGCTAGGTTGCTGGTTAAAGACACATTTCTGGAACAACATGTGGAGTACTTAATGGTAATGAACTCAGTGGTTAAATATGAGTTGAATTAGGAGAAAGTATCACATTAATTTACTGCAATTGAAATTTGAAATTTTTTTTTTCAATAATAACAACCTCGTTAAGTGCGGCAAGAGAAACCACAGTGGTTGCTGAAAAAGCCACCCACAGCAATATCTAGTCAATAAAATGGCTTTAATTAATCGGAAATGCTGCGTCAGCTGTTGTTGCCACACACACACACACATAGCAACAAATGGGCAACAAAATGGTCAGCAGACGTTGAGCATTTGAATGCAGCGACGAATTGTGTGCATAAATTATGCAGCCAACCATTTTGGGCCAAGCATTTATGGCCACGTTTTTTGGCCACAAAACGGAACCAGCAGCAGCAGCAGCAGCAACAGCCGCCAGCAGCAACTGAAACAGTCGACTGCCCAGCAACAATATGTTGTAAACGTTTAATTTCTCTCTCTAATCGCTGTCCTGGCAACCGTGTGGCAAGTAGCCATCCACCCCCACCCACCCAACCCCTGGTAAACGCAACCAGGTCGCTTGTAATTGCGTTCATTGAATTGTTAACTGGATTCGTTGTCTACGGACAGCCGCTGGCCGCAACCGCAACTTGCAGCGGCGCGGCAGCGGCAAAACGGCTAAAAGCCGTTGTTATCCTTGTGGTTGTTGCGGCTATACTTCCTGTGCAAGTATATGTATGTGTATGTGTGTGCCCCTTGAGTTGATTTGGTTTTGCAGAGGGCCACAACGCATTTGGGAATTTTTGGATGCGGCAAAACTCCAGCCAAAAAAAAAAAAAAAACCCGGTCAATGCACATCAAACTTGTTGGCTCGGGCTTGCGAGTTGACTGCATTTGGCATTTATTGGTATTGTTCCAATTAAAGTTCGACTAGCCCCATAAAATATGCAAACACGTAAAAGTTCTCGGCAGCAATTCTCGATTTTTGGCTGCCACAGGACATTAATGCTTAACGGTCAATGGTTTCGCCACTGCAGCATCCTGAGCATCCGAGCCATTGCCAATAAAAGGTAATAAAACGGGATGAACAGCATTTCCAGTGATACTCTGCTGCTCAATTGCCCCGAGTGCAGTTCAAAGAGGTGACAAACTGTGTGAAGTAAAAGAGGGATATTTCGTAGGAAATAGTGATGACTAAAAGCTGGTTATGGTTTTAATACTAGTCTGCTTTAAGCTTCTTTCAAGATGATCCTGAGATTGTTATACTTAGTATCTTTAAGTTTCTTACTGTGAAACAACTATATGCCTTTTGTAGTCGGAGAAGGAGTAAAAAAACCCTCATTTGGCTATAGCTCAGGGCACAACTCACACATTGCATGCTGAGTGTTTTTTGCACTCAATAAATATTGTCTGACCGCAGAGTACTACATGCTAGACACATACCCGATGTATGCCAGAGTATACACATCTATCGCTCATCGAGGTCTCAAATGTCAGAGTCACACTCATACTATATATGTACATATATCTTTTTCCAGGCATCACGCACAGCATCAGCATCAGAAGGCGCCCCCGAGGCGCACTTGAGCGATTTCCCAGCGGTTTTGCTAGCTGCTTCTCAGTGCTGTGGCCAAAAATGCAAGAGACCCAGCCGGCAACAAAGTACAAAAAGCATGGCACAAAGTCCAATTTGTTTGTAATGGCATTTACTTTGTTTACAAAATAAATTTTGTATGCATAGCGAGTAGTTGTACCTCCAAACTTGCTCTCTCTCTCTCTCTTCTTCTCTGTCTGAGTCGCGGTAAGGCGACTACAAGCTCAAAAAACCAAAAAGCAAACAGGAAAACACATAGAAAACATACACACAGAGAGAAAAGGGAACACTAGTCTAGTGTAGAAATAAAATTGTAGATATACAAATTCTAAAATCGCTGTACCATAAAATTTCCCCATTGGGCGCTTGGGTTTTTTTTTTCTGTTTTGCGCTGTTTTGTTTTGTTATGTCACTCCAGGCAAGGACGAAGGATTCTCTCTTCTTGCCTGTTCGCTGTTTAATTTTGCAATTGTCCTTTTCGATAGACAGTCTGGGGTTAAGGAGTTATCTATTCCGGTCATGGCTGTTGCGGTTTGTGATTTATGTTTGTTTATGTTGTTGAACATTTGTTTTATTTACCGCACATACTAAAATAATAATAAAAAACAACAACAAAAACAAGTTGAGCCGACTCCCGCAAACAAATAAGCAGCTTAAAAAGACAACAGCTGGCAACACAACCTACCTTCAGTACAAAAACAAACTATTATTTACGTTTAGTTTGCTTTCGACTTTGTGTTTCTGTTTGCGTCACGTTTGTAGTTTTTAGTTGGTGCTTTAAATATGTACATAGTTTTTAAAGATGTGCGTCAGTTTTTCTAATACATAAAAGTTGTAAAATTCACTTCAATTCTCGCCAAAAGATAAGCATGTTTTCATCATTATAAATTAGCTTAAGACCTTGACACCTAAGCTAACTAAGTTGCAAATTTTAATTGCCTTACTATCAACAAATATATAAATAAACACAGCTCTAGCTAAACTTAAGATGTGCTTGAGAAACGTTTAGTACTAGAAAACCAGTTTGTGTTGTCTAAACTTTTAAGTTCATAGAACTAAAATTTGTATGAATCATTACGCAATATTATGATGACAAACGTTTTTGGAAGGTTGGGTTAGGTAAGTAAATATCTCAGTAGGGCAGCAGAAGTTAGATTAGCTACGTTTTTTTTTGCTTTGATAAAGCTCTTTCATATTCTGAGCACAACAGCTTTTTATTGGGTCAGGTATTTGAGTACAATTACCTTTTATGCACAACTGTTTCTAACTTTAAGTATTCATTTTAAGTTGAACATTTCCCAGTTTCCAACTTAATTTACACTTAAAGAAGGCGACAGCTAAGGTTTTACATATTCATTTTTATTTTAAATATTTCTTACGCTTTTTTTGATTTGTCATTCTCTTTTATTGGGCAGGCCTGCTGTTCAATTTTTGTCATAATGCCAACATTTATGTTGGATAATTTGGCCTTTTCAAGAGCGTTTGATAAAACATTTGCCTGTGGTAATCGTTGGCGTGTCAAAATAGTAACCCATTCTTAAAAATATAAAAGAGAAGTTAGCTGCATTTACTTCAATGAAATAAATTTCAACACTTACGAAAGTTAACATCTTTTTGCGATCTGCAAACGTAGTGAATAGCATATTGATCGAAGTCCGTATCCAGAACATATATATCAATGACACGTTTAATTGCTTAGTATGTAATATAAAATTAGCTGATAAAATGTAAATTTTTAACCTTTTCCACCCACCTTTATTGGTGGATTCCGCCACGAATGTGCCAAGCTTGGAATTCACACTGATAATATTCAGCATCTTTCCCACAATGGTCTCATTTCTATGTATCAAAAGTATAGAATTAAGAACACTAACTTTTATTGACTGAAAAATACTTACAGCTGGATTTTCGTTTTCAATAGTCGAAATTTGCCATCGATCTTCCTAGAAATTTCAATGCTTCTGCATTTGCCTATTCTTTTTATATCCGAAAATGGATACATCATTTGTGTATACCATTTGCCCACATAACGCTCCATGTTCAAGTCTCCAACGCCTGTCACGTTTGATGGACAGGGTCCCTTATTAATCAGCATTCCAGAGACGCAGCTGCCAAGCATTAGCATTAAAATGCTGGTCACACTGTAAAATAAATCTTAGAGATCGTATTAGGAATAATACAATATTTTACATATTTTTACTTACAAGAGAAGCTTTGTGTTGATCATGTTGAGGGTTCAAGACATAAATGAATTGAATCCATATGGAAAGAGTTGCTAAATATGAAAATTGGAACTAATTGTTTAAGTGTTGCAAATTATAATTTGATATGGAAAATACATCTTTAGTGCTGTCTAAGAAGTATTAGAAATTTATTTATAATTTTTGTATATGTATATATATTTTCTTTTATAATGTTAAACATTAAGTAAAACAAATATCTATATAAATTTTTGTATACATATAAATCTATATATAAATTTATAGCAATCTGTTTATTGGTTTTAATTTATATTCAAGTACCTAATTAACTGCCTACAAGTTAAACAATTCAATAAGTAATATTTTCTTTAAGTTTTCATAGCTCTCATTGGAATATTAATTTTATTTTTTGTTTTTTTTTTGGATTTTATGTTTGTTTTCTACTCGTCATTTAAGAAGTTCTTGTAAATGTCGAAGAGACGCTGATAGAAGCGTCTAAACCATTCTCATGCCTTCTCAACAACCTTGGGCAGCACGTTGGCGGCAAAGTGATGAACCTCATCGGTCTGCTGGTCGGGTGCAGCCTGTGTGCCATTGCCGTTCACCTGGGGACACCTCTTCTGCTCGGTATCAATGAGCAGGGCCCTCGATATCTTTTGGTCATCCAGAATCTTGTTTGCTGTGTCAATGGTCTCCTTTGCGGGATGACGTTCGCGTGTCAATATCCAGACGAATTCTGTAAATGGGAAATGTCGTGTGATTGTAATTAACGTGTTCGGACAAATGTCTCCCTGGTTGGCCATAATGCAATTAATTATGGGATTGCATTAATTATGCCAAATGCAATAACTGATTTCTCGTTTTGCATGACAAATTGGCCAAGGCCAAGAGAGAGGTGGAACATGACTAGGCATCAAATATACCATACTTACTCAAATGGGCCAGGGGGGTGACGGGAGCGCAGCTATAGACAACGGCATATGTTTGATAGTCGGTGCCAAGTACCATATAGTTGGACGTAGTTTGTTCCGCTGCAATAAATTGATATTAGTTAGATGTATCTTATAGTTTGAACAATTTACTTACGTTGTGGAGGGAAGGTGACGGCCAGCTGGGCGGTTCCGACGGCCTTGGCATAGCCAACAATATTTGAAGGCTCATTGGTGCTGTATTTGGTTAACAGATTATTAAAGATTTATCTTAACTTTGTCAACTATTTTTACTTACAATATGCTGATGGCTGAGTTCACAACGTTAACTTTGTCTTCTTCGCCCAGCGAATAGTTTGCATAGATACACTTCTTGCCAAATTCAAAGGCGAAGGGATATTTGGAGTGCTCGTACCAGACGCCCAAGTACTGTCAAATAATTAAAAAATTTATTATCAGCTGTTGTTTTGAATTTTGTTGGCTGGTGTTCTATTGTCATGAGTCATGCCAAAAAAGCCGGCAAATATTTTAAGTGTTTCAAGTGTTAATTGGCACAAATATTTGAGCGTAAACAAACTTATGCTTGATAAGAAAATTACTATATATTTATCTGTTATTATTTGTTGTGTCTTATCTAACTATTGATATGAAATTATTAACACCTGCCGCAAATATTTGTTAAGATTATGTTTTGTTTGGGTTGTCTCCTAATGAAAGTTGATAGGTTTTGTAAAGTCATCATGACTTGCAAATGGCTTGTGGGAAAAATGTTAATTAAAAGGATTTTGAATAGAAAGCTTGCTGAAGTTATTCCATAACAATTTTAACAGGAATTATGAAGATAAAATTAAGAAATATTATTTTTAAAGAGTAGAATTTTCCAGAAACAGTAAAAAAGAGAATATTTGAGTTAAGTATCAATTCTCTCAAAAACTTACTATCAATTCGAATTGAAAACAAATGATTCACAATTCAATATCTTGTGCTCGAAATTAAGTTTTTGGAATGTAACTTGAGATAAGTATACAGAGAAAATTAATTTTGCCAATTTCTTGATTGCCTCTGGCACAATTAATTAAAATAACTTTTCAATTGAGTTACATTTGATTAATTGTGAGACATGCTCAAGTGCTCAGGCACAAGTGCTCAAGTGTTGCGACAGTTTTCTAAATTGTGTGTGTTTGTGGCACTTACCGCCCCCAAGTCGAAAGTCTCCATTACATTGACCTTAGGACAACGGCCGGGAAAGGGCAATTGAGCCGAAACCAAGAGTCCATTGATAGCCACAAATGTGAGCAGCCAAACTGAAGTGCTGCAAAATGAAGAGTTTCGCAAATTCAATTAGTTTATACATACCAAAAAGGAGCCCTTCAAGTGCATATTTACCCGATTGATTGACGCATTATTGAACTTGTCGATTATTATCGAAAAGAAGAAGGATTCTAAGCTTGTTGTACTTGCTGTCTGCTTGTTCGCTGTACACTGCATTACTAGCGGCTGCAGTGCATCATTTATAGAAACATCTCTGGAAAGCTTTTTTGCTTTGTTTTCGTATTCTGCTTCTATCGGCAAAGCTTTTTTTCGCTCGCGCCGGCGCCGCATTGTTTGTTTGTTGTGTAAACAAACGAAAAGTGAAATGCTGACGATCCACAACGGAAGGGCTCTTGTCTGTGGCTAGAGGGGGAGGCATATATGTATATTGTTGGCACTACAAGTGGATCTGATATGATATGTCAATGTTCGCATTACAATCGCTGCACGCCGCACTTTTACTCGAGTTATCAGCATTCACATGATTAATTGAGTCATCAGCAACAACAATAGCAAACTCAACATTGTTCTAGAACTATTTAGAAATATTGACATAAGGTTTGTACAAATATGGTTGCAAAACATGTGTGATTATATCTTCCGCATGACAGTGTCAAAGTCGATGATCTATTATGTCTATGGTTTCATAACTGAATGTGGGCTCCTAACGATTAAATTTTAAATTAAATCATAATATTTCTATAATATTTATTCATGATTTTTAATTTATTTTAATAATTTGTTGAGTTGTTTAGTGGATAGCAGCATATTTCAGTTAACATCCACATTCATGCACTCAGAACAAAGCTTTCGCTAGCATGTGGATTCTGTTTTATAGCGCCATCCATTGTCAGTGCACAGCCGCTTTTATACTGGCGCCATCTGTTAGGGCTTCGTGCTGCCCCTGTAACTATGCTATGAAGTAAAATCTTCATACAGCTACAGACCGCTAAGTTTACCTTGGCCATTATTTATTGAAATCTCTTGCACACACACACATACACCCAGTAAATTGTTGCGTTGCGGTTATTTTTAAAAAAAATTACAATTTCGTATTATTAAATTAATTAAACGTAAGCCACAAATTGAGTTAAATGTACAAAAATGCGCCCATGGCCAAAGGGACGAAAAATCCTGAAAAGCATTCACATATGGCCAAGGCGAAACAGGCTTACAAATGTATTTATTTAAGCGGGTTGCTCGAAAGCTTTACCAGATGCGATTGTTCTTAGTTTATTACTTCCTGAGCAGCCCTCTCATAATTAAATGCATACAGTTTGTGTTGTGGACAGCAGAGATCTGAATGGCCTGCCAACTATTTTCGAATGGAAATTTATGGCCTGCTCCAACGCTGAACCATTGCGACAAATGAAAGGATCTGTGGAATGGGCTATGGGAATGCTGGGAAATGGAAGAACGAGAGACAGGTAAATAGGGTTGGGTGGATCTGCTTGGATGGATGGATAAATGGATGGATGGATGGTTGCTTGGATTTGGCGAGCTGTTGTTGTTGCAGCGTGTAGTAATTAAATTTAAAATATGTACACACAAACGGAAGTTTGAGTTTTGAAACACAGGTGCAGCTGTGCAAGGAGTGGAGGGAAGGGGTGAGAAGGCACAGCGAATGGTAGGGATATAATTTTATCAAAGGCAACCGGCACGACAGCGAAACCGATGCAATAAGCCGACCAAACTGGACAGCAGCAGCTCTCTCTCTCTCTCTCTTCCTCTCTCACTCTCTGCACACACACACACACACACAGTTGCACCTGGTTGCATTAAATACATACACACTCGGGCACAATTCAATCATGTTGCCAGCATTTTAAGTGTATTTTGCGGTTATGCGCTTTATGGCCATTTTGTCCTATATAATTTGATTTAAACAACTCCAGCTCTGTGGAATTAAAAAAAAAAAAACAAGAAGGAAATCAGAAAGTGCTTCCATTTAATTGACTGGTTTGCTGCCTTTTCAACATTTTGTTAACAGATTGAATTAAATTTTGAATGTGGTTGCAACTGCAACTGCTGCTTCTTCTTGCTGCTGCTGCAATCAACAGTTAAGTCAAGTACTAAACATGGTTGGGGCTGGACGCACGCAATGATGACCTTTAACCCAATTCCTTTGGAGCTTAGCCTGCGATGAGGAAAAGTGCAGCGCCTGGGAAAGACACAACATGACGCAATTTAGCTTTTCACATACCCAAACACACACGCACACACACCCACACATTCTTATCTACTTGTGACGTGGCTGCGCTTTTTGCATGCCTTGTGGCAAGGATTTTACAAGGACCCACATAAACTGGCTAGAGCAGTAGAGAGTGTGCAACAAAAGCGAGTGAACTTAATGGAACTTGAAGAGCACAAGGACAGAAATATATAGTTTTTCTTCAAGCTTTAAGGTTTAGTTTGAATAAAATATTCATTAAAATAACTTTTTTACCTTTTCCAATTGCCTCTGAACTTAATAAACTAAAAAGAATATTTAAGTTGCTTCTACTACCTTCAACAAATAAGAAAAACCTCTTATTTATAAGTATGTTTTAGTAAGCTGACATCTAAAATGATGCATTATTATTTAACTTTTGTTCTCAATAAGTATTCTCTGGAAAAAGGTAAAAAGCAGAAAAACTTCAAATGTTATTGATGCTGGGAAAGACTTAATACATAATTTATTTAGCACCTTGTTGTTTGCCTTCTGTTGCTGAACATCAGTTGTGTTCCGCAGGCAACTTTCACCCAAACAAAAAACAACAACAAAGAAGAAAAAGTAGAAGCAGAAGCAGCACAGACAACAAAGACTGAAGTGGTAGTTGAAAGTATTTTTGATTTGTGCAATACTTGGTAAAAGTATTGTCGTTTTGGCTGCCATTCGGCGGCAATTTCTTAAATTTTTTATAGCGCATAACCTGTCTGGCACACATGCGACCCCGCGACCCCTCGACTCCCTCCCCACCACCCACCCCTAGCTAGTTGTTTGTTGTAAGGCTCAAAGTTAGAAGTAGGAAGAAGAACTAAGACGCGAACAAGGACGACGACGAGAAGGACAGAGAGGAGGATGAGGAGGAGGATGTCGTTGCTATCGTTGGCTACGCTTATTGCATTATGCCACCGAGCGCCAAGTCAGTCAGCGTGCGTGCACAGCCAGATAGAAGGTTACTAGATGAGAAGGAAGCGGCTCAGGATATATCCAGAGCCAAGTGCAGCTGATGCCACTTTTGGCCCCCGTGGCTGTGTCGCGAGCTGTTTGCCATTCTTCTTGCTACTGTTGTTTTGTTGTTGTTCTTGTTGTTATTCGTTATGGCGTGCTAAGAAGAAAAACTCAGCGGAAAAATAACAAGAAACGAGAAATCAGATATTTAACAGAGAATTGAAGATACTCTAGCTGAAGAAAGAGATAGTAAAGTGAACATGCCCCTAGAACACTGATTGGCTGATCCTAAATACAATAAATAAATAAATTTAATACAAAATCGCTCCTTTTTGTGAAGTATCTTTCAGTTTGCATTCATATCTATTTCTATACTATTTATTTGTTTAATTTGTATAGTAATAATGTATTTATTTATTAGAAATCACAAACAGAGTGTTAAAACCGAATAAATCCCTTTGCAAAAGTGCATACAAATATGAGAATTGGCACAGCTTCTGCCACGCATCCTTACAACATTTCCTGCACCACCCATAGCCCCCGCCCCCCCTGCCGTCAAGTTGCCAAGTTGCCTGGCAAGAAATGTTAATACCAAAAACGAACCATTTGCCGCAATGAAAATCGCGTAAATTTCATACTGATTGTAAGTGTCGCCGTTTGCTTGACGTTAGAGATGAAGACATAGTCGTGGTGGGTGGAGGAGTGGTGGAGTGGGTTGTGTTTGCCGTCTGTTTGTCTAGCTGCGCCCTTCTGTTTCAGTCCTCTCCACCACCTCTCCTTGTTCGTTTGCTTGTCGCCTGCAGATTGTCAGCATTGTCACAATTGCAATTTTTAGTTTTCTTCTCCTTCTGTTCTGTTCTGTCGTTTTAACGCTGATTTGCTTGCCATTTTGCGGCATTTACCATAAGCGTCTGGCAACGCCATAACCGAAGCTAAGGACCTCAGCCAAAATGCCCTTCGATTGCATTAGTACCAGCAAGAAAAAGGAAAAAGAGAGCAGCGTCCAGTGCCAGCTGCAAATCTCTCAAATGAGAAAACTTTTACTACGATTTCACATACTACATAGTATATGGGGAAAAGTGATACTGAAATTAGTTAAAGTCGCAGATTTATTTTGGAATTGATTTGTTTAATAACTAAAAGATACTTTGTGACACTGCAAACAACATTAGCAGCATTCTCGTGTCACAACTGTGACATTCGAACTGTGATTAAAAAATAATTTCATCCCAAATATGACAAGAAATGAAAAAGTAGACAAGCACGTCTACTATTTGCTCAAGAGCAGAGCAGAGAAGAGAGGGAGGCGGCAAACAAATGCGGGGAAAAGTCAAAGAAAACATTTGTCAGACATTGGAAAGACTGATGGCGTTTTTGATGGCCGAAAATCAAGTTTGTTTTTACGTGCCGCTCGTCGACACTAGAAACGGACTGAGACTGTAACTGTTTGTGTGTGTGTGTGAAGGAATTTTTTGTGTGTGTGTGTGTGTGTGTGGATATCAAAGGTCGCAGCTGCTGCAAATGGCTAGTGCTTTGGCGAAATGAGAGCGCCTCGAACGTTGGCTATGAGAAATCGCTCGTCATTATTGACGCTTGCGAAAATTCGCTAGGATTCGCACACATGCAGCCCCCCCATCCCTTCTCCCACTCTTCGTCGGCGGTGCGCCATAAATTATGCCACTTTCTGCGTGTGTTTGCCTCATGCTGCACGAATATAGACATCTGTAGCTGTGTGAAAAATCGTGCCCCAAAAACTTTGACCTCCCCCCATCAAGAACCAAACTGCTGCCAACTTATTGAAAATCACTTAGACACACATGTGACGCCCCTCCCCACCGCCCGCCCAACTTGAGCTGGAATAGGATATATAAGTTACGTGAGCGTTGAACTCCCAACTCCACTTTGTATAATTTATGTTTGCACATTAGAATTTATTTTGTCCGCCCTGAAATTGGGGCTAATCTCATGTGTGGAGCTTGTTTAGTGACATAGGAATGACAGGCGTGTCCAAAAGGGTCGCAGCAACCAGTTTAAATTGTTTAAGGCAATTATGGTTAATAGATGGAGTAAACAAGAGCAATAACAAAGCTCCTCTACTATCTAATTGGTAACCTTATATGTACTTGCAATTGCATCTTTTAAGCAACTTTCTCAAATCTCAAATAGCGCTTTAAAAAGCGGTTTAAATTGGGCGCAGAAAGGATGGAGTAGCTTGGGGAGGTCAGCAGCTGTCGCGCTTGGCTGCACTTGATAAACGAGTCGCCCAAGGAAGGATATGTGCGAAAGATGAGGCAAAGGGGTAAAGGAAAACCCCAAAACTAAGCCTAAGCATTGCCAAACATCGGGCATTCTAAGGCTGCTAATAGACAGAAGCGAGTGGCGGCCAGCGACGACGACATATTCGTAATTTATGACCACAGCATCGCTGAATGTTTGTTTGGCTATCTTTGGCTAGTGGGTAAAAGCGGACACCGACTATCTCAGTGTTACTGGAAGCTGTATTTACTGTGAGGAGAGAGTTCCTGTTAGCATCGTAGAACAGACGCACTGCTTTTGTGGCTGTCAGTGAGTGGTCGTTGTCTGTAATTGTTTTCCTAATGGAAGGCACCCCAAACATTTTGACCGCACTTAAGTTGTCATGCGAGTATGTGCCGTACAAATTTATGAGCTACTTCTGTTCAGAAAACTGCGTTCAGTTCTGGCCAACTTGTAGTACTTGTTGGTCTCTGATTACAAGACGTTAATTGAACGTTGGACGTTTCAAGTATGTTTTTACCTGCCAATCTGGTAATAGCTGTCGTGCTTCAAAGTAAATTCCTTGACGTTATTCCGCTTAGTTGAGTTTACCAATAAGTAGCACTAAATTGAGGTATAAAGTTATGTATTTTTGTTTACTTGTGTGTTTTGTACATACCAACTGGATAGTTTTGCAAGAGCAGTTCAGCCATTCAAATAATAAACTTTTAAATAATCGGTACAAATATAATTATCCAATTAAATAGGTACAAAAACATTTATTCATAACAACTTGTGTTTGCAACAATAATAAAAAGTTTCTTATCGAAGAATATCGCACTTGGACTGCCAACTACCGATATAAACATACTTATCGAAAAATATCGCGATAGTATTTCTGTATCATTCAGCTTGCTCAAAGTATCGATACTTTAAACGAGGCTTCACTTTCACTAGCTTTGAAGATAAACTGCTTTATATTTGGTAAGGCCATGACCAAACTTTAAGATGACAGTTTTGCTCTTTAAATACTATTCATTTCATAATGACTTTTTGACCTCTTAAGTTTTTGTTAAGCTTGATGTCCGCTTCCCAAAAGCAAATCCTTTTGACCATTAAAGACTAAGCCGGTTTGGTCGAAAAATGAATTTATGTAAAAAGGTTTGCCAAAATGCAAACATGATTCCACAATAGCGAAAGTAAATCCTTCTGGCCAGCAGCAGGACTCACACACAAACAAACACACACATACACATACCAGCAAGGAGGCAACTCAATTAGTTGCACGCATCCATTAGATATTCCAGGCACAGTTACAGAACGATTGCAAAGCCATAAAATAGCCAAAGGCCGCATTGAAAAGACCAAAAGAAGATTATATATTTGTACGGTCAGAGGGGCTTGGGTTGCCGCAAGGGGTAAGGGGATGGGCGAGGAAGGTGCTCTAGAAACCAAAAAACAAAATGAGACCAAAGATGTCACGCAGCGTTGGGGTTGCCCGAGGGATTTGCCATAGCACAGCAAAAATATTATGTACATATAATATATATTTGTATATGACATTTTGTTATGAATACTAATCTAACGGAGGGGTGGGGAAACTTTAAAAAAAAGGCCACAAATACTTTGCATAAAACACAATGAAAAGGAATTAAATCAAAAAGTATTTTCAGAGAGAGATTTCAAACTGCTCAATGTCAAATCGGTTAAAACTGAACTAAATAGCTTAACAAGATACAAAAAGGAATAATTATAAGCTTCACTTGAACATTGTAATAGTTGTTGCTGTCTGCCACCTGTTGTTGCCCCCTCACCTGAGCAATAATTGATGTAAATCTGTCGTCGTTATGAAGTGTCACAGCCGTTGCTTGCCTCTTCAATTGCCGTTGTTTTTGCAACTTGTTCACAACTTTGAAGGCACTTCAAAGTCGAGAAAATGCAGAAAAATAAAAAAAAGGGGAGAAGAACGTGCCATGGAAACTGTGCAGCTGTTAACGGGGCCAAGAGGCAGACAGGCAGGCCTATTATTGGCAGTGCTACATTGCTAACCCATATCAAGCATTTGAACTTATGCATATAAGCACTTGGCAAATGATAAATAGCTCCGGAGCACTGGAGTCTCTTTCACCTAAGGAGCCCAAGGAGCAGCAGGCAGATAGACACATCCTTATTGCTGGCAGCTAAGCCCAAAAGTAATGAAAATGAGATGAAAATTATTGCACCGTAAATCAGCTGCGCTCCTTGGGCGCCCAGCTGCGTCCTGCAACCTAGGCAACAGCTGCCCCAACTCCCTCTCTATCTCCCCCTCTCTCTGTGCCACTGGCTAAACGGTTTCAACTGCTTAATTTGGCTTTCATTGCGTCTTTTCTTCTACGATTCTATTTTTTCGCCTGCCTGACATGAATTATTTAACGATCTCCAGCTGCGCTTGATGCGATTTCCCAAGGATACCACTAAATTAAAGCTATAACAAGCTTAATGCACGCCAAAACCGCAAAAGCAAAAAAAAAAATAGAAATGAGACTAAAGCCAAAAACTTCATTTAATGCTACAATGGTGGCCCAAACAATAAGCTGTTGCCCGTTAACGTACCATCCACTTCCCCTTCCCCCTGGGGGCACACGGTTACAGCTAGAGAGTAACACACAGACATTGAGCCCGTTTGCCATGCTTCATGTGGGGACTTAACTCTTTTGTGTTTGTGGCCCCCAAAACGTCGCCGTCGACTTTCCAATTTCAAGTGAAAAATCCCGCGAATGAACATGTAAACAACAGTAAATGCTACTACGATAGGTGGGCAATGGCCAAAAACAACAACAACAACAGCAGCTGGCAACAACAAAGGGGCACAAGGAAAGGCGACTAAGATGGATTGTTTAAGCTAAGTAGACGACTAGTAAATGCCCTATATATCTTGTGATACAGATAGATTTAAAACTGTATTAGTTTTCTTCATAACATTCTTCTCTCTTATAAGTTTCAGCTAATTATCCTTTTTCATTATTACTTACCTCCCAGCTAATGTACCCTTTAGTATACTCTCACAACGCATCAGTTGCAGCAAATCCGGCCAAAACTACTGACAGACTCCGATGTTCTGAGCGCATTCAATGCCAACGCTTGTTTCCTGTAGCTGCAGCTGCAGCTGCAAATGTATCTGTATCTGAACATAGTCGGAGCAGAAACTGTATCCGTATCTGTATCCGCATCTGTATATATATATATGTGTGTGTGTGTGTGTGTGGTGCGTAGATAAAAAATGGCAACATTCGAGGCTGGGCTTTGCTTCAAAAAGCAAATGAAAAGCGTTTGCTGAAAACCCACTTGAAATATTTTTGGGGCAATGAAAATAAGCCAAAAAAAAAAAGAGAGAAGATAAACACACAGACATAATAAATGGAATGAAGCGTCCAGAATGATGCAACATTGGCAACAATCGCGTGTTGTTGCATGCAAAAGTGCAAGCAAGCAAAGTTCTCTGGCTGCCTGTTAATCCCTGCAAATTTGTCTAAAAACCCGAAAATCCGCGATGCTGCGTGTCCTTTTCTAAGGCTGATGAATGACGTCGTCAACATCATCATTGTTTTTTTGTTGTTGTTGTTGTTGTTGTCGTTGGCGCTGCTGTGCAAATTATAAAAGCAATTTGCATTATGTGGGTCGCCGTTGTCCTGGATTAAATCTATGTACAACGGCATGCTCTTAACTTCTCTCGTCCTTCACAGCTCTTCACTGCAAATTATTCACGCTTACTGGCATTGTTTGCCAGTCATTAGTTGTTGGTTTCAACTTGAAATTAGCTTTTTGTTACTTGGATTATGATTTGTGAAATATTCGAACAATTTGTAGTGAGAATATCTTTGGTGTACACTGTACATATTTAAAGTCATTAGTTAGCTAAGAAAAATATTATTTCATTTCAAAATAAGATCAATTAAGTCATAAGAAACATTTAACTTATCTCATACTTGATTTTGACTTTCCCTAATAGTATTCATGTTATCCGAAAGATACATCCACAAACATAAATAGATTTTATCTGGTGTTGAAAAGCTTAAACTAATTAATGAGCAAGTAAACTTAACTAAAGCTATCTCTACTTTTGATACCAACATCAAAAACTCTTAAAAATATATTTAAGTTTTCATTTCAATCAACTTAATTGAAAGTCAAATGTGATTACAACTACATAGTATGACTCAATCGTGATACTAAGCTCCGGTTGCTGTCAACCGGAATCCACCCCGTAATCTCCGGACACAGAAATGTTGATGGCTGTGTGTGGATGGATGCATGGTTTAAAGCATAATAAATTTGTTGAATGCGCCATTAGCATGATTTATGCCTATTTAATTTTTCATAACAATGAAAGAGCGAACAACAAAACAGCAAGGATAATAAGTACAACTACACAACACATAATGTGACAACAGGCACGGCATTAGCGCCGCCCCGTAACAGCACAAAAGGAACAAAAGTGGACATAAAGAAGAGTGCATAAAAAATGCGATTGGCCAGTGAATGGATGACGGGGATGGTTGGGATGGCTGGCGTCAACATAATTGAATAGTAAAAGCGCGCACTGCAAATTAACCACCACAAATGACGCAAATACTGTTAAAATGCCAGCCAGGGGCAGTCGAGTGGTGTAGGTGGGGTGGAGGGGGGCAGCATGTACGGACGATTAAATTTCATTGAAATTGAATTACATTAAAAAGTGCAAAAGGCGACGCAGCAAATACAAAAGCGCTACGTTTTCACTAGTAGACATGAAAAACGCAACAGCAACAACACAAAAAACAACAACAACAAAAGAGAGACTTGCAACAACAAGGACAACAACAACAACCCCTGGGGCAGGACAATAGTGCGCAAATTAACTTACAAAAGCGAAATAAAAATTGCTTATGCGACCATTTTCACCAGCAACAACTAAAAGAGTGATATATGTCCCATCTCTCTCTCTTCCTCTATCTCTCTCTTCTCTCTCTCTCTCTCTCTGTCTTCATCTCTTCTCTCTCTTCTGCTGTTTGTTGCTTTGCTTAACCGCCATCTGCCGCAATTTGGCTTAATGCTAAACAGCCAAGTTTTAAACCACACAAACAATTCCAGTTGCAGTTGCCCCCTCCCTTCCTCTGTCCCCACCACCCACCGCATAGTTTATGGTGCTTTGTTTATGGTCGCGTCTTTTATCCATGTGCCTTATCGCATTTGTCGTCACCCCGTCCGCATAAAAATGGGGGACTTGCCTATTAAGTAATTTGCGGATTTATTAAAAGTTTTGCGCCTTTTGTGATGCTGTCAACTGTCTGCTTCTTTCTTTGTTGCTGCCACAACCCCACTCTACCTAATTACTTGCCTAATTTTCTAGGTAAAACGCAGAATTGTTTTGCATTTGAGCAGCCAGCATGCGTTAATTGAATTTTTCGGTCTGTTAACTAACTATGTATGTGTGTTTGGCGATAATAGTTAACGTATTTCAAGAATAATTTAACTTGCATACATTTGCTATAACTAAGTACAACTCAATTACATTCTTTAGTTTTATACATTTACCTAAGTCCTGCTGACCTTAAATATTTAATGCATTTTCTCTTTCTCCATCCATCCATCAGGCAAATAAAAAACTCTCTTCATGACATTTGTTTGGCAGAAATAAATCAAAACAGAACTCATCACCGAAAATTACACAACTCTGTGGTCGCACTGGCATAACATAAATCTACTTGACGCAACATGCCCCCAACTGCCACAATTCTGGGGCCAAAAAATGACTGTCAGTCTCCCCCAAGTGAGAAGTGCCCTTAGAGAGAAGGAGGAGGCGCGCAGCGGGCGTGCTGAGCGTTAAGATTTATGTAACAGTCAAGTATTTTCTATTTAAGTTAATAACAATCATAATAATGGAACTATGAAAATTGATGCAGCTTCAAGCTGAAAATGCTTTTGGGGGCGAAACCAACGTCTTTATGTGTGTGTGTGTGTGTGTGTGTGTGTGTGTGGGTGTGTTGTTGTTGTTGTTGTGTTAACCTGATGATAGATGATGTGCATATAAGCTCAAATAAACACAAAATCGCTATTGTCTACAAAATAAGTTCTTGCCACACACACACGCTGAGCTATTTTTTGCTGCATACTTTTAGGGCGAAGAGAAAAAAAACACAGCAGGTCGTACAGGTAATAAGCTAGGTGTGTGTGTGTGTGGGTGAAGTCTTTGCATATTTGAGCAGCTGTTTGGTGCTCGCCTTCTGCATTTGTGACATTCACTTAAAAATTCCATTACAGTAAGCTCGAATAACCACATGAGTAGCAGACGATACTACGAAAAAATCTTATTTCAGGCAGCGTTAAGCACACAAATTGCAGTTGACAACAACGCAACTAAGCGGATACCTTCTTCCTATTGTATAGTTAAGAATTGGGGTAGCGTTTTTCAGCAGCAACTCATTAAATCTTCAAGAGCACTCGAACAGCTGCTTGAAAGATTTTCTGTTTATAACTTTTAAAGATGAGTTTTGCTATTTGACCTTAGGCTACACTCAACGAACACCTCGATGAGCAGTCAAATGTATTTTAGCGACATTTTGACACATTTTATATTAGAGACAACCCTTAAAGAATTAATATGATTGATTGAGATAGCGGTAGACTTAAACATGCCCTGTAAAACATTTTCTTTAGGGAAAAAAATAAATTTTAGTAAAAGCTTTGGTATTGGGTTAATAGCTATGAATATTATAGTAAACACATCTATACAGCTTTATTTAATGCATTTCTTACAGGGTATATCAAGATGGACAACAATTCAAGGACAGAGGCGTTCAACTGCTTTGTAATTTTGTAATCAAATTAATTTTGTGTATTTAACAAAGTTTACGTACAACATCAGACTTACAACTTCAACTTCAAGTAGACTTCTCCCCCACTCCGCTCCCCCTTTTGCACTTTCTGCCTGTCTGTCTGCTGTGCACAACAATGCGGCAAACACAATCTAGCCTGCAGCAAAGTGCGAATCAAAAGCGTCAAAGAATTCACTTTCATATTATCGAAAAAAGAAAATCATTTACTCTGAGGGCCAAGTAGCCAGCCCCAGGGTTGCCACATTAAATGTTTAATCAGCGTAGTGCCGAAACTTAATATATAACAAATTTGTCAATGGCAAATATTGTGTGCGGCTTTAGATCAAGTTCAATTTGTATGCCAATGCACATAAATGGATCTGTTTGAGAGCGCACACATTTGGAATATGTTTTGAGTGTTTCCAATTTCAGTTGTTTGCTAACTATCCGTATATTTGCGTGTGTGACAACAGCCGACAAACATTTGTTTTGGTATGTGATTTGGTCGATTTGGTCATGTGCATTGGTTTAATTATAATTGTTGGCACTGCCTTGCAGGGACGTTTAAATATTTTAAGTGTTGCTTAATTTAAGCCAAATTTAATTGACAGTTTGAGTGTAATGTTAAGCAAGTGGCTTAAACTTTACTTAAATCACTCAACATTGAAAAGTTCAAACGTTCACTTATTAAAAGTTCAGAAATACTTGCAACATTTTTCGCAAAGTGACCTACAGGATATTGTGTTGTCTCTTGTTAACTGCTCAATATGCCAATCAGCACATCATGTTGTCAATAACAAGTATCGTAATAGTAGGTGCAGTCAAAAACCCTATGAAATTACTACCAGTTAGCAACATTAAGCGGCTCAGTTTAAATATGCGCAAAGCCTTTAAGCGGTTCTCCGACTCAGACAGTTGATGGCCAAACAATGACAGCTAAACAACAACAACAACAATAACAACAGTAACAAACAACTATTTGCCTGCATACACACATCCATAGGTATGCGATTCAAGGCAATTTCCTTAATGCTATTTGAGGAGCGTCTGGCGTCGTCTAGCAGATGGCCATAATTAACGCACGTTGTTGTCTGTCAGGCATTTCGGTTCGGTTGAGCAAAGTTCCCTTTATGAACACACGCAGCCAAAACTTTGCGTCATACACTGTAAAAAACAGTCTGTAACAAAAGTATTCCCAACTTATTGAATAAAGAATAGTCTTAGAATCATTATTAGCATTATATATATTTTTACATGCATCAAATATTTGATTTGCTCTTTCTTATTATTATTATTTGTTTTTTCTGAGTGCACACACACATGACAATAATAATTATTGTCTTTATTATGCTCCTGTGCATGTTTTACTGTTTTACTTATCCGAGTTTTGCCATTTAGCCAAATTGCCAGACATTTGTCTTCAGGTCGAGCTAACGGCTTCAGACTCCAGTCCTTAGTGGCTGCTTTGGTTGTCATTCCTCATACTTCACAGCCTTCAAGCTGCGTTCTGCTTTTTTTTTTTCTCCTGGCCAACTTTACCTTGATGGCCTCAGCTCATCATTGGATGCTCGGGAGCCTTAGGAGACTTGCCTTGGTTGCTGCCTCAGTTGCTTGATGCTTAAAAGCTTTTCATTTAGCTTAATTAACTTATAACAATTTGGTGGTTTATTATCTTAATTTATAGCCCCAAGGCATAAATCGTTCCACCTCTTTTGTCTGGACTTTCGTTCTCTAATTAAACTCTAAGTGAATTTCATTTATGAACTTTTGTCGCTTTCTTTATGTTTATTTAACATGTTGATAAACGTCCTCACATTTTGATTGTGTGCTGGATTTTTGCTTTGATTTATTAGCTTTGGCAAAAGGCGAGCTAATCAAAGCTCTCTATCAGGACCCAATCAATTTGACAACGTAATTTATTTTGTCTCGAAACAGCAACAAAGTAAGAAAAGAAAGAAAATGCAACTGTAATACAACTAATTTATTTAAAATGCTCATTCATGCCATGTCGAATTCTTGTCCATTCATCAAAAGCCAAAAGTCCACAACAGAAAGGACATGGGTCAAAGCCTTTTGTGTGTTTGCTTTTGCGTTTTCTGTCGCTGTTCAGCGCTGACTGACCTCCCAAAAGATGTCCTTTGCTCAAAATCCCAAGCTATGCAATTAATATTGAAAAGCTCAGCACTATACAAAATCATGGCTTGTAGCTTAAGGGTAGCGGAATGAATGAAGCTGAATAAGAGAGAAGATGATGGAACTGATGAAAGCGAGCGTGTGACAAATGTGCCGCCTGTCCAAAGATTTACAAATCTGGCTAAGCATTTCTTGAAGGTAATTAATTGAACTTTTGGTCAAACAACTTCAGACATTGGGTCAAGCAAAAGATAAGGCAAACAAATCAAGGTAAAGTGAATTTGATTTAAATTAAACAAATTTTAAATTTTCCTACGTTTTAACTTAAATACAAATTTGTCAGTTTCTTTAAATACACTTCGAAAACTGCTGACATAGTATGCTCATTAAAATCTTTGGCTCTTCCTAAGTTTGTTAGCCAAAAAATCTCTTCAAGTAGTATTTGAAAACTTTTTCTGGTTACGCCTCATTATGTGATTTATTAAACGTTAAGCTGATTTTCTAAAAATTTGTCTGTCGCTGCGCTTTGGCAGTTTATGGGCGTGCCATTACTTGCACTTTGAATAAAGCAGCGTTTGTTTAATGAGCTATAAGTATCTCCTCACACTAAAGTGCCAGGACTCATTTGGACTGTCATCGCGCGCTGCTAAGTATGCAACAACTTTTGACAAACGACATTACGTCCATTGGCAATTAATTTAATGTTTGTGAAACATGAGTAGCAAAATTAACTTTTGCATATACTAGTACTAGAACTATGGTCTATATAAATAAGCACCAGTCATGGACGTCACATTACGTCTCATTAGCGGCTGTGGCTGCCGGCGGAAATCATTCATTTCCCGTTAGTCCAAAAATGAAAATGAAAATGAACAGTTTTTCGGCAGTTTTCAATGGTGGATGCTTCTTTTTATTCCACAAACAGCAAACAAAAGCGACAATGTCATTGAGAGAGGTGTGGGTAGGTTAAAGTTCCCCAATTCCCATAGCTCTCAAAAAAAAAAAAAAAAAAATGTATTTCAATTGAATTGATTTTGAATGGTGTTCACTGTCTGCCGCCTGTCTACTGCCCCATTGAAAAGTGCGTGCGTGTTTTTTGAGGGGCAGCAATGAGAAGTGGAGCAGGGGGTGGCGCACAGTTCTATTAAGTTTCAGTCTGGTAGAGAGCTCCTCCTCTCCCACTCTTCACCCATCGCCTCGCACTGATTGACTTTTGCGTTGACATTTGCGCTCGGTTATCGCGCGCTTGCCGCCCTTTGCTTGTTTGGGGAGTTTTCCCGGGGAGTTTTCCCTGACTGACTGGTCCACATCTGCGACTGTCTGTTGCTGCTGCTGCTGCTGCCGTTTTGTGTGTTTGTGATTCCACAATAAACGCATTATGCTGCCATTAGTTGAGTGCCAGAGCCTTCCGCTTGTTTGCCAGCATCCGTTTGTGTTTTTGTTTGTTTGTTTGTTTGTTTGTGACTCGCTTTTCAGTTTCTCTTTCTATATTTTTTTTGTTGTTGTTACTGCCAAACAATAAAAATGCCTTGTCAATGGGGGGGTCCGTTTTTGAAAAACTTTTCATGCAATGAATTGTTAATTTAGTTAAACAGTCTTCCCCATTTGCTATTGCCATTTTCTGGCTACCACCTGTGCACTACAGCTTTCTTGCTCAATGGCTTTTAAGTCGGCCCTTAAAGGCATCAGAAATCAAATGACATTTACGTTGATTGCATTTCTATGAGTGGAGTGGAGTTTTTTTTATACATAAAGTGAAGAATCTATTAGTATGTAATAGGAAGTTCAATATTGTTAACATTACGTCTGACATTTGAAATTGAAAAAACGCTTAAGCGTACAGCTGTCACACATGTCGCATACGTGATTATATCTTTAGTTTCTCTTTCCAGCAGTTTCCAATCCTATTCAATCTAGTTAATATAGTTAACATCTCTCTTATCCGCATCAGCTTGTCTGTAAAATAATCATATTTTTACCATATTCTTCCTTGTGTGTGCTGCAATTTGTGCCTCATTTTGTGCTGGGGAAATCCTTTTAATGCCTGGGCACTTTGCTGGCAATCAATTATGTAGAAAATGTTGCCAGTTCATAAAAGTTGCTGTCATTAATATGTAAACAATCGCAGCAATTGTTTTGAAAGTGCCCTGCCTGCCTGCCTGCCAGGACACAGCAGCAGCAACAGGAGCAGAGACAACATCGTTATGTTGCCTGTCTGCCTGCCTGCCTGCTTACAAAATGTGCCCTGTTGGCGAGCATAAAAACAACACATAATCATTTTATTAGCAGCAAAGACGAAACGACGGACGCAGTGAAGTAGAGGAGGGCAAAGGATTCCGGCGAATTGTTCATCCTGTTGCTGCTATTCGTTCGAAATGACTGAGCAGCTGAGTATGGAGTACGTGTTGGCCATGTTTCACTTGCTGTTGCTGTAGTTGTTGTTAACGCTACTTGAGTTAACATGTTGCACCAGAGATCCCATCATGTGTCAAGTGTGATGTTCATGTGTGCGTGTGCTTGCGTGTGTGTGTGTGTGTCGCTTGGCCAGCACGTTGAAGTTTTCTCGTTAGCGAAACTAATTATCCGTTGTCGCTGTCAGCAAAATATCGTTAAACGGTAGGTGACAGTCACACGCATCGGTTGGTGGAGCACTTGTAGTGTGTGTGTGTGTGTGTGTGTGTAAGTGCGTGAGGATGTGGGTGTCGCTGACCGCCATTTGCTGCCGCAAGAGCTTCAAGCGGCGGGGTAAATGACCAACCGATTGTAAAGTCATAAAAGCATAAATAAACTTGATCCTGACTTGACTTCTAGAGAACTTATATAAAAGTCTTTATATTGCAGAAAAAAGTTCTGTAAGAATAAAATGTAACCGCTTAGCAAAATAACCATTGCATACTTTTTAATGCCAATTGTTATATATAATTTTATTGGCCATTCATTGGTGTAATTTGGGGATCTCCTTGGCTTATTATACTGCCAGCGAACATATGCAATGGTTAAAACCCTAAAATTCTATGGCGGCGGTGTGATTAAATTTGCATTAAGCACACATTTCGTAATGCATTTCGACTTTTTATTTTTCCGGCATGTTACAGCAAAACCGCTCATAACAAATGTTGTGGCCCTTGCCCTCTGGCACTTTGGTTCTCTTCCCCAAGGGCAGGGCATACGCGCACCGGAAGTGGCTGTCGATTTGCAACAAATGGCTGCCGGATGTTGCCACATGCCGCACGTGAGTCGTTCACTGCTTTTCCTTTTTTTTCCATGGTTGTCTAACCCCTTGGCAATTAATTGCCTAGCACGTAATTATTTTGTAGTTAAAATGGGCGCGGTCTCACACACACACTCATGCACCCAGGCACACACACATGCGCTGGGTATATGCATAATTTGGGTTTTTGCAGCTAATTAAAAGCGCGTTGCTTTGTTGAAATTAGTCGAGAGTCGAGAGAGGGTGCAAGGAAGGGAGCGTGTGGTGAAGGGGCAGCAGTTACAGGTGGAATGTTGTGACTTTTCAATTAGCGCAGCACTTGAGCGTTTGTTTTGTAGGACGGTGTAAGGAAATTAAAATAAATGTTAACTACTTTTAAGCGCCGAATTTTATTTAACGATGTTATTTAAGAAATTGTTATTTTTACGAGGCTTTTAAAAATTATCCCCATTTTTTTGGTTTTTTTTTTGTTTATTCAATTATTCTGTAATTATACAACAACTTAAATTAAACAACTTAGTCTAATGGCTAGGCAATGCTAATTATTTACAAAAGTCCAATATAGTTGCCTAGTGGCAAGGTCTTCTGGGTGATGTCGCCTCAATCTTCGTCTCATAGGCCTTCCCCGTATGATGCGCCATACTCTATCGAATGCCTGTCTTTGTCTAGATAAGCCGCAACAACGTACTCCTTGACCTTCAAGGATGAAATTTACGACCATATTCAGCTGCTCAGGTAATGCTTTCCAATAGTAGAAGGCGCGTCAGAAGGCATCGCTCGAATTTATTTTAAGATTCAGCTCACTTTAATCTACCTCACGACACTGGACGACAAACATTTTCAACACCCCAACAGATTCGGGATAGCGAATGCACAAACCAATTTAACGAAAATTATTGCTAAATTTGCATCATATTAAAAACTAGGGTATACTTTTAGGATCGAGAAAATAACATTTTTCATTAATTATAAACATAGATCTAGCTCGGCTAAAACCTTGCAAATTTTCGAAAGATATGATGCGTTAGGATCACAAGGACCAACTCAACCAAACGGCATTAAAAAAATATATGGTTATCTAAGAACCCAATACTTGGAAAATAGGATCCTCAGGCCGCATGGCAATGGGTCCAAATCACAAAGTCGCTGTTTTTTCGGAAACTACAAGGACAATTTGGATGTCCTTTGGTCAGTTCGTAGCCCTAATCAAAACTAAATGTTTGCAACAGGACTCGTCAGGATCCGTAAGGATTTGGCCGATTTAGAAGCATGTTTCTGTTTTTAAAAAAGTCCTCATATCTTCGCTGTTTGAAGGACTTTGATCCTTTTTATTGGTTTATTCGAATTGGCTGCCACAGGACTATCTGTGGTCCAAAGGACATCTATGTAGTCCTTAAAATGGCCGAAATACAAAAGTTTTTTCGATTTCTATCAATTTTTTCTGACCTACCCCCTTAAAAATATTTCAGAAATTTTTTTTGTCGAATCCTGGAAATTTTTAAATGCAAATCGATAAACATGAACTCAACGATCTCAAAAATACGTGTCCTGCGAAAATCCTTAAGAAAATGGAAAAGTTATGACTAAAAAACAACAACAGTGATTGAAATCGTCACCAATTTGCAAGTTTGCAGGACAATAAATTAAGTCCTGATTTAAGGCCAGCCCAAAATTATGCAATATGAAAATCGTCCAGTTCTTGCTGCTGATTCTGTTCGCCTGGTACTTGCAGTCAGAAAACAGGTGCATTTGGGTTCTGGGCAGTTTGCAGGAATAGAAACTCAATTTGCTTTGTTTTGTTTGTAATTTCATAATTATGGCATTGTTTTTATTTGCATTTTAATTGCTACATTGTAAATACGCGTATTCAATATCAATAATTACACATAGACATACACTTAATATTCAGTATTACAGTATTTTCTAATGGATAAACAACATACGAATATTTTATGATATTTATGTATTATATGCACTTAATATTTTATATGTTTTCTATTATACGCTGTGTTATCTATTTATAATATATCTGTATGTATGTTGGGAGCAGTCATATTCTAAATGCATATCTAATTGTCTGCCCTATGCCAAAGTACAGTTCATTAGTGCAGCAGTTACATATATGTATGTATATATGTAAGAAAAACGTGGGGGAGTTTACAATTTATATGTTTTTAGCCAGTAAATTGAAGGAGTTTTGCCATATGCCTGGTGGTATTTAAAGACTAATTACACAATTATTTATATGTAGTTATTTATAGTATTTTATGTTATGTGTATATAACAACTAAATAATATTTTATTATTAAATTACTATATGCACAATTTGATTCACATCTTCTACACATTATTAATCGCATATTGAAAAGGTTTATATATATATATGGCTAGCTTAATAGATTATTTACACTTATACTAAATATACATAAGTTATTATTAATACAATTACTAAGTTAAGCTGTTAAGTAACAATTTAATATAACTTTTAAGCGCTGGCTTTAACCGCCCGCATACTTGGAGGAACTTATCATACGTTTCTTTAACATGTACAATGATTATCTATAGCTAAACTTAAGTTTTAACTGCAGGATAAAGCAATATGTGAGAGAGAAAAGGAGAGAGAGAGAAGAAAGAGAGAGTAGTAAGTTTATCACTAGCATAGAGAGACTTTCAAGTTGAGTAGTAGTTGAAGAACGAAACCATTTAAAACATCAGCTTAACTCACAAATGCTCTCAGTCTTAGTCACCAAGAAGTTGCCTACTCAAAGTTCTCTGCCCCGCCATTGTTGAAGCGTTCGCACCAAGCGAGCAACTCACGCACTTCCCGGGCATAGAGCTGCTCCTGGGCCTTTGCCTGCTCCTGCTGACTCAGCTGGGGTCAGACATTGTGGCAGGGCTGCTGACTGCTGCTGCCGCTGCCGGAGTTGCTCAACAAACTGCGCTCGCTGGCCACGCTGCCGGGGGCATAGATAAGTTCTGTGGCCTCCTTGGCAAGGGGTTCCTCGATGTGCACCTTGCGGCCGGAACGTATGCTCTGACCACGCCAGGATTGTGGCTCCAGAGACTGCAACTGTTGCTGCTGCTGCTGCTGCTGTGGCAGTTGCTGCTGTTGCGAGTGTGGCACTAGGGGCAACAATTGTTGCTGCTGTTGCGATGGCTGCTGCTGATCATCGACCTTCACATACAGACGCTCCATGTCATCCACATCGCCATCGGCCGTGTGATACAACGCCTGATCATCCTCATGGGACATCAACATGGCCATGGGCGAGGGGGAACCACCGCAGCCCGAATCCGCCAAGCCATTGTAACAGAAGGAGGAGCCATCCAGGTCGAGCAGATTCTGCTGATGATGATTCTTGGCCAGAGTTTGTTCCATTTGATTTTGCACAGGACTCGCATTGAGGACCTTAAAGCGTGCACTATCGCGTCCAATGCTGCAGCCGTGTGGCAACTGTTGCCGCCGCACGCTGGCCACCTGCTGCACGTGTCCTCCAGGCGCTGCCTCATAGGTATGACAATTACTCAACTTGTTCTCCGTGATGTGCATATGCATGTGCTTATCCTTGGGATAATAATACTGATCCGAGTACACGGAACGCGAACCTGCCGTATTGCTCGGATAGATCTCGCCGTTGGTCGACATTTGCTGATAGATGTTGGCGCTGGAGTGTGGTTGCTGCTGCTGCTGTAGTTGTTGCTGCTGCTGCTGCTGTTGCTGTTGTTGGTAGTGTGGATGCATTGGTCGTTGCATGCCATAGGAACCTGGCAACGCAGCTGGGCCTGGACGCTGCTGATAACGTGGCTGTTGCTGCTGCAGCTGCAGCTGTTGCTGACCGGGATTGAGTATGGCTGAGGTTGCGTAGGGGGCAGGGGAGGCATTGCCGTGACGTCCATATTCACTGGGTGCCTTGCCAAAGCTGGACACCTCAGCATAGTCTGTCGGTATATTGGAGTATTCACCCACGTAGCTGCAAGTGAACAGATAAAAACAATAAGAAATACGAAAGTGAAAGGTGGGTGACTTAAAAATACCCTGTAGCCCATAACAACCTGATGTAGTAAGTCATTATGAAGAAAGTAAGCATACCCCATTAACACTTCCTTGATGGGTATTCAAAAATACATTTACTTGCCGTCGCTTGTTTATTACAATATTCCCACGCCCAACGAGGTAGTAGAAGGAAACGAAAGGATGAGCAGGACAACGGACAGCAAAACATTTTTCGGTTATAAATTTGTCGGTTTTGGGGGCGGAGGGATTCATTTTGGGAAATTTATGGCGTGCGGTCTGCAGTCAGAAGCGGAAATTTGCATTTTCGCCTGCGCCCGGAACCAGTTCCACGAGCAGCTCATGTGTAAAAATGGAATTTATTTCGGATTTAACATTTTACATATTTACACCTGACCGCCTGCCTGCTGGACTATCTCTTCCGCCCCCCTTTCTCTCGACGCTGTGGCAGCAGCTGCGAGTTAACCCAACTAATGTGCAAATGGTTTTGCCTCTAAGCAGCGATAACACTTATCAAACAGCTACAACCCTGGCACAGGATTTGAAAACCATTTTTGGAACGCGGCTCACGCACTCAGATAAATTAGCGGGTCAAAGCTGTGAAAAAAAGTGTATAAAACTAGAGAATGATTGACTAGAAGGTATCCTGTGTTTTCGAAACATATATAAAAACTGTTGTTCAATAATTAAAAAAAAAATTGTTGTAGAATTTGCCATACAGTTTAAACATTTTATTCCTTACAGTCTTTATAATCTGCTCGTAAATCTCTCAACCCCATTTACAGGGCATAGAAGAGGTCCCCAAGTCCACCCAACAGTCACATTTTTAACATTATTTTCGTATTTAAATACTGAAAGCGGATTAAATAGCAAACCGACGGGGGAAAAAAAACTGGGCAACGAAACCAGCCAAAAGCTGACTAAAAATATATATATATAAACGAGTATATGGCGTATTGATGGAGTCGCCATGGAGCAGTCGACGTGGAAAGCAAAAAGTCCGGTGCGTGCATTTCAAAATACGCTTTTAATGCCCTTAATGAGTTTTCATTTGGCGAAAGGGAAAATGTCTGCAATGAATGAGTCCTTTGTAGCACTGTGAATGCTGCAGGGTTTGGGGCCAGTGTTAAACATCACTGGAAACTATTTACAAGCTGAAAAAAACCATAGCTGAATAGCTGTAAGTAGTTTAAATGAAATACGCTTTATGGAAATGTCAGCTTTATTAGGGGAGTAAAAGGGGAATTTTTAAATATTAAATGAATGAAAAATATGCAAAAAAAAAAGAAAGAGTATCTGATAATTGTTTACAGTACTGAGCTCAATAAAGAAACTTATTGTTGCTACTGTATTTTGTTGCATTTCTCTCTCTCTCTCGCTTGCATTTTTTATTTTCGCACATATGACACTCATTATAGTGTGATTACTTTTAAATTGTTATTGTTATTGCTACGGCAATGGTTATTATGATTGCATATTTTTTTTGCG
This sequence comes from Scaptomyza hsui, assembly GCA_018152825.1. Taxonomy (NCBI): domain Eukaryota; kingdom Metazoa; phylum Arthropoda; class Insecta; order Diptera; family Drosophilidae; genus Scaptomyza; species Scaptomyza hsui. Next base: position 2,770,896 of record JAECXO010000269.1, read on the forward strand.
CTCGCCATAATTATTATTAATATTTGTGTTGAATTGCGCACATTTTCAATTTGTGTTTTTAATGACTAATTAAGTGTGCGAAAATAATTTTAATTATGTTCGGCCACCCACACAGTAGTCATGGCAAATTACATTTAAATAATGGATAAATGAAAATATATTTTTATTTCAATTTTGTTTTGCTTCTCTTTTTTTTTTTTTTATATTTATTATTGATATTTGCAATTTGATGTGGTTCGAATTATTTTTATTTATTTTGTACAGGGGAAACAGGAGACACTTCAGCTTTTCACGCTTGATTGGTATTTAATTGCCATTTGGCAGACAGCTGTGATTTTTGTTGCCTTTGTTGTTGTCTGACAAATTGATCGGAATTATTATAAAGCACTTGTACAATTTGTCATTCTAAAAATTCTTTAAATTTAAATTTAAATGCATGTAAATTTATTTTGTTTATCAATTATTTAATTGCATCTAATTCGCAACCTCGACTCGGCTATAATTTGTTGGCATTTTGTGGCCAACACAAAATTAGCCACAAATAAATAACAATTACGATTTTCGGCAATTCCAGCAGCAAGCGAATCCACAATTATTTTATGCCTTCTGATTGCCAGACTAATAAATTAGGCAAGCCTGCAATTGCCAGTTGATTTCAATGTTACCAGCTTTGATTAACCATTCCACTAGCCTCAAAACATGTATATAAAATATGCAAAATGTTATTAAAAAAAAAACATGAAAACACAGCGTTCAAAACAATGCTTGCAACATTTTGCAGCAGTTACAAATTAAAGCTGCCAGCTATATTCAACATGTAAAAACAACTGGAAAAGGTTTCTATGGTTTTTGTTGGCTTGTGGAATTTTTAATGTTTTTTCTGCCATATTTTATTCATTGTTTTTTAGTTTCTAGCTAACATGTGGCAGCAGGAGCAACTTTAAGCTGGTTTGTTAAAGCTCCAACTGTGCAACACCCCAATAATTACATTTGTGCCTACGGGGAGCTGTGCAACTATGCAGCCAATGGAAAATGCCCAAAGGGAGCTCTGTGTGTCCACTGTGCTGGTTTTTCCCAAAATCAACATAAATAGCGCGCCAACATCTCCATTTCTAACTTGATTTTGTTGGCGCCGTAGCACAAAAAAAAACCTGCGACGCGCCAGAAAAATGCAATTTCACAGTTTGGTGAATTTTTATTGTCGTCGCTTTGAGTGTTTCCCTAGTTTAGTTTTTTGTACTCGCTTGTTTTCTGTTGTAAAAACTTACCGCTGATGATTGCGTTCGCTGGCGTGTCCATGAATATCATCGAGGCCGCCATTGCCGCCACCGCTGCCGTTGTTGCCGCTGCCGGTGGCGCCGCCAGCGTTGCCCGTAGCACCACAAACGGGCGCATAGTCGGCAATGTGATCCTTCTGCATGTCGAGGGTGTCGCCGCTGGGCGAGGTGCGCCACACCATGCCGCCAGTGGAGGCATCCAGCCAGTAGCCGTTGCCATTGCGCGTCGATAGACTCGGCATTTTTAGCACATCGCTTGTGTGATTGCCTGCAGGTGAGAGAAGGGGTAGAGGTGTGTGTGAGAGAGAGCAATTAAATGTTTTGCAACAAATTGGAATGCAAATAAATTGTTGCCGGAAATAATCAAAAAACACAAAAGGCATTTCGCATACTCAATGTGTTCCCAAAAACAAATTCACAAATATTTGTAAATGATTTCTGATTTAAATTCTATATTTATTAATATTTTCAACTGTTTTTTAAGCGCCGTACTTTAAGCTGATTAACAGCTTTTTAAAATAATTACAGAAAAAGTATTAGCGAAATTGCGGCGAAAGTGTTTTTACGGCTAGCTTATGGGATTTCAATGTCGCTGGCGTTGCAGTGCCATAAATTCAGCGCATTAAAATAATATTATGACAGTGCGGGTCGCGGGGGCGTATGCGCAATTTCCTCCATTGTCACAGCTCACACTCACAAAAAAAAAAAAAAAAAAACACAAACACACAGACAGACACAGCGGGAAAAATCAAATAAATTATTGTCAATTTTCCAGTTGGCGCCCGTCGCTTGTATAAAAATGTGTTGCATACTTTCAAGCGGGTCGCGAAAGCAAGCAAACGAACAAAAACAAATCGCCAACAAAATGATTGCATAAAAAATGCACCAATTAAACTGTCCCCGGGTTATAACTGCGCATCAAGCGAGTATTTTATGGCGCTTGTTGCAACTAGACTAAAGGGGCAAGGGGTTTTTCGAGGATTGTTTTTAGTGTCTATGGCTGTTCAGGTGAGCTGCATGAAAAGCTTTTGCGCTTTTTGCTGCTTAGTTTATGGCCAACTGGCGCCCATGAATATGCAATGCGCTTTTTTCACCTATTTTTCCCTGGCCTCGCTGTGTTTTTTTTGCCCCCTTTTTTAAATGTCGGTTAACTGCGGCTTGTTGAACAATGCCAAAGTTGAAAAGCAACTACATGCACAACAAAAACAACAACAACGAAATTGACATTACAACTATATGGTAAACTATAGAAATTGAAAATAATGGCTAGCAGCTTAACGGGCATGTCCTTAATTCGCTTTCGCTGCAATTTCAGCAAAAGTTTGTTTGAAAGTTATTTTCAGCTACTTATGAGTTTTTGTATCTTTAAAGACGTTTTAATATATCCCTAGATTCAATTCCAACTTCCATTTGAACGCCCTTTCTGTACATTTGCAGTGCCATGTTTGTTGCGTTGTGCCACAAACACCGTGCCGCATTAACTGTGCAACCAGCTAAACCAAAAGCCTAAGCACCAATGCCACATTTGGCAGTCAACAGGCAGCACCCCTCTATCTCCTGCCCCCCCTCTCACCCAACAGTTCCACAGCTATGCTGCTAATTTCAATTAGACCACAAGTTCTGGCCCCAAACTACAAGTCCTAAACATGCCAGGGACACACACACACACTCACACACACAAGTTGTTGGTTAATAATGCACACAAAACTAAATGCATAATTGCAGTTGACTACAGGAAAGGGAATTCGGGGTGGTAGGCAGGTAAGCCTCGGAGCATGGAACGTCACGTGCAAAATGTTAATTTCTATTATGTGCCCGGCACGAAAATGTTGTGCTGCCTGCCTGCTAAAATATTTATTCGCACCTATTTTGTTGTGTGCATGTATCTGTGTGTGTGCGGCTAACAATGGAAAATTAGCGTTATTTATATATGCAAATGTGTGTGTGTGTGTGTGTGGCTGGCAAAAGTCTAGCTAGGAAGGAAGCGCCACTAGCTGAACGCAACGGATGCAGCACTGGAGGATGTGCCAAGAGCAGAAAAAAAAAAAATGGTTGTGTGTTGTACTAACCTCGCATTGTGTTCAGAGCGGACTGTTTCATCATCATGTGCTTGCGTTTTACAAAGACCATGGCGCCAAAGGATAGCATCATGATGGCCAGTATGGCGCCCAGGAGTATTATGAACCAGGGCTGTGTCAGCACATCGTTCACATGATCCTGATTGATGGGATAGCTGCAACAACAATAAAACACAATAAATATATAAATAAAACTAATGAAATTCTTAAGTTTCCTTCATTTTAGAGAAATTCAAGCGATCTGGCAGCACCGAAAACTTGTTAAGTTGGCTGTGAATGTAAACTTACCGCTGATTGATAAACGGATCGAGTCGCTTTGTAATCGGATCCAGACGCAGTGTGGCCGGCACACAGTAGGGTCCAATGCCAGCATTGTTGCCCGCAGCCACGCCCACCGTATACATGACGCCCTCGGTGAGATTGGCCAACACAAGGGTGGGCGAGGCAGCATCAATTGTCACATTTGTCAGAATACGCGAGAAATTGTGAGCGGTATCAATGCCACGCACAATAACGTGATAGTACAACAAAACACCTGCAACAAAAGGGTTAAAGTTGAGGGTTAAGCTAAAGGGTTAATTAGAGGGGGAGGGAAACTTACCATGCTCCTCTTTAAGTTCGGGTGCCTTCCATTTCAAGAAGACCGCAGAGGCATTTAGCAAAATAGCCTCCATGCCAAATGGCGCATCATTGGGCACTGAAAGTAGCAGGGAGGGAGGAAAAAACAGATGAGTATGGAAGGATAATTTTCAGGGACTTCTTTTGGGTCTGGTTCTGGTTGTTTTTGTGGGCTGTAAATGCGTTTTTGATTGTTATGTGCCAGCAGCTGGCTCTAATGAGACGCGTCTCTGCTCTAATTAATTGCCATTTAGTTGGTTAGGTCTTGAGTAAAAGTCTAGCTTACTTTTTTTTTTTGGGAGGAAAAACAGTTCCGGGTAGGGAGTTATTTTTAGCATAGAGAGTGGGAAAGAGGGAGAGTGGGAGCTTCAAGTGCCTGGCTGCATTCATCACAGCACCTCACGTTGCCACACTTCAAAAGCTCATCTTCATTTGTTTATTTATTTCCTGCTGTCGCAACCCTTCCATCCTTTCCACTCCCTCCCCTCTCTCTCTCTCTCTCTTCCTTCCTAACTAACCTAGTAGATCTTTCTGTGTCTGTGTCTGAAGCAATTTCTTTAAATAAACACACGTGCGAATGCGAAACAAAACAACAAAAAAACGTTTCTCTAAATAGGTGCCCGTCTAGATGCAGGTAGGTACGAGTATATATAGGGTTAGAATAGGTATACTTAGGAGCGTGTTGCTGCGATTTCTCTTTTATTTTTCTTTGGCTTTGTTTCTTCTGCTCTTGCTGCTTCTATTGCGACATGCTAAAGTGCTTGTCAGGCTTTTTGTCTACTGGGGAGTTTTCTCTTTCTTCCATTCATTCATTCTTTCGATGTCTGTTGTTTTTCTTCTGCATGCTTCGTTTTTTATCCGTGGCTGATGACGCGCTTAACACGTACAACTCAGCCATTGTGTGGCATAGACGACCTCGAGGCAATTGTGTTGGCAAGAGGAGAAAACACGTCACATTTGACAAACCAATTGGAAAATTGCAATTGAAACGACGCTTTCCCCAAACTGATGTTTACAGCGGTATTATACCAAGGACCAAGTAAACGATCGAATGACACGAATGATGCAATCAGCGGAAAATTAACTTGAAGAGTATTAAAAGATAGGACAGTAGGTTATGAGGACTTCATACTTTATACTTAAAAACTTACTTAACTTACTTAAAAATTCCCTTTCATATTTATATACATCTAACTCTTATTTAAACTGCAGAGCATTTGTTAGTCGACAAAGACTTCTCTGCACACCCTGGGGTATTAGTCTACCTGTATCCTTTATTTGCCCAGTTCCGCTGAAGAGAACTCCCCTGTGTGCTAAAAATGCTTCCTGCCTACCTTCCCTCACCTTATTTTCCCTAGGACTAACAAACGCGCATCAAATTTGCATTTGCCTGGCACTGCAACACTTTGTGGAATGTTTAGAAAGAGAGGGAGGGAGAGAGAGAGAGGAAGTGCTTCATATACGTAGCAGCAATAATTGTTGTTTATCTTTACACAATTGCGTTGGCAATTTCTTTGAGTTGTTGTTGTTGTTTTTGTTGTTGTTGCTAGCTAAAAGTCAGCAGCGTCGTCAGTGGAAAATGTGATGCATACGAAATGAGTTTTGATTTGAAGAGCAGACGACGCAGATCCCCAAGAACCAGACGGACCGAGAACAGATGCAACAGACAACCTGCATATATTTTTTTTGGGGGCAGACAGACAGACAGACGGAGAAGGCGGCTTTGGTGCCGCGTGCCGAGGCGCAACGTTTGTGCATTTTATATTTGCAGCTTGCACAGCGTTTGTTGACTTATTTGTGGCAGTGTCTTCCCTTCCCCTACCTACCCCTCTTGCAACACATACTCTCGCGTTGCTTCATTCAGTGTTTGCCTTTTGCGGCATTCTTGCTCTGCTTCTTGCTCTTTCTTTGTCTCCCTCCCTCTCTCTTGTTTTGTATTTAATTATTTTGTTAAAAAAAGTCGCCTCATTGAGAATTGTTCACTTTTTCGCAGTGCTCTTTTGAAGTTTTTGTTTTTTTCGGCGATAAAATGAAGTGATAAACCTGTCTGCAAAGTTTTCAGCATTCAGTTGGCATCTTTGCATCTTTCCTACTTGCAACGGAGAGAGGGGCGAGAGGAATGCAACTTCAATTTTGGACAGTCTTATCAGGTGCAGCTTGGGAAATGCAGGATATGTGTCTTAGTCAAGCAGCTTAAGTTTTTAGTTAAGATATGTCGAAGCCATTTGATATGTGGGAGTTTTATTTAAGCTTTGAGATGAAGGCTTGAAGTAATTTTTCTAAAGATCTAGTTAAGATTTTAAGGTGTTAACATTAACGATTATTTTCCCAATTCTTCTACTTTCAGTTTTAACTGTCCCTTCACGCCCAGAAAAAGTAATTACAAGTTTTTACAATGTTTTAGCTTTAGGTCACATTTTCATATTCCTTAAGCACATGTCAAGTCATTGCAGACGATGTTAAAGAATCCTTTCACCTGTCTGCCACAAGCGACACATGTAAATCGCCACATCAAGTATTCTACACACTCAACACACACTGGGATAAATTGCCTTACACGTGAGCTGGAAATTGAGCCTACGTGCTTGCCGCGTTATCCTGCCGCCTGAAACTTCCCCCACCCCAAACCAGGATTTTTTCTCTCTTGCCACACAATTCCAAAGGCTTTACACACGCATGATTCGATTATTTGTATTTTTTTTTGCAATATTCAATGATTGACATACTTTTTATTTGCCATATCCGAAGTTTCACCCAGTTTTTTTGTTATGTTCTTTTTTTTACTGTGCTGTGCGACCCTCAAAAATTATATGCGATTATGGGAGGAGACCCGCATGGCAGCAGCTGATGCTGATGCCTGGAAATGGGATAAGGATAAGACTTTCGCTTCTGGCATTTATGTAACGCAGTTTCCTTTATTGTATTGGGTTATTGTTGCAACAGAGAACAGTCTCCAACCCAACCGCCTGTGTCCTGCTATTGCATTTGTCAACCCCTCGTTGAGGGTTGTTCACACACGCGTGTGTGTGTGTGTGTGAGGGGGTTGGTAAGTCGTTGTTGTTCTTCTATAGGTATTTATATGGTTTGTTGAATTTCGTCGGATTTTAGCTGGTTCATTAGGCGCCGGGCGTGTAGACAACTGCATATTTGCCTATTTGGCTCCACGCATAAATAATACATCAAAGGAGCAAGGATACAAAATGCACTGTCAAAAAAATCTCCTAGAACTTATTTTCCTAAAAGTTTTCCTTACAAAGTAATTCGTCTAAACAATCTACAAGGAAATAATTTTCCTACCAGGCAAACCTATCATAAAGTAGGCCAATTTTTATATGCTATTGCATAAGGATATTTTTTTTTGAGTGTACTAAGTAGAGGTAGCGGGTAACTGGATACTTACCATCTTCAAGGGTGCGCGCCAGGCGCGAATTCGAAGGTTTGCCCTCGACGGATTTGTAAAATGGCACAATGAAAAATTCATAGAGCGTATACTGAAATAGTCCTGTCAGCGTACAGGACGATGCACCGCCACCATTGAGTATAGTCAGCATGCGATATTTGTTGCTATACGCTGACTGGATTTGAGCCTGGGTCTGTTGCTGCTGCTGCTGGGCATCCATTGCATCACGTTTGCCGGCAGCGGCAATATTTGGTTTTGTCGAAATCAATGCGGATGCCGAGGCGGAGGCGGAGGCGGAGGCAGAGGAGGCGGAAACGCCATCCGTTGAAGTTGTGGAGGCCAACAACGGATTCGTATTGGCTGTTACCATGTTTGTTATTGGATTTGGTAACTGGCGTGCATAGATGTAGAAACCCTCGACGTATTTGCCATTGATGATCTGCATGAGTAAACGACCAAGAGTTAGCTTAGCTGTTGGATATGGATTGGGAAGTTTTTACTAACCTGCCAAGTGAGCTTCATGCTGGTGGAGTCCACAACGCTGGCATTGGTGAGCTCCACAACATCGCCAGACAACAAACTAGCGCGTGCCTCACTCAAATCCAAGCCGCTATTAAAGTAACGCTAAGGGGAGAAATGAAAGGAACAGGAGGAGAGGTAAGTTAAGGAAAAATATTATTTCTTCTCTTCGTTGAACCTACCGTTCCCACCGCAATGGGTTCCGACATTGGACTCGGCAGGGATAAACCATGTGAGTTCTCGGCGCGTATCAGGAAGAAATAGTTGACACCAGGCACAAGTCCCAGTTGAGTGTAGGTTGTGTTCTGAATGCGTGTTCCGACAGCAACCCAGCCATCTGTTTCATTCTTGCCAAACATCTCGACAACGTAACCGACTAGACTAGAGGCACCAACTTTGTTGCTGCGCGTCCAGCTGAGCGTGACGGAATCCTCGCCCTTCTCCACCAGCTGCGGCTTGCCTGGCGGACCTGGATAGGTGGAGAGCTCGGCGGCGCGGAAGAACTTGATGTTTGGATTGGTGGGTGTGTCCAGGCGGAGGTAACCGCTCCACGAGGACTTTCCATTGCGATTACTGGCCACACAGGTGTAGAGACCCTCATCCTCATGACGCTGCAGATCCGAGATGGTGAGTGTGCCTGCATCCGAGAGATTCCTCCTCTCGTGCTCCTGCACATCGATGGGAATGCCATCTAAATACCAGGAGATTGTAGGTGCTGGTGTGCCTATAGTGCGGCAGGGCAGAACCACAATTGATTTCACCGGCAAGGTCTGATTTACGGGACCCTGTTCGATTATCGGTGGTGGCAGCTCAAATTGTGTATCCACATTGACCACAGTGCGGCTGCTGACGCTGCCAACGGCATTCAGAGCATTGCAAACAACCACCTTCCCCGAATCCTCTCGTGCAAAGCGCGCTATCGAAAGCACTGAACGACCCTCGGGCGTAAGGGTGACCTCTAAGCGTCCATCCCGATAGCCGGGCAGCAACAGGGAGCTATTGCCCTCCACGGACCAGTAGAGAGTGGGACGCGGATGACCGCTCGCCTGGCACTCGAAGAGCACTTCATCGCCGATCTCGACTAGCTGATTTTTGGGGCGTGTCAGGAATTTGGGTGGTGCTGTAAGAGTGTGTGTGGAGGAAAGAGGGAAGAAAGCAAAGTTAGTTGAGGATTTAAATTAAAGGGGAGAAGGGTTTGGGGCGTAGCAATTAACTTACCGTGCACAGTTAGGATGCCGGTGGCTGTAATTGAGCCGACAGCATTGTCCGCTTCACAACTGTATTCGCCCATGTCCTCGAGCGTGACGTCGTCCAGCTTCAGACTGCGGTCTTCAAGTATGTGCACACGACCTGAACACAGGAAGAGAATGGGAAAAGAGGAGTTGAGAGTGAGTCTGAAGTTGAGTAGTGGACGTGACACGAGAAGTTCGTGCTTCAAAATTCCTACAACATAACCTACTAACTTTGGAAGATAGGAAAATCCTATGCAGAAAACTAAAGCCCATTCGTGTTTGGGAAAATCCCTTAGCCTATCATCTCTAGCAAACGATATGTGAGCTGAAGTTTGCTTCTTGAGTCCCAAAAACGAGCAACTAACTCCAACGTCATTGGACGCTGTCTTCATCTACTTCGTTAGTAGTTCAAGTAGCGTAAAAATGGCCAAGACAGAACGCAGTCGGGCATTGGGGCTAAGAACCGCAGCAAAGTAAGCCAAGTGGAGAGGGGAGAGGGCGGAAAGGGACAGGAAGTAAGCACACACATTGAGCAGCCACCTATTGTGGTTGCGCCTTACAATAAGAGAGATGCTAGACAACAACAAGAGGATAAAAGCGGACAGGAAAGAGGAAGAACTTTCTGCTTTCTTTTTGGTTGGTTGCCTGACTGCGAAATAGGTTTTAAATGTTGTTGTTGTTGTTGCTACTTCAGTGGCCACTGTGCCAATTGTTTGCTTAACAAAAGTTTAGCCGCCCCTGAGAGAGAGCTGAGCTTTCCACCTTCCAAGTCCGTACGTATTTTCTTTTACGACTTTACGGGCTGCGAGGGCAGTTTAAAGAAGCGTAACTAGCTCTGAAGTAAAGGGGGAGAACGACCCCCTTTTCATTCGGTTAGTTGCACTCGCTCTTCTTCTTCTACTCTAGTGACGGTGACGGGGTGCGTCCTCTACTGTCCTGTCCTATCCTGACCGTCCTGTCTGAAGGACAACATTGCAACAGTCGAGTGTTGTGCAAGCAAAATTGTTGATTGCTGCCAACAGAGATTGGCAATTAACGGAATTAAAAGTTACAGTTGTGTTTACCCAGTTGGGGGGCGGTGTGTGTTGTGCGTGGTCCCCTCAACCCCTCAACCCCTCAACCCACAACCACAATCACACACTAACAACAACAGCGAGAGGAACTGAAACTAGCTACAACAAATGGACTGTGGCTGTAGGTGTTTATTACAGTGAGAGAAATGCTAGATGAGCTTTCATATGAGACAAATATCTGTTTCTTCCTTCACTTGCATTTCTCTCCGTGCAGCTCTGCAAATGCTGTCAGTTCAAACATGAAATGCCACAGGTCAAAGGCCAAAGTAACCGCATAAAAACAAACTTTTTTATTTGTGTGTGTGACGTTTACACACACGTGAATACTTAAAAGGATTGGGGGATGCAAGTATGGTAAACAAAAAGCTTAAATTTCATTTGAAATGAAATAAACATAACAAAATGGCCGCAAAGGCACTTCCGCCTAATTGACTGGCCAACTAACTAGACTACACGAAAGGTAGAGAGATACTTACGTAGTGGCATATTGCCGCCGGAGGCAGTGCGTCGCCACAGGACATCCGGCAGAGGATCACCGCCAATGCGACACTGAAAGACCACCGAGCTGCCCACCACAGCCGTCTGATTCTGTGGACCACGTATGAGGAAAGGACGCACTATAAAATAACAGAGATGGAATATTGAGTAAAGGATTGCATATAAATAACTAATGGTATTTTTTGTTGGTAGTAGGGATTTTTAACGTACCATGCACTTTGAGAAAAGCTGTAGCCGATTCACGTGTGCCAACAACGTTCTTAACCACACACTGATACCGTCCATCATCGGATTGTCGGGCATCCTGTATGGCCAGATTACCGCCATCGACAATGCGTATACGCTTATTGCTGCCTCCGCCTCCTCCTCCTCCACCTCCACCACCACTCAGGTTCAACGTTTGTCCATTCTTGCGCCAGGAGATTTGCGGCTCGGGTGAGCCGCGTGGTGCACCGCATTCCATCAATGCAACCTCACCCTGGGCCACTCGAGTGTTTTGCGGCTCCAGTCGAAATTCATCGCGCAAAACTAAAAAAAAAGGAAGAGGTTTTCTTGGATTAAGCTTTGATTGATTCAATATTAATAACTGTCGCTGTAAGGACCATGCTCAGGTGAATGGCAGCAATAATATCCTGCAGCACTTGCTTTATCCTTTCTGGCTTGCCTCGAGTAGTATTCTTCATATTTAATGCGCCTGCCATTTGAAATGACCTACCCTTCTTTCTTCTCAAACCCTGCTACCCACTCAATATGCCAATAAAACCTTGATAATGATGTGCTTGCTGTCCAGACATTGAGCTTCAGCTTCAGCTGCTGCTGCTGTTGCTGTTGCTACTGCAATATTAATAAGCTTTGGCATTTGCAATGCGTATTTTTCTTTGTACAAGCAGGAATTTTAAAATTTACTATGTGAATAGAAGATACTCTGTAGAATAATGTAAAGGCTTATGCAACTTGTACACAAATATGTGTTTGATTATCTGTAGTTAAAGATGTCTAAGTAAATTGAAAGAAAAGAAAAGACTAAGAAAACTTCCTGATTTATGACCATTTATCATAAATATCCCCTTTATATTCACTTTACGCTTACAGAGTATTCAAATGGCGAGCAGGGAAATTGAAAACGTAAATGTAAAATGCAAAATGCACTTCAATAAACGCATAATTCGCTTCAGTGCACGCCAAAGGCAACAAAGCAGCTTCGAAACCGAGTTCCCAGTTTGAGTTTGAAGTTGAGCAACCCAATCCTTCAGTATACTAATACTACAATGATGAGCAGTACAATGTTAAAGATAAACAATTGTGAGCAGGTGAAGACTATCAAATGCCCAAAGTTGATAACCCTTTAAATGTTTAGTAGAGAGACTGAAGGACCTGCCACGCAGAGAGATTGAAATCCTTTTTGCTCGTCTGTGTGTGTGGCTCCACATTATTAATTAATCTGCTTGGGAACCGCCCTTGGCAACGCACAGCAGCCCCAAAAATACACACAACCACCACCATAATCTACAGTGCACCATCTAGAGTTTGAAGTTGGTGGATATCAATTACAAAACATTTTTGCCAAATGCTTTATTTTATTAATTAGAAAGCAATGCGAATGCATGACGTGCCTGTCAGCTAACAACAGCCAAAACAACAACAAACGTGAACACGAACCCAGGAACAGAAACAGAAACAGAAAACCGGAACAGGAACAAAAACACAACTGAAACTGGACATGCAATGCAGTTGTTGTTTTTTTGGGCAGGGAGTTTGGACAAACTTCCAGAAATGCAAGCCACAAAAGTTCATTAGCTACGAAATGTGCAACGTCAATCGATCAACGTCGTCGAATTGCTTTTATTTTTAAGGGCAAGCGGGCCTATTGTGGTGGTTAAAATAAAACTTCTATTAATTAGCGCTAACAATAGCTAAGCGAGTGAGAAATTTAAAGGCTAAGCTAATACTGTGAAATTTGTGGCTAGTCAGTCATTTAGCAAAGGAAAAACCTATGCCCTTTAAGTGAGCAACCCTTAACTCTTAATAAATTTGGCTGAAACTTGGAGAACATGATATTAGGTATCTAAGTATAAGAACTGCTGAAGTTCTTAACTTCTATAAGCAATGGTGTTTTTTTTTTTGTTATTTAAGAAATCTGATACGTAAAAGTTCGCAGAGTATTTGTTTAGCTGTCCAAAAAAAAGTTTTTGTTAACATTTTGTCAAGATGTATCTTGGAATTCTCTGACTTTTTATACTCATAAGCACGTATTAAGAGACGCTTCCTCCTATGCGTTACCCATTTCATTATTTAAACACGTCACTAAATTTCACCAAAATCAGCCGAGCTTTCTTGAGTTTTTGAGAATCGATAATTATAAATTATTTATTGTGCACATAAATATATTTTTGTGTTTTCTAAAATCACTCAATACAAAAATTCTAATGTGTGAATGACAAATAAATATTTGACCATTGTTATTTATTGTATATTTAAATGGACAAGGGGTAAGTGGAAATATTATTATATTTTTTTAATATAAAAAATGTCTCTTGTTTATAAGCACTCTCGTTTCTTGAACTTTTAGACTTTTAATAAAAACAAACATTTTTATACCCTGTACCCATTAAATGGGTAAGAAAAAGGGTATAATGGTTTTGTGCAAATGTATGTAACAGGCAGAAGGAAGTAGTCGATATAGCCATGTCCGCCTGTCTGTCTGTCTGTCTGTTTGTCTGTCTGGAAGTATCTCCTAGTCGGGAAATCTCGACTAGAGCCTTCTTACTTTTTATTTAATATACTTACATGCCACTTGCAATGTTGCGTTTCGAGAACGCGCCACGCCAAACTCATTCTTGGCCTGGCACCAATAAGTGCCCGCATCGCTCTCCCGCCGTGAATGTATGACCTGAAACAAGAGCAGAGATTACGGATTAAAGACATTATTAGAGACTGTAGTTTTATAAGGCTTAAGTTGGACACGTGTCGCCGGCACAAAGATCAAAACAACTAGGAAATAAAATTTGCTCAACCAAAATCAAATAAAACTGAAACTGAAAGTGAAAACGTGCCATACGACAACCCTGACTTTAACTGTCTGTCCAGTCTGCCCACACTGCGTATACGCAATTTAATTTAATTAAAAATAAAAAGAAGGAACATTGTTGCAACCCCAGGTCCAATTGTGGGTCGGTGAATGAGAGGGGTATGAGGGTCTGTTTGTAGCCTTAATCACTTGGCCTCTTCAGTTTTAATTGGCAACAAACTGTAAGCATGCCGACAAGTAACTTAGAATTGGGGCTGGACTCCAAAAAATGCCTCAAATAATCCCCCAGCCTGACCAAAAATGCCATTGAAAACAATAAAAATCAAAACGGATGGTGATATGAGGCAAGGGAAGTGGAGAGGGATGAGTGGTTTCTGACAGGAACTCATCACAAAAATTGCTGGGGCTGTTTGGCTCGAGATAATGCCCAAGTCAACTGTAAATATATATATTTGCGAGAGTGTATGGAAAGTGATGCCTCGAGGCGATTTTTAATGATATAAGCACTACACCCTCTTAACCCCCTTCTCAAGTGCTTCCAAAATAATATTGCAACCCATTTGCAACTTAAACAACATTTCAATTTAAAGCTCGCTCAACTCGAAATAATTCGTTGAATTCCAGAGGATGGATAAAAAATGTATAAATAAAATAAAAATTTTGTTGCATTTAATGAAAAACAAGTGCGCGGCGGGGGAGAGGATGGCACAAAATGTAATATAAACAAAACAGCGACAGTAAAAAAAAAAGACACAGCAACTGCAGCTGTGGAGAGGGTTGAGTGGGTGTAGGGTGGGTGAGGACCTCCCTCGAAGACCTCTGACCCCTGCAATGCGTCTCGTTAGCTAAAATTGTAAAATGTGCACGCACCAAGGACAAGCAAGGATTGTGGGGGGTGTGACAGAGTAGAGATGGAAACGAGACGAGTGTTGCCTTAAAGACCTATCTTTCAATACCCTTTATTTCACAACTCACATCTCTAAATTCACAATATTTAAACATTTATTCGGCTAGACAATTCGCAAGTGTTTTTTTTAGGCCTAGACACAGGACCCCGCTCTCATGTTGTTATGCTTGCCGATCAAAATGCAACCAGTCGGAAGCACATAAAATAATATGAAGCCGAAACAATTTATGCACAAATGTTGCGTTTCTCAGGCCAAGCGAGAAGAAGATATCGAAAAAGTGGAAGCACCAATGATGAGATGCCGACACGACAGCTGTAACTCATGCTATAATGATAGAGTATAGTATCTTACCTTCAGAAAGAATAAACCACCCGCGGGCAGCATTATGCGATGTGAGCCCGCATCCGCTTTCAGTTCGCGTCCATCCTTGAACCACTGAATGGATGGTGTTGGACTGCCTTCGGCTTTGCAATTGAATGTGAATGGATCGTTTTTTGGCACTGTCGTATCCATGGGATGCTCAATGATGTGTGGATTTTCACCTGGCAAAAGAGAAGAGATAAAAGTGAAAAGGTTATTAACAAAAATGTTTGCTACAGTTTAAAAGAAAAGAAACCACTTGAATGGTTCGGTTTTTCATTTACCACCAAGAGCGTACTCTAATATTTAAGATTTTACACACATATGTCTGTCAACTTCTCAAGTGCCCCTCTCGAGGGACGCTGCGACTTTAAAACAAGTTTTGTCAATTAATGCGACATTAGGGAAACAAAATGTGTCTTTAGTCAAATCGCCCCCTAGGAGTAAAATCTATGCTTGGAATTATGTTAAGGAGCAATGAAATTCTCGTGAATTTTTGGTCCTCGCCTCAAATTCAATTAACTTCAAGAAAATATTTGCTCGCCCACGGTGCAGTATTTAAGGAAGGAGCCGGAGAAGACGGCGAAGAAGAAGACTAAACATAAATTTACAGCATGTCGATAAGGATGAAACAAAGGACAACGCTAGATAAACTTTATTAAAAGCAGCAGCAGCAAAGACAATAACAACAACAACAAAAGCAATGGACAGCGAAATGGAGAACAGCTGAAATGTAATTACAAAAAGCGCTTAAAGGTGAAAAATATGTGTGTAACTGTGTGTGTGTGTGTAGGAGAATGAAAACGGAAAATGGAAGATGCAAGATGGGATTTTCGTTTGTAGGGGGTGGTGTGGTAGGGGCACTGACTGATAGTAACATCATTCAGCCGGAAATTAAGTTCTGCAGATTTATTGAAAGCGGATAGTAATGAGAGCTGAGCGACAGAGAATGAATGGCAAAAGTGATTGAAGAGAGATATCACAGTTAGAGAGAGAGGGCAAAGGAAAGCTTTAAAGCGAGCTGCTTTGAATTGAGATAAATTTGAAATTTGTGTATGCTTTGTGTGGGAGGTTAATAAAATGAAATGAAGAAATTAAAACAGTTCCATTTAAAAATATCTTATTCTCTAAAAGCCTTAACTGTGATTTCTGTGAAATGCTCAAAATTGCGCATGCAAATCAAATCACAGTCTAGCATTGTTATCACAATAAAAAATCACTATTCAGTGACTTTTGCTTTGAGCTGCACGACGCCATTTGTCAAATGCGTGTGAGCGACAAAGAGAGAGAAAGTCAGGAGCGCACCTTGGACATTTGTCAATTGCTTTTGTGTGATGCCACCAGCAAAGGCAGCAGCAGCAGCAGCATCCTTTTGTGCTCTATGCTTTGTTTGATGCTGAGCTTTGGCTATTGTCTGATTTTACACTCTCTCTCACACTCTCTTTGTTGTTGCTTGTGTTGCCTTAGTTGTCAGGGCGACAGTGTGCTAATTTAAATAATGAAATGCTTGAAGAGACGTCAAGAATATTAAGTAAATGCCAGTTGAATAGTTCTCTTAAGCTAATAAAGCTCAGCAATGCGGCGGTAGCACTGATTATTAAAATTGCACAAACAAACCAAAGTTTGGCTTTTTTTATTTCATCATATTTTTCTGTTTGTTACCTTTTGGCCATGTGGTAATAAAAAAAAAACCATGCAAAACGTTGCCGGAGAAAAACGCCAAAGAATTCTTTGGGTAGCTAACAAAATATTTAATTAAGCAAAAATATGTTGCAGCAAAATAAACACACAAACATGTGCAGCAAAATGTGCAGAAAAAAACTTTATTTTTTTTTGCACTTTTAACACATGGCAGAGAGAAAATTGAAGTAAACAAAACCACACACGCACACACATTCATACACACACAAGCTAACTGTAAAGCTTAAACTTCGATAAGCTTACTAAAAGCAGAATTACTAAAATCAACAGCAACAACAACAAAACTGTAAAATCAGGTAAGCAAAATATGCATGTGAGATTTAGTACAGGAATTTCTACACAAAGTCAGAAAGTCGAAAGTTTTTATTTGCTTTTGCATATTAACTTGTAAAACGTAAGTATGCATGTATGTGTGTATGTATTAAATCAAGCCGTTGCAATGCAGCACTTTAGATACCCTTAACCAAAGATGAATTATAATTGAATTCTATAGTCTCTTTTATTACTGCAGCTGCTTTGAAATCCTTTTATATGCACTTTTTTTTTTGTTGGTTTCACTTTAAAGTTAGAGAGTTTTACCGTTCACTGAAGCCACAAAAATTTTTGACAGACAATGCAGCAGCAATAGCTCAGTCGACGTCAAAGCTGCTTTGTTATTAAAATACACAACAGGAGTGAAAGAGAGTGTGTGTGTGTGTGTGTGTGTGTGGGTGAGAGCAAGACTTTGCACTTAATTACGCTCATTTGGCGCACGCACTTCATTTGTACAAGTTCAGTAGGAGTGCATGCATTTCCATGTGTGGGTGGCTGCGTGTGTTGGCAATTTATGCATATGAAATAATGTAAAAAGAAGTCTGTGTAAATAAACAGTAAAGTGCTGCCGGCGTTGAAATCATGCAAGCGAACATGCATACACCTAAGCAAACACAAACACACACACACACACATACACAGGCATGTGGAGAGAGTGAGTGAGCCTCAGCTCATAATGCAAGAGAAAAAGCAACAGCAGCAGCAGCAGCAACAGCAATAATAACAGGAAGTGCATTTGTTGTTGCCGCTGTTAAGAAATCTACGACGGCTGCTGTTGTTGTTGCTTCTTCGACTGCTGTAGTATGTTATCTTAGTTTATGTGCTTTTGCGTGTCTTGGTGTTGTTGTTTTTGTTGTTTGCTATTGCTGTTGCTGCCGCAGTTGTTGTTATTTGTCTGGCATAAGCATAAAAATGTCTGCCTGTTTTGAGGCGTATTCCAGCAGCAGCATCATCAGCAGCAAAAGCAGCTGTAATATGTGTTCCCCTCTTTTGCTTCTCTGCTAATTTGTCGCTCTCTTATTTAACTTTGGACACACACACACACACACAGAGTGCTAAGAGATGCGTTCTGAAGCAGTTGCGCCAATATGATCATTATTAGCATGTCAACAACAACAGCAACAAAATCACAACTTTCCACAAACAAAACAACACTGACAATGTTGACGACGGCAACATGAATCGATGCAGTGACAAAGCACTAACTAAACGAAGGGAAATAAGCAGAAGTTGTTGTCCACAGCACAGGTGTACAAATGCATACATACATAATGTACATACATACATACATATATGCAAATATGTAAGTAGCCTTCTCTCTTCCTCTCTTTATTGCTTTGTGTTCTCAGCTTGTTATCGCACCCACAAGACAGCTTGTAATCAAACAAACACCAAATGGCTGTGAGTTGGATGCTGATGATGTTGAAGCAACAGCATCCACACTGCAGGTGAAAAATATGCAGACAAACAGCTGCTATTTGTTGTTGTTCATGTTGTTGTTGTAGTAGAGTTGAAGTAAATGCAGCCTGCCGGAAAACCACTGATTATGATATGTCTGGTCTATAAAGTCTGCCAAGCAAGTGTCTCCCTGTAAACATACTATTTCTTTAAAATTTACATTTCGGCAGAAGCCTTCAGGGCAAAAATGTAAGTCAAAAGCCAAAGTCAAATTGTGTCAATTTTACAGTAAAGAAGCAGAAGGCATCAAATCACTTGCGCCTGTTTAGAGCTTTGGCATCAAGTAACTGTATCGTTGACATCGTCACTGCTGTCGCTGCCGCTGCTTGCGTCGCTGTTATGATTTTAAAATTAACAAAGCTTGACAACGGCGTGTGCTTCACTGCGAATCAAGTAGCTGTTGTTGTCGCTCTAGTGTTTTTGTTTTTGCAATGGCCCAACATGGCAACTCAACAATAATTTATAAGCTTTTAGTGCAATGGCAAAGTGACTACAACAACAACAGTAGCTAAGTTTTTGATTTGCCGCCAGCAGCATGCTGGAATATTTGTTGTTGTTGCTGCTGTTATTTCTCTACTTTTTCCAACCATTTATTTATTTATGTTGAATGTTTAATTTTTAATGTGCATGCAAGTTTCGCGAACGTTATGAGAACTAACCATGAAAGCTCGAGGGCGTCAGAGCAAGACAGAGCGGCAAAAGCAGCGGAAAGGGTTGCCTTAGAACTGTCAAGAGGAAGTGGGAGGAGGGGGAGCAGAAGAAGCTGGAAAAACTGTGTGAGCTTGAAGAGTTTTGTAAGCCTTTCGCACAACTTTTGCCACTTAAGCTTTTTGTAAGTAAAGGAGTAAGGGGTAATGTATGTGTGTTGTTGTTGTTGAGCAGCTAAATACTCGTACCTGGAGCTTATGATTCTAAAAAAAATCGCATTTGCTGAGCAGCTGATTTTTAGGTTATGGTAATAATTGTTAAGTCTAGTTTTAAAAAGCTTTTGACTTAAAATCCACTTGATTTACATACAAAATTTCACCAATAAAACTCAAATACTTTGCCAGCTTATACTTTGTATCTTTTCTTCTATTATTTGGCGTAGTTAAGGCCCGTATAATAAATACTATGTGCTGCAATATTCCCGACAGCGCAACAAAGTACTTGCTACTCCAAAACTTTGCTCCAACAAATCTGAGAGTGCAATAAAACTTTGCCCTGTATGTATGTGTGTGTGTGTGTGTGTGATTGTTGTTCTTGTTGTTGCAATGCAAAGTGTAAGAAAAAATGGTGTAAAGTGCGCATTGTTCTTCCTGTTCCTGTTCTACAGTGTTTGTCTTTTGTATTTGCTCGCGCGCCTCGCTTCTTGTTTGTTATTTGTTGTTGTTTGCGGAGGGAGAGAGCGGAGGGAGAGAGTGAGAGAGCGGAAGCTGCTCGGCTGCCAATTATTTAAATGCTGGTATTTACCTAACGACGCAACAACAAGAAGTACGGATGTGGGCCAAGACGCAAGAGATGCCTGAACACAGGAGCTCAGAAGCTGGGCGCATAAATCATTATCACATTTATGTAATATGCACAAGGAGTCGAGGACACACACACACACTTACACACAGACAGATAGACGGCAGGAGCCAACAAAAAATATTTGCCCAGGCTCGGGCCATAAAAACCGCAATAAACCAACGGGGATTATATGGCCATAATGTGGGGATTTTCATACCCAGCAAGGAAGGGGAGGAAAAACATGTAAGCAAGAGACAAAAATACATTTTTTATTGTCCCTTTTTGATTGCAACAAAATGCAAGAAATCAAAAAATCAAATAAATTATGCAAATACTTCTCTGTCTCAAAGATATTAATATGGAAAATACCCAAAACAACATAAGGATATATGTATATAGATTACAAAACGACCCTTCAGGCTCACACATTTGATTAGACAACAACAACAACAACAACAACAACAACAACAACAATATTAAAACCGCAGGCAGCCCGCGGGGCAACAAACAAAAACTCGAGAAATCAACTTTCAGGGGTTTGTTGTCGACCATTCAAGCATTTTCAATGTCAAATTTATGCCAGAGCACGCCACAGAAGTCTGGCAACACTGGCGTCAAGTCTACCCCCCTTACAAATATATAGTCTGAGTAGCTTTGCCGCCGCGCTAATGAGCCAAAACGCCCCAAGGTGCTGAAAATTGTGAAAATGCTCAGACAGCTATTCAGACATCATCTACTTTCTTAGGGTTCTCTCTCTCTCTTCTCCCACTCTTTATATGGTATTCCTTATGTTTTTTCGCACATTGTACGCATATTGTTAATTTGGCGCCGCCTTTGGGTTCGAATCCTGAATCGCACAGGGACCCGACTCCATCCAACCATCCACTCAAAATGTTTCTGATACCCTGTACCAAGGTGAAGTTGGTTGGGAGGGCTTAAAAATGAGTTAAAAGTAAGGTAAGGGATAAAACTTGGTATAGAATCTTTAAGAGCAAGAAATATATCACTTTTTCCGATTAAATCTTCCAGCTGTCCCATTGATCTCAGAACGTTTCAGAGCTAGAGATCTGAAACTTGGTAAACATTTTGTGTTTTTCTAGAACCTTTCCAGCCTAAAATAGGGTATTTACCAGTCGAGCAATCTCTTTCCTCAAGCAATCCCATCATTGGATTTATTCCCTCTCGTCTGTTGCTTTTCTTTAGCTATCGCTGTTGTTGAATTTTTTTGTTCTTGCGTTTTTGGGTTTTCCTTTGCGACTTTTGCAACTGTTAATTAAATTCGACAACCGCATATGTGTGTAGTCCTTCCCCACAACTCCCCTTGTTCCACACATTAATCACTGGTTTTTTCTTAGGTGTAAAGCGCACTTTATCAAGTTGAGAAATACAATATATGCATTGCGTTTTTTTTTTCACTATTTTCTGCAAATGGAAGGGCAAAAAGCGGCTGAAAGCAGATGCCGCAAAAAACGGTTCGCGTTTCTGTTAGCTTATCAATAATTTCATAAATGCTGGGCACTGGAAAAAACTACACTGAAATCCTTTTAAAGCTGCGCAGCCAGCATAAAAAACGCTCTAAGAGCCCCCCAAACAGTGGCCCTTTTATCCATAAATATGCGCGAGAGTAAAAAAAAAAAAAAACCAGAAAAGAAACCGTAGGAAAATAAAGGACAAACACACACACACACACACACATACATATACACACTCGTTGGGGACAGCGATCAATGTCATATGCTATATTTATATTTATGCTTTTCCTCTTTCCTCTTTTGCCTTTATATTTTTTTTTATCAACTCAATATAGTTTATATCTTTGTTTTCTATCTGTGTGTGCGTTATCTTTTGCGGCATTTTTCGCTTTTGTTGACCGAATATTGAAAAATTGCATTGGCATTGACCAAAAGGGTTAAGGCTTTTAAGAACTTCTTTCTATATATATATATATATACATTTATCTGTTTTCAGCTCTTTAGTTGATGGCCATAAACTTGTAAAGTGCTTTATCTCTCTTTCTTTCTCTCTCATGGCATATGCAAATATGATGCTGATGATGATGATGTAAGCGACAAGATTTGTGGCTTAAGCCAAGAAGTTGGCTTAGCCAGTTTCAAGTTACGTTAAGACCCGAAATCTGCATTACAATATGCCTTCCATTTGTCAAAACAAAGTTGGCGGGTTTGAATAATTACAGATAACGAGTTGAAAAAGTGAAAATAAAAAGAATATGAGACTTGAAAATGCTCTTGAATAAAGACATATAGATATATATTATTTCCCGCTTTTTTTTAACTAAAGTTTTTACATGTTCAATCTTCTTCCTATAATCATATTAAAAACCCCAACAAGCTGTTCATTTTGACAACCCACAAACAGATAAGAACCTATAAACTGATTAGGTTTGTCCTACCCTAACATTTTACACATAAATATATCAAAATATGACAGCTACAAAAAACCTTAACATCAAAGCAAAATAATAACTCAAATTAATCATATGCTTAATCTCTTAATTGTATTATATTTAGATTTTTAATTTGTTTATTTCGTAAGCCGATTTTGAAAAACACAAATTTCATAGTTCACACAGCGATAAGCTTTTCAAAAACTAACAAACCTGCAACAACAAATGTGTCTATTCATATTCATAATTTGTCAAATGTGTTTCCAGCAACAACTACAAAAAAAAGAGCTTAAATTAATTAGATTTGTCATTCCCATTGACATTTCGACAACTTTTCTATTAATTATTTTTGATAGATGTTGGAGAAGGGGGAACTGGAAATTGAAATTGTGAATGTGTCAGTTGTTGTGGCTGATTTATGGGCGTGACACAGTTTCCAGCAAAAGTGCTCCACATTTATTTTATTTATTTTACAACAACTACTTGCCAGACGTGATGTGAGATATTCCAAAAGATTTTTCAGAAACGTTTTGCTTACCTGCAAGTAGAGAAAAGAGAAAGAAATAGAGAGTTAGAATTATGTTTAAATCATTATAAAAACGAGTAGTGCATATTAAGTGGGGTAGTCCTGAAACATTGACTGTCGTTGGGAACTGTCGCATGTGCAGCATAAATGATTTTGAGTTTTACTGTATTTTTGGGATTTATGTTTCGTTCGCTTTTGACATCCCTGACAGATATGCATCTAACCCCTGGCTTTAGCTGCCCAGCTGCTCAATACAATTCCACAAAACAAAGACAGAGAGAGAGAAAGAGAGATCATTATCAAAAGGGCCAGAAAAACCAGAAGCAGCAAAAATGGAGGAGAAAAAAAATGCACACAGATGTCGTTTATTGAATATCGATTTACGCTGACTTCGTTAGAGAAATGAACGAAAAGAACGCATGTTAAATGTAAATATGAATAAATGAGCTGAAATGGAAAAACTTCTTCTTGCCAAGGAGGGGGAAGTTGAGTTTTGCTGTGACTCACAAACTGAAGTGAAGTTGAAGTTCAAGTTTGTTGCTTGGTTTCAATGTCACATGTTGCATGTCCTGCAATCGTTGTCGTCATCGTTCGTTTCGGGCCACTTCAAGCGCGAAACTCAACACTGAGCGACGACAATGCCGCCAGGGCTAAAAGATTTTTGCAAATGGATAAGGCCAGGACACAGTCAGAGCCAGAGCCAGAGCAGTCCCAGGCCTGAGACTCGTTTCGAAACTAAACCGAGGGAAGGCAGGAATGAAAAAAGGGCCGTCTACGTCGATGATTGATTTCATGGCAAAGTTGATTTCAATCAGCAAATGTTTATGCAGTTTTTTTTTCTTTTAGCCTTAGTCGCTTGGGGGTTTGCAAACTGACAAGAATTATGACACTATCCATATTTGGAGCCGTCTCTTGGGCTCTGTCCAAGCCGAAGCCTGTCGTTTAATTGCCAAAAGCGCATAATTAAGTAACGTACATTGAACCGCCAAGAAAATACAAAACCAAAAACCCAAAAAGTTAATAGGCTTTTAGGAACATGGTTCCATTGTTACAGAACAGAACAGAACAGAAGAAACTTAATCAAGAGCCATGAAATCGGCTTCAAATGAAAGAGAAAACCCAAGCAAGCAAGCAAAAAACATCATCAAAAACAAGAGCAATAAAAGCAATAAGCCATAAGCGAGAGAGGCCCACAAAGAAGAAAAAGAGCTTAAAAAATGATTTCACAAACCAAAAAAAATGCTTAGCAAAGTTATTATTGAGCCTGATGATGATACAAATTGCAGTCATTATAAGAGTAGGGAGTGAAGGAAAGGGAGAGAAAATAAAGTTAAAGTTGCATATGTGTTTATTATTATGTTATATGATATTGTGTTAGGCACAAAAGTGTACAGTGAGAGAAGTAATGAAGTAATGCGTTACGAGTAAGGTGAGAAAATAATTAAAGGAAGCTAAACACATTGTAATTATGACGAACAAAGAAAGTATAGGGGGAAGTAAGGCATGAAAAAGAATGAGGAAGGCAGGCAAGACAGAAGTGAGAGAGTAAGGCAGAAATATTTGTCAGTGTAGCCCATGGGCAAGGATAGCAATCTTGAATGTCCAGCCAAAGTGATTTAAGCAGCTCACACAACATTTAATAAACGTTGAAAGTAAATGTCATTAGAGAGGGAAGATTTTTGGGGTTGGGTTCTGGTTCAGGTTCGGGTCGGATGCGCCTTTCTGCGCTGACACTTGATGAGCTGTCATAACATTAGATCATGTCTGGGCAGCATGTGGAGGAGGCTGCAACAACACCAACAACAGCTCATTAGTTGTGAAAAACTGTTTGCTTATTATTATAAGCATAAAATGAGGAAGAGAAAAGGGAAAAGAAATGCTAAAGGGGACGTTTACTTTAACGGCTTCAACTAAAAATGCACTTTGAGTTAAACGAGAGAAAAGAAAGACAACAGCAACTGGGCGCTAATTGATTGATTGATTGATGGATTGAGTGTGCTATAGACGCCATATGCCAATGTCAAAGGTGTCAAAGAAAGTTGCTTTGTTGAAATATTTTTCTAAAATATTATACACAACATAGATTTTCTTTTAAGATTTTTATTTTTTCTCGCAGCTGTCATTGCTTTTAAGTGATTGGAGAGAAGAGTGGGGAGGGGAAAGAAAATTCGATGTGCTTAATGAAAGCGACACTTGACGGGGAGAAGATATTATTATTATTTTTCGTTGCTGCCTATTTGGTAGCCTGACTAATCAAAAAATTATGAGACGATTTGTTACACCAACTATTAAGTTCATTGCCAGCAGAAGTACTTATAAATATTTTTGGAGGGAAGTTTTGATGAGTGGGAAATGAAATGAGAAAAGAATAACTTGATTGAGATGTGGGCGCAAGCAAAACAACAGAAGTCAAATAATCTGAATTGAAAGAGAAACTGAGAATGTGTTAAATGAAAATGAACACAGTGAAAAAAAGTGGAACAGATTTGGGTAGAAGTTAAAAGAAAGTCATAAGAATGGCTCATGGATAATCTTTAGCTTAACACTTAATAATCTTTGACTAATAGTTCTTGTAAAAGCTCATTAAAGCTTTTGAATATAAGCTTTAAAAGCTTATTAAAGCTCTGAGTAAGCTTTCACTGAATACAATTAGCTTAATCGTTCGATTTATGTTTCTCTGTTGCAATAATCAATCAATTTTCAAAATCTTGTAAGCAATACTTCCCACACACTAAATTACTCAACTAAAAGTCCCAGTTGGATTAAAGTTTGTAATAAAAAACAGACCCAATATCTAGATAGTGAAGACAAGAGTCGCCACAAATGACTTCCGTTACAGACACAAATTATAATGTAAATCGATGCAACATGAACATGAAATATAATTGAATTGAAAATGTTGCTTGCCACACACGGCAGCAACAGCAGCAACAGCAGCAACTGACAGCCAACAACAACAGCAAAAAACCTCAACGAAGTAAAGGGCAAAATGCTAATAAATGCTAAAAAAAAAAAGGAGAACAAAAAGCGAACGAGCTGAAAAAAAGCTAAATAGAAGAAAGAAAACGCTAAACACAACATTGTGGCTCGTTTGGCCAATGACAACTTCAGAGAACGTCATGTAACATGTAACTGCACATCAAATATGGATGGATGTGCCAAGGGGGCAAGGGGGAGGAGTAGGTAAAGGGGGGGTAGAGTTGAGTGCATCTTGGCGGCGATATATCATCAAAGCGCAAAGGCAGCCAGCTCAAACCGAAAGATGTTGCTGCTGTAGTTGTAGTTGCCGGCAGCAGCAGCAACAGCAACAGAAGGAAAATCAATGCAATTTCTATTTGTAAATGACCAAAATGAGCAACACAGAAGAACGTTGTTGCTGATGTTGTTGTTGTTCTTGTCAGTCGGTTGCATACAATTTGAGAGGCAATACACAAGGCATAAATGTTGCCAGCCATGTTGCAGCCTTGCAAACAGAGACCACCTTTGAGCAATGCAGCAGCAATTGTTGTTGCTGTTGCTTGCTTGCATTTCTATTTATTTCACAATAATTAATAAACACATTGCACACAATTTATCAGTGGCAAGTTGTTGCCGTTGCCGTTGCTGTTGCAGCTGGCAAATCGATTAAGCTATCTTTGGACGCAGCTAAGTTGAGAGAAAACGAATTAAAACTAAAGGAACCCATCGAAACATGAACAACAACAACAACGAAAAAAAAAAAACAAAAACCATGTGAGGCAGCTTAATATGAAAAACGGGCGCCGGCTTTTGATGCATGTTGCTGCAGGGCAAAAAACTCGACTTGCCTTGGCTTGCCTTGCCACAATGTTGCTTGTTGCTCGTATTTGTTTTCCAATTTTTCTTTTTTTTGTGTTTTTGTGTTCTCTCGCTGCGAAAAAGAAGAAAAATTCAATTTAAAAATTATTGCTGCACTTGGCGCTGCGTTTGGTTGCAACATGTGCCCGGTGCCTGCCCCTAAACATGTTGATTATTTAGCAGCAACAACAACATGAAGCGAGCAATCTGCGCAAAGGCGTGCATGACAAGTGGACCAGGAGACGCACTGCACTGAGAGAATTCGGGGAGACTATCTTGTGCCTTCGCTAGTTACAGATTTGTTGATTTTTCTCAGTGATTACTGCCTTACGCAGCAACAGACAGCAACATGCAACAACTGACAACAACAGCAACATAATTTGTTGCCAGCAACATGGTCCGAAGTTTAATTTCGCATTTTGTGCATTTGGCATTTGGCTCATTTGCATTTTACTGTCAAATTAATCCAATTTAACACAAGCAGCAACATTCAGAGAGTTGCCTCTAAACGTTGTTCGTTGTTGTTGTTGTTGGGTTGTTAGGGCTTTTACGCAAAAGAAGAAGAAATGCATTTTGCTGCCAAAACGAACAACATAATTACCGTTAAGAATTGCGCGCACAACGAAAGAACATTTTAAGGAGTTGCTTGCGCTTCTTCTTCTTCTCCCCACACGACCCCTTAATTGCCCGTGCAAAATGTGTCCAGTGGGCAACCATTTGAGGCAAGAAGCTGCTGCTGCTGTTGCCGATGTTGCAGCTGCCCCGTGGCCAGGCGCACGATTTTTTCGCTCTCTTGTGCTGCAGCATTAGCAATATGGGAAACGAATCGTTGACCAGACGCGCCACTCAACATTGCGGCATGTGCAACATGTTGTTGTTGTTGTTGCTGCTGCTGCTGGTTGCTGCTACTTAGCTGCAGGAGATGACCGCACGTATCGATCGCATTCCGCGTTCCTAATTCGCCAGCATTTTGCACAGACTCTCAGCTGCTGCTGCTGCTGTCTTCTCTCTTTACCATATTCAGAAAGATAGCGCGCGAAACGCTCGAGACTGTCGCAAATCAGATACCACAGGGACAACAACAACAACAGCAACTAAGATAGCAAGGGGCAAGTGGGGCTGGAGGGGAAGCGGTGGCTAGAGAGGTTTAGCATATGCAGATGGGTTCAATTCTACGCAACACGTGAAATTATTTGCATATACTTCGGACAGCAGCAGCAACAACACTGACGGCAGCAACATTGTATCTACAAGATACAATATTAAATTCGCAAAACGAAACGAAATATGTTAAACGCGTGACTAATGTGAGAACGTTCCCAAAACGCAGATACATTTTGTTCGTTAGTGCCACAAGAGAACGAGAGACAAGACACAAACTTGATCAATGATCAGAGACCGCAACAGCAACAGCAACAGCAACAGCAACTGTTGTTGCTTGGCTAATTAGCTATGCAAACTATGAGATACACAGCAAAAGATACGCTACACAAAATCTTCTAGAGTTTTTCCACTTTTTTCGTTGCGGATTTCATGTTATTTGCAGAATGCCTGCAGCGTCATGCGTGTAATCCATGTGAGTTCGAGTTTCGAGTTTCGAGTTCGAAAAGAAAGTTTAACTCGATTTATATCCAATTAGCTGCCATTTTCGGCTGTCTCTCCTCTGTCCCCTGTTCTCTTCCTGCTGTGTGTGGGCGCCAAATTTGTGGCTAAGTGGCGGTTCACAAAACCGTTTTCAAACGAAACTCGAAGCTTTGCTTTTTGTGTTTTTTAAAGCCTGTAATTTAACTAAAGACCGATATTTGATGCCTTGTCTAAGTGGCCTTGTCTTTTTCTTTTCTCGAGCAAATCTCCTTCAAAACTGTTCGTTATATGGTTCAAATGCGTATGTGTGTGTGTGTGTGTGTGTGTGTGCCAACCCACAGGTATTTTTAGTGGCCATTATCAGCTAAATTAAGTTGCGTTTCCAAAGATTATCCACACTTAGTATACACTGTATTTAGAGCGTTGTCTAACTGCCGTTTATCGCATGCATTCATGCGTTTATTTCTTTCTTTTAATAAGTATTTAAAGTTCCGCTTTGCTTAACTGCCTTCTTTCTAGCTGTGGAATTTCGTGCTAAAGATTTTGCATCACCTTAATGATATATCAAACTAACGATTTAGCATGAAATCACGCTAAAAGTTAATGGTTATTCATTATACAAAGTTATTAGAGTGAAATCTTTTACTTTAATGGGTTTAATTTTAACTATTAGAGAATTATTTTGAGCAATTATTAAGCATGACTAAAATTGTTGGAAAAAGTTAAGAATGATTATAAGATCATCAAAAAATACGTTAATGAATTTATTTCATTTTATGAATACAACATACTAAACATAGAAGAATTTGAAATATTTCTATCGATAAAGAAAACTCTTCCCATGGCAAATTCTCCCAAATTAGCTACAGTTAATAAAATCTAATAGCTCTAATAAAAAGTTGCAGTTACATTCAGCTCTAAATAACATCCTGTCTTTTTAAAATAAGATCCTTAATCTACTTGCCTTTCATCTGTTACAGTTTTTTAATCGCTGCCTTTCACCAACTGCTGCTTCTCCAAGGAAAAACCCAAGCACCTGCCTGCTTGTTCAGGATATTTCCTCACAATACCATGACAACTTTTCCAAACACATTGTTTCAAAAAACAAGAGGAAAGAAAAACTATTGCCATTTATCAATCTATCTATCTATCGTATCTACCAGCACAAATTGTCTACCTAAAACTCTCTTGAAACATACCAAAAATGCCATTGTTGCTTTTCTTCTTCTTCTTCTTTTCTTCTTTTTTGTTGAACCTTTTCTTTTATTTTTCCGTCTCTCCATCTCTCTCTGTCCTTGTCTTTGTCGCCTTGTGTATGTGTTCTATTGTGTGTACTTTTTCGACTATTTGGTTTTTATTATTTTTGGTAAAATTTATGACTCGTTGCCGCCACAGTCTCGAATTTTAGCGTCTAGTGTCTGACAGAGAGACAGAGAGAGAGAGAGTGTGACCATGCCACATGTGTTGCATTCAACTCGAGAATGCGTTTCTTGTTTCTTCAGGTCTGACCATTGTTTGGGCATTCGTTTAGCGAGCTGCAGCTAATCGACAGACTCTTATTTTCTACCTACGCTTACATTTTGGGATAACTTAAGAAGACCGCACTCAAGAAACTCGAACCCGAATCCAAATAGAAAATTTCTACTCTATTTGGCGGCACAAATTGCCTTTGACCTTGTCTCTCTCGCTCTCTTTGTCTCTGGCCAAAAGGCAAACTCTATTGACGGCCATTTTGAAAGGTTTTTTTTTGGCCCTCCATTGAAATAATTTTGCCGCCTTTGCATTGTTGCTTCAATTAGGCAACATTTTGGTTGGGCGAAAAACTTTGCACATTAAATGTGCAAATGGAAATGGAAAATTGCTTCAACTGTTTGTCTGTTTTCAAGAGACTCTGAGACTCTGTGCTTTTTTTTTTTTTGGTAAAAAGAGATAATCATAAAAATTTAGCAGCATGAAAATTGTTAAATTTTATTAGCAAAGTTTTCGGTGTTTTAACAACAACAAATTTAATTTGTAACACTGGCCAACATCAAAAGCAGCTGCTTGAAAATAAATAAAAATGGTAATGAAGAGTGCTCAACTAAAAGTTACTCAGTATTCGAGAAGGATAAAATAGTAAGAAGAATCATTTAATAAGGATTAGGAATGTGCTGACGAAATATCCTTTCAATCCCGTTGTAGTTTGATTACAGGGCATATAACAAACATAATCATAAATACATACAAACGTATAAACGTTTAATATTCTCTTTTAGCCTCAACAACTTTCTGCTTCAACTGTTCGTTATTGCAACTGCGTATAGATTACTGCATGTGCGTGTGTGTTAGTGTGTGTGTGTGTGTGTGGGTTTTACCTGACTCTGTGTGGGATTATGCCTGCCAATGTGAAATTATACAACTTTGGCAACTTTGGCTTTTGTTTCTTTCCCTCTCTCTCTCTCTCTCTCTTTTGTGTGTATTTTTCGGTCTTTTCATTTTATTTGATTTTGTTTTTTTTTTTTGTTCTACGAAATTGTTGCTTATTGCTTTTGGACGCTGCGTTTAAGCCGCTGCTCTGCTTTTGGCCTTCATCTTCTTCCTCTATTTCGCTTAGTGAGTTATTGTTTGGATGCAGGTAAGCGTGAAAATTTTGCTAAGCCAACTTAATGCAACTTCTCTTATTTTTCTTGGGATCTGGCTGCTTCCTGCTGACCCCTACGCATTGTTTTGCCAGTTTTAATTTTCTCCTCTTTTGTTTTTTCGTTTTTCGAATACTGCGTACTTGCAGCGGGATGCTGCATGACCCTGTGCACCCTGTCTCTGTTTCCCGCTGCGTTAACAATTTATGCGGCATTCACATTTATCGCCAAGTTGTATCTGTATCTGCTGTTGTTGTCTCTACCTAATAGAGATATGAGTTGGAAGTTGAAGTTGAAACCAGGCTTTATTTAATTTATACATTAACCCCTTCGTCGTCGTCACACGATTTACATTGCATGTTGTCACGTCATTCTGTCAACAGTTGGCAACTTCAACTGTTGACCATGAATTATATACACACACACACACACACACACACACACACATCACACCTTGAGACACGCCCCAGGACAACACTTTTTTCTACTTCTTCGCTTTTCGTTTGATCATTTTTTTTTTTTTTTCTGTTACGCTACCGTGAGTAATTAAGCCGCATGCCTTAAAGCCTTCTTTAGCCCCCTTTTGAGCCAAGTGCTGCTGACGCAACTTTTTAGCGGCTCATTCCTAGATCCAATTAAAGCGCTATAAAAATCACTTAAGTGCCGCATTTGACAATCAACTTTAATAAAGAGCCCATGAATGGCATGAATGCGCCCCCTCCTCACCCCCGCCAGCAACCTCCCCGCTTTGCGCCTTGTGACTCAACCTTGACCCAAGCGTTGAGGAAAATGGCGTTGACAATAAATGGGCAACAGGATTCGGCGGGCTCTAAACATAGAGCAAAGTCATGCAGAAGAGGAAGAGGAGGAGAGAGAGAGAGAGGGGAGATACGACTACAAGCCAAAAGGGAAACAAGTTGCGATAACAACAGCAGCAGCAACAACAGCAACAACGACCAAATAAAAAGGGCGCAAAAAAATTATGAAAAATTAATTTCTGCCCGACGGCAGACTCTGAAGTTTTTTTTTCCTTCTCGTGATGTTATTGCTGTTCTTTTTTTTTGCGTTGTTGTTGTCTGTGGAGAGACAGACAGACACATGGAAAGTGATTCGCAGGGTCAGGAAAATTGTTGTTGTTATTGTGTGTGGATGTTTATGTGTGTGGAAAGTGAATCATGAAATGTTGCCAGATGACTTACAACTGTGTTTTAATAGTTTTATGCGCACTTTCAGAGTTGATTGAAATAACAAAGAAATGTTTTAGTAAATGAGATTTTCGCTTTTGCGAACTCTGAAGTTGTTATACAGATTGACTTTTGTGCTAAAAGGGTGATAAATAAATAATTGAACTTGAAGTTTTTTTTTTTTTGATAAATAAAGAAAAGTTGTTTTTTTGTGATTTTGTAAAAGTTATGATGATAAAATATCATAATTAATAACTTTTTATGTTTTTCTTTTCAGATTTATATTATTCTGTAGTTAAATAATTTCATATCTAGACTTTTACGCATAAACCGCCTTCATAAGCGTTTAATAAAAATTGTGCTCACATCATGCTTGAGTTTACCCTTAGTTTTTTTTTTTTTTTTGACATTGTCTTGCGATGGATGCGCTTTTGTCAGAATGTTTTACAATAAATTCCACTGTTGTGGTAACGATGACGATTGCCAACCACCACCAACATCAGCAATAGCAATAGCAACATCAGCAATAGCAACAGCAACAGCAACAGCAACAACAACAGTGGCAACTTAAGCTGCAGGCGTGTGCTCCCTTTCAGTAACCCCCTTCTTCCTCTACTTTCCCTCTTTCCGCTCTGGGAGTCTCTATCTATATATTGTATATGGGCGCATTCAGCGGCGCTGTTGTTGCCCTTTCGATTTGTTGGTCTGTCATCATGCCTCATCATTGTCAGCCGGCTGCCTGGACGCTTGCCTCCTTGCCACAACATCGACTACTTCACAACATCGTTTACGTTGTTGTCGTTTCGTCGTCGTCGTCAGCATGTGCAACATTTTCATCATCATTATTTTATGTTGCAGGAGGCAAAGAATTTACCTTTTACTCTTTCTGTGTTCTCTCTTCATGCTTCTTGTATTTATGCATTATTGAATATTGTTTATAAAGCGACATGTTGTTGCTACAGACAGCAATTGCTGCTGTTCTTGTTGTCGCGCAATTATGATTCCTTCTTTCGTTTTTGTTTACTTTTGCAGATGCCTGGGAATAATGTTTATGCTGCATAAAAATATTTACAATACTCCCGCAACGACAAACTGCAGCCAGCAACATCTGCAGCAGCAGCAACAGTTGCTGTTGCTGTTGAATTGAGCCATCAGATGCCGCGCCAATTGTCACCCATTTGGATGCCAAATCACAGCAAGTGCCAAACAAATGTCAGGTACGCCAAGCGATCAAACACGGATCGTTCTGATCGGGGATCAGTGTTGATCAACAACAAAAACAGTGTGAATCAATCCACAGACAGCTCTTCTTCTCCTGCTGCTGTGGCTGCAATCTTCAGACATTGATTTTTATTGACAGCTCACAGCGGTTTATTAATGATCGTGCTGGGTTGCAAGAAGAGCGCGAGCTGTGGCAAGCACAGAGATCCCAGCAAGAAGATTGAGACGGACGCCCAAACACGCGAGATGCCAACAACAACAACACACATCAATCTGTGAGCATCAATGTTGCCATGTCTGTCTGTCTGTCTGTCTGTCTCTCTGTCTTTGAGGATCACTCAGCTGTCCTGTTCGTAGGATCGTCATCATGCAAATTCTTTTGGAGCGCTCGCGCATGATTAATTAGCCGCACAAATTGCAGCTGCGTTCTGTAATTAATTTTATAAAATTTATGAAGCTGAAACCGAACTATGTTTAGATACATTTTGTAGTCGCTGCACGTAACAACTTTGCGACTCTTGCCGCACTGCTGAATGCCTAATTAGGCACAAGCGTATAAACGCATAAACGCAATAATCGATCAGACAATTTATACAAAATCATGCTGAATCAATTAGTAATCGTAAGCAAAAAAGCAGACTTGAATGCTCTCAGATCATCTCAAGATCTTTTAAAGAGATTAAACACAGTAAGAAATTGATGATACGATTTAATAACTCAAGGTTTTTTGGATATGGAAATTAATAATATCTCATGTGGAATTTTTTGATTAATGTGCAGAATATCAGAAGTATTTTAATACTGTAAAATATTTTTGTGAGTTTCCTAGCTACTAAATAATGTATTTAATGCATTACTTCATGTTAATGAATTTTTTAGTGAACTTTTATTGATTTTCTTTACAAATTCGACTCAATTCTTTCTTACAGTGCACCTTGGCTCTAGGCCTGTTGCATGACTTGACATTTTAACAAGAGAAAGAGATGTCTGAAAACAATTTCGTAGAATCTGAATTTAAAAAGACATGCCGCCATCATCATTTGCATGGGCGTCAGACATAGCAACAAAAAAAAAGAGAAAAAGAAATAATTTCCCACAAGGTGCGTCACTAATTAAATATTTGCTTGGTGCCACACCCGGCTAACCCAGTTCTAGTTGCAAGCTCCTAGCGGGTTCCAAGCGGTTCTGATTTCGATTGCAATGTTTGTCTTAGCCGAAAAGAAAACAAAAAAGAACGTATGTAAACAATGCCATAACGCAACTCTCTAAACAAACGTCGGGGCGCTGTAATTTGAGCCTAGCAATAACAAAAAAAATAAATAAAACACACTAAAAACAAAAGGAGAAGAAAATGAAAAAGAACGTTTGCTGTCAGTCAAGTTGGTTCAGCTCTTAAAATGTAAATAATGCTAAAAAAGAGAGGAATGAAAAAAAGAAATATAAGAAATGCCAAAGAGACGGCGACAAGTGACGCCTTATCTTAAATGCATGCCTCTTTGAGAGTTGCCCCTGCCCCCCTGCCCCGTATCTCCAAACTCGTAGCAAAGTGTCGCAGCACTCTGAAAGTGATTGGCCTATCGCATTTCTCTCCCCATTTGCCACACAGCCAAAAGTGCAATAAATTAAGTACTTATACCGAAGAAAACCAGCTTGGCGAAAAAAAATAAATAGAAATACTGCCATATGACAGCGAGAGACTTTATAGAGAGAAGCCAATCGCGCTATAGACAACTAAAACTAATGAATTTGATGACAAAACTCGTTGAATTCAAAGCTACCACAGTTTTTCTATTCACTTTTCACGTGGGTTGTCCTTAACTTTGCTTCTAGCTATAAAGAATTTCGTTAGGTTAGGCGAGAAAGATTGAAAAGACAGCTATAAAACTTGTTCGTTAGATCAATTTCTTATGATGGTTATATTTTTAGAGAGGAGAAGATATTTATGGAGATTTTTAAGTGTGCTATAAATATTAAATATATTATTAAAGCGGCCTTAAATTGTAATTATGCATATTAAATGAATTTAAGAGAGAAAATATGGAGAAAACTTATAAATAAAATTTGTATCTTATTTAAATATGCTAAAAATAAAATGATATTTTTTTATGATTCAATAAAGAAAGCGTTTTTAGAAAAATCTTACGTCTTCAAAACAATTTCTTTAGTTTCATCAACTTTTAAAATAAACATTCCTCAGTTCATTCATTCATTCATTCCTCAACAATCTTTCAAGCCCTTTTTCCATTTAATTTGCCTCACTTCAATTCAAATGAAATCCAAATCCCATTGCAGTTAGGCATAGTTAAATATTCCCTTTTATAGCAACAACAGAAACATTTCGTATGCAATAAGTAAAGTATTTTTCTGTAATGTTTATGGTTAATGCGATGGCAGCGCAATATCAATATCGAGAATTCAAGTTCTTAACATATTTCAGTGTCTTATCAGGCGGCGGCAAATGAGTCGAAGAGTCCAAGACGAGAGTCACAGAGTCGAGAGTCACTCTGTGGGCAACATGTTGCAAGATTGGACATTGTAGGTTGTTGTTGTTGTTGTTGTTGTTGTTGCCTGGGTTGACAGTCATTTAGATTTATGGCTGATTGTCTGCGTGGCAGCCAGCGTCTGTTTATAGTTTGCTGTTGTTGTTGTGTACTTGTTGTTGTGCCGTTTTAGCCTTATTTGCACGCAGCGCAGTCCAATTTTGCATGTTGCTGCTGCTGCTGCTGCTGTTGCTATTGCTATTGCCGTTGAAACGTTGCCCGTTGGACCGTTGATGGTTGTCGTTGCCTGTGTCGTTGTCGCTTACGCAGGTGACTACAAGAAAGCAGCGCCCAGAGCCACAGCCACAGAGCTCAGAGCCAAAGCGGCAAACTTGTTTAGCAACATGGCCAATTTGCATGTGTCGCACTCGACGAGGCGGAAGGAGTCACAAGTACACAGTGAGAAATGGTTGGGCGTTTGAATTTGAAGGCATTAGATATTGAACTAGGAATATTTTGGTTATTTTAAGGTCTTAACTAAATATTTTCATACTTTTGTTGATGGATTTAATAAGGAAAAATATAAATGTGTGAGGTAAGTATTAAATAATACTAAAACATGTTCACAATTTCAAAATTGAAAAAAGAATTTATAAAAGCTCTTAACATTTTCATTCTTTTGTTGATGGATTTGATAAGGGAAAAATAAATGTATGAGGTAAGTATTAAATAAATACTAAAACAATTTCATAAATTCATAATTGATTGAAAAACATATACAAAATGCTAAAAGTGTTATTAATAATTTAATATATTTTTTTTATAATGAACAATTTTATTTATTATATTAATCAGCCTATCCAAATTTTATTAAAGACTGGAGTAAGTGAATTTATTAAAGTTTTATTTTGTAAAGTGCATATAAATACTAGAAATAGCACTAGAGAAAAAGATGGAAGCGGAGAGTTTGATAGAGAGAGAGGGGAAGGGGAGTGCTGGGTATTTTTTTTGGGCGGTCTAAAACGCCACAGGTCTTCGTCATTGGCAGTACGTATTAGATATTAGATATCAGAAATGCGATAAACGTTGAATGGGCCGCAAAGCATTTTATTGATTTAAATGCCAGCGCATCGACTTGCAACGAATCGCCTTGCAACGAATCGAATCGAAACGAATCGAATCGACTTGTGGCATCCACAAAATCGCACAGTTTATGCTAAAGTCTGGGAAAAGAGATTAGGATTAAGCCGTTTGTCAACTTGTCATAATTGCAGACTCGCGATGGCGGCGGCGGCGCCGTCGATCGGCTTGTTAGCAAATTATAAACAATTTTTTGTTGTTGTTGTTGTTGTTGTGGTTGTTGTTTGGCGACGTGCCTGAACGCCAACGTTGGCGACGCTGTGGAACGTTGCACGCTGCACGTTCACAACGTGGACACAAACGATGACTCAAGGCAATTCTTTTGCATACACACACACACACACACACACAGACATTTTTTCGTAATTTTCTGTTGCAAGCTTTTGCGCGTAGGCAGCTCGCCACAAATCCAAATCTCAACTTGCAACCGGCAAAACGCCGCCGGCAGCTGCCAACTCCCAAACTGCAAACTGCAAACTTCAAGCTAGAAATTCACAAACTGCGAAAACTGTAAACTACGAAATCCAAACTCTCAACTTCATCAAGTGCAAATATGCAAATCTCAGCTTGCAACGCTTTGGTTGCAACCTGGTCAGAGCCTGGTCTTGGCCAAATGCCTTGTCAACAGTGGGGGAAACCTACTCAAAAGCCGCAAATCAACCTGCCAGTTTGAATATATTTTAAAGTATCCAGTTTAAAGTTTGTTGGCTTGTGGGAATTTAGCTGGAAAATATATTAGATCTGTTATCTATGTACTTGATTCCAGCTAAATGCTTGCAATATCTTATCGTAGCTATTAATAAATGAGATTTTACATTTAAATTTCTAACTTGTTAGCTTGACTAAATTCAAGCCAAATATTAGTTACAACTGCCAATGTTTTTGCCATGAAGTTTGCTCTTTGATTATAGCTCAGCTGTGGAAATCTAGCTGCCACATCACCTTTCAACTTTTCCATGCAGCATCGGAAAAGAGAAAAAATCGCTTCGAGCTGCCGTAGCAGTAATTTTTGAAGTACGAGCAACGCCTTCAACTCAAAAAAAAAAACAAAAACAAAAAAAAAAAAAAAAATGAATAGTATGAAGTATGAAAAACCCATTTTCGTTGCATGCAAAAATGTGGCAGACAACAACGGCAACATTTGGGCAGTCGAAAAAAAGGAAAGACTAACTGCTGCAAGTTTGCATTTAACGCGGCTGCCAGGCTTAATTTTTTCCTTACATTTTTTTTTCTTTTTCTTTTTCTTTTTTTAATATCGCGCTGCTCAAGCACAAATAACAGAGAGAAAGAGACATGAAAAAAACCCACGGCTATGTAAAGCAACAACAACAACAGCAACTACAACAAAAGGCAACTCGTTGCATTTTCCACACACACACACAAACACACATATATAGAGTTGCCACACTAAGTCGCAAGTCCATGTCCAGAATCACGTCCATGTCCAGGAAGCAAAACTCTTTTGCGTATTTGCGTAGGCAAAACTTGGCGCTTGTCTGCGCTTCACAGAAGACTCCGGAGACCGGAGACCGGACACTGGAACGGAAAGGGGGGGAAGAGATAGAGAGAGAGAGAGACTAGAATTGAGTCTCAGCCTGTTCGCTAGTTGGTTTTTCATAATTAATTATTATTTAGCTGGAAAGTACGCCTGGCAGATCAAATAACTCAACTCACGACACACAAACAAAAAATGCAAAAGCTTAATTAAAAAATTTGTAGAAAAAATATCAATTAGTAGCTGTTAGGCCATGACCGAAGACTAAATACGCTTAAGGAACGAGTTTTTTATGACTTTTGGTTAACATCAAATGGATTAAAACTAGAGTCTTTATGATTAGTAGTAGTTTTACTTAAAAGTTTTTTTGGAGTCAATTTCTTGGAAAGTGAATAAATAGTTAAAGTTGCTGCTTTATAATTTTTAGGAAACCTAAATAATTTATCTACCTACTGCTCCTTTTGATTATAAAAACCCTCAACTACCAACTTAGAAAGGTTATAACTTCCAGCTACGAACTCTCCTTCTTTTTCCCATGCAACAGCAGCCGATATGGAGATTGTAAGAATGCAGTTAAGCAATTATGTGATTGTTGTAATAACATGTTGCAGCAGCACTTGACTTCATTTACATGCCACCAAAGGGTGCCCCTTCCAAACACACAACAACAAAGATCGACCCAAAAAAAAAAAAACTCCAAAAAGAAACCCAAAACCATATCCAAACTACTACCAACTGCTACTTAGCCCAATTTCGCATAATGCACATGAGTGCCTGCCTTGTTCCCCTACAAGCCCCTACCAACGACTACTACAGTTACAACATTCTCTCTGTCTCTCTCTTTCTGTAAATTACAAAAGAGCCAACGGGCAACGTTCGAAAAATTGAGCCGCAGCAATTGTAACACTTTTTTTTGTTGTGCTTGCCTCTCCAACGAAAATCTAAACTAGGCAATAAAAAAAATAAAAGAAATAGCAACAAAAAATTGCTCATGAAATTCCCTCGAGACAAACTGCACGCCAGGCTGCAGCCAGCTTCCCCCTTTGCCCCCTCACTCTTAACTACGTCTCAGCGTTTAGCTTGAGAGCTATTTGTAGCCGTTGAGATTCTTGTGAAAAGTGCAGCTAGCTGGCTAGCAGGAAAAACGCTCCCCAGAGTAACATTACAAGCAATTTTTTCTGAGCAGAGTTGTCGCTGTAACGCAGCACTGAGAACAATTATTGGGCTCATTTCACTAAATTTGCTCCGATAGAAAAAAAGAGTTTTCAAAAAATTACATTGAAATATTAATAAAAAATAATAATAACAGAAAATCAAATATTTATCAACAAACTATTTAATTTTTAACAGTGCACCTTCTGTTCTCAGTGTCAACCCTTGATTGTAAGCATGTTGAGGGCGTTTAGCAGCAGATAATTTTTATGAC
Source organism: Scaptomyza hsui (assembly GCA_018152825.1). Lineage (NCBI taxonomy): Eukaryota > Metazoa > Arthropoda > Insecta > Diptera > Drosophilidae > Scaptomyza > Scaptomyza hsui. The sequence goes on from JAECXO010000269.1 coordinate 2,810,743, forward strand.
CCGCCGTTGCTGAGAGTTGTTGTTGTTGCCACAAGCAGCCAACGATTGACCCACCACCCACCAATTGGACACAGCACCACCCTGCAACACCCTGCACCCAGTATGAGCTGCCGTGTGAGATAATTTTATACAATTTATTATCAACGTGCGTCGCGTGCAACACTTGCCACATGGCCACACTCGGCTCATCACAGTTCTTCCTTCTCTCTTCATGTTGGTTGTTGTTGCGTGTTAAATGTTTTCACGTGGCACACACAATCGTTATATCTGGCATTCAAAATCCCGTATTCGGTATTGCGTGCAATAGTTGCTTGTTGCATTAAAAAGCGTTTAATAAGCATTAGATTACACACACACTCTCTCTACACTATTTGATCTAATACTTAAAAGTTGCTCTTTCGACCGGGTTAAGGGTTAGCCAAGTTATCGCTTACTTAATGTCCAAACAGTTGCGCCAATTTAACGCATTCAGCTTAAAAGTCAGATATGTTTATGCCCCAAGCATAACTGATTTGACTTTCGGATTTTGAGCTTATCAGCAGCGAAGGTTTTTAAATTGTTCAAAGTTAAGGGTAAGAATAAGACTTGAGAAGGAGAAAAAAAATTAATAATTTATTTACAGCAGAAATTCGATTTTTAGAAATCAAATAAAGTAAATATATAATTCTAACCTTTCCTTTATAATCTGTAGCTTTTTATCGACATAAAGATAATTTAATATTTTTTAGCTTCTTAAAAATCTTTTTTCTACAAAAACAGGCTCAGAAACTATAGAAACACTAGCCTTAGTCTAGGCTAGTTTCAATATGTTTCCATATTACTTTCAAGACTCTTGCCATCTTTTGCTGGCATAATTTGAGTTAATTAACTTGCGGCATGTGAAGTTGCACATTTTCCTTTTGACCAACCGCAACAAATGATAGCACAGACTCGGAATAATAATCGACTACCAGACAGGCCGACTATGTCTTTATCTATGCCACATATACACACTAACAAACATATATGGTTATATGTGCCTGTGCAGCTTTTGAAATTTCTGAAAACTAAAATCTAAAAAACTAAACCGCAAAAACCACACAAAGGCCTCAAAATCGTTTTCCATTTTTGTATTTTATTATTCTGCTTGTATATTTTTTTTTCCTGTTTTTTATTAAGTATGTTTGGCTTTTGATGTAATTGACCAAGACGAAAACGGACTGAATCTAAGGCGAACGTAATCAGTTTTATGATTATTTTGTGCGCTGATTGTGGGACAATTTAATTGCTTCTCTGTCTTGAAATAAAAACAGATTTGTAAACAAATGTGTTCTATACAGAAATCGGAGTTGATTTTGTAATGTATTTTTATTACTTACTAAGAAACAAATATGGGTACGGAGAAAAATTCTGTTTATTTGTCATTTGATCTAGAGGATTTCTAAGTCATTATTAACTAATCCAACTAAGAGAGAAAATTCGAATTATGAATTATGTTCTAGTGTCGTGTGTGGGTCTATAAAACGGCATTAAAATCCATTAGTGAATGCGGCACATAAATAAAAACCACACAGCCTTAATTTTCACTGCTCCAGTTGGCCAAAAATAGCCAAGAGAGAGAAAATGGGAAACAAATGACGCTAATAAATATCCAGAAAGAGCTAGGATTTGTAGATCGGGGAAGAGAAGGGTAGGGGAGCATTAGAGAGCGGAAATGGAGTATTGCCCTTCAAAAATATGAATGTGTATGCAATATGTTGCACTGTTGCACTATGGCCAGACTTACCCTTGAGCGCGGCAACTTGTGTTAATCCATTAAATCCAGCTAGTAGTGGAAGCAGCAGCAACATGCCCCACGAGTGACGCATCATGGCGATGCTCTTTTCTAATTTTAGTTGCAACGCTGCGGCGACATTTGGATTGTTTCTTTTGTGTCGCCGTTTGATGTCGCTTTTATTTAGAATTTCTTTTCGAATTTTCTTGGCACGCATTTCACATAAATGCATTTTGTCAGGTTTTGTTTTATCTCTTTCGTTTCGTTTTTTAATTACTCAAATTCTCACTTTTTCACTTTTCAAATGCACTTTTTCACTAGATTTTCGTGTGGCACACTTTTAAAATATTTTTTTTTTCGAATTTATGAATCCTAAGACATGGCGCTCTAACCGGAAACCGGAACCCGCGGACAGCCAATGACGTTGCGACGCTGTTGTTGTTGTTGCTTACGCACGAAACACAAGTCGCGGCCGAAGTGCGACCGAATCTTTAGCCGTGTCTAACATGCGAATTCCTTTCCGAACGACGACGAACGTAAAATACGCGCACACGAACCGCTCGCACAACCGTTGCGACCGAGTACCAGCAGCAAATTGAATCCATCCAGCAACATGTTTAACGTTTACCCTGTTAAGCTAGCAGCGCACACAATCCACACACACACATAGGGTCCACACAATGCGTGTTGCTGTGCTTTGCTCTGTTAAATGTTCGGTGTGTGCTCTTCTAACACATGGTTTTGTGCTGTTAAAACTTGTTGCATGCTGTGGATGCTAACTGTTGAGGTCTTCAGTGGCTTTGTTTACAATTGCTAAATTTGTTTTGTTCCATTTGCCGCTTGTTTCGGTTACTAGAGAGTGAAATGTTGCGATACATGTTTTGCCATGTTGCGAATGTTGTTAGTTTGCAACATTAGCTGTTTGCAAATTTAATTCATATTTATGTTAATGAATTGGCCTATATATATCAGATTTTGTCGTTCGTGTCACTTTTTATGACTGTCGTAAACAATAAAAACATGCTCTAGTAATTTTTAATAACTAGCTGACTAATTAATCTTTACTGCAAACGATGTCATTGAAAATTGAATAGAAAAACCTTTAACGGAATATTTTGAATATAATAAGCTACAAATTTATATATTGATAGAAAAATCCATTTATTCACACCTTCTTTTCATTATATACTTCGTATTTTATTTTAATTTTGGTTGAGTGCTTTCTTTGTCTAACGATATCTAAACTCATTAAAGTGCTGATTGTGGAATGTTCTCTTTAAAAGTCATTCTATTGTTCGATCTTCAGGTTTGATGTTCGCTCATTGGCAACATGTTGCCTTTCCATCAGTTTGTTCTTGGCGTCTATTCAAATCTCAGGTCGAGAGCCCCCAACTCCAGCCACACACTTTATTTAAGGCCTGGTTGACCATTTGCTATCTAATCTGAACGAGTGCCGCACTCGCTCTCCAGCTGTTAGCTCATCCATTTCCCAAACTGCAATAAACGCCACAGACACAACAACAAACTTCTAGAGCATTTCCAACAACAACAGCAAGAACACCATTTGGGGTCATCTCGTATCCATATCGGGGCAATAGGCGACGCCTCGGCGTCCGTTAGAAGCCGCTAATGAATTTCGAAATAGAAAAAAAGAGTCAAAATCAATTGAATGGACACAAGATATTGTATTAATTTATCAAAATGGAATAGTGCACATATCCCAAAAACGAGGCTTTTTATAAATCGCTGCCTAATTTCCCAACGTTTGTTAAATAATCAATAACTTCTTTCCTTCTCCCTCTGTCTCAGGTAGTTATTGGCTTGGAGTGTGAACTTTGCTCATTAATGCAGTTCAGATACAGATACATTTGGTATACCAAGTGTAAAATAAAGGTGTGTATCTTTTTATGGAAAATTGTGCGTGCATTCACAAGATACAGGCCTAAAAGGCAGTCAGCCTGATAGTCAAGGCAGGTGTTGCTATCGTACTACTTCTCTTCTTCTTCTCCTTCAACAATGCGCATTGTCTTTCCCGAAAAAAAGGTCGAAGTGCATTCAATGCATGTTGCCCGAAAATAAAAGCAGGTAGAAAACATATATAGAATGTTGTACGCATGCAGGTAAACCATATTTCAAATGCTGATAATTGGCCAATTTACAACGACTCGCTAAGGAACTCGAATTTTATGTGGCTTTGTTGCTGCGCTTCAGCAATAATGAAGTTTGGCAACGTCGCACTGTTTTTTGATTATTTATTAATCTATACCTTCGCTTAGTTTACTTTTAGTCCTTACCCAACAAACTCCCGCTCTGTTGGCACACTTCACTCACTGCTGAAGTTTGGCAACATTGCCGGATTTACGTCTTTTTGGCAAAATATTGTCATGGCTTAAGGCTCCGAGTTTGTCGCCATTTATATGTTTAAATGTTTGTTGTTAGCCGTAACTTGTCATTGTTGCCTGACTGACTGAATGTCTCTGTTTATCTGTCATTCTCTCTATCTCTTTCTCCCCCTTTCGCTCTCCCTCCCACTCAGTTGATCCGTCTGTCATCTGTCTGCTGTGTGACTGGGCCCTAAGCCCATGTTAATGACATGTAAGTTGCGTCTCAATTGCGGATTTGCTTAGCTTACTTTTGCCTCACGATATAATAAAATGACATTTGGATTGCCACAACAGACAAAGTTCAATTCGTGTGCTCGAGTAATGAATATTTTGTACACGTATTTATTCGTTAAGGAGTGCATCAGCACTAAAAGATGACTTTTACTTTCGTAATTAATTTATGATGCCAGGCTAATTTGCCAATCAAAAACACTGAAAAGGCGTTAATGACAGCTGCGGGCGGTCCTCACTTATTTTTTGTGGTTATATTAACTTTGTCAGGCGGTTTGTGAAGCTTAAGAATCTTGAAGTTCTTGAAAATAAGGTATACAATTATTTTTTAATATCAATTTTAAGTTGTATTTTTAAAAAAGTATTTTCCAAAAGAGTATATAAATTGAAAGTTAAATAACTTTAGCTTACCCCTCTTCAATTTTAATCGGAGGCGAAGAATCTGCTGTAAATTTTCGCCGCCAATGATCAAAAAGAAACTGGCTCAAGTGGATTAACCCTTGAGAGTTGCCTGAAAAGTGTTTCCGCATTTGCCACAAGCTGGGCCGACATTTGGTTAAATTTGCGCACATTTCGGTTGTGGTGGCTCCAAAGTCAACAAATTACTCGTACTACGCACACACACACAAACAAACACACACACTCGAGATAATTGAAATTAGCGACTGTGACAGCCTGATTGCCTTCGCAGATCTCCCTGCTAAAAAAAAAAAACCTGAACATGAACCTACCGAGACTTAGCCACAAATCTCCACAACTCTCAGCTCGATGCTGGCCGCCCACTCGACTGAGAAACCCAAAAGCCAAACCCAAATTGAGTGGGTTTTGGGCTTGTTGGACAGAGAGACCAAGGCACAACACACATGTGTGTAAAGAGGAACTTGAGGATAAGTCGAAGAAATCTTGTCTGGGATGTGCGTAGAGGAAGAAGAAGAAGAGCGCATGCTCATCTAACTCCACAGTTGAGATTGTATAATGTGTGTATTGGAGGGATATGATAATGAGCAGGAAATGAGTTGAGTGTGAAATTTATGTACACAGGAGTGTTTTGACTTATTCCATGTCTTGTTTGTCTGTTGCCTGTTCTGTGTCTACTATGTGGCAACCCCTTTTCGACTTCTTTGGCCAAAACATGACTGATGGTTATAATTAAATTTTGGGTTGTTAGCTTGTCTCCCTGTCTATCTGTGCGTTTGATAATGAATTATGCGTAAATTATGTACACTCAATGCATATCCGAGCAAGGAAAACAAATCGTGTTTTGATTGACTAAGACAAGCAATTCTTAACTTTGGCGCATAACTCATTCAAAAATATATAAATTAAAATAAAGTCATTTTTTAAAAGGACTGTCACAATAACAATAATACATTATTTTTGGGTGCCTTTTGCGCAATTTAAATAAATTTAATAAGAAAGTTTGTCTAAGTTTATTTATTTGCTTTTGCTTTATTTGTTTTTAAAAAAGCGGAATCAGTTTCTTTTCCGTCTGACGCATTTATTTATTCTATATGCCCTGCGTGTAGCAATAAAATATTCAATAAACAATGAAGTGCTTTATACAATTATCAAAAGTATATATTTATTTACAAAAGAATTGAGTTGTGTGCATAGAAATCCAATACGAGGCATAATTCAAGCCCGCTGCGCAGTAAACAAGCACAAAAAACAAACAAACAGACAGCAAAACAAGCATAAAAAATGTTTAAACAAATAACAGCGAAAATGATACGAAAAAAAAATTGAGAAAATTAAAATTTCGTAATCCAAATGTCACACAATTGAAATATGTAATTAATTATACAGCACATACAACATAAATGTATCTAGATACATTACATACATATATCTAGATAGACATATATGGATATGGGTTGCATTTAATGCCGCCTGCTGTTTATTTGGTGCTACCACAAAAAACAACAAAACTTCGATACAAATCTACAAAACTATTTGCCACAACGGCCAAAGGGGGGGTGGTGGGAGGTAGGGGCAGGGGGTCAGGGGTAGGCGTGTGGACCGCCAGCAGCTGTGCAGCTCCATAAAAGTTTTGGCGGCCTTTTGTTTTGTTGCTGTTGCTCATATTTCGGTTTTAATGAATCCACACTCTATGATTATCTTGATTTCGAAACATTTTGAGCTGTGTGTGTTTTTTGAAAGAAAAAATAAACGCCCACACGCACACTGAATAAATTGTATGAATGAATTTGAATGCGATGCGTTATCAAATGCGCCGTCGGTGGTCGTTGACTACCGAAAAATATATTAATTAAATGCCATAAAGCGCACAAATACACAAAATATTGATAAATAGTTATCAACAGTATTCAATTAAAAGGCCCATGAAATTTTGTAACAAATACGAGCGCATAATTTATGGAACTATTTTAAATTATTAGTCTTCAATATGACCATTAATTATGAATACTTATAGGAGGAGTTTGTTTAAGCTTAAACACAGTTAATAAATTTAGGTTTTAATAGGCACTAAAATTTATATACTTAAGTACAGGGCATCTTCAAGTCTATCACTTAGCACATATACATAATATGCATATCCAGTTGACCTAGTGTAAATATTTATGTTTAATTATGCAACATAATACGTGTTTAGTTTAAACTAATACATTGTTTTTGCCTTATTGAAATCATGATCTTTTCTGCGCTTAATTTATGAATATTTAAGCTGCATTTTTATTTGCAAACATTTATAATTTAATTGACATTTAATTGCATTAGTTTAATAGGATTTTAAATTTAATTTTCAGTGTTTATGAACTTTAATTTTTATTGCCAAGGGAAGATTCCAAAGGGATTTAATCAGTGTAATTAAATTTTGTTCATGTAATCCGTAGAACCATCTGCTACTGATGTGCCACACAGAGGAATAGATCAATTCATTGCATTAAATGCATTTTGAGAAAATGATAATCACTTAATACCCCTCCGAACCTAGCTAATGATACAGGGGTTATAGAAGAAGAACAAGATAAAGAAGCGTAGCCAACAATTTAACAACCATCTATCATTAAATAATTTGTTAAATTTGTAACTAAAAGCGCCACGCAGCCACAATTATTGAGAGCTGGCCCTTGAGGCAGCACGGTCTAAACACGGTCTGGATCTGGAAATAGGGTATAAGGGAATGGTATATGGGTCTGAGTCTGAGGCTCAAAACGAATGTGAGACTGAAGCGTTTTTTAATTAGTTGTGCAGTCGATAAAAAACATGCGCTGAAAACTGAAGCGAGCGAAACGAACCGAAGCGAAACAAACACACAAAAAGAGAGACCTGCAAAACAACACAAAGAGCAGGGAGAAAAAGCAGAAAAAAAATTATGAACTGGCAAAAAGATTCGCACGCAGCAAAAAAGATTCACATCCACACATCGAGATCGGCTTTGGCTTCGGTTTGATGGCCTGTACGTGATCGGTTCATAAAACTAAAAGCACCCATAAACTGATAATTTGAGAATTTATAAATTTAAAACGCAGACGACTCAGGCGCATTATGGGTCTTTGGAATACGTCGATTCCGATCCCGATCCCGAACTCAAACCCGATCGAACTTGCGATCGAATTGGCAGACAGGAAGCGATGATGTTTCGTAATGATGATGATGATTAGCTCGAGGGTGGAACTTACCAAACAGTGTGTATGTGTGTGTGTGTGTGCGTGGTGTGTGTCAGGCAATTAGACAGACAGACTGACTGTCAGACGGTTGAGGTTGTTAGAGACTTCCAAGAAGTGAGGCATGCTTCAAAAAGAAGCTTAGGAGAGTTCATGCGTAAAAAAAAACCATAATATTGTAGGGGTAATAATGTCAAGGATCAGGTTAAAGTTGCTGTGACATGAGCTTTAGTTTTAAAAGATGAGCTCTAAGCTCTCAAATCCTTATGCTTTGTTGTTTTTAGAAAAAGCTTTTTAAAAACTAAAAGAAATTATAAAGCATGATTGTTTATGATTCATTAAAGCTCATCTTTTTTCATTACTGTTTAAACATAAAAACACTAATTTAACTTAAATTTTTACCTTATTTATATAATTTTCATTAATTCAATGCTGTTAAACTTGCTTTCAGTGTTTTGATTACTCTCAAATTAACTTAGAGTGCAGCTTTCAATATTTTTACGACTGAATTAGTTCAACTTCTGTATCAAAATCATGATCACGATAAAGATCACTTTCAACTGATGTCATTGTTGCAGTAGAAAAGTTTATATGAAAGCATAAATGTGTTTTAACTCTAAAGCCCACACGATTGCTTAATGTTTGAAATTAATGTGCGTTTTTTAAGAAGATTTTTTTTACGGGCATTTTAACATTTTATTTGCCGTTGCCTGCCAAAGGGCCCCATACTCTAATACTTAGGCTGAAAGAGACCTGCTACTGGCAGGTCGTAAACTTGCCACATCTTTTGGGAAAGAGAGAGAGAGTTTAACGAGCGTTGCACTAATTAAAATATTAAGCAGAACTCGCTGGCTAACAAATAAAATTCGTGTTAATTTTTTATTGCTTAAGGCGAGTTTGAGTCGATATGCAATTTGCAATAATTAAGCATTAAGTTCGCTGCGGTCATAAATTGCAGCGTCTTAACACGCACAACACACACAAACACACACAAATCACGCATTTGGTTTGGTTGGCTGATAAGACAGGGCTGCGAGAGGGATTGAGGGGTATTTGAAGGACGCTATCTGCCTGGGGTCAAGAGCGCTGACGACCCTCGACGACAATAAAAAATTGAAAAATCAAAGTGCAGGCGTCTCAAATCACACACAGGCAATGAATGAAATGTGTGTGCTGAATGAAGTGGGTACAGTGAGCACCAAGTACCAAGTACGTAGCGAGAATCAATTGGGTATGGGAAGCAAAATGGAAAATGGTAAGAAGACCTTTAGCAAAATACAAAAACAAACACTCGAACATCCTCCTCTTAATATACGAATAAATACATATATATTTTTTTAAGAACTGTGACAATCTTGTTGTTGTTGTTGTTGCATTGTCAATCGCAGCATACGAGGGTTGCCCTGACAGAGGCGTCGATAAAGCCACAGGGGGTCATAAATTCTTGAGCTTCTTGCGTTTTCTGTGTCTTGTTGCCACTGCCACGAGAGATATCAATGAAAATGCCGACAACGTCGCCGAATGTCGCCATCGTTTCTTGCCACATTGTCTCCCCTTAAAAAAGTTATCGCCAAAAAAAGCAACAACAACAACGAAATAATAATAACAATAACAACAAAGAGCCAGGAATTTATCTGGCTGGCTTTTTTTATAACATTTTTAATGCATTATTTACTTTTTTGGTTGTTGTTTAATTTCCAGGCATGTGTCATGTTTTTGTGTTGAATGAAATTATCAGGAAATTTTTCTTATTACAGGGTATTTTTTTTTATGGCCAAACGTTTGATTGTGAAGAGAAGTTTCCTGTTTACAAAATTTGAGGAGAGGCATTTTTTAGTTACTAATATATTTTTTATATATCATTGAAAAGAAACTAAAAGTTTAACAACAATTCGAATAACAATCAGTTAAAAACGTATAATATATTTTCTAAAGGCATTAAAATATTTGAAAAAAATCTTTCAAAATATGAAGATAGCTTTTTTTGATCATCAACTGATTTCGGTATATTTCGGCTTAAAATTTCTATAGGGTATTATTAAGAATATCACTTACTTACTTTTTTATAAGATTCTCTTTAGGGTTTTTTTTGTGGTTGTCTGCTATCGCTATACGATTTAGTGTCGTCTTCGCTGCTTATCTGCGGTTTGCTTTCTTTCACCAACAACCAGCCACAAACTGGCAACTCTTTACCACAAATGGCGTTTAGTAGAGGGAGGGGTAAAGGGGAAAGAGGGGCTCGTTTGCTGGACATGCAACACTCGGGCGCATGTGTCATCGGCGTTAAGTGCTACGGCAAAGAGTTAATCTCGTCGATAATTATAATTTATGGCTCGTTGTGTGTTCACCTTCCTCAAAATATATATATAAAGTATACAAGTACCCCAAAGTATGCATTATAGAGCAACTTGATTTCTTCTTCTTTTCTCTCTTTGTTTTGTTGTGTGTTTTTTTTTTTACTGTGTGTGCTGCTTCATCATAATCACAGTTTTTAATTGGGGGCTTGGGTCGGAACAAAATAAAGCATCGCATTTTAAGTTTGATTTTTTTGTTTTGTTTTGTTTTTGGTTTTTTTTTTCCTGTTTGCTGCTCATAATGTCAAACTGACAATATTTATGATTCAGATTGCTCATTGTAATTGATCATTGTCTGAAGCGATCATAAACTATCTCTCTCTCTCTCACCCTCTCTCTGTGTCTCTCTCGTTCTCTCTGTCTTGTGGGTTTATGTGCTAAGCCCAATTATGTCAATCAGAGCCAGTGGCTACCGTTTTCACTTTCACCTACTTAGATAGGCGCTTGTAAAGTAAAGCTATACGATATCTGTATCGTAATTTATCATATTGATAAGCCACCAATGTTGCGACGTCAAAAGCGGCTTTTGATTTAACCCACTTTAACTCACACCACACCACTAACAACACATTTACAACACTGGTAGCCAACTGCACTGCACTCTAGATAAGTTCAAGTTGCCAGGCAAGCACTATGAATTCCAGTTTTTTTTTAAATAATCACAACGTGCTCTTTAATCTTTGCCACATTAACTTAATTTGCGCGATAAATCCTTAACAAAAACAAAGCGGGAACTCTAGTTGAGGGAAGAGAAGAGACTGAAAGATACTCTGTAAGTTAGTAGTCTTGAATTTCTTATGAAGATTAGGTTTTATTCTAATATTTTATAACCTTTGTCGTAAAAAAAAAAATAGTGATTAGGTTCATAGGATTCATAAAAAATCATGTTAAAATACGTGAATACGTGAATAACTTATGTGTTGGAAAATGACAATACTTTTATTCAGTCATATTTATAGCATTTCATTAATATTTAAAAAAAATCTCAAATAAACTTCGTACAATCGAAACCTAATTCTTACCAGCCCTAATCACATCTCCACTTTATATACCCCATTTTGGGGCCACAGTGGGTATCCCTAATGAAGGCAACATAGTTTTCTGCCACCATTTTCAGACCAGTTCAGCACCAATCATAATTCATCAGTCAAGTGAGAGACGAGTCAAAGAAACTAGGCGAAATGTTTCTATTTACAGTGCCTCATCAACATACCTCTTCCACTCTTCCACTCCTCCTCCCCTCCACTCCCCCTCCCCCCTTGTCAGAAAACAAATCAACGCTGCTTGAAGCACTTAATCATGCGAAGGCTGCGCAGATTAACTCATTACTTAACACTCTTTCACATTATTCGAGGATCTTGCTTTAGCTTGTTGTTGTTGTTGTTGTTGTTGACGGATGCTGCAGATAATTGTGTGGCCACAGCTGAAAATCTCTTCCCTCCCCCCTTATGTGTGTTTGGGGGTGGCAACAGCTAATGCGCGGGGGCGTGCCATCGATTTGGCGTCGAAAAATGTTTCTTGAAAAACGAACAAAAATGTTTCAAAATTGATGCGCACCTTCTGCCCCCTGTTTGCTGCCCCTACCCCGCCCCCTACACCTACCTCAGTGACAGAGCGACACGAGTGTGGCTCCTCAGCCCCTACCCCCTCCCCTGCACCTATAGTCGCTTAATGACTCGGCGACGTTTGTAGCTTTTTGGTTTGGCGCATTAACATTCCACACTCGTTGTTGTTGTTGTTGTTGTTGTTGGGGGTGTTGCACAAACACAGCAGCTTAAGTGGAGTCTCTTTTTAAGTAGCAGCTAGTTTGCCTTACTTATTATTGCTGTTGTAGTTGTTGTTGTTGTTTTGGTGCAGTTACTTAATCCACTCTGCGGCTGTCCCCAGGGAATACAAGATTCTCGATCACTTTGGAACATTTCTGGAAATTTTGAGAGTTTATTGAGTTAAGTGAACATATTAATGTGTGTTTAATCCTTTTTCTTAGAAGTATATAGCTATTGTTTGGGTTTTTTAGGGAGTGAAATAATCCTAAAATAAAAAAACATAGCTAAAAATATTACAAGTCATTTCAAATTAAAATTAAAATAAAGCAAGACAAATTCTGGTATTTATTATGTTCACTAAAAATTAACTTTATTTGTTTATAGCTGTGAAAAAATTTTCTTTTCCCACATTCGAATAAAAGATACATTTTCCAGCCACTTCTTAAATAAGCGACGCCTATCAAAGTATTTGTTGTGTGTGTCTCGCTATGAAATTTATGATATTGCTGAACGAATTTACAGCAATAATTAAATGAAAGATACACACACTCTTCAACACACGCGCATAAAATGATGGAAAATGTATCTGTATCTGACAGACGTCAAATGTCGAAATGCGTGCATAAAAATGTAGAAACCAAAATCAACTGACAGTCAGATAGACAAATCGATGGGAAAAGTCGAGTGGCATAGATTTCGCTATATACATAAATTCCCCTTCAGCTACCCTCTATCCCTTTTGGCATACCCATAACCAATTATTTACCAACACTCGTCGTTTCGTCCTTTTGTCCTTTTTGCACATTTTGCACAATCGTTAAATCGGAAATGCAGTCAATGCATTCAAGAAGTGAAGCAAAAACCCAACCCTCCCCTCCTCCCGTGTCCTTCTGGCCATTTTGTGTAATTATAGACATTTTCGCAACTATTGTGTTACAACATTTTAATGGTTCTTTACCTGAGCAAGCAAAAAAAACTTTGCTCCCTATATAAAATCATTTTAATTGCTGGAAACGGCAACAAAACTAAAGTAAAACTTCAATAAATATACAAATAAATTTTAAGATATTTACCTACAGTTGCTGCCTTAAAAAAAAAACGTTCAGATAAGTTTAGACAAATCACTTTTGCTTTAAGCGCAATTCCCATTAAAGCTGCCACAAATCCCGCAGCTAAGAACCCCTCTCAATAATAATAATAAAAAAAGAAATAGCCCATCATTTATAATCCTTTAATAGGCGTCTATAAGGCATAATAAAAGCTAACAATGCAGCTGATAAATTTTTGTTCATTTCTCTCTCTTTGCCTTTTGGCCTAAACCCAAAGCCCAATGGCCCATTGTTGCACATGAAGCACTTCAGGTTTTCTCTGCTTTTATTGTTGTTGCTGCAGAGGTTGTTGTTGTTGTTGTTGTTGAGGTAAATGTCACCAGCAACTAGAAATGCGCACAGAATAGAATTTTATAGTCAAGAATGTGCGGGCTGCTAAATTGACATTTGAATTCTACTAGCAAATACTTAAAGAGAAGTTTTTTCTTAATGTGAGCTTCATTAAATGCTGTGATAAAGATGAAAAAATGTTTCTTGTTGGAAATTTCTTTATTTTCGAGTTTTGTTGAAGCAGTTGTCATTTGATTTGGCATCAATAAAGAACTCGGAAAAAGTGTCTGGACAGGCGAAGAAAGCAAATGCATATGATTAATTGCTAAGATACTTCACTCTCTCTGCTTCTTTCCCTTCGCTCTCTTGTGACAGCAACAACAAACGAGCATTTTACATATTTCCTACCCAAAAATAAACATCAAAGCAAACAAAAGGCCGCTGAAAAATATGAAGTGCAAACTGTTCGACCATGTTTTCGAGGAGGATGCAACAAGAAGACGAGGCAAGAAGACAAACAGCAAGTCAGATGGAAATCTTGGCGACAGTTGAAAAGTTGAACAAATTGTTGTTGTTGTTGGGATATCGCAGATCGTCTGTAAAGAGAGGGGGGGAGGAGTACAGGGAGAGAGTTTCGACTGTCGCCTGTCGTTGATGACAGTTGCCGAGAGTCGAGACATTTCGCTTCCTATACAACAACTCTTGCGCTGCCAAATTCCAATGTGTGATGGCAGCATGCAAATTGCATTTTGTGGCAGGTAAAGGGGCAGGGACAGGGACAGGGACTGGGACGGGGGCAGAGGCTAAGGGCTTGGGCTGACGCACAAATCGAGTTGTCGTAAAATTAGCACTTAATGCTTTAATTAATTACGTCGACGTGCGTTTGGGCAACAGTACAACAGTAAAATGTTGTTGTTGTTGTTGGTGTTGTCCGTTTAATGCATTTCGCATTTATTTATGGCCATTGCATGCGCGTAACTCAACTGTCCCCCCTGCACCCCTCTGAAAGTCGTCTCATGTTTGGCAACGTCAAGTGTCGAGCCGAGAGGCAAGCGAAAAATGAAGAAGCAAGAAGAAAGAAATTCATTGGCATTCCTCGGACACGTTTCACACTTTCACAGCAGCTACGTGCTTTACTCTTCTGCTGCTGCTGTTGCAACTCTTCTTGCTGCAAGTTGTTTTATGAATGACTCGAATGATGTCTACCTGTGCAACAATAAAAATGCTATAGGTGTATCTTTTCATCTGGCTAGACATTTGGGTAAGGTTTGGCTAGCTAAGTATCTTATCAGTTTAGCTGAACTGGCAGCGTTTTCAATTCTCAGTTGATGGCCATAACGGAGCATCTTAACATCCTTTTTGTCAAGTACAGTTATATTGCCTTATTGATTTATGTGTAGGAACAAAGTAGCTAAAAGAAGGTGTAGTGAAAAGGCACTTAAATTAAAAAGATACAGCTACAGATCTGTCTGTAAGTAAAATATGTGAAGAAGAATAAAGATAAAAGAAAAAACTAAGATACAGTGAATACTCATATGCTATAGATACATACTAAGATACTTTAAAATTCTATTGTTTAATACTTGCCTGCTTCTCAACCTACTGCAATTACAGCCCATTCAAATTCAAACTCCTTCTCACTTTCAGAGTCAAAGGCTGCACACACACACACAGAGAGAGTCATAGATACATTTGTATCTGACGCCGCTATCGGCGCGCGATTGTCGCATGATTAATTAAACAAATAATGCGCATCAGAAGCCGCAGCAACAACAATAGCCAACAACACCTTCAATGTGCCACGCCTCGCACAACCAAATGGGTAAATGATTGAATGAATGAATGAATGCATGAATAATTGTTCGAAATGTGAACTCATCTCTCTCCCTCTCTCTCTCTCTCTCCTCCTTGAAAACCCGCTTGTTGTTCATCTTATCGCCTTAAGACGACATTAACAATGTTTTTGTTGCTGCTGTTGTTGTTGTTGCTGTTGTTGTGTCTGCGTGTTTGGTTTGTGATTCATTTTCGTTATACAATTTATACACAATTTATCTCTGGTCGGGATTAGCCCCCCGACAGAAACGCACCCACAAAAATCCTTTTGGGCCACTTGACTCATTAGGCCAGCATTGATACGATACCATGCCACATCATCATTAACAACAACATCAACAACATCATCATGATGGTTGTCATCGGGAGCATCTTCTTCTGCTTCTGCTGCTTCTGCTTCTGCTGCTGATGCTGGTTGCATGATTTGCATTAATTTGGCAAATGCTGTCGATGAACGAACGCGTCCGATAAGCGCTGACATCCCCCCTCCCTACAGCTACCCCCTTTCCCTTCTAGTGTCCAGATCTGATTCGATCCGATTCGAGCCGTTGGCCATTAATTAGCCCACGCCATGACGGCGCATAATAAATTACCAATTCATTTTTGGGCTTTAGCATATTGTTGCTGTTGCTGTTGCTGCTGTCTCGGATTGTGGCCACAAAAGCTTTCCATTCCGTGTGTCCAACAAGTAAACTGCATTTCGCAATTTCGCACCACAAAAACAACAAAACGCAAACAGAACAAACCACATTTCAAACTTGTCCAAGTTTTTGTCATTACCTAATTGAAATGTACTCGAGTATTCTACTGTTTTTAACACTCTATTCATCTGAAAATAATTTAAAAAAAAAGATTCACGCTTAAGAACTATCCAATGCAATAACTTTCTGAAAACTCAACCAATTTAAATATTGTATTCAACTCTAGAATAAAACTGCATTTAAAGTTTAAAATTGAAAATTTACTCCCATTCTTCCTTGTCTAATCTTTTCAAGTTCCTAATGCCATTACTTCTTTTTAGCATGCTTTCTTCTCTAGAATGTAAGAAACCCTATTACTTACATAATTTTCGTCCAAGTTCTCCCAATGACACAGAAATGTCAAAAACGAATTCAAAAACCCGCTAAAAGCTATAAAAAAAATAATCATCATTTCACTTTCAATATCATAGCGCTTAAATTTAAAACTTTATTTGTCCATTAGACGTTTTGTTCTTCACACTTTTTTAAAACTGTCACAAGTTCTTAAGAAAAATGCTAGTTGATGTTAAGTCAATTGATCGCTACATCATTGACAGACTTATTGGGCATATATGTCTCTGTAAAAACACAAGAACAACAATGCTTGTGTGGGCCTATGCAAATGAGAACAAAACACACACACACACACACACACACACTGAGAAAAACACCACACGCTCTACCAAAATTTAATTAATGCGCCGGCAATTAAACATGCATCATTTACAGTCTCTGTTTCGGTCTCTGTGGCAGCAAGCAGCAGCAGCATCAGCGGAGGCGGCAACATCGACACATGCGGCATCCACAGATCTGTCAACACTTTTGGAGGGGGGCGGGACGTGAACGGAAACCCAAAAGCTCAGACTCTTGAATGATGGCAGCTTCTTTGTGACATTGTCCAACGAATGGCATCATTTGTCAATATTAAGTTTAATTAGCAAAATTTCAATACTCATTGCTCCAAACTTGTTAAAAGTACGCGTCTATAAATAAATTATATACTATATACAATTTGTTCTTACTTGCAAAGGGGCTCAATTTGTTTTATTTTTCTTGTTCAACTTTGTTGTAGACAGCGCCCAATTTCCTTATTATTATTATTCTCACTGTGGGCGTCAGCAAAAGATCGTTTATTTTCATTTCGTTTTGCAGACAGAAGAATTTTGTGTTAACTTTACAGATTTATGAACTTATTCAGCAATTATTCTTTCGAGTATTTTCTTAAAAGTTTTTATACTTGCATCACACTTTACTTGATTTGATTAAAGACAATTACTTACTTTTAAAAACAAACTATTTATCTTATGTATCTTAGAGATGCACTAAAAAACCACTCTAGAAATAAATAATGATCGATTGCACAACGAGAAATGCAGCGTAACAAAACGCATAGCTCATACGCCCCATTAACCCTTTCAACATAATACATAAATTTCATTTTTCATTTTTCATGCTCATCTTGTTTTATGTGTCGGAGACAACTCAGAAACGGAAACAGAACGGAAAACAGACAAAAAGAGTATGATAACTGGCAAAGAAATACCCTTTCCAAACAAAAATATAGAGCATGAGACAATCCTATATCTTAATCTTAGGGGTTAAATTATTATTATTGGACGTAGATGTACTAAGAAAAACAGTACATTCCAGTTGCCCAACGATACCAAGCACCAACCTCCCGCCCAACCGACCGAGGGCCTTAAATTATAAAAGGAAACTCTTGTCAACTTTAACTCTTTCAAACTCTAAGTTGAACATAGGTCGACCCCTTTAGCCATCCCCAAAAACCAACAGGGTATATAAAGATAAGTCTCTTTTATAGTCTTCCCGATAAAAAAAACCATTTGCAATTGACACTCAAATGCATTTATAATTGTTGCTTTTAATATTTTGCCAAATTATCACATAATTTTTTTCTTACACACACTTCAAAGGGCCGCGTGCTCTTTGCTAATGTGTGTTGGTTTTTGGGGCGATCGTCGTCGCATAAATCATAAAAATCCAAAATGCAGTCGTAAGCAAAACACTTTAGAGAGTGAAGGGAGAGTAGGGAAGGCGTAGAGGGGAAGAGGGAAAGGTGGTGTGTTGGCGCACTCGAAGCCATTTAAGCATAGACAAATAAAAAAAAATGAAAATTTTGAAATGTAAAAGAAAATATTTTTATACTCGACAAATGCTGCCAAGTGGGTGGCAACTGAATTAATTTGCGGCTTCTTCTTCAGCTGCACTGCCACTGTTTCCACTTCCCCCTCACTCTCTCTTTCTATCATAGGTTTTTTTTGGGTTTTTATGTTTGCGTGTCGAGTAGACGCAAAATAAATAAACTTTAAGTACTTTTCGAAATTGCTGCTGCTTAAGCTGTTGTGTAATCTTAAGTAGTGCGCCGTGCACTCAACACACACACACTACACACACACACACACTCGCAGACAGCTCGGCATGTTGACATATTAATGCAATTAGTTTTAGGGGCGCACTTTGTGCTAATTTTATTTTATAGTCCTGCTCTTTGCCATCTTAACATATTATTCATATTTGTAACGCCCATCTATTCCCACTAACCCCTTGCTCCACTCCACCCCTTTGATGCAGTTTCAGCGATCCGAAAAGTAGGGGGAGGAGGGAGTGCAACTGCAGCTGTTTGTTCTTTCAAATTTATGAGCCACGCTCCAAATTTATGCCTCCAATTGACATCGCGTAATGAAAACAAAGTATGAGAATCACGGAGAAGAGCTTTACATGTTTTAGATTTGTAGTGCAAAGTTTATAATGCTAACAAGACAAGTGAATTAAAACAAGCAAAGGATGAGAAGAATATCTGCATTTGTGGCAGCATCTTTTGGTTAAAGATGGAATAAGTTTTATAGACGCTTTTGTATACAATTTTTCATACCCTTTTATATAACTTTTCTATAACAAATATTTTGTTAACGAACAACGCTTATTAATCAATTTTAACCACCCCTCAGCATATCGATCTCTTTACTGTTGACTACCTGTGACCAATTGCATAGAGGATACAAAATAAATGAAAAACTGTCGCATTTTTATGCCATTGTTTATGCCAACACAAATTTACACAATTCTCGCGCTGCAATTATCCTGCACAGTTTGTTATTTTTTGTGATTCCTTTCTCCCTTCCCTTTCCTTCCCTTCATTCACCTTGACAGCCGCCGTGCCAAAACCAAATTACATGCCTACAACAATGGGCCGAACCAAGTTTAGCTATAATTTATGAACGCTGCACATAAAAAACTAGTACAAAACGGGACTGAAGCTGCCAGCCCATTTCTCATTTCCGTTGCGCAGAAGGCTAATCAACAAGAATTTCTAACCCCTCGCCTCGAATGAAATAGGCATATAAAAAAAGTAGAAGTAGAAACCACCCGGTGCGAGACTCTTCAATCTCATTCCAATTGAATTTCATCTCGTGCTGCGCAGCCTCCGGGTTGTAATCCCAGCTGTAAATATGCCGCTGATCCCGCACCGATCTTA
Organism: Scaptomyza hsui; assembly: GCA_018152825.1. Classification (NCBI taxonomy): domain Eukaryota; kingdom Metazoa; phylum Arthropoda; class Insecta; order Diptera; family Drosophilidae; genus Scaptomyza; species Scaptomyza hsui. The sequence continues at coordinate 2,830,308 of JAECXO010000269.1, forward strand.
AATCATGTTTCTATTTATGTTGTCACAAGAGATTTGCGTGTTGCAAGTTCATGAAGCTGCAACTGCAACACAGATTGAAAGAAGTGTTGCTAAGCTGGCTTAAGAGCAACACGAGTCGCTTTCTTCAATCTTCTGTTTTTTTTTGTTTTTTTTGCTGCCCTTGGCCATTTCCGGTTCTCAAGGGTTGATTACGCGTGCGATTTTTTGTTTTTGTTGGTCCATCGATCATCTATTTTAATTAGCAACAGCGTGTCGATGGCATTCACACACACACACACACACGTAAACTATCAATTTCACTTGAACACCCTTCATCGTGCATAAACTGCTATTTACATAAACCCAAATGACATGTGACGAATCTCAAGTGCAATTTCAGGATACATTTCGCTCTCGATAATGCCCCTCTCTCTCTCTTTCTATGGGCGTGGCCAGATACACTTGGAGACAGTGAAAGACACTTAGGTTGGTGTGTCATTGAATTGTTCCCCTTCTTGACAAAAACGACAGCTGTGAACTGCATTTGATAAATGCCAAACCCAATGGAACGATAATCGAGGCACACTCTCAAACTCAATCTTTCATACAAAAGACACGGTCTTATACACAGGAAGCGTCTGTTAGCTGTTAACAACTCTTGAGAAGAACTCTTTTATACTCTTACGGGAGAGTTTTTCTGTTTAATAATGTGGCTTGTAACAAAAGGAGTATAGAATTTAGTAATAAATAGTTTCGTTTCTATTTGTCATCAAACTTTTCTTCTCTTCATAAGTTAGACTTTTATTAAACATTATTCATACGTTTAGTAGAGTATCTGTACTTCGTTATTCTGAACATTTTTTAGATGGTACAGACAATCTTCTATTGATGATTCATCGCCTCATTATTCTTTACACATACCACAAAAAGGTGCTCCAAGGATAAGCCTTTCATATCTTCATGTTCATGTTCAGAGCGATGAGTTTTCAAGTTTTTTTTTTCTGATTTATTGTTTGAGAGATGGGAGTGTTTTTGAAGTAATTATTGATTGTATTGTTAACTTTGAATGGTTTTCTCAATTAATTCTTATTATTATTATATTTCATGCGGTTCTTGTTGTGTGTGTTTCTGTGTGTAACCAAATGTTGTTTTTTTTAGCCAGCGTCTCTCCCTCATATCTTGTCTCCTGCTGTTAAAGTCTCTCTCCTGTTGCTGCTGCTGCTGCTGTTATTGCATTTTGTAAAGTAAACATGCCAAGTGCTGCTGTCGCCCATTGCCACCCACAAATTACACACACACACACACACACACACACACACACATACGTATACAGCTGCACCATATGCAAATATTTACTTTGCGTTGATGAGGCTGATGAACAGGATGAAGGACGAAAAGGAAAGGAACGAGGTTGAGGCCGATCCGTTGTCCATTGATGAAGCCACTCAAAGGGGCGGAGTGGGAGGGGTGGGTGGAGTAAGAACGCAAAAAGTGCTGCACAAATAATGTCATACGGCTGCCTCATTTGCTTTGCCAACTCGTCGCCTCCACACCCCTTACCCACCCACTTACCTACCCACCCTGTAAGTAACCCCTTTGGTAACCTGCTGACTGCGTTTTTTTTAAAATACCCTCTAAGTAAATAAGTTCTAGAGGAATACGAGAGTTTAAATTTGAATAATGATGAACTTTGAATTTAGAAACTTTTACTTAGTGTTATAAAAATCGAAGATTTATCATCTCTTTTTGACTTGCAGATAAAGCTTAGTTGAATTTAGGGTATCTTTTAGTTCATTAAACTCCACATAAACATATCAACTTGTTTTTCTAGCTGCCGCTTTGTTGCTTTGCAGTTTTTCAAACTGCTGTTAGCATAAATTTCAAAATTAAAATCGCAACTGCGACATATGCGCTTGGGTGGAAAAGGCGCTAGGGGTTGCTGATGGAGTGGGGGTGTGAGGGTGGGGGGCTGTGCTCTTAAAAAGTAATTATTTCAAGCAAAAGATGCGGCGCCAGGGGTACTAAAAACTCACTACTCATTTCTCTCCGTGTGTCTTTGTCCAGTTTGACGATGTGCGCTTTTGTTGCAGCTGTCACTTCACTTTGACATTTCGCTCACTCTCTCTCTCTATCTTCGTTTACCGTTATCTCAGTTAATCCCTGCTGCGCTCTCTCTCTCTCTCTTTGCTCATTGAACAACAACAATTCGTGTTTACATGCGCAATAATTATAAAATTTACGTTTGGTTGTAATTGTTAAATAAATCAATGTCACAGCGCTTTTACCAAAACTGCATTGTTCTTCCCTCTCCCTCTCCCTCTCTCTCACTTATCGTTCCCTCCCTGAAGGAGGGTTGAAAGAGCGAGCTCTGCTGTTCAAGTTTTTTGTTTCGATTTAATTGCTTGTTAAAGGCGAATTGTGCAGCTATTGCACGTTGAGTTAATGATCCAGGAATGTGCTGACTTGCAATGGCCCGTAAAGTGTAAAGGGGGGTTGGCAGTGGCAAGGGCAGAGGGGGTTACGGAGGGGCTTAAATCAAGTGTTATCCCTGCAGTTGGCATTTGGCTTGGCTTGGCTTGAAATTTGATTTTTACTGCAGTTTTCAGTTCAAGCGAAACTTGCTGATTGAAATGCAGCACTTAAAATCGTTTCTGAGTCGGTTTAGTTAAGGGTTGGGGGGTGGAGGGTTACATTTGTTGTCTGGACAACAACACTGACAGTGGAAGACATTTTAAGCTTGAGGCTGGAAAGGAAATGCATTGTGTAATTTTTGGGCTTTTCATTCTCCTGCCCAAAAAATGCCACGCCTCATTTGTTGCATAGGCAAACATGTATTCCAACACACACACGTACACACATGCACACACACACACATATTTGATGTCAAATTTTTTTTTTTTTTGGGACCACAACAATAGAAATGCAGCTTCATTAAATATGAAATTCAAACTAAAAGCAATTGCAGATTGCACTCAAAGGAGTTTAAGGAATGGGCACAGAGAATCGAGAATCAAGAGAGGGAGAGAATGGGAGATTGAGACTGTGACTAGGACAAGAATATTCATGCTGTGTTCGAGACTTACTTAGTCTGACATGTCTCCCCCTTTCTCCTCTGTGCTCTTTCTAGAGAGACATTTTACAATTTTTGCAATTGCTTACACATACACAAAAAGGCGGCCAGTAGCAGCCAAAGCGGCGACTTACACACAGATACAGATTCAGATACATAGATACTTATACATATGGAGCTGCAGATAGAAATACAGACACTTGAAGTATTAAATAATTTGGTGCCATTGTGTTGACACCACGATGGAGAAAAGCTCTCGAACTGTGTGTGTGTATGTTCATGATTTCAAATTATTTCTTCATTTTGTGCTAAAATGTGAAAAAAAAAAAAAAAAAAAAAAAACAAGAAACTGGTACAAGACAAACATCGTTGGCGTCATTGTTAAAAAACGTTCTCAAAGGCAGAGTATATGCAAATATTATAAGACTTCTAAACAACGATTATGTGGTAAGGAATAATAATAAAATAAGTAAAATGTATGGTTAAGCTATTGAAGATAGAAAATAAAGCTATGAAAATATTTACCAAGTAAATGATATGATTTAGCTATCAATCAAAAAAGTCAAAAGCTGTATCACGTACAAGTATAGAGTAACTAATCGTCTATAATACTTGGCTTATGCATAGTTAATATTTACTTTCTACTTATGTTATTGTTGGCACTTTGCCTTCGTTGTTGTTGTTGTTGTTTTTGTTGTTGTCTAGCATTATTTGCCGTTTGATTCCAACCATTTTTCATCCATGTCTGAATGTTTGCATGCACTGCACAAAGGACAATCATAATGATGCTGATGTGGATGATGATGATGTAGACTCAGTGTAGACTTGGTTTTTTGTGCCAGTGCATGCCAAGAAGTAACGACAATAACAACAACAACTATTCGTATTTGTATGCATTTCCCATTTGGCTCTTGTCATTTAGAATAAACAACGTAATTGCAAGTTTGTGTGGGCGACACAACGACACAAAACGCTGGCGACAAATAATCCAAATATCTGAACACATATACATACATATGTATATAGTATATACTCTATACACTTAAGAGCTGTAACTAGCTGGACAGGGATCGTTAATGTCAGCGGCTTTATGATGCAACGACCTTTGACTGGACAGCGTCTTCAAAAAAAAAAAAAAAACAGAGTTTGTGTGTACCCGGAAAGGCCAGAGTCGAGTAACATGCTACATGCAACATCATGCTATAAAATTTATGGCACACGTGTAGCTACATTTATGCGGCACGCGGCTCAGTCTCACCTCCCCCCCTGCCCTACTATATCCATATAGCTTTACTCATACCTATTCCGATTCCCATTTCCCATTCCCGGAACACATGTGGGCATCTCTCTTTCTTTCTGTACATCTGTGGGAGGGCTCCGTTCTATGACATGTTCCCAGTTTTTAAGCTCCAAGTTGTTCTAAAATAAATATTTTTATGAAAAACCCAAAACCTTTTAGTTTATGCCGCTGTTTTACGAGCTAATCGCGCCGATTGTTGTCGCTGTGCCGCGGTTTACTTTTTTTTCTTTCTTGATACCCTGTAACTATTAGGGTGAAAGGGGGGTATTTTGAATGTGGAAAGAATGTAATAATCCTTAAAAGGTATATATGAACTTAGATACTTATTCGACATATTGATTATTGTTTGAACTAGCCAAAAAAATATTTTTCTAGGTTTGCAATCATTTCTACTGGGCATCTGTCAGTCGACCAATCTCTATTTTGGGTATATATTTTTTTCTGTTCTTCCGCCGGCATCGGCTGTCTGTTTTTGAAGCGCCTCTCTTCTCATTTTAGTTGGGCAATTAAAATGCAGTTTTTGCTTGTGAGACATTTATGCGCCGCAGCCGTCGACTTGTTGAGTGATTTGTACTTTTTTGAGGCACTGTGTATGGGGTGGGTGTGGTCGCTGTGGCAACTATGTAGCTCAGCAAATCAAGTTGTCAAATGTCTTCATTTGCAATATCCACACACACACACACACACACCAAAACACACACTTAAAAGTCAAATTCGATGAACAAATTTATTTTCTATTGTTTGCAAATTTCATTTTCCAAAAGGATAGGTAGGAGGAGGAGAAGGAGGAGGAGTAGGAGCAGCTGGTCACCACCATGACGAACATCCGGCTAATGTGACCATTTCATTGCTTAGTACTCAATACTTCCCACTCCCCTCCCCACCCCACAACCTTTATTTCCTATGCACGCGTGCAGCTTTAGTTTTTCACAGTTTTCCATTACCAATTTTTGAAGTTGTTGTTTTTGTTTTTCGCACTTGAACGCATTGCCTAAAAAGAAAAAAAGGAAAATCTATTTTGATTGCGTGTTGGTTGCCCCTATTTCACATGGGTCAGCGACGCAGCGGTCCAGAGGATTACCCAAAAATAATGACGCATAAATCCGGCAATGGCAAAAACGCATTCACTGATTGCGTTCTACCCGAGCTGGGTGAGGGTTGTGTGATCTGGAAAGCGGTGCTGCGGGGTGGTAATTTTGCGGTACTAACAACCATGCAACTGCTACTTACAGTGATCATTGATGTTGACTAATATAATAACTAAAATAATGTTCCCATACACATACAAAGTTTCAGATCGATAGCTATAAAACTGAGACAGACATTCGGACGGACGGACAGACAATCAAATTCGTTTTGGGGTCTGAATCGCAATATATATATGTAATTAGTATAGTGTATTTAAATGAAGTGCTTATATACAAGAGATATGTTTTTATTCAAAAAAATAATAAAATGTCCTCTTACTTTTGTCCATTTATAGCAAAGAGAATTATTATAGAAGAGTCAAAATAGTCGTTATGTTATTATGTTACGTTACGTTAACGTTACGTTTTATGCACTTTTAAAAAGAGCAACGTTTTTTTTAAAATTCTTTTTAAAAATGTTTCAGTTTATTTCCATGAGAGTAAATCTTTTTAATAATGTTAAATCATTAATATGGAAATAATTAAATTTACCATAAATATTCATCAAAAGAAGATAAAAAGTTTATGGATATAAGCTGTAAGGAATTTAAAATACGAAACTTAAATTCTTAAGTTAATTAAAATATTTCAACACATTCACAATTATGATGTTATTTCAACGAATTTGCCAACTTTAACTCCACTGCATAAACTCATAATCCAACATTATATTTTTTGTTCAACTTTTGTGCTTTGAGTATTTGCAACTGCAGCGAGCTAATTCGGAATTTTAATTCCGTTTATTGCCGCATTGAAAGCGCAGAGAAGCTGCCAAAAGAATGAAAGAAAAAGAATAAAAAAAAAGAGAAGCAAATCCCAAGAATATGATATGGGAATGGATTGAAATGGTTTTGGCTGAGTTTTTGGGACAGAGAAATATGAGTGGCGGCAGCCGCAGACAAGACGTAGTGGGATATTTCTGGCAACATTCGGTGGCAAATGCTTGCCAAATGCCGCAGCTGCTTTGAAGCGCCGACAGACGCGGGGGCAGGGGGTTGATTGCAGTCTCTACCTCCTAAGAGGAAGGGCTGGGGTGTAGGCTGGGAAAAAGGGAAAAAAGGTCCACTCGATGCGACAATTGTTGAAATTTAAGAGGACGCAACGCATGTTGCAAAATGTCGCAATTTGCTGCCTGTTCTGCCTTGCCGCGTGTGGCACGTGATGTGAAAAATGATGCACACACACTGGAAAGCTATTGAGTAGCTGCTACGGTGATCGGATCACAACATAATCTGAGCCACGTTATCACTTTGGTAAACAGTAGCATGGCCAGCTCGAATATCAATCAATCTTTCCAACCCCCTTCCCCTACCACCTAGCTTAAATCTCAAAGATACTCAACACATTTTGCAAATTGCATGTTGAGTTCTTGGTGGGAAACGCTATTGGGGGGTTGAAAATAAAAAAAAAAAGGAACGGAAAATAAAAGTAATTTCAAATTGATTTTGTAAACTCGTGAAGGTTATCAGCAAATGACGCGCATTTGACCCGATAAGGCAGCCTCTTCAACATTCAAACAAAAGTACAAAATACTAAATACTTTCGAGCTCATCTTGTCACTTGAAACTTAAGAGCTGTCAACATCTAGCATCAAATTTCAATTGAAGTGGCCCATTAAAAATATGAAGGAAACAATTTTTAAAAAAAGGCCACACATAAATATATCAAATAAAATGCATTTTCTTACAACCTATGGAAGTGCATGCGATAAAGTTGCACTTTTATTATACATTAATTTTATTCATCAATATTATTTTATATTTGACAAGTTGATTTCTAGTACAGAGTATGAATCGAGTCAAGCCACAATCAATTTGTCTTATCAGCTTTGATATTAAATATATAGTATTTATTGAATAAGTAATGCTAAGCTTCAAGTGAAATTAAAAACAGTTTCATTTGATTACCAGCAAAGTAAACAGTTTAATAATGCAATTCTTGAGCGTGATTTTTGTTATTGTGCTGACATGTTCAGCTTTGAGGGCAGAAACTCTCAAAGACGAGCTGAGTTCGATGAGTTTTGAAGAACTGAATATGGAACTTGATAAATATGAACGTAATATTCATTCAAACGAAAAAGAGTTGGAAAGATTAGAAACGGATTCAACTGAGTTGAAAAGTCAAATAAATACATTTAAATCTATCAAAGAGTTTCAGTTACAACAAGAACAGCTGAAAGATTTGGAGGAGTTGAAACTTATCGCTGATGTATATAGAACTGAATTCTTAAATATAGAGCCAACATTGTGTTTACCCAAACGGAAGCTGGCGGGATTGCATACAATAATCACACACAGGGAATCATTCGATGTGAACTGTGCAGGTGATAAGACAGCTGGACCAGGCTGGATTGTTATACAGCAGCGCATTGATAACAAGTTAAGCTTTCTGCAAAGTAAAACTAACTATGAGCAGGGATTTGGCAACATTACTGGCAACTACTTCATTGGCCTACGAAAACTGCATAAATTGACGAATCAAAAGAAGCACGAGCTATATATTAGACTGGAGAATCTAGTTGGTGAAACTCACTATGCCCGTTATAGTCACTTCTTGATCGGGAATAGAAATCAGAGATACGAGTTAATATCTTTGGGTGATTATTCTGGCGACGCTGGAGATGCCTTTACAGATGCTAAAGGGAATGAGTTTCGATTTTACGATGATTTTAATACCAATTATGGTTGGTGGATTGGAGACAATTATTCGGGAGCAGGAAGGTATACAAAGTATTCCAGTTTATCAAAATGTATTTCTAATTCTTGGTTTCTTTGTCATTTAGCAATCTGAATGCCCTTCAAAGCCAATGGATTACCTGGCCTCAGAGTTTTCAAGCCGTACAAATGATGATACGTCCGCAATTCATTTTAAACAGCTCACCTGCTAATGAAAAACGTGGCGTTTGGAGTTGGGTTAAGATCTTGATTAGCAAATAAATAAATATTCTCTTTGGTTTCATAATATTGTATATATACATTTTTTATGTCTAATCTGTTAATCATCGCAGATAACGCAGTTCTCAACCTAGAAGATAGCTTTTGAGAGAATCATTGCAAAGCGCAATGAGCAGCATGCTTTGACTGCAATTTGTTTTTGTGTTTGACAATTTGCAAAAAATGCAAATAAATTATTATACTTAGTGTTCTCTTTGTGTTTTATACACCCGATAAAACCTCTCGACGGCGAGAGAAATTCCGGGCCCGCTGAAAATCCCACCTATGCCACCCCCCTTTCGACGGCGCTGGATAAAACACAAAGCCACAAAACTATCTATTTGCACAAAGCGCGGGCTTAGAACAGAGAATAAATCGTTAAAAAAAATACAAAAACCCGTCCGTTGCTATTGCGAAGCGAAGGCAAAAAATATTTAGTATTTGTTGCATATATAATGCCAAGCTTAAAGTGAAATTAAAAACAGTTTCATTTGATTACCAGCTGATTAAACAGTCTAAAAATGCAATTTTTAAGCGCGATTTTCTTTATTTTGCTGACGTGTTCAGCTTTGAGAAGTGAAACCACAAAAGACGAGCTAAGTTCGATGAGTTTTGAAGAACTGAACATGGAACTTGACAAACTTGAAGGTAATATTCAAGAGAACGAGGAAGAGTTGAAGCGATTGGAATCTAATTCAACTGAGTTCAAAAGTCAAATGAATATATCCAAATACATCAAAGATTTTAATATGCATCAGGAAGAGCTGAAAGAATTGAATGAGTTGAAACTTATCACAGATCTATATAGAAAAGAACTCTTGAATATAAACCCAACATTGTGTTTACCCAATCGAAAGCTATCGGGAACGCATGAAATAATCACACCCCAGGAATCATTTGAAGTTCACTGTGGAACTGATCAGACAGCTGGACCAGGCTGGATTGTTATACAGCAGCGCATTTATAGCGAGCTGAGCCATCGGCAAAGTGAAACTAGCTACGAACAGGGATTTGGAAGCATTAAAGGCAATTACTTCATAGGTCTACGAAAACTAAGCCTATTGACACGCCTCAAAAAGTTCGAGTTGTATATTAGACTGGAGGATCATTTTAAAGAAATTCGCTATGCCCGTTATGGTTACTTCGAGATCGAGAATCGGGATCGGAGCTACAAGCTATATCTTGATGATTATTCTGGCGACGCTGGTAATGCGCTTTGGGAAGCTAAAGGGAATTACTTTCGATTTCAGTCAGGTTGGTGGATTGGAGATAATCATGTGGGAGAAGGAAGGTATTAAAGTGTTTAAAACTTTCCCGATATGTATTTCTAATTCTTGGTTTCTTTGTCATTTAGCAATCTGAATGCACTTCAAAGCCAATGGAAAACCTGGCCGCACCGTTTCAAATCTGTGCAAATGATGATACGTCCGAAAATAATCAGCCCACCTGTTAATAAAAAAGAAAGCTTTTGGCATAGTTTTCCAGTATTACATAATAAATAAATGTTTCCTTTGGTTTCCTAATTAATAACATTTATAATGTCTAATCTGCCAGTTGAGAGCTTTAAGAAAGCATCGCAGACCACATTCTCACCTTAGAAGTTAACTTTTGGCAGATTCGTTCTGTGTCCTCAAGTCAGAATCAATTTACATTCCGGCAAATAACTACATACTATAAAAATGTTTGGGAAAATATTCTGGCTGCTGATTGTGACTTTGCTGCGATACTCTGACATCACTCTCAATAAATCTGAGCTTTGTGATTCAGAGATTTATCAATTACAATCTCAAATCGATGCACGGGAAGTTAACATACATAATATATTTTCTATACAAAATTTCTTCAAATATACATTTATTAATAACAATAACATGCTAAGAAATAAATTATGACTTTGGGTTTGCATAATATGGGAATGCTTATCATCTGCTTGCCTACGAAATAAGGTCAAGTTCAGTTCTACAAAAAAAAAAAAAATAGAAGAAATGATGAATCGGCTGTACGAGAAACACAGTTGCCAAAAGGTCAGACTTTAGTTAGCGCCCTTATCTCAAATGCGACATCAACCGAAATACAATGAGACAACGAGCTCATCCCAGACATTTTGACCCTCACTGTGCTATAAAAAAGATGAGGAAACAAATACTGTAGTTAAATGTGAACGCATTTCTATGCAATTAGAGCCAAAGACCCTGATAGATAAAAAAAAAAAAAAAAAGATGAACAAAAACCAGCAAATGATGCGCTCAAAATGTAACAAATAGTAAATTTCATTTTGTTTTTTGTTTTTTATGGGAAGACAATAAAAGCCACACACGCAGCCCGACCTCCCTCCCACCCTCTGTTTCTATCTCTGCCCACAACGATGGGTACCATCATATCTAAAACTGGCGACACTTGACAATGGCGACGTGTGGTCCAGAGTCACGAGGCTTGTGTTTTTTTTTTTGGGGATCTGAGTTATGAAACACTTTCGAAAACCAAAAAAAAAAGAAAGAAAGAAGAAAAAGTCGTGCAATAAATAAAATGCTTCAAAGTGCACTTAAGATAAAAGTGGAAAGAAGAAAACAAACTCAAAAACTCTACGAAAAAAATGTGGGTCAAGTTGCAGTTCAGTTTTTGAGTTCCCAACTTTGAATTGTTTTTGAATTTGGCATGGCAAATTGAGTTATCAACACAGTATAGTGTTGGGTTTCAATGTCAGACAAAATCAATAAATCGCACAGATAGATATTACTTCCAGGTGATTAGCTCACTGTCTCCGTTTCTGTCTGTCCATCTCTCACACACCACTAGGCACGAAAGGTAAATCCCTAGCATACGCTCAACACCTAGCACAACCCAGAAAACAGAACCCATAACCAGATACCAAAATCTCGGACGCACTTACGCCTGACTGACTTTTTCACACGTAGCCGAGTCGAGGCAGGCAAAAATCATAAGGCAAATTACATATTTTGGGGTCATGCGAGTGGAGTTTGGGTTAAGCCAGGCCAAGAGCGGGGGAAAAAAAGGGGAATACTAGCTGTCAATGGCCAAAGTTTGTTGGCCACGTTTGCCAAAAAAGGTCTTGCTGCCAAGACTGGGGGACCCACAATAATTTATAATTCAATAAGTTAAAGTTGAATGCAGTCCAACAGTGTTAACTTGTGCCCATACACTGCAAAAAATTTTAATTTAAAAAAATATTGATGAAAAATTCATTACAATTCCTATATTAGCAAGGTATTTATGGTTTGTTTTTTATAAAGAGTTTGTCACTAGTTTTTTACGGTGTAGCTGAGCAGTTCACACACACACACTCGCACACACTCACACATGTGTATGGTTGCCCCGAGGGCGCATGCCACACAATTCACCTTGAAGGCAACTCAGAAGCGAAGATTAATTGCTGCATTGCCTTTTGTTGCCGGCACTTATCGTGGAATCCCTCCTCTCCCCTTTCACTCCACCGATTGACTATGTGCGCGATAAGGAATTTTATTCACTGGCCATCGTCCCTACCTAACCCGTTTATACCTTTAAGACTCAGGCAGAAGCTCAGGCAGAAGCAGGCAGGCATTCAGGCCGTAATTGCATTTTGTTTGGCATCTCATTTTAGTTACGGTTGGGCAAACTGGGCAACAAATGTGGAAGACATTGAGGCAAGAGTCGCCTCTTGATGATGTGGATAACGCGCCTACGAGCCTACGAGGTGTCGCCAAGGCGATTAGGCACCAACAACAACTATAATAACAATGAGTGCCCGCCATGAATCAAAACCAAGTTTACCAGAAGCACAATCAGACAGTGAGAGGGGGGAAGAAGAGGTAGAGAGGAGGTTTTCTCTAAAACTAACTGACTGACTCGATTCGTTAACGCCGTTGAGACTGTCTCGTGATTTTGAATAATGCGGCGCTCATTTGAATTATTGTTGTCGCCACAACACGACCCTCGAAAGTGGCCCAAAAGGGTTTATAAGCTACTAGGCTCCCCTTTTAGCCAGAATTCAAGCCAGATTCAGGCAATTTGTCTGCTTGTCGCTCATAAAAAACAGGGCCGAGTGATCTAACGATGCTGTTCTACTTGTGTTTGATAAGAAATAAACTAGATGAGCTTTGGATAAGAAGCTATGGGAAAAAGGGAGAAAAAATGGGATTGGATAGAAAAGTTAAGAGTTGAAAGGTATTTTGATAGATCATTGATTAAACATTCAATATATTATAGTTGAAGAGAATGTAGAAAAGCTTATCAAGATTTCATTATATGCCCGCAAAGAATGTCTCAAAGCTTAGTTGATACAATATACTTTATATTTTCTATAATATTAAAAGACATATTTGGCATCAAACATTTTCATTCATTAACATCCCCTCAACAGTTACTTCTTAAGTCTGAATAACTTTTCTCTACAAAACCATCAATTTATGAACAAATTTGAAAGCATTTGCTTAATTAATTATCTCTCCCTCAAGCTTAGATAAATAATTTGTAAGCTTTTTGTAACCTTTTGCTAAGCAGATTCGAATCACATGCTCAATTTTTGTTTAACCTACTAACACTTGATGATTAAGCGACGCCTTTCTTTCCATGATGCCTCCTCACCTGTTCAGATTTGGATGCATTTTATTTAATTTGTTTGTATCGCTTTAGTTCAACGTTACAAGCGGCGCCTCCAAATCAAAAACAGACACGAAAACCCAGACACCGAATCGAATGAAACACGCTACCCGAATTGTGTGTGTTTGGGGCAGGGGCATGTGTTGCATAGAGTGAAAGTAAGTTAGAGAGTGAGAGACGCGGGGAGAATGCCATTAAGACTGCATTCCATTCAGTGTGTGGAGCTTGTCAAAGCATTTTGACTGGGTGTTGAAAGCTCTTCCCAAGCACTTTAACACTGAATTGCTTAATCCAAGTGGTTCCCCCTCTCTCTCTCTCCTCTCTATCTATGTTGCATTCTTTTATTGTTGTCTGTGTGTTGACGAAAAACGATTAAAATAATTGGCTCGCTTCTCTGTCTGTGTTTAAAAGCCATTTGCATCTGATTTATTGCATTATAAATTTGTGCGCATGCCTAAGTAGCTACGATTTTTCTTCAAAAACTATATATATTTTAGAAAGTTGTCGTCATCTTTGAGAACGCCTCTATACAGTAGACAACAATAGTTTACATAGTGCCACACTCGTATTTTATTGGCGACCCATTCATAAATTATGCCTAATGAGCCACAGACAGCGCCTCCACACTTTCCAGTTTTTCCAGTTGTAAGTATTACCTACCAAGTTCCTCAAGTTCTTTGGTTATGCCACTAAAAATTATAATTGGAAAGGAATGTGCAATGAGGCGTTAGACTAATGCAAAAGTTAATGCTGTCATTCATCAACTAGATCTAATTATGTGCATGATCGAAAACTACATTTCACAACTTGGATACATTTCACAATAATTTCATTTTCCCTTTTCTTCATTTACAGCTGTTCATTAGCACCTCGGGACACGTTTTCTTTGCCTTCCTTTATCTTAAGGCACACAAATCCTAATCCCTCCTTTTCCACTTTTCCGTAGCAAACAAATTGTCATCTGCCCTCGCAATTTGCAAGCAAACTCTAAAAATATTTTTCCGAGTGAAAAAAAAAACCATTTTTGATTGCTCTGTTCCGCAATTACAAATTGTCGTATCATTCTTTGTGGATGGAATCCCTTCATTCTTTTATGTGGTTGGTTTATTCAGATGACAGTGTAAATTTCCTATCAGTGGCAAATATTTACCAACAACTGATCAAAAGGCGAGCACCGCCTCAAAGAAGGTGTGGCAAGCAGGAGAAGATGTGGCAGATTGGGGGTTGTGACAACGCGTGTCTGCGTTCGGCGTTATTAATCAAAAGTATACAATTTTTTAATGATGTTGGCGCACGACATGTTGTTGTTGCTGTTGCACGGCTGCGATAATATTTGGATTAGTTCAAGTCAATTGCATCTTGGCCAACACAGTTGGCGCGTGCTGTAACCCTGGCCAAGACGACGACGCCTGCAATGAGACGAATCTAATGTTGCACACGTGTCCAAAACGTTGCCTGCACTCTCCACAGTGGGTGGTTGGGAGGTGGGTGGTGGGTGGTTGGGTGGTGTGGCTTTCAGATAGCCAGAGCCAAGAAAGCAATGTTAAATGTTGTGTTAAGATTAGCAATGGCCAAACGCCACAAAAGCAGCTTATCGAACAGGGTTATTTCTCCTTTTTTTGGGGCAAGGGTTTTTTGGAGTTGTCATTTTACGTGCGCGGAATCGAAAATAAAAATGCTATGCGGGCGACATTATCGGCAAACAATCCGAACAGGCCTATAGTTATTTCTCCGCTACTTAACTTTTTTTTGGGTATGCTCCTTGACTGCCTAATGAAGGTTCGCCAGGAAGTTTCAGGCCGCAGGTGTCGCACATTCAATACTCACACTGCGCATAATTTATGGCGTTTAATGCTGGCCATATAAGTGAAGAAGAAAATACATAAAAATTAAACGAAAACCCAACGCTAAATGCTAAACAAACTTGAGACGTTATCGAAAGGTTTTGAGTTAAAGCGCCTCTGCAAACAAGCGAATGGATCAGCCAAAGGACAGGGTATTTAACACCTTGAAAAACGTTGCGTGTGGTCCTCAATTAAGCAAGATTGCGAGCAGAGATATAACCATAAAGATATAAAATATTTTCAGAGAAATACTTTTCAGTAATGAAGTAAATTAAATTTTAATTTGATTATTCATAATTTGGTGATTCAATTAAAAATACATCAAGTATTAAAATAACATATGTTTTTTGCAATGCTTTTTATTTTTAAATATGGTTTATAGTTATTAGTTTTGAAAGCATTTGCAATAAATCTGTTCAAACAAAAATATCAAATTTGTTTCCAGCTATTAAAATAAGAAAAACAATAACGCAAAATGATTTCTCAGGAAAGCCAACAAATTAAATTCTTTGAATATTAATAAATTGTTTTGTTTTTGTTGCAAAATTGAAATGCAGAATAATTCTTACAAAAGTTGCACACCTGATTCTGGCTTTAACCACTTTCTCTCTCATTCTCTCTTTAAACTCTTTCTGTCTGTCACTTACACATGTACACAGTTACACTCGCACACACACACATACACTGAAACTTAACTGTCCTGTGGGCAAATTGAATGGCAAATTTGTCTGCAACAGCAGCAGCAAAAAACTTTTTAATTGAAAAACAATTTTTTTGCAATTTCTTGTTCAATTTTTTGGATTATTTCGTAGCTGGGCTTGAAGTGGGGGCGGAATGTGAGTTGCGAGATTTTTTTTTTTTACAGTTCAAGTTTCATAAATGTTATTAAGTTTCTTTCTCTATTTTTTTTTTTTTTTTTTTCGTTGCACACTTTTGCTTGCAATTTGTGTAACTAGTTTGTGTAACTCGTACGCAATGTTAAGTGTTGTCAAATGGGGCGGGGTCGATGCAGGAGTGTTGTGGAACGTCGGCCATTTATTGACTTGACTTCCGTGCGTATGTCGCAATTTCCGGTTTCACGGCAAACGAAATAAAAACGTAATTTAATGCCACATAAACCAGGAGAATTTCAGCTGCTGCCAGAGAAGAAGATGATGTTGATGATGATGATGATGATGATGGTGGTGCTGATGGTGGTGCTGAATTGACCCACGCATCACTGCCCCCTTAATTGAAATCATAAGATTTGCAACTTTATGTGGCAGCAATTAAAAAACCAGATATCTATTATAATTTTCACACATTTTCAGTGAGTTGTGTGCGATGAGTTTTCAGTTTTGAGTTCCAATTCGAGTTTTCAACTCGCATGCAAATGCACTTGGACATATTAGTCGTTTTTATGAGCCACCATTGATAAGCAGGACGCACCGAAAGACACTTGACACTAAGCCACTTTGGTAAATTGATGGCAAGAGGGTTGCTTGAAGAGTATGTAGCGAAGTCATTGTCATTAACTGGCAACTTTTCAACTCACCCTCGCACGCACACCTGCCTCAGTAAAGCCACTGAAGCTACTAAAGTCACCTGGTTTATGGCGCTGTGAAACTGCGGGCACATCTCGCTGCGGGTTAAGCTTTGACTGCCCGCTGCTTTCCCTCCCTCTGCACCGCACCGCCGCACCGCCGCACCTCCCGCTATCAGTATCTGCATTAGCATTAAAGCGGATCAGTCATTGGAGTGGACCGACTGCAAGTTTATAGCCAGCTCACACCGAGTTGGCCCAATAAGCGATAAGCGCCCAAAACCGAACCGAACCGAACTGTTGCCGGGTTCAACAAACTAAACAATGGACCAGGCATCGGACGCGTCATCATCGACTTAATTGAATTACCACCAAGAGAAGGGGGGAGGGGCCTTTAGAGTGGACCATTATTGAATGCCAATGAAATAGTATCAGCCAGACGGCGGATCATGTGAATTTTTGAGAGATTCAAGAGAAAAATCATCCAATTGCTGACACATTAGCGCATAATTTGCCCCTAATCCCCCCCCTTCTCCCACTTCTCCCCCTACTCTACCCGCTGCAGACTCTGACTCCGTCTGCACTGTTAATTAACCGCTTCGGTTAGAACAGAAATTAACTCGATTGCACGTTAATTAGACGCGCTGCGTTTAATGAACTCAATGTCAGAGTGTGATTATATCTGTGTGTGTGCGTGTGTGAAAGTGTGTGTGCGTGGGTGTCTGCGGAGATTTCTAGGCTGGTCAGAAAGCGTTAAATTTATATGAATTGATTCCAAGAGGTCAGCGAATAATTTATTAGAATTGTTAGAAGTGCTTCCACAAATTAACTTAAAATGAAATAACTACTTAACTATTATGTTCCTTCTATACTATATAGCTTTAAAGCTTTATAGCTCTGCCCCATCATTCTCTAGTTCCAGCTACCGCAAAATGCATCCGTAAGATACTCAAGTATCGGCACACGTTCGATTCAATTCGATTCGATTCCCGCACGGCCCATTGAGTGTGCAAATAAATGCGCTTAATTAATTGCATTTTTGCACTTTCAAGAGCCCAAACTTCCTCCCCCTCTTCACTCCGCACCCATCGCCCCCGCCAATCGATGATGCAGAGCGCAACACATGGAAGTTGACTTCAAATATGCATCAATAAACTCAATTAAACGTAAACGAGAAGCGCTTCAAATCAAATGCACAGCAGCTGAAGCAGCTGCAAAGTGAACAGCTACACCTCCCACGCTTCTTGTGGGAGTTTAAGTAGGGGAAAGGTGGAAGATAATGATGATAATGATGATGCACTTTCAGTACCCAGTAGATATTAAAGTTATTTAATGGGGTATGACGAAGACTTTAGGTCTATACTCATAATTTAAACATGACATGGTTCCTTAATAAACCACTACATTTATAGGGTATACCTTTAGTTCATCACTTCTCTCTCTCTCTCTCTCTCTCTTAGCTTATCTTACCTTTCTGGCATGCTTAGTTTTTCATATTTTCTTTTTCCGCTCAGGTCTCAGGGCCTGATGGCAGGGCATTAGTTTGGTTGTCATGGACATGTAGGAAGCTGGGGATTTGCCAAAGGCAAGATAAACTGTGTGTTGCAAGTGGCAAGTGGCAACGAGGGCGTTGGTTGGTTGGTGGGCGTCTTAACTTGTTTGGCCTTAGCTGGCACATCTTTCTTGTCTTGGGCCACCTTTACTTTATGTGGCACAAACGCATCTTTCAACACTGAGGCGCAGTGGCAACATTTGGACAGGAATCAACCCAAATATCAAAAAAAAAAATCCAAACCCAACTTTGAGTGTTGATTGAGTGAGGACAGGGTCAGAGGGGGGTAGAAATGTAGCGCCATAAAATTAGCCAAAAAAGAAAAACCAAACAAATAAAAACATCAAATAAATAAATCAATTTGAAAACGAGACTCTTCTGACTTGCAACTACAACAACATTTCCCTTCAACTCTTTTCTTGGTTTTCATTTTCATTTAGTTTGAGTTTCACTTTGAAATGCAAACCAAGAAACGTGGCGCATCCGCTAATTATCCCCAGCAACAAGAACTACCCCCCGCAAGTGTGGCACGTATGTAAACAATTCTTGAAAATTTGTACCAAAAGTATATATGTTCTAAAAGTAACTTTAAACCCTTTACAACAACAGCAGAGACAGGGAAAAAATGCCTTTGACTGATGCGTTCGGGCAGCTGTTTAGTTGGTCGGGAATATATATCCGAGGGGGGGCGATTTACAGATCAAAGTGTTCGCTTTGTTGTGTTTTTGTTTTTTGCTTTTTTGACAGAAACAAACATTGGCCTGCGTTTTATTTACATTGGCTTCCGGTTGTGTTTTTTGGGCATTTTTTCAGTTGATTTTCATTTGTTGTTCTAGCGAAATAAAAAGCAAAAAATATGTTCGAAGCCTTTGTGACTGCAAATCGTAAACAATGCGAGTAAAAAGTCAACTAAACAATGCAATTACTAACTGGAAAATATTTTGACCAGCCAAACTTCAAAGGTTCAAAGATATGATCTCTACACACACACACACACACACACACACACTCACGTAATATTATTTGGGTCTTCCTTTGAGTGAATTGGAAAATTGTCTTTAAGCTCACGATTCTGTCATTGATTCAATTTCTTATTGCATTCACGTTCCCGCTCAAGTCTTTCTTGTTGTAAGTAGTATCTGCAGCGTTTATCGAAAAGCCATAAAGTTTTCATTATTACGCATTTACCGTTGCCTCTCGTTTAATTACGTTTCATATTAAGCCCGAAAGGGAACAAAACCGAAAACAAAAGCCAAACCAAAAAAGGGCCAAAGAAGTCGTTGCTGCTAAGCTTCATTTTCTGAATCACGTGCCATGCGCAACGTTCTAAATTTCCATTGAATTCAATTTAATTAGCCGAAAGCGTAAGAAAAATACCAAACGCTTCGGGGCCAATCTTTATAATACGACTATATATACTGTATATGTATAGAATGGTAATTTGTATGCATCGAAGGCAAAGCGAAGCCAAAGTTCTTGTACACGGGCGTGGACAATAATGAAACTGACATAATTTGCATTTAATAGTTGTTTCCCCATTTCCATATCAATTTTTGGGGTCGTGCTAGCTCTATGAAAAACCAAGAAGTTCTTGTAGTAACTAATTTGGGAATAGGTTTTTTGATTTTATTAGTGTTGAGGCTTGAAAAGGTGCTAAAGTTAAGTGATTTATGCTTTCAATTGGCTGTATCTGTTGTATCAAGATTCGATTTTCCAAAAAATGAGCCTGTGGATAAACGGATAATGAACTTAAACACACTCAACTACTGTCAAATCAGCTTAAGTGCAGTTTTTGCATGACATATTTGAAAGCCTCTCACACTGCCTAAACTATTATTAGTATTCATGCCAATCAGTTTGCTCATTTATGCCAATATACGAGATTTGGCTAACTGTGGCTGGCCCCAAAAAAGGCCACAATTCGCATGGCAAATGAACGTTTGTGTGGTGGAACTTTTTGCCTGATTCTCGGATATTTAATTTGCAGCCATAATTTCATTATATGGCAACAATAACTGTCCCATTTAAATAGGCCCAACCTCCCCTCCCCAAACCCTTACCCATAACTCTTTAGCGGTTGTGGGAAATTCAATCAGAGGCTGTGCGATAGAATTCGTCCTGGGTCCTGGCCCCGTCTATATATATATTTGTATATATAGGCGGATGTGCGGTGGCTTTATCAATGGTATACCCATTTCAAAGCAAAACACACACTCAAAAATAGATAGAGCGAGAGAGATGCAAAGTTTATCTTTCACTTTAGAGTGTTTGGGGTGCCATTTTCAAGGACAATTCACAATTCAGCTACACACAAACCTCACTTCCGTGGCATCCATATGCATATTTATTAATTTGTGTATCTGTATCTCTCTCTGTGTATCTGTATTTGTATCTGTGTGTGCGTATTTACACGCTGCTAACATATTCATAGACAATTGGCAAATGTAATTAAATACGTTTACAAAAGCTTTTGCCAACTCGGTTTTTGGGGTTTTGGGCTCCATTTGTTTTGTGGACTGCCATTTACTTGTTTGGTTTGGTTGGTTTGCCTACAGCCAGCGTGAATAGCCGTTAACAATGGCAATCAATGTTAAATATGAGTCTTGTTAAAAGTTCCACAGGCTAATTAAGGCAGCAACATGTTGCAAACAACATTAATGAGATTGTTCAATTTTAAAATCTTTAACTATTGCTTCAGTATAAGATTTCAGCTTTGTTTTCTTGCTTTAAAGTAAACTAGTTGAAGTATAATGTTCTATCTCAGCTGATTTTTGATATTAGTGCTATTTTGCTTTGTTCCTTACTGAAACTCTTTTTGGGCAATTCCTTCTAATCTTTTTCTGCTCGCATAATCTCAAGACAATCCCATCTGCTGCTTCTCACATACCAAACAACTGTATCGTTGAGATTCTCAATGCAATTGTGTCCCCAAGCAAAGTTTTATTAGAAAGCAAAACTTTCTTTCAGTGATTTTTGTTGTTTTTTGTTTGTTGTTTTTTTGTTTGCCACAGCTGAGCCTCTGAGTAAAATCAAATGGCATAAAAGTTGCCTCTCCTTCATTGCGATTGCCGTAGCCATTGGTGGCAGCACCCAATAACAATGGGGTTGACAGTGGTACCAGGTCTTATGAGATTAGCAAACGTTAAGCGGATTGTAAATTTATAAATAGCATCAAATGTTATTGTTGTAGTAGTTGCTTTGAAATGTCATTAGACTTAACTTGAGTTGAGTTCTTTCTTTCTATCTTATTCTATTGTAGTATTGTATCTTGTTCATGTGGCACACATTCGCACGAACTTGAAAGCCTTTTTTTGGGGTTGGTTAGTTAAGTTAGTTTGGCTGGGCGGTTTGGGATTTCGCCTTACATTTGTCAACTTGTCAACTCTGTCTCCTTGACAATGGCGAATGCTGTTCGTCGCGTCTTGGCAATTAGTTAATGTCAAACAACGTTGCGAACAATGACATTAGCTGAAAGTGACAATTAAATTTTAGTTTGAGCTGCAACTGGTGGGAGTTGGAGTAGGAAAGTGTCAAATTGTAAGCAATTAATCAAGCGATTTGATACTTTATAGTTTTAACAATCAATTAACTCTACAAAAAGCTCACTTAAAGCTTTCATGAGCTTTAAAAGCTGCTTGCTGAAGCTTTCGTATAGTATTTTCTTAGTTTTGTTTAACTATAAGGCCTTACAATATCATTTAAATATTTTCTGTTTCATTTATTATTAATTATCAACATATTCTTTACGAACTTAAGACCAATCAAGCCATTTGCAGCTGTTGTCAATGGCACATAGGCGCAAAAAACAGGATATTTGTGCGAATCCTAATGAATGGAGCCTGTTTTTGGAGCTGGCACACACAACTTAATCAGCGCCGTACAAGAAAAGGTCAAGTACGAGTGTCTCGCTAATTTGTTGTCTCCCTGCGCACGTGTGTGTGTGTCAGTGTGTGTGTGTGTGTGCGAGACATTGTCAAGTGTTGTGCCTTTGTCACGTAGCAAAAACTTGACTCCAACTTTGCAGCTCTCCACTCGTACGGTTTGGCGGCTAATGAGACCAACAGCCGGCGGCCAAAAGCCCAGACCGACCCCCAACTACAGCTTCAGTTACAGCTTTAGCTTTAGCTTCAGTTTAGCCACAGCCTCAGCTCCACTTTTGGGTTTTTGTCGGCAGCTGCACGAGCTAAAACGCAAATGGGAGCATTGGTGGCATTGGTGGCATTGGTGGCGATGGTGGCAAGAGCAGAGCAGGCGGCATATTCATAGCTGGCATAGGGCGGATGCGGCAATTTTGCAGCCTGAAATCGATATGGCATCAAAGCGAAGGCACATTTATGCCCATTAAATGCAGCTAAGTACACAGCGAGAAAAGTAGTGCGATGAAGTTGAAATTGGTAAGATATTTACTATAAATTGTACTGTGTTTTAAGTTATTTTCTAATTTTTTTATGTAATTGAAATATTAAAACTAAAAACAATGTTTATAAATATTTATAATATGTATTTAGTTTTATTTAGCTTTAGAAATTTATATTTTTAGGCTCTTTTCTTTAAAAGATAATACTAAACTGCCAGATGTAAATGTTTTTCGATATTTTATAAATTTTCTTAATAATTTTTCATATATGAATTTATTTGAATACTTCATTAGTATTTTAGAAGGGGGTTTATTGTTCACTGTGCACTTGGAACATTCATACTTGGGGGTCGGTTTTTTGTATGAGCGAGGCAGAGCGAGGGAAGGTGAGGGGTAGAGGGAGAGAGATGTGCCCCTCGAGCTATGTTGTCTGATATATTTTTATTATGCTAAAATAATCGGCATAGACAGCGGTTTCGCGTTTTCGGTTAGCTTAGCAACCAAAAATTATCTGAGAGATGCATCTGAATATTGCAAACAAAAGATAAAAGCCAAATGCAACGACAACACCGCACCAGTTGCAGCTGACCCCCCACCACCCTCTCATGTTGTTGTTGTTGTTGTTGTTGTTAGTAGTTGGTACATGGAACGGCTGCTGCTACGTTTCTGTTTGCCTTTCGCTTGCAGCCACGCAAAAGGTGATTTATTTGAACATGGTTATCAACTTAGTAGAATAACAGGAGCAGAAAGCGCCGCACCGCAACATTTCCCCCCTCACCCTACCCCGCTCCCTCTCTATCAGTCGAAAGAAACAATGAAGAACAAACAATGCAACGCGCTCGCAACTTGAACTTGTGGCTAGAAAGTGCACAGAAAGAGCCCGTAAGATACGATTGCATTTACATGCATCCGTATCGGTATCAGAGCGCCTGCATCGGGGCGTGTGTGTGTGTGTTTCCCCCTCACTTCCCCACCCATCCTACCATCTGTCGCTGTGCGCGCCCAAGACACACACCCACAGCTGCATGAGGCACGAACCCGCGACTGCAACAGCCAACTTCCAACCAAATGGATCTCAGTTCGGATTCAAAGCCACAAGTCGATTTTAAAGTCGAAGACGGAGCATTTTGGGCTGGTTGGTTGCTTGGTTGGGGTTTGTCGGTCTGTGGCAACCGGCATACAATTTGGCCGGCAGCGAAATTTATTTGAAATCAATGCTTCTTGTTGCATTCTTCAGTTGCTCTGTGCCACAAACGATTTTTTTCTCTTTCTTTCTTCTTTTTTTTTTTGACTGTTGTTGCACCAGCAGCTTCAGCAGCAGCAGCGGCAGCCGTTACAGCAAATAGTGGCAACCGCTGTGGCGCTACATTAAAAAATATGTGGCATATAGGTTTAGATAGTAAAAAGATAAAAGATTAAGTTTACAACTATTAAATATGTTAGGCATTAAATACACTCCAATATTTGTAACCTTTAAGTAGGCTTATTAATATTATAAATTCAATTTGCCATAATAAAAAAAATATAAGAAATAAATATTGATTGGAAAACTAATTTTTAACATATTCCTCCAATGCTGTTTCCTAAAAATTCCTTAAAGTCTGTTAAGCCTTCAAAAAAGAGTAGGAAAATATGTTTCACTTGGCATTTTTGAGAGGCGCTGGTTTTGGCCAATTGCACTGCAGGCAAAAGCAAAAGGCAGAGAAAGACAATAATTGAATAGCACATACATATATGCATATAGTATATATATAATATAGTTAGGATCTAGGCGTATGTGTGTATTGCTATTTATTATGCATTTCTTTATGATGATTTCAAGCGGCAGCTGATTTAATGTGCATGTTTTGCTTTTTCTCTCGCCGCAACGGTCACGAGTTTTGGGGGCAATGTTAACACACCGGCCCGGATTTTTTTCGGCCACGGATAGATAGATAGATAGTCGTAGTACGCTAGTACATCCATAGTAATATTTGACCATTAAAATGCAGTTGTTGCCACAGTCCATGGGAAATGATAATGAAGGCGAACGGTAAATGGGATAGGAGCTAACTGCAACTGCAACTGCAACAAGTTGCCAGCTGCTTGCTTGCTGGCTTGCTTGCTTGAGTGAAATCGATACATATTAGAACTGCAGGCAGTAGCTCCCAACTCTGATTCCGACTCTGACTTTGACTTGGTAAAACAAACAACTGAGTGGCTTGGACACTGTTTGTTGCACGTCAAATGCATTTCGTTTTGGGCTTATTGAATGCCAGACCAGAAGGCTTTTCTGGCTCTGTCTCTGGCTCTGACTTTGGCTACGCTTTTGATTTTCATTTTCATTTCTGTGTGTGTTTGCCTTTGCCTGTCCAAAAGAGACCCCCAAACCTCAGACCACCTTGAAGTCCGAGTCTGAATCCAAATCCGAGAGTCAGAGTCTTCGATTGCTGCCAGGCAAATACGTAAAGATTCGAATACAAATGAAACACTCAGAGAAATGATTTTCAATTGGAAAAGTGAAGGGCTTTGGAGATTTAAAAAAGATAGAAATACTTCCACAAATAAAATGCTGAGTTTGAAAGAAAGCTTTTATAATGTTTTTTTTTAAGTAGTCTTTTTGAGTAGAATATTTTTGGGCTTGTCAATAAATTTTCATTTATAGTTTTTTTTTTTTTAATTTTTGACAATAAAAATTTCTAAATTCAATGAAGCTATCTCAAAATAACTATACATATTATTATAAATATTTTTTTCCGAGTGCATTTCAAGGTTTGCTTAATATTGTAATTTCAAAAGCAAAGTTTACGCTTTCCCAAAAGAAATAAATAAAATTGTTAAAGCCAATAGACAGATCTCTCTCCCCTTTCCTCTCCTCCCTTTACCATCTTAATTCTTCATTCGTCTGTAAAAGTGTGAAATACCATTGGCATACTATTTACCTATGCATTTAGAGGCCTCTTTAACTGCTCAGCTCTCTTTACTTTTTGGCCATTACGACAACGATGACGACGGCGGCGTCGGCGGCGACAGCGCTTTGATTAATGCCAAACTGTGCACAATTCACAAGATCTTCTGCTGCTTCCACTTCTTTCTCTACTACTTTTGCACAGGTTTTTTTTCGGTGCGCGATTCACACATTATTCATGTGCATTGTTCCGCGCATCGCATCGCAAAAATAAACAAAATCTAGACTCGAGAATCTGCAACCATTCTTTAGGTTCCAGCGCTACCAATCCGCATACTCTACGTACCAGTCGATCCTCTCCTCCCTCTCTTCTCTTCCCCTCTTGGCTATGCTCAATTCTTGGCTCTGTGCAAATTCAATGGCTCTTTGCATACATTTGCGTTTTAGCCAGCCATGCGTAGCCCGAAAGGCCACAATACAACTAAGTACATTTAACCGAAACGAGATCGAACAATCAACAATTGGCACTGCAACGACTAAGGAATGCTCTTGCAGATCTTTACTTGGAACATAATTAGGGAAACTCTCTGATCCTAAAACCGAACTGTTTGAAAATAATTCGAAGATCTAAGTAACAAGATATGCATTTATGACATATTAATAATTATATAATTTATTAATTTTTATAGTTTTTAGCAGCTGTTTAAAGTTAACAAGAGTTCAATGGCATTTTTCTACAATTAATTCAACATAGCTTCAAATGTTCCAAGGTTTTGTGCTAATCCCATTGAAAGCGTGAAGTAGAAACTATTTCATAAACGGATTTGTCATCAAAGCTTTTGATAATCATTATAAATTTGCTATGGTTAGATCATATGTCTAATTCAATTTTGAGTCATTCTTCAGATTCATTTAAATTTGCGATCAATCATCAGCACAGTGAGTCATAAAAATTCACAATAATCTCCTCCTCTATCAAAACTCTATCTTCGCTTAACTTTGACTCTCTCTACGACTCCTCACAAACCTTACACTCTAGCCAAGAAACTCTATTATTCCCTGCAAGCTCCTATCAAAAAGGCAGCCTAGCAAAAGGCAAAAAAAAAAGAATTGCAAGAGTTTCGCGCAAGTTGCAAAGTCGCCAGCGGCGGCGCAACAACAACAACAAACAATGGCCATTGAGTTGCTGCTGCTGCTACTATTGTTGTTGTTGCTGCTGCTGCTGCTGCTGTTGCAGCCTGCCCAAAAACAAAGGCCAAATAACAACAAAGCGCAAGCGCAGCAACAAAAAAAAAAGAAGAAAAACGACGAGAAATATGTATATCAGATTTAAAATAAATGTAACTGCGCGGCTCATTATGCTGCGCTTACACACGGACTGGCAGCAGTTGGCTCCCCTTACCCCTCCCCCTACCCCTACCTACTTTTTGGCCAGGCCAAATGGAGCTGCTGCGCATGCTCAACAGTTTGGTGCACTTAATGGCCGGGGCAATCAGTGGCTGCCCCTAAAACCTGCTCTCAGTCTGTCTCACTGTCTCTCTGTCTCTTGCTGTGTAGTAGAGTGTAGAATGCCCAACATGCTGGCTAGTTAGCTGCATGAGGCAGGTAAGAGACCAACAACAACAAACAACAACAAAGACTTAAGCATGGCAAACGCATTTCGTATTCGCATTTAAATAAACATTTTTTTTCTTTCCCAAAAGGAATCGCACATTGTTCGCTAGAGCTAGAGATCTTTTGGGGCAAGTGGCATGTGCAACAGCAACAGCAACAACAGCAGTGAAACTTTCACTCCACTTCAGAACACAAAGCACAAATGTGTCTTGTCTTAGCTTTGAAGGCACGTGCAGCTACTTTATCCCTCCCCTCCCTCCCCTACCCTGCCTCCTTCATATTTGCATGCTCATTTCATATTTTTCTTATGCGGCTTGCGCCTTGTGACTTGCCACAGCAACAACTTAATCGATTAACGTTCATTTGCAATTTGTTATCGAGTGCTTTGCATCTACCACTCGTACGTGCAACGTATGCAACGTGTGCTGTGTACGGTGCACACAAATTTGTTGCAACGATTAGCTGGCAACAAAATATTGCAATGCCATTCGCTTATTAATTACCCAAGATAGCAAAGCAACCGAGTGACGCATTTGTTAGTTGCTTGCAACAACGTTTGCCAGAAAGAGTTGTCTGCCACTTCGACTATACCAAGGGCAACGCGGCGGCATTCTTCACTGTCTGTTGCCAATTATGATTGAATTTTTGAAATTATTATCCCTTCAGCTGAAGAGACAAGTTTTTTGTGCTGGCTGGCGGCATATTTTGTCACTCCTTTGAATGAAAATACTTTTTAAAATGTCGCACATTTTTTTTATAATCATCAAAATATTCTAAAGGCAATCAGGCAACAATTTGGCGATCTTTAAAGCGCAGAGGGACACAAAAAAAATATCTCATAAATTCTGGACAGCAGAATGTTTTTCCTTACAAAGATTTTAGATACTGATATAGTTTAAACTAATTGAAAATATTTTATTTTATACATTAACAAGTCTTAAACTATTTTCTCTAAACTTCTTCACTGAATAGCTCAATAAATTCCGCGGCGCGCCTTCTCAACTTGAAATCCGCCAGCAAAATGTTGGTAAAAGGATTAAACCGTAACCAAAGGGGGGAGGAGTGGAACGTGGGCAGGTTGCAGCCATAGCCTGTGGCAATATTGCACTAAGCAAGAGAGACTGCAACTGCAACCGTTGCACATTTTTCATGCTGCATATTTATGTTTTTTTAATGTTTTTCTTGCATTTGCATAAAAAAAAAAAAAAAAACTCTTTGGCTTTAGTTGCCAGTTTTGAGTTACTTTTCTATCTCTATCTTTGGCCTTAGCTATTTTACACGTGGGTTTTGGGGATTTTTGCTTGAATGAAGAAATCATGTGCCACGTGTGGCAAGCGCGATATACAAATACCGCTGTCTGTTGGCTTTTTCTGCCAATAAATTGCACCAAATGAGCATTTAGCATTTTTAACGCCTTTTGGCTTAAATGGCCCCCCTTCTGGGCCGATAAGGCGACACGCAATGGCCCAAACGGTCGACCCAGACTCAATTCTCAGTTTGAATTTCAGAGACACAGCGACTCTTGTTGCATGTTCGTTTCATGTGAGGCACGTGAGCTGAAGAAACTTTTTGACACGCCATATCGCTAGCTGCCTTTCTCCCTCCCTCCTCTACCCTCTCTAGCGACAGTCAAGGTAGTCATTTAGCAGCACAGTGAGTAAAAATTGGGTGTTAATTAAGATTATTATTTAAAAAATTAATTTAAATTAAATTTTTTATATCGCAATTTTTGATGATGCATGCAACAGTGTGAACTCTAAGCTTTAAAGGATGTGTCAACAACAACTGTCTACTAAAGGATTACGTAGAGCTCCTATCATCATTATCACGCACGCACATATGACACAGAGTATCTCAGTGGATGTGGATGCTCTACCTTCTGCCTCTCAGTTGCTCTGTGTCATTAGGCGCTTTGCACTCGACTTTGCCCCGCTGTTTGTCACCTCGTTCAAGTGTCCAGCCTTCCCAGCCTCTAATGAAGTCAACTGCTCATGTCTCTCTCTGTCTCTGTCTGTCTGGCTGTCTGTTTATGCCCTACCTGAGCAGTCATTACACTGCACTACACACACTACTCTACCCTCTACACTCTACTACACTCGAGTTCGGCCCACGGTCATGTGCATTGCCCTGTCCAGCTGCAAATGAGCTTCGTTTTAAACGAACTGCCTCAAGACACGAACTCTTCGTTTTTAGACTTCGGCTTGTGTGGAACTTGTTTCGCTGTTCGCTCGTTTCGCTTACAGCTGTGTTTCGTTGCCATTTTGTTGCGCCTGGCACGTGTTTCTCAAAAATGTTTAGCAACATTTGTGACTGGCAACAGGTTTTGTGACAAGGCAACAAAATTTGTAGCTGGCAACAGCTGACTGTTAGGCGATTTAAATATCCTCCAATTTTCGAACTATTCCCACTTTCAAGAAATTTCTGGTCCGGTTCAACAAATCTTAACGTTGTCTAACAAGCTGTAAGCAGTTTAAATACCAATCGGATGACTTCTTCATGATTTTTCAAGCTCAAGTGTGTGCTTTTGAGAAAGGTTCTCTGCTCTTTTTTGATTACTTCATTAAGAGGACAACAGCAACTGCTGATATTAAAAATAATTATGCCTCTCCATAACTTGAAACCTTTTTATGCCAACTCATTGCAATACCACCCACGGCATTTATGTACATATAGACA
Source organism: Scaptomyza hsui (assembly GCA_018152825.1). Classification (NCBI taxonomy): domain Eukaryota; kingdom Metazoa; phylum Arthropoda; class Insecta; order Diptera; family Drosophilidae; genus Scaptomyza; species Scaptomyza hsui. The sequence goes on from JAECXO010000269.1 coordinate 2,859,828, forward strand.
TATGTATATTGTTGTTTGTTATATTGCCAAAGCCAAACAACTCACGATATTCTAATTAAAACACATACGCTCAGACCTTACCACAAACATCATCATCCCATTGTCATCATCATCATTATGATCTGGACTTGCTTTGCGGTGTGTGAACTTCAATTCGATGAATTTACATTGAAGCATGATGCAGCAATTCTCGATTCTCGTTTTTTGTTCTGTTTTCATTTGTGTTTTTTTGGGCAGAGTGTGCCAAGTCATGTGGACAAAGCTAATGTCTGTGGATTTAGATGTGGATGTCGATGTTGATGTGGATCTGAATATGTCTGTCTGTATGTGTTGGTTGATTTCTATAGCCAGTCAATGGATCGGATTGCGGGCTCGTGTGCTGCGTCTCGATGACATATTCCATTAAAAACCAAGCAGGAGTTTAATTGCTTATTAAAGTGGTGGACTCATAGATGCTCTACAGTATAGTATAGTGTTCCTATTCAAGTAACCTTTATGGTCTAGGGTATGTATGAAAAAGGCAACGTGTGTGCCACATCTGGGTGCATGCAACGCATTGCACACCTCATTTCTAGGCTACCTGACACAGACAGCAGCTCAGAGGAGACATATATATAAAAAGATATATGGGTTTGGCATGCCCGAAAAAAAATAAGAGCGGGTCGCTCGGTTGCGCATGCTCAGCTCAGAGCAGAGAAGAGAAGAAGGAGAAGGAGAAAAGTCAAAGTGACAGACCCATAACATGCCACACACACATGTGTGTGCGAGTGTGTTGTTGTTTGAAGGGAAACAAACCCAAAAATGCGTCTAATAAATTGACATTTATAAATAGTGTAGGTTACAGTTAGAGTGAGAGTTTTCGAGTGCGTGCTCAAAGCACATGTGTCTGCATACTGCAAGGGTCTAAACATACATATTACCTATTGTTTTCTATATAGTTTAGGTACAGCTGAATGTGCATATGCTCCAATAACCACCATATAACTCAAGGGCAATGAGCTGCATAATTGCGCTGAGTAATTCTCACTTTAGGTTTTAATTGCTGCGGGAAAAATATGTTTGGAAACAGAATTTGTTATATTTAACGTGGAAATAAAGCTATAAAAGCAGATGTAGAAAGTGTGACTAATGTGTGACTTAATGCAGTTTAATTCTAGAATTCAATACAAGATTAGATCAGCTTATTTTGCTCGAAGATATCTCCCTAAATTTCCTGCGTACTTTAATAAACATCAATTAAAAAGTCAGTTCGAAATGACAATAATATAACTTGTCCAGAGCTGTCAATTAGTAACGAAAAAAAAGGTGACATATTCGGACATTTGATAGCGATAAGGTGCACAACTTTCACGGCTAGAAATGGAAATGAAAATGAGGCCAACGTATATATAGTTCTAAGGGCACCGTTCACATATTTTATTTCAATTTATTTGAATGTCAGCGAGCATAAATAACGTTAGCATATACATATATATAAATGGCATGATATCAAGACAAAACAATCTATATAGAGCGTAAAAAGCTGCACACAAAAGACAAAAGACGACGCCAGGGCAAAAACGGAAAAAGGAAGTTAACAAAATAAGCCAGATAGATAGTAAAGCAAGCGATTGAGCGATTGAGATACCGACACAGATACACCGAAACACAGAAACAGACACCACAACAAAACCTAAGCCCAATAAAAGAAAAGATAAATGTCGCTGCAAAGACAGCAATGAAAGAAAGAAAGAAAAGACAACAAAACACACACACACAGGTAAAAATCAACGGCTAACAAAACTGCGACGAAACTCAATACTCTACTCTTAAGATGAGATGAAGAAATATATATTTGGTATGGCTACTGGAAGGGAGGGCAGGGCAGGACTGAGAAGAGAAGAGCAGAGGGAGGGTGTGTGGAGTAATAATTTTTTAGCAAAGTGCGCCGGCGATGATGTGCCATGGATCTCGACATCATATCGGATCGCATTTCACCTTCTTCTCTTTCAGGTGTCACCGATAGGCATCTCTTAATGCACAGGCCACAAGACCTCGGGGCTAAGACACTGGGCTCAACTTCTTTGCCGGCTCTCAGGTCAATGTGAGAATACGGAGGCAACACATTTTACAGCTCCTCCACACACACACACACACACACACATTCCCTTGCTTCGTTTCCTTCCTTCGGTCAGTTCTCTGTTCTGTTTTTTTTTTTTCGGCATCTTCGAAGAGTACACAAGAAAAAAAATGCAGCAGTGTGGTCCGAAAATTCTCATTAAGCGAAATATTCACATAATCCCGCATTTATTTGATATGCGTTGCATGATAAAAACTAAAGGACCTAACAAGTTTTTGTTGTGCGTGTGTGTTTGTGTGTTGTTTAAGTACTACATTTCGGACTTGGCTGTCTTATTACAGGTACCAAAGATGTTGGCCTCTAGATTTGGCAAACAGAGAACAGAAAAATATGTGAAAGGAGAATGAACTTATTTGTATTTTGTGACTCCAAAAGAAAGGTTAATAAGCGCTTGAAATTCATAATTAATTCTTTACGCGTACATTTTTCGCTTTAAGACAGAGCTCAACAGCACTTTATAAAATCTTTGAAATTAGCAAAATCATGTCAAAAATTCTCGTCTGTGACGTGTGCAAGCAACAAAAACTCAAAATAAACGACGCTACAAAGTATGCAACATGCAAAAGCCGCAGTCAAACGTGATGCGGTTTCTATTTCCCACAACTTTTTCGTCAAGCAACATGAGATGAAAGTGAGCAATGTTAATTTAGGGGGGTGAGATGAATCTGCACTCATTTTAAAGGTGCACAACAAATTAATAATTTGCTCAAATGAAGTGAAAAAGAAACTCTATCTTTCGTTTCTCCTATTTAGTTAAAATTATTGGCATAATGTTGCACAAAGCTTTTAGTTATAATCTTGCAGCTTAAGATTGTTTCTACATCAATCTATATTACGCATCTTACTACACTGAACACTAAACACTTCCGCCTTCAACTAAACACACATAATGATGAAACGCACATTGGAACGCAATTTCTGTGGGGTTTCCAAGATGATTGATGACATACAAAGTAGTTTGCATGAGAGATCTCTGGCTAAGACCCTCTAAACACAAACATGTGCCGCGGATTGGATTCTCAGTTGAAACTGAAACTGAGACTTTGTCTGAGCCTTGGTCAGTTGTAATCCGTTGAACTGTCACACACTCGCACACACAGTTTGTTGTTGTGGTAATCGCCAATGACAATGACAATGACATTGCATATATACCGCAAATCGTGGGCATTACTTATGGATGGATATATGTTTGTGGATCTCTATCCCCAGAGAAACATAATTGAAATATTTTCAGCTACAATTGCAGTTGTATAGTTTTTTTTTATGACTTCAACGTAAAACCAATTGCCATAAAAACGAAACTGCCTTTCTTGTGGCTGTTTTTCCACTTCTTCTTTTTTTTTTGGCATTGAACGCTTTGGAGGCTTCGTTAAGCGGCTTACAAAAATCTTGCGTGTTTATTTCTCCGGTTTTACTTGTCGTATTTAACGAAAAGATTAACGACAAGCAATCGCAAAATCAGATTTTTCACAGGGGTTGTTGAGGGAGTTATCCCAAAAAGCTTAATTACAAGTCACATGAGAAGGTGGTTGTTACGGGTGGGTGGGGAAGCGGCAGAGGGGAGATGGGGTGAGTTGAACTCATGTTGCAACTTTGATATTTTGTTTGTGATTTGTTGTTTTAGTAATATTATGTGTATTAAATCATAATGATAAATAACATGAAATGAAAACAATAACAAACATTAATTAGATAAAAACAATAAAGCTAAAACAAATAATATACACTCATCTTTTTGAAGTCGGTTCAACTATTATTTACTTTTTATTACATATTTATTTGTTTATTATTTATTAAATTATTTACTTAAGGATAATGTTATACCTTAAAAGGCTTCTAAAACAATACTGCATTTAAATTTTAAGCAATTTTAGAAACTTAATTTTTTTCTCAATTGGCAAACTGTCTTATGGCCAGTTGCAAACTTCAAATAGTCATAACTTTGATAAAACTGATCAGATTTTTTAGTGCTATAGCTTAAAAGTCATGGCTTGGCCTCTTAAACAACACTGCATTCAAAATTTCAAACTATTTTAAACTCAATATTTTCACAAAATGCATGTTTAAAATCTCAAAACCAAAAAATTAAACCGACTTAATACCCACTAATTTTCATATTACCTCCTCCTTTTTGGAAGTCGGTTAAAAATAACAAACTCTCAACTTACATCAGAATGTTAATTTGTTTGTTTAGTTTTGCTGACTCGACCGACTAATTAACTAATGAAAATTTAGCTTCAGGTTTTGTGTAGGCGTCTGATTTTGGTTTTGTTATCATTATTATCCAGTTGCATTGTTGCAACTTGCTTGTTGCAAGACTCCAGGCAGACTCGAAGCTAGACAATAGGCGGCTAGAGCAGGCCATCAATCAGAGCGGCAGTTAACAGAGAGATAGATAGACAGAGAGAAGTGTGGGGAGGGGGGGAGATTTGGGCAACCTTTGAAAAGTGATTTACATGAATTCGTGTGTCTTTTTTTTAATTGTTGGCAGCCCACACATACATACATACATAATATATAAACCGTATTGGATTTCTTTGGCTGCAGTATGTCTAGATAATTGATTAATGCACACACACACACACACACACACACACACACACACGATTATAGGCTACCCCTCTTGCTTTTAATTATGCGTTACCAGCCATCAACGGGCCAATAAATCATAATCCATCAAAGATTTTGCGGTACATGCAACGTCTATGTGGCGTGGCTGCCACCGTTTCGCCAAACGTCTGTTACCGCTTCCCTCCCTCCCTTTCACAGCCCGCCGCCTGTCATTCTGTTAATGCGCAACGTTTAATTGGAGTAGCTGAGCTAAACTGAGCTAAACTATGAATTGGCAGCTCCTCAAGTCGTAACCAGGAACGGAAATGAATACTTGGCCAACTAGTACTTGATGTCCAACAAAAACACACAGCAATAATAATAATAAGAAAAGGTTTTTACAATTAACCGCTTGAAAGGATGCGGACGGGTCGAAAGTCGTCGAATAAGTCGCTCTACCCCCATAATAATACACAAAATCTACTTGAAACAACTTTTTACCCCACTAACACATAAAGAGAGTGAGAGAAGCCGGAAAAGGGCTGATGGTGGGGCGTGGCTGAGGACCCCCCGTTGACTGGGCAGAGACGCCCGCCCCGCCCCTTCACTGCGCCGCTTGATTACAATCACTTCAAACTTCTGTGTGTGTAGGCAGTTTTGTTTTGCAATTGCAATTTAACCCTTAGTTGGGAAAGAAACAAAATAAAAACTAAATCAATTTCTAGAAATATTTTACTAAAAAATTCCGTTATATTTTTTAAACTTAAATCATTTTTTCAATGCTTGGGAACTTTAAAACAAAAATGTTATAAATAAATATGTCAAGGATTTTTGTATTAGATTTTACTAATTTACCTTTTTGACTGCTTCTTATATTATTTCCCCACACTCATTTTCACCACACTTGTGTACCAGCTAAGGGTTAAAGTGTGTACAATTTTGTAGGGTAACATTTGCGTACAAAAGCGATTGCGAACTGTGTGTTTACAATATTTCTATTGCCTGCTGTTGCTTTACGAGTACAGCGAAAAGGCAGAACCGTTAATTTGATTCGATTTTCAAAATGGCAACAACAACAAGAACAACAATGCAACATGAAAATGCGATTGAACTTTTGTTGGTTATGTCGAATGTGGCATAGAAGGGATTTGGAATGATATCTACGGGAGAGAGTAAGAGAGAAGCAAGTGCTCATTTGAGCTTAAATTGATATTGAATTGGAATGAGTGCATTTGATTGACAGATGAGCGATAGAAAGAGAAGCAAAGACATTTGTCTTATTTAGACAGCGGCGAGTTGAAAAGAAAGCATTAAAAAAAGTGGACGCCACATCAGCATTAGAGCAACAGAGGCATCAACGTCAGCGCTGCAAATCGCATTAAGGACTCTTTATGAAACTTGCTGCATCCTGGGGCATGTGACACACATACAATTACGCATGAGTGTGTGTGTTTGTCTGTGTTTTGTTGCGATGATTGATTTCACGCCAAAACGATTTCAATCAGCATTTCCGTTCCAAGTTAGTTTCTTTTTTCTCTCTCTGTGCTCGCTTACTTATTGCATTATCTTGATTTTGAGTTGAGGGCGGAGTTTCAGGGCGTTGGTTTTTAGGCGCAGCTGCTGCCACAAGCGGAAAAGCTGAGAGAGCTGCGTCTGTGCGTAGTTTCCTTCCAAACTGGGTCAGGGTCTAGCTGGAATTGTCATTAAGTGTTTATTTCATTTCATATTTGCTACTTGATTTACTTGAATATTTGCTTTTCCCCTTTTCCTTCTTGCTTCCCTCGTTTCGTCTAGACGGACATGCACAGACCTGTCATGTGGCGCTTGTCGCACTTGTGTCCTTGTGCCAGACAACGTTAAATTTATTACCTATTTAGCTTTAATAGCCTGGCTTGTTTTTATGATGATGCCACTGACATTTCACATGTCTGTACTTGTTATTTTTGGGGGGCGACAGTTTAATTTGTGATTAATTGACGTTAAAAGGGTTTAACAGCCTCCGACTCCAGCTTTGATTCCATTTGACATGCCACTTGATTCACACACACACCCATCACTTTCACTCACTTTCCCTGGCTAAAAATAAAATATATTAAGGGCGTGGCTTGAACTCAATTTGCGCTTAATAGAACGGAAATTGCTTCATGAGTGCGGATGTTGAATATAAAATTTATTTCGGGCATTTAATCAACATGTTGAAAAAAAAAACAAATAAAGTCTAAATCTTTCTCCTTGTTTTCCAATGCCCACATCTTAATCAAAACTAATGGAATTTTCTTGAGAACCCTTTACAATCTTGGATTTAAAAGCAATTAACAATATTTTCGAAATATTTCGGAAGTTATTTAAAACGTTTTTGATTGAGGGTGGATTTGAAAATGACTTGAGAATGTTATTTTATTTATATAAACATTTTAGGTGTAGTTTCTTTGCGTTAAAACTTTAACAGACTTTTCAGAGCATACAATAAAATGTGTTCATGTTGTTAATGAAGACAATTAGCATTCGAAAACATTTAGCTAACACTCAAGTCTTGCCGCAGGCTATTCATTTCCGTCATTACCACATTTTACCTGCCTGCCTACCTGGCAAACAGACAAGCCGCCAACAAAACCGACAAAACTTGACTACAAAACTTCCGTTTTTCAGCCCGACTTAAAGGAGAGAAGTAGAAGACGACGATGAGCAACAACTGCAAATGACATTAATAGTCTGAATACGTGCGACTCCAACTCCAAAAATAAAACAAAGAAATAAACACACAAGAACACACAAAAATCTCCCACGCCTTGTTACTTGAGACGCTGGCGGAGCGGTGCGGAGCTGCAACTAAAAGTCGAGTGGTTGAGCGGTTTTAGGTTCTGTGGCATGGTGTGGTGTGGTGTGGTGTGGTGTTCCGTATTCCACACTGACCGCTTGATTAACATTTCCTTCAACAATTTCTCTCTGCTGGCCATCATCATATTAATATGCTCGCCCGTCTGTGGCCAATATGTCAACGAATTCCTAAGCGGAACACGTACACCAAAACACTCGAAATTCGTGGAATGTGTTTTGTGGTCCGAAAAGGACACGACTCGAACTCGGACTTGCGACTTGGAACTTGGAACTTGCCCTCTGGTTTTCGTCATGTGTGTGTGTGTGAGTGTGTGTGTTTGCAAAGTTTTAATGCGTTTAGCGTTCTGTTTCAGTTCCTTCTTTCTTTCGGATTGAGCAGAGGTGAAGAGTTAATGCGACTGCGTCGCTTCTAAATGTATTCCCCAAATCCCAGAGAGCAGCGACACAACCCAAAGATGAAATCACTTTCACAAAGTGCTGAGAGCGCCAGACAAACCAACCAAACTCCCTTACTCCCTCTCACCCGCATCTGCATTCAACGCTTATCCCTGAAGTATTTGCATAGCGTAGATAGATGTGTAAAGGTGGAGGGGAAGCGGGGGGTGGCAAGTTTATCTAGCCGGCGACACGACTAACCAATTTTCAGCAAATTTAATGCACAAAGGACATGCACAGATTTCCAGACAGTCGCCAGCCTTTGTCTTTAATGTGTTTTATAATTGAATTCAATGCAAAAATTCATGTACCCTTGATAACACTGTCCAACAAAGGTAAGGAAAGTAATTTTAAATAGTTAAACTAATTTTTAAAAGTATTCTTGAATTTTTTAACAGTGAATTATATATATTTAGCTTAAAGAAACATTTTTAGCTTATAGAAAAACCCTTGCTTTGTTTTAGAGTGTTTAACAGTAACAAACACATCAACGATTCATATGCGAGTTCATTTCGTCATCTCTCGCCCCATCATCATCATCATCATCAGTTTTCACCAGCTTTTTCCATCGTGCCTCTTGTTGTTGTTGTGTGCCTCTTGTCTGGCTGGCATAGAGCTGCATCCTTTGTGGCGCCGAATCGGTATCTGAATGGATTTGGCTTTGGCTTTGGCATTCACAATTTACATTCGCATGTAGTCATGTGCACATATCAGTTGTCTGGCAGCTGTCTGCGGCCTTGAATCGTCCCAAAGTCAAAGCCACAACTTAAACGCTCTTTGGGGAACAGCAACAACAACAACAACAGCAACAACAACTGTCAAATTGCAATAATAACGAGCTCTACAAATATGAAATTATTTCATTTCCGATTGCCGCCGGCATTTGTAAGTTGTTTAATTAAAATGTTGACATGATAAAGTACAAATTGGCGAATTTATAAATACACTACATGGTTTAAAAGCTTACTTTCTGTTTATTACAAATAAAAAAGTTATTTAAGAAGAACTCAAACTTTAATAAAACGCTTTAAAAACATATCAAATGTAGAAATTAAAGTAAAGTTCAGAGTTGAAGGCTCATTGAACTCTGATAATTGTCAGTTGATGTTAATTTTTTTCGGGCTTAAATGTGGTTTAGCAACCCTGGGCGATATTTTGTGGTAACCATGAAACTAAAGAACCGCCAAGTGGCATAGCTAATGCCATGTCATGGGGTTTCTCTTGTGACGGGCGCAAGAGCGTAACGTTTGAACTCGGCATCGGTATCGACTCCTCGGTGTGTCGCCTGCCCCTTAGGGGCACTTCACTTGGGGGCACGCGCACGCTCTGGCACTTCCTTGCGCCTGCCTGGCCACAGAAGTGGAACAAATGGGCGCAGGACGTGAAATCGTGTATTGAGGATGAGGCTGACTGGATACGCAAAAGACCTGACTCAGCTGCCATTGCATACTGCTTTGCATGCACTGTACAAAAAGACTGGGTACAAATCAATATCGATTATTAATTACTTTCAGTTAGTGAAATAAATTGTATATAAACTAATTATTAAACTTGTTTATTAATTCTAGAAAGCGTTTTTACTTTTTTATAACTTTTTTTTAACAGTGCAACTGGCAGCGTCCTCGCCATCGCCATCGACATCGTCATCAACATCGGCGGCATTTTCAATTTCATGGTTAATTGTTTTGCACGCAGCATTTGGTTGCCCTGACGTTCACGAGTCCAAAGATGGAGCAGCAGTGGCACGAAGCAGCTTGGAGCGCCTTCAATGCCACATTAAGTTTCATAATTAGCACAACAAATGATTGGAATCCACATGCAAATTGTCTTCTTGCAAATAAGCAACATATGGATGGTATCATATGGAGATGTTATAGGGACAAGTTGCATTTTTCTTGGCACTGCTCTTAAAACTACACTCCAACAACTACTTTGTGTACTTTGTGACAACTGGCAGTTGTTTCTTTAGCAGCTGCTTTTCTCTGTTGCCTCTCACTTTTATCTTTGACATTTACTAATGACAAATTTATTCACGCTGTCACTTAGTCGCCCTTACTGTTCCCGTTCCTCGCTGTCACGACATTTCCTATACTTATTTTTCTCGGTTTCCCATTGTTAAGGCTGAAAAGTGTCCTGAACCTGCTGGTGTCAGTTGTGAGTCAAGATTTGTTTGCACCACTTTAATTAGAACTTGTTCTTTATTTCAATTGCGCTTTCGAGTCCGATTTCAATGCCCTTGAAGTGCTGCTCTTTGATCTCTATTCACTACAGCAAGATGATTGATTGATTTTCTCTCTCTTTGGTAAAGTAATTAATCAAGTACGAGTACCATAAATAAATGACATTTATGGCATCAGTTGCAAGAAGGCAAAGTTCCAAAGACAACATTAAAAGTAATGAGCAATCTTTAAGAAGAAAATGTTATTTAATTAAGTGAAAATATCCATTTGATTACAGGGTATTCACACATCTTTATGCGCATTAGGCTGACAATTTTGGTGGTCGTGTTTATCAGTTCTGAAAAAATCATCAACTCCATGATCATTAAACCTCAAACACAGACACACACACACACACACAAACAAATGAGCGACTTTTTGTCCGTTGGATCGAAACAAGATCTTGATGTTCAGTCTTGGTTCGCCTGGCGCTGAAGTCGTTTTGCGAATATTTTCGGGAAACGTTTTTTAATGCTCACCAGACACGCACATTAAAAGCGGAGAGTTTTGGAATACGATTAATGAATGCATAACGCAATAAATTTGTAAAATTTCAACAATGCAAAACGAACAAATTATTGCCGCTTGAATGGATCGACGGCGGAGAGTATTATGTACTTGTATTATTATTGGCCTGGGCACGCCCCGAGCTAATCACAAAAAAAAAATATGTATATTTTTCAAAAGGGTTGCACAAACGAAGCCAATAATAAAAATAACTGCCTGCAAGTGCTTCCGCGCAATTTCATTTCAATAAACAATGCCACATCAAGGCAAGAAGCTGGCGCCGAGCTTCCCCCGCACTCCTTGGCCTCCCTAGCCCAAGTGCTTTGTCAGCGGCTCTTTGATTTGTCTAGCTGCCTACATAATTGGCCAACGTTCGGGGCAAAATCAACGGCATTGCGACGCTTCGAGTGGCATGAAACTTGGTCCCTAGGGAGAAACTGGGTGCTTATAGATTTCGATTCTTTGCCTTGAAAGCAGCACACAATTTGAATTGTCTTGCAAAACAGCTTACCCACGCCATGTATGTAAATGAATTGCTTAAACTTAACAGATTAGAGGCAGAAAGAATACATGACTTGAGAATCTATTGTTACACATATTCATAAGAACTCAACTAAAAGTATATAAATCTAAATATGCATAAGTTAAAGTAAATAGCCTATTAAACATTTTTCTAAGCTTATCCGCTTTTAATTTTAAAAATAAAGTTCTTCTTTACTTATACTAAAATTTCCAAAATCAGAAAGACTTACTTAAATTCTTGAGAAGAGAAGTATGTTACGTTGCGTTACGTTATATTTACGTTACGTTATGTTTACTTTACGTTACGTTTTCGTTTATGTTAGTTTTGCACACTTTAAAATTAACGACTATTTTGACAGCGCTCTCCTCCTCGACTCTCAAAATTTCAAGTAAGCTCGGCTGATTTGGGTGAAATTCATTGACGTACTTACAAAATGCGCAAGTGTGAGTGTAATTATAGGTAAATGTTTTGGCATGCGTGTGTGTGTGTGTTATTGTTATTAATTATAAATTATTTATTGTACACACACACTTGCTTTTGTGTCTACTAAAATCAGTCAATACAAAAATTCTTATGTGTGAATGACAAATATATTTTTGTCCAATAATTCTCTTTGTTATACATTAATGGACAAGGGGTAAGTGGAAATATTATTATTATTTTAAATATAAGAATATCTTTTGTATATAAGCACTTCAAATAAATACATTCGTTTCTTAACAAAAATTCCTGAAAGCATTTAAAAGTCTTCCTTGATAATGAACTTCCATTAAATGCTTATTAATTATGCATAGACTCAATTTCAAAGACTTTCTGAGCCCTGTCCTTGGCCTAGGCCTCTTAAATGCTGAAGCACCGCAAACATATTTTCTCTTGTTACTCGCACATTTTTTAATCAAGCTGAAGAATGAAAGCACCTTCGTTTTCATCTTGAACAACATAAGGAGCAGATTGTTTAACGGACGTCGTCGTCGGCGTCATTAGTAGGCGCAAATATTTGCATAATGTTGCAAGGTTTTTCCAGATTTTCCCCATTAGCGGCAGCCGTTTTGTGGCAATTGAGTGGACAGGTGTCTTCAGTTGGCGCATAATCCTGAAAAGTGAAATGCTAATAACGGCTAACTGTTAGAAACGCTGTCCCAATGCTAATTCTGAGTAATTCGAGAACAGAAAAACCTAAAAGAAAAAAATTTTCTGTGACAGTTGTTGGGCTAATCCGCGGCACAAATGTCATGAATTGTCAGAGGGGAGAGAGGTGTCAGCAAGCCAAATGTAATAATTTTAATGATTTTTCATAAATGCAAAGTCCAAGCTAAAATAGGGTTGGGGATGGTAAGGTTGGAGGGGGTTGGCACGCGTTCTACGTTCTTGTAAAATGTTAACATGCAACGCACTTAAGGGTAGTGTATTTGTGGAGGGTTTGCCTTTGGGCTTTCTCTCTTTTTCTCAGTGTGCCCGCTGTTATGACATCGCCCCTCATCCGGGCTGCACCCTTTTCGGCCTATTAAACATGAAGACTACACACCACTGAGCGCGCATTGTTGTTGCTCTTATAATTGCGCATATTTTAAAATACAAATTAGCAACGCTGTAGCTAAAAATTTCAATAGCGTTTTAAATGCCCGCCGGGCACAACAACATGTATGTATTCAAGTGTATTCACGTATTCATCTACTTGCCAAGCTGGGAGTGTGCTAAGTTCTCTGACTTTTAACAGCAAGATGTGTGAGAGGGAGAGAGGGTTGAGCCTTGAACTTGTACGTTGCCCACTCTTTCTAACCATAATCATGCCACAGACAACGTTGCCTTGTTGCAGACAACACATCCATCCATGCATCAGGCGTCAACATTCAGTCTGTGGCATTTGCCTTGGCATTTCATACATAAAACACAAAACAGAGCGGGGTGGAACAGTGTGTGGAGCAGTTTGTCAAGCGAATGCTTAACTGTACCACATAGTAGAAGTTTTCCATGATTTCTTTTCAAAAATACCCTGTACCTAAACCTAAAAGGGAAAGATAATAAAATTAAATTATACTTAGAATATAGATCCGCTAGGAGGAGTCTTCTTTTACTCAGAGTAAATGGGAATTGAGCTTATTTATTCTATTTTAAATAGTCCCTCTCCAAACTGAAAAAATCAAACTTATGAATTTGTGTTTTATCTTCCAACTTACAAAACATTTTATATAGCATTTAATTGTCTATCAAGATTTGAGTCGCTTTTCGTGCTTTTTTTTATACCTGAGCATAAATAGCAAACACTTTTTGGATTTGCCGCTTCAAACATAAAGCTGTAGCTGAAGCTATAACTGAAGCTGACGCTTGCCTTGGCGTTACATTTATCACTGCCAATTCGGGGCAAACGTCGTCGTGACATTGCAGCCCCTCTCGGGTGGTGCCATGGGGGATGGTTGGGTAGGGATCTCGGGCAGGTTGGAACAAAGCGCTAGAGTGTAAATGGAATTCTGGGAAATGAAATTGCACATGGCAAAAGGCAAGGTAAAAAAAAAAAGCAAGCAGAGAGAAAACAAAATAAGAAATGTTGTTAGCTGAAATGCAGCCACATGATTGTTGGGATTGTCAGATTGTTGGGCTCTTGTTTTTGAGTTATTGGTTTTGAATTGATGTGGTGTGCTGTAGTCGACAGAGCTCAGAGCTTACAAAACTCACAGCTCAGAGCTCAAAGCGCTTAGAGATTTCACTTAAAGCTTTGGACAAATGTTTTTGCATAGCTCTGTTGACACATGTGTGGCACATGACACGGCCAAAAGTGTACACGATTGTTCAGATTTGCATTGAAATAATATACTTTAACTTTGTGAGTTGGTTAAACAGCAAAAAAAATATTCAACTATAGTTACATATCGAACTCATAACATAAACATAGAAACGAAAACAGAATTTTCTTTATTTTATAATTTTTTGGTAAGCTTCATTTTATTATTTAAGCGTATTCCCTCTTCGACTTTCACTTGCTTGTTATTATTTTTTTTTTTTCATTTACCAAATTTGTCATAGTCACATTTTGCAGACATTGGACACATGTAACTACCTTCCAACAATGCAACAACTTGCTGCACTTGTTACATGCTACAAAGTTGTGAATTGAAATTTAACAATCGCTGTAAAACACACAGACGAACAACAGTCTCAGAGAGTGTGTGACTAAAAGTTACCCTGTAACTTGTAGATAGATTATTCGACCCTTAAAAATATCTACAGCACATGTTGCAATTAATTTCTCACACTGATCAAGGGGTTGAAAAAAGTCGCTTTTAACTTTATTAAACTCGCACTCCCTTACAGGATATATTATGTATAACATTTGTTAGCTTTGAGGTCTTTATGACTATTTAAAGCTTGCAGCTATTTTACTACAATGCTGTGTAGTATCAACCATACAAAAGCCAAAATGTCTCCTCTCACTCCTGAGAGCCGCGTCATCGTCGAGCTTTGGCATAAACTTTTTGCCAACCACATTCAACACTCAACTTTGCAACATTCGCATTCGCCACATCGAATCCAAGTGTGTATGTGTATTTGTGCCCCGTGTGTGCACTTCACTCGCTGATAACTTATCTTTCTCTCCTCTCTCTCCTTCTCTTTATCGTTAGCTGTGGGGCGATGTCTGTTACAAATGCTGCAATATTTATGCTTCGTACAGGAAGTTCGTATTATGATTTGCACATTATGCAAATTGCGCTATCGTAAATACTTTTTTCCTCCTTGAACATAAAGAACAATAAGCGCCGCCGTATGCACATGATAAATGTGATAAGCGATATATATATTTGGCAACAATGCGAATCGTATAATTTATAAGGCAACAGCTCTGTAAATTTATTTGCTAATAAATGCGTCTTGTTTAGCTTTTTTCTTGTATGAAGGCGATACAATCTTCTGTCGTATAAATATAAATTTGTACAAAATTGAAAAATGGTTACTTGTTTTATCTTGTTAACTTGCTTTAAAACAACTTATTTTTCCTTTTGAAATTAAGCTAATTGCAAATTATCGCACAGCAAAGGGTATTTTTTTTCTCTCAGCTGTCGCTAATCTTAATGAGCTTAAGTGTGTTTAAGGGATTTTAACGTAAACATAGCCAGGATGAGCGCTTTACAAAGGGTAACTTTCAATATTTTTCATAAAGAGACGTTTTAATGAAGTTAAATATTTTAAAACTTTAATCCTATAAATTAACCAAATTAAAAATTCATTACTTATGACAGGAAAGATAGAATTCTATAACTAAAAGTAAGTAAAGAAATGTAGGAATACTTGATTATCTTTTATAACTATCGGACAAGTACAGGATTGCGTTAAGGCAGACCTCTTTGCATATCAATTTAGTAAAGAACCTTAATGATATCATCGTCATTGTCAGACTGAATGGCAGAAAGTATATTGGTTATGATTGATTTATGTACTACATTGTGATGGCTAAATTAACAAAAAGCTCTTCGCCACATCTGATCAGATATGCAAATTGATGATGTAGTCTGTCACAAATTGGCAACATTTGATTTGCCATTTTAAAGATACACGAATGAGTCTTGTGCCAAGTGCTAATATGCAAATGAATGAGAGTGAGAGGAGGAATAAAGGAAAGAGAGTCGTCGACAATGGCACTCACAATTGTCACTTGAGTTTGCTTGCACACACAGAATGCAAATGAATATGAATATGACCAGAAAAGAACCAAGAGTAGGTTACTTAAGAGTGATGTACGAGAAGATATCCTAGAATATTCAGCTTCCAAGATAAACTTTTAATTGAGTTCGAGCAACTCTTCTCATTGACTCCTTTGATTACTGCTGGGTATACTAGACATAATATTTATCAGACAGTCTGCACTTTTGAGATATGCATTGTTTATATATTGTAGTGTACCACAAAAATGCCTTTGTCTCAGCGGGATGGCTTTAAGAATTGCATCGCTGGTTGTTTGGTTGTTTGGTTGGTGGAGGAGGCTGCTCATAAAAATATGATTCATTGTAAACACTCGGACTTGGAGTGACTTCCGCTGAGTTGCAAAACGCATGAAATATTTATAAATCCACAACCATGAGGCATGCATCAAGTGGATGCACAGTAGCCACTTGCTAGGTGGAGGGGTAAGGGTAAGGGGGTCGCTGCATGTGATCACTCATCATCGACAACTTCAAACGGGAATGGAACGTGTTGCCACTTTAACTGCCATTTAAATACACAATTTGCACAGTGCCAAAGAAAGACATGAAAGGAGTTAGCAAGGTGGGCCATTAAAGGGGGTGGTGGGAGGGGTAGGGCACTGCCTGTGACATTTATTGGCCGCATTAATTCAGCTCCAAGGGATATGCAACCGAATCTGCAGCTGAGTGTCATTCTCTTCTCTTTTATTTTTTGTATTCTACTTCTCAGCTAAACGCTGAAATTTTTGCATAAAATCTGAACTGGGCCTCGTCAGGTTATGGCAATTTATCAATGCTGGCGGCAGCCTACGAGAAAACTATCTCACAAACTTTAGCAGCGCCCCCCACTCCCACGTAAATGCCTAGCTGACTGACTGACTGACTGGCTGTAAAAGTTTTTGAGTATGGCGCCGCGGGGCGTTCGGAAAGCAGCTGCAGCTGCAGCAGTTGAAACAAAACCGAAAAAGCCGAGAACCCAAATCTAAAGTCGCATAAACCGCCTCCTCCTATTTTTCTCCTTGGTTTTTTTATTTTTGGCCAGGCAACACGATGCGGCGCTAACGAGGACAAGCGTTTATGTCAAAACCCAATACGTGATGCATTTAGTGAGCTGACTTTGCAACCAGCTCCACCTCTGGCTTGCTGCAGTTATTTTAAATGCATTTCGCTGCAAGTCTCAACGACAGGATTTACACGTTACGCCATTCTTGGTCTAATTGGATGCGCTAAAGGTGAACAAGTGCTTTAAGAAGATACTTCCATAACAAATATTTTAAAGCATTATCCTTGCTTTCTTCATTTAATTCTCTGTCGATTTTTATAACTTTCCTCTGACAAACATTTCAATTTAAAGCTAATCACATCATTTGCCAGGAATACTCTATCACAAAGTTTTATTTGGTGTTAAGTAAATCCCACGCAACAAATACAATCCAATCTATTAATTTTTTTTTTTACTTGTCAACAGTTTCCATTCGTTGACAATATTAATGATTGGCGCATAAAAACTTTTACAAAACTGAGCCTAAGATTTCTTTTTTTTTTTGGCACAAAACTTTTGGATTACTTTGAGGGTAGCCAACAGTGATTGTTGTTGTTTTGGGAGTTTTGGTGTAAATATACATCTATCATACAGGTCTTAAGTATTTTTCACAATTTATTTACGTCACCTGGCCCACTTGCCACTTGCCACTTGCCACTTGCCAGTTGCTGCTTTGCCACTTTGCATATCTCTCCATTAGTTCGAGACGAGTTTTGTGTTGTTTTCATTACCTTCATTTGTTGTTGTTGGTTTCGATGTTGTTACCAACTTTGCTTTTTTGCTCATTTTTCTTGCCTTTTTTGTGTTTTTGTGTTTGCTTAGGATGAGGTGTCAGGTGGGGAGAAGTTTGCCTGCTGCCAATTTGACACTCTTAAGGATTTTGCAAGCTTGACATGCGTAACGCCATTAAATTTATCAATTGCTCAACTCACACACACACACAAACACACACCCTTCGCTGTCAACGCCAGTCTTCAAGTTAATGTTGTTGTATTTTTTATTTGACGTTAAAAAATTTACAACTTTTTTCAATCAGCGCTCGATTTGCCAATGCTTTGACGCGTGGCTCCTGCGGTTGATTTCGATTATTTACCGGGCGAAACTTTTGCTTTATTTATGTATATCCCTGTCGCCGTGTATAGTGGCAATTTATCATTAAACGGTGAAATGTTGCTCAAAGTGCAACTCAAACAATAAGGAGAAAAAAGAGCTCTTGAGAAATGCCTTGGAAAGTTGACAGTTGACAAGGAAATCTAAAAATAAATTATTAATTAAACTTTCTTGAAAAACTCTTGTGTAATTCTTTGTTGAAGTAAAGTAGTCAAATGCGTAGTTAAATAATATTTAATATCAATTTGCATTTAGCAACCGTAAGAGAACACTTAAGATTTACGATGATCCCGCATAACTTGTATTTGCATTTTCCCCATATGATTTTATGGCCTGATTTATGGGATACAATAAAAAAGAGATACATAAAACGAAGCGTTCGTTATGTTTATGAGATTGTCACAGGTGCGCCTTATACCTTATGCATACAACAATGCAATATTGAGGGGCGTTAAGAGGTTCTAAAGAATGCAATCAGAACTTTAAGAGGTCAGCGCAGAGTCGCTTATGGCCACTAAATGGCAAACTAACGGGAGACAACACAGAGAGAGTTTTCACTTTTATTGCCAACATTTAACAGGCCATGACACGAACACGAAGCTTTTGGCCACAAGCAGCAACGGCGGCAGCAGCGGCGGCAACTTTTTCATCATCAATTTGCTTTATGGCTTGGAAACGGCGAGAAACGGTGCAACCACTTGTCATAACAGCGTTGAGTTTGAGTTTGTGCAGCGCCAGTTGCCTAAACTCCACACAGAAAAAAAAAGCACACGATACAAGATACAAGATACAAAACTGCAACAGCCAGAGGGGAGGTGGAGGCAGTTCTAGCAATCCCTGTTGCCTGCTGTAGCCGGGCATTGTCATTGCCACTTTGCCAACATTTTCACACCCAAGCAGCGACAATTTGTCTGCCAGTTTGTGCCGATGGGTTAAGGGGGCAGTTTGTGGGGGGGAGTGTAACGAGAGTTGCCTGAAAGTGTTTAGCCGGGTCGCATGTCCGTGGCGTGTAACTGGCTTGTATCTTTTGTAGCTTTTACCGTTGCTACTTCTCTGTCAAAGCTGTCGGTTTAACTAGAAAAAATAGCCGAAAAAAAGCTAAAGAAAATGATAATAGATTATTGAATATTACCAAGAAAATTATAATAAAATTAAATTAGCCATAAATAAAATATTTCTAAATATGTTAAATATAAGAAACTCTTAGCTTATGATAGCAAATGACTTTTTCTGCTATTTCCGCAACAAAAAAAAAGCTAAAAGCTACATTCGTGTTGGTAAAAACGGTTGAAATTGGTCAACACTGGCTGGTCGGGGCTCCCTTGACTGACCGCCATCGCTTCAGCGATTTTGTCAACATTATTCAAGCATAAACATGACCCAGCAGAACTCGAGACGAGATGAAACGAGACGAGACGAGGAGCTGACGAGCTGGCAACGTGATGCCACGAGTCCACGAATCCGAATCCAGTTGAGAAGAAGAAAGTCCAACAAATGGTGCAAAACGTTCGTAGCAAGCATTTAAACGTCGTTAGGTTTGTACAAATCAAGATAAATGGCCCCGGAGCATGTGAGTGCCACTGAGTGGGTGGGTGGTGCAAGTGGTTCAGGTGGACTAGACTTGTCTTGTTTGCATAGGACAATGCAAAGTAAGTAGCTAAAGCAAAGTATAAAAAAAAGAAAATTTAACTAGAAAGTACCTTAGAGTAGTGCACATTTTCCTGCAGTAAGTATTTTTAAGTAAGTCAAGAAATCATTTTATAAAAAGCATTAAACGTTGCACATATGACCAAAAAGATAGAGAGAGAGAGAGAGACAGAAAGAGAGTGTGTGTGTGCTCTGCTTTGGCAATGGCAAACCACAAACAAAGTTTATTGCTAAACAATTTCCGGCCGTGCGTTTACATTATTAGCATATTGACGAACCCAGACCCAGGTCCCAAAAACAGTCTAGTCATAAAACTTTTACCAGCAGCTTAGTCGTATTTTGATGGCAAACTTTTAACTTTGCCACATTGCAGCACAAGTCAGAGCACATTATTATCGCTCGAGCTACTCACAGACATAATGCCAGACATTCTGAGGCTTAATCTAAAGTGCGCGGAGTGCCTGGATGCTGCGGGGGGGAGGAGGAGGTTTATACTATGTACATATACATATGTAAAATGAAATTAAGTCACAGCTGAGTAAACACACTCTTGTGTTAGCTTTAAGAAGAATACTATTGTAGTGAATAATTCAATCTATAGATAACATAAGAACCAATCCGATTTGCATGCAATCAAAATTTTATTTTTCTTTTGACTGCTTCCGGCTAGCCACGTTGAGGGCCATAATGCAGCAGCTACTAGTATCTCTATCTCTCTTTGCTAGTAGATAAGCTGGTACTCCTTCATCTTTGGAGCATTCATTCATATCCATGCACATCATTAAACATCAAACGTCGGTGCTGCCTTATTTAAAGCATAAAACGCACAATTTACCGAGCATTTATTAAGACAAACAAATGCTAAAGTTGTCCATCCACTTGAATACGATGCGGAAGCCAAAGGCAAACATAATCAGCATCATCGCAGAGAGAGAGAAACTACTTGAAAGTTCAAATGCATTTTGCAGATACAACTGCAAAAAGTACAAAAACAGATATTCAATTAGCGCAATTATTAATTGTAGGTATATCGTTCAGCATCTGCTGCATTTAAATCAAATGCAAATCACTTTATTGAATGCATTTGTGGCAGCAAAATTGGATTAATTAGTGACTGCTAGAAAACAAATATTTTTAAAATGCCAACGACTCACTAGTGGAACTATTCTAATAATCGATTCCGTATTGCTTAAGCCATGCTTGAAATATATTTATACTATATGACACATTAAATAATAACTGATAAGCTCATTGCAAAACTTGAATTGCAAAAGCTTTTCATCAAATTCGCATTAGCTAGTACTTTTCGGTCATTCGTAATAAACGGTTGTGTAAAAGTGAAATGAAAAAGTTTTTAATACCTTTTCTGTTGATTAGCTGTGTTCTCGGCTTTGAGGTGGAGAGCACAAAATCTTTTGAAGACCTCAAGCTAGACTTGGATAAGTACGATGAGGCGATCAAACAAAGCGAAAATAAGCTAAAGCATTTGGAATGGGAAATTGTGCAAGAGTCCAAGAATATGGATTTTAGTGCTATTAAAGATCAATTGAGGGAATGCCAGCCGCAGTCGACAAAGCAAACAGCCGATGCATTAAAAGAAATATTAAATGAGATCCGTCATCTACTAAATAATCACACAAACACGGCCAAGCAGGGCGATATTGATAAGCTAACTGAGACTTTAAAAAAACAAATGTTTGAAGTAAACACAGCAAAACTTTTGTTTGAATACCAGCAACAATTACTTGATAAGGATTTGGAAATACAAAAGCTGCAAACAATTGTTACGGCTGCCGAACAACGACTTCAAAATAAAAATAACGAAATACAAAATTTAAAACAAGGTAAGCTGATAGTGGATAATGGATAGTTTATTTCAATACAATGTCATCTCACGCTAATGTGTCTGTCTCTCTTATTAAGCCCATTATAAAATGAAGCAGTCAATTTGTGACGTGGAAGAATTAAAAAGAAATAAGCAAGAGCTTGAGACAATAAAATCGGAACTTGTCAACTGCACGGAAACGAGTGCGAAATTTAAAAATAATCTCAGTTTGAAGGAAAATGAATTAAGGAATTGCAGCAATACAAATGTGGATTTGAGTATGAACTCTATGACCGAAAAACTGTATCCAAATAGCTGCTGGAATTTAGAAGGCCGTCAATTGATAAAGATTAAAGGTTCTGAGAAGCCATTTGAGGTGCTTTGCTCTAGCAAACCGAGTGAAAACGGTGGAATTGTAGTTCATTTTCGGGCCAGCTGCAAGATACGTTTTTTTCTGCAGGCCTGGGAAAAGTACAAGATTGGATTTGGTGATATTAATGATGATTTTTTCATTGGATTGGAAAAACTGCATCTGATCACATATTCACAAGCTTACGAACTATATATTTATCTACAAAGGACTGCGTTAAAAGAATCATATTACGTTCGATATAGTGACTTCAGGATTGGTAATGAGAAAAGCAAATACACCTTAGAGTCTCTTGGAACATACAGTGGCACAGCTGAAGATACTCTGGAGAGCAGTTTAAACTCGCAATTTACAACATTTGATCAAAACAATCGTAGTCCAAATAAATGGAACTGTGCAACATATTATGGAGCCTGGTGGTTTAATTCCGATCATTGTGGTGATAGGTTAGTAAGCCAAGAAATTTCTTGTTATTTCTTTTTTATATTTATTTACCTCTTCACCACAGTAATATAAACGGACTCAAACGTGAAATGAACTGGCGTGTTAACAAATCAAGACATTATTTTGATGTAGTATCCATGATTCTTGTGCCAAAAAATGCAGGGCTATAAATTACTTAACAATATTTAAATAAACGAATGCATAATTTCACAAGCTCCACATTAACACATTGCTTTTGGACTGTTACATCCGCCGATAAAAGGACAATTGAAGCAAAGTCTATCCTTTTAGGCACACTCGAATGGAGCCAAGACAATGGCCGTCTAATATTGCAATCGATATCAAATTAATTAATATAATCTCTTTGGTCGCGGCACATGCAACACAGCTAATACTACTGAGTCTGCTGCACTCAATGGCAATTTCATGCTTGCTGCACACCGCTGAAAACCGCCAATATTTCGCTTAGCGTTCGCCGAAAAGCCAACAGCAATTAAATACTCGTAAATTAGTTGCAAATCTCCAACTGAGAGTATTCTGGATCCCAAGCGGATAGGTAAGTATATAAGAAGAGGTATTTGCAGGTAAAGTTACTTAAGTGGATTTCATAAGGCTGCAAAGAGTTGGAGCTCTTGGTAGAAATCTCGCTGTTATGGCAATAAAATGTGTCAAAATCCCGAATCTAAGTCCTTGATGCTCATACAGAATACAAACTGCACTTAAAACTGAAAACAGTTCTCTAAAAATACGAAAGAATCTTAGAGACAGGTGACGAAATGCGTTTTGAAAGTACGTGATGTGCCTGGTAAAGGCCCAAAAATGAAGGGAAAGAAAGAAAATCCTCTCAGAGAGGGGTGGCAGGCACATTACTAAGTGCGAAGCAGATCCCCAAATCCCAAGTGGATGTGGGTGGCAGTCAATGCCAGACAACAATGGCTGGCATAAGTTATCCGGCAGGCGAGAGAGTAAATGCAATCAATACGCATATTGAAGGCACATAACAGGTATTAGGTATTATGTATAATGCATGATATAGTATGTATGTATGTGTGTGTGTGTGTGTGTGTGTGTGTGTGTGTACCTGGCCCCTGTCTATGATGATGGTGATGATGCTGCCACCTATGGCACATGAAAAATCAACGCCAAGCGTAATCTATTAAATTATCCTAATTTCATCACGCACCAAATCCCTTTAGCCGTGAACCGTTGCCGTCATATGGGTGCAGAGAGAGGGGGGGAGTGACAGAGGGGCCTTCATGCTGGGCACCCGCATGAAACGGAAAAAAAAACAATAAAAATTTGCATAATATCGGTATAATATTTTAGCATTATGTGGCATGACAAAGGTGCAGAAAGTAACGGCATTATGTGCCAGACATTGCCAGCAAGATTATTCGCCAGCGCTGCCACATCAATTCAAAAACAAACGGCAGCGGGCAGGGGGCCCTGATAATGGCACATAAATGTGGCAACACATGTTACCAAACATTGCCCGAAAGGGCATTTATTTTATTAAGCCTGCCAAACGTTCGACAATCTCTGCCAAGAGATATAGAACTATTTTTTGTACTTAAAGTGTTTGTAGCAAAAGAAGCTAAAGCTCAGCTTGGCAAGTAATTTATATTCTCTGGTTGTTGCCTTGCACTTTTTTTTCCTCAAAATCCCAACTAATTACTCGTCTAATTACTAGCATTTAAAATACTGCAAATTAGCTGCAATTTGTTTGCTTAATCGCATTTTAAGCAGAGTCAAGTTGGGAAAAGATATATTAGTGCTTACAGTAGATAGTTTAAGTAAAATCTAAAGTATGCTAAAGTTTGTTTATCTGCAACTAAGTTATGGAATTTATTTTTGGCCAAAGTCATAGAAATCAGATGCATAAATCTAAAAAGAATATTTGTCTCTATTGTCTTGGCAATCTTTCTCTCTTAGCAATCAACAACAATAATTTATCATATCTAGCATAAGTAGCTCTGGAGGCGTTTTGCTCATTTTGCCAAGAAGCGTGCAATGAACTTGCCGAAAAACAAAATAAATTGCAGCATACTTATAAGCAAATTCGTCGCATATGTATGTGTTCATTGGCATTGCGGTTGAGCTTTGATGATTCGATTTGTGGCTGGCAGGACGTGCCGCGGGACACTGATGCGTAAGAGAGCGTAAAATGAAAGGAAATTGGAATGCGGGCAAATTGAATTGGACAACACTCTACTGGCCCGCAGCTGAATGATGTTTCTTGATGCTTCGTTTAACTCGCCCGCAAGTATGCAACAACTTTCACTTGGCGAACTCATTGCTCTCAATCAAATATTCAACGCAAAAGCAAAGGACGCAACTCCTTTATCAGAGTTTTTCTTCTCTTTTGGCTTCTTCTAGCTTCGAGACTTTTGCCAATGCATAATTAAAATCCATTAAGTGTAATTTTCCAACTCTTTCGATTACTTTGCTTTTTTCATCTTACAGAATCCGGCTGCGCGGTTTGAGTAAACTTTTGCTTAATGAATCCAGTTGAAAACAAGTACAAAAGAATGTGGCCAACGACTAAATACCCTTATATACACAACAATAGTAATTAAAATTTATAAAATAATCTTTAATTGATTAAAATTTTGATCCTAAAACGTAATTACCCTTTGCATAACTTAAGTCAACTAATCAGCACGCTATATACTCTATATAAAAGTGTATACGTTAAGCCAAATTCTTTTGAAATCGAGCATTTTTCGTACGCCATTAATTTTGTGATTTGTGTTTGATTCGTTTCTTTCTTTTTGGACATTTTGGACAGGCAAAATCATTCGTTTGGCTGTCATGGTTCATAAATTTTGCAGCAGGCAAATTTTTGTTGGCCTCATGAATAGCAAAGTGCAAAATTCAATCAATTTGAGCCATTTACCCATTTCAAGTGTTTGTAACCTGGCCACAATGGTCATTCACTCGCTATCCCTACCTCAAACACATATGTGAGTGTGTGTGTGTGCGTTGTGTGTGTGTTTTTGACATACCAATAGCAAAGGACAACCATTGAAATATTTGTAAAGTTCATCAATTGTAAGAGTTTTTCAATTAATACACACACACACTCTTTTTTAATCTATTGGCTTTTGATTTAGTAATGCGCATTGGGATTTTCAGCATGATCCGCATTATGTACTAGTTGTTTTTGTTGTTGTTGCTGGTATTTCGTGGCTTTGATGGTTTGTTAATATTGTAAGCCCTTTCTAGCTCAAGGCTAGAAGTATTTAACTGAATATTTTTCAGGGTATTCAGATTTTGTAGAGCATTCCTATGTCACCCATACCATTTTTTAACTACTCCCTATAAATTTCTCGATGTGTATTTGTTGTTAAGTTGCCTGCCGTTGTTGTTGTTTGTCGGCTTATTGCCGTGTATATTGGCCATAAATAGCCAGCGCATTTTGTTTATTAAAACTGTGCGCACAATGCTGGTGAGGACAAAAAGTCAATTTATGCTATAATGAACTGCAAAACCGGTAAACTGTCGCCCAATCTGAGTTTATAGCCATTTAAACGCGCTCACCGGCTCACACACACACACACACACGCACACAGAAAACAAACACAGACACACACACAGAGAGAGGTGGATTGCATGTATTGATTTAATATCTGTGCTGCCTGCGGCCAATTTAATCATCATTTGTAGAAAATAATTAAAATTTACAATAACAGCCAACTGGCAACGGGCATTTTCGGCCCTGGCTGCTGGTTCTGTTCATGTGATCTTTCATATTCGTAATGTGTACGGGAAATGTTTTAATAACCAGCAACAAGAAGCAGTCTGAAGTTGCCCCACACACAGACGAAGAGACACACAGACAGAGAGACTGGAAAGACAGACAAATATCTCAATGAAACTTTTAAAGACAAAAAGTGCAACTGCAACGTAAAGTCTGGCACTTTGCCCCAGAAGCTAGATACTGAAGGTGAGAGACTCTGGGATACCTTGTAATAAGTTAACAGAAGAAGGAAAATATTGATTAAGTTAAAGACATAATGTTCTGTAAAGAACTGAACCTGAAAAGAATCATATACTAAATATTTTAAATAGGTATTTACTTTTATACTTTTCTACTTCACTGTCCGAGTAAACTCTACCACACTACAGGGTATACATATATGGAAGTAAGTACTTGCTCTGCAGCACTTTCATTTAATAACATATTTTATGCGGTGCATGAACATAATGTTCACAAAATGCTTTCGCTCCATAAAATGTGCTAATTTCGTTGACATTGCGCAGACAATTTGTAATTGTGCGCTATAATATTGTTTAATTTGGGTGACTGCTTTAAAATTTAAATAGCTAACACTCCTCTGAACATAATCCATAATAGCACATACTTAGTTCGCAACGATTTAGTTTTGCAGTTGGCACAGCTCATAAATAACCGAGACAAACAACGAGCCAAGCATAGATGGCTAGAGCTAAAGTACATTTGGCTATTGGTTCATCGCCTTTTGTTGCCTCCCTTTTAACGATGCGATGCCAAATGTCTAAATACGAAGTAATACAAGTTGTACGGAACTCAACTAGTTACTACCACATATGTGTATTTGTATATGAATGCGTTGTGTCTCGCTTGGTTTGTGTGTTTTTGTTTCGGTTTGTGTAAGTGCCATTTCAAGCTCATTAGTGGCCATAATTAGCCAGCTCTGTTTATGGCCCACAGACACAGCAGGCACTGAGACAAATCTACTGCACACTGAATTCTTTCGCACAATAAATGCAAAAGAGAACTTACTAAAAGCATGTAATCATTTTTGTATGCCCTTTAATATAATAGAAAAATTTTCTAAGATATAAAAAAATTTATAAATAAAATATGCATATGTATTTAAAACTAATTCATAGTTCAGTTATAAATTCATTACAGCTTTTCACTCTCACATTTATATACAATTAAGATACAGCTGTAAGTCAAAATCAGGTAAGATTTTGTTTTGAAAAGAGACAATGAGGATTTGTTCTCTAACCGCAAATAATGTTTTCAATTTCTAGGAAATACTACCAATTTATAAACTGACTGAAACCATATTGTTTCCATTTACTCACACATGTCCTATTGTTAAAGTTAATCCTGGTATTGAACAGAATGTGTGCAAAATGCCAAATACTCCAACCGTAAAGGGCATATGTGTTCTCACAGACACAACAAACAAACACTCACACTCATAAAAAGAAAAGGAACAAAACGCAGATACTTTTCGGCTGCCCTCGCATTATATTTTACTTTTCTTTTATTTTTTTTGTTGCTTGCTTCTTTTTTTTTTGCACCATTTTAAGAGGCTGTCGAGGTGTTGGAAGAGCAGGGGATAGGGGGTGTCTGCGCGTAACTTTATGGCCCCGTGCATTACAAACTGAAACATGTGTTTATTGTCCAACCTCCGTCTCTTCATGTCCCCCCGTTCCGTTTATTTCTGCGTCTGGGCTGCTGAGTTAAATTTTTATTTTCGCTGTCAGCGAGGCGTCGCAAAGAAGAACGAAGCTGCAACACTTCAAATGACGACATTGCCACCACTACCCACCCCCCCTTTGTAGCATCAGCCTATCTACAAATTGCTAGTAAAATGTGAGACGCCGTTTCTGCTCATTTGTTTGCATTTAGTGCTGAAGAAGTGTGTCTCTGGAATGCAGTTGTTGTTGCCAGTTTTTGCCAGGTTGTCATTTACAAATGGCAAATTAAATTGCGCTTAAATTTATTTAGCCAGCCCTCTTTTAAAAAAGTACACGGAAATATAACAGCTGTGGTGGGGTGTTTTATAGTTCTCTTTTAGTTAAGTTATGATGAAATCTATGATTTTTTAATGACTCAATAAAAAGAACTTGCGAAAAGATATTGGCTGAAGTCATTTAAAACTACAAGATGGATAAATAAAGTAATTTCATATATGTATATAAAACTGTTATTCTCTTTTATTTTTATTTTTTTTAAATCTTATTTAAATTTATTTTCTACCACTTTCTAAATTTACAAAGAACTTCCTTATCAAACTTTTCACAATATCGTTTAAGTTTAACGTTGACACATTACCCTATTTAATGTTTTTTTTTTTTTTGGCAGTCAACTTGGCCACAATGCAACTTAAGAGCCCTATCAAGTTAGTCACGCCCATGCAATTCAAGTTAAAAAGAAGAGGAAGAAGTAAAAAAAACTTTCAGTGGTCCAATTGAAATTCTCAAGAGTAAAATAACTCAGCATTGAGAACGCCCACTAAATTCGAACTTCGAATGTGCCGCACTTCAATTAAATGCCCCAGAAATCTCAGAACACATGTTCAAGGGGGGGCTGAAGTTGTGAGCCACTTCCCCGTCCCTCAAACCAACCCCCAACAAGTGGCACACGGTAGAGAAAGCAATGGGGATTATGTGGATGTTGAGGTTTGTGTTGGCTGGGGAATCTATTAAGGTTTGACATTAGCATGAAAAACGCATTTTTCTTTTGCAAAACGAATACCAAAATGCGAACGGAAATGTTTTAAATAACTTCCGAAGTTCTTTGGGTACTTTCTTCTTAGGCAGACGAACAAAGGTGACAAAACATTCAAGAGTTGGGTTTTCTTTTTCTTTTGTTAAACGGAATCGAGTCGACACTTTGATTGAATAAAATTGTTAAAATTATTTTGTGCACATTACCCGGCTATGAAATAAAGTGTGTAAATGTTGTTTGTCGGTTTGTTTTCCCCTTTTTGAACTTCTTGTTGAAAAGTTTGCCATATTTATGCAATTGAATTGTTTACACCAATATGATGCTTTTGAAGGGTTCGAAATTTGACAACTTTTTCGGTTAAGAAAAGTTTTTGCAAGAGCCTGCCAAACGTGTCGTATACTTGATCAATTGTTGTGGCTAAAGACTTTGATTGATTTTAGTTGAGCTTTAACTTGGGCAGTGAGTAATAAAACAAGTCAATCACAGCTTACTTTCAGCTCGTAGTAGAGTATAAAAACAAAGTACTTTCCCATTATTATTTATTCATATAATCTGACAATTTTATAAATGAATGAAATCAGTTTCAACTTTGTAGATTAGTATTTATGTGTGTGTGTAGGAGATAAGCAACCACCCCCCCTCAACTGGCCCCTATATTCTTAGTCTCCTGCTCTGCATATCTAAGCCAAATCTGAGGCAAAAGTCAGAAAACGTAGACAAAACGATGCAAAAACTTGGCAAACAGACGTCTGGCTGCGTTGCAAAAGAAAACTTTGCTAGCCGAAAACTCTCTTTTGGCCCATTGACAAAAGTTGACATATGCAAAAAAACACATACAAATTATCAGCACATTTATCTGGGGAAATAATGCACGAATGAAAAGTTTTGATTTATTTTTAAGCGCAAAGTTTTTGCCCTGTCACAATTTTGATGAGGGTGCAAACGTAAGACAGAGAAGGGGAGGGAGGCAAAAGGCAGACAAATCGAAGCACAACACGAAAATGCAAAATCAAATATGACGTGCCCATCTCTAGAGACAAAACGAAGCCAATAGACAAACGGCTGAGATTAACGAGGCATCTTTTAAGGCTTAAAACCTATTAACGTCTTCAAGTGCCACACTTTGTTGCTGTCTGAGCATTAAAAATTTTAATATTTAAAACAAAGTATTTCAAGTTCTTTAAAGATGTTTACTTAGACTTAATTGAGCTGTCAGTTCTATGGAACATTTTATGCCTAAAGTAAGCTTAATATCTTATTCGAAACATTCTTGAACTGTCTCTCTGTCGATTCGGAGTCAGAGAGTGAACTATTACATCGATTTATCAACATGTCAACATATTTAATGAGACGGGGTTAAGGACATTTACTGCTATGTTCGATATGCTTTCGATGGCTTCGGCTTTGCCAACTCAATAATATGTTAGTACCAATATTGCGTATACGCGCCGTACGACTCGGTCATTGTTCCAAACAATTGTTGTTGTTGTTGCTGTTGTTTAGCTAGCTGGGATTTGTTTGCAGTAAGCGGTAATAGTTGCAGAGGGGGGCAGAAGGGGGAGCGAGTGTGTGTGTGTACACGTATGTTGTTGAAGCTTATATATACTGGATAAACTGTACAGCCAACTGACGTATGCATGTCCTCGACAGACACACGCACACACACAGACACACACAATTTGAATGGATATCGGTGAACCAAACCGAAATAGTTGTCAGCGCATACAACATGAATGTTCAATGCTATAAATGTACGTAACTTGGGGGAGGAGGACCTTAGTCCTTGTTTATCCTGTCAATTGTGCTGTCGACTCCTTATCGGTGAGAGCCTAAGCCAACGATTTTAGCCCACAGCTCATAAATTGTATGTGGCCCAATAAAAATATACAGACTTATACACAAACAAACAAACAAACATATGAATTTGTAGTAAAAAGCTAAAATTTCTGCGCTCAGTGTGCAAATTGTTGAAATTGTTGTTTCCATTGTTAGTTTTGTGGCTTGTCCTGTTATTAAGCCAGCAGCTGTTGCATTTCACAAAATTTAATGAAGTGTTCACACACACACACACACAGTATGTGTGTGCTTTATTTGGTTTTAGGCACAAAAGACTTTCAATTTGGCTTGCAAGTTTCCCATTGTTTTCGTTGCTGTTGCTGTTGTTGTTGTTGTTGCTTATGGGGCCACAACTAAGTGTAGAGTATGTTTAGTGTAAGCAATATGTGTTTAGGCCTCCTTTCCATAAATACAAATTAATTGGCCTTGGCTATATTGTTGTTGGCCATCCGTTGTTGTTTTAGTAGCCGTAGTCAACAGTTAATGTGGGAAAGGAATACTGAAAACTTGCTGATAGGTCATTTATTCATAAAGTGTAATCAGGAAGATATCTGAAAGATATTACACAATATTTAAGCAAACATAAATGCAATCAAACAAATTTAGTAAATACTTTACAAGATTTCTTAAAAGTTCCGCAAAGGTTCCTCGAAGTATTCCTAATAAATTCTGCAGGATTCTTCCTCTCAACATCTAGGATTATTTTATGTCTGCGTGGTTGTAAAGCGTTAAATAAAAAGCCGAAAGCAAGACCAAAATACAACAAAATGTGAGTATAAAAACATGTCACCAGCTGCCATTTTCAATCTTAATATTTGATGTCACACGTCGCAGTCAAACAGCAGCTGCGACCTGTTTCAGCATCTACTTTTCATGTATCTTTTCCTTCATTCTTTCGTTTTTTTTATTTTTTGCACCCGCATTCGAAATGTGATGCATGTTAACGGTTTATTGTTGAGCCCCGTGACCTAGATAGTAAATCGGAAAAAAATGAAAAGCTTCAACTGATAACAAATGCTTCACATTAACAATTTAATGCCTTAACACATGATTTTTTCCTTACGTTTCTGCTTTTTTTTTTTTTTGCATGATATGAAGTGCAATGCATAAATTGGCCATCTTTTTTGGGGTCCAGTTTCTTATGGTTCTGCATACGAAATGAGTTTGGGAATAGAAGAGATGAATGAGAATTAGAATGAATGGAAATGAGTGAATTGTCTCTTGCGCACGGCTTCACACACAAAGTGAAGTGATTTCTTTTTGTCATTTCAGGACTTTGTGTTTGTGGCTAATGTTTGAAAGATTGAGAGATAGGAAACAAGGAATGTCAGTTAGTTAAGGAGGAATTGTAACATCTTACTCAAACTCTAAAATGGCGAAAACAATTTAATGCTTCATTGATAACCGCACATGTCGCTGGCAAATGACAGCCAATTGGGCGATAAG
This sequence comes from Scaptomyza hsui, assembly GCA_018152825.1. Lineage (NCBI taxonomy): Eukaryota > Metazoa > Arthropoda > Insecta > Diptera > Drosophilidae > Scaptomyza > Scaptomyza hsui. The sequence goes on from JAECXO010000269.1 coordinate 2,891,863, forward strand.
AACAGTTCCTAACTCAGACATAACCAGCTACTTCCAACTCCGCTAACTACAAGGAAAGAAACAGGCACTGAAAAAAACCTTAGTGTTTGTACTTGTGTTACTTTACAATCTACAAGCAATAGTTCTCTCAGTGTAGCTTTCCGCAGTCTCGTCGCAGTCACTTTCATTGCGCAGACTTGTCAGAAAAATGCGGCCCAACAACAACAACAACAACAAACAAACAAACAAATACAGCAAGCAACAGGGAAAGTGTATAAGGTGGTGAGGTGGTGTGGGGAGGGGGTGGCAAATACATATTGAACACTGCGATAAACATATGAGAAATGCACATGCGACTGGCGCCAAGTTCAATTCCGCAGGCCAAAAGTTTACGCCACTTAATAGAACTTGACGCAAATTCAATTACAACATTGCCCCCCAACACTCACACCCTCCCTTCCCACAACCAAAAAAAAAAAACGAGCCAAAGAACTTGCTAAAGAAATTTGCGGAAAAACGTTGCCTTCTGGCTTTCGTTCGGTTGCTGTGGAAAACTTTTGCCCACCGGCGGCGGTTTTTTTTTTTGTGTGATTTCTGTAAACGTTGTCACAGCTTCAGGGCTCTCGATATACTTTATATCTATCTCTATCTATATATCTGTCTCTTTCTTTGTGTGTCTATGGCTCTTGGCCAGCATTGGAATTGGAAGTTTTGTCCTTGCGGCTATTTACACTGCAATTTGACTTCTTTCCTCCCCTTTCCCCGTGTCTACCAGGTTTTGGCTGCAATTAGCAAATAAAACTTGGCATATTTTAAGCGTCAATGGGGCGACTTCCACTACGACAACTCCTGTGGAAAACTTTAGCAATCACTTTCATTTTGCGTCTTATTGGCTAAGAAGTATTGGCCAACTGCTTGGCCCTTTTCAACTTGAGCGTCAAAGGAGTAAGTATTGCCATTGAACTTAAGTTTGAGTCAAAACTGTCGATTATTAATTAGCTTTTTCGACTAATACCATATTTATATATCTAAAAGATTGCATATTTTCGAGTACGGATGCAGTAAAGAATTTTAGAAACTCATTTAACGTTACAATAAGTTTAAAACGTATCTGTTACGTTTTTAACAGCTCGAACTTCTGCTTACATTTAGGTGTGAAACTATGCTAAGCACTGCATTCGAACTGCTTGGCAAAGCAGTTCAGCTGTTTTGGCTGTCAGCTAGCTTCCGCTGCCCACCAACAGCTGGCTTGATGGCGAGATGAGAAACTAAATAAAAGTCAGCAACCGCTTGCCGCTTGATGGCGACAAGTTGAAAGTTGCCAGCTACCTCTAGATGGCGGCAAAAAACTAAAAACACTTCGTTCAATAATTGTGTTGTGTGTGACTAAATTAATTAAAATACATTTTTTTTTTGCCAAAATTCGTTTTTATTCATCAACACAGGGAGAGTCAGCATTGTTATAACATTGTTTATAATTTAAATATTGTAATGTTAAAATGCTGTTTGTTAAATACTACTGGCTACTGGGTATTTTACACCTAATTGATAACACTTATCAAAAACATGTGTAACAGAATTACAACATTTGATTATAACAACACACAATCAAATAGTTTTTTTCACACGTTTCTCGGCCATCCATCCTCCAAAATGCCATTACAAGAACTGAAACAAAACGATAAAAAGTTGTAAAATATTTTTAAAAATTCTCTCATTATAAATACGTGAGTTTTAGTGCATATTTGATCATAATTAAGTAAACATGCATTGGAATTGGATGCAGTATTTGGTCATGGGTCTGCTGCTCATAGCCAGCGTTGAGTCCCGGCTTGGTAGACGACGCCGGAGAGGTCATCAAGTGGAGCTGAAACGTCACTCCAAGCACGAGGATTCACTCAAGAATCTACAATTTGAAACAACTGCGCTTCGAGCCAAGTTTCGAATAAGATCGAAAAAGTCAATTTTCGCAAAATTTTTAGTAACTAAAGTTGTGACGGAAAGTACTCCCGTGGTGCCACTTGGCAATGCCTACAATACGGAGTATTATGGCAGCATTAAGATTGGCAGCAAGCAGACATTCAAGATACTCTTCGATACGGCCTCCTCGAATCTGTGGGTGCCTTCGGTACAGTGTGCGGCAGATAGTTGCGAACATCTGCACCGCTACGATTCGAGTCTTTCTCGTACTTATGTGGCCAATGGAAGCCCCTTTCAAATCCAATATGCCACCAGGAATAATCAACCAACGATTCTGAAGGGATTCCTCTCCCAGGACACTGTGGAATTGGCCGGTTTGAGCATTAAGAATCAAACATTTGCAGAGATTACATCGTTGCCCCCAAATGTCTTTAATCGTGCCAACTTCGATGGCATCTTTGGACTGGGCTTCAAGGAGATCTCCATTGGTGGCGTCACTCCGCCCATGCAGAGACTCATCGAACAGGAACTGATCTCACAGCCAACATTCTCCTTCTATCTGAGACGCAATAACACTGGAGTTATCGATTCCAATGGCGGCCAATTGATTATCGGTCCAAGTGATCCAACTTTATACAGTGGCTGCATGACGTATGTGCCCCTTTCGAAGGTCGGCTACTGGCAGATAACAGTGGCCAGCATCACACTCGGCGATAATAAACTCTGCACGAAATGTGAGGCAATTGTCGATGTGGGAACCTCTTTGATTGTGGCGCCTATAGCTGCTTTAAAGAGTATAAATGCCCAGCTGGGCCTCACTGAGGCGGATAAGCGAGATGGCGTGTATACAGTGGCTTGTTCCAGAGTTGCCAGCTTGCCCAACCTTACTCTCAACATTGGACGTCGCGATTTTGTGCTCACACCTGCCGACTATGTGGTTCAGTTCAAGGATGTGTGTGTTTCCGGTTTCACCAGCTTGGACGATGGCAGCTCCGAGTTGACTGATGACAATGGCACGGATTATGGCAATCTTTGGGTGTTGGGCGATGTCTTCATGGGTCCCCACTACATGGAGTTCGACATGGAGTACAAGCGCATTGGCCTAGCGCCAAAGGTGTAAATTATTTAAATATTTGAATTTTTAGTTCCATTTTGTAGTCCAATTTTGTATATATTGATAGAAATATTAAAATGTAAATAGTCAAGAATTCATTAATTAATATTATTTTAAATAATTGCAAGCAAACATTTATCGATATCACTTCCCCGAACATTTGTAAACTATTTTTCTTTGTTTACCTTGGCCAACAGCTGATAAGCTTTCTTTCTTCTTTCTCCAAAGAAACAATGAGTAATAATTTGTTTACCCATGCTCAATTAATAACTAGAAGTTAAGCTACCTTCATTGGTAAACAGCTGAGATTATCACGTGTAATTTTAAAGCACTCAATGGCTTAAATTGTTTTCTTTAGTGTGTGTCAGCAATAAAAATGAAAACACTGAAAGAAATCGTTTACTGTTATACCAAAAACAATGCACTTCTTTCTAAATATAATTCAAATAAACTTTGTTTACACTTCCTCCGTTTCTCGCAATGTAAACAATCCAAATTATCCAACCTATTCATCAATTTATTTTATCAGTTTAGAAATTTAGCGATAAATAAAAATTTATCGTGACATGATCAATTCAGAAAGGCTTAAAATTAAAGGGTATAAATAGCGGCGGCCAAAAGCAACTCAGGCCAAAGTGGCCCAGTCAACAAAGGCTACCAAAACATAAAGAGTCAACAGAAAATGTTAAAGCAACTGCTGCTTCTGGCCATTGTGGTGGCGGTGGTCAGTGCGGAAGTGCATCGCATTCCCATCCACAAGCATCAGCACAAGAAGAGTCGTCAGCATATAAAGGCAGCTAGGCAACATCTGCATCAGAAATACCATCCGCAGAATGATATACTGATCCCGGACTATTCGGCGCCCAACTATGATTACTCCGGCAGTGTGGAGGATTCGAGCACGGAGTATGTCTCTGAGAATCTATCCAACAATCAGAACAATGACTACTACGGCGTCATTGCGATTGGAACACCACCACAGTATTTCAACGTAGTGTTCGATACGGGCTCGGCGAATCTGTGGGTGCCATCGGTGCAGTGCCTCTGGAGCGATGTTGCCTGCTGGAACCACAACCAGTACAACTCGAGTGCATCCAGCACGTACGTAGCGAATGGACAGAGCTTCGCCATACAGTACGGCACGGGCAGTCTCTCCGGCTTCCTCTCCACGGACACGGTCAGCATCAATGGCTTGAGCATTGTGAATCAGACTTTTGGTGAAGCAACCTCCCAGCCCAACAATAGCTTCACTGGCGTACCTTTCGATGGCATACTGGGCATGGGCTATGTGAATCTGGCCGTGGATCAGGTTGTGCCGCCCTTCTACAACCTCTACGAACAGGGTCTGATTGATGAGGCCTGCTTTGGTTTCTATCTGGCACGAAATGGCACCGCTCAGCAGGGCGGTCAACTTATCCTGGGTGGCGTCGATACGCAGCTCTTTAGCGGCGATCTGACCTATGTGCCTGTCTCCCAGATGGGCTACTGGCAGTTTGCCATCAACAGCATCTCAATGCGTGGCTTCAGTTTCTGCAACAATTGCCAGGCCATTGCGGATACGGGCACTTCTCTCTTAGCCGTACCCCTCAGGGCTTACACGTATCTGAACGAAATCATTGGCGCCTATCAGATGCAAGGGGATTACTTTGTGGACTGCTCCACGTTGGATTTGCTGCCCGTGCTCAGCTTCAATATTGGTGGCGGCATCTTCAATCTGACTGCCAGCTCCTACATTAGCTTGTTTACGGAGAATGATGTCAACTATTGCATGTCCGGCTTCCAAAACATTGATACAGACTTTTGGATTCTGGGTGATGTCTTCATCGGTCAGTTCTACACACAATTCGATTTTGGACAGAATCGTGTTGGTTTCGCTCCGGTGGTTTAGGAAACGATTGAAAATAATCGCAGTTTATTTAGGTGAAAAGTTGAATAATTGTTTTGTAAAATGTATAAATTCGTTTAAGTGATTAAAAAAAATGGAATTAAAGTTCAAGTTAGAGTTCAATTCTGGCAAGCTGTTGCCGGCTTATTGCGTCCGTAGATGGCACGTGGAGTGCGCGCAGGACGCTGAACAGCCAATTGTTGCAGAGCCTCCTGCTGCAGTTGCGCCTTCTTCTGATGAATCAATGCACGCTGTTGCAATAACACGCCTTCATAGAGTATGGCCAGAGTGGCAGCTGTGGAATTGCGGTGTTGCAGCTCACGATGCTGCTCCTGTTGCAACTGCTGCTGCAGCGCGGCCTGATGGCGTATTTTGGACAGCAGCACCTGGGCATAGGCCTGGGTGAGAGGATTGTCATTGCCCTTGCTCAGGTTCTTGATGGCAAACGACATTTCGTGGGCGCTGTTCTCAACGGAACGATCTTGCAGCATTTGCTGCACACTTGGCGCATACTTGCGCATCATCTTTAAGTAGAGCTGCGATAGATCATTGTTGGTGCTGCTGCTGTTGCTGCTAATGGGATTTGAAGGCTTGCCAAGTCCCTGCTTGAAAGCTGGTGATGGTTTGTTATGGCCAGATGGGCTCTGAAATAAATATGGTTAGTTGTTAATTCTGCTCAAGTGCAATCGAATTCTTACATTGCGAGGTGGTAATGGCTCGAAGCCCGGCGGCGGTCTAGTGCCTGCATTCGAAGACCATGTTGGATAGCTGTAGAAATCGTCACCGAAGAGAGCATAGTATTCGGCAGCCTTGTGGTAGCTGAAGCTGCCGTAAGCTGGATGTCCCTCGCTGTTGCCACGAAGTGCGTTCAACACCTCAAAATAGAAACCAGTTATGGCCTCAGTGCTTGGCAAATCAAGAGGCTCCGGTTCGGCTTCCATGGGACAACAATTCATCTTGGCCAGCAGTTCCTTGCCGTTAGCTTAAAATAAACATACAATTTTATGAAAGTGAAAAACTTCCACAACAAAAAAAAACAAAACTCACTCGGTGTATATATGCTATAAGTAATATTGCAATCCATTCAATTCATTTGTTAAGTATCACAGCTTTGCGTGCACCTTTTTTGTTCTGTTTACACTTTCGGTTGCAGATTGCGAAAATGACTGAAACTGAATTTGATTCAATGAAGTCAAGTGCAACGCACCCTTTTGTTTGTATCAATTGTTTATAATATCAAGTTACGCATAAACATTGCTAAACATACTTTCCAGTTAGTTTTATTTACCTTCCAATCGGTGGAAAATATTTGACAATATATTGCAAGCCGGCATAAAATCTGCGTGACAGTTGACCACCATTTACATTTTGAATGGGCAGCACTGGCACTAAGCCTTTTCCAAGTGGGATGACACTTTTTAGTAAGTTTACGTCTCGATATATCGAAAAAAATATTATGGTATCGGCTTTATATTTTTATAAAAGTGAAGTGGTTTTTGTGCAATTTAAATCACCGAGGAGATATACCTACTTTCGATAAAGGTTTGAATTTTAAAAATAGCAAACTGTCTTTAATTACATAAGTATAACAACCATTTAAACACATAAACATTAAAAAGAGCCAAGCAGTGACTTATAATCATAATTTTTAAAGCGTTGTCGTTGCATTAGCAGTCTCATCAGCAGCTTCTACAATCGCATAACAAAATCCGGCACCAGCTCCGGCCAACTTGGCAAATCCAGGTAGCTTCAGCAAAGTTGGTTGGCATCTGCAAGTAAAAATCATTAATCAACTGTGATCAGTTTCTTTTCAATATACGCTCACAAGTTTTCTGTATCGTTATCGCCACAATTGCCATGCTCATTCCAGCCCCAGGTATAGATTTGTCCAGCTGTGGTGCGCAGCAATCCATGCTCGGCGCCCATGTGAACATGTGCGGGCGTCTGTCCCTCCTCCAGTTTTAGCCGCAGCGGCTGAGGTATCGCCTGATGTTCACTGAAAGCGCCAGTGCCGAGTTGGCCATAACAATTGCGACCCCAACAAAGAATTTCATTGGTTTTCAATACGACCGCATTGTGAGTCCAGCCGACGGCAAGTTGACGCACATCTTCCTCGAACAGAAATGCATTCGACTGACAAAACTTATTGTCTCCCAAAGCGACGATGCGTTTTGTGCCTCCCATTTCCAAATTGACGCACTTGAGCAGCATGTGATTCTGACCGCCAACGAGTGTCACAATCCTCAATTCGTTGGGATTATGCGGTTGGATCTTCATTATGTTGCAACGATGCAACGAAGTTGACGTTATGTCCAACTCAATAGGCGGTGGATCCATTATGCGCAAGCGTCCAAATACATAGATCTTCTGATCCTGTGTAAGCACAGCACAAAAGCGCATGCCAAAGGCAATCCTTTGGGCCGCCTCGTCGCGTGGCAATCGCACCGCCATTGGATGCCGCACGGCCATAAAACCACGCTGGCAAATGCCCAACTGATGAAAGGCATTGGAGCCCCACACAAACATTCGCTTTGTCAACGTTATGGCGCCCGAGATGTCCCAGCCACAGCTAATCGTCTCCACGGGCACTTCCTACAAGTAAACGTTTATGTTTAACAAAGTTATTAGCCGTAAATGGCGACCTCACCTCAAAGTATTCAGTCGGCACCATGCTAAACTCATTATGGCACTCCTCCGTCGAATTAAGTCCAAGCTGTCCGCGATTGTTCCAGCCGCAAGCGTGAACGCGCCCATTGTTGTCTAGGATTAGGACATGACCACCGCCACCGCGTATACAACGTATGTTGTGCGCCTGAAAGGAGTATTTGGCGAGGCGCTGCGGTGACATGCACAGCTCCGATTCGTAGCCAAGGCCGAGCTGACCGTGAGAGTTGGCGCCCTGTGCGCAGCCAAAAACAGAGGAAATCACTCATTAATTTGCATTGCAAATGACAGGCGATGTCGCCAACGGCACGGCACTTACCCAGGCATAGACATCGACTTCCACCATGACGACCACCAGTTGCGCTAAGTGTTAAGCGTAGGGCTTGTGGTTAGGGTTAGGGGCTATTGCGGGGGCGTCTTGGTTGCACTTCCGGTTTGTGTTTCACACGTTGATTTAATGCACCGCAGTCACGCCAACAATGTCGGCAACTTTGTTTCTTCTTCTTTTTGCCAGCTACAGCTACAGCTCGTCCTCGCAACGCGTTCCTCTGCCCGTCGCTGCTCATGTAAAACTGAGCCACTTTCGTGCCGGTCAAATAACTTTTATATCGTTTCGCTTGAAATTCTTCGTGGCCACTTTGTGTATTCCCAGTTCGGCAAAGTGCCCTTTGGTTTTACATGCTGCTCATTTTGGTTTTTTCGTAAATGTATTGTAGCGATAAATAAGTTTTGAACAAATTATCTCTTCATAATGTAAATAAGCAACGCAATTGTGGCGCAGCGCTGCCAGTTAGACGATTTCTGTTCCTTTGTTTACAAAATGTAAGCACATCATTTGCTGTTTTTGCCGGTTTGACAGGGTGGCAACATGCGCGCATCATATGTTTGCTATTTATGTCTAGTATGCTGATCACACAAGTGGCAAAAAAGGCAACATAATTGCATGCAAAGACCAGACACACCTTCTGAGTAATGACAATATTGTGCTTATGTATAAATGTATTTCTTAACATTTTCATTATTGCTATTTAACTAGAAGCACTCTTCTATTTCTTACATATATATTATTAATGCAAACGACTCAATTGGAAATTGCTTTAATGGTCTAACAGCATACCTGTTTTAATGTACTTAATGGCAGCGCTGTTTCCTGGATGTTTAGATCTGCCCTTCGTAAAAGAAAGAAATTGTTTATATTCAGTAAAAAATCGCGTGTTTATAAACTTGTTAATAATCAGTGGTTGATAATTGTGATATACGCTTGCTGCTTTGTGCAAAAAGAACATAACAACTCATCATATTCACGCCACACGACACCGCACAAAAAGTGCCGTTATATTTGCGAGACAAGCAACACGTCGTCGCAAAGCGTCGCTCACAAATACCTTGTAAATTGTGCAAAAGCCCCAGATAAGTTGGCAAACTATTAAATTACATCTAACAACGTTGTTTGGATCCTTGGGTGTGTCGCTAGCCAATTGCCAGAACTGTTCCTTGCTTAAGGTAAGCCCATTCAATTAATTGCCAGCCATTTGAATTCAAAAATTTCGCATGCAAACAAACCCAAAGATTGCGTCCGACTGCGTCCGCTTGCGTGTGGCGACTTTTCCGACTTGGTGTAATGTGCAAATCATTAGTTTTCATTTGTGGCGTTTAGGGCGTTTGGCTAACCCAATGTGGGGACTCTGTTTTGCATTGCAAATGAAAATTCAAAGTGCATTTTTCACCTGAACAGCGGTCACTTTTTGTTCGCATGTTAACGGGACATTGCAGTATTTCTTATGTCCCGTTATTAGTGGTGGCTAGTGTTGCGCATTTGTTAGTCCCGTTACTTCGCAGTGGCGTAAAAAACAGTACGCATAAAATTGTAGGTGAACATACTGGTTCAGTAGTGAGACCTTAATATAATCTGAAAATACATTATTGAGTTGGTTCAATAATAATAAATTGAGTTGTTAATGATAAAGTAGTTTATTAAATGTATATAATCTTGTACGTAGGGAGTAGAAATGTCTTGGTATCCACCTTATATTTACCCGCTTTTAATGACTGTAACTTCTGCACCTCTTGTTTGCGCACTTATTGCCTAACAATGTAGTTGGTGTGCTTTGCTTTTCCTGGCGACAATTAAAACTTAATTAAAATTTCATGCACTTTAACCTTCGCCCTGAACTTTGACAGTTATAATTAAAATATGTTTATATGAGGTTTGCGTGTGGAAAATAGCGGAAGGCGGGTTTTATAATCGCTTTATACAATCACATCAAGACATTCAATTTTGTTAAATGCATGATTTTTATGAATTCACTTTGTGCAAATCTAGATTTGAACTGGGTAAAACCAAGAATACAACTTTAAAACCAAATAACTATAATTAAATATGCTGAACATGTGGATTATTCAATTATTAATAAATAACTTCTAACAAGAAAATCATGTTTGAAAGAACCGCTCTAAATCATTCGCTTCAACAGCTGTTGAGGAACTGCGCATGCGATAGCTTTGCCGATAGTTTAGTGCTGCACAGCAACGTGCACACAGTGTTGCACAGTTGTAATAGCTAAGGCGAGCGCGCAATTCAAATATTCAACTGTTAACTGGGAGTCGTAAGCGTGTGTGGGTGGAAGATATTTGGTTTTTCCCCAAGAGAGTGATTCCATTGCAGGCGCACGTGACTCCATTTTCTATATGCTATTCTCATGTTGTGAGCTTTTACGGCTCATGGGTAGGGAAACATGTCAGCTATTTTAAGATGAAATCTTATTTAATGGACAAATATGTTGTTATCTCTGCATTCGCGCTTGTGCTTTTAGCAGTATTCCACTCAACTCTCAACCACGCAGGCAATTAATAGTTAAGAGTGGAAATTGCACATGTTTGCATTTCCTTTGCATTTGTACTTACTTTTATTTTAATGGCATGGTTCAATCGAAAAGAACTGTAAAAGTCGAGTGCCATTTGTAATTAAACGCTTGCCCTTTTAATGCCAATTGCGGATCCTCTTTTATTTGGTCAATATTCTTAACCGAGTTGTTTAAGGATTGCATTTAGGTAAATTTACATTAAATTAAAGCTGTTGGAGCTGTATAAACAGCTATAACTAACTGGATTAAGTGCTTATCCGGCTAAAGCTCTCGACTGCATCAACATCACATTTATGAAATTCAAATTGATGGACTGACTATATATTTTACTATCTCTCTCTCTCTATGTTCTTGTGTCAATAGCAGGCGCATAAAATTGGAAGTACTACAAACGCCCAGAACAAATGCTCAAACATTAAATACCACACACACACACCCACACACAGAGAGGGGAATGGAGAGAGAGGGGGGTGTGGCTGAGTGGGTTAAACAACAAATTCAACTGCGGCTGATGGCAATGGCAATGGCACAAACGCACAAAAGTCATTTGACCACTAATCATGACTGCGGTTTGTGCTCTGTTGTCCAATGCTCGGTTGGGCCACGCCCACTATTGTGGCCTGGTGGCCCCCGAATCCACCGTAACCATAGACAGCCATAACCCGGAATCTGAATCTGAAAACGGAATTCAATTCCCTGCTCCGCACAGCAGTCAAATTATGAAAAGTGTACACTTTGCGTCTGACACTTCAAATTAAATTTCAAATTTCAAATGCCAAAAACGGTGAACACAGCACTGTCGTCCGCCCCTCTGCCCCCTCTGCCCGTCCCCTTTTGCCCAGTGCTTTTCTTGTGCATTCCCTAATTGCTCAATCAAAAACGTATGCAATTCCTTTGGGGTAAATCCAACACTGGAAGCTTAAAATACATTTTGAGAAAAAGTGCGCTTCATACTTAAACTTTGCACCACGTACCGACAGGGAAGCCAACGGAAGTGTTTGGCGGTTGAACGAGTTGGCCAAGGAGGGGGGGAAGGAGGGTAGGAAGGGAATAGTGTTTGGGTTTGAGGTGTTCGGTTTGGGGAGTTTGTGGAAAGAAAGACTGGTGGAACGAAAGTGATTGCCACAGGCAACGCCAAAGACAACAATGCCAAAGTTTGGCTCCTCTTGGTGTGTTGGCGTGAGGAGGTGAGGGGGTAGGAGCGGGTGGGTTAAACGGAAACGGAAGCGCATTGAGCAAAGTTGTTGCAGTTGTTGGCCTTTTGTTTCGCCATTGCCGTAGCAGGAGCAGGAGCAGCAGCAGCAGCAGGAAAAGGAGAAGCAAAGCAATTTAAGTTAAACAAGCGCATAGTGTAAACTCAACAGCCCACCTACAATGCCCCACCACCCCTTCACCCCCTGTGAACACCTAACCATTCCTGTTACACATTCCCCGCACAATGCACTTGTCAAATATATTTTTTTTGAGAAATCTGCTCAAGTTTTTGGCATCGGATTTGTGCTGCACACACTTTTCCAAAAATTGTTTCTCTTGATTGACTTAAAGTTTTGACAGCGTGTCGCGTATTATTTGTGAGACGTGCAACAAGAAAGTTGCCACCAGGGGTATTATATCTTTAAACCAAAATGAACCTAAACTCTTATACATATAGAGTCGAAAGTTTCAAGTTGCCCTTTAAATCGGTTAAGCTTTAATTTCTACCAATTAATCGTTTGCTTCATCGATGAACTGATTGCATTTCTAAGTTGAAGAACGAGCTGTCGAAAACTAATTATGTAGTTGCCATCAAGTTGTGCAAGTTTTTCAATATTTCAGACGCAAAATCCCCTGGCAATGCTTCATTGGCTGTTCTGCTCTTCAAGTTGCGCCTGCTCGATAATTATTATGTAAATTGCTTAAAAATGCACCGCAGGTAGGTTGTAGGCATCCCAAAGGATTCACTTTGTTCCGGGCCACAGCCTGCCGCCTACCCACCCACCCTTCCTCGTCTAGTCGTCTCGTCTCGTCTCGTCTCGGCCAGCCGTTGCGCTGCATTAAGCCTGATTGCATTAAGTTTGCTTTCGCCTTGACGGCAACTCTCTCAGCGCTCGGCGCTTGGTGCCTCGCAAAGGGTTTAACCAGCTGTCCTCCATCCCTACCCCTGAGTACACCTTGCCCCGCCTGTATCTATGCACTTGGAATTTCTTAGCGTGCATTTCGTATTAGCCAAATATTCGCATGCTTCGTTGAATGCCTCTTGGTCTTAGAAGGCGGTTTCCTCTCGTCCCGTCCCGTCTCGTCTCGTCTCGGTGCTGGTTATTGATGGGCGACACAGTGGACGCTTGATTGAAACATGTGGCGTGTACAGTGGTATAAAAAGATATAGTTCTGTTTAAGAAATCCCATAAGTGTGTCTTAACTATTTCTTAAAATCCCTTCTTAGTTATCTTATCTTATAAATACTTAACACTAAATAACTCTTTAATTTATATTTTATTTAGTACTTTGCCTGTTTTGCCCATTGTGCGCTGGCCTTTTGCAAAATGTTCTCGCACTCGACAGGATATGGATGACTTTGCCCCTTTTTGAAATACCCCGCCGTATCCACAACCTGTCGTCGTCCTCGTCAGCAAGGTATTCATCAAAGTTTCCAATACTGTTTAATCTTAAGAGATTTTCGCACATTTTGTGGCCGATGGTTTCCGTTTTGCCAGTTGCTAATAATTAATTTGTGCAAATTGCAAAACTTGGCCTTTGATGCTGAATGCATAATGAATACATGCTTTATTGAATTCTTGTGCATTTTTTATTGGCCAAACAGATAGACTAATTGCAGGGAATCGAACTCGAACTCAATGCCTCATGTGGTGAAAGCGCATTGTTGTTAACCCATTTTCAAACTTACCATTTCAGCCATTAGTCATTACCCAAAGCCATTTAGCAACAATATGCATTCTCAGTATTTGTTTCATCCGCTGCAAGGGCAGAGTTTATGCAAATGAGGCAAGTGCGGTTCTCTCTCATATATCAGGTTGGGATGCGATGTCTGGGCGTGTGCATTGTTCTTGTCTTTGGCTAAATTGTCGGACGTCGTTACGCCTGCGAACTGTTTTCATGCCCAATGGGCAACTAATTATTTGTTAACATAACACGAGTGGCAATTTAAATGCAATTAAGTTCAGCCTAACTCCGAGACCCCGAGACTCGAACTTAGACCTCAGGACTCTCGGCACGTTGAGGGTAGAAATGGGCTCATTAGAGCATGTCCTTCAAAATGTTCAATGCACAATTGAATGCTGCAGCGAATAAAGCTGCCATTAAGAGATAAAAGCCATTCAATTGGATTAAATATCTTCAAATCGCTGCCATTTAAGTTGTTCAGCGATTTATGCGCAGCTTAAATGGCAATTTAGAAGAATAACGCTAAAACAAATGCGATTTGAAATGAAATAATATTTAAATTGTCTTTAAAATGCTTTCCTTACATATTTTTTTAAGCAAAGTAAAAATCAGTTACACAATATTTTCATTAAATTTATTAAATAATTCACAAGTGCTTGAACACTTGTGCAAATCCAATTACAAACAAGCTGTCACATCATGTTTTGTATTTTAAATATTTTAAAATATTTATTTGCCTTTTGAAAGATAAACTTTTATTGTTTTCTTTGCAATAGAAGAAAAAGTATTCTCTCTGTGTGTGTGTTGGGTGGAAATTTGGTTGTATGCATAAATGACAAATTGTTAAACATGGATAAAAACTTGTGCTTAATTCAATTCTAGAGTCAACAATGCGTGACTTTGCAGGTTGTCCCCTGCCGGTTGCAGTCAGTTCTTCTTGTTGTTCTAGCTGCTTGAAATGCCAACTTGACAATTTAATTACGAGCATGCAAACAGAAGAAGGAACATCAGACCAGGACCAGACCTTGACCAAGCTATCGTGTCGTGTCTGAAATCCAAAATTTATATCCAAATCTGAATTCAAATCTAAGCCAGCAACAGGCATTACAACATTTTCATTTCAACGTTGTTTGTTTGCCTTCAAAAGTTTATTTTTATTTTCGTTTTTGAGGCGGGTTTGCAAGACACCCAAAATCTATTTAGACCAAAAATGGCTGACCATGATTTTAGTCAAATTGCATTCTGTGCCCTCAAACTTCTGGCTTAGGCCGAGAGTCCAACAAATGCCATTACATGGCATCAGGATAAAAGATAGCCGAATGAATGGAGTTCTGCAATCCTGCCAAAAGATGAGTTTGATAAATGGGGTAAGTTGACTATTTGTTTCTATCTACAGAACTTTTTAATCTTATCAATTGTTTATTTGTAGATTTAACCGGAAGGAGCAACCGGAGATATCTATTAAGGAGTTCCTTTTAACAGTTGGAAGAAGAGCATTCACTTGTCCTAATCATGAGGAAGGACAACAGCTTGAAAGGTTTTGAATGTCAAATGCAGACTCCAAAGTAGATAAGCCCCACTAAAGCTGTACCCATTTGACCGCCAACACAAAAATAACAACTTGAGTGTGTGTCTGCGTGTGTGCGTGTGTTTGTGTGTGTGCTTGTGTCATGAGACGCCGAATGAGATGCATGCAAATGAGCTGAATAATGAGCAGCCAGATCTTGTGGCACAATGCAAGCCAGATAGACACACACACACACACACACACACACAGACAGAGCTGGACAAGAGGCAAAAAGCAAACACAAGCCAAAGCGCCAATCTCTCTCTTGTCGTTGGAGCACAGGAATTGCTTTTGTGGCACTAATTTCCAGTTGCAGTGGCAACAACCACTCGTACACATTATGCTGCCAGAGAGTAGGCGGGCCCATAGTGGCAGTGTCAAAGTGTCAGTAAGTCAACAAGAATGCACTCAGCTAAGGGCAGGCTTTATACAGTCAGGAATGGAATGGAATGGAAGGATGTTTTGCTAGCCCACTCGACGTTAACACTTTGAATGTCATTAAAGGGTCCGTCCGAGCGAGGATTGTCGTTTTTCTCCCTCCCTCCCTCACTCAGTCAATGTCTCACTAACAATTGTCAACAGGCTCAAGCAGCGTGCAGCTTGTTGTTGTTGTCGCCTTTGTTAACCCTTTTGGCATGTTGTCTCTGCATGCATTCGCCAGCATTTTGGGTACCGACAAAACGTTTGTCAATTTTACGCTTGTCGACTTTCTGACTTGTCCTTTTCGTACTGTTCTACAATTGTTCCACTTGATGGTGTTAGAAATGTTTTATTCGCATTGAAATGCCATCAACTTGTTTACCTGCTAGCAAGTTATGATAAGCTAAACGTTAATATGCATACGTTTACACGCAACAAACGCGCATAACTGCGGGGAATTTGTGCAACGATGAATGGAATGGCTATAGACTATATATAGCTCTAGGTATTTGGGATTTACGTGGCATTGGCGTTATTGGTTGCCATTGAGCACACACACAACGGGAGAGAGAGAATGTTGCTGGCGGGTCCAACGTTTAGAAGCTTATTAAATTGCCATTACATAAGCTGGACATCAGTGACACAACGACAAGGGAAGGGCAGAGGGAGGAGGGAGCTACGAGGTGGGCGAATGGTGCGGCATTTGCCACTCAAACGAGGGATTAGCGGCGATGATGACAACAGCTTGACATCGCATCGCCGACAGCCAGCAGGACCATTAGTCGTGCAGAGAGGAGGTTCTGGGAGAAGTGGGAGGTTGGGGAAACTCTCCCACACACACACACACACACACACAGGATTTACGAAGGGAAAAAGGTGCTGATGGTAGGTGGTAGGAAACAAGTGCATAAATCCTACAAATATTTAACATTTAAATGGCCAAAAATTAACTGAAGCTGGCAGGCAATGTGGTCAGAAGGGAGAGAAGGGAGAGAGGAGGGGCCAGGTGGGCACACACAGTGAATGCGAAGTAATCCACAAAAGCGGTAAAAAGCTGAAACGCAAGGACTCGCAGGACGCGCAGGACACACGGACAATGTGTAGTAAAAGTCGAAAGCCAGCTCGACAACAAAAGCCAGCGAGAAACTCTTGAATGGCCCCCATGTATATAAAAGCATGGACTTAATGTGCTTTAAATGGCAAAAGGAAGATTGAGAGCGAGAGGTGAAGAGCGTTGCATTCATACGGCAAATATCAAGTGCATCATCATCAAGCAGCGGCAACAGACAGCAAGGACAAGGCTCCTCCAAACTACATTAAGCTGTGTCCCCTGACCGGGCTCATCTCAATCTCCCTTTCATTTGCCATTCCCTCAAACCCGCAATCATTGAATCACAAGCCAAAAACGAATCCACCAGCATCCAACCAGTTCGCATCGCTGTCTCAACAACATCCTTGGCAACAGCAACAGCAACAGCAACAGCGGCAGCAGGAGCAGGAGCAGGGGCATCATCGTTATTATCGCACTGAGAGCACTGTAAAGTACCGAATAATCTACAGGATAATGAGCATGAATGGAACGTGAACCGTTTTTTTGTTTCGCTGAATGGCCAAGTGTGGGGTCGAGAGGGAAACACGCAAAACAACCGAAGCATGAAGGGCAATCCAATGAAATAACATCAGTCAGTCTCGTCGTCCTCCGTAGCCTGCGGCCCAAGTGCACTCTCTCACAACTAACGGAGGCAAATTCTGAAGTATGCCCCTCAATGCTGAATGCCTGTTTAGTACCAAAAAAAAAAAAAAAGGAAGAAAAGATGGAAAAATCTGTAAACGACAACATGCTGCATGCAAAATATAATAATCCAATATATACGTCTGATGCCACTCAACTTGCTGAAGAGATGTATTATAATTTGCAACAATTTGAATAGTAGATGCTTAAACGTTGCTAGCACTTTTTAAAGTCTCAGACTTTATACTTTTCCTTTAACTGCACTTCAAACTTATGTAATAACATTATTCCCAGAACCATCCCATAAGTTGTAGTAGTCATCGTTGTGGTTGTAATTACTTATTGAAATATTTTGTGAATGTCCTCGGCGTATATTGTGTGCTGTCGACAATCGTGTTGGACATGCATTGCGAACATGAGATGTCCTGTGGCCATAGATATTATATTTAATTTCATATTTTGCATATTTATGACAGGGTCGCTCACACAGCACACAGCACAAAAAGCTACTACTACATACTGCAGGGGCAACATTTTGCCATTTTATTATGATTATTATATTTTGTGTTGCCATTTTGTCGTTTAGTTGGGTTGGTTTGGGTTGGCCAGCAGAACGAAGTTCATTAGTTTTTTGTCGTTGTTTATTTGTGTGCCTTTGCAGTAGAGGCGTCTCCTGGCCCCTGGGTTCATCTACGGGTTCCATGTGCCATTACTCAGTCCACATTGGGGACAGAATGTTCTATTCATGGAGAGCAACTGAATGAATGAATGACTCTGAGCTCTTGTAATGAAAAGTTGTTGTAACTTGCATGTTGCACTTTTAAAGTTTTAACCTCGAGGCAAAAAAAACTTTGTAAAATCAAAATCCAAATAGTCAACATGTACGTATTTTTCATTTTATAAGCCAAACACAAATACGTTATTCATTTATTGTATAGACTGAATTAATATTGAATTTCACATGTCATTGCATGGCTTTGATGATAAGAGTGGGAGTGGAAGCAGGAGGTAGACCTCCCGCCAGAGAATCAAAATGAAAATCGGATAACATCCGTTTCCGGCGTACAGACAGACAAAAACTGACAAATTCACGCACATCCTGTCAACATTATCAAACGCACTTGAGTGTTTTTTCATGTTTCTCTCGCATTTGCAATGTTTGTAGTAATTTACATTAGCTAACGAATGATGACGTCGTCCCAGTCACCAGTCACTCCGGATGATGTCACAGCAGATATTGTATGTATGGAATATAATGTAAATAAGTCCCTGGCGCACATTCATTTTCAGTTTTATCTACATGTTGGAATCAATAGCAAATGCTTTTCTGACAACCTGCTTGGGAGTTTGTTTTGCGGCTTTTATTGGTTTCATTTACTTTTGGCAAGATACACGTTACTTCTTTTTGGTAAGGGCTTTGTAAACACCCTGTAACTGTAACTGCAAGTTGGGGAGTTACTGAAACTGAATCTAAAGCCGAGAACTGTTCACAGCTCGCTGAACACTCGCTTCTTCTTTCACTTTGTTTTCAATTGCAAAAGTTTTGCTAGTAATGTTTTTTTGCTCCTGCCTCTGTATTTCTTTTTCCAAATGTCTGTCGGTATGTTTTCTCTATGAGCCAAAATGAAGTTGTTGAAACAAAAGTGCTAAGCGTGGTTTACTTGAAAGATTTCCAAGGGCTGAAGAGAGTATCTCACAACTTATTAAACAGCCCTCTAATATTTCTATCACTATAACTGCTATTGCCTTAACTTATCTGGGAAATCATAAATATAAACCTACTGCATTGCATCATTGAACAAATTGCTGAATGGCAACAGCAGACGACACAATAAAAGAAAAGGAGAGAAAAAATCAAACTATTCGCGACTTTGTTTCTTCAACATGTGTCCACAGCTTGCAAAGCTAAACTGACTCCTAACCCCCTTACTCCCCGTCCCCTTTGTCGTTGTACACATGCAAGCGCCTGACACTTGAAAACATCAATTTATTTTTATTTCCCCAGCTCGTCTCTGGCTGGCAATCCTTTCCCTTGCTTGCTACCCGCCAAAAAAAAAAGAAAAGGGACTCAAACTCAAACCCTTAGCATTATAGTCCCGGCGAGCGCCTTGCTTAGTCATTCAATTCAATTGATTCAATTGGGATTGTATCGGTTTTTTATGTGCATTTTGGCCAACACTGTCGCACATATCCTGTTGCCGGCTCCCTTCCAACCCCCTGATTGTTGTTGTTGCTATCGAAAGCAGCTCCCGAGTGTCTCATTTATCTGCGGTTAGTGGAGGACTCTTTCGGTTGCCGTTGCCGCCTCGTTTTGCACTTTATTGAAAATGGAAAACGGTTTTGCGTGCCTGGGCATCGAGAACCATTTGTTAAATTTAATAATATATAATTTTCGGCCATTTTTTTTCTTCACTTTTTTATGTGGCGATAATGTTATTAGCCTAGAATGTTTTCTATCTTTTTTGCCTTTGCTGAACTTGAGGATGGCATCGATATCTGGGCAATAGGCGAAACACTCAAATGCCATGACTTGTGCAATTTGCATCAGAAATTGTGTCACGACTAGTTTCGTTACACTTCGTTGCGGCACCTCTGAGCTTCACCCATCACCCCGTTCCCTCTTGTCTGTGGTTTTTGGCATGGTTCTGTAGTTTTGTGTCAGGAATTTTGTTCACTTTGGGGACTGCTGGGAGGAGCTTGTTGCTTCCTTTGCGTGCTCTTCTCTAGGTTAAAATATTTTGCAACTTGGGACTCCTCCCTCCTCAAGATATGGTTGTGGGGAATTTTAGGACTGCACACATACACACTTATATGCATGTAGATTATGTCGGTGTTAGTTGGGTGCGAGAGCAATAGAAAGAATTTTATCTTGTATGTAAAATGTTAAACATAAAATGGTTATGGGGCAGCAAATACCTGGCCCTTTAGTGCATATCTATGAAAATGTAGAATGTGGCAACTATTTATTATGTGTTTTCATTTTTAATGTCAATGTTCGTGCCATTTGCTGTATTTAGGTATTTAAAGCCTTAGTTTCTTTCCAACTTTATCTCCAGTCGAGTTTACTTTGATTTGATTCACTTCAAGCTGCTGGAGCGTAAACCTTTTGTTACACAAACTATTTGCGCTTTCATTCAATAAGAAGCACACACTTTGAAATGCTGCCGAAATGTGTTTGTTTTTCTTATAAATTCCCCAGCTGGCATACAGTGCGTATGTGCAATATCCACGGCTTCCTGTCAGTTGCTGTTCGCAAATAAATTTCTGTCATTGAGCCACTTTTTGAGTTTGAACTTGCTCGTTCTCAACTGCAGCTAGTTTTTTGTTGTTGCGGTGTCCGTTTTTTGGCCGGCTAAAATCCTGGACACAAGTGCACAAAGTTTTGCGCTTACAACTTTTTGCCAGAGGGGAGCACTCTTCTCTTCTCCTTTTTTGTGCATTAATATTATTCCTTACGCTTCCTATTTTCTATTACATACATTCCGATGCATTCTGCCATCGCGTATATTTGGTC
Organism: Scaptomyza hsui; assembly: GCA_018152825.1. NCBI lineage: Eukaryota > Metazoa > Arthropoda > Insecta > Diptera > Drosophilidae > Scaptomyza > Scaptomyza hsui. Next base: position 2,912,402 of record JAECXO010000269.1, read on the forward strand.
TGTGTGCCGTTGAAATGCAATTCCCAAAGAATTGTTCAACTCAAGAATATCAAAATTTTGCAGCAATGACGTCCACAACATGGCCAAGCTCTGAGTTTCTTTGTCCCTATGCCCAAGTTCACAGTTTTTGTTTGTTTCACTAAACTCACTCGTCACTCAGTCAGTCCATCCATCAGTCAGTTCAACAGCTTGTCAGTGAATGAGTGTTAAAGTCAGTTTTCGTTTTGGTTGATAGTTTTCTATATTTCATTTGAAAATGCTAATGTCTTTGAGGGATTCTTTTGAATGCTCACATAAAAGTTGAAAACTTGGATTTTTATTTGTTTAAAAACAGCATTTGAACCTCAGCAAATCTCCAAATGAACTCCAGCTTAGATTAAACTATATCCACTAATAAGTATTTCACGCTCGAAGTAGGCTTCTTTTACTTTTTTTGGTTTAAAAGTTGCCTAATGAGCACAATTTGTGCATACGGCCAAAATGTGGCTGGTAAGTATGTGTGTGTGTGTGTGTGTGTGGAAAACTGCATAACTTTGGGTTGCATTAAGAGTATGCGGGAGCTTGCCACATAAGAAATGCGTGGCGTGGCATTGCCACACATAAAATGCGGCATGCAGAAAGTTTGCAACACCACAGAACCAAAAGAGAGCGCGTTGTTTTGCATGTTAACATACCGTTGCTTATTTTCCTGCTCGTTCATTTCTTTCCCTTTCTCTGGCGCATCCTTCCTTGCCTCTTTTTGTAGTTGCTGCAACGCGTAAAACGACATTTCAAATGCCGCACTAAATTACTAAAACACGCACTGGCACACCCACAGCTTTTTTACTAAACCCCCTCCTCCAACCCCCTTAGTTTATTTACTTATATGCGCAATGCCGAAATAAAAAAAAAAAGAAGGAAAACTTTAAACTCTGACTACAATTTACGCTTTGCCTTGCATTTTTCATGTGAGTTTTTCCTGTTCTTCTCGTTGTTGTGGATGTCGTTTTGCTGACAAACTTTTTATGGCCTCAACATACAACAATGGATTGTTTTTGCTGTAAGTGGTTGCCTGCCTGCCTGTGTGTGTGTGTGTGTGTGGGTGTGGGTGTAGTTCTGCATGTAATGTGCATCTGGTAGAAAAACTTTGTTAAATCATTAAGAGGCGCACTCAAATGCAAACATACCAACTTCTCTGGCAGTTCAGACTCGTAGCAAAAAAAAACTGTGCCTGAGATTGCCTCAAAGTCATTCTCACAATATTTTGAAGTCAACATTTCAAAACAATTTACGATACAAATATGATATGAAATATATATTAATTTATTAAGTGTTTGCTTTGTTGCCGAAAAAATGTATAGAATTAATACAGAGTTTAGATTAATTTATCTTATCAACTGAAAAATTTACAATTTAATTTATGAACAAGAAAAAAGAAGGCATTTATAAAACCTTCAGAACGAGAAAAATCGTAAATTCTTAACAGGAATTTTTGCTCATGTTTTTTTAACTTAATTTAATGCAGACAAGCTATATTCCATTTAGCCATTACTTTTTTTTCTCTTTCTCCCTGTCTCCTTTTCTGTTGCCTCTGCGTCAAGCATTGACCCACATTTCTCACGTGTCTCTCAATCATTTTATCGGTGCTTAGTTTCAGCAAAATAGTGCGATACTAATCAACTCTCTGTTCGTCCCGAATGCTGAAAGGCCGCTGACGAAACCGAAGTTGCTGCAGGAGCACAGAAAATAGAGGCACGTTCCAATGTCTATTAGTGTCTGCAGCGGTGCGTTAAAGCCGCCAATTGCCTCAATTGCATTTCGAGTCTCTTTGTAGTGGTCTACTTTTCGTACAATGACAGGGAGACAGCATACCCTATAATCATTCACTTTAATAAAACACATAAGAATTCGATTTTGTCACAGATATATTTTGATATGAAAAAAAGATGTTTTTGATTTCAAAATTCAGCTTACAACTGAGTTTTAGAAACTTGAGCAGCTTATGAACTAAGTATTTGACATGCTTGTAGTATGTTTAATATGTTTTTTTTTTTTTGTAATTTTTTTTTTCTTGCAAAACAGTTTGTAATTCACTAATCCCAATGCAATCCAATTATCTGACGAGGATCGATATTTAGGCCCATCTTCTCCAGCTTGCGCACCTTTCTCATTTGCTTGGTCAACCTTCGCTTGAAGACAATCTCCCGATTCAGATTCATTATCTCAATGGTATCCAGTTGTCGTATGTTCTTTATGGTTTGCAGTATCAGGTTGTCGGTTAGGTGCAGCTTAATCGTGGACATCTTCATGAATGGAGCATCGCGACGTCGCAGCTCCTCCCGATAGGCGAAGAGGGTGTAATGCAGGGAGGGTAGCTGTGGCAGCGGTCGCTCCAAGCCCGGAAATAGTTGTTCAGCCATACTAATAATGATGCTTTTATTTGCTATCGCAGTCATATAATATTAAGGAACTGTAAAGTGCACTTTTAGCTATCGTTTTTATGTTGTGTTTGCTTCGCGTGTTCGATTTGGAATGTGTGTCCTGTTTGCAGGATCTGTGATTTTTATAGCCAGCCTCGTTTTACCTGCTTACAGCTGGCCCCAGAAACTATTGTTTCTGGAAATTTCCATCGCAGCAGTTTTCCTTTTCAGGAAATGTTGCAGCAGCTGGCAATTGAGCTACCTGCCACTGTCAATTCTGAATTCCACAGCAGCTGCAAGTGTCGTTTGTTTGAGGCACGCGATTAGCTCAAGTCTCGAGGATTCTATTAGTTTTGCAGGCAATTTCAGCTCACTTTAGCGCAACCATTTTATAGCCACGTTTGTCGCACCTAGCCAAAAAAATAGACATTTTTATGTGCTTACTAAACTTTAGTTTTTTTTTATTTTTCCATTCAACGACTCTTTTTTAATAGTCCTCACTTTCATGTTCTTTTGAATTTGTCAGGCGCATTGCAATTAAAATGAATTGCATTCCCTCAAAGAGCTTTGCGGCGCAATTTAAGCTCAAAGCTTTTGCATTACATTCACTTAATTATACAAATTATCACGGGATCCGCACACAGTTGGTTATCCATTAGAGCTTTATATTTTCTCTCTTTAAAGTTATTTGATAGCAATCTAATTGAGTTCCATATGAACAACAGTTGTGTTTAAATTGTCGTGTTTGGCTTAAACTTAAGCAGCTAAAGTTCAATATGATTGTTATCAACATTTAACTCACACACACACACTGTTAAGCAGCTTCGACTTTGTTTCGTTTCGGTTGAGCTGCTGAGTTCAATGTGTTAATCACAGCAGCATTTGTGGCATGCAAGCCCAAAATGATTGCCAAACACATTATCTGTATTATTAATGAGCTGCATGCCGCACATGCCGCACATGCCACACAGAGCAGACATATACACTACTGTTTCACTCTACGACAGCTGTTGCTGCCGTTGCTGCTGTATTATTATTGTTGTTGATGTTATTATTGTTGTTGCTGGTTCAATGGGTATGGCATGTCAGTGGGTTCGTTGGTTATATCAACTGGTTTGGTTTGTTGGCCATTCTGTCTGTCTGTCTGTCTGTCTGTCTCTTCGCTCTTTACGGGGCATTGCGTTTTTATGATTGTGTCGTTTTTGGGGTGTTTAATTAATTGAAAGCATTTTTTTGCCGCCACATTTTTGTGGCTGACGCCGTCGACGCTGCTGATTCTTTTGTTTTGCATTTTACCCATAATAATATTGACTTTCTGCCGGACACAGACACTGCAATCGCAGCAAGGATGCACAGCCATAAACAAGGATGCATGTTGCAAGCGTTCATTTTGGGAATATGTACATGTATGTACATTAAATAAATGCCAAGCAATAAATGAACCTGGATTTCTTTCGCCGCCATTAATTAATTGAAATGTTTTTTTTTTGTGCGATTTCAATTTATTTACTTTTGCAGCAATTTAAAATATGATTTATATTTATCACAGCCCTTATTTAATTTACCTTTTGGGCGAATCGTTTAATTTTTTACTTAAAGTTGAAGGTAAATAGGAATTTTTAGGCACAAAGCAAAAGCAGCTGAGAAGATTTTCTCTTACAGACATTCAATAAATTCCTGCCTCCCTCTTGTTTGCTGTAACTTTTAAAATGCTGGACATTTGCTTTATTTGAAATATTCAAATCACTTCAAATACATTTTTTTCACTATTTTTATCTCCCCTTTTTGCATTGTAGCATTAAACACTTTACACTTGCTCTGAATTTGCAAACAGTTGTTATCCTCAGAATTTGCAAGCAGCTTGCAACAACATTTCTGGCAGCTGCTTTATGCTTTTGACCAAATATGTGTAAGCCAAAAATGCTAGGCATCTTCGAATATTTCTTGTTGCTGCTGAAGTTTGAAATGTTTGTGCTGAAGCAACAGCCAACAGAACAGGCCAACTGAAAAGCATAAGCTAAAAATCTAGCTCGGGTTGGCTAAAATCCCAGAATACTTGTTAGTTGAGTTGGACAAGTTGCAAAAACGTTGCACGAAGATCAAAAGCGTATTTGGCTATTTGCATACATTGATATTATGTAAGCCCCCAAAAAAGAACAGCAGCAATAGTATGAGTTCTATAATAACAAAGCCCTTTCGACCGAAAAGCTGTTTATTTATTGGCCAACCTGGCAGCAGGCAATTCCTTTCAAGCGGCTAACAACATTTGAATAAATATTTCAAACATTTTCTGCCTGGCCTACGGCCAGCTACCTGTGCAGCATATTGAATGGGTTTTTCGCCGAATCGCAACTACACACACCCACACACACACAGTTCTGTAAACACCCACCACTCGAGAGCGCGACCGCCTTCAATTGAATTACCTGGAAATTGACTGTTGTGCGCGGCATGTGTAAAGTTGTCTCGAACTGCGACTCGATGTGGTTTCTATATTTGTTTTTATGTTTTTCTCTTGGCTCACGGCGCCGTCGTTCACAAATCCATCAGGCATCCTGCAGTGAGCATTGTAAGGATGTTGTAAAAGCGTGCCAGCCACCAAAAATAAACACACACGAACCATGTTGTGCAGTGTAGCTCAGCCACAAATTGCAATTAGTGTCCCTATTTTGATTGATAGCTCAGATAAATTTCACATATTGCAAACATTCGCGCTATCTCTGTGTGGCATGCAACAGAAACTTGAGGCCAGAGGGAAATACGCAATATTGCTGTCACTGCTGGCACTTGGGATATATAATGCATCCTTAACAAATGTTTCATCAGACTAAGCTCTATAAGAATAAAGCCTATGAAAGTTTTAGAATAAATATATTTTTACATCTCAAAAAGGCTTTTAAGCACTTATTGACATATAAATTAAATGTGCCTAAATTTAGCCGTCACTTTAAGTGTTCATTATGTTCATCAGCTTTTCAATTAGCTCAACAAAAACTATTGAACAACTCATACAATAAAGGTATATTACCTTTATTATTTAATTAGCCAAAATACCTAAAACGTCAACTGCAAATGCAAATGCTGTTTACCGAAAAATTAGCTCATTAAAACATTTGGCAAATAAATGCACACAAAATGTCTAATGCAAAATATATGTTTTCCATAACAGCAACACCAACACCAACAACAAGAACAACAAATTTAAACGCATAAAGCGCTAATGATATTAATTTTTGGGTTTCATGTGTTGCATGTCCTGCGGTGTCCTAATTTAGTGAACAACAACTAAAGTTGTCCGACCAAAAAGTGGTAAATAAATGTCAAATATGTTCACATTTTATATAATCGCATTTGTATTTATTATGATTATTATTTTTGATAGTGTTGTCGATGTGGTCTGCCAAACCGGATGGGGTATTTATTGTGATAATAAGCTTAACTCAATCAAAATTTGATATTTAGAATTTCAAAACAATGTCAACCGCTTTTAAGCTGTTTTTGTGGAATTATTAGTAAAAGGACTTGAATGAAAGTCAATAATAAGGCAAAAGTCGTATCATATCAAATAATATCACATTTTATCATATCATATATCACATAATATCATATCACCTAATATCATATCACATAAAAAAAAAACTTAATTGGTATTAAACCATTGAGGACCTTCGACTTAAACTTTATTCAAGATATTCACATATGCAAATCTTATTTATTCATTGCATTCAAAAATGAATATTTCATTCACACACTCAGATATTCACAAACGTTCGCATTTTTAGTATGCAAACGCGTTTGCATTTCTTGGAATATATAAATTTTTTAACAATTAATCAATATCAATAACCCTAGAGATAAGCCCAATAAAATTTTACAACCGCTTGTTGTAATCAAGAGCCAAGCAAAAAAACGTTAAACAAACGCAAAACTTTTCACACTCAAAAGGATGAGAACAAAATGCAAGCACTGCGTATCTGTATGTGTCGTGTGTGTGTGTAGGTGTGTGTGTGTGGGTGTGTGTTAATGTGTGTGTGCGCTTTTCCTGTCCGTGTGCGGCCATAAAGCAGCTCGTAAATTTCCGCACACGCGGACTCAGTTACCCGTTGCCAGATCGCCAGAGTTGCCACCCGGTGCGGCTGTTACGTCGTTACGACGCCTGTCCGGCACATTGTCCGGCACTTTTTTGTGTTCATTGTTCCACAGTAGCTTGTTTTCTCCTTTTTTCCTCTTTCTTCATCTCCTTTTTTTTCATTTTTGGTTTACTCTCACAGCTCAACAATGAAAACTCACGCTGTACAATTTTTCGCGGCTCATTGTTGTCCTTATACCCTTCCATTTGGTACTTCACTAATGCAATGCACTTTACCCAGGAGTTGCTAGAGTGTATTTTGATATTCTTTGTACAGTTTTCTTATTTTTCTCTTGGTGTGGTCCAATTCTTCGTTTATTACGCAAATCCTTAGTTACGCCTTTGCTCCGCGTATCCTGTCCATATCCCAGTCAGTGTCCCGGGTCGCAGTAGTCTATATATATTATGCATGTGTGTGTGTGTGTGTAAAGGGTGTTGAACAATAGCTGTGAAATAATCACTTGGTTGCTTGCACTTTATTAAGTGACAGCGCAAAGCGGCATGTTTGTTTTGTGGAGCAGCTTGTAACGCTCGAGGATGTGGGGGAAAGTAGAGTACAAAAAGGATGCGAAACTTAAGTCTCTTTAAACTTTTCGGCAATATTTAACTGTTGAACAAATGTGACCACTGAAAATGCCAACTTAGCGACCTATAAATATATAACATCATAAATATATTAAATGATTTACTCATAAAACCCTTACTCACTGTTATATTTGTTGCCAATGAAATGATAAAAATGCCACCCGCTGTTAGAACTATGGGTTTCTGTACATTGTGTAGAAAGTAGAGTAATGTTGTCTTATAACGACGATCAGCATCCAGCCAATTGGAGTAGAAGAGATTATTCGCTAGCTCCTGGCAATCATCGGTGATCATATTGCATATATAGCAGAAGGGAAATGTTTGCAAAATAAGACAGAAGAGGAATATCCCAGTGCCAATTGATGTCCAGATGTTGGAAAAGTAAATCAAATTAATCATAGCTAGACCTATGACTAGACCACAAAGCAGAAACTGTGTGAAAATTGTTCCAGAAACAACAGGTCTCAATGTATCGCAATATCTGAAAAGAAGAAGCAAATGAACTTATTGATTAAATGAATGAGTTGAAGAATCTCACTCAAGTATCAAACGATGATCTTTGATGCACTTCATAAGCTCCTCATAGTTTTCCTCCTCACTCATTATTGGATCTGTGCGTAGCTGTTGCAATCTCTCCTTGAGGAATGCAATGTGAGTTCGTAGAATCAGAAAGTATATAATGGGATAAACATCGGCCTGTTGATCCTGAAGCACACCACCGGACATCCACAGATACTCCAACGTGGCAGCTAGCCAAAAGTGTAGATAGCTTTTCTCAGCATCAATGAGAGGATTATATAACTTCCAGGCTAGGCGACCAGCAAAAGCGCTAGAAAGAAACGTAGTTGCCCCATACGCAGAATACAAGAACTGGAATATGGCAAAGCATTGATTGCAACGCGTCACAGTTTGATGCAGTTGAATCCGTTGTGCATCGCTGTTGCAACGTTCATCCAAACGATCCAATATTACTCTGACCAGCATGAAACGCTTCACGCCCCAAAATGTATAACAAGCCTTGATGCTGGAGCCAAAGCAATTGAAGCCCACTTGCAGCGAGGTTAGAAATTGGCCAGCGGTGAAACTGTGCAGGTACTTAAAATAGCTAGCTGCCAGCCCTAAGTCGAGCAGTACTATTGAAATTGAGTTAAAAATCAACATCCACACTCGATAAAGCCAGCTCCAGCTTTTGTTCTTTGGTGGTATCCAGCCACAAACCTTCATGCCCCAATCCATATAGATAAATGCATCACGAGATTGCACTTGTTCCGTTAGAGGCGCCACTCGCAAACGAGGAAACAACTTGAAAAACATGTTGCACTGTCGGATATGAATATAGAAATGATTTTTGTTTTGCACAAACACAAAGCTTTTATAGTTGCAGACCAACTCTTTTAAAATACCATTTAATATTTCTTTGTTTAATTATGCATTAAATGTTGCCGCAACGGTTTCTTGGCGTTAATTATTAAGTTTGAAAATTTATGGAAACAAAATAAGTTTGGCAGCGAAAGTTTTCTTTAGACTCAGAACGAGGATTTCTTTCAAGTTTTTCAATTAGTTTTTGCTGCGTTTGAATAACTTTCTTACTGCGCTGAACCATTTATGTGTTATTAAAGATACAAGTATAAAGTTAGAAGGCTTAACTAGGCGATAGCCTGAAAACAGAATAAACTTCAATCTACGATAAGTAAATAGTTTTATTATGTTATATTTCTTAACTTCCAAGTGTAGCTTAATTTTCTTTAAACCTATCGGCAATATTCAACTGCTTAACAAATGTAACCACAGAAAATGCCAATTTTGCGATATTATTCGGACCTGCTTGAAACGCTTGACGCCCCAGAACGTATTAGAGGCTTTGATGCTGGAGCCAAAGCAATTAAAGCCAACTTGAAAGGACGTGAAACACTGTCCAGCGGTAAAGCCGCGTAAATCGTCAAAGTAGCTGCCAACCAGCCCGAAGTTTAACAATCCAATTGCAAATGTGTTTATAATACACTGCCACACTCGATAAACCCAGCGCCAGTTTGTGTTCTTTGGTGGTATGCAGCCTGCCGCCCGCATTCCCCGATACGAATAGGCGAATGCATCTCGAGATTGCACCTGTTCCGTTAGAGGCGGAAAACAATTTGAGAAGCATGCTGCTGTGTTGGAGATGAATTAAGCAATGATTTTGCTGTTGAAAGAAACACAAAGCTTTTATACTTGCAGACAAAGCCTTTTAAAATCCCACTTTTTTTTTTCGTTTTTATACCCTGAATCCATAAAATGGGTGATAAGGGTACAATGGTTTTGTGCAAAAGTATGTAACAGGCAGAAGGAAGCATCTCCGACCCTATAAAGTATATATATTCTTGATCAGCATCAACAGCCGAGTCGATCTTAGAGACTATATAAGCTGGAGACTTTAGATTTTAGATATAAGCTCATCTAAGTCCTAGGCAGTACAAGTTTATTTCCGATTACCGATAACTCTTTACGTTTCCGATATACACATGTATAGTCAAAGATGGATACAGACAATGACTGTGCGTTTAGGATATCTCCTAGTCGGGAAATCTTGACTAGAGCCTTCTTACTTGTTCAGTGATGCATTAAAAGTTGCCGAAATGGTATCTTGGCGTTAATTATTTAGTTATGAATTTCATTGGAATAACATAAGTTTGGCTGCTAAAAGTTTTGCATTGGAAAGAGATTTTCTTTAAGTTTTTCAATGAGTTTAAATAACTTTTCCATTCTAAAAGTCCAACTGCTTGAATTGTTATACTATTTCTTAAAATAAACGATTGGTTTTCAGCTGTTATTGATTTCGTTTCGATTAAATTTGTCTGTTTAATGTCTGTTTTTGTGGTTGATTTTATACTCTCCCTGCTGTTGTATTTTTCTGTCATCTCTTTCTCGTCATTTCATGTCTGCAGCAAGTGCTGTTGCCATTTTTCCTTCGAGTTTGTCCATTTCTCATTTCATTTGTCTATTTTTGGCACGTTGCTAAATGGTCGACACAGAGAAAAGAGAGAGAAAATGCTAAGTAAATGAAGCTTGAAACCATTTTCAAGTGTGTCTCTTTTGTTAACTAATAATGTCGACGATTCAATGCACCATGAAAAGCGGAAAATGTGCACAGATCCACGGCCATTGTCAGAGCATTGCATAGAGGTCCCGCATCCGACTCCGACAACTGTTGTTTGGCCTCAAAGTCGTTCCACACAGTGTTATTTGTGATATTCGGAATACGCGGCGTATGAACTATTTTCTTAGCTGGAGCCAAAAAGGCTGCGAATGCTTGAACTTTTCGTAAGGATTTCGCTTTTTGCTAGCTTCCTGCTTGGTTTCTTCATGTGTGTGTGTGTGGCAGAGGTTTTTCCTGCTTTGTGCCCTTATTGAAAGCATCTGTGAGTTATTTTTATAGAGCTACTTGATGTTTGTCTGTGGCGTGGGTTAGGGAAAACTCTTAGAAAAGGGAGAGCAGCAGAATAAGAAGAACTGCGTTGCACAAAATGCGCTGTCAACTTGAGCGACGGTTTATTTATATATGACCAGACAGTAAAAGCAATTCGCTTTGATCATCTTTTGTGTACTCTCACAATGCATGATACAAGGACTAAATATAGATGAATAAAAATAGCTTAGTAACTGACAAGGTTTAAAAAAGAGTTTTAACATATGTAACTTTTCCATAGAGCAAACAAACTTCGACTTTGTTTTAGGTTAGTTGAAAAATTGCAGTTGTTGCTGTTATCATAATTTATTGCTTGTTAGCAATCAAATAATTCAAGTGGTGCAATCTAGAAAAATTACACGCTCTCTCTGTCTATGCAGCCATCCATTTTAGTTTTTTAATTAAAGAGCACAGCAACACCAAATGAATAGGGGGACAACAGAGTCGAGCTGTTGTGCAGCATTTGCCAACTACACACGGACATAAATCAAGCAAACGAGACGGCGTCTCAGTCTGTTCACTATCAGTAGATGGGACAAGGACATGACCGTTGATACCCACCCCCTTTAGCACAACAGTTGGCAATTGCATTGCCAAAAATGCGTCCTGCTCCCGACAAAAGGAGGAATGAAAACTAACGAGCATCAGTGTTAACTGTCGCGTCGAGCTCACTCATTAAACTTGCAACTCAAATGAAGCTGAAAAGCACGAATGTTGCAACCAGGGAGTTGCAAGTACTTCCTCCAAACTCCTCATCTTCAAGCTGGTTTTCCAACATTTTGCAGCTACTACAAATTAGGTATGCGATTGTTTTCCATTGCATACTTTCAGGCGGCATCGATAATGAAATGTTCTGCTTGAAAGTAATGACAAGAAACAGAGTTAAGGTGAAATTTAAATACGTATTAATTCGTTTTAATTAACAGAAAATTAAGTACTCCGTCTGTCTTTTATATTGTACAATACAAACTCTAAAAAGTTCTTAACGGAAAAATCTGTCAAACTTTTCGCAGCTACGCATAGTTGTGAACATTGTCTTCCCCTCGCTATATATCTCACACACGTAGAGAAACTATTACCAGAAACAGGTTTCCCCTCCTCGCTGAATTATAATGCAACACAATGCAACTAGAAATCGCTGCTGTTGCAGTCCCTTTTCCGCTGCCGCTAGTCGTATATTTGGAGGAAACTTTTGCAACATTTATCTTCGTTATTATGACGCCCGAATGGGCTATCAGCGCCAAGTGGAGCAACTGTTAAATATTTGGAGAGCCAGGCGACAGTTGCAAACAGAATGCGTTCTGGCTTTTAATGCGGCCCTGCACCCCAGCAAACAGCATCTAACTAAGCAACCCTCCTCTCCCTTTGCCGCTCTCCTCCAAGTTGTGTTAAAAATTGTACAACTTGTCTTACAACAGAGACAGAGGCAGAGGCAGAGAAGTTCTCTGGGACAGCGTGAGGACAAGAATGGAAGACAAAGCAGCTCTCAACTTCCAACTTGCAACTGCGAACTCCGAAATTCCCAACTCTCTGTAGAGGATCAGAGAGCGATGGTTGTAAAACGGGAAGGAAATGCTAACTTTTTCCTGCACTTAATTAGTTTGGGCATAAGTGGAGCAGAAAAAGTTGTGCGCCATGTTCCACAATTTCTCGCACACACATACAGCAAGGACACAGCAAGCAAAAGGACACAAGAGATCCGAGAGTCGACGATGGCGATGGTTTGTCATCTGTCTTTCTCTCTGTCTGTCCCTCGTGTGTGTTTGTGTGTGTGTGTGTGCGAGTGTGTGTTGCCAAGGAAATTGCCTCATAAATGTTCATTACACAGTTCTCTGCAACTGCCAAATGAATGGCAGAGGCGGAGAGGCGTTCTAGCGGTCTAAGTGGGCGTGTCGGGGAACTGCACAAGCTGCTGCTAGAGAGTGAAATTCAAGCCAAAACATTATTGCAGCAAATAATTTTTGCACTGATTTATTAACGCAATTCAAATGAAACAATAGATTTGCTCGTCGTCAGGCACAATATAAAATAATTTAATGCCAATTTATGTGACATGTTTATGACAGCCATAGAAAAGTTTCAGTGTAATTAAAAACATGTTTAAAAGTGGCCACAAAACTGAGTTGAAAAATTGCTTTATGCTTTTAAGGTGACGTTTTTATTAATTTTATTTGAACCACAGTTGCAAGGAATACAAAGTTGTAGTTAAAAGACGAATTAAATTTCTACATATGTGAAGTAATTATTTAATACATCATTTGAATTGTGTATACATTTGATTTGATTGAGCTACTATTAACATTTTATTTTATTTAAGAGAAATTGATTTTATATTTTAGACACAGCTTTAAAAGTAAGCCACGTAAAAATTCACTATACAAACTTTCTGTTTGATATACATAAAAAGGATTTTAAAAAAATTCTTTTCAACTAACATTACCATTTAATTATCCCTGATATAAAAAAGAGTTACTTCTCAAATTTATTTCAGTGCTAAAAAATCACATCCAATCAACGAATTGAAAGCTTTCATTTTTGGGAACAAAGCCCAGCTGATAACAGTGCCTGCAGACAAACATTTATGGGCACATTGGCAACCCTTTCACACAATGTTGTTTATTTGTATCCTTTGTGTGTGTTTTATGTGCACCTTTGTGAATGACCCCAGCGCGTTAATTATCTACCTGCAGCAGCAATTGGAATAATGACTGTACAGTGCCTGCCAGAATTTCAACGACTGCTGTTGTTGTTGTTGATGTTGCCACAATTTGTTGCCAGCAATAAGCAAACAATAAAACATTAGCGCCAGCTGATAAAGCAAACTCCCTCCTCTATATTATAGTACTTGACACCCGTGTTTCTTTACAACCAGGCCCCTCCCCACCCCACACTGCCCCCCTGTGTCATGTGTCAGCAGGCTGCTTAGCGCCCCTAATGCGATTATTAAGTGGCAAGTGCGTTGGCAGCGTGTAAAATTCATTATATTAGCCCCGTTGTGTGCCGGAGTTCATTGGCATACCTCCCTCTCCCGCTCTCCCGCTCTCCGCCCCTTACCTCCTGCCTTACTCGTTCATGCATTACGCGTACTCAATATCCTGACTCCGGGCGCCGTTCCTTCGAACCGCAAGCGTCCACGTCGACTGTGGCGCAATAAATTAAGAGCACAAATAAATCATCCATTTTAATGTGACAGTTCCGACAAACGCGCATCGCATCCAGGCTGCTTCCATCCAACCCGGAGCTCTCCTCCAATTCGGCTCCAACGAGGACGACGACGACAGCAGGACATTGTTTTGAATGCGCCATTCTACATCTTGTTTGCTGGCCATATTTAGCGGGTTCATTTTCATTGTTTGCGCATTGTGTGTGGCACACCCCCCTCCTCTCCTGACACCCCCCGGGGCAGAGCATTTTGTTTGCGTTAAGTACTTGGCCTAACTGCGGCACTTAATATTTTTCGATTTGTGAGCGTGTTTCTTTTGCAGCGGGCCAGCTTTTTGCAGCTTTGGTGAGTTTCCGTTGCCGGAAGTGCCGCCATTACACAGTGAGAAAATGTGTATGTGTGTGTGTGCCTTTTTCAGCTGTTCAACAGCGCGTATGATTAATGCGGTCCATTGAAGTCTAAAGGTCATCGATTGCCACCATCGTAATTGGAAACGAATTCCCTGCGTGTTCAAACTTTAAATATTGATAGTTGGCAGCTTAAAACTGTATCTAACTATTCTCTTAAATGGGGGAAAAAACATTGCAATCATGTTAATTAGACGCTTTTTGGTATTAGAAAAAGAAATCTCCAAGTCTAACCATGTTTGCTTCGATTTCTCAGCAAGAAGGAGCCACAAAAAGATGTCTGTCCAGGTTCACATCTTCATCAGTTGACACCTCATATCCTTTGAACATTTTCCAATTGAACTGCCTCTGCTTCTAGTTCTCCTTCTTTGCCCTGGTGCCATTAGAAATATTGCGCGTCCTACGATTCGATTCGATTCGATTTCTTTATTAGAAAAAAATCTTTTTGTTGCATTCGCTGCTGCGCTGCCAAGTGGAAGAAAAGGCATGCGGGTGGGGAGGTGAAAAAGGCAACGGGCAAATGGCATTGGCAATGCCAATGGCAGGTAAGGCCAGGCACTGATTGCAAAACACAGATAGACTTTGTAAATAGATAAAATGTTGCCCAGATACAAGAAGGAGACAGAAATTCAATTGGCTTGAGCACTTTTCAAATTTGATCGAGTGAATAGCGCGTTACAAAGACAGCAGACATTTTAAATCAAATGCCAACTGTAACCAACTAAACTCAACTCAACTGATTTCGCATAACTTTCTATTGACATTTGCACATACTTGCAACTTGAAGTATTTATAAGAGTTCACAAAGAACACAAAAGCTAAATAACTTATCCAATACTTTCTCATTCTAAGTTTAACTACTATTTTGATGAGCTTCCATAAACAACTAAAATCAAATCAAAGCAAGCATCATTACAAAATGTTGCACATTTGTGGCACAAAATTGTGCAATTGTTGTTTGTGATGCGCCTCACCCCCTTTCCGCATAGCAACCACAACGCGTTGTCCATTTGCTGACACGCTAATCAACATCAATTGCCTGGCTGCCTGCCGCGTTGTGTTGCAAGTGTGCAATATTTTCTAATTAGACAACAACAACAGCGGCAGCAGCTAGCAAAAGTAACACAAAAATCAAATGAAAAACGCCTGCTGGAAATTCACCCTCTCTTTACCACCACATGAGCTGGGCCCGAAAAACCATTGCAAACAATTTGACCAAAAAAGCAAAGAGCAAACGAATATGGTAAAACTCATTAGTGCCAAATGCAGCTGAATTGCCAGGGTTGCCACCTCGACCGCGCACGCATGCTGCCACACTTAACGATGCACAAGAAATGCATGCCTCATTTTATGCCGCATTTTATATACCCTTACATAAAAGAGTATGTCAGCTATAAATAATTTGTTCCTTATTTAAAATATTAGCATATTTATTTTTAACACCTTTATTATTTGTACCAACCTGTAAGAGTATTTCATAAGTCGTCTTTGTAAAACGTAGATAAGTGCCTTTTCATGTTTTTGTTGTTTTAATTTTGACATGCGGTGTTGTTGCTCCTGTTTGTGTGTGTGTGAATTTTAACTCATTTTGAATTTTCCGCCCAAAAATTGCCTAACAAATTATTGATAATTAGGATGCGGTTGAAGTTGATTTTTTTTCGCTCTGAACACATATTTGGAATTTGAAAACAGGTGCAGACTAAATACTTTTTGGCATTTTGTTGAAAATTGATGAGCAATTAGCATGCAATGTAAACATATGAATAACTCGGATTTTCTCTCTGCAAGCTGCAATGAGCTGAAAACTGGCCAAACATTTATTTGCCAATTTCGATGCAAGAGAAAATAGTATTGGGTTTCGATTCGGATTTGTGCAGTTTGAAAAATGCCTTTTTGTTAGTGTTTATATGCCCACTGATTAAAAGCAAACATGTTAAGGTGTAAACTTGAAAGGTTTCTATTCCCTCACTTAATCTTAAAGTCTCACATGTGTCACACACACACATTTTAAACTTCTGGCACGTGTTCAGCTATTTATATAATTGGCTTAATTAGTCGCCGGAAAAAAGCAAACACAAAACTCATATGCGCCACTTAAACTACGCCCTTTTGTCTCACAGAGCGTTCATTCATTAATCAGCTTTCAGTTTCTTTTGACGGCAGGTTTTTTGGGATGCTCATATCCTGTTTCTACTTGACGCTGCTTCCTTAATTTTTAACTTTGAACACAGATGTCAAGTTGACGCCACGCCCCCGCGCATCTAGTAACACCCAAGGCAGCTAATTTGCCTTCCCTTCGCTGACGTCATTAGCTAGCGTCTTTGTAAGGATACAAAAAAAAAAAACATAGAAGAAAAGAATAGCGTAAAGTTTCCAAATGGCATTTTGTCACATGCAGACGAGCAGTGAGGCGACAAAAAATTTGTTAATTGAATATTTTTGGGCGCCTGCAATTTCGTCTTAAGGACAAACACAAACACTGAGGATGGAGCTGCTGCTTCTGCTGTTGGGCGGAAAATCAACGTCAAATTGGTTTAGCTGTTAAATTTGCTTGGCGCTGATGTTGGAGCTGAGAGAACAAATCGAATCTGGGACGCATTATCCAGACCTCCTTGTCCTCTCTTTCTGTTCTGGCAATAGAGGAGATGGGGCAAGACGGGGGAAGCTGCAGCGAAAGCAAAATCATTAAAATTAGATTACAGAATCCTTCGGTGGTGTCACATTTCCGGCGGAAATTGCACTTTGCGTGCGGCGTGTGCAGCAAAGGCAGGAGGGAAGTGTTAGAGGGTAATTCTGTGACTGGCGCCAGGATTTCCATCCTTGCAAGCGAAATGACAGATTAGTTAATAAAATCTTTGCTGCATTCGTTTTGTTGTCCGCAAGTGGTTCGGACTTTGGGTGTCAACCAACAAAAAACTTGACGAAATTTGTCATGAGAAACCGGCGCAATAAAATATGGAAATATTCTTATGACAGTTGTTGCAAGTTTTTGGTTTCGTTACGCTATTTGTTTGTTTTCACTTCGTTTTTTTTTCTTGTCGTCTCTCGTGTTTTGAGTTACTTTGGCGTTGGGAACACTTGCAACGGGCAAAAGTGTCGCTAAAGTTCCTTTTTGGCCAAAGCCATCGTGCTGAGTTTTCTTTGTCAGTGACAAGTCAGAAACTTTAGACAGCCAGAAAAGCTGCTACAACAAAGAATTTTGTAAATAGTCCTTAGACTTTGAGATGACAGCGGCTTAAATCCTTAGGAAAATATCTAAACCTTGTCGATTTAATTTTTGTGTAAAGAAAATTTGACTTTAAGAAAGAACATTTCCTTTTTCACTTATACTGAATTTAATATCTATAAACATATCTTTTAACCGCAATGTCTGGAATTGGCTTAAATTATTTTATTATATTTTATTTTTGTGAAAAACTTGCAAAGTTACTTTAAAGTGTTTTCTTTTTTCTCACGTCCGCATCTCCACAGAAGAAAAAATAAATAAATAATAAAACAAGAAGGAATGTTTTGAAAATAAGTTGACCGACTACGATATACTCCATACACAGCAGTAGAGCCCAATATCTTATCCCTAGAGCAAAGTTTGTCTATATCGAGTTCTTAGATTGTTTCTTCTGACTCTATTCAATATACCCCTTCTACACATTTTTAATGGCTGTAGGGTATAAGAACTGCAGACTGTCAGACTTGTTGCATTATTTGCAGGTTTTTCTTATGGCGTCAAGTGGGCAAAAGACAGAGAAAGTAACAGACGTAGAGGGAGAAGGAGACAGCGCTCAGAAGTTTGGGCATTTTTTGGGGTTTTTAGGGGAAACGCATAAGCATGTTGTAAAATATGCACATTATAAAATGCGACTGCGAGCTAGACAAAAGCTGAAAGAAATTTGCACACTCATGCAACAAGAGTGTACTATAGCTATAGCGCAGACATTTTTTACATACTATATATATAAACACTCACACATATTTGTTTTGTTTTTTTTTGTGTGTCTTTCATAATTTCCTTCCTTGCTTTTGGCGTTTTTTTTTCTGTTGACAACTGGCTGCAAAATGTATGCGGGCATTTATTTATTTGTGTTTTTCGTTTTGACAGTTTTATTTTTTGTTACCAGCATCCAGCAAAAACTTATTCAAACTCAGACAACGCTGCGTATGTGCTATATATATATGTTTATTAGAATATGGTTATTGCAGTTGGTGCAATAAAAGTCGAACAAAAAAGAGTTTCAAATGTGCAATAGAATAAAGTGCGATAAAAAAGTTTATCAAATTTAACTTATTTGACACCCAAATACCTTAAGATTCTTTCCTAAACACATATCAAACTAGCTGCAATGAAAACTAAATAAATTGAAAGCATTTACTATTGAATTAGTTGGTCTCGTGTGGTGCTAAACCGAAAGTCAAACAAATCGCACATAAAATTCAACCCACAATGCAATCAAGTCGAACACGACGATGAAGCCAAAAATCCAAAATAACAATGCCAAATGGCAAATAGAAGAAGAAGAAGAAGCACACACAACGAACACAGTGGCAAAGAAAGTAAGGAGCATAAGGAAAATTGAAATCAAATTAAAGTGCAACACCATTTTGCAATGAAAATCGGAAGAAAATCATTCGACATCGTTAGAGTTTCAACTTGCTTCTAGCTGCTTGCTACTTGCTACTCGCTGCTTGCCACTTGCTGCACTTGTGTCCAAAATACGTTCAGCCCGAGGCATTTGCGAAGTGCACTGAACTATGCGCCCTGTCACGCCCTCAACACTACGCGCCCACACCCCGCCCCGCCCCAAGGCAGCCAAATTGCCGAGCAGCCACTGTTGATGAGATGAGCGCGATTCAGCTTGCCAGCTGTGTGTTGGATGCCCCACAGTGCGTATGTGTAATGTGTGTAGCAGTCTGTTTATGTAAGAACGTCACACAAAATGCATCCGGCATCTGCAGCTTTGCCGTTTCCGAAACATTTAGCTTTTTCTCACTGTACTTGTGCATGTGAGTATGTGTATTTCCTGAAGTCATGACAGCAAATCAGTTGAAGTCAGTTGAAAATCCATTGCTGCAGGCTATTCAACATTATTTTGTATCAGTGTCGTTTTATTTGGGAGAATACTTCCAAGAAGTAAGAAACTTAATAGAAAATTTGAGGTAGGATCTTTTTTGTGAACATGTTAACCCTTTCCCAACTTAACCACTGTAATCAGTCTGTTACGCTTTAGCTGCATAAAAAATATTCTGTTTTTTATTTAGCCAGCAATAAAATATAAATAAATTAAATATTTAATGGCTTTGCTTTAGTAACAGTTTGGCAAAATAAAAAAAAATATATATATCATTGAGTTCGACACGTTGACACATATTGCCTTTATAAATATTTTGCACATGCTTGATACAAAAAAAAAAAAAAAATAAACAACAGAGAAATATAAATGAACGTCAGGGAATTTTGCATATTATATGTAAATAGCTAAGCTAATAGCAAAAACAATGCTGTAATGGATGCCATTTGTTGTGCCTTGAAAAAAATTGTTTAACTGGCATGTGTTGTGAAAAGACATTTATTGAATTATGCTTTTTTTTGTGTGTGCTGTATTCTTTAACGCGCATTAAGGGCTCCGCGGAATAAAATGATTGATTATTTATGAACTGGCGAAAAGTGAAATGTGAATTCTTTAACCCTGTAACGATAACGACATAAAGCTCCAGAAAAAAGTTAACATTTTCACGTCGTCTACATAAAAAGCCAATTTTTTGTGGCTTTTTTTCGGGTCTGACACGATTTAATGGTGTCTGCGGAACGCTGACAAATCGTGAACGCGGTCAACAAACAAGGGGGCCAGAAGGGGGAAGAGGGGAACCTTGTCCATGTCGTGATAAACGTCAGTCACTTACCTCCGCCCAACTTACTGCTGGGGTTTTGATTTTGACGAAATCTAATCAAAACGACGATGACAAAATAAATTGCCAACAAATCAAAGACAAGAAATTGTCAAAAAAAAAAAAAAAAAAAGAGAAAGAACATTAGGGGGTGTGAGGTGTATATTTCCGGTTTCTAGGCTGCCTAATGATAATGATTATGTTCCTTTTGATGATGATTGTATTTGGGGCACTCTCTCTCTCTTCTATATGAACACAATTAGCCTTGGCATCATCTAGCTTTGTGCCGCCATCTTAATGGCATTTAAAGCATTATAAATAAAATTTAATAAAAGTCAACTTTTGACTGCCGCTTAATTATAATTTAGTACTTCTGCACGCGCCCTCGAATGCGGACAGGTGTAATTGTAATTACTCCACGCTCCATGAACCGCTCCACGAACCGCTCCGAGCTTGCCACACGCACCGTTCTCATTGCAAGAAATGTCCATTTAAATGGCTTGATTAATGCCAGCGACAAGCTGCCAACCGGCGGCAAATAAAAACACACAGGCACTGTAACTGTACAGTGGAACAAAAGCATTAAAAATAGGTGGTGAAAATATGTATAGAAATAACCTTGAAAGTTCTAAAAGTGGGAAAAATCTAACTAGACTTAAGTTTTCTTTAGTTTTAACAAGGCTAGGAAGTTTATTTACTTTATTATTTTTTCTTATCAGTTCATATAAAATACTAAAAAATTATTTCAAGTAAGCCGAAAAATGTTTTTAGCTACTTGCTGATTGTTTTAAAACTCAATTTTATTTTTTTCAATCTGTTGATAGTTAATTTTTTTGATTGATTTCATAAACATTTAAAATTGGGAAATTTTTTCTAGATTTACCAACATTTCATTTACAATCTTTGAGTATTGCGACTACTGTGCAACGCTTGCTATGACCAATGTGGTGGCCCAGTCGCTTTTGTGGGCGCACATCACCCACCAACTAACCGACTCTGTTTTTGCTTTTTAAGTGTATTTATTTGCTCTTTATTTTTATGACCAGGCCCCCGTGTAATTGACGCTGCGAACTCGCTCGGGAGCGTATTTTGATGGCCAGGCGCGTATGGAAGCTCTTGTGGCACATTTACATCCACATAGTTGAATGAATTCATGGGTGAGGGAAGGGGGGGTTGGGCACGGGGAGATGTGCCGAAGGTCAACAGAGGAGTTCTCTGCACAAAGCCATAAAATGCATGCTGCTTTTTATTATATTTTCTTCTTTTTTTTTTTTTGGTATTTATTTACAAAAAAATGTGCAGCGCTTTGACTTTATGTTGTTTTTGTGCGAGTATGTGTGAGTGTGTGTGTGTGTTGTAGATTCTGAGCTTTGCTCATTTACATTTTTAATTAAATTTAAAGTGCGTTTGGTGTGCTGCACACTCATTTCTCATGTGTGTGTTAATATGCAAATGTTTTGCTTGCACTCGGCTGGCTTTTAAAATGACACAAACGAAACATAACCTGAAAAAAAATAATGAAAAAAATAAATAAATTGCCAGCTAAGCTCCATGAGATTTAATATTAAAATGCAATTCGATATCCACTTGTAAATAAATTAAATCTCTTGATGCTGCAAGTAATACTCAAACAAATTTCTTTATAATGAATATACAATAATGTTTGCACTTAAAATGAAAAACTACACCATTCAATATGGTTAACTTCGATGTAGTTCCTATTGGACCCTTGTTAAAAATCACAACGGGTGCAAGCCAAATAACAACAACAGCAGAAGAAGCAGCAACAAGGGGAAGCTGGCAAACATGATATTCATTTGCATGCAACACGTTGCCGCCGACACAAACAAGAACCGGTGGTGGTTTGGCCCGTGCCACGCGGCGTATGAGCGACGTGCACAACGTGTCGCATGTTGCATTCTGCGCAGCAGTTTACAGTTTTAACTCACACACTCACATGCCAACGACAGTTCACTTGCACCATGCCCAGTTCCAAAAATATATGTTCAGCTAACTAAACAAGACTGGACAATGTCCAGCTGCTACTTTTAATGCCTAACCAGGGCTGCAACAGCAATTAAAGTGTTATACAAGCAATTAACTTGAAAAGAAATCAGATAAAACTAGCTTATAAGAAGTAATCTGGTTTTTAAAGCGTTTTATTTTAGTCTCGTGTTAACCTTTAGCAATATTTTTCATATTGTGCAGCCCTGGTATTGCACACCGTAATCTAATTTGTGATATGGCCGCATGACAGTGACAGTGACAGTGCTCTACAGCCTATGTGCATGCATAACAGTTGTGGAGTTGACAGTTAAAACGGACAGATGGCCAAACAAGAGCGAGAGTGAGAGAGAGATAGAGTGGGAGTGAAAGAGACAGCTACGGATATCATGAGATTCAACTGCAATTGCTGTTGACCCCCTTTTGCAACTAGTTTCATTGCCTGAGTGCAGCACTCTTTAAAATGAAGCAGATTTTAATCTCGACTAATTGAATTAAGTAGCCAAAAAGCCAAAATGTTCTTAAGATGCATTACTTAGCCTTGAGGCCAGAAGAGGGTTGAGATTCATTTAATTCATTCGTGCCTGCCGCACGAGTTGCAACTGCAAGCTTAAAATAAATGCTCTACTCTTGACGCATTGTGAGTAAGTTAGTGGTTATGGTGGAAGGGGGAGGGGGAGGGGGAAAGGCACTTGATATTGCAGCAAATGTTGCACTTATGTGTGCAACGTTTCCTCCTTGCTGTGAATCATGAGCTGAATTTATTAGAACCGAGCTCAACATTGCTTTAGTTAGTTAGTTACCCGCAAAACATACACAACACTTAAATGCACTGCGAACTGTTGACCTTGTGCATGTGTGTGTGTGTGTTGTGTGTGTGTGTGTGTGTGTATATATATTTGTTTGCATCTGACATGAACACACCTCAATTTGTTGACTGTCAGCAGGAGGTTTGGGCAAGAAGTCAGTCCACCAGACGAGAGTCGAGAGTAGAAGAACGCACACCTGAGGCAACAATCACAAACCATTTAAATAACACAATTTCCTCTCGTTCAATAGAAAATATACATATATAAAAATAAATAAATATTTGCGAAAAATACATATGTATGTTAGTGTAATATTGAGCCATTACGAATGAATTGAAATCAATTTCAATACAATTTAATTGATTTGATTTACTTTCTAGATTCTCTTTTTATATTGCAATCAAAGCTTTTTAGAGTTGTATAAATTGAATAAGAAATGCAGAGAAGAATAAATAAATTTAATTAAATAAAGTTCACAGAAAGACACAGACTTAATGAATGATAACAACTTTGAAAGCTTATTAAATCTGTAGTGAATAACATAGAGCTTAAAGCTCATTGAAAGCTTCTTAAAGCTGAGGAAATGCCAAATCTTAGCTGTAACCTAAGAATAAAGATGACAACTTAATCACAGTGTTAAAAAGCAAACATTTACTCCCTTCATGTTCCATCTGGAATCTAGATAATCGAATTTTAAAGTGCTGTACTCAACAAATACTTCTTACAACATCATCTCGCAATGATATATTGAAAATAATCTGTTATTTTCTCATCTTCAAGCTTTCCACAACTAAACATACTTACACTCATCGCATTCGCACACACATAAGAAGCTGGCACTTAAAAAGCATTTTGATATCATTCCCCACACACTCACACACACACAACCACACACAGTTATCATATCTCAGTCCCCCAGTTACATTTCAGATTAGAGCAGAGAGCACATTACACGTAGATATTTTAGTTGCCAACTCACCGTCAGAACTTCATGTGTGTGTTGTGTGTGTGTGTGTGTGTGTGTGGCTTGGCTTTCGTAATGAGAAAACTGCATTTCTGCTTACTGTTCTCTGTATCTATCATCTATGCTTTCTCTTACACACTTTTACTTAATGGCATTGCTTATTGCATTTTATGCTTTACTTTTGCTTTCTCACAGATACAGGATCAGAGACAGAGAGGTGAGCAAAGCCTCAAGCTCATTACAGCGATGACAAATCAGTTTTCTTGTCAACACACACAAACTTGATGTCAAGTTTACGGTTGGCATTTTCCAATTTTATACTCAGCCATTTGGATTACAGCAACGCCAGACGTGCGAAAATTGCTTTGAAATAGAATTTTAGAACATTTCCCGAAAAGATGTGGGTAGAAAGTAATAGAAAAGACAGCTAGATTTAATTAAAGTTTTGATAAACCATAAAAATAGTTTAATTTTCTCTCTCTCTATCTTTCAGAAAAATAACTTTATGAATCTTCAGCTTTAAACGAGGGAACAAGTAAGTATTTGACATATCTTTTATGATAATCTATTGCTGAATGACAGTAAAAATAAAATAACTAGAGCAAATAATGTTCAGTCTCAATCTAATTGAATGGACAAACATTTTATATCGTTTTTCTTCCTCTTCTAGTTAAACGTGGCTTTTATGCGCATTCAAATGATTTTAATGACAGCAATTTGTGTTTCGAAATCGCGCAACATTAGCTTTCGACTTCGGCCAGAGCTATAGCCTAAAGGGGGGCAGGGATTGAGGGGGCGGTGTTAAATGAACGTGTTTATAACGCTTAACTTTGAAATTAAGGCCCAGCAAGTCGCCCAGCAACATGCGGAAGTTTCGATTTGTCTTTTTTGGGGCCACCCTGCGGGCCTTTCTGAAAATTACGCGACGCGTCTCGCAAAGGATAAGCTTCAAACAGAGACAGCAACTTGCCACACCACCCACTTTAACACTCCACCACCCACCACTTGGCTCAAGGCAGACAGAGTCTGTCCGTTACGTCATTATCAGTCGCCAGCAACGTCATCGTTTCGTTTAGACACAACAAAGTTGGCCAAAAGCAAACCATGACAACGTTCCCTCCTATTCCCACTAACCACTTTATTCTCCCTTCACTTCTCTTCTCTGCTCTGCTCTTTGGTTCGTCATCGTGTAAACTGTGAAATGTGGGTTAGTGGCAAGCGGCTGTTTTTAGTTGAAATTTCTCGTGGCATGCTACAAAATTATCACACTAACATTTTGATTGATGGCTGTTTTGGCTGCTGCCGGCAAACATTTGGCCCATTTTCGTTTAATGTGGGCGCTTTTTGGATTTGATTAGTTTTTGCTAGCCCTAGTACGTGCACAAAACGCCGAATTTAGCTTAAGATACTCTTACTCTTATCTTAAAACTAATCATATTAGAAAACTTAAGAGTCTCCCTGCATGTGATGACTCTCAAAGTGTTTTGAAATCCATAACTTAACCGCAATTGCCGCATAAACAAACCAAAAAAATGTTGCAGACGCCCCACAGACAGCAAAAGCCTCTCTGAGATGATTCTTGCAACAACAACAACAACAACAACAATAACAACTTATCACACAGCTGGCAGTCATAAAAGAGCCGTAAAAAACATTATCCACATGGCTTGCAACATCAGCGCAATTTGCAACAAGACATAAAGCTGAAAAATACAAATACAAACCTGCAACTTATCTAAAAATAGAAGTGCAAAAAATTTAAAAAGATACTTTTGGGCCAGCAAAAAACAAACTTAAAAGCTTGTTGCATATGTTTACCAAGAAGTGCGAGACCACAAAAAATACAAAAACAACAGCAATAACAATAGAGCCTAAAAGTCTGTTTTTTATGATTTAATATGGGAAAATTGTTGTTTGCCCAAAAAAAAAAAAAAAAGCTCAAAGCAAATGAAAACAAACAGCGAAGATAGGTGGACAGGGGGGGGGGGGGTGGTGTGGGTTGAGGGGATAGCTCACGTGAACAACATAATCGCACATTTAAGCGGCTGGCAACATTTTTTCTCTCTCACTCCCTATCTTCTTGCTCTTTCTATTCAGTTAAGCTGATGTCGTTGCCCCATGAGTAAAGAGAGAAAGAGAGAGCGGCAATGGGGCAACAAGTGTGGACAGTGTGGCCTGTGTTGTTGCAAGTTGTTGTTGTTGTTGAGACGTAATAGCCAGCTCTGTGGATGACGCCAACAACAAAACCATTGAAGCTTTTTACTAAATATGAAATACACAAGAAGGGAAGATATAAACTAGTACCAGGAATTTTTTGTTATGAAGCGACTTCATCCACTCTAAAGCGTTTTATGTAATTTTTTTTTTAATATATTCAGAAATTGCAAATAATAGTGTAGTGAAATATGGTTTATTCAAGCTTTCCACACAACTCCTGCCTCTTTCAAATAAAAGTCTGCAATTCATGTGGCTTTAAATTGCTTAATTTTTATCGGACTAGAGTTTAAAGTTTGTTAAAAAAATCATTTAAAAGTTTGACTTTAATTATTTAAGATATTTTCATGCAGATACCTAAAAACATTTACAAAATGAATTAATTAAAGTTAATGGATTAAATATAATTTATGCATATTTATTGTAACACTTTTGAATCTCACAATAGCATAAAAAACTTCAATTAAAGAATACATATTTTATTAAAAACAATTCACTGACAAATGAAATATTTTCTGGTCATTAAAATTGTCGCTTGATTTATTTTTATATTTACGCTTGACATTTAACATATTTTTTCAACATGCCACATATTATATTATTTAGTTGCCACACGCATTTATAACAAAAGTCAACTCAAGTTCAACGAAAAAAGTTTTTGTAGTATGCCAAAGGTTACGGCAATTAGAGAGCAACATTTAAAGTTGGACCCTTTTGGGTATTTTGATATGACAAATCACAAAGCTGGCTAAGCTGGGGCAACATTATTATAAACTCCAACACTCGATGGCCAAAATATGCTAAGTGTTGGCCAAGTCGGAAGGCGGCAAGTGCTTCCTACATTGCCAACTTAATGAACGCACCTTCTGTGTTGAGTCTGTTTAGTATGCAACATTTTCCAAGGCTGTTGCATTAATTAATTCACAAGATGCGAGAGAGAGGGAAGCAATTGTATAATTAGTGATAAGCTTGCTATCTCTGTCTAACTGATAAATCAAACATTTTCCGCACCTTCAAGTCGCCTACTCGTTTCATCAGCATCTTAGTCAAATTTGTCAATTCGAGCTCGAGAAGGTGTTCAATTAGACAACGCCAAGTAAAAAGAAGGTGCAGAAAATGTCAAAAGCATTTCAAGAAATATTTTCCACAATACATTTTTTAGCTTCAGACACAAAATTGTTCATTGATGAGGTTGACTTTGACTTTTAAATGGGTTTGTTTTATTGAGTTCGCGAAGAGGAAAATAAAGTCATGGATAGATTTCACCAATTTGAATACTTCCACACCCAACAAATATCGCAATTATGCATTGCAATGCTTTGTGGGCGTTTGTGCCACGCCTGCCACGTTGCAGTTAAAATGCGGCCAAAGCTAAAAGCATAACTTGTTGGCGGTTAATGATGTTGCCGCAGCAATGTCACAGCTTAAAAGAAAACAAAACTCACACCCCTAAAATACCTTTTTTGGTTGCAAGTAGAGGCGCCCGCGCGTGCTTAAGTAATGAGTCACAAGACGAAACCAGCCAACGGCAATTAGAAGATGCCAAAAAAAGATGTCGACACAGTGCATTTTTATGGGCAATGACAACACTGCCAAAGGTGGGAAAGGGTTGCATCCAAAGGTCAAACATTCAATTAACTGTAGTTCAGCAGCAGCAGCAGCATCCATGAGGCAAGTTTATTGCAACAACGAAAGAAAGAAAGAAGGGAGGGAAAGAAAGGGAGGGAGAAAAGTGAAAACTGAATAAAAACTGACCAAAGTAATAAAACGAAGCGAAATGAAATGAAATGAAACGGAAATGAAACCTAACGGCTGCCAAGTAAATAGACAAACAACTGGCAACAAGCCCGAAACCGAACGGGTAACTTTTATTTCCACATGCCGTTACATTTAGCCATGTTGCATATGTGTTAGTGTGTGTGTGTGTGTGTGTTGACGCTAGTTAAAGTTTATCAAAGCAGGAGCAACAGGGAGCAACAGCAGCGGCAGCAACAAGAGTGTTGCAAAAGCAAAAGCAAAGTTTTCGCTGCAAAACAAGTTGGCTTCAGCTTCAGCTATAGTTCTCACTGCCTGTTATTGCTTCAGCCAGCTCCTGCTGCTGCTCCTGCTCCTGTTTTGTTGGCTGTGCTTAAGTCGTAAGTCCTCTTTGGGAGTTTTTGACTTCTCAAGTTCAGTTGCTCGCGCTCGCTTAATGCCAAGTTATACATACATAGTGAATTCAACAAAAAGAAGAAAAAGAAGAAGAAGAGAACACGCACACACAATAAAACTGCACAAAGAAAAATAATATGGCTAGAAAGATTTTTCTTAGGAAGATGCTTCGTAAATAAGAATTTTTTTTTTAGTGCACAACTAAAACTACCTCTTTTATATATGTATGTATGTTTATACGTTGCTATCGTTACTTGACGCAGTTTATTTGATTCGACACACATATATTTTTTACTTACTTCGAACAGAAACGAGTGCGTAAATTTAGCTGGACACAAACTTTTGTTAGAGACTGTCCCCCATAAAGTTGCCAATGAATTGAAAGGTGTTCTTTGGCCACATATGTTCTAATGCATTAACTGCTAAATATTATCCAGGGATCAGCTCTGGTGTCATATATACAAAAACTAAAAAAAAGAGTTTCTAAACAAAGTTTGGAAAGTTTTGCCCAAGAAAATAAAAAAAAGCCTGAGTAAAGTGATTTAAGGGTTTAGCAATGAATTTAAAATCAGTTTGAGCTTAATTTGTTACTTATAAGGCATGTTTGTTTAAGTTGCAATCAAGCTACGCTTTAATACTTTTTTTTTATATAGTTTCATCCACATTTGCATGCTTTATTTATGTATAATTAATTGATAATCAGCAATTTACGGCATTTTTACGCATCATTGTTTCAATATATACACTTTGACACTCTGCAAAATAATTATTTAACATGTAAACATTGTATAAACGTTCATTTTACATATGTATAATTGTAATTGAACATTCAGCATGAAGTTCAGTAATTCTGCTGACCAAAAATAAATTATAATCATTTGTTATGCAAATGAAAATCAAACCAATCTAAACTCAACCCTGACCATCAAATTAAAACCAAATAAACTATGAACAACAACAGCAAGCTTCAGAAACAAAGCCCAGATACTGCCAAGGCCTACAAAATTTGCAAACAGATTTGCTCTCGACGCTCTTTTTAAACAATGGCCCAAAAGCAAATGCAAAAGCAAGAGCTTCTGTTTCCGCTTTTTGGTTAGAACAATTTCCATACAAATGTCACATGGGGAAATGTTCTGTAGATATCGCAGGGGGCTAAAACGATGAAAATATTTTTGCCAAATGTAGCACAAATGTCCCCCATAGAAAAGAGCAAATGTTTTGTGCGTTGCAGGGGAGGGGGGGATGGGTCGAAGGGGTAGGGGTGGGTGGTTGGTGGTTGCGTTATTGCAAGCGTATGCAGTAAAATGTAAATTTCTTTATTGTTGTTGCATCAAATTGAAATTTAGTATGCAATTTTTGTGTATATAGAATAGAAGCAAACGCATGACAAGAGCTCCAAGGCCAACTGAATACCCTGTAATATTTAGAACGATTATGTGGAGGTTGATAGAAGTTGGGAAAGTCCAAAATAGTAAAGTTTTATTAATAATCATAGTTACCTAAAATCTTTTTCTTCATCTTAGAAATCATTTCCTTACTTTGTTCTTATAGACATACCCCTTCCATATTTCAGTTCCCTAGGGTATATTGTTGGAATTTGGAATACATCTGCTGCATTCGCTTTTGTAAGGGATACTCGGAATACCGTAATGGTTAGCAACGTGTTGTTAGACGTTACGTTGTTTAAAGTACATTTGAAACGGCCACTTTTTGGTTAAATTTCTGTATTAAAAATTGCTTTGTTGTTGGAGAATGTTTATGGGACAAACGCAGCAGGAGCAACGACAGCTGCAGTCACTGCAAAGTGGACGCTACACACATGTGAGTGTGTGAGTTTATAGCATACTTTAAGGCGCCATAAGCTTATACTGCACTTAATAGCACATAAAAAGTGGTACGTGATAATGCAACGCACCACAAAAGTGCCCATTGAATGTGCAAAAAAAACCAAAAAATATGTATGTTTATGCCAAAGTCATGTCAGCAGCCAATGCCGTGAAAAAAACTAAAGTTGTTGAAGTGTGGCCATATCTAAGGACTTAACCTATAAAGTGTACAAAAAGAGAGAGAGAAAATGGAAGTGTAAGTGGGTGGAAAACATAAATAATTGCTAAGCTTAAGAGCAAAAAAGATTACAAACTTAAAAACAATAGCTCAAGAGTCAATAAACAAGGCAAAAGATCAGCTTAAAAAGGTATTTAATAAACTGCAGCGTGAAAATATAAAAGCAAGCTTAAGATGAAGGAAAATAGTTAATTAGTAGGAAAAAACCAAACTAAAGAACTTAAAAAGTGAAAAGAAAATCTAATAGATAAATATTTTATAGATATTTCCTTCAAACAAATAAAACTATCTTAACGATTGAGTGTAAAATCTTGAACTTTGATGTCAGATGCACATCGTTCATTAAATGTAAATACCACTCAGTGAGTTGTTGTCAGTGTGGTGCTTTCGTTTTAATTAACAATTTGTTTTCTTTTTATTGTTGTCTATTTTGGTAAAAAAAAAGAAACCAGAAAACTTATAGTTTACATGTCACATGTCCAAGTGTCAGTTAGTTGTTGTTGTTGTTGATCAAAGTAAAAGCCAAAACGCCCAACGCGTGGCTGTAAACAAAGTTCAACACACACACACACACACACACAAATGCAAACAGGCCAATTAAAGGTTATCAACAGCCTTCACGCATCGTTACAATACATATATATGTATGTATTTGGCTTACATTCTCACACCCATCCATCAATCAAAAATGGTAAACTATGTGTAAGTGAAAACATGACGAAAGAAATACAAACACACTCCTCTCTGTGTGTGTGTGTGTGTGTTTGTTGTGCGTGATGGTAAATGTTAAATGCCAAACAACAAAATGGAATTTTTCCACTTAACCATCGAGAGTTGGAAATGAAATTTGTTGCAATCAAATGTTCTGAACTTGAAATGCAGCATCTGTTCTTGTTGCAGCCACAAAAGTCGACACACTAGAAAAAACATAAGAATAAATGTCAAATAAAATTTAGAGAACTATAAATACATTTTTTTTTTTAGGTAATTTGTCTTATTACATAAACTATAAAATATTAAATTATATTTTTCTTATAATTTAAAACTGATTCTAATCATTTTTATAGGTTAACAATTTTTCTGACTGCACACACCGATTTCAAATTCATTTGCAGTCATTTAGTCAAGCATTCAAGTAGTCAACTTCTGCTGCACATTAAGTCATTCATATGGTCAACAGTCAGTTTGGGAGCTTAAGCTTCTCTTGCCCTTTACTTTTTTTTTCTTTTTTGTTAATTTTCCAATGCACATTGCTGCTGTGCATGTTGCTTTTGTCGGACAACAAGAATCTCTGTTCATCTGCTGCCTGCTGTTGTCTGTTGTCGTGCATCTGCTATAAAAATTGCACTTTACTCGACTTACTAACTGCATTAATTTCAGCAACAGCAACTCATAAAAGTATGCTATACTTTTTTTAATATGCGCCCCAATCAAATTAAGATTGTTTTATAAATATAATACGTGCTTATGAGATACTTTATAACTAATTTAATAAGTTTTGAAACATTTCCTAACTTTAAAGAGCATTAATTGTTTCGCTTAGGCCTAAAGTCCTTATTGTAGAGTGACACTTAGGTCTAGTCCCAACTCTCATAGGCCATTTTAAACTCTCACAGCCACAAATTAACACACACACGCACACACACAGGCAGAGTTTCTAATGTGACGATAAAGTTCTTGGAAATCCTTTAATTGGCTTTACATTGGAATTTTTCCCCCAGCTCCGCCTCTGTCGCTTGACACAGATGAGAAGCCAAAAAATTGTCAGAGTGTGTTACGATGTAGAAGAGGATGAAGAGATTGACACTGAGGACATGAGATTTGCAATTATTGAAGCTGTCAAAATTCTCAGAGATTAGTTTAGGGGAAGAGGGAGGCCCCAACAATATTTCAGAATCTCTCCTTGTGTGTGTGTGTGTGTGGTGGTGTTATTATGCCTTTTTGATTTTTCTTTCATTTTTGCATAATCGATTTTCCGGGGCATAAAAACTTTCTGGTGCGCCTGTCATGACCGGCGGAAATTGTCATGACTCGTCTAAAAAAACAACCGATACGCAAATAAACATATGTGTGCGAGAGTGTGACTTTCATTGTCTGGTTTGTGGTACGTCAAACAATTATAGATATACATACATATTTATGATGATGCGTTAGAATTTTTGAGGCTAAAGATAAGGCAACAAAAACCCAAACAATACAACTAATTCTAGGACAAAAGCCAGCCTTAAAACAAAACCCAGTTTTAAAACATATTGACATGAATCCGCACCTATCTATATGTCTTCCATGTTTTCTATGTTGTGCAGAACAATGGGGCTCTAATAAATATGTATGCATGTCAATTTTTTTATATTTGCAATTTTGTTGCCCTTTTTGTTGTCTTTAAAATTGGTTGTGTGTGCGTGTGTGTGTATCAAAAAGTGGCACACACAGCAGAAGCTTTGACAAAGGAATCCTTGGGGTAAATTTGAGAAGGGAAAAAGTGAGGGAAATAAAGAAAGCGAGTGAAAGACATGTAAATATTTTTCTAATACTCTGTAAAAGGAAAGTAGATTTTTTACAGTGATTGTAACCTTGTTTTAGATGAGTTTTCTCTAAGTTTCTTTCGATGAAAATATTCTAATAGTATTAAATAAATAATACATGGCTCATAAATACAATATATAAAAACAAAAGCTTAGAGTATCTCACTGTCAGGAACTCCTCACGCTTTTGCTATTATTGTGTGTGTTCATACATTGATAAGCTTGCAACATATTTGGCTTTTGTTCTTTCGGTTTTTTGGGCCCTGACTGTTGGCCATAGATCTTGGTACCTGCACTTGGGGCATTGTTCTAAGCCATTGCCCATAAACGCCAACACTTTGGCCACTTCACCACTTCCAGTTCCAGTTCGAGTTCTAGTTTAATAACTCCAACAACTGAGCTTGGCTCTAGTTACACTTTGAAGACACCTTGTGAGATGGCTACATACACTTTAATTGCACTTGCCTTTGGTAATTTATGGACAGCTTGGAAATGAAGCAATTCGCAATGATTTTCCGGCAGTTGAGTTACGTTTAGACAATAGCTGTGTGTGGGTTAGAAGCTTAGTTTTTGCCTGATGTGTGAAATATTGCTTAACTAACTGAAAGCTTTAGGCATTGGATTAAAAGGTGCTGAGAAATATGCAATAAATAGTGGGTTGAAAGAGTTCACTGTACGTATCAAAAGCTTATTAATGTTTGAAAATATTTGAGCTTTAAGTAAAAGCTCACTTGGAGCTTTAAGCGAAAGCTCTTTTAAAACTTAATATAAAATACTGTTCATGTTTCAAGTAAAAGCTCTATTTAAGCTTTGAAAGAAAGTTTTTTTTTAATTCAAGCTTAAATCGTATGAAGTAAGCTTTAAGTTAAACATTTTTAAAGCTATTATGAACTTTAAATCTATCTGCTCACTGTGCCCATAACAATTACTACGCACTATAAACTTTTGCAACTTTAATGACTTTCAGTTCTGCAAACTTTGCCATTTTAAATTTCACACCCTTTTTTTCTCGCAATTATCGCACTTCTTGCTGATTGCTTTAAGATTTTTCTCTTCCTTCATTTGCAATTTGCACAAGGCATTCTCATTTCCACTTACATTTCCTTCTTTTTGCCTGCCTGCCTGGCTGGCTGCTGTTGCTGTTGCTGTTGCAGTGTCAGTTCTTAATTTCATGCCTGGACTGAAGTATGTCCTGGATGTTAAATCTATGACTTCATGATGTCAATTTGTACACTCTACTTTGTTTAATTTTCCCTTTTCCATTTTACACTTTTCTTCCTTTTGCTGCTGCTGCTGCTGGAGAGAAAAAAGTTCGAATTCTTGGCTATCTTTAATTACAATTGTAACATGTGTCTTGGCCAGCTACTACTATTTTTAGCCCTTGGCGCCTACGTATTAATGTCAACTCATTAGGCGCTGTTAACCATAATCGCCATGGGAGATCCTTTGGGAGAATCCCAGAACTTGAAGTTTCCGAAAATGGGGCACGTAGCAACGCATAATTACAACTTAATCGCTTGACAAACAAAACAGGCACACAGCAATAAACAGTAGAGGGATGGTGATGGGGTAGGGGGGGGGAAGCCTTGTGGCAATCTAGGATCTGTGGGCGTGCCTTAACTTTTAAACAGAGTTGCCAAATAACACTTTAAAGAGCTTTTTCATTTAAATTGCAGGTACTGCATGTTTATGGTCTATTGTCCCACGGTTAATAGTTAATGGTCGGTTAGGCGATAGTCATAAAAGACAAAGCGAGGGTGGCTTGAGGAGTTGCCAAACTTAAAGTTAGATGTGTCTTCGAGTAGAGTTTTGTATTTGATTTATTTCCCCTACTCTCCATAACTCTTCAAGCCACCCTCTTGTCGTCTATTTGCTTTTGGCTTGGCACAGTTTTAAGCACATGTGTGTGTACATAGTGGATATTGTGGATATTGTGGATATGGTGGATATATGTATTTACATAGACATGTTTTTGGGGTACATGCAAAAACTATTTTCATGTTTGGCTACCTTCCTTCCCGCCCCCTCCCCTCCCATACATTCACTGAATATTTCATGGCAATTAAAATGTTAACTCTGTCAAGCGTCAACGCACGCACAACTTACCCTACCCCTCCGCACCCCCTCCCCCCTCTCTACCACCACCCCGCAACGCCTTCTTTCTATGGTTTCGCATGCAGAATTCATGGCGAATAATGCTGCGGTCAATTTCGTTAGCTCCCTTCATGCATGCATGTTGTGTGTGTGTGTGTGTGTGTGTGTGTGTGTGTGTGTTTAAGGGGTGTGCTAGTGTGTGTGTGAGAGGGGAAGGGGGGTAGTTGGTCCCTTGTCGCGTAGCCGTTGCGTTTGGCTTATTGGCATTAGGCAAAGGCTTTTGGCTCAGTTTGTTGTTGTTGCTGTCGCCTGCGGGCCGCAGCAACAGCGAGGGGTGGGAGGGGGAGGGAGGGGGTGTAGCGGGATTTGCATTGTTGTAGCTTCGTGAAAAGCGGCTTAAGTCAAACGTTAAATGATTCAGCAGCTGCCTGACCTCAACTTCAGATTTTGATGCCGCCTTTTGTGCGGGCCCCAAAGGGAGCGGGAAAGGGAAGGGGGTGTTGTTTAGGCACATACATCAACATTACTTCATTAAACGTATCAACGTCAATGCAGCTGCAGCAGCAGCAGTTGCACATGCATCAATATCAGCTCGGCTTTTGCCTCATAACGTTGCCTATTGGCATTAACATGCATCATTTGTCAATTTGCTCTGGACAAAGGCACAAAATCTTCCCCATCTCCCTCTCCCTCTCCCTCTCTCTGTCTATCTGCCGGGGCTATCTAATTGCCAAAGCAGCGCTGCGTCGACGTCAAATAAGTGTGTGTGTGTGTGTGTGTGACGTCAAATGCGGGAACAGGACGAGATCGAGCACAAGGACGATGACGTGACGTGTTAGGGTTTCATTTCATGGCTCTCGTTGCTGTTAAGTGTTGACAACTTTTGCCTTTTTTCACCAGTTAAAAAATAGAAAACAGCTTGAAAATGTTAGGGTTAAAATAAAACTATGTTTAGGATATATTTAGATATAAGAGCAAGAAGTTAATATTTAGATAACATATTCAAGCTTAAATTCTTTTCAACTTAATTTCTTATTTTTTTCTCTTTAGCTTTTTTATAGCTTAAAAAAAAATGGACATGTTCATTGGCGACACTGTGGATCAGTATACCATAATGTCTGGAGATCGTGCAAAGATTAAGGATCTACTGTTTAATCGTCTCATAGAGTGCGGTTGGCGGGACGAGGTGCGGCTGCTGTGTCGCAATATTCTCCTAGAACAAGGTGCGGGCAATAATAATAATGTTACCGTGGATCAGCTCATATCGGAGGTAACTCCCAAGGCACGCAACCTGGTGCCTGATGCAGTGAAGCAGGAACTGCTCGTGAAGATACGCAAGATTTTGGCCGAAACTGGCAAGGACAATGCACTCAAATAAAATATTTAGCTACTTTCGCAAACGGCAAAAAAGACTTAAAATAAATGAGTCTTAAATACATTATAATAAATAATCAACATAAATAGTTAATCCATTATTAAAAACAAACATAAAATATGTTTAAACATAATCAATAATAAATAATTTTTTTTTTTTGACATTCCCTCTAAAACGAGCTTTTTTTCTAGCCAACTCTGTTGGTTTTTTCATGCGTTAGCATTAAATCATATCAAGTATACGCAATGTAAGCTCGCGGCTGCGGTTAAAAGGTTTTCGATTTAAAAGCAACATAAATATGTTAAATTGGTATTTGATTAAGCACAAGTGGAGCGTTGCGGGGGCAGGGGTGGAAATTTTGTGAAATCAGCTCTTTTTTAAATCCCTCAATATTTGTGCAAGATTAATACATAAGTATGTGGCGTAAAATGATTTATACATTTATGGAATTTACTCAAAATAAATACATTCTAATTATTATAACCAAGAAAAAAAAACCAAATATTTTTTTGCTATGCATTAAAAAAACAAAATAAAATAAAATAGCTAAACATATAAATAAATATTTCCGGCTGCATAACAACGATAAACAAATACAAATAAAACTAAACAAATTAATTTGCATTGAGAAAAGTTTGCTATTCAATATTTTAGTATTAAAGAACCGCAAAGCGCAAACATTCGTTGTGATTATATTATTAAATATTTAGAAAGTGCATTGCAAATATTACAAAGCAAAAAAGTTGTTAAAACCATTTAAGCTCTGACTGAAAATTGGATTACAGTGGAGAAAAATGGTGCAGGAAACTTTGATGTTATTAATTTTTGATTAATTTTGTTGATTGGCAAGCGCTTAATTGATTTAACAGCAAAGTTGAAGTACTACTACAAATAAAAATAAAAACAGTTGGTGGAAAATTGACATAACTGTTGTCATTAAATGTGATTTCTTTTTGCTGTCAATTAAATGAAAGTGAATTTTGTCTCGCAACTTTAACGTATTTATTATGAAATTATGCATAAATAAACATATGTCAATTGACACGCGTATTTAAAATATTTAATGTGCGCCACACATGGCGTATACATAATTGAGCAGACAGCATTTTTATTTACACGCAGATACAGATACATTGTATCTTTTGATCAATTAAAACAAAATACAGCGCTACAAATTAGAAATTAATTATACTATTGTTGTCGGCGGATGTTAAGTGGCATTTTATGCCATTGCCTCGCATCGATATATATACTATATATGTACATACATATATACTTTATATAAAGTGGCCCATCAAATGCGTAAAACGTTAATTAATTTGCAATTTCCATTCTCTGTTTTTTAACATCAAGCCCTTTTCAGCTAAATTCAAATTGATAAGTGGGTTTTCAACGTGAAATGTTGCTGCCACAAAGCATTCGATTTTAAATTACACATTTATTGCATTTCGATTTTACATTTTTCATTTTAAATTTTTTTTTTTTTTTAGAAATAGCAACATTCAACATAGTTTGCAATTCTAATTAGTTGCAAGAAATGTGATTAGAGAGCATCGTCAATCGACAATATTAGCTTAAAGTTAAAAAAATAAATATACGAAGACTATACAACATTTTTTTTATAATTAATATATTGATTTAAGCATTTAAATATTTTATTAATTTTTTTATTTGTCTTTTTCAGGTATTCAGGTATGTTTATTTATTTTATTTATATTTTCTATTTATTGCAACATTATTTTTTAACATATCTCCGCCCGAAATTATGTCGTTTCTTTAATATAATTTTTTTTAATAGAACATTAATTCAGTTATTCAATATTTATTTACATATTTTCCACACACACACACAAAAAATGTAAGTCATCTAATATCCAAAACAAATAGTGGAAAATTATGCATTTACAAAATGTTTATTTCGAGCCAATGCACAAATTTAGCGCTTAACCAATTAAAAATGTTTATAATATGTGTATTTATTGGCGGTTCTGGCTGTGATGTAATTAACGCCAGTTCAGTAATTAGTACTAGATCAAATGTATCTATGTACCTGCGTTCAGTTATGCATAACACACACATTAGGGCTAAAAATATGTTTAAAGGTATGTATTACAAACAGCATTAAAACTGTATATAATTATCTAATTAAAATTATAAATAATATCTGTTGAAATAATAATGTTGCCAAGTTCCAGTTTAGATAAAAGATACATCTCTAAGCTTCCTCACACATGAGATACATTAATATATATTTAATGCGTTAATTTTCAGCGACAATATTTTTGTAATCTAGCTTGCAACTTTCCGGTGGCAAGAAGGAGAAGCTTGAAGGTAAATGATGATGGAAACGTTGACGTCATTTGCAACTAGGTCTTTATCGATGGTGCTTCCTCTGACGTGGCTGCCACGAGGAGCAGGATATCCTTTTGTTGTTAACGTCTTTGACTTTTATCGTTGCCAATATGCTTCAACAACAGCCAGTGGCAGTGGCAAGCAGGACCTTCAACAATCTTAACCAATTTAGAAGTGCAGCCTTTCGGCAATTTTCAAAAACTCACTTTTAAGTGTTCCCCTCGAACACTGAATGTCTCCACTTACATATATATAAAAATTTATTTGAAAACTTTTGAGTCTGGTGAGGGGATGGGGAGGGGGAGGGGGGAAATTGTGCGCATAACTCGAACTTCAGTTTGAGAAAAATCTTGAGCAACAAAACAATTTACGCAAGTCAACTAAAGCATTTCAGGTATTTTTTAACAGGCCTCAGCCCGCGGCCCTTGCCCCCGTTTCCATGCCACGCACTGCCTTTAGTATTTTAAAAGGTCGAAACTATTTTGATGCTGTTGCTGCTTCTTCTTCTTCTTGCTTGTCTCTGGCCCACATATTCCAGCTACACATAATTAGTACAGGTTAAAGTTTGTAAACCTCACCTCACCCTCTCTCCGCCTGGCCCATGCTTGTGGCATGTAGTATTGAAGCTACTTATCGTTCGTTGCAAGCAGCTTTAGAAACTGCTAACTGCAAACTATGCGGTTTATTATGTTCTTGTTGTTGCCTAAGTGCTGTTAAAAGTTCCCCACCCACACACCTACACACATGTTACGCACGCAGGTTAACAGTTCTCGTTGTTAACAGCTACAGCAACTATGTAGAATAATGTTCATTGCAGTTTTTATTGTGCCTTTGGGCACTTGTCTAGAAATTGGTAAGTCTCTTGTGCAACACTTGAACTGCGAAATTTAATTATTTCCTATAGCATATTTGTAATATTTTGCATAACTCTCTATCGGTTTTAATGATATTTTTGTGTGCTTTTCCTCAAGTTGTTAAATACCCTTAATTGTGCTTGCATGTTAATTAGCAGCTATAGTTTTTTGGCCAAACATGCAAAATCCGCTTAGTTATGGCGTTTAAATCCAAAAATAAATGCACAAAACTATAATATCAAAATACTTTTAGCGTGCATGTTAGTTAACAGCGACGTTGGCCTTAACATTATGTTCAGTGGCTGTCGCTGCGCAGTCGGCGTCGCTGCGTGCACTTCGTGCCGACAATAACATGTTAACTTCGGCTCTGTGCGCTGCTGTTAAGATTGCTGCGTTGACGTCGCTGCAGCAGCGGCAGCGCTGTTCGTATATCCGTTTTGTTATTTCAGTTCTTGGCTTGAGGCCTGCTGGCGCTTGTCTCAGTCACCTGCCAAGGTTTGAGCGCGTCGCAACGCAGCGGCAAAATATTCGCAACGGTTTCCTAACGGTTTGTTCTATTTGTGTGTGTGTGTCAAACTCTCGCGTTTTTAAGTTCTCTGTGTGTGTGCGTGTGATTTGAGTGTTAAAGCGCGTTCATTTGCTGTTGTGCGTGTGCGTGTGCTTTGTATTTATTTACATTCCTTACAACTCTTTTGTTGTTGCACTAGACTAGTGTCAAACGTCATCAAACACACACGCACAAATCCTGCTCAAGCGAAAACCAGTTTCTCCTTTTTATTCTAACAACATATTTGATTTGAACTCGATTCTCGATGGTCTCGATGGCCAACGGCTTTTGTTAATTGGCTGGCATGCAAGAATTTTAAGCGCGCGCCGCGTGACGTCCCTCGTTTATATTACACCCCTCCCTCCCTCTCTCCCTCTCACTCTATCATCCACACTCCCAATGCAGCTGCAGTTTAACTGCGACTATCGATGGAAGCTTTTGCTGTTTTTGTTTACCGTTACGCGGTTTGCTCTCTTTCCATCGCTCTCTTGTCAATAGTTTCTGGTGTTGTTGTGTTGTTGTTGCTAGTAAATATTCTTCTCAAGAGCTGTCCAGCTCTTGCTGCGTCCCCCTCTTCCACCTCTTGCCCAACGAAGCGTGTGGCTTCATCTCTTGTTCTTCTTCTTCTTCTTCTCAGCATTGGGTGTTTAGAAAGCCACTCAGCGAGCTCCAGACACACTGCCAAGTTGTTGTTCTTCTACATCATCTCATTCTTCTTCTTCTTCTTCTGCCTGCTCATTATCATCATCGCCAAGCGATTCTCTTCGTCAGTCTGCAGTCTGGCAGCTCCAAACAACAGCAATAACAACTTGAACAACAACAACAAATGCTTAATTAAATTTAAAGCAAAACTTGGTCTTCTTCTGCTTCTTCTTCTGCTTCTTCTTTTGGCTCTTCGGTTAGACAGATAAATTGACCGACTTCTTGTACCGAAACCGAAAAAAACCGTTAATTAATTCGATTGTTGTTTCTTCTTCATATTTATTTGGTGGCTTAAACCGTTTAAAGAGACCTTATCAAAGCATGCATACAAAATAAGCTTAAGAAAAATGTTAAATGCTAAAAAGTGTGACTGGAAATATTTGATTAATGATGTTTATGGTCTTGACAATAAAAAGATTTTTTAAATAATATTCTTGCATAAGAGGCTCTTTTATTTTAATTTTTATTAAGATTCAAAGAAGTTTTTTTTTGCTAAGAATTAAAAAGAGTATAAATGTTATTCAAAAAAATCGTTTTAAAATTTACTATATGTATTAATTGAGCATTTAAGGCTAAATACAATAATTATATTACAAAATCTATAAAGAGTTATCAAATAGTTTCAAAATAACCAAAAAAAAAATATTAGATATTAGATTATTGAAAAAGCAATCAAAGCTCAAAACTTAAGCAATTGCTCATTATCCAATTAGCCAATTATTTGCATACGAGTATTAGCCAATAAGTTAGCACACAATTGTTCGGTAGTTTCCACAAATATTTGAAATTGTTTTGCCAAACAGGTTGCCACAAGCAACAACAAGAACAACTACAACAACAACAACAAAGACGCACACCTGCAGGGCTCAAATAAATGCTAACAAGAATAACCAGCAACAACAACAACAACGACAACAACAACAATTACAACAAACAGTTTAATATCAAAGCCAAAAACGCCAACCACGCGAAAATTTCAAAAACGCGCGCGCCAAATACAATAAAAAATATAAAAAAAATACACAAACATAAAATAAACACAAAAAAAGAAAATCAAAAAGCCAAAACACGAAAAATGCTGGTTAAAAATTAAGCAAAAAAAAAAAAAAAGGGAATTTTTAAGCGGTTTTTTTTGTCAACCTGACAAAAAAAAAAGAAAGAAAGAAAGAAAAGGGCCAAGCAGCAATAAAAGCGCACAAGTGGCTGCAACAACAACAACAACAACAAAGGCCAGCGATCCTGTGAACCGAACCAAACAACAACAACAAAAGAAAGAAAGAAAGAGAGAGAGAGGAGGAAAAAACCCTTTTGAAGCCGAAGGCAGGAAAACGCTTGTTTCGACAAGGCAGTGACAACAACAACAACAATAAAAGCAACAACAACAACACACACACACACACATATATACAGGTGAGCATGAGTGCATGAATGAAGTGAATAAATGAATGAATGAATCAATGTGGGAATGATGGGGGTGGGAGAGGAGGTTCACTTCTGGTGGTTGGCAGCGCTCTCTGCGTTTGAGTGATTGAAAACTGATAAAAGAATAATAAAAAGGTCCCCGATGAAACAGCAACTACCTACCCCTGCCCCCTCCCCCCTCTGACCTGCTCAATAAGCAATTAATATGCACAAGTCTCTGGCAAAGGGCTGCCAACTGAATTTTTGTTGTTTTTTATTTTTATTTTTATTTTTGTGTGTCTCGATAAGCGAGGAGGGAGAACTCCCGAACAATAAATGTTAACAAAACAACAACAACAACAGCGAAAAATATATATATAAAAAAAAAAATCGCTGCCCCAAAGTGCTTTTTCATTGTACACAAAAAAACAACAAAAATATAACGTGCCACA
This sequence comes from Scaptomyza hsui, assembly GCA_018152825.1. NCBI lineage: Eukaryota > Metazoa > Arthropoda > Insecta > Diptera > Drosophilidae > Scaptomyza > Scaptomyza hsui. The sequence continues at coordinate 2,954,915 of JAECXO010000269.1, forward strand.
TTGTTTTGGTTTTGAACAAAACGAAAAAAAATATCTTTGTTTTATTTTTGTTATTCCATTTCTCAGCTCAATTTACTTCAAAAGTGTTTGATATTTTATTTAAAAACCATGTTTTGAATTGGCCAACAATGCATACAAAATATAATAAAATAAAGCGTTTAGTTTGAGTTCTCACTTAAAAGTTGCCATAGAATATATTAAAAATATGTATTTAATTATTATATTCAAATTGCAATGAAAGCAAATTAACTTTTGAAGTTCATTCTCATGACTTAATCAAATAAAGGAAAAAAATTCTAATTAGCTTTGCTTTTGTGCTGAAAACAACATTTTAAATTGTTAAGTCACTTTTGCAGATTGTCTCTGGCTGGGTTTGTGATTATTTTTTAGTGTCTTAAACTTGATTTTTATGGTCACAGTCACGACTTGTCTAATCCAAGCCAATTTGTGTGCGTCTTTGTCAGTTGCTGTTGCTGGGAAAAGGAAGTAAAAAACAACAAAAAACACGAAGTAAAAAAATAAAAAAAAAACTATTACTATAATCCGTAGTCTGTCGCAGAAGTTTTACAAGACAAGAGTGAAGTAGTAGCAAAAGAAAAAACTAAAGGAAAATGCAAAGAAAATAAGAATCTTGAATGTCGAAAAATGCGTTGAAAAGAAAAACACACACAAAGAGCACAAAGGGTCGGTCTTGAATTAAGTCAGAGACGCAGTTGAGCCAAATATTGCACATACTTACATACATACATACTATATATATAGAGAAGTTGTTATCGTTGGTAAAAATAGAAATTGAAGAAAAGTTCAAATCAACAGAAACAAGTAAACAGACAGACAGACAGAGTCAAAGGCAAACAGAAAACACAAACAACTAAAAATGTAAAACACAATAAAAGTGTCTAACTGTATAAAGAAATGAAAGTCAAAATATGCGTGTGTGTGTGCCTTCCCTTTTCCCCCTTTCCCCCTTTCCCCTGTTTCCCCCCTCTGCTTTTTGACAGCATCTTTGGCATCTTTTGCTTTTGGCATCATTAGCGGCAATTTCGACTAAGTCGTTTTGTTCGACACACTTTTATTGCCGTTTTACACTCTCTCTCTCTCTGTCACTCTTTCTTCAGTTTTGGAGTTGATCATGAACTCAAAAATATGTGAAAAATGTGCTAAGGTGCCGCCGTTTGTAGAATTATAAAAGTCTCAAGTCTAAGTTGAGAAGAAAGCGTGCAAATCTTATCAGTGTTGCTTAGAAACTGCAAGCAGTTCAAGTACAGTGGTTTAGAATGCTTCAAAACGTTTTGGATTTAAAATTTATAAATCTGTCTAAAAAATAACTAAAATAAATGTTTTCAAGTTCACTTAAACTCAATTTGTTCTTTACAAGAAGGTTAAATTGTTCTTCATGATTTCCCACACTTATCATTTATTTTCAAATTACTCAATCTTCTACAAATTTATCTTACATCTCCGAAAAGTAACCCGCTGAATAGTTATTTCCTGCCCACCATTCACTCACCCAACTAATTTGTAACTCATTTCAAGTGCCTTTTCTGTAATGTTGGCCACTTCCTCTAGCACCAAAAAAAAAAACCAAAAAAAAAGAAGAAGAAAACTCAAAGTAACAAAGAATAGAAGAAAAAAAAAGGTTACTTCCCACTGTGGGATTGGGTTGCTCTCTCATAATTGAATTATGATCACCGACTGTGTCAAGCGTTCACTCAAACAGACAAACTAATGAACACGCCAAGCCAGAAAGAAGGGTAGTCAAGTGAAGCACATGATGATCAAGACAATGATGATGATGATGATGATGAGATGCAAAGCGGAATGAATAAAAAACAAAGCAGTGCAAGTGATAGACCAGACTCGAACAGACTCGGAACTCGATTTCAAGTCAAACTTTGTGTGTTACAAAAGCGGCAATGAACTCAAAAGAAAAATGCCAGACAAACACTGAAAAAAAGAAGAAGATGAAGATAGAACAAATACCAAAGATGCAACATTATCAACCAAAACAACCTTAGATTAAAGCAGAGCCTCAAACTGAACGCATTTTATTGTATAATATTTACTCTCAGGTGCAACAACTGTAACCAATTTTGGGTTCGGCTCACAAAAGGGAGAAAGAGAGAGAGAGAGAGAGAGAGAGAGGTCATTCATCCAGCGAAGCGTTTATCACGATTATCATGCCTGGCCTCGTCCAACTGTTTGTGTATATGTATGTGTGTGTTTGTGTGTGTGGTAGCTTTATTAACATATTTTGTATACCCTCGCGGCAAAATGTTAGTTCGAGCTGTGTGTGCATAATGGGCGGAACAAATGTGGGAATGCGAGCTATCAAAAAGCTTGATATGCATTTACTAAGTTAGTAAGCTGCTAACCATGGATAAAAATGAAGTTCAAGCTTCGAATTTTACCATGATTGTATCTGAACAAAAGATGATAGAAAGGAATAATAATCTAAAACTTTGATTGTAGAGTATCTCCCAAGTTTTAAACACTCTTTTTGCATGTTTCTGTCTGTTGTTGATGTAGTTCTCTTTCTTTTGTTGTTGTTGTTTTTGTTGTGTTGCATTGGCCCCATTTCCTTTTAGCATGTTTTGCGCGTATTGCGCTCACAAAAGAGAGGAAAAAAAAGTGCCACAAGCATAGGCCATAGATTTATGCACTGTGTTATGTAGTACTGTGTTACTGTGTAGTGTATACATACTAGTCACCACTCTTTCTATCATTCTTTCCGTTCTTGCTGCTCAGTTGCAACTCAGTTATTCCTGCTGCTGCTGCTGCTGCTGCTGTTGGTGACGCACAAGTTACTGGCCCTTTATGCATTTCAGAATGAGAATGAGAATGAGAATGCGTTTGGTTTCTGGGGTTTCGGCCAACAGGAAATGGCCAACATTAGACAGTTGGCACGTGTTTCCAACAGCTGCATGCCATATCCATATATATATAGTATAAAAAGTATATTTTTATGTGCAGACGGAAATGCGACGGGAATTTATATACATATATATATAACGTAAAGCTGACAACTGTTTGCATTTTGGTTTCTATAATAATACGAAATGGCAGGTGGGCTAAGAATACTCAAGCTTAAATTGTTGTTAAGTTACACTACGAAAAAAACTGTGGAAAGTTTGATAGCATATCATAAATGCTGCAAAAGTGACTAGGAAAATTCTTAAAAATTCCTTCCCCTTGCTGCCAAATGCTTAAACACTTAAAAGTCACGCTCACCAAACAGATGCTGCTAACACTACCGACCCCCCCCCCCCCTCTATATACACAATTGTTATTCGCTCAATATGAACAGCATGCAGCTTCTGGGCTTCTAGCCCGTTGGTCATTTTATTGGTTAAAGCGTTGCAAGAAAATAAAAAAAAAAAGGAAGACGCAAAGAAAGAAAACATTCTTTTGTGGCGTTCTCTTTTGCGGGGCAAAAACGTTTTCGTTTTCCCTGTTTCCTCTCTCTCTCTCATAGTTTGTTTTGTGGCTCATTTGCATTATTTTAATTCATTTCGCTTTGGTAATCGCCCATCGTTTGTGCCTTCGCCTTCGAGCCAACATCCTTATCCCTATAAATATAACGAAATGAATTCTGAAGTGAAAAACTTGCATCCAGTTGCTTGTGAACCATTTTAATATGCATGCACTGCATACACACTTAATTAATTTTGTTTTTTGACCAGCTCTACTGAAAAGTAAAACCCCAAACAGCAAACAAAACAAATTTTATGAAAAGAAAGAATTGCAAAAGAGAACTGAATGAATTGCAATGAAATCATATGCCAAAGTTTGCAATTCAATTTATATATTTTTCAGCAAACGAAAGCCAAAAGACAAATTACCAACTTTTTTTTTTTTGGGAGGTGGAAAATAGTTTGACGCTACTTCAGGTGAGGAAGAGAGTAAGAAAGAGAGAGAAACTTGGTCCTGGCAATGCCAGCAGGACACTTGAAACAAATTGCAATTTGTTCCATGCCAACACGCAGTACATATCGAAGGGGGGGATACACAGAAGAGGGGGGGGGATGCAGGCAGCTTGGCTTTACGCTTTTCACATCGTGTGGAGCCTATAAATTAAGTGCCTGCAATTAATAATTAAAATGTGTGTTAATTAGAGAACGGTGCCCAACATTTGCCGCCTTTGGCTAATTGCAATTTCAATTAGGAGCATTAGAAATGCGCACAGCTTGCTCTATCTCTATCTCACTCTATCTCTCTCTCTCTCTCTCTCTCTTTCTATCTTTGTGTGGTAAATAGAACTTTACAAATCTAATCAACGCTTGCTGAAAGCAATTGAAAATGCAAACACATATGAAAAGAGAGAGAGAGAGAAGTTCATTTATTTGTTTTAGTTGCTTAATTTGATTTAAAATTCTTCTTAAATGCCAATGAAATTCTTGAAATATAATCTAGTTATGGCAAATCTAACCAAAAACAGCTTGAAACTCTCTCAGCAAACTTAAGTTAAGTAGCTTAAATATATATGTGAAATAATTTCCTCCTGTGAGCAATTATATTATTTAAATAACGTTTTGTTGCCATGGAAATAATTCATAATATTCTTATCAACATTTTCTTTTCTTGCGCTTTCTTTTCATTTTTTTTTTTCGTCGTCGTCCTGTGCCCCAAAAAAAAAAAAAAACAGAAGGAGTGAGAGGTTAGGCTTTTGTGTGCTTCACTCATATTTCATTCGTGGGCAGGGGAATCTGAGCGGGGGGAAGGATGCAACATTGAGAGACTGTTATCTGTTTTTGCCGCCGACGATTGCTGACTGCTGCTGAATATTTCAGCTGGTGAATCTTTTATTACATAACACGGATTAGATGTTCGGTTGGCTGTGTTGTGTGGCATGCCCCCGAAATTTAAACGCAGCCTAAATGTCCCACAGCTGCCTTTCTGACTCTTGTTTGTGTGTGCTGTGTGCTGTGGCATGCCCCTCACGTTTCATGCTCCAGCCCATTTGTTTTTGGACCGCGTAATTGAGTTATGCTGCAAGCTTTGGACAAACATTCTTTTCCCTTTGCCCAATGTTCAAATACATATGTATATATACAGTGATATATATGCATTGATTATTAACATCAATCAGTGTATTGGTTTTTCTTTCATTGTCTGTGTGTGTGTGTGTGTGTGGCACGCAATTAGCTTGCAACACATGAATTCAATTGGTTTTTATATATTTTTTCTGCCAATTAGTTAATTAAAGCTAGTGGAAATATTTTATTGAGTTTCAAAAAAGCCCTCCCAACAAAAAACTCAATTTAGAGATGATTTTTAGCCAGAAATAAAACAGATTTTAAAGTGAGTAAAAAGATTTTCCATCAAAGACTAAAAATATTTGCTAAAAATCCTGAAACCATATTAAATTCAATCGATTACATCTGTAACGATTTATTTTTGTTGTTATATAACCAATAACCAACAACAATCAACTTTAAAAAAAATAATCACAATTGCCAATTAAAAGCTGCATTTAATTCGAATCTTTTGCCAAATGCATAAATACATAACAAACTAAATTGCTCGTTACATTTAATTCTTGTGCAACACACGTTGCGTATGCGTTATATCTGTGTTAAATGCCTCATAATCAAGCATTTGATTTTTCCAGTTTTTGTTGCTTTAGCATTTCCTGGCCAACTAACTTACCTTGCGGCACTAAATTCTCATTTAAAACATTTTTAATTAAGCGCAAATACTGAAAAATACAATACAAAATTTGAAATAAAGAACAATGAAGTAAAAAATAAGCGAAGCTAATTTAAATATGTTGTTAAATGAAGATAAAATATCTTATAAAATTAAAATGCAATTGCTTTTATACAAGCCTGTTCTACAGGGTATTAAGTGCAATGCAACTGGTTGGTTGGACTAATGGTTGGCTAATTGATGGCATGATGAACTGACTAGCTGACAAACTGACTGACTGACTAACTGCAGTCAGCTAAACCGAGCAGCAAAAGTGCTCGACCCAAATACCAAAGCGAAAAAAAGCAGGGGAAAAAAACAGCAGAAAACAAAACAAAAAATGTTTCTAATGAGGCAAATTAAGCAAGAGCCAAACAATTAAAACAAAAGCAACAAATGAGCGCATAATTATTTTATAATTAAATTCCATTTAACACAGTCCACACACACTCTTACACACACACACACATGTGTAAGTAGTCTTGTTGTTGTGCAAGTTGCTAAATTTTGTGTAAACTTTTCGTGAATTTTTCATGGGTTGACTTTTTGAGCCAACAACGAAGCCAACGGGCCAAAAGCGCAACAGGTGTAAATTACAACAGCAGTGCTTAGACAAACAGCAAGGTAGCATAAGCAGGAAAGGGGTGTGAAAAGGTGAAAGGGGCAAGCGGTGCAAATATAATCGCTGTAATCAACTGAATGAGCAAAAATTCTCAACAAACAAATTTTAATAGCGCAAAAAGTTGAGTAAGATAAAGGAGTTAACACTTTCACTGCAACTAAACGAATTTTAAATACACTAACAATTAAGCCGTGTTTAAATTGCTGTATAGTTTTTCGAAAAAAAAAACCTACGCATTATTTTTCACAGAATTTACAACAAGAAAACAATTAGAAGCAAGTTTTTTTTTTTGCCACAATTTGAGAATCAAAGAAAATAATCCACATAATGATTGTGATAAAAATAATATTTACTTGATGTTTGGTTTGTTGTACGCTTTTCGATAGCTTTGTTGCTATTGTTGCAATCGAAGCGGCCACAAATTGGTGAAAGTCCACAAAGATATTTGAAGAAGCCAGGCATTGTTGGCCTCTCAGGTGCGTGCAACAATTTGTGGTCGTGTTGTGTGTGTGTGGGTGGCAACAAGACAAACAGAAAAAGGAAAATGCCTGCTAGTCGGGGGGGGAAAAAAAACAACACAGAGAAACAACAACTTCATTGAGCTTCTTGGAGCTTCGGCGTCGTGAACTAGTTTCCCATTTTAATAGCCTAACGTCGTTGTTGGCGGCGGCAAAGAGAGCATGAAATGTGCAACGAATTGTGGCAGCCACAAAGATTTATTGAAGCCCAATCGTGGCTGCAGCAGCAGCAGCAGCAACCGAACGGGGCTATTAACAAAATTACTTAACAAGCGGCCAACTGCCAACTGCAATGGCCAACAGCAGCCGTCAGCTAGATGCATTTTGGTCAAAACGCCAAAAGCAGCAACTACCGCAAACAAAACTAACAAACTAACAAACAAACAAACAACAATGAACAACGTAGTGAACAACGCTGAATTATTGCCAAGCGAGTGAGCTTTGAGTTACTGAGTTTCTGTTCCCTGAATTCTGAGTTCTCGGTTCTATCCCAAAAACGATATATTCTATTTAATTGCATATTCGCGGTCGATGCCTGGGCCATCCTCATGGCTAGCAGCAGGACACTAAGCCTGTCCCTAAGCCACGCCTTATTCCCCCTAGTCCACTGTCCAGTGGCGTAGCTTAAAGAGGGGTTTTTTTTTTTTTCATCTTCTCTGTAAAATGTTAATCTTTGGCTTAGAGCTTTGACAGCGCAAGAAGCAAGAAGAAAATGTGTAATGTGGCATCAAGTGCACTTCAGTAATGCCTTGATTTATGATCTCTCTTTAGCTGGGGCAGCAAATGTTGCATTCTTTGTGGTCAAATGTGCAATTTATTAAATATTCAGCTTAAAATCTTATGGCATTATATAAGAAAAAAATAAATGACATAAGATTTATTATAAAAATTGCAATGAAAGATTTTTGAAGGTTAAAATATAAAAAAAAAAAACACTTCTATATAATATTTGAAAAAATATGAACTTGCTAAAATAGTTTAATATATTAAAATAATATTATGCATCAACAATTAAAAGTATTTTTTTATATAATAAATATACAAATTTCGCATGAAATAAATATATGTAAAAGATATATCCTTTACTTTATTCATTTCCTCCTCTAACAAAAAATATAATATTCATAAATTTCTTAATAAAAAATATCTTGCCCATAAATTTAGCACACACACACTTTAAACAAGATTATTTAAAGCAGCTGTAGCTTAAAATTCATTTGACATTATAATTTAGTGTACTTAGCCCTTCAAAGCCAACTTTACTAACACAAAGAAAAAGCAGCCAAAGTCAGCAACTTTTTTCTTGCTAGCAGCCAAGCTTAAAACACGAGAGAGTATCTTTAGCAAAGTGCAAGTCACTTGCTTTTGTTGTTGTTGTTGGTTGTTTGTAGCTCGTGCTGTTCACGCCCCGTTACCAATTTGAGCTAACGACGCCCCTGGCGCAATGGGCTGCCTGTCTGAAGGGTAAGGGAGGAAGGGAGGAAGTGGGGCAGGTCCAGTCACAGTTTTATAGACAGCAACAGCAACAACAACAACAACGAGAGAATTCTAGCTGCAATCGCGGTTGCCGCCTGCCAATCGGCAAAAGTTGCAAGCGGCAAAGTTGATGACCGCAGTGTCTAAAAAACAACAACAACAACAAGAGACTGTGGCAGCAACATCGATGCAATTTGTTATTTGTAAATTTTCGCAATTTTCGAGTTCAAACTATTTTTGTGCGCTTGGCAAAAAGCAATCACAGAACGAACACACAAGAGAGAGGCCTTAACCACCATATAGTAGAAAAGTGGTGGGGTTGGGGGTAGGGGGGGGTATAAGGGTAGGGTATAAGACTCAGCCCAACACACTGACACAAACAGTTCCTTTGTTGGAACAACTGCAACAAATATTTAATTAAATGTTGCTTTGACTTCAGGCTTGAAGTTGAACAGAATGAGCGGATTCGGGTTTTCATTTTCCTTTCTTGCCTGCCCCCTTAATAATGCCTTGTATAGGCCATCATTAAGCCTTGGCATTGGCCTTAATACACTAAGAAAAAAACGAACGACGGGGACGGACGGACAGATCCAGAATATATATATACTTTATGGGGTCGGAGACGCTTCGAAATAAACAGATGCTAGAGTATTATTAAATAAAGTGCTTATAAACAATAGATATTTTTATATTCAAAACAATAATATTATTTCCACATACCCCTTGTCCATTTAAGTATAACAATAAATAACAATGGACAAATATTTATTTGTTATTCACAAATAAGACATTTTGTATTGAGTGGTTTAAGTAGACACAAATAATTTATGTTTATAACAATAAAACACGCACACTAAAACATTTACTTATACTTACACTCACCCTTGCGCATTATGCTAATACTTCACTAAATTTCACCAAAATCAGCCGAGCTTGCTTGCATTTTTGAGAATCGAGGAGGAGAGCGGTGTCAAAATAGTCGTTACTTTAAAAATCGGGCAGATCGTACAACTATGTTATATAGCTGCCATACAAATACAAGACATTCAATATATTAATCTTAATCTAGGTATGAAAAAGTAGGCTTTTAGCTTCCTTACTTGTTTTAACTACGTTTTTGTTCTGAGTGTAATGATTACTGGGTTCACAGTCAATAAAATGATGCCTTTTGGCTCCAGCTAAATATAAATCTTGAGCTATTTTTGACGAGCACTTCTCAAGCACCTGAATGGATAGATGCCAGATGCAATTCTTCACTCTGGCTTTTAATCCTGCACTTAAGCATCGTAGCAGAAGAAGCAGAAGTCGTTGAGTTCAAATTGCAAGTCAAGGGCTAAATAAACTTTGTCGCGTGGCTCAAACGGAAAAAAAAGCACACAATAAAAACCTTTTCTCACAATGTTTTTTTTTTTTGGCATCTTCTCATCGTATATCAATTTGAATACTCTGTAAGGGACGCAAAGGGGTATGATAGAATTTTAGGTGACTAATTCCGAAATTGTATAATCTTTGAGTAGGTTAAAAAATTTAAGAGATTTTTTAAAAATTTTCTATATAAGTTTTTTATGAATACTGACAAACTTTAAGTCTTTTACACTTACTCAAAAACATTCTTCACACATTCAATGTGTCTATTACGAGCTACATCTATATAAATCAAAATCTACCCAGACATCTATATATATATATATGCCTGGCGTCTGCCCGTCCCCCTCTCCTCCCTCTTCTATCTTTCGCTTACTGTTTGCCTCAGCATGCAAAATTTATTGAATTTAATATGCATATTGCAATAAAATTTATGCATTTTTTCTCTCCCTCCCTTCTTTGTTCCCTTTGTCATTAAATTTGCAGCATCAAGGCGTAAATTTGTTGCTGTTGTTGCTGTTGTTGTTGTTGCGTTGCTATCGCTGCAGGGCTGCAATGGATTTTCAATTTTTCCCCTAGAAATGTGATAGGTGCTAGCAGAGGCAGTCGAGTATAATATTTTCGTAAATAAAAGTAAAAATATTGTTGCTAGTGCTATGCTTTTATCAAATTTATACGCTATTAGCCCAGCTCAGTGTGTTAACAAAAACAGTTTTCTGGGAAAAAACGTTTATTTGTTTTGCTTGACAGCTAAACTGGCTTTAAATTTATGTATTTTTCAAGCTAGAATGAATACGAAAACAAACAAGATTTCCATGTGATGACAATTATGTGGAAATTGAAAGATTTTCAATATTTATTGAACACTTCTTTGTTTTCTTTGTCTCTCTTTGCAGGTATGTAAGCCACTTTTCTAAGCTGTTTAAATCAACCTCAAGGTAAATAAAACCAAATAAAAATTTCTCATGCTCTTTGACCCAGTCTCCCCAATTTTTTCACTGAGCTTAGCTAATTAGATTTGGCAGCTACTTTGTGTGTTTTTGTTGTATTAAGCTCTCGAATGACCCATTAAAATGAGCCATTAATTTTTAGCCCAAAATGTAGCTCTTAACGGCCAGCAAAAGCCAAATGAAAATGGCAATAGAAATGGAAATAGAAAAATACATAAAGCACAAAAAAAAAATAAATAAGCAATTAACGGCAAACGCCAGAATGAACTTTGTGATAGGGGGGCGTTGTGGGCGTTATGGGCGTGGCGCCATAAATTTGGCGCCAAATGTAGTGCGAATACCATTAATTAGCCATAATGATTTGAGCCCAATGAACATTTGAACGTTTTGAACGATTGGCATATGTGGCAGCCACATGTCTGTGTGTGTGTGTGTGGCAAATGTCGCATGCAACATACAAAACGGCTAATTGCCAGAGGGTCAGCTTACAGCCCACTTACAAGCACAGATACAGATACATTAACTGACAGATACAAAACGCATAACTAACACTTAAATGACATACTGATCTATATATTAAAGTTGGCTCATAAAATCTGTGTGTGTGTGTGTGTGTGTTGTTAAGTGTATTTTTGGGAGAGTTTCGTGCTCAGATTAACCGTTAATAGCATCAAATTATTGCCACGCTTTTTGATTTTTGGCCATTTCATTTTCCTTACGCATTTTTCCAACCATCGCTTTTCTTTTGTGTGTGTATTTTTTGGTATGCGACTTAACTCGATTGACTCGTTTTTCGTTTTTTTGACTGCCTCTCTTTTTACGGTCATCTTCATAATGATGATGATGATGTTGTTGTTGTTGTTGTTGTTGATGATGCGGTAACTGAATCTCCACTCCATTTGGCCAATATGCTTGAACATTTGAAGCCGTTTTTCGAGTTCCACTCTTCCAATTTCCAATTGAGCTGTACAGTTGTTTCAATCAAATACCAAATACCAAATACCAATCTCCAAATACACTGTCTTGCAGGTGTTTGTTACATTTTTTATTGATATGCTTTTAACATTGTTTGGTGTCCAATAGCTTGTTTTCTCAAGCTTGAGTTAATTGCTTGATATGTGAAGGGGATTTCATTTCAACGTGTTGAAAAAGAGTTGGGAGTTTTTGTTTGTATAACACATATCCTTAGCAAGAACGAGAGGTAGTTTCAGTTTCATTTCCAATCGTTCCGTATAAGTTTAGCTGTTTCTTCTCACCGTTTATTGATAATCACATAACTGTCTTTTGTTTACACGTTCTATTGAGCATGTTAATGCCTAAGTGCAACCCACAGAAACAAATAATTCAGCATTCTGATGACAACTTTAGCTGTATTTCTTCTTGTATTGCTTACATATGAATTACGTGGACTGATCCCCACGCAAATCTCTTGTCTAACTCGTTAAGAAAACAACACCAAATATAGAAAGAAGCGGGTCTCCAAAGTCCAGACAACAGTTACAACACACCAACAACAAACAGCAACAACAACAACACGACTGAGCTGAAGTCATGCGTATTAAATACTAACAAAAAAAAAAAAAAAACCAAAATGAGAAAAGAGAAGAAAAAAGCGGAAAAATAAATTCAAATCGTTGCGCACGACCAAATTGTAGGCAATCATTTGGAAATACCACACACACACACACATATGAATAGATGATGATGATGGGTGTGTGTGTGTGTGTGTGTGCGTGTAAATATTGATAGTTAGTTATTCATGTGTGTGTTTAAATAGCGCAAATGTCGTCGCATAAATATAGTATGCCAGTTATTTCATACTAACTGTTCCACTTGCTAATAATTTATTGAGAGCGTTGTGTGTGGTGTAGTGTGGGGGGGGGGAGGGGGAGGGGGGGTGGTTCTAAACTAAATCAGTGCAACTAACAGTGCAACCTGTTTTGAAGTGCAACATGGCAACAACAACCGCTTGGAGCACAAATACACACTCTTGAAACAAGTTTCAAATGCCAGCCAGCAAATTGGCAACATAGTATACCCCTCCGTCCCCCCCTGCACCACCCCCCTTGGCGACAACCGCAACTGTGTCCAGCCAGCTAGCCAGCGAACGGGACACTTAACGTTTTGGCCATTGACAACGATTAAAAACAAGTTTCCCTCCTCCTGCCAAACACATCCTCACAACTGTGTCTGACGTGTGTGTGTGTGTGTGTGTGTGTGTGTGAGGTGGTGCCCCAAATACGCTGCAAACTGGAAATGAAACCGGGACCGGGGCAGGCGAATGGCAACCAGGCGCGACAACATTGCTGACCCAAATATATACTATATACAATATATATAGTATAAGAGACATTCAATCGACGCTGCCGCTGCAAGTGAACTGTATATTGTTTTCCTCTCCTTTTTTGTAGCCTGTGCTAGTGTTGGGTATTGGGATGTGGTCATGAAGTTTGCGACCAAAAAGCAGCTATGAAAAAAAAAAAAAGAATCCTAACTGCTTATAAAAGCGTAGAGTGAAAAAATAGCGTATCATTCAAGTTTATTGCTTGCAGATGCATAAAGCTAAGAGCCCAGCGCACATAAACTTTAAGGGAATGATAATTTCCAAGAACCTAAAAATCATCATAAATACCACAAATAACATCTTTGCTTATCGTGTTACTATTTTTCTCTACGACTTTGGCAAGTTAAAAACCTTAAACATAAAACGATTTTACACCCTCTGATTTTACCCCCTTTTGCGCAAATATGTAAATTCCATTTATAAATCTTTCAACAAAAAAAATAAACAGAAAAGAGATACAAATAAATATGTATAAATACAGGAGCAAAGAGCAGAAATGCGTCGAGGTGCAAATTGCAGTCTGTGCGATTCATGTTACGAATATAAATAAAATATTGAACGGAGTTGGCAACAACAAAAAACAAAAACAAAAAAAGAAACGGGACCCAAATGTTACAAAGAGCAAGACAGGTGTGCAGGGTCAATCGGTGCAGTATAGCGTGGGTAAGGGGGACGAGTGGGAAGGGGAGTGGTACAGCTGGTGAATTGGCGGGCGAGCTTTTTTTTTCGTCTTCTCCTTTTTGTCGTCATCAAAGCGCGTGAATGCAGGTGTGTGTAAAGGCATGTGTGCTTTTGAGTATGTATGTATGTATGTGAGTATCTGATGATTTACCGTTGTGGCCTCATGCACATACAACAGCACCCAACAACAGCACCCAACAACAGCAGCAGCAACAACAACAACAACATTGCGTGCATTGAATGCATTGAGATCTGTTCGCCGGCTGTGTGTTCGTTTCATTTCGTTTTGTTCGGTTCGTTTCATTTCGCTCGTTTCGTTTCGATTCGTTTCGTATCCTCGGCCGGCAACAATTGAGCTGCGGTTGCCGAGCAGGTTCTTGTTGTTGTTGTTGTTGTTGTTTTTGTGCCCATTTGAACGTTAGTTGCACGTAGTTGGCTTGTTAGCAAATGTACGGTACTTCTGCTTTTGCACACACACACCCCATAAACACAAACACACACACGCACACGCATCTTGTGCACACAGTTAACATCAAACGATTCAATTTTAATGCGTAATCAAACTATTGGCCAAGGCTTAAACGAAATTTTCACACACTTCAATTGATTCGATTTTATTGTTCCGCCCACCTCCCTCCCCTCTCTCTCTCTCCGCTATAAACAGAAAAGTTGCTCTTTTCTAACCTGGCGATTTTTTATAGATTCTCAGGTGAAATACTCTTTAAGATATTTATTTCTTGTTTAGTTTTAAAAATGATTAAGTTTGAAAAGAGTATAAAATCTTCCCAAAATCGCTTTTTATTATTTTTCTATCCTAACAAACTCTTTTTTTATCCCGCTTTTAAGAGCTTTAACTAGACTTAAATATTCAATTTTGTTCTTACAATCTTTTCACTGGAGATTAAACCTTCAATTTGGTTTCTCCTGTTGCCACAAACTGTTATCACAATTTACAAAATGTATTTCAAAGTTTTGCAGACCATCATCATCATATCCACACACACACACACACACACACACACACACAGTGTCCAGTCTTTCACACAGTCTGCACTTTCGAGGTTACACAATTTGATTTATTTTTATGAAATATTTCTCACATGCCTGACTCTCATCATCTTCATGATGATGATGATGATGATGATGAACCAAATGAGCAAAGGGGCAAAAAGAGAGCAAGAGTGAAAGAAAATGGGCACACACAGGTGCCCCTTGCCTGCCACGCCCACACAATGCCAAAAGTGGGCGGCCGTGGTAGTTCTAGCTAAAAAAAAAAAAAAACTAAATGTAAAGCAAAAGCAAAAACAAAAACAACAACGGCAACTTTTGCTGCTTGAAAGAATAATGCCCGCCAGTCATTTGCAGTTTTTGGTGAGGGGGGCGTGGCAGGGGTTAGTTGCTCTTGGAGGGGGAGGGGAAGGGGCGTGGCACAGGCCTAGTTGCAACATAAGTATTAGCTTCATTTTGCGCAGCATTTAGCTCAAGCCACAAGGCAAACCAAAAAGCGGCACAGCTACCCCCTCCCTACCCTCCCCTCCCCACCCCTCAGCACCCCCCCACCCTGAGCTCCTTCAGTTGGGGCACGTCTTTGTAACTTTGTTTGCTTTTTTTTGTTGGCAGGCCTCAAATGAATTGAATGTGAAAAATTTAAATGCAAACAGCCGCAGTCAACGACGCAGCATGCAACATGCAGCATGCAACCTGCACTCTGAAGCTGCTGATGATGATGTTGCTGCTGATGCTTTTTGCTTGCGCTGCATTATAAAAGCCTCCATCCGACCTCTGACTAACTAACTTTACACTCAGAAAAAAAGAAAAATAAAATTTAGATATTTCTTAAAATTAAAAATATTTTATTAGTTCAAAGGAATTTTAAATAGCTTAAAAAATAATTACAAATTGTTTAGCAAGTTTTATATACTTTTAATCCAAAGAAAGTTATGTTTTTTCAAGTAAATTATTTAAATATTTCTTCCAAAAATATAATAAAATGTTTTAACCCATTTTTACTAGCTTAACGACTTTTCTTTATGAATTCTTCAAGTGTACATCTCTCCCTTACCCCAACCCCTCACCACACTGCCACTACTTTGGTACAAAATGCTCCCAATGCTGTGCAAAGTTCATTGTACCGCGCTTAGGCTAAGAGCCGCCGCAGCAGTAGCAACATCCACAGCAACAACAGCGGCAACAGAATTCCGAGTCGCAGCAGCCCAAAAGAAAAACGCCGCCGCTTTTGATTGCCAACGGCTTGTGTCGAGAGGGTGGAGTGTGAGAAGGGGAGGGGGTAGTAGTGGGTGTGCTGGTTTATAGTGCTATAGGTAGCCAGGTCATAGACTTTAGCGCCTCACTGTGCTTGTTACATAGGCCTGGTTAGGCCTCAAAAACACGCACAACATTTTTCTCATATTTGTTTTTTTTTTTTTTTTTTTGTATGCTGTTTTTCGTTTTCGTTTTTTTTTTTTTTTTTTGCACTGTGCGAACTCATGAGAAATTTTTATTGTGGTAAAGAGTTTGTTATTTTGCACAGTTTTTTCTTGCTTATTTTTTTGGATGCGTGTGTGTTGATGTGTGTGTAAATGTTGCTTGAATGGATTTTGAATGGTTTATTTCTCAGTGACTTTTATTGAATTTGAACTGAGAACTATATTAAGTATTAACTAACAGAGTTGAGGGTAAAGCTACATTTATTTAATGTCCAAAAACCTTTTTTTTTAATTCTTCCAACACCAACAGCTTTGTCAACAAATTTCAAAGCTAATTTCATTGACTTGGTTTTTGTCACTTTTCAAGCCCATTTCATGTGGTCAAAATGTTGTTGTTATTTTTTCAGTGACTTTCTTCACATAGTTCGTTTCATTGTGTTTACCTGTTGTTGTGTTGTTTCACACACACACACACACACACATGATCTGTACACGCTTTAGCACCTTCTCTCCGATTGACAAACCATTCTCTTTGACTTTGGCAAACTGAACTTTCTCGAAAACTGAAACCCTTCACACCACACACACTACACTACAAAATTAGCACTTTAGTTACTCTACGCATGAACAGGCGGCACATGCCAGCAAAATTAGCGACTAACCAACCCACAAAACCGAAAACTCCCATCCCCCCCCTTCGCTCCTCTCCCGTTTTCGTGGCACTAAATAATACGCCTTAACGCGTTCATAATAATTTTCTACTGCTACTGAAAAGGCTGCTCCCTTCTTCCCGCTCCCTCTCCCCGCTCACTTTACTCGTTACTCCCCCGCATCATATTCTTCTTTTCCACGCTTACCCGCAGCATTTTCATTATGCAGCTCACGCGTTCCTCGTCCTCGGCCTCGTCCTCGTCCTCGTCCTGGCCTGGCAGTTATCTATGAAGTCCTCTAGACACCGCCAGATAAGCAGCCACATTAGCACACACCTGCCCCCCGCGTTCTCCACCGTGTCTGCCTCTTGCATAAACATTTGTATTTTTTTAGAATTTACTCAGCAGCAGCGAGAGCTGTTTATGGAGTAAGGGTCTCCTTCCTGAGCCTGGCTATAATAGCAGACAGTGTTTAAACAATGAGAAACTAAATCTCAGTTTCAGGGAATAAAGATTTTAAGGCTGAATGAATTTCCATTTGTAAACGTTTTAAGGAATTCTTGGAAAGGGAATATTTAGTTTAACTTACTTACTTACTTAATTGAACATAATCTCTAGTTAATGTGTTCCTTTTCTTAGGCAAGAAAGTTTTTCAAAAGGTTTCATAGATATGTTTAATATATTTAAATAAATAACTAAGTACTTTATCTTATCTTACAACTTATTTAAGTATATGATGGTGTATAAATCTTAAACTTACCTTCCATTACACAACACTTAAACCTCCACCTCCTCCTCCTCCTCGTCGCAGACATTCCATTTCCATTGTTCCTGTGTGCGTCATTCTTTTGGTGCTGCCACAACACAGGTCTAGATTTCATTGTGGCATCTTTGTTAGCAGTTAATGATTGCCTCGGCTACAATGCCATGGCAAACTTTTCACTTGCAGTCACAACAAAACACAAAACACACACACACACATACACCGTAGAGCCACATGCAAAGCACATAAATTAAGCATACGCCGCATTGGCCAGCCTGCCAGTCTCAATTTATTTTTTTCTACTCTCTGCTGTCTGCTGTCTGCCCGTGTACCGTTAGTCGTTGTAGTCTCTGGGTCCATTCATCATTTTTCATGCCGTTGACACTTTCACTTGTTTCAGCAAACAAACACACGACAACAACAACAACAACCTGCAGCAAAAGTTGACAAGTCTATTTTTTATGGCCACGCCCCCCCTGTTTTTCTGACCCTTTTGTTGTTGTTGTCCTTAGTTTTTGTTTTTATTGGTGCGGTGTCGGTTACGCGCTGTCAAATTTATTAGTTTCAATATAAATTGACAAGAGCAACAATAATAAATTATTCCTGCTCATTTACATGTGTTTTATACACTGCTTATTAAGAGTTGCTTAAAGGGTATCTCCCCAGTCGATCACACTATCTTTGGTTTATTTATCACATTGCTGTCATCTTCTTGACTTTTTGAACTGTTTACCTGAGAGCTGAGCGGGCACTGGCTTTAAATTTCACTCTTAACTTAGATTTATGTGTCGACCTTACCTGAAATTATCATAAATTGCCCCTCATTACGGCTATAACAAATAAAGTGTAGCAGCAACAACAACAACAACAACAACAACAGTAAAAGCGAAATGCAAAAACATAAACGAGCCGACAATAAATATGAAAAGCGTTTTTCATAATTTGGCCATAGCTCACTTCAGTTTGTTCAGTTGTTGAGTTTAAGTTGAGTTGAATTGAGTTCGGTTCGGTTTTGGTTTCGGTTTCTTCTCAGTGAAAATCGCTTTCATCTTGCAACCAAGCATCGCAGCAATTCGAGGCAACAACTATCTTTAATGCCTTCACTTTTATTGTTGCCGACAACATTTTTGCTGTTGTTACACTTGGATGTCTTCATTATAGTGTATATACATATGGCTCAGGTACATTTTTTGATGAACTTAATTAACACACAGCACGACTTTCAATGTCAATGGCAAGTGGCAAGTGGCAAGTGGCAAGGTGCACGCATATAAATTATATGATATTGTCTACGCCAGCTACAACGTAATGAGTTTATTTTCTTTCGTTTGCCAGAGCGAAAAACAACTAATGACAAAGAGAAGACAAAGCGAGCGAATTAGCTGATTAATATTGCGCTGGCATATTGTGAATATGTAGCTGGAATACTTTGCCATTTATTAAGCTAGCAAGAAATGTTGATCTGTAAAGGTTAAAGCTAGAGTTTAGCTAAAAGGTTAACTACCGAAAAGGTGCAGTAAAAACAGGTTGAGAAATAGTATTTTAAATACCTTCAAACTTCTTCAGTTGCCATCAATCTTTAAACACACATTTTACATTAACAAACACACAAACACTTTGCACAATTCACTTAACTTTATTTGCTTGGGGAGCTTCGAGTCTCGAGTCTCGAGTCAAGTGTGTAAACTATGGCAATCTATCTATCATAAGCTCCATCATATTCCGTGCATATTCCGTCGTACTATTTACAACTCACTTTGGTCACACTTGACCCAGCTCCAACTTCTCGTTACGCAACTCGATCAGATGCCACTTTTGTGGCACACTTCAACCCTCAGAGAGTCACTTCAAAAATGTTCGAAAAAAAAAAACAAACTTCACAGAATTCTGTTATTTCTATTGATTAGGTTTTTTTTTTTGGTATTCTGACCTTGAATGGGAATGGAATTTTAAATTACAAATAGAAGCACTTCCTCAAATGCGAAATATTTGACTGCCCACATCATCTGAATTCGTCATCATCATCATCTTTATTTTGGCCATCTGACATTTAATCTCTTAACATTTTACGCTTGATTGTGCTTGTTGAGTTTCTGTTGCTTGTTTTTATAGACTTGAAATTAGCATATTTAAGTTATTTACTCAACCCGCAATAATAACACACTTTTTAGAAGACATTAAACGAAACTTTGTCATTTTTATCGGCTTCTTTCATTTGAGTTCTATGAGTTCCGTTCAACTTTATTATTTCCATCTGCGAGATTTTGCTGTTTCCTTTCATTGTGGCATAAAGGAAAGGAAAACTTTTCTGCAGTTGTTGTTCAATAAACAGGAAATCGCAGACGAAATGTCGTTTGTCGATATTGGGTAAACAAACAAAAGTTGTTGCCAGTTGTTGTTGTTTGTCATTATGACAAATACATTTGTGTAATAAAGTAGTTTTTTAGTTTTTAATTATAAGCAGCCGGTTTATTTAGCAAGTTCTTTTGGAATTCAACGCATAATCTGCCAATAAACGGGTTTACAACTGAAGCTAAGCAAGGTGATAAATACAATATGATTGAAATTTTGGAATAAATCATATTTTGACTAGAGGCTAAAGATGATTAGATCATAAAGCGTTGAGAAGTTTGTTTTTAAAGTATTTTTCTCTCTCTTTCAGTTGAGTGCACTCAACAGCTTGTGCTATTTATCATCCATCGAGCAAACATCAAAACAAATGATCTCAACACAAAAATCTCTTAATACATACAAATCATATTTTTTTACACAATTTTTTGGCATATGGAAAAACCACCTCTTGGAAATCTTCTCTCTTTTCTCTAGCCACGTACCAAATCACTTTACAACTGTCAAGCGAACAATGCTAAAACACTAAAAGAAACACAACACACACACAACAAACCCTCAAACCCTGCCCCTCCCCTCATGCTGTCCAACATTTGACTTTATCACACAAATTGATTGCATGCAGGTCCAAGCGTATGCCAAAAAATATTTGATTGATAACTTATTAGTTGGGTTGCTTTCATGTCTCCGAAACTGGAACTAATCCCTAAGGGAGGACAGTTGGGGGCGTGCTGTGGGGGGCGTGGCTGCTGCTGCTGCTGCTGCCCTGTTTCAAATATTTTGCATGGCTTGGCAAAACTTTTGTCTTTTCCTTCTCTCTTTCTCGTTTGGAGCGTTTATCGACTTGAGTTGAACGCATGAATGAATGCCTCATAAAGATGAATACACCCGAAAGATACGAGTGTAGGCACACACTCGCTTCCCCTGCCCCTTCCACTGCCCCCCCTCAAAAAGCCAGCTGGTTTAACAACAAAATTTAAATATGTATATGCCAAGAAATTTGTTTTGCTTCTAAAAAATACAAGTTTTCGTTTTTCTCTTAAAAAATTTAAACGACTTTCGGGGAGGGAGTTACAAAATTTATTGGCGGTCCAAGCCAAATGCTAATACAAACAAGCGGATTTTGCGGTTTATGCAAATTGTTGCCCAAAGTCACAGCACAAAAAATAACAACAATATATATATTTTTATATCTAACGCATACATATATATTTTATATGTATATTTGTGTAGAGTAGTGTTTACTATAAAAATAAATAGAGATTGAATGTTGAATCGTTAAAAATGCGAAAGAATAAAAGTAAATGCCAGAAAAACAGTTATATTGGCTTACATTTTATAAAGTTAGTTGAATGAAGGATGCCTTAAACGAGATATACATACATATATACCTATGGATATATATTTATCGAGATTAGTAGGTTGAGATACTTAATATACAAAATATTTATATTTTAATTATGGTAAATATTTAAGTAAATTTTTTTTAATTTAGAATATTTTATAATTTTTTTAAGGTCTATTTTTTCGTTTTAAGCTCTGAAAGATAAAAATGATGATATACATTTCAATTATTACAATCTTAAAATACTTTAATGCTGTAACATACTTCCCCTTAAACTCATCATACCCCATTTGCGTAACTGTTATAAAAAATCAAACCACATTTTTTTGTTTTGTTTAAATACTATATTCAACCTGCATGGTCATGTGTAAGCAAACATATATATATTTTGGTTTGTTTGCATTTAGTTTGTAGTATACACTTTTACTATTTATTTTTTGTTGCTCAGCTGTCAAACTGTGCAGCAGTTCAAGGCTGACTGTGGCCGACTGCCTGGCGGGAATTTGGGATTGGCAGTGAGTTGCGTATCATCATCTTGGCCAAAAAGTGCGGGTGGCAAATGCCATCAAGATAATGTTGTTGCTGTTGCTGCTGCTGCTGCTTGGTGGATGTTTTTTTGTGTATTGTTGCTTTGCTTCTGGTATTTATTTAAGAGCCGTCAAGTTCTTGGCGCAGTTACCCAAAAAAAAAAAAAGTTACTCTGTATGATTCATTTTCATTTTCATTTGGCTCACAGATTTAGGTCTAAAAGTAACGCCCAAGAGCAATAATTCATTTTCGCCGGGTTCTGTTGCGAGAGACGTGTTGAATTTGATGAAAAATCTTTTTAAATTGAATTCATCGCCCTCTCATACAACAACATATATTTGGTTAACATTTCAAATGGAAACAGCGAGTGTGTGTGTGTGTGTGTTTGTTTGTTTATTTAAGCCACTGTTAGCTACGGTTGGGGGTCGTGTTGTGTGTATTGATTGCATTCTATTTTTTATATGCCATGTGTTTGAATTTTTATTCATTAGTTCGTTTGATTGGCGAGGCTGATGCCTGTTTTTGGCAACTCAATCTACAATTTGTTTGTGTTTGTTTTGTTTTTTTTTTTTTGGTTATCGTGTTGTCTCAACTTTTTGCGATATGTGAAACGATAAGAAAACATCCGTTACAAATTGTTTTAACTTATTGAAATTTTGCAGAAAGGAAAAAGTGATTTAAATATTTAAGAATGAATTCAAATTTTGGCATGAGCTTAGTTTCTGCAACTTATTTGCTCTTGCTTTTGCAATAAATATTCATGCACCCTCGGGGCAAGTTTTAAATGCACGTAAATCGTTTTATTTCGATCCATTTCTGGTTCGGTTTGACTTTTATCAGCTCTTTGTCTCAAAATATGCAAACACTCATTAAACACAACAAAAGCCATTTCTCGACCATTGCCACTGGCAATTACAATTCCACTTGCTCTTCTTTTAGTTCTTGTTTCTTTTGTATGTTCTATTTACATTGTGAATTTATTTTTTTTTTGTTCATTTATGCTTTAGCTAACACCCTTTTTAGTTGCTTTTGCTTTTATTGTTGGCGGTCACAGCAGCTATTTGCAAGTTTTTGCTTTTACTATTATTATTATTATTTTCTGCAACAGCAACGAAAAATTGTCAAAAAAAAAAAAAAAGAAGGAAAATACAAACTTTTTTTTTATCGTTTTGTGGGTGTTACCCAGTTGGATAACCAGAGCCAGTGTTGTACAACCACAACACAGAATTGCAACTTTACACACACACACACACACATAAGCTATACATAAATAAAACCGAAACTTTCAAGCAAATAAAATACTTTTTCTACCTCTATTTAATATTTGTCTTTTCGTTTACATTTTTCTTGTTCTTCTTTATTTTTAGGTAAGGCACAACTTTGAAAATGTACAGCAAATTATTACTCATATCAATGGGATTTTATTGAGCACAGTTTATGGGGTAAGTGAAACGTGGTAACTGGAGCAGCTTCCAATTCTTGGCACGACCTCAACAATACCTGACCTTCAACTGCTAGCTAGCTAGCGGAACAATGGATCTAAAGAATGACACTTGCGTAATGGCAATTGCTTGGCAATCTAGTAGCTAAAGATTTGCATCAAAATTCTTAGTGTTTTTCGGGTCAGTTGGTCGTCGCCAAGTCGCTACTTTGAAGTATAAGTAGAGTAGTCTTTTGGTTTCCCTTGGCCAAAGCTGATTTCTTGTTCTGTTTCCATGACACTTCCGTCTCAAACAGGAGCGGATTCAAGGTGAAAAGGCAAGAACTGTAAAACTGTTTAGCTAATGGGCCCACTTACCCAATGTACCCCAATCCGCTCCTGGTTTGTTCTACAGACAGCAACGCTTAGTCTTATTGTCGCCACAATTGCTGCAGTTGCAGTTGTTGCAGCCTTGAGTTGCCAGTTAGCAGCTCCATAGACATATCTCAGACCAACTTGATTGCATCTAGCACTGCGTCGCAAGTGTTTACTGTTTACACTCATTTTCGTTTAAATTTGCATTTTAATTTATTGTCTCAAGTTTCTCTTCGGTGCCACTTTAAATACCCTAACCGAGGCTGCTTGAGAAGCTTTAAGTTATAAAATAAAAATATATTTTTCTTGTGTAGTTTTTATTGTACTTCGTTTTATTATTTATATTTATTTTATTGTGCAAGGGTATTTAATTATGTTGCATACCACTTACTAACTAAGTAACCCCCCTCCAACCCACTCTCCTCTTTGTTTAAGACACATTTTGGCGCTCGTTGCACAATTCATGAAGTTGTCTCCGTTGTCTTTTGGCTCCCTCTTTATTTGGTTCGTTTTCCACTGTTTTTTCTGTCGTTTGTCTTCCGGCTTTGCCGTTTTCTTACAATTTATGCACTGACCTGTTTTCATTTATTCCCTTCCCTCCCCCCCTTTCTATGTAGTAATTGGAGGGGGGAGCTAAACGCTGTTTGTTACCTTTAATTAATATTATAGTTGATTTTGTGCAAAAGTGTTGAGTCACACACCGACTGATTTAATGACATTTTTTCATTGTTTGCATAACAAACAATTGGAAAGTTTAACATAATAAACAATAAATGGATTGTTTTATGCATTTAATGCTTAATGAATGAACGGAAAGCTAGAAAAACGCATTAAACCACAAATTCCGCATAAAAGCACATTAAAAAAGATCATCAATGTGATTTGTTGAGCTTTAAGCTTTATACTATTTAAACCACATCTGCTTATATTACTAATTGTACAAATTGCATTAAGATTTAAAGCTGTTTTTTGTTAATAATAATTCGGACAATCAATATTGAAATATCGCGTGTAAATATATTGTTTAATATTTATGGCAAACTCTTCCAATATTTGTTCCGCTGACTTTTCCGTCATTTGTGCAATGTGCACACGATTTATTCATAGTAAATACACAAATACATACATACATATGTATTTTATGCACTGTACAAATATGAAAGCCACACACACACACACACACACTCACATATGCATTTACAATTATTATTGTTTGCGGCTCATTTAAATGCGTTCGTTGTGTGCTTTTGGCAGCAAGTGATAAACAGGATTTTATTGTTTCTGTTTTTCCTTTTTGCGAAGGGCGAAAAAATGCTTAAAATTAATGCTATCCCTTAAATAACCCAACAATTAAATTCATGCACATTCCATAAAGTAATGAATACAACTGAAAAAAAAATGTATTTATATGAAATACGAGCAGATGCCGCTAACGGAAATAATCGTTAAATGTTATTTGTGTAACGCGCAATGTGCTAGAATTTATTGAATTCTCTTGAATGTTAAAGGTCATTTTATAATGGAATTTATATGGACATCAGTCAGCTACTTGAAACTGCTTCTGACAGCATTTTAACCTGTTTTTTATTGGTCAAATATACCACTTGTTTAAATACCAAATGTAAAATGCTTCATATACATAATGTTCAAACTAGTTCTAAGAATAAATTCCCAAGCTCTCAACTAAGTTTAACAACTACTTATCGGTCAGCTTACAAAGGGAACCACAATACAACTTTTTAATTGACCCAATTGCCAAAAATGGAAAACTTTGTTGTTAACCTGAGTTAACCGCTTTATCTATCCATTTGGCATGCACTTGTATAATTTTATGAAATTTGTATAAAGACACTGATAAAATATTCGTTTAAAACGGAAAGAAAAAAAAGAAAACCAAAAAAACGTTTTGTGAAACAAAGCAAACTGAAAACTCAAACAATTGCCAAAACTTAAATAATTTTGTGCAACTGCAGAAAGTTGCGAAAAACGGCAGCAAAACTTTTCAGTTTATCATTTTCCATTCTCATTTCATTGCTGTTGTTGTTGTTGTTGCTGTTGTATTTTTTGTGCTTTGTATTTTCAGCTTCTTCTTAACTCCCAGCTTCCCAGACATGTCAGACTTTGTCTTGTTGAAAAATTGCGCATATTTCCGTTTCCGTTTGCCAGCCAGAGTTGCATGCGCGTGCGTGTGTCAATGACTATGTGTGTGTGTGTGTGTGTGTGTGTGAATGTTGTCTTTGGGGTCGTAGGGCTCAGCCTTTGTACCTTAGTTGGCGGAGTTCTGCCTGCTGCCTGCTGATGTCTGCGCATAAATTAAAATAAAATTCATTTAACAGGCAGACAGACACCTAAAAGACGCACACACACACACACACACTCTCTCGTGGCATACAAATGAACAACTTTAACGCAATGCAATTTTAACGCACTTTTTCAACTTGGAAAAATTCGTTATAATCTTTGGTTCCTGTCAATCCCAATCCCTCCGATTCTCCCCCATAGCTGCATGTGTTCATCATTTAGTGACAGCCAATTCATGCATGAATAGCTATAGCCGACATATAAATGAACATATGTACAACAAATTTCAAACTTGTCTCTCTCATGTGCAACATTTTATATTGATGAAATTTTCATTTGCCACACACTCACGTTTCGGTTTCCTTTTTTTTTATAGTGTGGATTTTCTTTCCCCAAATCTTTTTTTTTTCGGTGGAAATTGTTTGACAACATTTGAAAATTGTGTTATTTGTGTGATGAACTAACGCCGTGTGTGTGTGTGTGTGTGTGTGTGTGTGCGTGTGTATTTGGCCCATATATGTAATGTAAACTAGCAAGCTGTTCAATCAACATCACTTTTATTTACTGTACAAAACCCTTAAAGCAACTCTCGCGGCAACATATTTGCTGTACTTCTATTTGATTACCCATTTTAATCCAAATTCCGAGAGGGTATATTGAGTAATGACTTTGATTGTTGTTAAAAAGTCTTCCTTTTCTTCTTAGTTTGTACAGGGTATCTCTCCCATCTATCATTTGTGCCCTAACTGTAACTTGGCTGGTTAATTTTGCCGGCGTAGCGCTGTGTAAATTTTTACGTCGTCAATATGTGCCATATATACTCCATGCTGACGACTGATTGCGTATACGTAATGTGACAGTTACTGAGCAAAAAAGCAGAAGGAGAGAAATACGTTACGTATGCGACGTGTGTGCGCAAAAATAGTTGAGAGCATGGTTAAGAGGGGGGAGGGGTGGCGAAGCCTGACAGATGTGATTTTTAATTTTACAATTTTTGACATTTGCTTTTGCATTTATATTAGATTTTACAAGGCCAAATTTGAAGAGCCCCTCGACCCCTCTTACCCACACACACACACACACACACACACACACACACAGGTGGCTTCTTTGCCGGGTCAATGGAGACTGACAAACCGAATGGGTCGAGCCCCGAATCGTTGCAGGCGTGACAAATGGGATTTGCTTGCAACATATTCCACACTCGTTCATATGCCAGCCACGATTCTGAGAGGGGGGTTTACTTAGCCAAGGTAACGAAATTTACCGTAGAACACGTAGGACACGGAGTTGCAGATAGCAACTGAGGCAGCTTAGTTGGCAGTTAAGACTTAAATGTTGACTGCATCGCATAAATTTCACTGCTGAACTTCATTTTGCAAAATGGCCATTAAGCCAATTTTGGCCCTGTGCACTAATTAAAACATGAAATTGAGCAAAATGTCTCAATTTGACTTCGATTCGTCGAAGAGAAGAGAAGAAGCGCAAAGAATATATTGTCTTGGCCAGCTGCCTGCGGCATGCCACACACACACACACAGCTATGCAGCAACATCATTAATTGCAGCAGTGTCCACAAAACGAGAGAAGGGGGAAAGAAAAAAAACAAGCAACAACAACACAGCCAGCGCTCCAATCAGTTTGCAACGTTGCCGTTGGCAAATGGCTGTCACAAAATGTTGTTGTGGCAGCAACAGCAACGGCAGCAATGTGCAACAAGCTGCAACAACTTTGCGCCATCAAATTAATTTTAATAATCACGACGTTTATTTAACGAAAGTAATCATAATTAAGGACTTGCCTCAGCTAGAATTTGCTGTAAGCATTAATTAAACTTAAAGAGGGCCCAAATTTATGAAACATAAACATTCAAAAACGTTTTTGAAAGCATTCAAAATAATGCGTAATTTTTATTAAAGCCAATTCTCACCGAACTTTTATGGAATTTAAAGCAGCCAGCCAGCCAAAAAATAATAAAGTATATTTTGTTTCATTTTTTCTCTTTCGCTTGCGCTGAAATTAAGCTTTATTCAGTGTGAAACAAGAGCTGATTTTTTTTTATTGGCAGCCAAAGTTGGCAGAAATTTATAGAAAAAAATATTCGCTATTCTCGAATAGCTGTGAAAAGTGCTGTTAATTTTATTGCATATTATTTTTTTCTCTTTTGAGCAAACAATTTTAATAGACTTTAAATAAACTAAGCAGATTGTGCTTTAAATTTTAACAGTTTGAATCGTTGAAAAGTTAAAATTTAAACCGAAATTTATGTTCGGTTGTCAAATATCGCCTTTGGTCAAGTCAAAAGCAATAAATTCTGATATTGATAAGACAATTTATGGTTAAAGTTAAATAATTTCCATTTAAGCAGGCGAAGGAGGTTAAAATTAGACTTCACTTAAAACTCAATTATGAAACTGTCAATTACAGCTGCAGTTTAGCTTCATTTTATTTGTGGCAGCCACAATTATATCTTGAATTGTTTTAAATCGGTTGCAGTTGACAGCTAAAAATAATCAACAATAAACAATGTAATATGTAAAATGTTTAGTAAACAATTTTCACAAAATTTCTCATCATAATGCACACAATTTGATAACACACACACACACACACACACACTAACTTGGTCGATTGCACAAGCCGAAAAGTCTTGGCAGCTTCTTTCAATCTTTGCTTCCTTCGACATCGTTGCGACTACATCATTATGCCGTTTACAATGAGTCGTAAAGTAAATTTAAGCGGCTGCCGTTTGACTTTTGTGTGTGCGCCTATTTGACTTTGTTGCCCCCTTCCTTCTCTCCTCTCCTCTCCCCTCCACTCAGCCAAGTCAAGTCAAGTTGGCTACAAATCTCAGTCGACGTCGATGGCGACGGTAAGAACAATGGCCAGCGATAAATGGCGAAAGAGCGCAATAACATTAACCGTTAGAGGCAGCGCTGTTCGCGTCGAAGTCGCCGCAGCTGCTGCTGCAGGCCAAAAATGCGGCATTTGACCCAATTCTCGCGTCGCGCTCTCGTCCCAAAGCAAAACTCTTTCAAACGGCTTTTTGGGTAGCAGCACATTCAATCGTCTGCGTCATTGGCCAAAAGGGGGGAATGGAGACAGAGAGAGAGAGAGAGAGAGAGAGACGGGAGGGGAGGGGGTTTACTGTGGCAACATGGCCAACTTTGTCTGCGTAGCTTTGGCCATATTTGGCACACACACACAATCATACGCACTGTTTGCCCAGCCAGCCATGTGTTGGTCTATCTCTTAAGCGCCCAAGCAGTCACTTATCTATGAGTCTCTCTCTCAGTGTGTGTGCGTGTGTGTTTGTGTGTAAGTGCGCACTTGTGCCGAGCCACTGACGTAATTTTCTTGAGCTTCTCCAAATGCATTTAAAACTAGAGATGAGCAAGATTTTGGCTAGAAGGAAACGAGCGACGATAGTTGAACAGAAAGTATATAACCATAAAATATATAATAATAATATTTTAAGATTTTTTAGTGTATAATGTTTTTCTTTTTCTTAGCCTTTGTTCTTTAACATTTTTTATAATTTATACTATTATATATTATTTCTTAGAGGTTAGTAAGTAACTTCCAATTTACTCTCCACCTCTATAAGTACATCTCCTTTGCTTGCATTCGCTGACCACAGTCACAACGCGTGTTGTGTCCGCAACTTTGCGCAAATGTTTGTGCGCCAAATGTGCATTTGTGTGAGTGTTTAAGAGAGTGTGTGTGTGTGTGTGTTTGTGTTGGCAGTTGTTTTCCAATTGAATTTCCAATTTGGTTGGTTTTTCAATTGGCGAATTCAACTTAAAGTTCGTATCGTTGGTTTTGCGCTCTTCACTTGCCAATTTAATTAGCCATTAAAAGAAGAGAAAAAAAATGCTTTGGCCTCCTTGGAGAATCGGTAACGTGCCGACATTTTTCATAAATAATTTCATTTTTGCAGGCACTCTGGCAGTTTGATACCCTGCAGCTATAAAAATTTGATTGTAAAAACGAGGGTGTCAAAATTGAGAGGAAATATTAAACGCAATACTTACCCCTTTTTTTTAGGAGACTATAGATATACAAACATATGCAGCCTTCTAATACTCTTTCAAAGTACTTAAAAATACTAAGAATTCTAAAAAGTTATCGAAACTTTAACTTTATATTCAGTTTAATTTCCGTTGGCAGCAATATCCTGGTTTTGTTACAGGATATCTTGGTCGTCAATCACACTGTCAACTGACAGCATTTTACATATTTATTATTCAACTTTTGTTGTTGTTGTAATTTGTTGTTGTAATTTATGGGTGCTGTGCTGGAGAATTTACGCAGATTTCTCTCGACACTCTCGCCTCGGCTCGCCTCATGTTGCAAGACTTTGGCCTCGTATGAGTGAGTTTGCCTCATCATCATTTGCTCGTCGTGGCTGCCACTTAACACCTTTTGGCAGGCAGCATCTGCCACGCCCCAGCAAGCAATGTTAATAAATGTTCAACTCCCCCTGCCTCCGACCCTGCCCCGAACCTGCCCTCATGGCTGAGTGAGACAAGCGAGTTGATCTGCGAAAACCCAAAAAAGACAGCAACAACAAACATGAAAAGATGAGTAAGAACACGAAGAAGGAGAACAAGAAGCAGAACCATGCAACGACTTAAAGTTTTTTCTGTTGTTTTTGTTGCAGCTTTCGCCCCTTTGCGCGCCGGTATTAAAAAGTTTTATTTAAAGCCGTTTATAAGAATTTAAGCGAAGAATATTTGTGCTCAACTTGTTTGCTGGCAAGAAAATATTTATATGAATTTATCACAACCCAAAAGAGTACACAGTTTAAAATGTATGATATCAATAATCCAATTCCAATGTGTCGGAAGCTAAAGTGTGTTAGTTAAGGTTTCAAAAATCTTGAACAAATAAATATTAATAATAACCAGACATATCTTATTGACATGAACGATTAGCCTAACTAACTAATGTGGCCTTGATTTTAAAAACATGTGAATAAATAATGAAAAAAGAAGACTGACTCATCTAACAACCACACATTAATTAGCTAAAGACTCGAACTAAAAATCAAACTTGAAGCGGATGCTGTCACATATTGAATTTACATTTTTTCTGTAAGGCCAAACCTCAAGAGATCTTTTAATTCATTGACATGCGGGCGTTGCGTTAATAACCTACACAATATTAAGTATACGCACACACATACACACACCTGAAAAAAAAAGATGACAACACTGCTAATTGCTGGCAAACAATTGGCATCTACAATTACAAGTATTTGCAATCACTCTTCATCTTCTTCTTTGCCCAACTCAAGACAAGACAAGACAAGTTATTCAACCTTGTTCGAGTCTCGCTTTCGGTTAAGTACTCTTGGTGTGTATTTTCATCATTTTGACACACCCCAAAACTCGTAAATTTCTCACACACACACACACACACACAGACAGAGAGACAGCTCAGCGTCAAGTGTTTATTTATGCATACAGCAAATTTATAATAAGCTGCTTAAGATTGGATTTAAGGCAGCTGCCGCTGACAAGCCTAATCAGACAATGTGTGTTACACCTCTTTAAAAAATCAACGAAAACAGCAGCAACAACAACAACAACTTTACAACACTCAATTTGAAGCACCTAACCTCAACTGTTTTAAGCCCCATCAAAAATTTGTTTTTTGCTGCTCTTTGGCACGTTTTAATCTTAATTTCAGCTGTTTTTTACGACTTTTTTTTTCGTGTGTTGGGTTTACTTTTAATTATTAAGTTGTGAAACTTATAATCGCAGTTCTTCTTCTTCTTTCCGACGATGAGTATGCAAATTTGTGCAGCTTCCCACAGTTATATTTTATTCGCCATTGTTGAAAAAATAACAGTAAAATGTGTAAACTCCTGCGTTTCATGCAATTAGATCTGTGAATACATTGGGTTATGATTGCACTATTCCAACAGAGAGAAGTATCACTGAATAATTCATGTGCACAAAAGGCGGAAATCCCACTAAACTCAATTCCATTTAACGCAAAGTTCTTTGGACACAAAAATATATAAAAATCATTCATTTTTATTCACAGCTACTTTTCAATTTGCAACCACAGCGACAGCAGCAGCCACATAGTTCAATAGAAATTGAAAATCTCAACAAGTCCTTGCATCTAACTTTCTTTCTCTTCCTCTCTCTCTCTCCCTCTCTCTTTATTGTGAACTCTCTTTCTATGTCTCCCCTGACTGTCTGGCTATAATTCAATTTTCTGTGCAAGAAATAAGAAGAAAAAATCAAAATGCTTTCATTAAAATTCAACTGCATCAGCAAAATTGTAACACTGGCCACACACCACACACACCGCACACACACACACACACCACACACAAACACACACATAGTGTTGGGTACCACAAAACCAGCAGCAAATCAATTGGAAATGAACTTCTTCCATTCGGCGGCCATTTCATGCCAAATTGATTGTGAGAATTTAATTAATTTTTTTGTATTTTTTTTATTTATACCATATTATTATTGAAAACTACCACATTGCACAATTTTATAGCAAAGCAAATTGAATACTTTGCACTATCTGTCTGCGTCATATCATATTTTTGGCGAATTGTGTGTGTGTGTGTCGTGTGTGTGTGTGTGTGCTGAATTTATTTTTGATTTACTAAGTGGATTTGCATTTATGGTGCCAGCCAGACAGAACGCACTCTAAAGTATCTCTTTGGAATGTCAGAAAAAAGCTATCATAAATCGTTATTGGATTTGCCTAACGATGACACTAGCTTAAGGTTGATCAATATAATTGGTTGGGTTAGCAAAAAAAAACTATTCTCAAAATATTGTTTATTTTAACGACCTTGACTTGAAGTCGGATAACATTATTAAAGTAAAGAATTTAACAATATCCTGCTACCAACAGCTATAAATACAAAATACTTAAACGATACTTATTTACTATTTTTTTTGCATATTTTCGCAAGGGGCACAAGCTGTGGCAAACTCTTAACTTCCGACACCCCAACTCTCTCCGCGGCATGTACACAAAACAATTATAGCCCGTAGGTAATTTAGTGGCGCAACATTCACAAGTACCCTGAAAGAGGGAAGAAGAGAAATAAAAATGCAGAGAAGAAATGTTTTATGTGTTCGTTGTGGCCAGGGGTAAGAGGGGGGAAGAGGAAGAAATGTGTACGCGAGCTTAAAATAATTCTCTGTTAAACATGGCCCACAAAACGAGAGTTAGTTTTGTGTACTATTTTGAAGGAGTCGTCTCGCCTTTGGGGCGTAGACTTGTGTTTACCACTTGGTATGTAGGCAATTTTCCATGTCTGCTGCTGAAGTTGCGCAGTTGAATTCAAGTACTTATAGTAGATGCCTTGTTGTTGTTGTTGCCTGTCATTCGACACAGAGAGTGAAGTGAAGGTTTTTTTTGGTACTTGGCTAAAATGCTGGCATGCCTGCAAATGGCTTAAAAGTGCTGCCAGACAAAGTGTTGAGGAGGTAAGAAATGATTATGTAGTTAGAAGTGTGTTGTGTGTTGCCTTGCAGACATGAGTCTTGTTTTAATTGATATTGATTGCAGGAAACTGTTTTGTGGCTATCACAAAAAAAGAGCAACTCTTGAGTATAGCATAATAATTTTATTGCGATTATGTTTAAAACTTAAAGCACCATTTTAAAAACAGAATTAAAAGCTAAGCTAAACAAAAGTCGTGCTCTCTGTAAAAGCGCCACAAAGTCTCAACTTGTCGCCAGTGACAATTGCTCGCATGAATTGGGGACCCAAATAGAGACCCTTTTCCCCGGACTTGGTATCACCATCCTGGCGTATGACATAATCCTTGCTGATCAAACGATTCGATATATCCTGCTCCAGTTTGGGACTGAGTAGATGATATAAACTGCCAGCGCTACAATTCACATCTCCGCCCGCACCTCGCTTCTTATCGACTATCGTGCAACAATTCTCATTCTTCAGTATTTCCTCAAACTGTCGCTTGACCTCGGCCTGGGAACTGCGCTTCGGATAGCCCGCAAGTCTTTCAAAGCACTTGTACTGATAGAAACGACGCTCCAGTTCGCCTATTTCATCCAGCAGGAACTTTATATTTGGTGGTTCATTGGAATGGTTTCTCGAGAGGCGACACAAATCGCTCAAAAGCTGCTCAATATGTGCGCTGAACAAATCCTCCACGTGAGCATTGCTATAAATGTCCTGAAATACATGAAAAGAACTAATTCAATAACTCTTAAATCTTAACTATGAAGCGACTTTTGTTGTGCGTTATAAGTTTCTTAGTGTGTGTAGTTAATGGATGCCAAATCTTTTTGAAAAAGCTTCTAAGCTCTAAAAGGAAACTCACAATCAACTTGAGTATGGCTGTGTGCAGCGTTGGTATGATGGTCAGCTCATAAATCTCGCTCATATTGCGCGTTTCCAGATAGTGCAGCACCTTCAGTGCCTCATTCGTATCGTCAAACAGTCGTCGCTGTCTGGCAACAGGAACGGGTTGTGCCTGCTGCCACACCTTCTGCCAGGTATTGCCCTCGGTTGTCATGCGCACGCTCAACTGATGTGTAATCTCGCCAGTTTCTGGAAATTATCATACATTTATACTTTATGCTGAATCTTCAGTCATGCCTCACTTACCACTCTCCACCTCCTCCCAGTCCTTGGGACTGTACCAGCGTATAAAGTCTTCCATTTTGCCACGTGGATTGGCTGCCTTGAAGGCCTCCATATCGGACATCAGGGATGTGCACATCATTTGTGTGCTCAAACCCGAACCGGGTCCCAGTTTCAACATGACTTCAGCATCATCCTGCAGCTGATCCTCTGTCTTGGGCACTGGTTCCTGAGTTTCGGGTATATACAGAAACTCTTCGGGCTCGTCCAGCAAACGTTCCTCGCCCAAACGCTTGAAGCGACCCTCTGGCTTGAAGCTCAACACTGCTTTGGTGGGTGAACTGCTTGTGGACGACGCTGGTTCATCGCAGTCATAAAATTCACTCTCATCCTCCTCCTCCTCCTCCTCATCCTCGCTCACTAATTTCTGCTCTTCCTGCCGCTGCTGTTGTTGTTTGCGTTTGGTTAGCGCCTCGCGTTGCAAGCGTCGCTCCACACAAACGTTGAGCATCTGCAGTTTCTGGTGCAACAAACAGGTGCGAGTGTCGGGAAAACCAGGCGCAATTCTGTGAGAGAAATATTTGTTTAATCAAAACTATTTACAACTCATTTAGTACACAAAGCACAGTATCAACAACAATATTAAATGCTACGTGCTGATATGTATCTGTTTCTAGAAATATGTGATATGTGCTATAAATAAACACGAGGTAAATATGGCAGTATTTTTGCATACGCCTAACAAAGCCGCCAATTTGAAGTCTTCAAAGCCATCATCAACAAAGTGGCAATAAAAGCTGACGGAGCGACATCATCATCATCATCTTCATGGTGATAATCATCATCAGCTGGCAGTGACAATGGCAACCTACATATGATATATGCAGTCACAGATATATATATACATATATACAATATCTTCAATCCATGACACGCACTGTCTTAAGGCACAGACAGAGATAGAGAAGAGAGTCTTTGTCACCGTTGCCTTTTTGCCCATTTGGTATTCAAGCTGTTGCCGGCTTTTGTGTGTGTGGTGCGTGGCTTTCAAGTTGTGCATAGCAAATGAGCTAAGCGGCATAGCTTCTTAGGGCTTGGAGTTGGAACTCCCGTGACTCATACAACAAACACCAAAGAAAGAAGGAGATAGGAAAAAAATGAGAAGAGTTTATTGAACCCTTAAGTTGCGGCAATTTTGAACAGTTATTGTACGCTGCATGCATAGCACTCAAAGCACGGAACTGACATATTTGGTACAACAGCGGATGTGTCCAGTTAGTAGCAACCACTCCTCCTCCTCCTCCCCCCTCCCTGAGTGCATTTGCATAAACTTGGCTTATGAGTTTGGTGCAGGAGCAGCTGCTTAAAAGCTTTTTAAGGCAGCTAAAAACCAATTGACAAGCACATTTCGACCAAGTTCCTCCATAACAAAATGCTGACCACAATCTAGCGAGAGAGAGAGTCAGTAGCAGTTTAAGCCCAAGTGCTCTGCACATCATTAATTGTTAAGGGAAGGGAATTAAACCAGACTCCAGGTCTCATCATCATCACCAACCAAACAACCAACCAAACAACTAGCCAACAAGAACAACGCCCACACATAAACTGGCCCAAATATATGGCAGCACAAACGTAACATTTTAGTTTTGTGGCCAATCACACACACACAAACACATACAAAGAGAGAGCAATTTGTTTTCTGGCCATTTGATGTTGGCCAAGTCACTTTATAGTTCTATTTATTTCCACAGCTCCTAAGATGCCTAGAATGGATAAACAGAGAGACAGAGAATCACAAAAAGCCTTAAAGTACAGACTTCAATGAGAGTTAAGAGACTGTGACAAAAGTCTACAAAAATAATATATTCTCATTTTATTTTTGGGTCTCTCGATTAAAAAGATAATGAATAGTTAAGTTAATGAGCATGTCAGCTAAAATGAATTTGAGAAACTATTTTTAGATCCGATTAAAGCTGCTGCTATTTTTAAAATCGTTTTCTACATATTAATGTTTCTTTGGCTTATTGAAAAATTTGCAAAAAAAAAAAGAACACCTGACGTACTTTTGATAAGCTTTTTTTTTGGGTGACCAAAAATGTAGTTAAGCCTCCGCTTTACACAGATTGATTTATCAATGTGACAGACAATAGAAACATCTGCGCAATCGAAGAATATAGTATATGGAGTTATATACTATTTCACGCATTATGTGTATGGTGTTAAGTGTTAATCTAATCTCTGGGTATTTCCTCTGCCAATAATGAATAAATATAATTCGGTAGCTAAAAGATAAGCCACTTGCGATCCTTTGATATAAAAGCAATGAAAAGTCGCGAATTAAAATTGTTCAGTTGATTAGTTTAAAGACAGTTGGCAAAGCGAACGGAACGCAAAGAAAACATGAAAGGTGAGATTGACAAAGAAAGAGTTTAATGCCAGAGGGTAAAAACTATAAATTCCTTGCAGTTAGCAGCAGTCTTTTGGCCTTAGTTGTCTTGGCCCTGTGTGCTTTGAGTCAAGGTCAACGCATTGAAGATATATGCCAGATATTCTCGAATAATACGGTTATACGTGATCCGGAGTCGTGCAGTCGTTCCATCACCTGCATCGATGGCAAGAGTGTCTACAGCACCTGCAAGGGTTCAACACCCTTTTTCAACAAGGACACGCTGAAGTGTGTGAGTACGCTGAACGGTGCCGACGACTGTGATGTGTCCTGCGCGGAGGCAACGACTACATATGTGGCAGATCCCAAGTCCTGCTTCGGCTACTATTACTGTGCGGACGAACAGACGCCCATGTATGGCACCTGTCCGGAAAACACGCACTTCAACGAGACGACGCAGCAGTGCATCTGGCAGCATGCATCCGAGTGCCACTCGACCAAGTTCGATTACTGCAGCATCATCAAGAATGGCGTCAACTTTGACAATGTGCTGGGCTGTGATCGCTACCATGTGTGCACCAAGGACAAGCTGGAGGACAAGACCTGCAAGACGGGCTACTATCAGGCCAGCACGGGCACCTGCATAGGCAAGAATCTAGTCAGCTGCGATGCTCATCCGTTGCCCAACAATGTTTGCGGTACGGTGAAGACTCCCAAGAAGAATGTTTCAGTGCAAGATGGCGCCACCTGTCAGGGCTACTTCTTCTGTGCCGCGACGGCCGATGGCCTGCCCGATCCCAATCCAAGTTGGTTCAAGTGCGGCAACGATCTGTTCTTTGACAAGAGCTCGCAGCAATGCGTGCATCCCAACAAGGTTGTCTGCTCCGAGGATCGTTGCCAGGGTCGCACCATTCCCTTCGTGCTCAGTTCCACGAAGGGTTGTCGCCACTATCTGCGTTGTGCCGATGGTCGCACCATCGATGAGAAGAGTTGCGGCAACTTCTTCTTCGATGAGGCTAATGCCGTTTGTGTGGATACGATATTGAAGTATGATATTTGCTAGGAACTGTAACTACACTCGAAATCAATTAAAAACATCTTATTTTTCAAGAGCATTTTATTGATTTCTATAATATTTATGAATAAATCCATATATTTAAGATTACTTCAGGAGTGAAAGTTCTTTGTGTTAACTACCATGAATCCAAAGAATGTTTCTTGGCACGTACTTTCTAGATTTCATAGCTTTATATCAAGCATTCAAGATTTGAGATTAACTTGTCGTCGTTGGCACAATTCAAACAATAAGCCGTCATAAATCATTAGATTAACTTCAACATTTTGTTTACCTAGCAAATCAAAAGCGTCACAACAATAGAACTGTTTATGATCTCAATTGTTGATCATAAGTCGCTACTTGCTATTATTTGTTTATAGAACAATTAATTAACAGATTACTGAAGTGAACGATAAGTCCCTTATCTCCAGGTGGGAGGATCATATTAAAGAAAAACCTTGGTAACTTAAAAACAATGCAAATAAACATTTTGGCACCTTAAAAGAGGTTTTTTTAATTAGTTAAAATAAATTCTGCACCCTAAAATTCACTTTAAGATACATCAAGTACTTTAAAAATCAGCAAATCAGAAAATAGAATTTACTCTTTCAAATTAAAATTTGAGCGATGACCTGAAAGATTAGTACAGCAAACCCAACACTTATACACACTCCTACACACACACACACACTCCCAGACATAAGTAAACTTTTCAATTGACAACTTTTTGTCACCAGCACCCAAAACCAAAGTAAACCTCACTGAAAAAAAGAAACCAACTTTTTTTTAGCACCTGCAATTTCTAATCCACTTAAATGCTTAACAGAATTATCATGCGGTTGGCCAGCCACGCCCACAATGTGGCACACAATCGCCTCCAACCTCTCGCCCTTTTGTTAAATAAAACTTCAATTAAATCTCGTTTTAAGTGAGGCTCAGACCCTTGGGGAAAAATTGTTTGTAAGCGGTCCCAAAATAGATGGAAGACAAAAAAACCAAAAAAAAAGTGAATGAAGAAGAACAAAAAGAATTTGTAAGCCCCGCCCTCCTCTTTCGACCATCTCTCTTGGCCATTGTCTAAAAATGCAAATTTGGCAATGCGGCCACAAAACAAAAAAAGACAAAAAAGTGAATAATTATGCGGCACTAAAAAAAAAAAAAAAAAACATTTACACCTTCAGTTGGTGAGAAAAAAATAATTTGTATATTTTTTTCTCGCTTTTTGTTTTGTATATTTTCCTACTTCAACTTTGCTGCCCAACTGTACTTGAATCGTTTTTCCATTCATTCATTACGTTTGTTTCTTGCAATTTTCGCACTTTCGCGCATTAAAAAATTTTAGTGATGCAATTAATACGTCGGGGCATCAGTGGAAAACTTGCCCAGGGAGGAAGAAACAAAAAAAAAATGGGTGCAAGAATTTTTTAATTAAATTTTGCGGCTGGACAGCCAAGTGAGAAATGAGCGCTAGATAGAGGAGAGGGCTGCAGGGGTGGAGGGAGTGTCAAGTGGAATGCTGCACAACCAAGCGCAAAATATTTGTTAGCCACGTAATGCAATTTCGACATGAATTGTACAAAACATAAGGAAGAAGCGAGCCCCCAAACACACAGATAAATAAAAAACAAAAGAAGTAGCAGATGGAAAACGCAAATCGCATAAAAACATTAAGTCAAGCGTAACGACATTTTGAGCCGCAGGGCTCGCGAAAAAAAAAAAAAAACAAAATGCTGCTGCTGAAAAACTATCAATCAAAAGACAAAACGTTGATTAATATTGCGAGGAATCGAAGCGTGCAGCTTAATTTATTTATTATCATTATCATTATTATTATGATGATATTCATTTGCGGTTTTGTGGATGGCAACCGAATCAATGAAGCATTATTCGCTGTGGCAAGCAATTTTTGGAGGGGAGCTCTTGCAACTTTACTTTTACTTTTGCCTTTAAAATAATTCAGACACAAATTGAAAGTGTTTTTTCGGCTGAATTATTATTGATATAATAAACTAAAAATTCATTGAACTCTTTCAAATAATAATAATAAATAAAGTTGCTTAAAGTTATGATAAGAAAAATATACATTGTTATTTCGCAACATAAAGTTTACAAACTCGTCACTTTGTCTAATCAAGTATTGACCTTTTGCCTTGGCACGGCACACGGCGTATGCGTAACATTTATTTAATGTGCATTCAACCCGTCTCCGATGAGCGGGCGGGTGGGGAGTGTGCCTAAGAAAACAATGGCAATCTCTTCAAAAACAGTCCAGAAATAGACACATACACCTCAAAAGTACGAAAGTTGTGAGACTCGAAAATTGAGTGCGGCCATAATTCATGATTATGCAAAAAGGTCAACAGCTTTGACTGGTCCAAAAGGGTCTTTTGTTTTTGTCTTTTGGGGAGGATTTTTACTCTTCTTTTCTCCTTTATGACGCGCCTGTCGCGTTGGCAAATTAAATTAAATGTTCCCCCCCCCCACACACACACACACACACACACACAGGGAGTTTATTGCTGTAAAAAAAAAGGATGCAGGATTTATATTGGGCCTTTTTTTTTTGTTGTGCATTTTTTATGGGGCAGGAGAGCTGCTCACGGGGACTGACAGGCAAATTAATCAAACTAAACTGCCAAAGGATCAAAAACAGAAGATGGGGAGTGTTTTCACGGACAGTTTGTTGTTTAACGAGCATGAAAATAAAATTGAAAGTAACTGTAGACAATTGATTGATAAAGCTACTAGCTGGCCTCTTGACCAACTGCCTTGGCAGCTGGCTTAAACTCATGTCAAATACATAATCATGACCTAATCAGGAATTCCTTTTAATTTTTGCAGCTCTATGCCGGCACCAAGATGAGACGCAGCAGCATTCAAACAGCGACCACAACGCCGCCCACAACAAATCGACAGCTTTGGCTGCCGTCGCTGATTTTACTACTGGCAAACAGCAGCAGGATCAATGCACAATGTCCTTGGCAACGGGATGTGCCAGATCTGCAGACAAGCTGCATATGTGCCTACAATCTGGGACGAGAACTGAGCGTTCAATGTGATCAGGTAAGCAAAAATGTGAAGAGAGTTTAAAAGAGAGCTCCATTATAATTTCCTTTCCCTTTTTAGGTCGAGTTCTCACAACTCCTCGAGGCAATGAACAAATATGCCAAACAGAAGCCCGTAGATTTGTTGTATGTGAACAATGCGACAATTGAGGAGCTGACCGACGATGTCTTCAGCAATTTGAGTCTGCACAACGTGCAGCTGTCAAGTTGTGGCATCAAGAGGATATCAAGTGGCGCCTTCAGAGGACAAGAGTCCATGCTCAAGAACCTCAATCTGCAGGACAATCTGCTGACCGAGGTGCCCGTGGACGCCCTCCAAGTGCTGAACAGACTGAATCTGCTCGACTTGTCGCGCAACCAACTCACCCAGATACCCGACGATGCCTTCCTGGGTCTTGATAAACTCTCCACACTCAAACTGAATGATAACAATGTAACGCTCTCAGCCGGAGCCTTTCGTGGCCTGGAGCAGAGTCTGAAGAACCTCAACTTGAAGGGCACCAAACAGCGTCGAGTGCCGGAATGCATACGCGGTCTGAAGAGTCTCGCCTTCCTGGATCTCTCCCAGAATGGCATCAAGGAGCTGCCCGGTGCGGCTGGCATACGTGTCTTCGACGGGTTGGATGCCCTCACCGCCCTCAACATGGAACGCAATCTGATCCAGAGCATTGCGGAAACGGCTTTTGCGGGTGTGCGCAAAACATTGAGCTCATTGAGTTTGCTCAACAATCTGTTGGCCGAGTTTCCCATTGGCGCTGTGCACTCGCTGAAGGAGCTGCGCGTGCTGGACATTGGCTTCAATTTGCTCACCTCGTTGCCGGAGGCAGCGTTCCGTGGCAATCCGAGCATCACACTGCTGGCCCTGGATGGCAATCCACTCAGCACGGTGCCCGAGGGCGCCTTTACCCATTTGAATGCAACGTTGCGTGGACTCTCCTTGGGCGGTCGATTCCTGCATTGCGATTGCAAACTGCGCTGGGTTGCCGAATGGATACGCAACGGTGATTTACAGGTGTGTGTGTGTGTGTGTGTGTATGCCTCAAGGCATATTATTTTCATCAACCTTCAATTGACTTTTGCCCACTTTTTTTTTTTTATACATAGGTCACTTCGCGTGAAAGGAATCCTCAGTTTTGTGGCACACCGCCACGTTTCCGTGATCGCGGCTTCTATTCCATACAGCCGGAGGAGCTGAACTGCCCAGAGATTGCCGATGCGGCTCTACGCGGTCCTGTTGGCCTCGCCGACAATCTCAAACCCACCTACCCCACCTCCCCCGACTCGGTGGAGTATGAAACTGGCTCTGGCACGGGCTCGGCAGCTTCATCGCCTATTGGCAATAGTGTTGCAACAACAACACCAACAACAACAACCCTTTCCACGACAACAACAACAACGGCAGCACCAACAACTAGTTCGAGTACAGCAGCCAGCACGGTGAGTGTAATTTTGTTTTTTGAAAAAGCAATTTTGTAAATGGCAATGTTTGCCTAAAACTTTATACAGCCACATTTGATTTGGCAATGACCCTAATAGTGTTATGAATCATATTTTAAAGGCAGAATTTAAGACAGAATTTAAAGAGAATTCTTAAGAAGGAACAGATTACCTCAGAAAAAACTTCTACCTAGAAAAGAAGGATTGATTGAAGCTTTGAAAAAGCTGAGATAAAATATTTGCTATAAGAGGTATGAGCAAGAATGCAGGATTGATTGAAGTCTTGTATGCTCCTTTCTCTTTGCTCCTAGTTTGTTAACTTCACATGCGAGAAAGACGCTTTCAACGCTTTACATTGTAACGACACTAGACACAAAATTACCATAAACTGAGCAATTTAACAGCAAATTTTGAGAATGTCAGCAAGTGATTTATGCAACATCGACTACATTTACGACCCCCCACCCCCCCCTCTCTCGCCCGTAGACTCGTCCGCCCACCGCTGGAACGACGGCAACAACGAAAGCTGCCTTATTGCCAACAGCTGGCGTCAATGGCACTGGCAGCGTTCAGGCCACGGCCATCACAACGACAAGTAGCAGTAGCTCCT
Source organism: Scaptomyza hsui (assembly GCA_018152825.1). Taxonomy (NCBI): domain Eukaryota; kingdom Metazoa; phylum Arthropoda; class Insecta; order Diptera; family Drosophilidae; genus Scaptomyza; species Scaptomyza hsui. Next base: position 2,997,872 of record JAECXO010000269.1, read on the forward strand.
CCTCCTCCTCCGCCTCCTCCTCCTCTTCGTCCACCTTGCATACAAGCTCGAAACAGGCGCCGGGCTGGCGACAAGGCGCCAATGCGAATGGCAGCCAATAAGCCACAGAGACCGCCGCTGGTGCTTGGCTATCCGCCACAGCGTGGCACACGTATCGATGATGCCAACGAGGTGCAGGTGAAGCATGCGTTCCGTCAGGACAGCGCCGTCATCATCCAATGGGACTCGGAGACGGCCAACATATTGGGCTTCCGCGTTGTCTATCGCCTCTTCGGCGAGAAGGCCTTCAAACAGGGTCCGCCGCTGGAGGCGAGCGAGCGGGAGTTCAAGATCAAGAATGTGCCCGCCCAGGAGTGCATCATAGTGTGCGTCATATCGCTGGAGGAGCTGCATGTGACGCCCGAAACGGTGCCGTACCAGCAGTGCCGTGAAGTGCGCACCGTTTCCTCGCAAACCTCCAACATGGATAAGATAACCATTGCGGCAAGTGCAGCCATTTGTGGCACAATCATTGTGGCCGTGATTGTCTTCATTGCGGCAAGCAGGTAACTTTTTTTCGACCCTCCTCAATTACTATCCTATCTGTACTTAATATCAACCTCCATTTCATCCTTTTCCCATTTTTTTTTAGGCGCTCGCGTAAGTTGCAAAATAACCAGCAAAAGAGTCCATTGCCAATTGGAGGTTTGCCCGTTAATTGTTGCGGTCCAACCGGTTCGCCAGGACCACTTGGCTCCATTGCCACGCTATCGGCATTTAACAATCACAAGGTGAGCTCAACTCTTGCCAATTGGCCATAAAAATAAACATAGATGTTGGCCCCGAGGCTGTTGCTGCTAAATTGGCCCGAGACTCGAAGGAAATGGCCGCAATTGAAGTCAACGTTTTTATTTATTTATGGGCCAACACAAATTAGACTACGCTACGTTTTATGGAGCGAAAGAGGAAAACATTTTCTATATATATTTCTGCGGCTGGTGCCAAAAAAAACGTTGACTATTAAATAGATTTAAATATATTTAAACTGCAACTTTTTATCTTTTTCTTTTTAGGAATGGGATCAGGTATCTGCGTACAGTGGACGCTCGATACCGCGACCACGCATCTATCCCGTTGAACAGCCTGATGATATGCGCAGCCATTTCTCTGGCATGCCCGGCAAGGTGGGCAAATCAAGGTGAGTGCATAGTAAGGGTATCAAATAAGTTGGTGTGTCATTGTAAATCATTATAAATGTTGCACAAATATTTGCTTGATTTTACACACATATGTACACATATGTTTATTCCTCGTGCTATTTATTTAATTATAATTTCATTTCTCATTATGTTTGTTATTTATTCATGCACACACAACACACAACAAACACACACACACACACACATGGGGTTATAGCAGATCCATAGCCGATGGGCAATCACAACACAGTTTCTCGAACAATTCGCATCGCGGCTATTTGGGCAGCGCCTTTCCCACAAATCTGGTCAATTCACGCCCAGAGCTGCGGCAATCGCGCCAATCTCTGGCCGCTGCCTCCGAGCGCATGTCCCGCGCCTCCTACGCCGGCTCCATGCACAATGGCAACGGTGGCGGCGGAGGCGGGGGTATGGGCAATGGCGCCATGGGCGTTGGCGGCATGGTCAACGCCGGCAGCTTAATGGGCATGAGCGGACTGGTTGGGCCCGGTGGCCCATCGAGCATTGCGTCCAGCAATGCAAGACGCTCGCGTCCGCGATCCAGATCACGCGATCAACTGAACACAACGCACATACATAACCATCGACCGGGAAGTCGGTAAGTAGAATACGAACATATACTAACTCTTCTTCTTTTATACCCCGCCCTCGTACAGGTATTTTCACACACACACACACACACACACACACACAACAACAAACACAACAACAGCAGCAGCTTTTCAACACACATGTCGCTAATTACAAAATTCACACTTTCAATTTTCTTTTTTTCATTCCTTCGTTTGAAAGTTTCTTAAACCAGTTTTGATTGTCCATTAAATTTTGTATCATCAATTTGTGCTTTTCTCCCTTCTTTTTCTTGTTTACTAAAAAAAATCTTAGGTTTTTTTTTATCTTAACAAGCATATCAAATGATTCACTAATTTTGAGCTTTTTGAGTGATAAACAAAATCTTTGAATAAATATCGTAAAGTTTGAAAGGAGAAGAGATTAAAAATGCATAAATATATAAAAATTCCAAATGAATTTATGAATATTATAAAAAAGAGAATGGAAATGAAGACGGAGAAAGAATCTTAGTAAACAATTTTAAACAGATTAGTTGATTATAACTAACTATTTGTATTGAAATAACATTCCACATTTGATTTAAAAGCACATTAACACGTTTAATAAACCAGCCAAGTTTGCAAAAGTTAATTTTCAAAAATATTGCAAAAATAACTCAATGGATAATCATGCTTGTAACATTAATGAATACATTTAACATGCCAAGCGCTTTAACTCTTCGATTACTTAATTAAGTAACTCCCCGTCGCTGCCAAACAGCTTACATTGTTGCATACTTTTTTAATAATCGAACGCAACTGTTAATTTAATTCAGTATTTAAGTTTTTCGTTGCTGTAAAATCGTTACGTCCATTTATACATTTAATTTCGTATGTTGTTTTTTTTTTCGTTGGGCTTTCAACAATTTTGCACAAGTCATTAACTTGCCTTTCCCACCACAACCACAAACACACACAGACAAAAACACTAAATGAGTAAATTGCTTGATACGAAATCGAAATGTTTTGTTATAGATATTCGCAAGCGGGTTCAACGCATACGCTGAACAATTATTGCGATACATCGGATAATTGGACCGATCACGATATGGACATATATATGGCGCGCAATCCGACAACGCGCAACGGTTTGGTGCCATTATGAGGGCGGCTTATGTTATCCTGATATTTCAATGTTGTACTAAATTTGGATGGCATTTTCTGACAATATCTGACGCCGGCAGCCATTGCAGCGGGTGGCGATGGCGGACGGCGTCGACAAGCAGCAGCAGCAGCAGCAGCAGGAAAGAGCTGCAGCACAACAACAACAACAACCAACAGCTACAGCAACAGCAGCAACGACATAGAAACAATCAGCAACAACAGCAATTGCAGCAGCCATATCAACAACAACAACAGCAACAACAACATCGTTTACAATACTATAACACAGCGCCGATACAACGTTGCACCTCGCCGCCCGATGTTGTGCCGCGTGCCGCAAATTTCCATAATAACAGCAACAGCAGCCACGCGAACAGCAACAACAACCCTAATCAGCAAGCATTGCCGTTGCAAGCAACGACAGCAGCAGCAGCCGCAGCAGCAACGAACGTTGGCATTGTTGTTGAGAATTATTTCAACGAATATGAGCGTCAGGAAATCATTTATCATCCCACTAGTAACAGCAGCAGCAGCAGCAACAACATGCCAGCAACACGTCTGAGCAGCAGCAGCAGCAGCAGCAATGCTTTTCGTTTACAGTTACCCGCAACAACAACGACTAACAACAACAACAACAATATTTTCTATAGACGAAACAATTATTTAATAGATGCAACTAATGCGCATACATTTAGTGATAACTGTAACTGTACTTGTAATTGTAGGCTAAGCGAACAGCAGCAGCAACAGCAGCAGCAGCAACCACAGACAGCAAAAGCAACAACAACAACAACAACTGACAGCAGTCGGGTTGACACACAAACAGAAGAAGCATCATCCTTGGCGCCAAGCACCTCAGTGTCAAGCATTGAGCAAGTGCAGCCAGCTAAGTATGTGCATGAGACAGCAACAAATGCAACAACGGACACAACAGCAACAACAACAACTGAGGCAGCAGCAGCTGAGTTGAACTTGACATTGGCTGACATTGACACGGACTTGGACTTGGACATGGACACGCTTTGAGTGCAACACACAGTTGTAGTTGTTGTTATTATTGTTGTTGTTGAGCTGTTGTCGTTGCATCCTAAGCAATTTGCATACAATTTAATGCAACAAATATCGAACGAAAGAAAGAAGGAAACATTAATTCAAGTTAGCTAACTATTTTTGTATGCTGTTTAAAGTTTAAAGAAAGAAAAAAGTGCAATACATATTATACACATTATCATCTATTATTTGTGTACATATAAGTGTATCTGTTATCAATAATCTGCAATCGGTTAAAACGCTTTTCTTTTGGTTCTTTGTCGTTGTACGCGTAGTAGTTTTTGGTATAGCAGCAATTGTTAAGCAATCAAAGAACTAAGAACGTAAGTCAATATCTTATAAACAAAAACAATGGTACTAATCTATACAAAAACACATATACACACACACACACTTAATAGCTATTAAACAACTAACTAGTAAACGTTATTTAATGTAGAATAATAAACAACAACAAAAAATGATATAAAGTTATTTTTTAAATTCGAGTGCGGCAAGCATAGAAAATTAACAAAATTGTACATAAGCAATATTTTAATAATTATGTTTCAAATATTGTTTGAATTTGGAAAGCTTCAATGAAATATTTTATGATTTTCTCTATGCTTGTCGCACCCGAAAAAAAAAAACAGAAAACATTCCAATAGCTCTGCAATCGGAGCTTTTTACTGCCTTGAATATTACAATTTAATTTTTGAGATTTTCTTTTTTTTATTAGAGCTCAAGAATTTACTTTTTGTATTAAAGCTTCAGTCGAAACGTTTGTGTGCTAAGTTTATGTAACAATTAATTGTTTGATTTTTATGTTTAAATATAATATTATAGTACGATTTTAATGAAAAATACATTAAACTTTATTTTACGCTCTTCGTGTTCTAATTTACTGTTTTGCAGCTTGATTTTTGGTATGTATATTATTTTTTTATGTGATTATTATTTTTTATGTGAAAAGTTCTATCATCAATTTAAGTTTATGATATTTTCATTTTATTTGTAGACCCCATTTGAAGCTTACTGTAAATCTATGTACATAAATTAATAGCCCTAAGCTTTCTAGTTGAGTTTCAAGCATTTTTAACGATGGGATTTGCCTTGCCGCAAATCCGAGAGAAACACAGTTGACAGTTAACAATATTTAGTGCCGGTGGGCAGGATGATGGCTACAACAAAATGCCGAACCCAAACAATGCTCATGTCTGGCACTAGATACTTTAGTGAAGTAAGTTATATATATGTATATATACATATATATCTATTATAAATCGATTTAAGAACAAGTTAAGACAACGCTTTGAGCATTAGACAAGTAAACACAATTTAGATGGAAAACGGGAGCAATTATTTAGAACAACAACAACAATAAAATTATAAATCTATATACATATATACACATAAATATTAAACAAGTTGTAGGCAATAAATTTTGAGAAGAAGAAAACACCCAACAATTTTAGGCATACGTTTAAATCTAGAGCAAATGCAAATGTTTCACTTGTAAAGTAAGCAAATTAATTAAGAACTTAAATAAATCGATAACACAATAAGCAACTGCGTTATCGATTATAGTTAGCTATAAGAAATTTAAAATCAAACCTAGCATTAAGCTTACTAAAAATAAATTAAATTTATAAACTGCCTTAGCACCAGCGAAAAAAAAAAACAAGTTTAAAGTTTAAAGAGAAGAGCACGTGCTTAGTTTTTAGTTTAGTAGCACTTTAGACTCTAAAGTTTAGAGCAAGGAGATGAGCAAATTATTTATGGAAGTTGGTTCTTACTTACACAAATACTGCCAAATAAAAAAACAAGCTCCAATAAAACAAAATCACGTGACATTTAACCAGTTTCCAAACTTAAATGTCACTTTGACACCCACTCGAAAAAGTTATATATACAGCTCATCTCTTGTAATCAAAGCAGTGACGACACCAAACAAAGTGAACACCACCCGATTTTAGATTTTAGAACGGAATGAAGTTACTCACTTACCAGAAATGTGCGTTAAATTGTTAATGTATTAACTAAAGTGTTAACTTTGCGGCTTCAACAGAACAACAAAAAAACCAACCAACTAAATATGTATTAGTGAACGTTCATTAGAGACAAATTTTTGCCAAGTTTCGTTTGTTGTATTGAAAAAACACGTTTCTTCAGTTTATATACGCATCAAGTTCCAAATAAAGCATATTTTTGTTAAGCTCTTTCTGTGTTTTAATATAAGTTTGTGTTACTCACCCTGGCACCGATAGTGAATTATCCCATAAAAGGCGCAATTGACGTGTGAAGACCGCCCACAGCTGTGCCATGCCTTCCAAACTGCCCAAATGGGCGTGGCAAGTGGCCAACAGGGAGCTGAGGCGACAAACCAAAGAGTCAGCAACAGCGCTCTTAATGCGCATTGGATCGAACTGCAAAGATAAATGTTTTGAGTGAATGATTTAAATTAAAAAGTGTTGAATATTCTTCGCACCTTTTCCTTAAAACTCTGCTTGGCATAGGGATATAATGCCAGATCTGGATGCATATCGGGAAACAGATAGGCAAGCAGTTCAAGCAGTTCACTTTCCATCATGGGTCCAGGCAACCGCTTGGTGAGACCCGATTGTGAGGGCAACTCATAGTTGCGATCCCTTTTCGATGTCAGCTTGTGTTCGGTGAGCTTGTCCAAGGGATTTGTGCGCTCAGCGCCGCTGCTAGTGCCCGAGAAATTGCGACCCACATAGGAGTCAAGAGAGCGATTCACTTTTCCAACTGCCTGATAGTCGCGCAAGCAGAGGCTGAGATAGGAGAAGGCCTCCACAGATAGGTAGATCTTGCCCAGTGGCGCCTTGGAGGGCACAAATTCTGTGCGCTGTTCATTGTCAAAGGCCACACTCTCCGACAGCTCGGGCCAGGTGTAGACCAGGTAGCTTTCCGTACAGGATTCGGGCGCATAGCCATGAGGCAAGGCATATAATTGCTGCACATCCAGACGCTCCACATCGCCATCGATGACAATATCCTCTGAGATGGGTCCATGAGCAAAGGGCACATACAGCGGCATACGAATACGTACGGCGTCCAGAGAGTATGTGGTCCTTACCGATACTCTTGCTTCCTGGGCGTACGAGGCTGGTAATTTGTCATGAAAGAGCGTCAGCAAACCCATCAAATAACGGCACTCTGGCGGTGCCTGCTCCAGGCCAATGAGTCGAAAGTTGGTGCGCAATGCGGGCGCTAATCCCACGCCCGTATAAAAGTTCCATTTGGGATCGTAGATCTGCACAAAAATCGGCACCACGCTGTTAACTTCAGCAGCAACAACGGCGGCAGCACTCAAAAAGAAATTGAACTCCGATGTGGATTTCATATAGTTGCTGGCCGCATTCACCGGATGCAGCACCACAAATCGACGCAGTCCATAAATTCTAGCCAGCGTATGCAGCTCACTCGAGTTCCTTATTGGTGGACCAAAACTATTCCAACTGCACATTAAATCGTGATGGCAATTTGTGCGTTGCAGACAACTGCTGACTGCGTCTGCTGCTTCTGCTGCTGCTGCTGTTGGTGTATTTCTTTCGGGCAGCTGCGCCTCATAGTAATCCACTGCAATGCCATTGCGTAGCATATTCAATGTTTCGGACTCCATATGCCATTTGCATTTGTAGAGTTCCTCGGGCTGCAGTGGGACGCCAACGTCGACGGCCACCTCCCATTTTTGCAGCAATTCTCCGAGCTGTGCATTGAATACCTCCCAGTCCGAGTCGGCGCTGAAGTTTTCGCGATAGAAATCGCTATCATCAATCTCTTCTGCCATTCTAGAGGGCAATTTACGCGTATCAACAAACAAAAGGCAAACAAGACAATAAAATACAACTAAATTCTGCCAGCTGGTCTGGCAGAGTTGCCACTTCAATGCAATTGCTTTTGCTTGCAGCTAGAGATGGACTTAAATTCAAAACAAGCAAACGAAATAAATGATTAGTTTTGTTTAGCAAGTTACATACAACTAATAATGAGAATAGGTTTTATACTCATTTTGCACAAGAAATCCTTTTAAAAAAATATTATTTTGTTTAGTGGACATTTTGAGTAACCAGGAAGGTACGCATTCACTGGTAGGTGCTGCCAGACTGTCAAATATCAAATTCACTTCCTAACCAAAACGCATCTTATCGATTTTCGATAATCGTATTGTGGAAACACCAGTCGATCATCTACCTCACCATGGAGTACAGAAGAGGTATGTAAACAAACAAAAATTAAATCAAAAAATATTTATAACATGAACAACGTATTGTGCAAACAGTAAGTAAGCGCTTTCAATGGCCACCGAAGCTGACGGAACTCTTTCTGGATCTGTGGCAGGCATATATTGAAGAGTTGCGCACCGCTCGATCGAACACTCAAATATACAAGAAAATGGCCGCAAAAATGCACAAGTTTAAAGTAACTCATATTGAAGTTAGGACCAAAGTGGACAACATGACTAAGAAATTCAGGTGTGTACTTGTAATTAGTGAAATAAATACAAGCTTATCTATTGAGTTCTTACATCTTTCAGAATTGAATTGAATCGGATGGAAGATAATCGCCCTTCTACATGGGTTCATTTTAAAAGAGTGCAAGAAATTTTGTGTGTATCGCAACCGGTCAGAACGAGCCTAGTCATGGCAAATAGTTTAGGTATTAACTTACAAAATTTCATTATTAATATGCCGCCAACATAATGTGAGCACGCTTTTCAGATTTTTCGCCATTTCAAGATTCTGACGAATACGATTCCGACCATCCAAGCCATAAAAACGGCACAAGTTATACAGACGATTTAAGTCCAGAACAGTCTCCAGTTAATCCAAAACGCTCAAGAAGTCCTGACAGTCCTGGCCCTAACCAAGGTGAATTTGTTACAATTAAAGGAACACGAGCTCGAGATAAAAGCCGTCGTGCTAAAAACGAATTCATTTCGATAAGAGCGTCGCAAAACCCAGAAAAAAGACCTGTGCGAAGCGACTCGGCATTCTCAATAAATACTTACAGACCAGCATCAGGGGAAAACGATAGGTCAGATAGATTATTGGCCATAGAGGAGGAAAAATTAGCTGTACAAAAAGAAAACCTGCGTGCCTTAAAGAAAATTGCAGATGAGTTGTCATCTGTTCACAGGGGTTTTCTAAAAGTTTTTAAATATAGTTTAAAGAACAATCATTAATCCTTTCAGCTACTAGAAGCATGTAATCTGTAATGTCAATGTAATTAACATTAATTTTTAAGTATTATGTTTTCAACTTGACAAAATATCAAATGTTTAGAATGTTTAATAAATTCCTGCACTTTCCGATTGTTTAAAAAAAATGGAGCTTGAAAATTTAAAATATATCAAACAGCTATTTGCAAAATCAGCATCGCCTAAAAGAAGCGGGACTTGCGAAGCTTATAGCGATTAATTCCTTTCAATTGTTTTGCCTCTCGATTTAGCGCATTTATATGTACATAAATTCGCCTAAGATTTTGTGAGTGGTCTGTTTTAAATATTAACTTGTTATATATTTTGCAACTTGTACAGTTAGTTATATGATAAAACTACAACTTTATCGCTTGCTGTTCGGTTTGTGTTGTTTTTTTTGTTTGGTTTTTATTAATTTACATTAATCCATTCACTATTTGCTGTCGCGCGGGAGCTTTGCTTAAAACGTAAACAACATACTACACGGCTTTAACCAACAATAAGGGTGCCATCGTCAGGGAACTCATGGGTGGGCACTTCCAAGTTCAATGGCGCCGGTCCCTTGCGGATGCGTCCAGAGGCGTCATAATGAGAGCCGTGGCATGGGCAATAGTAGCCACCAAAATCACCAGAATTCGCAATTGGCACACAGCCCAAATGCGTGCAGACGCCAATAACAACTAGCCACTCAGGCTTGATGACGCGTTGCTGCAGAGATACAAGAAAAGAAAATTACAATAAGGAAAGCATAGGGATATTCATTATACGTACATCATCAGTCTCGGGATCACGCAGCGCGGATGTGGGCACGCCCCTCTCCGTCTCGATTTCGGAGGGTGTACGATGGCGAATGAAGAGTGGCTTGCCGCGCCACTTGAACGTCACCGATTTGCCCTCGGGTATGTCGGCAAGTTTGATCTCAATTTTGGCCATGGCCAGCACATCGGCTGAGGCGCTCATTGAGCCGAGGAAGGTGTTGACCAGACCCTTGGCCGCATACACACCGCCAACGGCGCCAGCGCCCACCAGCATGTAGGAGAAGGCCTTCCTCTCCTCAGCGGATTCGTTACGGCGACGCACATCCTTCACAGAGTCACGACGATAGGGCGAGAAATCGGGAACCTGCAGATCGCTGTGAGCCTGACGCGTGGCTGTAAATAGGTAAATATGTTAGTTATGCTTTTATCTACATATTAAAAGTGATATTTATGGTCAAAGAACAGCGCCAAATCGAATGAGTTAAAATGCGTCCTGATTTTAAAGGCTGTGACCCGGGCAAAGCCTTGCATTGCTTGCCTGGCACACTCGGTCATCAATCAGCTGTTTGCATTTGGCCACGGTGCAAGGTTATGTAGAAATTACGTAAGGAAATTCGCAACTTTGACCATTTGGTGATTCAAAACATTGCGAAAATTATATTTATTTGTACGTAGACACTGCACCACACACAATTTGTAAGCATTTGCCCATAATTATGTAATTGCACCTGGAGATATCTCTTGTTGATGCTTACCAACGGCATTGACGGCGACTCCGGTCGCCCGCAGGCTGGTGGACAGCGCCTGTGCGTTGGCGCGCACGTAGGCACAGGACACGGCTTTCATCATTTTGTTAGCTTGCTTTTTGTGTGATTTCTGTTTGTTTTTGTATCGAAAATCTCGTTGAAGAGACCAACGTCGTCTGCTTTGCTGTTGCTGTTGAAAACCAGAGTGACCGCGCGCTTCGACCGTGAAAATACCAAACAATTTACTTACATATTGCGATGAATATCGTACTGAACTTTCGCTCAAGTTTTTGTTTTATCAGTTACAAATAGAAGTTATTTAGTTTAGTATTTAGTAAAAATGTGAAAAACGTCTTGAATTTCGTAAAAAATTCTAATATGTTTGAATGTCTGCTGTCAAAACGAACACGTAACGTTGACGCAAATTGAGCAACGTAACGCAACTGCGAATGCGTAAGCACGCTACGTAAGAACGCTATGCGCTCAAATTGTATTGACTTGAAGTTGGCTGCGCGCGATATTAAAAACGAGCGCAAAATTTGAATACATAAAAAGTTTAGTTAGTTTGTTATCAACTTCAGTTTTCTACTTAGTTTTAGCTAAAAACTATTGATACATAAAAAACAATCCCTTATTTCTGATTTCCTTGCAGCTTCCATCTTAATAAGACTGCATGCCTGTTTCCCAGCTAATAATCCTCAACAGACTATTCCCCACCCGCTGAGTGGATTGAGTGGCAGAAAGGTAAGCAATCAACCCCTTTAATGAAAACTTTTCCCCCTTAAATTAGTCACTGCAACAATTTAGCTTTCGCCAAAATACCAAAAGAAAAGGGTTTTCATGGAAAACCGGTTGTGCACCACCAAAAATCCACCACCACCATCACAGTTGACAGTTTGCACAGTTTTTCCGATTGCATTTTCCGCAGCCTGCTGTGCCACATGATGTCATTGATTAGAATCTGTACCTGGGGATAGGATTTCATGTTCTCCTTATTTTTTAATTAATCAGCGCTCTGATAAAGTATGTCAAAAATGTTCGTAAGCTGCTGACCTCATCTAGTTCAACCGCAAAAACAATAAACGCATAAAATGCCTATAAAAAATGCATAAAAATGCGAAACTTGACAACAAATAAATAATTCTCATGTTTTTATGCGCATAAAAGTAGGCAAAAAGCGACAATAACAACAACAAAATTCGCCAAACTTTAAAACCAATTCGTAAGCGAAATAAAACCAGAACCCTACAAAAAAGAGAAAGAATATAAAGCTGTAAAAAAAAAAACGCACAGCCGGCAAAAGTAATTCCTTTGGCGCCAGGCCTGTGATTATCGAAAGTAGTTCTTTTTGATGTCGAAAGTTTTTGCCCCCCTTACCGCCTGGCAACTCCTCCTCCTCCTCCTTTACTCCCGTCGCTAGGTGGCGTATCTAAACTGAAAGTGAAAGGAGAAATGCTTCTGCTGCTGCTGCTGCTAGCGGCGTCCGTTTCCATTTCCAGGCAAGGCAATCTGCGCACATAACGGCGCCTCTATGTACTTACCACGACACTTCACACACACACACACACCAAATGCACACACACACAGTATACAGTTTCTAACATTCACATAGAGAGACGCACAAAAAGTGCGTGAATTTTTGGCCAAAACAACAAAATTCTCCCAGCAAACTTATGCAAGTCGTTACGAATTGAAAATGCTCTTATACAAGTTATGGGTAAAACTGAAAATGTATGTAAAAAATAGTAGTAAATACTAAATATATTTTTAAGTAGACCTAGAGGTCTAAAGACATCTTACAATTATTAAAATATGTATTAAATGTCATCCTTCTTCAAAAGTGAACTTTACCTCGTTTGGAGAGTGTATTTGCCAGCTAAAACTATGCCGCGTAGGCGACGCAGCAGCAGCAGCAGCCAAAAAACAGAAACCAGGCTCCCCTTTTAACCAACACACTCCACACCACACCACACCACAACTTGCCTACCCCTCCCCCCTGCTTCTATCGTTAACTGCGTTACACTTTTCAGCAACTTTTACTTTGGGCAATGGCGCCAACTACAACAGCAACAACAACAACAAAAAACTGCTTTTGCTGCCTATTTTTCAAGCCCTCTCCGCCTTCTCTCAAATGCCAAAGGCTGCGTTTGTTAGTGTGTGTGTGTGCAGCGTTGCGGCTGCGGCTGTGGCAGCAACAACAACAACAACAACAACAACAATGACAACGTTGACAACAACAGCAGCAACATTGCCAGCTCCAGCCGCTTATCGCAACATCAGCCAAGCATAAAGCTCAATACGCACACCCAACCCAACCCACCCACTCGCACTCGCACCACCAACCACCCCTGCCCTGCCCTGCCCTGCCCTGCAACAACAACGAAAGTTGAAAGTGGAAAATTGTGCGTGGCAGCCAAAAGTTTCAGACTGAGCCTGAGCCTCAACAGAGCAGAGTTGAGTTGAATTGAGCTGAGCTGAGCTGAGTGACGGCCTCCTAAAACTGACTGCCTGACAGACAGAACCCCTCCCTCCCCCTCGACTTACCCCCTTATTATGTTTGGTGTGGACTTCTACTACCTTGGCATGCAAAACCCATTTACTCCTTGGGCGGCTTCACTGAAAATTAAATGAATAAGCAGCTTCCTTCGTTCTTCGTGCAACGCCAGCCAGGATGGTGGTGGGGGGTAAAGCAGAAGGGTTGGGTAGATGGTGGCTTGTGGCATGTGGCATGTGCAGCCTTTTAAGATGGTTGCGCGGTCTCCGGGCGTCCCTGGAGCCGACACCGTCAAAATGTAGCACAGCTGGCAGTCATTTTTTTCTCACACAAATTTTCGGCTCTCGGTTTGCATTTAAAGTTATTTTGCCAACGGCAACGTTTCAGTTGTTGGGTTCTATATAATTTTGGTATGTGTGTTTGGCCATTGCTTAGTCGTCTGTTTTATATTCCTGAGCCATTTTGTCAGCCAGGATTAGGTGACCATGACAATTGGTCAATGAACAAAAGGAAAAAAAGACTTTAAAGCAATTTGTTAATGTGCTACAAATGGAAAATCTGTTGCTATTTTTTTTTTTATAATATCAGCCCATTTATTCTCAAGCTTTATTTATGCTAATCGTTAGCTTAACACAACAATTTTGAACACGGATATTGGTGATAAAAATCCAAACTTAACAAACAAAATTACAGTTCGTCTGCAATTTTGCGCTCCTTTTCTGCCTTTTTAGGCACCTCTTCAATCTGTTCAATCCAGGCTGGCACAGTGTTTATAGCTGGTCTCTCATTACAGTCCACATGCATCTTCTGGCCACGATTATTGGCAATGTCACTGAGGAACTTCACCAAGTTGTCCAGCGCAAAGGTGCCCTTGTACAGCGAGTACTGCATGCGGTCGCAGCTGACCGCAATCAAGGTAGGACGAGCAGATTTTCTCACATTCAGACCCCCCTCGATGATGGGCTGTTCGCCAAAGACGTTCCACAGCCAGCCAAAGGACTCCAGCTCGAACTTCTGGATCAGTTTGCGTACTGTTTGCAACATATTGTGGCGACACTGGGCATTGCAATCGTTGAGCTTGGGCATCACTGAGATTATGCACCAGTTCTTCTTCTCGCAGGCATTGAACAAGCTATCATCGTTGACTAGCTGCAGCAGTTGTGGCGTCTCCAGTTTACTCAGAGCCCAGCTGATAATGGCTTGTGCCTCATGCTTGCCATCGTAGTCGATTGCTTCGCTAGCCAGCTTCGAGTTGGCTGGGAAGTATTTGATCTTGTACTCCTTGGGGCAATTGTATATCCTGTATTCGACTGCTTTGCTCTTGTGCTTGCTTATGTCCATGGCGGCCAGTTTGATGTCCTTGTCCTTGAGTTCCTTGGCCGCCTTGACAAAATCTTGAGATATAGGCTGGCCTTCACAGCCGTAGAACTGCACCAGCCAAATCTCATCGGAATTGAAGACCAGCTTATCAAAGTTGTCCGCCTCCAATTCAATAACCTCACTTTCATCGTCCATTTCTTCATCTTCATCCATTTCCTCGTCATCTCCATCTAAATAGAGCTCGATCTTCTTCTCTATCTCCTTCACGGCCGCCTCAGCGATTTTCTTAGCTAGTCTCGATTTGGTAAACTCAAAGGGCTCCGATTTATTCAAGCCGAATATTTTGACCATGGGAAAACCATTGATCTCATATTTGGTGCACAGCTCAAAGTTCGCCTCGCTTTCGACTGCGCCCACCTTGACCACGCCCTTTAACGCCTTGGCCAGCCTCTTGTACTCTGGCACCATGCTGTGGCAGAGGCTGCACCATGTTGCATAGAACTTCACGATCCAAATGGCATCGTCCTGCAGCACTTCGCTCTCAAAGTTGGCTGTCGTCAGCTCTACAACGTGATCTTTGGCTGTGTAGAGGCCAGTGTGACCAAATGCGTGCATTGACAGCATTAAAATGCTGCCAATAATCACAAAACCAGAAATTATTCGGCTACTAGTCATCTTTTCTTTTTTGTTATGCTCGTTCATCAACTTATTTACAATAAAAAAAGGGTAAATATTTTTCAAAAAGAAATTTAATTTCGACGTTGTAGCTTAGTGAAAAGAAAACTTTTTCTAAATTTTGTGTGAACGTTACGATACAACAACTGAAAATGAACTGAAATGTTTACAATAGACTTTCTAAACGTGTGATTGCTTTGATTTGAAGTTTTCAATTCCAGTTAAATAAAATTGAAAAATAGAGGAGAATTTTTGGAGAACTTATTTTGATTTGTATTTTGAAAAGGAAAACTCTCGGGAAACTTTCGCCCCTTTAGCTAGCACTGTTGACATTTTTTCAATTTGCGGCAACTTTCAAGCTAGAAATTTGAAAGTTTTTTGTGTGGTTTTTATTCTTTGATAACAGCACAAAAAAAAACCGAAGTTGCCTAGAAGCTAAGCAAAAACACACACAAAGAAAGCATAAAGAAAAAGCGTCAATGAAACCTGCCCTAAATTCGCACAAGCGGCTTAAAACAACAACAAAAACAACAATAACAAACGAGCAAGTAGCGAAAAAAAGAAAGTATGAAATAAAAACATAGAACCACAAAGCGTAAAGCACAAGGAAAACAACAACAAGCATAAGGCGCACAGCGGGTAAGCCAGGGAGAAAAAAAACACAGAAAATGTGTGTGAAAGTCGAGTGAAATAGAAAAAGAAGAAGACGAAGACGAAGAAGGAAACGTCGACGCTGCGTTTTCTTTGTGACTCCTTGTTGCGTTTTGCGCACAGGACACGCGCCAAAGGAGGCGCAGCACGCATAAATCTAATGCCAAATTACATTATTTTGTCATTTTGCGCTGGGAAAGGGAAAGAGGGGGGTAGGAGGTGGAAGCCATCCCCCACTCAGCGCTTGATGTTGCTGCCACTGCTGCTGCAGTGTCCTGGCCGCAGGGCATAAAACACTGTCAAAAATAAACTTGCGCCAAAAAAAAAGATGCAGAAAGCTCTTGGGGTAAAAGTTTTGTTTGCCTGCCAGCACAAAAAGAACGAAACGTAACGAAAAGTACATTATATGCAAGCATGCAAAGGGCAACGTGAGGCAAGGGGAGCAAAGAGGAAGGATACCACTATGTGTGTGTGTGTGTGGTGGGTGGGAAGGGAAGGGAGGGGTTGTGTGGCATTGGGTCTGGGGTTGTTTGTCAAGTTCGCGGCCAGCCGAAAGTGAAAGTAAATGCACAAAACGAAGCTCACGCGTCGCAGTCAGCGTCGGCGTCGCTGCCACTGCTGGCGTCGTGCGTTTACCAAATATCCTTCGGCACGTTGCTTGGCCAAGGACATTGCGGCCATTAAAAATGCCTGGCATTCAAGCTTTCATTTCCAGCCAGTTTTCTTGAGACGCGACTGCAGCACACAATGGATTCTCTCAAGCTAAAGCGCACTCTCTCTCTCTCCCCTCTCTCTCTCTCTCTCTCGCTGTCGTGCGCTCTCGCTGCGTTCTCTCTCCTTCTCTCTCTGTGCGTTTGCGCTGTGCTGCAAACTTTCACTTTCTTTGCCTTGTCCTTTGCCTTCAGCAGCATTTCACTTTCGCTTTTCAAACCCTGAAAAAGTTCGACGACGTCGCTATCTCTCTCCCTCTCTCTCTCTCTCTAGCTTTCTCGCTCTCTCCCTTTCGCTCTTTCACTCACTCTGTCGCACGCACTGCGACTTCCTGTCTGTGTGTGTGAGCTTCCGGTTTTGTTTTTACAACTGATAAGGCGTCAGGCAGGCGACGTTGGCCCCAAAAAGTATGCTATGTGTTTTTGTGTATTTTGGGAAGACGACCAGCAGGCGCCCTTTATTGCTGTTGTTGTTGTTGCTGCTGCTGCTGTTGTTGCTGTTGTTGCGCGTTGCAAGGATCAAGGACGTTCAAGTTAACTGAAATGGGCTGACTGCCTCGGCAAACTCGGTAAAACGACGACGTCGACGATGGCTAAAAGAAATGCAGGGCGTACATTTTCATTTACTTGGGCGGCTCTTCTCTGCTTCTTCTTCTCTGTGTGTGTGTGTGTGTGTGTTTTTTTGTGTTGGTGGTGGCTTGACTTTGACATGGGTTTGGTGGTTTGGGGGGTAGAGAGTTTTCGGTGGGGTTTGGCGGTTTTGTTGGGTGGCTGCAGCTGCCTTCACACAGTACATAACAGATGTGCGTGTGTGTGTGTGTGTGTGTGTGTGTGTGTGTGTGTATACAATCAGAATGGGGAGCTGATTGGGTTGGGGAGAAGAGCTCTGCTGCTGCGACTGCTGCTGCTGCTGCAGTCCTTTATTGAGCCTAAAAACCACCCAGAAACCACTTTGGCTTCAGCGACAGAAGCCAGTCAAAATGAGCTACACAGTAAGGAATTTTGTGAACTTATAAAAAAGTAAAGAGAGAAAAAAAGGAAGGGAGAAAAAGATGTACATTGAGATTGATAAGAGATGAAGACAATTAGTATAAAGAATATTCTTAGGATGACACCCAATTTCGCTCAGTGCACAGCATAGTATAAAGGAACGACCGCTCGCTGCGTTTGTAATTTTGGCGCTTTTTGTGCGTGTGCAGCGAGCGATGAAGGGGCAGGGGGTGGGCAAGAGTGAAACAGAGAGAAAGGGGTGGGGATGTGGCAGCACTTGGGAGCGGCATTGTGAGTGACGTTGATTGCTGTTGTTGTTGTTGTTGTTTGCGAGGGGGTTGGGTGTATATATATAGGCTTAAGTATATAGCAGCTTAGGCTTTGTTGTTGCCGCTTTTCTAAATTGCGTAGTTTTTTGGGCAGTGCACAAGGCAAAATTTTCATTGCCTTTTGGCATTTTTTCCTGCTGCCTCCTATTCACTGTTTTTTGCTCCTTTTTCTCCTCTTTTTTTCGGGTTTTACTTATGTGGGTCGCAACGGGTTTCGGGTGTCCTTATCCATGTGCGGTGCATAGCAATGTCAATGGATGCCTTTCTTATATGTTTGTGAGTGTGTGTGTGTGTGTGTGTGTGTATCTGTGCGCTTAAAGTGAGCAAAAGTCAAACTTTTGCCGCTCTTTGAGGTTTTTGGCTGCTTTCGGCTTTTCCTAATAAAGTGCGTGCCAAATGTCGTATGCGGTTTTTTAAAGCGGTTTTATTTCGTTTCCTTTACTCTTAATTGCCAAGTTTAAGCTTTCGAAATAAATATCCTTTTAGCAGGAAGTTGAATTATTTTTAGCGTTTAAGAGATAGTTTTTAGTTTAGAAAGATAAACTTTATTTTCAGATTATTCTTTTGCCATGAACTTGAGCTAGTTATATTAATAATGAATGGTAAAAAGTTGAAGGGCTTAAAGATTAGTTTTTCAGTATCTTATGGTTCTTATATGTTAAACCTAAAAAGATACTAGCAGTAGGTAAATAGTGTCTAACTTTTTAGATTGTAACCTTTAGCTCGAAGCAGCGTAATATCTAATAATTTCAACTTTTATATATAACATCCAATTACGCTTCTCTTTCTTGTACGTTCATTGGAAGGAAAATCCCTAAGCGCATTCATCATTTGCATGCAGAGCGTCGCCAACTGCTCAATTCTCAATTCTCTACACAGCGCTGTGGCAGCTTTTATCCATTTTGCACACTGACAGACAGCACCTGCCTGCCACATCACAAGCTGTAAGTGGCAAGCATCCCCCTCGTCCCCCTTCATTTTTACTGCTACACAATCTCGAAAATGTCAATCAAAGCAAAATGTCAGCCTGCAAGCGTCTCAACTTCTATTACCTCCCCATCTCTCCCTCCCCCGCCTAGCTCATTTAAAGCGCAAGCTTTTCAGCTTTTGTCCTTGCCCAAAAAAAAAACAATTAAAAAACTTTCTGGATTAAATGTATTTGTAATTATGTATTAGCTAGAAACACACAAAACAAAAAATCCTAAAAAACAATTTTTGCCTTTGAGCTTTGAGCTGATGTCGCTGTTGTTGTTGTAATTGCCATCATGCTGATAACGCACACACACACACACACACTTACAGCCTTTTGGCTATGTAAAAGCTTTTTAGGGGGCATATACACATATACATAAAGCGACAGGAAACACGCGCAGCAGCGACGTCGACTGCGACGCCTCCCAAAAAATTTGTGTGTTGCATTAACAGACGCAGCCTACGCACAAATTCACACTCACACATACATATACACTTTTACTCATACAACTGCAGAGTAATTATGCTGCCCGGCATCCCCCTCCACTCCCCTGCCCCATGGTGCCACACACCCGGTTCCTAGACTTTGCTCTTTGGTATTTTTAGTTGTGCCTCCGTCTGCCTTGTTTTCATTGCATGCCACCCAACTCAACCCGAAACACACCCACCCACCCACTCGCCTTGTTCTATGCTCGAGTAGTTGTGCGTATGCTGACGTTGACGTTGACGTCGCCGTCGACGTCGACTGCGCTGCGCAGCTCATTGAAATTTGAGGATTTTTGTCTCAGTGCCCTAATTAATTTTACGTACCATGAAAATCATTGTTTGTTGCTTTGCTTTCTCTCTATACATACATATTTCTTGTTGTTGTCACTGTGTATGTGTGTGAGTGTGTGTGTGTGTGTGTGTGTTCTGTGTGTGCGAGTCGCATTGCAGAGACCTGTTTGAGCTACGCCTACGCCTACCAAGTACAACACTAGAAAAACATCAACTCGCGCCGCATCTGAAATGAATATCTTTCTGCAGCATTTCTTAAAGAGATCTACACTGCAATTAAATAACTAAGAAACCATTCGAGGCGTTAACGAAAGTATAATGATATAATCCTATATATATTGGGCCATTTTTCAAAAGTATAAAACTTGATATCAGGTGTGTTTTTGGCATTAATGTATATTCAAGCCTAGTAAGAAAGACACTAAAAAAAAGTTTTCGTACAAGGAGTGAAAAAACCTCATGCCATCAAACTAGGAAATTTATTTGTGTATTTTACAGAACCTATAAAAAATATAACAAGAGAGATTAGAGTTACATTCCTTACATTTATGAAAGAATTGATATTCCTCTTAGCTTAAACTCCTTTCACTTTCAGCAACTATTTCTCATCAACAACCTCCACCATTATTTTCTACAGTGCACAATCTACTTACCCTTCCCTACACATTACTTCCCTGCTCATTCTCTTAAAGCGCACTTAAACTGCGCCATATTTTCCGTACACACACAATGTTGTTGCTGGTCAAAAAAACGTTGTGTATTTGTTGTTGTTGTTTTGGTCGTTTTGGCCGCTTGGAAATTTGAGAAAATTAGGTTTTGTTTTAGCTGGTGGCGCAAGAGCCGGCAAAGCACAGCGCAATGTCCTCGGCACGTTTCTGGCCGCGTCTTTTCTGGCTGCCATTCCAACCTGTTTTTTCTCCTCTTCCTGCTCGTCTCTGTCTTTTTGTGTGTGTGTGTGTGTGTTGTGTTAAAGTTGCTGGCGTGGTTGGTTGGTAATTAAATGCTGCGTTGCTGGACCACAGTGAGACGGCAACAACAACAACAGGAGTCGTTGGTAGGGGACACCTAATCAGCAATCCCAGCTAGATGCTCGAATCTGAGCCGCTGCCTTTTCACCCCATTCCCAAATGCAGGGTGGAAATTATGCAAATGCTCGTTGCCAGGGCTCGAGGATTGAGGAGGACGAGGGAAGTATTTTGGGCTTGGCAAATTGTTTTTCATTGCTGCATTTAAAATATGCTCCAGTTTTTGCTCATTTGCCATGGCTACAAATGGTTCGGCCAGTTTAATTAAATATTTTCACTTTCGTTGTGCTTTCACACTTCATTCGCTTCGCCCAACTGGAATGAAATAACGGTAAATGCATTATAAGTATAGATCTTCAGAAAGTTTAGAAGAAGATATTCATGTACCTTCCTCATAAATCTTAAACTCTTATTAGTTTTATTACTTCACATTGCTTTCATTCTCTTTTGTACAACTGTCCACTTTCATCTCCACCTTTCCATCTTCCCCCCTGCACAGTTTGTTTTGACTTTTGAGGATTGCTGCTTGGCAACCTTAATCTTACGCATTTTACAGTCATCCATTAGACTGATGCGCTGTTTAGAGTTGCTGTGGCTAATTAAGTGCCCGTTTAGGCCATAATAAATAACAATTTCTTAGCATTTTATAACAAGCAACAAATATTTTAGCTCTGAAATTACGGAAAGATTTGCCTCAGATTAGAAGTGCTTCATCATTCTCTACTAAAATATACTTCAACAACTCAAAGCAATTGTTTCTTCCTTTGAAAGGACATCAAAAGTTGTTGTCTTTGTTTGCTGCAAAGACAAAATTTACATACTTGGCTGTAGTTTTCCACAGATTTTCCGATATAAACCGCATCGTTTGACTGCAGTGCCTCATGATTTATGTGCCACAAATTTGTTTTTGCTGTGTGTCGTTGTGACCATTAAATTAATTGCAATTTATCGATTTTTAAATTGCAATCTCAACGTTGTTGGGCCATAAAAAAATCCCCAACAAAATGCCGCAGCACGCAGCACGACCCCCAGCGATAAGGGGTGTGAGTGTGTGTGTGTGTGTGTGTGTGTGTGTGTGTGTGGGACCAGGACGAGTCGTTGTGTTTTGGCCAGCGGCATCGGCAGTATGCAGCCGCGAATTTTGGCGTCCTCTCGTGTATACAAAATAAATTTAACCCAAACACAGACTGTGCCCGAGTCTGGCATGCGTTGCGTATACGTAACGCGTCATTTTTGGGTAGAGATGAGTAAGTGGTGTTAGGAGGGGAAGGGAAAGGCAGACGAGCGGTGGAGTAGATACCCTATGTGTATAAGGGGCTATTAGCTGTGGGATTAAGTTGGTTTTAAACTTTAAACCAAAGTCAGCCCAACTTGTTTTTAAACACAAATCAATTCTATGCTAATTCTTAACCATATTATGTGATTTTTCAAAGAACATCCAGAATTCGTTCATTTGTTTTTTGTTTTGCAACATATCCACTTGTTTGACTAGCTATATTGCTTTATTTTTTAACCGTGCGTTGTTACTTTTTTATTTACTGCGTGGCAGCAGCAATAATGAAAAATATATGTGAGCACCATTAAAATACATCAGATAGGCATAGATCACACACCACACTCTCCTCTCGTGTGTGTGACTCCTGCTGGTCATTTGGTGTGGCACATGCATTGACATTTCTCGCACCCCCCACACACTCACACACACACACACACACTCACACACTCGCCTGTTGTACGGCTGCTGTCGCGTTATCTTTGCTGTCACAGCAACGTTCGTTTTGGCTCCCTGGGCAATCTCATCATGTGGGTGTCTGGGCAGCTAGAAAGTGTGTGAGTGTGTGTGTGTGTAGCTTTATGCAGGTTGCTGTTGTTGCTGTTACTGCTGCTGGCTTGTTAGCGCAATGTTACTTTAATGAGGTGTTGCCCCACACAGCACTTGAATGTGAAATGCCTTAAATACTTATGTACATGTTGAGCCATTGGGGGTGTACAGAGCCTACTAATAACCTTGAGTGTTTGTGGCTCCTAACTCACGTTCCCTGTTTGTCCATAAGCCAAAGCCTACACCAGCTTGAGAATTTCCAGGAAATATGAAATTATATGTCCACGCTCTCTCTAAAGTATTTATTGAACAATTAATGGTTTAAGTATGAGACGAAAGCCTTAAATAAAATTGGAATTCAGTGGAAAAGTATATAATTGTATCTAAAAGATACAGTTTTGTGTGATTTTTGTTAAGCTTCGTTTTGTTTTCAACATGGATTAAAGTATGGAAAGTTTATAACTAAGCTATGATTGAAAAATACTTATAGTAACAAACGTAGCCCAGGCAATAAAAGCCTGACATCATGATTGAGCAGTGATTGATGAATATATTTTCAATGAGTAAACACTTTCTTCCGACGTTCTTTTGCTTTTAAACCCTGCCAAGCACTTGTAAAAGATGGAATTGAACAAGTAGAGACAATTATCA
Source organism: Scaptomyza hsui (assembly GCA_018152825.1). NCBI lineage: Eukaryota > Metazoa > Arthropoda > Insecta > Diptera > Drosophilidae > Scaptomyza > Scaptomyza hsui. The sequence continues at coordinate 3,020,956 of JAECXO010000269.1, forward strand.
AGGTATTTAGGTATTGCCTGAAATCTCGAAGCAGCATATATGTATGTATGACAAAGCAGCTTATGCCACTTTAAACTCGATGCCTAAGCAACATAAATTGCGATGCCAAAAAAATAAGAAAAAAAGTAGGAAAAGGGAAAACAGGATGGGGAAAATATATTTCAAGTGCTTCTTGACTTGCCCTACTTGTTGTAAATTGTACACCGGCACACACAAATAAAACAGCAAATGCAGGGCCAACGGCAGGCAAGAAATATGTGAAGTGAAGAAGAAGGAAAAAAGTTTTTTTTCTTGCTGGTTCGCATGTGTTGTGGTCTTCCATCATGGGGCCCCAAAAATTGCTAGCTTGTCGAGCATCATGTATGCGCACCGTTGGCCAGGCATAGAGAAAACAGCCAGCCAGAAAAAAAAAAAAATAGCTGCCTCACTAAAAGTGAGCCTAAAAATTGTATGCGACACAGCAGGCAGCAGGAAGCGGAGAGGAGTAGGAGGAGGCATCGCAACTTCTGGCCAAAAGTGCGTGTGTCTGCATTGTAAAACTTTTAATGGCTTGTAGCTTCAGGCTGAAAGGATCTCAAACAGTTTGTTCCCCTACCTGCCTCATGTATACAGACATACATATGTGTCCCGCAGGTGTGCGATTACCTCTCGCCCTCCCCTCCCTGGCTCGTTTATCGCACTGCCAGAGTTGCCATAATCATTAACGTTATTGCCAGTGTGCTGTGCAGCTGCTAAAAATCTTTTGCCACTTGAATTATATATATTTTGTTGTGTTTTGTTTTTGTTTCGAAATGCATTTTCAATATACACGAAAGCGTCGCCAATTTATTTTCTCAGCTGCCTGCTTTCTCCACATAAATCAAAAATGCGTAAAAATTTATACGTCGTACGCAATGGTAACGACAAAGAGGGGGTAGGGGACTGGAGACAGGAAGTATGTATCGTTGTGTGTGTGGCATCTACTTCCTTGCCTTTTGCTGCTGTTGTTAGCCCCCTAAAGGCAAACCCCAGGCCCATTATCATCATCAACAGTCAGCAAAATGGCCCCAACTCGAATGTTGAATGGCAAACGGCAACAACAAAAACAACAAAAACAACAACAACAACAATTACAACAACAATAACAGTAGGAAGAGCAAGGGCTGGGGGCATTGGCAGCAACAAGCAGCCGCACCTGAAACTGGTAGCAAATACATTTTGTGTGTGTGTGTGTTTTTTCCGCTTTGGGCTGGAGGGCTGTGCAGGCAAGTGGACGTTCATGTGGGCGTTGCCAGTGGGCGTGCCTTGGGGTGAATTCAACAGTTTTCAGCTCTTCTCTTCCTTACTTAACTTTCTTCTAAATGTCGAATCGATTCGGGAGTTTAAAACTAGATTTCAATACCTCACAAAATTTTTCTAATGTTTTTTAAATCAAAACAAAACTCCTAACAAAAAACTTAAAACATATATAAAAGACTTTACTTGAGCCATCACAGCCCGATTTTCAAGGTCATGGAAAAACTTTTACCTTCTAAAAATAAATGCTCATTAATTTACATTGAGATACCAATTAGGTAAACTGATAACTGCTTTGAGTCTTTAGTCTTTTTTTTTTTTAAATATTATGTATATATTTTTTTTGGAAAAATGCTTTAATGACTTATTGTAAGGTATCTGATATAAAATAAATGGTAGTGTTAAACAATTATATATGATTTAAAAAAAAAAACTTTTCCTAGCAAAATAAACCTGGAAGTATAAAAACATATCACCTTATTGATTATTTAAATTAAATCATCAAAAATATACAACCTTATGCAAACTTCTTTTACATTTGTTACCTCTTTACTTTATTAGATAAGAGCGCAAGCGAATATTTTACGAGCGCAACACAACCATCAGCTATGAGATCATAGACGAGACTGAAAACCAGCTGGCTCCTGGAGCAGCTCTAATTTCTGGACGTTTTTATGGTTCGTTAATATTTTTAATTTGCAAAGATTTTATTTACTATAATGAAAGTAAGTATATATGTATATAAATGTATGATTTTTTCTTAGCCGATAGTATTAACTTATGATTTCAGGAAGACTTTATCTTTCCCATTTAAGAGCTGCGGCTTTGGTGTTGCCAATTTCTGTGAAGATTAGTGTTGCAAGATCGAGTATCTGCAGAAAAATGAAAAACGAACGATTAGACAATCTAGGAAACGTAGCTATAAAGTAAATTTTCATAAATAAAATGAGTGATAGATATGTTGGGGTGTTGAAAGTGTTTGTCGTGGAGTGTCTTGAGGTAGATTAAAGTGAGCTGAAATTTTTAATAAATTCGAGCGATGCATTCTGCATTCCCTTTCAGTTTGGATTTTGAAAATCTCTTGGATCACCTGAGCAGTAAAATAGGGTCGTAAATTCAATTCTTGAAGGTTTTGAGGCCAAGGAGTACGTGGTTGCGGCGTATCTGGACATAACACAGACATTCGACATTAGACAAAGTTGTATTAAAAGTTAGAATATAAGTTTAAGTTGTTGTATGTTATAACAGAATAATTAAGTAAACAAAAAAGAAAAGAAAACAACGTATAATTCATAGAAAACAACAAGCAAAAAAATTATTGTAGATCATTAGAGTATTTTCAGATACTTTTTAATTAATATTTCAAATATTTAAACCATTATTCAAGTTTACTTATTAATCATTCTATCACTTTTGTAACTTAACAATTTCCTACCTGCCGAGTTTACATAAAATTTCCACACTCTTTTCAGTTGGCCCTCGTTTTACCACCCCTTTATATTTTTTGTGTGTATTTCGGCAACAACGTTGCAGCAACAACAATAATAATAACAAAAACAACAATAACAAACTGTTGTAAAGGCCGCCAGCCGTCGCTACAAGTGCCCATGGCCAGAACCAGAAGCTGCAAGAAAACGACACATACCAACAACACCAACCAACAAAAAAGGGAGCAACAGCAACAGTAGCAGTAGCAACTGTAGTTAAGGGCCGGCAAGGGGGGGTAAGGGAAAGCGCAAAGGTGCGTACAATCATTTTATTGATTTATATGCCGAAGCTATTACAACTGACATTCGAATTTTCCAACACAAAATGCGGCCCAAAGTTTTTCTGAGTACATGGCCAGAGTTAGACAGAGACGGAGCTTGGGGATGGCGAAAGTGGGAATGGGAATGGGCAGGCAGTATGAAGGCGGTACGGAGGCGTAACGCAACCCCGAACCAAAACAGGAAGGTTGCAGTCGAGCGTGAACGACTTAGAAATACTCTAACAGCTGAAAGCGGTTGGAAAACAGATTGTATAGAAAACTTATTTTATTTATCAGCAGTTTGTTAATGAAAACTAGCCACTGCACGAAACCAATATACTCCTTTCTCTCACTTATAAGGGTATAAAAACCTTTTGTCAATGTTGCCGCTGCTACTGTTGCTGTTGCTGTTGCTGCTGTTGCTATTGCTGCTGTTGTTGTTGCACTTGGCTGAAGCTGAAACTCATGGCCATGCTATGCCTCCTGCCCCCTGCTCCCCCTCCCCTTGCTGTCGCCGGGGCAACCGGCAAAGATGAAGACGCAGCAGCCGCAACAACGATAGGCAGCTACGACCGGGCTCTTATATACTTTCTCTGCCTTATGTGTAGCACACTTTTAGGCGTTGCTTTTGTCTTCTGTAGTTTACTTGAGCTCAACGCTGGGCTGGGCGGGCGGGTGTGTGGGCGAGTGGGTGTGGCTGACAGTCTTGACAGCGCACTCGTTACTTTGACAACACAGCAGGCAGCAGCACCTCCCCCTCCACTTTCCTCCCACCCCCTCACCCTCTTACACAACATCCCACTCAGAAGTTATACACCAGCTGCCATGGCTGGCTCCGATTCACAACACAGTTTGTGTATCCGTGAGATACTTTCGCGCTGCGCTTTTGCACTTGTTTTTTTGGGTCCCCAAAAACTTTCGCTCAGTGAAAATCAATTTATCACAAGCTCGATTTTCACAGAGAGACATGTATGTGTGTGTTTTTAAGGGGAATGTCACTTGGCCAAAAATTAATTAAGGCCAAAATGAATTCCCGCTACAAAATGTTGGTTTCTATGCCGCCTAGTCTCTGATGTGTTCGAGTATGTGTGTTTGAAGTCTAATTAAAATTTATATATGCGCAGTTGATAAGTTTTTAGTGGCTTTACTTGTTGATGAGCAGCTGAAGCAGCTGTCTGTCTTCTTCTGTGTAAAGGAATGCTGCCATTATTGGTTAGCATAAATATTTAATATCCATGAAAATAATTTGGCATATAGTATTAAAGTTTATTGCTGTCTTGAATAGTTTTATATGGCTTTCAAGTTGGTTCAATATGCATTTATGATTAAAAACCTTTAACTTTGGGAGTTCTGTCTGTTTATTAAATACTTACACCTTTCTAACTCCAAGTTAAAGCCCTTAAGTTAAACCTCTGTTCAGCTTAAATAGAAACTATTGTAGCCTTAAATAAAGCTCAGTGAACTGAAAGGCACAGTGGCCAACATTTATGACAAATTTTTAGCAAATTGTAATCCAATTTGACATATTAATTAAGTACATTGTTAATTTGTCGCATTACACACACACACACACACTCACACACACACGCACACGTACACAACAACAACCCCTAACAAGGACAAGGCACAGTTCCAGCAAAGTCTTTTCCCCCTTTCTCACTTTCTCTCTTCACACTCTACGCACTTTGGTCGAAAGCTGGCTCTAACTCTAAGTAGTGAAAGTAATAGCCAAAAACTTTTTGACACACTTTGCGCACTGCGGGCACACGCACTCACAAACACACACACACACACACACAATGGCGAAAGTATATTTGGGACAGAGGACAAAGGACGCAGGACATAAGAAACATACAGAGTAGAGGAAGTTTTGCTGGTTGTGTCGAAAAAAGGGATAAACATGTGGAAATTTATTGTGCGCATATTTAGTTGTATTACATAAGCTGTATGTGCGTGTGTGTGTGTGTGTGTTTGTTGTGGCAAATGCAGCGAGCTCAGCTACAGGACACTGGTCCCAGCAAAAAAACAAACTCAGCTCAACGTACTCGTCCTGGCGTTAAATGAGATATTTAAGTCATTCGAGATGCGTATGAGATAAGCACATTTTTTGGGGGTCAACAAACAACATTTTAAAGCACCTTTTTTGATACCCTGCAAGGTCCTTAGCATTTTTAAAAGGTATGCTTGAGTAAGGAATAGTTTTCTTATGACTTAACCTACCAAATCAGTTTTAATTAAAGTTTGGCCATAATTGATTCACTTATCTTAAACATTTATGCATATTTATATAATGTTATCAGTTACTTAAGGTATCTCCTAGTTAATCAGACTCATAACTAAAACAGTTTTGTACTCTCTCTGATTTACCGCTCACCCAAAACGTAGAGAAACCACAAAAACAGCAAGCTTGGGCTATCAAAGTATGTGCAAATAATGCAAAAGGTCTGTTTTACATACAAAAAGAATAAAGCGCTAAAATTTTGTCTAGCTTCATTTTATTTACATATTTCGCATCTTTGGGTTAAAAAAGGGGTATGGGAATAATTACTTGCAGCGTTTCTGGACCCATTTTTTTCAATCTGTGTAGATTAAAAGTTGTATTACGTTACATATTAAGTGGATCAGTGGGCCAAGAGCGATTCTGGAGCAAATTTGTTTGACATACTTAAATTGAGAAATATGTTGCATACTTTGGAGAGCCGAATTAAATGCTGTATAAAGTTTGCATGATTATTGTTGTGGTTTTAAACTAGTTTTAATAGTAATAAACATTTGTCAATTACCAACAACCAATTAATTCTTATCTTAACTTTACTCTATTCCCAACCTACTCCAAATATTTGTTAATAAATGTCCAAACCAAAAAAAAACAGCTATGAGATAAAAATAAATCGCAGATGTCAGACGCTGCTGGGGCAGAAACCATGTCCAATGGCATATTCCCACATACTAGACAGACGAGCATAGATAATACGAGACCCCAAAATTGCCAGACACACACACACACACACACATGTAACCTCGAGCTGTTCGTCACTTTTATTAGTTGATGAAACCCAAAACCCAATAAAACTAATCGACAGTCATTAAAAAGTGCGTTGCTTTCGTTGTTGTTGTTAGTTAGTTCATGGAAGGCGCGATCCGGCAGATAAGATAAGATCTGAACACTACGTTGGCGTTGTCAAAAGCTTCTTTTTTGGCGAAGCTATTGAGAACTGAAAGACAAAAAAAAATTTATATGTGTGGAAGCTTTTTTGGGCACACGCATATTACGCACACATGTTAATAGTTTATCTATCGTGTATTTTGCTTTCAGCGCTCTTCGTTCGTTCGTCTTTTTTGTTGCTGTTTTGATCGCACGCACTCTCAGCATTAGGTTCCCGGTCTTGATTCTTCTCCCCTATCGCCCACAATCCTCTCCCTAACCACACAATCAGCAATAGTTAATGTTAGTTTTTTTTCTCTATTTTTGTGCCTTAGTTTTGCTCTATTTTGCTTCAGACCCTCCCTCTTTTTGTTCTGTTTGCTTTCTGTGTTTGATTTAATGGCACATACCTTGAACTTCACCGAATTTTCGCCATTTGTTTTGATGTCTGCGAAAAAAAAGATAAAAGAGGCAACTTGTTGTTGCTATTTTGATTTCGCATTTTGCCAATTTTGATAGTTTTTTTTTCTGTGTGTGTGCGTGTGTGTATGTGTGGAGGGGGTGTGCGAATTATATTTTGATTGGTGTCGAAACTGCGTAATCAGAACTATTTTATTTGGGGTTGCCTAATGTGGAACCCAGCAACTTTTGTTTTTTGTTTGTTCAAATGAGTCACGGAGGCTTCCGATAGTTGAACTACTTAATTATAGGAAGTATGCTAAATTTGGATATGTATCTTATGGGCAAAGGTATTAAATAAGTTATATAGTTCTGTTTTTAAATGATTGCAGCTAAGTTTTTTTTTTTAACTTTTATTTATTTATGAGAATAGATTTTTACTTTAAACTGTTTACTCATTTTTTTTTTTTTGTGTTTAACCTTACATAAAATCCAATATGTTGTCGTTGTAAACCATATCGATGTTATAGTAGTAAAGCATATCATATCTGCATTGCACATAATCGTCTTGATAAGATTAAATGTAGTTTGGCATTTCCTCACATTCAACATCTATCATGACAAGCATATTACGTTCTTTTTTTGTCGTTTTAACCTGCAGTCAAACTATATATTTCCCATAGGAAATTCTCAGAATTAGATAACCCTTAGTTAGACGAATGCAAACGTGGCTTTGTTGACCAGTTAACAGACATAAAAATCTAGCCATAAACAAAGTGCGTATATATTTGCATTATAAACGATTCTCGGTGACTGGTCAGGCAGTTCACTCCCTCTCTCCCACTCTCCTCCTTCCCCTTCTCGTTCTCTTGCTATTTTGCGTGTGTTTTTGCGTGCAGGCAGCACGAAAAAAAATAAATTATGTTATTTTTGTGCAAGTTTTTTTATACTACTTTTTGTGTTGCTTTTTTCGCTGCTCCGAACTTTGGCGTTGCGTTTCGGCTTATTTTTTGTGTGTGTGTGTGTGTGTGTTTTTTGGCAGCGGCGTGAATGAACTTTTCAAGGTGAAACTAGCTAGAATAGGCAAAGTGTAGTGTAGACGACGACAACGCCAGCAGCGACGCCGACAGCGACAAAAGCAGCGCTAAGCAAGTTAAAAGCTAGAGTGCTGGAGTAAAAGATACCCCAGCAATAAATTAAATGAACTGATTTTTAACAAACATCTATTAGAACATGAGAACATTTTAGATGGTTGAAGTGTTCCTAATATTCTTATGTATTTTCTTAGATTTAGAGATACCTCTTTAAAGTCTATTAGTTACAGGGTATAAATAAATAACATGAGAGCTTGCAAAAGAACAGGAACAGCTCTTGTGTGTGCCGGGAAGCGTGTGATTGGCGCTGCTGTTGCTGTTGCTGCTTTTGCTGATGTTGCTGCTCCAACAAGAACAACAATAACAAATCGCACACGCATTTGCTGCCCGGTTTAGGGACTGGTTTTTGTTTTTGTTCTTCTTTCATAGAAAGAACCAAAGTCAGCCGCTTGCAAGTCGCCATCGTTGGATACCACGCTAAAAAAAAAAAAGCATAGCAGAAATAAAAGGAGAGCCAAAAAAAAAAAAAAAAAAAAAACATCGAACCAAACGTAGAATTGCTAGACAAAAATTTGAATGAGTCCATAGAAAACTTTGGCTTTGGCTTCGGTTCTTGTGGCTCTGGCTGTTGCTCTTGTCGCCGCTGTTATTCTTGGTTTGAAAGTCATTTTTGTGGTCTCTGTTGTTCCTCGGCTGCTTCTTCGCATTTCTATTATTTCATCTACGTTCCTTCTCAACCCTGCCCACAGACATTTGACGGGTTGTTAATGGTCTGCATTGCCCCACACTTTTTTGGTCACTTAAAGCCAGCTTCGATATTATTTTTTCCATTCTTCGTTGTTTTGCAGACTTTGTTTCTCTGTAATTTACAAATCATTCACTTATAGCGAGATGCTGGGTAATAGAGTGCAAACGTGTGTTTTTATGATAATGAGAACTTCAATCATGTTTTTTTTTTCAATTGGTCTATACTATGTTCCTTCATCTTCCATGTTCAATCGTTTCATCTACTTATTTTGACACTACTTCCGTGTGTTTCAAATTTGTAAGCTTTAAATTAAACAGTTAATCATTCCCATGTTACATTCTTTATTCGCATTATTTATTATTGTGCAGTTTATAAATGTATTCCATTATATACAAATATGATCAAAATATTTTATTGTTCCTACTGTAGTCGAGCAGCTACCACTTGAAGTACTAAAAGACGGCAACAAGACTCAAGTGCTGCTGCTGTTGAGCCCACGCTTACAGTTGTCGTATTGTAAGTAAGTTCTTGGCATATCCAATGGCTTGCCAATCAATTTACAACGTCCAAAAAAATATAAAGAAATAAAGAATGGACAGCAAAAAAGAAACTGTTGGTTAATTAATTGCTTGGAGCGCATAGAACGCACCATCAATTTATTCAAACTACTTCACACACACACACACACACAGAGAGAGACGCATAAATCGAGCCTATGTATAGTCTATCTAGATATCTGCTGTCGTTGTATCTTATTCTTTTTGTATTTGTATGCAGAGAGTGGAATGATCGCATCTACAACATTTCAAGGTTAACGCTGTCTTGTTGGGCTTTGCCATGCCGAAAAGCTGACATAGGCATCATTTGATTATGCTGGCCAAACTCTCAATTTTTAGCTATTAAATTATGCATAAGAAACATTATGCGAATAGACGTTCGTATAAGAAAAGTTGATTGATTATTATAATAATGAAGAATAAAGAAAAAGTTCTGTTAAAGTTTAAGTAAATTAACTTTAAAAGTCTTAAAGCTAAAAACTGGAGATATTTAAATATTTGTTTTTAATAGGGTACCCTCTTAGTCGTGCTTTATTTCTATGCTTTTCACGCACATTCTTTTCACTTCTTTCAATAATTTGGTATTCAATTTACTGCGCAAGCTGATTTGCATAAAATGTGCGTGAAGTCAGCTTCAGCTACAAGCTTCAAACTTTTTTTGCTTTTGCAAGCTATTTGTTTGTTATTGCTGCTGCTGCTGTAATTGTTGTTATTGTTTTTTTGGTGGGCGGCAAGCAGATAAATTGAAATTTATGCCCTACTAATAGGCAAATGTATCCATCTGCATAATGAGCCGCATTAATTGAACAGCACTCGAGCTGGAAGCTGCAAGAAGTATGCGACGCCTCTGCAGATCGTGCCACAAATTGGGCACACATGCGAACAACAATAAGCTAAAGTAACGAAGAGAGAGAAATTTGCCAAAAAACACAACACTTGAACGCTGAGGAAATGCTCTCACACTAATGCCAAGCGTTAAAACGCCAACGCCAACGCCGGCGACAGCGTCGTAGCTGATTGGTGCACGCCAGCAACATAACACGAAAACAACAGCAACAGCAGCAGCAGCAGCAGCAACGGCAAGTTCTGGCAAATAAAAAATATACTTATATATGTATAAACATTTCTAATGAAGTCAATGAACTTTTTTATGCGCGCGATGCGGTAATTTTTTTTTTTTTTTTGCTTGCGAATTTTTCGTTTTGAGTATTATCAAAATAATAAAAAAAAACATACAATAAGTCAAGCTCCAAAGTGAGTGCAATGACTGCTACAACAAAGGCAAATAGCAACAGCAAAAAAGCACAAAAAAACTATAAATAATCTTTAGCAAGCTGATTTGTGTGGGAGCTGCAAAACAAACGAGGCGTATGCGCAATAAATATACTTATTGTAAAAACTATAAATTAAATAAAGATCAAATATTAACAAAGTGTGTCAAGCCCCCAAGACCCAAATTGATAAAAGTGATAGTGCTCAGCGATTATTATTATTTTATTATGTATTTCAGTTCTTTCTTTCTTTCTTTCTTTCAGTTGGTAAACAGTGCTAAAAGCAACTTTCGGTTTAACGTTCTTGCTTTTATTTTCTTTGGCAGGAACGTGCCACAAAGCTAAAAAAAAATCATCATAAAAAACAAAAAAAATTCAACAGTCCAAAAAAATATTTGCTAGACACATTTAAAAGTGTGTGTTTGTGTGTGAAAAGTAAAATTAGAATTTTTGTGCGTACGGCGCGAATGGCTAATCATAACAAAAGGCCTAACAAAAAACATAAAACATATATAAAAGACTTTACTTGAGCCACATGAGCATGAAAAGCCAAAAATACACAGCCCCAATAAGCCGTTTTTCAAGGTCATGGAAAAACTTTTACCTACTGAAAATAAATGCTCATTAATTTACATTGAGATAACAATTAGGTGAACTGATAATTGTTTTGAATATTTAGTCTATTTTAATATATTTTTTTGTTGATTTTATTGGGAAAAATCAATTTAGAAGTATGAAAAGATATCAACTAATCAATTGATTAAAATGATAAATTGCCTAATCTATAAATAATGGATCTGGAAACAACTATAAAAAATCTTTATAAATTTATAGCCTTATGCTAACTTCTTTCGCCGATATCTAACTGCAAGTACCAGGCGAATATCAACTGAATACTGCAGCATTAATTTTTTGTTAATAAAAATATGTAGCATAATAATTTAAGTCTTGATTTATGGCCAGCGCAAAATTATGCAATATGGAGAAGTCAGCATATACATATGTAAGTTTAATTTAAGTTTTTTGTAAATAAAAACAGATTAATTAAATAAACAATTAATAATTAACAAAATAACATAAACATAAATAACAAAAATAAAAATTACATTATTAAGTTTTACGTCTTTTCTTCGCTAGCTATTCTAGCCAATTTCTTGTTGTCTTTTGAAATGCAAAAAACTTGTTAAGTGGACTTTGATGAATCGCCATTTTCAGTGCGTGGTTCTTTTTGCCCCTTCCACTTCTTCTACAACTTTGGCTATTATTCATGCTATGTGTCTGTTCAGACCTAAAAAAAAAAAAAACAAAAAACTCATCCCACATGTGTTGTTGTTATGTTCTAGCGAATTCGTATTAGAAACAAAGTGCAGAGTGCGTGTGGAGAAGCAAAGAATCGACAGCAAAAAGAAAAAGAACAAGCGACGCCCCAAAAACAACAACAAAAAGAGTTGAAGACGTTAGAAGTAGTTGTTGTTGCTGGTGCTGGTGCTGCTGGCGTTGGCGTCGCTGGGCCAAAATGCGTGTATTGCATCATCAAAATTTAGAAAAACAAATTTAACGCACAGCGACAACAACAACAACAAGTTGGCAGCGATTTAACGAAGCATAGCCGATTGTTGACTTCGTCGTTCGTTCGTTCGCTTAGTTTGCTTCGTTTCATTTCGTTTCGTTCGGTTTTCTAGCTGCGGCCGAAACGCAGCGTTGCTGCTGCTGCTGCTGCGACTGCTGCTGCTGCTCATGTGCATGTGTTGGTGCGCGTGCCTGTCTGTATATGTGTGTGTGTGTGCGTTGCGCATTTATGCTGATCATTGGAATTTTTGCACAAATACACTCGCACACACACGCATACGCACTACATTTGCGCGGCTAGTTTAATTGTTGTCGCTGCTGCTGCGTCGCTTACTGATATTCTTTTTTTTTTGTGATTCGCTGATTGTCTTGTCGTTGCTGTTGTTGACGCTATTGGAAAGTGCAATAACCTCGCAAAAATATATAGCTAAGTTTTATACACAAAGCTGGACATTGCGTTAGAGAAAAGTTAGTGCAAAGTTTCAAGTGGCGTATACTTAATTTATTCTGTTTGTTCTTTAGCACTTGACGCAGTTGTAGAATGTGTGCAGAAAAATACCCCCATTAACAAAATGTGGTTAAAATATAATAAATCTCTTGAGTTTTTAGTGTTAGAAAACAAATCCGGGACTGTTATTAATTGGTTTTACTTCAACGTTGAAATAACTAGAGTTCATAATTGTTTAAAGGGAATATGGTTTTGCTTACATGAAACGAACATAAAACAAGCTTTTTTAACAAAATGTACATCTTATTCATCTCTTGTTGCAAATACATTCACTTGTCTAAGAAATCCCAGATGTTTGCGGCTTGTGAACTTAAGATCTGAGATCTTTTCTACTTGCTTTGAAGCTGCGGTTCAGCATATAAAGCACGCATTCATCACATGATTTGATGTTGCTGCCAAAAAATTCAACGTAATGCCCATGCACACACACAGTTACCCACGCACGCACACACACACACACACACACATGCTCACAAACTTAGCTAAGCAGAGTGAATGCTCCGGGTACTCAATACAGAACAGTTCTCAGCATTTGCAGCACACAAAAGAGCAGCGAAAAAACAGCAACAACAACAGCAACAACAACAACGACAATAACTGACTAAGTTGTTTACGAAAGTGCGTGTAAAGCAAGCAATGAGAATTATTCAGTCATTTGGCAAATAGCAACCAACAACAACGTTGCCATTGCTATTGTTGAAGCTTCCACAAAGTTCTACCTGCAACGTCCCACACACACACACACACACACACACACTGAAACACACACCAACACACAGATAATAGCACAAACAGCATAGAAAACTACCTGTCATTATTATTTGTGCCTTTTTTTATAGTTCGCATTCGGCTTTTTTTCATTCTATCTTTTTTTCTGCTGCTTGCTGCTTCTATGACATTTTTGTTTTATTTTTATTTTCGTTGCTCTTTTTCGCTCCTCACGCACTGCGACTTGAAAATCAAAAAAAATGCTCAATTAATTTATTGTTGTTGTTGTGAGTAAAAAAAAAAAAAACTCATACGAAAAGAGGGGAAAAAAGTAAAAAGAGAATTGCCTCTATCGCATTTTTCAAAGTCAGTAACCCTCTAACCTTGAATGTTGCTCCTATGATTCTATGCCATGCCGACCCGAACAGAGCTACCCCTTACCTCCCTCTCCCCCTCTTGAATGCTCCTTAACTTGCGCAATATTCCAATGCGTGTGTTGTTGTTGTTCTTCTTGTAGTTCTTTCATTATGGAACGCAACGGGGTGCTTAAAAAGTAGAGAATAAGATATACATATAGTATGTATTTATGTTGCTAGATCTCTTCTGTTCTCCCTATTCGACAGACATTTTAAGTTGCAAGTGCGTATAATTAATCTCTATTATATAGTTACTTACTTAAAACAGTCAGATTGTCACTGTTTTTGGAGCTGTTTGTTACAGTGTATGTGGGAAGGCTTAAGGTCAAAGTCAATAATTTTTCACTTCTGCGAGTAGTTTATTTTTCACTTAGATAGAACCTTCGAAATATTTTGTTTTACCCTTTCTCAATATTTAAAATTGTGAAATTAAATTTGTTATATATTATATAAAGTATTTTTTAATGTTTTCTTTTTTTTATATATTTATTTTCGAAAGGGTATTTTAAAGTTTGCATTTTTTCTTAGCTCTTTTCATAGTATTTTGCGTCTGTTGCAAGTGCGTATGATGAATATTTATTTTTAATTTTGGTTTTATGCTTTTTTATATCTATGCCTCGTTAAGACTATTATATTTTGTTGTTTGTTGTTGTTGTATCTATAAGTATTTCCGTCTGCTAATGACACGACACCTCTGCTTCTGTGGTTGTTGTTGCTGCGAAATGTTGCTATTTTGTGATTTTCTCTCAGTTTTGTCGAAATGTTTATGGATTCTGTTTCAGCGCAAAGTGCGTAAGCTGCATGAGACAACGACAGCAGCAACAACAACAACAACAATAAAAACAATAACAAATGCCAAAAAGAAAATGGCGCTGCGTGTCTCAAATGACAGCTGTCAAACGCTCTGCGGTGAGTACAACTTTGATTAATGCCCCAGCCGCTTGCTAATTTTGCATTTAAAGCACATTACACACACACACACACACACACTTACACTTACGCACTTTTAGTGTGTGTCTTGTCAGACGGCAATGTGAAAATATTGGATGACATTTTCCTATGGGTGGTCTGTCTGTCTGTCTGAATTGTCTGGCCTTAGTTGATGTCGTAATTTATGTGATTGATTTTAAAGGTGTTTTCTAGCAAAGGTTATGTCAAAAGCAGAAGTAAAATTCCAAGAATTCAATGTTGACATTTACTGTAAAATTCTTCAAGGTCAAGGAAAGTTTTGGAAAGTGTCTTAAGATGCTGATTTGATGAATTTCATCAGCAAAGAAACATCAATTTAAGTTACAGTAACGTTTATTTTAAACTTAACTCATTTTTTTAAGTTAAAACTTCAAAAAACTTTTCTGTAAGATTCTAAGCACCCTCTGAATATTTGAGCCACTTTAATCTCTTAGTTGAGTTTCTTACCTGCAACGCCAGGTGGCGTCAGAGACACGACATTTCGTCATAACTGTCAACTTAATATCAAAAGTAAATAAATCAACAAGACACTCGCATGGTAATTAGAGAACAGTAATTAAATTGTATGCTTCAAAACCGAAAAAGAAAAGAGTCAAAAGCAAAGCGAACACACAAAGAAAGGGCATCCCACGCAATCTAACCCTCAAACAAAACTGAAGTAGCAAACAGAAAAGGCAGCTACAAATAGAGCGAAAAGAGATGAAAACATTCGAAAAAGAGTCGCGTGTGTGTCACACCTTTGAAATGGGGCAAGCAAAGCGGCAAGTGTGAATATGTAATTAAATTTTATGAAATAATCTCATAAATATGCGCACATTTTACACATGATACTCCATACACTAATATATTTAATAGGCACACCTCTCTCTCTCACTCTCCTTGTTTCTCAATTTGTACGTACGTGGCGTATACGCAATTTTTGCTTTAAATTTGCGTGTATCGTTGTGATTTATGGTTGAATGCTTAAGTCCTCTACTCTGATAAGTCAGTGACAAGTCAGAAACGTCCTGTAAATAGCTTATATTAAGCAAAGTGACTAAAAGTTGGTAAATTTAATAACTTAGTTAGAAAATTCATTTTGACGGGGGTTCAAACTTACCAATGTCATAACTTGGTTAAAACTGAACCGATTTTCAAGAACTAAAGTATATAGTTGATAAAAGAATTTTTTCTCAAAAATCTGTTTTCGATGGCTTTTTAAAAATAATTAATAACAAAAAAATTTAGAGCTTTTAAGCTTTAAACAAAAAACCTGCCCACAGAAACGTAGCAAAATATTTTACATTAATTTTCACATAAAAACATGAATTTTTAAATAAATAGTAGTAAAGATAACTTCCTGATTGATAAAGTGATCGTATGATCAAAGAAAAACACAAAAATGCACAAAATGCAAAGCTATTGGATTGAATTCCAGTCCGATAACTTCATTTCAAATTCACGTGCATACATATTTTTTAAATCATATTAAAACTGTAGTTTCATGGGCATTCATTCCGAATGCAGGCAATCAAGAAACCAGTTAACAGTCAGAGGTCAAGTTGACCACAAACAAACAGAAAAAAATCGAATAGTTGACCTTGAGAACAGGCGCCGAATTTACAAGTTACAGTTTACAGCTCAATTTGAATATTTGAATACCGCAGCGAGGGGTGTGACAAAATGTGACTTATATGATTTTCTAAATACCCTAACAAAGAGGCAAAGTGAGTGTGTTAGGAGATATACACAATTCTGTACAAACTTAGATACAGAGATATTTTTTTGAGTCAAAATATAGTTCTTTGTACAAACTAGATTCAGAAAACTATAAATTTCTATATTTTAAGTTTGTTTCTATGGATTGATTTACAATAATTACCATTATTAAAATCATAAATATATGTATATTTTAATACGCCCTTAAATGAACTTACCTCCTTACTTTTTGATTTGATTTTGCTGCACGCAACCTTTTTAAAGCGTTTGTCAGTTGTCAAAAGTCTCATGTAAAGAAAACATAAAAACCAAAAACTGTAGGAAGCAATCTAATTGCTATATATATAATATAAATTGTAGATGACCTTGGGTCAGTTCAATGCTTCCTGTAACTAAGCTTGCAGTCTTGTGTAAAGTATATAATGCCCAGTATATAATACTTTTATAATCAAATTTATTTTAACGTGCGCTGCTTGCTTCTAATCATATTTCTCAGTGCGGAAATGAACGCACCAAAAAGAAACCAGCAACAACAAGTAAATATAATAAAGCTCTATAAATGTAAACTTTACGATTGAAGGGCCTCAGCAACAACAACAACAGCAGCATTTAATTGATATACGCATTGATAGCGCAGTCCAAAAACTTTTTTAGCTTTTTTTCCTAGAAGGGCAACGCAACGCTCGCCTTGGCTCTTGTCTTTAAATGTGTGTGTGCGCGTGTGTTTAGCTGTGTGTGTGTGAGAGTGCGCTTGTTGTGGGGCCCTTAGAAAAAAAAACTTACCTCTGGCGATACTTGTGCTTTATAAAATACCCAAGGTCAGCTGCGCCCAAAGACTACAACTACAAAAAACAAAATCGTTTATAGACAAAAAGCAAATCTAAATGTTTACTTCCAGTCAATGTAAATGTCAGTGAAGATTGGATAATAGTGCAAGAATTGTGCTTAGAACTGATGATCAGTTTGAAAACGTGTTCTGAAAAACCTTCATGCTTTAATTATAAAAATAAATATGAGTTTACTATATAAAAACGTATTCAATAAAGAAAAATAATTGTTAAACATTATTACATATGTATATAATAAGATTAAAAAAATTTGAGATATATATTTACTATAAATAAATATATAAAATGATATGTATGGCCATAAAACAATAACAAATGACCTAAAATAGTATAACATAAATTGCAAATATTAAAATACCAGCTAAATCCAACTTTTCCAAACGGGGAATCACCAAAACCTAAAGTTTACCATAAATTTAATGTCATTAAGCTTATACAAAAAATTGAAAGAAGAAATCAAAGACAAAGAATTCCAAGAATTTAAATATTCAATAAAAAAAAAACATAATTATAAATGACTGCCTTTTATTACAATTTTAAATATTGTTAACTTTTATTTAACCTTGAAAAAAAATATGTAATTACAAATTGCCCACAATTGAAATGATCATTTTAATTACATACTCCGCAAAACACAAAAGTTTTCTAACACACAAAAAATGCCCAACAAAAAAACTGAAAAATGTATCTACGTGTATGTATTTTTGAGTTTGCACTGCAAATACAAATCAGTTGCGTAAATAATGCGTATCGCCAGCCGCTAAACTCAACAACAATAAAAACTACAACATTTTGAAAAAAAAAAAAAACTGCTTGTTAGGCATTTATAAATTACAGCTAGCGACAGGCCCGAAGAGCATTAAGCATTTTGATTAGCAGCTGCAAAAAACGACCGAATACTAATACATAGACTGAAACTGAAAATATGCGTAGACTACAACTACAACAACAGCAACAACAAAGCGACAAACGCACTAACGAAAAAGACAACAACAAAAAAAAAAAAAAAAAAAAATTCGAAACTGAAATTCGTTGTCGATGCGATGCGTGTAGCCCTGAACATAACCTTGAACAGAGTCGCGTTCAGTTGAATTTTCAAATGTTTGTGTTTTGTGTGTGTGTGTGTGTAAAGATTGGTTAAGTGTTGAATAAATGCGTTAGAGCGAGGCGCAGCGAACGAATAAAGCAACAAAAGTGCGTTACGCAGAGAAGCACACACACACACACATACATACACAGCTCATAGACAAAATGCGTGCGAGAGAGAGAGATGGGGAGATATGTGTGTACCTAGTCGCAAGCGCATGACACTTGAGAGTTATGCGTTGAAGAAGCTTTTGTGTTCGGGCTGCGTGGGCTGTTCGCATGCGCTTCAAGCGATGCGTTGAGAATTGCGTAGAGAGGCGTAAAAAGTTACAAGTGTCAATCTGCATGACAATAGAGGAATGTGCGGTGTATTAATCATTATTTTATGTAGGTGATTTTAAGTATCTCTATTAGGCATAATGATGGGTTGCTTTCTGTATTATAATATGACATATAAGAGTATAAATATCGTTTATTATAAGGTTTTATAAATATGGAGTTCCTTCATAAGATAATTTAAGAATTCTTTTGTTGACTTGAGAAACAACTAAAATATTTCTTATATACCTTTTTTCAATTAGTTGGCCAATATTTGTAAATTTTTGACTACTTGTAGGGAACTTGAGCTGTTTCAAATGCCTCTTGAGCCTATGCTGCTCAAGAGCACGAAGCTGAGGCACAAAAGGCAGCAACGAATGACGAAGAGGCAGCAAAAAGGCAACCGAAAACGAAAACTTTGGCAAACGCATAAAATTCTGCGTAATGCGTGTATTTGTTTGTTTGACCGAAGCTAAGCTTGAAACAGGGCCTAGAGAGGAAATCAAGCAATTTTTCTAGGCACAAAAAACCAGAAATTTTACACTGTGAGATCAGCATGCGCCGCGTGTTGCCAACTGTGTCTCTATGTCTATATCTGTCTATTCGTCTGTTCGTATCTCACACGCATTTTGTGCGTAAGGTCGCAGCCTCAGCGGCGCATTTACGAAGCGTATACAATAACCGGTAATTATGTGGCCAAACATTGGGCTCCAGCTCAGGCCTAAAGAGCAATGACGCTGCAAACTGAACATGAGAAAACAAAACCTTTATTTCTTTTATCGTTGTCTTGTTGTCAAAACTATGGATATCATAAATCTTTTGCAACTTCCGCATTTCAATTAGCTGCCGCTGATTTGTTTCTTCAAAAACTTAACGTTTAGTTCAAAACTTATTCAAGCTGCAAACCTGCTAAACTTAACGAAACTCTTAGCTGCTGCATTGTGTTTCTCTGGCGATCGTTAAACTTGACGACTAATTTAAATTGTATAATTTCCCTTTTGTCACTTCCACAAACACTTTAATTTGTATAATTTCCCTTTTGCTTTGGACAATTGCACTCTTTGTTGCGCTCATCACTTTTGCTTTCGTTCAATCTTAACGAAGACTCTCTCAAATTGCACTCTTATCAACCGCGATTGCTCTTCCCTGTGCTTTGTGGTTCTCTTCCAATTTGTCTTTTATTAATCAATTATGCATAAAACGTTTAAGCTTATGCATAAATTGACTTTGACTTTTTTCATATGTTATCTGTTGTCACCTTATTTTCAACATAATTTCGTTCACGTGCGATATGTAATTTTTTCTTGTTGCTTCTTTTAACTTTATTTCGCTTTACACCTTGTCTGGGCGTTTATCAGCATTTGCTTGCTGCTGATAGGCATATATTGAGTTAATTACAAAGAAGTGTGCGAGGTGTCTGATAATAATAATTATCACGTTTGGCCAATTGCCTTGACATCAAGTAAATAAATATATAATAACATTCATATAAGTCTTATTTAGTTCAAAAGACTTCAAACATGTTTTCTAAACAAAAACAAACGTCAAACTAGTTGAAAAGCAACCCAAAATAATTTTCGCATTATGTTTACCAAAATATAAGCTCTAATTGCTCGATAAGTATGAGGCGAAGCTATTCAATTGACTCTAAGTCGCATGAAAAGTCGAACCTTTGCTGCGTTGAAATGTGAAATAGGCGCACTAAAAATGAGGAAACAAACAACTTGCTGTGGATGGACTAAAGATGGGGTCGACACTTCAACAACAACTTGGCAATAAATGTCAAAATAGAAAAGAAGAAAGGACACGAGAGCGTTAAGCCAAGGAGCCAAGGAGCCAAGGAGCTAAGGAGACAGTGGACGGCCAATAAAACGACGCTGTCAAATATGTATACAAAAAGTTCTAATGACAGTTCAAAAAAGGACAACAAGGAACACAAGGAGAACTCTGAACAGGACCAAACTGCCAATACAAAGACATTAACATGTGGCGCACAAAAACAAAGGGAATCGAAAGAGAGAGTGAAAAAGAAGACAAACAACATAAAATTCGAGGGCAAGCGAACTTGAAGGTCCTTTTTTTCTTGTGATAAACTGAACTGGGTCACTAGATGGCAATACGTTAAGTACTTGCCCCCCTCCCCACCTCCTCTTCCCCGCACGTTGACAACTTTCAACTTCTCAAAAAAAAATATGTCCTCCCAAAACTCCTCTTTTATTGTGTTGTTGTTGTTATTGTTGTTTTTTGGTCAATGGCCACGCAAACAAATTGCTGCGTTAATAATGCCAATAACAACCACAACGAAAATAACAACAACTTAACTTAAGACCAATAATTGTCTATAGTCAATAAAAATATGTTTAGATATATGTGATTCTTATGCTGGGTCACAACAACTATACTTTGAGAAGTCCACAAATAATTGAACCTTAGCTGCTTATAAAAGGGAAACCCCCAATTAAAAAATCAAAAATGTATACTTGAATAGATAAGCTTAGAAGGTGAAGAATTCTTGGCAACAAGTTTAAAAAAAAATCAATTAAATTATTATTGCTGCTGCTTACTATTTTTAATACAAACATTTATAAACCTATGGCAACAATTAACCTTTACAAGACCTTTAATTTATCTAAACTTGTGCTCAATCTAAAATGAATAACCCACTCCACCTCAATTCTCACACCACCCTGGTAACAACTTTCACTTTCCCAAGCACCCCCCTTCCAGCCCCTTACCAAGTTTGTATGTAACTCTCTATCATGCGACTGGCATCATCTTTGAGGCCATTCATGCAGTTTCCTAGACAGCCCCAAAACATTTTCCTTATCAATTTAATGACCAAGTGGCGTCAGGCAGCTAGAAAAAAAAATAAGAAGAAGGAAGAAAATCACCAAACAGACCAAGAAATATATATTTGTTTTCACAAATGTCACAAACAGCAGCAGCAAAAGGGCAAAACTGACAATGTCACAGTGCACTATATAAATAAGTAGATACATACATATATAAATGTATGTAGAACAGGATATACATAAGTTAAGTACATAGGCGAAACATTAAATGTAAGATGTAGTGAACTCGTTCAGATCCAGTTTTCATTTCATTTGAGCCACGTCGCCAGAATGCAATAACTGTGTCTGGGCCACAACAACACACAGCACGCTAAACAAGGCCAAAAGATTAAAAACAAAACTAGATGAGTGTGTGTGTGGTGAGTGTGTGCGCGTGTGTGGTAGGGATAGCTATATTTTGTTATGCTACAAATTCTAAGAAGTTAGTTTTCTGTTACCCTTACAAAGGGTGTTCTAAGTTTTGTTTAGGACAAGTTGCTCAGAAACTTATAAAGAAGATATGTATTTATAAGGATTATAAGCTGATATATCATTGTTTTATCTGATGAATCTGGATCTTGAGAATGAGTAATCCAAGTTGGAAAGTATTTTTAGCTTAAGTTTTGAAAAAGGGTATAAATTGATCGTTACAATAAACATTTCTTCAATTGATAATGACTATCATTATTCTAACTAAAATCAACTATATTTAATATTGTGGTATTAATTATCAGTCATTTGAGAGACTATCATCAGAAAGGGCATTTCAACTGCGGCACATTTCAATTAACTTTTTGTTTCTTCATTTTTAGGCCAGATTTTTATGGTGCTGTCTTGAGGCGCCAGAAATCCTGCTTCCTTTTCATAGGCTCTGCTGTGGCAGCAATTTTTTTTTCTTTTTTTTCACTTGCAACATTATCAGCTCATTGCTGTTGTTGTTATGTTGTGATTGGATTGCTTTGGTCTTCTTCTGTTTGACGCGCTGCTTTTGTTTTTTTTTCACATTTTTCTAGAACTAATTTGAATGATTTTAGTGGCTGCTTGAATGAGTTCCTTTTGCTCTCTCTCTTTGGCTGTCCTGTCATATAAATTTCTAGTTTTTATTATCATATTTTTTCGCTAGATTTCAGTTGAGTAAGGTTTTTTGTTGTTGTTTGTAGTCGCCGTTGTAATAATAATAAATTTTTGTATCTGCACAAATATTATGCATAAAAATTCACAAATTTATAAATTGTGAAATTGATGAAAAAGCTGCGTAAGGATATTTTACACATGTGTGTGAGTGCCATAAAATATTATTGGGTGTGGGAAACGGATTGATTAAAAAAAGTAAGTTAGGGAAGCTAAGGATATTTTGTGTTTTAAACTTTTTCCTATCTTTTTTAACGTACTTAAATTATAAACTTACTCAATCTCCCTTTTTTTAGTTACGCCCCGATTTTCTTCTCATTACTTTATTATTACAAATGCTCATAAACATATATCACATTGCAAAATTTGCATAATTTGGGGACTGGCCTGCAGCAAAACATGAGTTATATATGTACAGTCCCCTCCTCCCCTTTTTAAACCCTGCCTTCAGCACGCAAGAAAAGGCATTTGGGGTTAGTTTCAAAGAAGCAGGAATTAGAAATGAAAACGCAATTTTGCAATAAAAATCCATTGAGGCAAATAATGAGTACGAGTTACATATTTTGCTTACACAAATTCAAATGCGTTGTCAAACCAAGCCTAAAAAAATTACACAAAAATTACTTAATTGTTTGGGGACGTTATATTATGTATTATTATTGTTATTGTCATATTAGAAGCACAGAAGGTGGTCGAATCATAAACGAAGCGCAAAGAATGAAAAGTTCGCCTATGCATGCTAGCAAAATTAACATTAAAATGCAATAAAGGACACACTACAACAACAGCAACTACAACGACAGGCAAAAGAAAATTTATGAGAAAATAATAAAATATAAAAAGGCTGAACGGAAATTTTCTGTGTTTGGGTGGGGCACACAGTGCGTATGTGTGTTCCACTACGGTCTTTATGGTCATTAGCAAGCACACACACACGCACACACACAAACATATGCAGTGTTTGACCCGAGCGTAACCCAATGCGTATACACAATAATATTATTACGCATACGCAAGTTTGTGCCCGCTTAGGCGCAGCTTCGTGCATAGTGGCAAAAAATAACCTCTTTTTTTCATTTTGATATATGTTTTTGTAATTCTTATGTTTCTTTTATGACTTCTCTGTGATTTGCGTGCGTTTTGGGGCATGTCTGACTTAGCGTCAGAGGGTTAGAAGGAGAAAAAGTGTGAAAAAACTAACTAGAGGGTTCTTATATTAAATATGATTTCTTTCTAACGCTGAAAGTATTTTAACGATCATCCTTCTCAAGTTCCTTACATGTTATTCCTATTTTTTCACGTTTTCCTTTTAACTTCATTTCAAAGGGCATTCGAAATTCATCAAACACCACACACAACATATTCTTGGTTTGATTTATT
This sequence comes from Scaptomyza hsui, assembly GCA_018152825.1. NCBI lineage: Eukaryota > Metazoa > Arthropoda > Insecta > Diptera > Drosophilidae > Scaptomyza > Scaptomyza hsui. The sequence goes on from JAECXO010000269.1 coordinate 3,044,654, forward strand.
ATCGTATTCGTTTCTACGCACATTTTTTTAACACACTTTTTTTTGGTTTACGAGCAACCTGCTGAAAATGCAAATTACAATAATTATGTGTGTGGTTTTTCACAACATTTTTCCTTTTTCGTTGCGGATTGCGTGAAGCATTCCTTGGCACGTTGAAATGTCCTGAGTGCAGCACACACCCTACTTGATTTCCGTACCTTGATTCACACTTTGATTAATTACCTGAAGAAAGAGAACATTTTGTAGGGGTGAAGAAGTAAACCTTCATGTTTATAATATCTTTGTGGCTCAATCTGATAATTGCCTGTAACAAAAAACAAAACAAAATATGTATTCTACAAGACACATTTCCGGCTGTTACAAGACGAGTAAAGGTCTAAGATAGATACAGAGTGAGAGGGACAGAAAGAGAAAGAGAGCAAATGACCTACCATACAAGATTTTACATTCAGCTTAATTCGATAGAAGCAGTTGGCGCAGTTTAGCAAGCACTGAATCAAGGAGAAGATGAAGAACTAAAAGAACAAAGAGTAGAGCATGTGTGGCGATTGAAAAATACCCTGTAATTTAAATTGCTTACATAAAGTCTATAGTCTGGATATACATATATGTACACATAAGTAATTTTTGCTTTTTCTTTGGGTATAAAATAAGTTGTAAGTTAATAGTTCTGCATCATCATATGCTACAGGGTATAAAGTATGATAGAAGCAACAGCAAGAGCAGCAAAAAAAAAGCATTGCCAGAGATCATTAATTAAAATGTTGCTGGACCAGTTCTTGAGCGCAGGCAAAAGACATAGCGAAAGGGGGTTCTGTGGGGGGGAGAGAGACACGCACAAGTTACAGCAAGCGCAAAGCAGAGACAGCCGCAGCAGCAGCAGCGCAGTAGCAGCGCACTAGCAGAGAGGCAGCCGCAACGAAGCAGCATTAATAAAAGATCGCACGCTTTTTTAATCAGCACATAGAACATAGAAACACACACACACACACACATAAGTAGCGGTTTTAGTGTGTGTTGGTGTGCTTTGGCCTCTAGCATACAAAGTGCGTCGGTTGCCCCCTTCCCCCGCTCCACGCACGCATTCCACGCTTTGCTTTTGCTCTGCGCTTTTTTGTGTTTGTTTTTTTTCTCTCTTTTTTTTTGCCGCTGACATTCGCTGCGATGAGGTAATCGCCACATACGTGTGTGTAACTGAGTGTGTGTGTGTGTGTGGTTTTAGTTGGAGTGCGTGAGCGCAAAGCTTTGTGTCGTTCACGTTGCACGCTCTCCCTTCTCTCGCCTTCCCTCGTGGTCTTCGCTTGGCCTTCCCCACATATTGTATTTAGGTTCTACATTCTGTCGGTCTACTTAGTCGCCAGTCTTAGCAAGCAGTCGTTCGCACAGATTATGGCCCTTTGACATCCCATAAATTTCATGTCCACGCAGCTCGCAGCTCCAACGTTGTTCGGAAGATTAACGCAAAACAAGCAACAAAAAGAAACAAAAAAGAATTGCTCAGCACTAGAGTACACCGATATTTAATTGCCCTAACAAGGTATTTTTACAATAAACTTTGTTAATTTATATCGAAAAAATAATAATCAAGTGTATAGAATAAATGCACTAAATATTATTTTAACAATATTTAAAAAAGTGTTTTAAAAAGTATTCATTGCTAAAGCGTAATCCACTTATCGCACTCTTTTAATGCACACACGCCCCAATTCTGCAAATTCTGCAACCGTTGACGATCCGTTTGGCAATCGCCATTTTTGCGCATCCAATGGGGAACCAGTTGGCACACATTCTAAGGTGCTGTCTCGCTCGCACGCAGGCGCTCGCATTGCTGCAGTTTTGTGAGCGATAAGCGAAAGCTTTTGCCAGTACTGCAATTTGTGTGTATGTGCAGGCTATCTCGCTCACACTTGAGCCGATCAGTAGTACTAGGCGCTGCGGTGAATGCTCAAAGAAAACTAATTAGCTACAAATTGGCAGACATGATAGAAAATTGTTATTTTGTTTTAGTTATTGTGTCAGTGTTGTTGCTGCTTCTTTTTGCACATCATGTAATGGCGAAAATGATTGATTAACTTGGGCCAAGGGCCCTGCAGGCTGAAACTATGTGAAGCTTCTTTGACCTGGTCGAAAGAGATGAGCAAAAATTGTTGCCTAGTTCTAATTGTTGTTGTTGTTGTTAACTTAACCAAAGTCATTAATTTGCAATTAGTTTTGAGGCAAGCGGCACGCGTGGGAATTGAAGTTGGAATTGCTTGCGATTTACTTAACGTACAACTTTTGAGCAGTACCAAAAAAAAAGATGGAAAAAATGTTCGCAGGCAGCAACAAATGTTTATAATTACACGAAACCCAATCCCAACCCCCTTTTTGTTCTGCATCACTTTCCTTTTAATATTCACAATTGCCTTTTTTGTTCTGCTTTTGTTTCTCCCTTTCCATTGATGCTTCTTACACTCAATTGAATTCTTCCGGTTATTGTTACTGCTGCAAGACTGTAAACTCTGCCACAGTTACAATTCATGCATAATAAACAAATAAAAAACGTTTTATAAAATAAGTAGGCTCAATTTGGGAACACCCTGTAAAGATTTCTTAAGATATTTATCAGAAGTTATTTTAAATGATATTGCTTTCTAACAAAATCAACATGCACCTTTTGTAACACATTTTATTATTACAGGGTATCAAAAGTAGCGCTGCAAATGTTTGGAAAAACGCTTTAAAGTAACATCTTTATTTTTAGGGTTGTTTTAGCCATTAAACTGTGCAAGTTTTTAAGCATTTTCTGTTTATTTTTTCCTTTTTATTTTTCTGTATTTATTTTTTTGCATAAAATAAATATAAATAAAGCATGCCAAAAAAGTGCAGACGAAGATGTTTGAAAGAAATGCGTGGACATTTTGTGGTTGCTTTGGTGGTTAGTTTTCCGCTGGTTTCTGCTTAATTTAATTTATGCTTAACCTTTTTGGAAGGTCTTCTAATGGAATCAAGTACTTAATGTTATGATGTGATTATGTTTCTTATATGTTATGTTTTGTTGTTCTTGGACCGAAGGTGGAGGGGGATGAGGAGGAGGGTTGCATAACAAATGCTTTTTGGTGAATTAAAGAGAGAGAGAAAATATGGTTTAAGAGATATAAGGATTAATTTATACGCATTAATATATTTTTTATTGTTGTATTATTGTAATTTTCCTTTTGTTAATTTAACTATAATTCGTTGTGACTTACGCCCTAATTTATAAGTAGAAATACTTGTGGCGTCAGGAAATTAATTTAAATAAATATTAAATATTAATATTAAATTGTTAAGCTCAAGAAATAACGATTTCGTATTTAAAAGATACCAAACAGATTAAAAAGAATTTCAGGTTTTTTTTCCATCCTTGGCTCTAAGCACTAATTTGTAATATTTGTACTTATTTTCAAGAATCCCTTGGGGACTGCTTTAAGTATTGCAACCTTACACAGATGTTGCCTTATAATTCAACCCCCCCAGCACACACACAACACACCCACCAGTCGCATAGCACGCAGCTTTTTCTTCTTGCTTTTTGGGCAATTCTCGCTCAGCAGGTTCCATAGATTACATAATTGCCCGGTGGTTGCACACAGACTGAGGCAGCGACGTTTGTTGCCGCTGCGATTGATGGATTGCATTCTGAGTGTTGCCACACAGCTGTTGTTGTAAAAGCACAGCGGGCAAAGCGACTTCATCAACACAAGCATAAAAGAGAGCGAAAGATCAAAGGCACAACCCAAAAAAAAAAAAAACAATTTACTGAAATTACAGCAGCAGTGGCAGAAGCAACTGCGCCATCAGCAACATTGCAACATCAACTTAAACAGAGAGAGAGAGAGAGAGAGGAGAAAGAGAACACCGCACTCTAAATTATATGCATTGACCTAATTTGTGTAAAAAAAAAAAAGACTACAACACGAAACAATTTTGGGTCGAGAATTGCATAGCACGCAAGAAAATAAATGTCTCAACGAATGGAGACAAAGATAGAGATATAAAGAGAGAGGCAGCGAGTGTGGCAAGAGATCAACGTGCGTCAATTAGATGCAAAGCGCAGCGCCACCCACACAAAAAAAAAAAAAAAAACACATCGCATCGACAATTTTTGGGTTTTGGAGCAGTTGTTGCCCCATCAAAATGTCAACTAAAAGTACAGTGAAACCCAACTGTTAGTAACTGGACCGACTGAAAAATAATATTAAGAATAAAGTTTAAATAAAGTTAATTAAAAAATCCAGAAATTAATACTAAATGTTTATTGCGTTGAGCTTTGTTAAATCTTATTGCTCTTTTCTCTATTTTCCTGTATTCACTGTAGTTTAATTCTTGTTGTTGATTGTAAATCGCATGCGTAATCATTATCGCTGCCTCTCTCTCACGTAATGCGACGCATTGTCTGCCACAAATGGTTGCCATTGATATCTACCGTATCTAGTATCTTGTTGCTTGTATCTTCTAGCTGCTCGTAACTCGCATCCCATTCTCATCCATGCGTTGTTGTTGTTGTTCTTGTTGAATACTGCGCAGCTAACTGCAACAAGCCGACAGTGAACACATGCGTGAGTGACCCAATTTCGTTCTCTTTCTCTCTCTTGCAGTTCCCCCCTTACTCCTTAGGTCGCTTTGCTCTAGTTCACAAATCGCCCTTTTAAATTGCGGCAAAACAAAAAACAAACAAAAAATAACTAACACAAAACTTAACTGAGAGGCATTTTTTTCAATCATTTTGAATGCAACTGAATTGCTTTGTTATAAATGTAAATTTAATATGATTTTGATGAAAATAAGAGTTCTCAATTGTTGCTGCAATAGTGTTATTCGATTTAATGCTTATCAAGTTGGGAAATTAATTATTATAAATAAAAATAAAACACATATTTTAGGTTTAATCTTCGCACAACCATTAGCCCATCATCCTGATGCCTTCGCCTTCGATAAAGGCTCACTCCGTCATCTTACATTATGGGTAAAATTTAATATCATAGCAAACTGTAGTTATATGTTTGTATATGTCAAAAATAGGTAGCTTAACAAACTTATAAATTCAGGTTCATTAAATAGTAAATATGCAACATTTTAGTTTTATTTCCATGGTATGCTTCGGTGCAGTTATCCTGAGTGCAATTATTGGTATGTTGCAATCGCAATTAACAAATTAACTGAATAATCAAACAAGCACTACATTTAAAAGGATTAAATGGAGAATTTGGTAATGTTTGCATTTACTGCGAAAACTTTTTTGAAGATAAGTGCGAAGTTACTAAAACTAAGGCGTTTATTAAAAAAAATGATAGAGAAAGAATAAGAAAACGCACAAATGACGATCCTCCTAGCTCAAATTCACTGAAATGTTTACCGGATCGATACATATTATTGGGTAATTGTCATTAGAGCTATATTCGAATACCATGCAGAGATCAAATTACTTTTATTTTTTAGTTGGTTGGAGAACTCTTACTCTCATTCTTTCCAGACTAGGCGATATCATAAGTCCTATACTTTGTGTATATCTTTGACTAAAGTTCGGTCTTCGATATTTTTGGTGTTTCTCAACCGTTTCACACTTTTTTAAATTTACCATTTTATCTTTATCGATTACATTAGCTTATCGAAGACAGATAGAGTCATCGATAATCTGCAACTATCTTGTACTGTCTAGAGCTAAGGTGAGCTTATGTTAAAAATCCGATACCTTAAAAACAATATTTGTATATTAAGAAGTCAGTATGAATATTTGTTTCAAAAATGTTCATTAATTTAATTTAACCTCATCTATTTCTTACTTCAGATACCTTGGAGGAAGTTAGTTGTATGCCGGATTCGGACCTGGGTTGCAATGCTATTGTGTCTAAGACAAGAGCACAAGATGAAGAAGTTAGGGAAGATATCTGTGATTTTTGTTCCAAAAAATGTGGTTGTGAATGGGGAAGTAGTCAAAGTTATCGATGTGAAACTTCGTTTGTTATGAAAGGAAGCATGTTAGCTTTATGCCTAATTGCTATATATATCGTCAACAATATGTCAAATCTCAAATAAATTTGCTTCAGCTAATTGCATAAGACTTTTCGATTACGTTTGATTATTTATTTAGATTCAATACCCTATATTGAGATGTTTGTGTCTTGAATTTCTGCAGGAACAGAATGTTCCACAAATTGCTGAGCGTAAACATTTTAAAGGAGTACAAAGAAATGTAAAAGGAAATATAATTTGTTGTTATAGAATTGTTTTCTGCACGCATTTTTTATACCCCGAACCCATAAAATGGGTAAAAGGGGTATAATGGTTTTGTGCAAAAGTATGTAACAGGCAGAAGGAAGCATCTCCGACCCTATAAAGTATATATATTCTTGATCAGCATCAACAGCCGAGTCGATATAGCCATGTCCGTCTGTCCGTATGTATGAACGCGTCGATCTCAGAGACTATAAGAGCTTGAGACTTCAGATTTTGCACATAAGCGTTAAGTATAGGGTTCGGGGTATCTCGTAGTCGGGATACCTCGACTAGAGCCTTCTTACTTGTTTTTATTCTAAACTATTCCAACTTTCAACAAAATCAATTTATTCCTAAGCATAGCTCCTATACGGAAGAAAATAACCATAAGACGCAAAAACAGATGAACCAGTCAAGTTCAAACTATCCTACAGTCTTAATTGGAGCTAGTCAATTTTTATATATTACAACTCACAGTGAAATGCAAAAACGACAATATTGTCAGTTCAATCGTACCAATTCAGAAACCTTCGTGGGCTCATCCACAACAACTTTGCTAAAGACATCAAATGCATAGTTTTCGATTCTATAAAGGACATACAGACAAACATTATTTATATATTTTTTTAAAAAAAAACCGACGCGTACGAACGTGACAAAAACAGAAGTGGTTTTCGCGACGAGCAATTCAAACTCAGATTTCCGCAAAAGTAAAAGCAGTATTTTGATGCGGTTAAATGATAAATGTTGTGCATTAAATACCCTTTAAAATGGCTATAATTTTACCCGAATACAATTTGTACTTTTTTTTAAATTCAATTTAATCCAGGTACGGTCGTTATCAAATCGGAAACTTATGTATCTCTTACAGCTTTTGAGCTAGAGTCACAAAATTTTGTAGGAAGATAGATGGTGACATTAACCAAAGACTTGCATCAAAAATTGTAATGCCACGCCCACCTCTGCCGCCCAAATGTCAATGCATTATGTCGCTCATTACGAATATTCATCATAAAAAATCGAGCAAAAAAACAGAAATTTGGCATTTTATCGACTTTGCATTCGAATATTCCAAATTTTTTTTTATAAATAAATGAAATGTTTGTTAATTCTAGTTAAATTTAATCGATTCCCTGTACGTATATGGTAAAACAACAAACTTACAGAGACTTTTAATTTTTTTGCTGTGGAAATGCCCATATGTTAATGAATTTGAGATATTATCTCATCTTTTTTTATTCCAGCTTACTTTGTAATTGGTTATTGTCTTCAGACTGAGTTGGGTTGCAATTTAGTACTAAATAAGACAGTGGCAGCTAATATAGGGACTGTTAAATCTCTGTGTGAGCGATGTGCTAAGAGTTGTGGATGTGATGATAAGTTAAAATCAAAAGCAACTTCGGGTGCTATGAAAGGAAGTGTGTTAGCTTCTTCACACTTCACTTTAAACATATACTTGATCAATACTATATCAAAATGCATATAAATTTGTTCATTTCGTTTAGCTTATAATTTAAGAACTAGATTGAGCTATTATATTTATTAACTATTTATGTAATTGTGTATAACAATAAATAAAATAACAGTTTATTTAAATTAAAGAAATATCCAAAACAAAAACCAAAATCAATCAACCATATTTGCAATTAAGATTTAAATGTTTTAAAATGTAAAAAAAATCGTTTAAAGAATTTTCGCTTAAAATTTCACCCAATGTTCCCACCCGAATAAAATTTAGTCAAATCAACAAGTTGCTTTTTAATGCTTGTGCCATCTTACTTTAACATAATCATTTAGGATTTTCGCTATACAGCAGCATTCCAAGAAAATGCGAGAAAAAAACTCAACCGCAAAAAGCAAACGACAAAAATTTGTTTTGACTGACATCAAAGCTAAAAAATTGACGTTTAACAAAAAGGAAAGCAAACAACAACACAAAAAATAAAAAAGAGGCAAAAACAAGCTGAATTAAGGACAACAATTTAAAGAAAACCGCCAAGCCCGCTGAGACCCAACGGGTAACTGTTGTCCTAGGGGGGAAGTTGTGTGGGGGTATAATACAAATTGTGACGTTGACAGAGCTGTGCTACAACAGCAACAACAATAAAAAGAGTGGAGAAAAAGTGTTTTATACCATAATTTCAAAACAATGACGCAGTCGAAATAATCCTTTGGTGAGGTTGAAGGGAAGAAACGAAATAAAAAGACAAAGAAAAGAAAAGGGGTTCAAGGACATTTTACACATAATTTTTACTACCTTACACGCTCTTGCCAGCCAGACAATAAGAAAGCGCTGCCCACCCCAACTACCCCAACTCCCCCTTTTTTGCCTTCATGCTAATGTAATAATTTCATTGAAGATGTGCGCCAGGAACTTCAGGACGTCCTTGCGCTGATTTCCTCCAGTAAAGTAGAGGCAACAAAAACGAAAAAAAAAATAGCAAAAAAAAACATACATACATAAAAAATAAAGCTGTTGCTTGAAGAGTTTAACGCTCTATTACGCACAATCAGCGACTCGCGAGGGGTACTCAAACAATCATATACAACAACAACGAAAACAACTGAAGATGGAGGTAGAAGAAGCGGAAAAGAAACTTCTAGGACGACGACATTGATTGCCTTTTTACCTTGGCCCGAATCCACTTTCCCCTTTTCACTCTTCCCCTTGCTCTTGTTACATTGGCTTTGTTTACCTTCTCTTTTTTTTTTTGTTGTATTTGTTATTTTTTGCTTTTTTTTTTTTTGTTGGCCGGGACACATCGATTATAATGCTTTGGGTGAATGAACTAGAGGAAAAGTTAAGAGAGAATATATAAAACCTTTAAAATATGACTACAATATAACTTTTATTTGACAAAAAAAATTCTATAACAACAAATTATATTACCTTTTACATTTCTTTGTACTCCTTTAAAATGTTTACGCTCAGCAATTTGTAAAAGATCCTGTTCCTGCAGAACTTCAAGACACAAACATCTCAATACCCTATCTAAATAAATAATCAAACGTAATCGAAAAGTCTTAAGCCATTAGCTGAAGCAAATTTATTTGAGATTTGACATATTGTTGACGATATATATAGCAGTTAGGCATAATGCTAACATGCTTCCTTTCTTCAAAAACGAAGTTTCACATCGATAACTTTGACCACTTCCCCATTTACAACCACATTTTTCATTACACACAATACAGATGTCTTGCCTATCATCTTTATCATGTGCTCTTGTCTTAGACACAATAGCATTGCAACCCAAGTCCGGATCCGGCATACAATTAATTTCCACCAAGGTATCTAAAGTAAGAAATAGATGAGATTAAATACAGAAAAAAAAAACAAAAAGAAAATTTTTGAAATAAATATTCATACTGAGCTCTTAATATAAAAATATTGTTTTTAAGGTATTGGATTTTTAACATAAGCTCACCTTAGCCCCAGAAAGTACAAGATAGTTGCAGATTATCGATGACTCTATCTGTCTTCGATAAGCTAATGTAATCGATAAAAATAAAATGGTGAATTTAAAAAAAGTGTGAAACGGTTGAGTAACACCAAAAATATCGAAGACCGAAGTTTAGTCAAAGATATACACAAGGTATAGTATTAATAGTATAGCCTAGTATAGCTCTAATGACAATTACCCAATAATATGTATCGATCCGGTAAACATTTCAATGAATGTGTGCTAGGAGGATCGTCTTTTGTGCGGTTTCTTATTCTGTCTGCATCATCTTCGTGAATAAACGGATTAAAGTTGGTAACTTTGCACACGTCGGTAAAATCAAAATTTTTGCAGAAGACGCAAACATTTTCAAGTTCCCCATTTAGTCCTAATAAATTTTGTACTTGTTTGATTATTCAGGTAATTTGTTAATTGCGATTTCAACTTACCAATTATTAAATTTAGAATAATTGCACAAAAATATATTATTGAAAGCACACCAGAATTGTTCATGATGAAAAGTGAAGTTTAAGATAATGACATATAACTATTGTTTGCTATGATTCTGGCCATTTAACGGATTTCCCCCGGAGCAACATCAATAAAACTTGACTAAAAGATACCCTGACCCTGATCGCTCTCTTCTTTTCTCGCTCTCTTCTTTCTCTTTTTCTTGATTGCAGTTAGCTTTAGCTCTCTTTCACTCTCCCAATGTCCCACATTCTCTTAATATCCATTTTTCCTCGCTATCTTCCTGTTTCTCTGCATATTATCTCTTCCTTTTTCGCTGTCTTTTTTTTAACTTTCTCTCACACTTTTCCATTTTCTTCCGCCTCTTCTCTGGCAGATATTACTTCATCTAATTAGCACAATTACTGCCCTAGACATAATTCTACGCACTCTATACATACATACATATGTATGTAATTCCAATTGCAGCGTATGAAACGTGTGCATGTGTGTGTTTGTTAGTTGTCATAACTGGTTCAAACCAATTGAAGAGAAAAAGAGAGGAGCATATGAAACGCACTCATTGCAAGCGCCAAATTGGGCAGTTCGTTAGTTTACACACACACATACATACACACCAAGATATATATGTATGTATATACATATATATGGCAGCATACGAAAAACATTCTGAATGTGCGCCAAATGCTACAAAAACAAAAAATGATATCATCTTATCTGAGAAAGCGCAACCAAAAAAAATCAAAAAAAAAAAATCCATTCAAAAAGCATATTTAGCTCTGTTCATGAAAAATAAATAAATGTGCGTACGTTTCTGTCTGTGTGTGTGTGTGTGTGTAGATTACAAAAACACAAATACAAACACAAACAGAAAGCGAAACATTTGTTTTTTGTGCAATTGTATGGCCGTTTCGATGGGAGTGGTGGGTGTGGGTAAGGCGAAAAAAATGCAGTATACACACAAAAAGTTTTTAGCAGGGTCACACTCAAAATACATACATACATAGCTATACATAATTGCCAAATAGTGTATATAACGGGCCTACGCAGCAGCAGCAGCAGCAGCAGTCAAAATGCGCGCACATAACAAATAAATGCTAAAATTTCACAAAAACGCACACCCAAAAAAGCACACACACACACACACACACACACACACACACAAGCGCAAGCTGCAAAAGTGCGTTCGTTTTAATGCGAGCGAGTGGGTGAGAGAAAAGCAGCAGGCAGCAGCGGGCTGGCGCCAAAAATGTGGAGCATACATACATACATACATACATACATATACATACGTATGTATATAAACCGCCCCAAAAAACTGTACATAGGCACCGCCAACAACAACAACAACAACAACAATAAGAACATCAGCAACCCAAAAAATTTGCTGTTTGTGTAGCTAAGCAAAAAGTGCGTGCAGCACTGCAAACGCAAAGCGACGCCGGCGTCGCAGTTAACGTCTAACGTTGGCGGCCATGCCAAAATACGCAGTACATATAGAATACATACGCACGTACATACGTACGTACATCGTGCATACACGCATATAATGGCCTGCATTGGTGTGTGCGCGCAGCAAACGCACAAAGCATTTTCTTATTGGATTTCTCGTAGGCAGCATAGGCAGCAAAGGCAACAACAGCAGCAACAGCAGCAGCAACAGCAGCAGCAGCTACATAAGCGCCACTCACACTCGCACACTCGCAATGGCATAACTACGTGAGCGAGAGCGGGGAGCCGCGCCAAAATAAAGCAAGCAGCAGCAACAACAACAAAAACGCAAAATGCTCTCGACGCTCCACGTGTTTGTTTGAATTGCGTAAACTTGCTGCGACTGCGACGGCGACTCTCTGCTGTGCTTTTGTTCTCGTTCTCGCAGTTTTCAGTAGTTGTTGTTCCTGTTGTTGTTGTTGTTGTCGTGTGTGCAGGCAGCAATAAAATGACAGCGCTTCGCTTTAGTTTCGTTTTACTTATTTTTCGTTTTATGTGTGCTTTGCTTTTTTTTTTTTGCGCGCTTCTTGCTCTCTGAGCGACATGCGCGCTCCCAGCTGGGGAAGTTTCATTTGCCGAAAAAGCTCAAGCTCATACTCTCCATCTGGCTCTCTCTCTCTCTCTCTTATTGACACTGCAAAATGAATGCGTATTGTTATTCTTTTTGCTGTTGCTGCTTTTGTTTTGACACTGGAAGCTTGCAGGAGAAACGAGTTTTTTGCTCAACAGCAGTGTCAGTTTCTGCACTCAAACCGAACGAGTGACAATGGACGTGGCTCTTTGAGCGCTTTTCGGGATCTTTTTGGGCTGCGACTGGTTGCTAATAATCAACATTTAATTAATAATAGAAATGCTGAATGTATTTATATAGTTCCTATTGAATGCTTTTGTCGTTAGATTCTGTGCACAATTACACGTTGATTATGTGTGTAGAGGAATTTGATATATTTGTGGGAATTGCAATAAAAATATATTCACATGTGGGCTTAAAAATTGTCAATAGAAAATTAAAGGATATTCTTTTGTTTAGATTTTGTCTTTTGACATAAAACAATGTATTTATTGTATGCTCTGTAAATTGAACAAAAGGGGTTTTTATAAGATTTGTTTAATATTTTATTCTGTTCTTTAAGCTTTTGTGTTGAAATTCATTGTTTTTTTTTTGACTAGGAAGCTTTTGACACCTTTAAATGTGCATTTTACGCTTAAAAAAATGTCTTTATTACATTTAAATTTCTTTACAAATGTTTCAAACGGATTTAAGCTTATTTTATTCAAAGAACATTACCACATAAAAGATCAAGAAAAAGATAAAGGATGAGCTTTTTTCATTCAAACTATTTTAGCTGGAAAAAAACTAGTTTAAAAATAAGTCATTTAACTGTAAAAAGGATTCCACCTGGCCAGCTGATGCAATCAGAGTTCACTTCACCCCCTCCCCCCACCACAGTGTCACCCTCCCTCTCACCGGACATCCCCCTGCTGTGTGCAGAAAGCAAGTTTCTATTTTTGAAGCCTATTTCATTTACCCACGAACATTTTCCACATGAAGGACTTGCGAAAGGACTCGCACTCGCTGGCTCGCTCTCTCCCTCTCACTCACTCACTCACTCTCCCTCTCTCTTTCTGCGGTGATTAGCTCATGCGACTTATGCAATTTGCCTGCAGAGTGCGCTCTCTCAGAGAGCCAACTGCACAGAGAAGAAGAGAGAGAGTGAGAGAGAGAGTGTGTGTGAGCGAAACTCACCCCAAAGCAGAAGAGGTCCTGGCCCAAAAAGGGGAAGGGGTGGCATTGCATACACACAAAACATGCAAAGTTGCAGCAATGACATCATAAAATCAACTAAACAACAAACTAACGGCGCTTAGCACAGCAAGCTTTAATAGTTGTGAACACAATAAAGCTTTGAGTACAGTTAACTGATTAACAACGGCCAGTTTTCATATTTATATGAAGCTTTCCACTCAAGGCAGTAAACCAATTGAAGATTGCAAGTTTGCATTCCAATTGGATTAAACGCGCAAAAAACATTGCACAGCCGCTGCGCAAGTGGTTGTCAGTGTGTGAGAGAGCGAGTGAGAATACATACGAGCATGGAGAGCGAGCGCCAAAGTCCAATAAGAGAACGATAAACCACTCTCGCACACCAATGCAAATTCTGCATTTGCAACGCAACGCAAAGCGAAACAAAATCAAAATCAAAAACAAAAGCACAACCGGGCGCTTTCTCACAGCAGCGGCAGCGACCGAGGCAGCGACGCCAGGCCCCAAAAACGACAGCCGCAGCAGCGCAAACTTGTTTTTGCTACAAAAAGCTAAACACGAGAGAGAGAGAGAGAGCAAACGAACGAACGCCGCTCTCAGCTATATTTTTTTTAGCTGCGCTTTGCTGCGTTCTGCTGCGTTTTACTCTTACTCTCTTGGAGCTGTTGCGCTGCTGCTGCGGCTTGCTGCTCCTTGCTTGCTTGCTACTATTGCTGCTGCTGCTGCTGCTGCTGCTGCTGCTGCTGGTGGTGGCTCTGCCCGCAGCCCGTCACTCTTCCGCTGTTCGTACGTGTATGTGTGTGTGCGTTTGGACGTGTATGCGTGCATTTTGTAAGCTTGTGTGCGTCGGCCGCCGCCGCCTGCCTGGTTGATAGGCCATAAACGCAATTTTTGAATTTCATGCTCGTCTATTCGGCGCTAGGTTTCGGTGGTGCGCAGCTCGCAGCAGCAGCGTTCGTTGTGTGCATTTCTCGTCTCGTCTCTAAACATTTCCCCACAACGGCAACGGCAACAGCAACTGAAACAGAAGCTGAAACTACAACAAACCAAAATTAAACGCTAAAAATTACAACAAAAAAAACAACAAAAATTACAATTTTTCAATACACAAACAACAACAGCGGCTAAATACGGAAATGCAGAAGGCAAAAAATAAATACAAATTCATTTGATATACGAAAAAATTATTTTGTTCAAAATCAACAAAAGTTTTCAACTTGAACACTGTTTTAGTTTATTATTTAAGTAACGTTTATGTTTGAAACAATAACATAAAAATAAATAAATATATATATATATGAAAATACGTCCAAGGCCGGCAAACAAATACACACACACATAAAACAAAAACAATTTTTCGACAGTGTATTAGTGTGTGTGTGTGTGTGCGTGAAGTGTGTGTTTGTGTGTGTATTTGACAAGTGATTGAAGGTAAATTCATTGTTTATTATTGTTATTAATCAATACAAACATACATACATATAAGCAAAGTATTGATACCACAAAATATTTGCAAAAAACAAAACCAAAAATATCAATTTAAATGCAAATTGTGTAAATAAAAGAAATTAAATACAATTAATTCATAATAAAAAATTGACTTGAGTTGTCAATAACAAATATTAAATGTGAATAAAGACTGTATAAAATTAATTAAAATAAATAAACTGAAAAATTATTCAGAAATCTGAAAAGTTTAAAAACTATAAATATGAAAATGCAAAACTATATTTAAAATGTCAAGTAAAAGTTTCTTCGCGCTTTAAAATCACAAAGCATTCGGATTTCTTTCCTTAAGATACATTTGTATCTTCAAGATACTTCCACAACAGTTTTAACTATGATTTTATCCCAGCAGCCACAGCAGCTCTACAAGTTCTCAACTCGTTCAGTTAAAATTCAGTTCCTGGACAGAAAATCTATACAAATGCAATTTCGCGTATCCGTGTATCCCAAATCCTGACAATGCGTAACTGCGTATGTGTGTGTGTGTGTGTGTGTGTGTGTGTGTTTTTGTGATTTTTACATATAGCAATTGGGGTTGCTGCCACTCTGCATGCAACTGAATGTGAAACTGGAAAGCGCAGCAGCAACAAACTCAAACTGAAAACGTGAAATACGAAATGCGAAACGAAAACTTCTTCTGCATTTTTAATCAAGCAACAACAATGCCAAGAGCAACAACAACAACAACAATAATAATAACTACAGCAATAACAATAGAAAATGCGCCTCAAACAATAAACAACCCTCCCAACCCGCTCTCCGCCCCACAGCTAACAAACACAAACGCAAAAATCTAAGGCAAAGATTTGGAACTACCCAAAAACTGAAATGCGAACCCCCTTTTTTTTTTAAAAGCGCGACACGTGTGTTTGTGTGTGTGTATGAGTGTGTGTGAGTGTGTTTGTGTGTTAGTGCAACATGAAAAGTGCATAAGGATTATAAAAGGGTTTATTTAGTTAAAATATAAAAAGACACTTGTTTGCTGTTAAAGTTATAATTTGAAATAAGAGCTAGAAAGCAAAAGAAATAAAACTTTGTAGTGTATAATAAATATACTAAATAACAACAATTAACTAACAAAATAACATAAAATCAGCTTGAGAGACATTACAAATAAATAAGAATCAAAAATAAATAAGCAAAAGAATAGGATAACTTTTTGATAAATTAAATACTTTAAAAAGTAGTATTGAAAGGTTACCCAATTTTTTGCTTCCAAACATCATACAAAAAAAATCAAATACATATTTATAGTTTCAAAGGACAAGTCTTTAAAATCCACTTAACAGAGAGGATTAGAAAAAATAAACTTTGGTCTAATCTCAATAAAAATCTTTTTTAAAACGTTCTTCTTCATCTTCTTGCATCTGCATAGTACTGTTATTATTTTCAAAGTTTCTTAGCGATAAGCGTTGACAATTTCCTGATGCTACGCACATGTTTAAGTGCCTCTCAGTGCTCTGTAAAGCATTTCACAACAATAACAACAGCATATCAAGCGCGATTAAAAGTATATAAGAAACACTTGCTCAAGCCCAAAAAAAAAAATAAATCTAATGCAATGCCTTGAAATCTAGGGTTTAAGATTAAAAGAATTTAGAATTCATGGAAATGTTAGCGAAACATCAAAATTTTTTGTTCAAACTGATAAGACGCATTATACATATATGTTTTGACATTATTTTGCTTATGAATGAAACTTTTTTTCGAATTAATAAAACGTGTCAAGAAGTAGAGCAAGACAAATAGAGAAGAGGTGTGGCTTGCGTGGAGAATGGGAAACTAAGAGCTACCCTAACCAAATTTATTAAAAACATTTCAATAGAAAATAAAAATAGCATTACTTTTATAAAGTAAATTATATTTTTAATACAAAACTATATTTAAGTTAAATACGTATATAAAAAAAATATAAAAAAATTACTAATTCCATTTTCATCTGTGTTTTTTTTGCAGTTCTCAAATGTCACTGTGAAAATGTCTGCACTAACAAATCACGACAACAAGACCAACAATCGGCGGCAGCAAAATCGGCGAATGCAGCAAAATAAAAATGCAAAGGCAATTTTTGAACATTTGAACATTGAACTAACTAAAAACAAAAATATCAAAAATTAAATTATACTATGTTCTATTTAAAACAAAGCATGAACTAAAACAAAAATGAACTGATAAAAATATAAAACATTTTGACGCAAAATTTCAAATTGGCAAAAATAATTTAGGGCTACAAATTTCGAAGAAAGCAAAAAAAAAAAAAAAACTATTTTGGCAAAGCTGCAAAAAGCAAAATCTAAAAATATATAAATTCCAAAAAAATTATTTGGCTAATTGAAAAAGCATATAAAATAAACGCAAAAAACACACATAACTAACTAAACAAAAACAAAAACAAAAATTAAGAAATAAAACCAATCAAATGTAACATTTAGAAAAAACCTAAACAACAAAGCAAAATCAGCTAAGTAAAAACAAGGAAAAACCGCAAAAATTTAAGCAACAACAAAAATTGGACAACTCTTCAAAATTATTGGTTCGGACAAAGCGCAATACTAAACACAGCAACACAACTACAACAACAACAGCAACAACAATAAGCAGCCATTACAACAACAACTACAGTTACAACAACAACAACAAGCAGCAGAAAAAATAAAGTGTGTGTTAGTTTGCATAAAAATTTCGTTTCGATAAAATATATAAAAATATTATTGAAAAAAAAAAACAATAAAAAAACAACTATTTCTTAAAATACAAATATATAAAAATATAAATGTATGTATAAAAATAACTATTGCTTCAAATTATATAAGCAACTATTTGGTAAACATTTTTGAACTGTAAAAAATCATAAAATTGATCAACTTTCGGCATAAGTGCAAGTGAAGTGCAGAATAAATTACACAAAATATTGTAATTTTAATACTAAAACAAAATTTGTAAACATTTTTACAATTAAAAACGTAAGGAATTTTTTGGATTAACGCGAAAATTTGCAATTGGATTTTAAGGTAAGTTTTTGAATGAAAGAAAATGCTTAAATGTGCTTTTTTATCTCAAATTGCGTTCGGAAGCAAATTTTACCCTTTTTACCCCCACATTTTACTTTAACAAATTACCCAACACTACTCGAAAAAAATGCATAAAATTCTCCAGTACTAATTGCAACATAACCTCAAAACAATGTTCATTCAATATTTATGCTAATGACGCAGCGCATTTTCACTTATACAACTAACCACCATTATTAACACCACACCCTGTCCCCTCCTCACCACTGTTTACTTAAGCCCTTTACCAACAAAAAGCATTGTCACACTCAGTTACAACTAAAATAAAAAACAAAAAAACTCTTTTTTCGAAAGTTTTTTACATGTCGCGATGCGTCGCAAACATTTGCAAACATTTGGCAGACACAAAACGTATGTAATTATAATTTATGCCAAAAAGAAGTACTTGAAAAATGAGTTTTGATATTTTCTACGCATTTTTTTTTCGTTGTTAGTGAAATATGATTTATGAGAGTCAACGTTGCATATTAATAACAATTAGGCCCTAACTGAAGAAAAGCAAAAGTTACACACACACACACACACAAACACACATACTTGCATACGCAACGCATAATATTTTTTTCTTCTTTGCATAAATTAAACTTTTCTTCGCTGCGTCGCAGTCGCAGTCGCTGTTTGCTGCTCACACGCAACCCCCCTCGCGGCATTGACGCTGCTGCTGCTGTCGCTGTTGCTGCCGGCGTCGCTGCTACTTTGACCTACTTTAAGCGCAGCGCGTTCCAAATTTTTCGTGTGCGTACACTTTAGTTGCTATCTCGCTCTAGCTCACTAGCTCGCACTTCGTGCGTGCGCTTAAGTGTAGTTGCTGTTATTGTTGTTGTTGTTGTTGTTGCGCGGTCTTCCGCATTTAATTAAATGCAACAACAATTTTTTGTTTCTGGTTTATTTTCAACCTTTTGTTTTACGTGTGTGCTTCGTTTGCGTGCTTTTTTTTTTGTTGGGCTGTGTTGCATTTTCACTTGTCGGAAGTGCGCTTTACCCTACTCACCTTTGTTGCTCTCGCTCTCATTCTTTCTCTTTCTCGCCTTCACATGACAAACATGCATTTGCACAATCGTTCAGTTTCCTAGAATACACACATACACACGTCATTACTGAAAGCTTCTTCTCCTTGTCTCTCACCCTTTATATGCGTCGCAGACTGCGCGGCTTTCGAGACTGACGCAATGGTTGTTGTTGTCGTCGTCGGCAGTTGCGCAAAGTGCGTTTTCTTCGTTGCAGTTGTGTGTTGCTAACCCCTCCCCCCACCCTGTTCTTACTCAAGTTGCTGCTGCTGTAATAATTGTAGCAGTCTTTTTATGACCAGCCACTGCAGTTGCTTGATTTTTAATGTCGCCGCTACCAAGAAAAGCGATTCAACATATAAGAAAAACAACAACAAGAGCTCAAGCTAAGCTACTCAGTTGTTATTACAGTTGTTAAGCTGTTGATACTGAGCACAAGAGAGAAAGAGTGGGAGGCGGCTAGCTCTCTTAAGTCGTAATTGGGCATCGCTGCGTATGCATTTTGAATAAAGCTTCGTGTTGACTCTGTTATTATTTATAATAGCTGAGCTAGTTGGTTTTTATGCGCAGTTCCTTAAAGTACTTAAAAACTGTAAACAAATGTTGAATAAATAATATTTGTAACAAGAAACTCTACTTCAATATGTTTGTACATAAATACATAAATAACTGCATATTTCCTCTGTCTCTCTCAGACGCAGACTCCACATGAAACTCAACGAAACCATGAAATGCGTTTTCTGTTTGTGCAAACACACAACATACATACACATTAGCACTCCCACGCATACACAGCTCGCAGCCAGTAGAGGGCGCTTTTTGCCTACTCTCTATCGACTGCATGCAAAACTTTTGCCAGCTCATATGCCATTGCGTGCGAGCGTGTAAGTTGTACTACAGTGCGAAATAGTGCCAGTGTGTGAGTGAGTGAGTGAGTAAGAGTGCGTTAGTTTGTATGTGTTGGCAATGGCGTGGAGAAGTGGAGCAAAAGGCAAATGGCAATTAGCAGCTGGGGAGTAAAAACGCGACGAATAGTTTTGCCAAAGCATTGCACATAGTCTAACGCCATATCTACACACACACACACACACAGTTACTCTAACTTTATGCTCTCTTGCACACACCTACACACACTCAGTTTGCAGATAGCAACCATCATATTTGTCAGTATATACATCATACATATGTATATAGTAGGTTTAGGCCTAGGCATATGGCCAACTCAGCTGGCCAGCAAGTTGTACATTTATTTAAGTGCTACAAACAACAATACGAGAAAAACAAATACATTGAGTGACACTGAGAGGTTTTCACTGTATGTACTTGAATAATATTTAATAAAAATATTTATTCTCAGTTTCAGCTTGCGTTTTTTGATAAGCTTAATTAGCACCACATAAAAAATGAGCGTTGATTTCGCATGCAAGTTTCATTTTTCTACTTCCTTTTTTTTTGCCTCTAGTTTGCAATAATAAAACCTGAGTTTAGTGCGTGTTTCGCTTTCTTTTATAGGCCATGAAACATGGCAATAAAATTGCGTATAAATTATTATAAAATATATGGGGTGTTAGTTTGAGAAAAGTTGTAACATGCAAATCAAATGACTCACTCAAATGCAAAGGTTAGAAGGGTGAAAGAAGGAAAGTTTCAGCTCGATAGCTCTGAAACTAAGGGATTATCTCACATATCAACAGACAGACGGACGAACAGACAGACTGACAGACGGACATGACTATGTCAACTCGATTCGCGATGCTGATCAAGAATAATATATACTTTATGGGGTCGGAAACGCTTCCTTCTATTTTTATAATAAGTACATAAAGTTGCACGAAACGAGAGTATTCAAATATAGGGCTTATAAGCAACAGATATTTGTATATTAGAAATAATAATATTATTTCCACTTAAACCTTGTCCAAATGTGCAGTAAATAATTTATATTTAATAACACATGCACGCTAAAACATTTACTTATACTTACACTCACACTTGAGCGGTTTGTAAAAACGTCACTAAATTTCACCAGCATCAGCCGAGCTTACTTGAATTTTTACGAGAATCGAGGAGGAGAGCAGTGTCTTAATAGTCGTTAAGTTAGTTAACGTTGCGTTTACGTTAAGTGACGTTTACGTTACGTTTATGTTACGTTAACGTTACGTTTCGCTTACGTTAGTTTTACGTTAAAGCTCTCCTCCTCGATTATCAAAAATTCAAGTACGTCCAGATTTTGGTGAAATTTAGTGTCGTGTTTACAAAATGCGCAAGTATGAGTGTAAGTATAAGTAAATGTTTTTGTGTTATTTGTTTTTTATTGTTTTTATGGGGAATTTTTTATATTATATTGAATATAAAAATATCTCTTGTTTTTAACAACACTCGTTTCTTGTGGTGTTATGCAGAACTTTCAAATAAAACTCAAAGGCCAGACAAAAGGCTACGTACATAAGCTTTACATAAGGAAATATGTAAACGCAGCGCAAAAAAAATATTTACGCATTTATTTTTCGTTCACTTATTTGTAGATTGTGTCAGAGTCGCATCTAAATTATTGCGGCCTACAATTAAATTGGCTGAAAGTATATGCGAGCAGTGTGTTGGGTGGAGGGTGGGGGTGGTAGGGGGCAACGGGGGCAAGCAGAGGCCTATACGCTCTATCGCCAACGCCTGCACAGCAACGAACAGAAAAAAATTTCAAAAAATAAAACTACAGCAGCGATAGAAAAAAACCTTGAGCTCGCACAACATAATTAAAAATGTGCGTAGACACACACAAACACACTCACGCACAATACATATAAGCGTTTGCAGCTCGCTGAGCTTTTCCTGCTTTGTAAATGACATTCACGCGCAATAAATACAATACATATACAACTCAACTAAAAAAAAAAGCTCAACTGCAAATACAACAATGCGTGCGCCCTCTAACAGTAACAACAACAAGCACTAAGGAAATCTAAAAATGGCTACGTCGCTTTGCTAGCAGCCAGTGCCAAAATAACATAAAACACCAACAACAAGCAACAACTACAACTACGACTACAAAAAAAAAAAAAAACTAAATTCATAAGCATTCCGTAGGCCTACATATATTTTTTTCTGCCGCTCTCCCACAAATGCAAAAGCTGCTGACGCTCTCTTGCGCTCACGCACTAGTTTGTTGGAGCTTTTTGGGCACGCATGGTGTAAAAGCTTTTGCAGTTGTTGCGATCGCTTATTCAGATCTTGAGAGAGAATAGTTGAGTTCTTTTCTGAGTGTGGTGGCTGAACGAAAAGTTTGTGTAGATAGGTCAAGAGTGTGGGGAATAAATATTTAGTAATTGACCACAGATGGAAGTTGAGTAATGGTTGTTGCTAAGCAATTCAAATTTACATGATCTTAAGCCACGTTATTTGTAAGTATTTCGTTCCTACTGCATTCTTAACTTCTTTTCCTCACTCCATAAACTGCTCGAACGGAAGAAAAATGATTATTTAATTGTTTGGAACCCCTTTTTGCCCAATTTGTTTTTAATAACAGCTTATTAAGTCAAGTATAATATACGCATATTAAACACACACACACTCCACGAAAAAACACAACAAAATCTTGACTCTTCTTATTACGGCTTCTGTGGATTGCCCCAATCTTCCAGCGCCGGCGTCAGCACTCAAAAGCATTGTGTGTCACATGAGATTCCCCATATACAAATTTTGATTTTTCGTTTGATTCTTGTTGTTATTTTATTTTTTTTTTTTTTTTTGTTGGTTACGCCTTTCACAGGCCTTTTCTTCTCCCTCGTACGTACGTATGTATATATAACCCTTGGGAGGCAAGTGAAGCAAAGACGTTTGGAGTGCACTCGTCGCCGTTATGCGGACAGAAGTGGAAACACAATAAAAGCACAAAAGAAATTGTTAAGGAAATTAAAAAGCATAAAAACAACAGCAACAGCTTCCGTTAAAACAAAGAACCAAACAAAAAGACAGAGAGGGAAACCACAAGAAAAAGGGGTTCCCAAAAAAAAAAAGCACGCAATCCGCTCACCAAATGCAGCATTTACCGTTAGAGCGTCAGCATGTCACGAAAAGAGAAAGGGAGAGGAAGAGGGAGAGAGAGAGATGGAAGAGTTGGGGTAGCTCCGCTTTAATTGCTGGCTCAGTAACGCGACTTTTTTCAGTGTTGTCCATCCAATACTTTGACTTTTGATGGGAAACAAGTAATTTTCATAGCAATTGCGGGTTCAAAATTACTCCAAATTGAAATTTGAAACCAGGTTCTATGGTGGATAGTTGTAATCTCTTTTTAATAACTATCTGTATTTGATATTGCTTAGAATAACTATCAAAATTGTCAATGGTGCCGGAAGAAAATATAGATACATGAGCTAAAGTAAGAAAGATGAAAATCGGATAAATCTAAAACACTTTAATATTTTATATCCTTAATCGACTCTTGGTTTCTGGTCTTATAGGTATTACACTTTAAGAAATATTAGTTCTCTGTCTTACCCAATTTAAATACACCAAATGTTTTGAAGATACATATAAATTTTGTTCTTCACATTCTATCTTCTTATAGACCTTTCAAGCTTACTTTCATTAAATCCCAATTTTTAATATCATAATATAGACATTTTCTCCCCCTCCCTCTCCCGTACCAACGTCCATTTTAGGCTTGCACTTTGCACTTGTTTTTCACGTTTTCGAAAAAAAAAAAACAATAAAGAAGAAAAACCCGAATTTTTCGACTGCAGCTTTTGTCTTTATTTGCCTCCCATTTCTTTTTCGCTGCGCCTCTAATGAACTCTTCAGAGTGACCCCCTTCCACCACTCCCCCCCTCCCCTCTTTCACCCATTCATTGCCCTGCACTTGCAACAACGTCAAAGCGTTGAATCGTTGCCGTGGCTGCATTTGGGTAATTAGAGTCAGGGTAACTAGGTGGCCAACAGAAGTAACAGTAAGCCTCGCTTCCACCCCACTCTTCCCCTCTTTCCGAAGTGTCTATCAGCCGCGCAGCCATGTGTGCAGTTAACCCTTGCCCCCTCCGACTCCCATCGAGTGCGACGCGGTTCGACGTTGAGTGCACTTCAAAGTAGCAATTCAATTTCATGGTTACCAAGATTGCCGACGTGTTTTTCTCTTCTGTTGGATTTTTTGGCTGTCTCTTTTTTCGTCTATTCGTCTGTTCGTTCCTTTTGTTTTATGTGTTTCGGACTGGTTCTGTAAATCACGGCCATAAATGTGCACTTTTTTATGGGCTCATTCACACCGTCTAATCTAGAACTGCAGTTGAATAAATTTCAAATTGTATAATGAGAAAAAATCGGACAGAGAATATGCAAAAGTAAACGCTGCAGGCGGTCAAAAAAAATAAAAAAATAAAGCGAAGTCAGTTGTAATTGTAGCTGGAATCACATTTCATTATCACTCTGATCAGAAACACCTTGCAACTAGCGGGGGGAAGGGGGCAAGAGTTACCCACGCATAACGTTTGCCTGAGAAAATGCATAAATTACTATTTCTCTCTCTCTCTCTGATTTTGTAAGAGTCTTTCCACCAAAATAAACATAACAATAGCAACAATAGAGAAATGCATTGCTTCATGTACCATCTTTCCCTTCCCTCCCTTTCCCCTTAAGAGTGTGACTTACAAGCGAAATTAGTCAACGAAGCGTAAGAAGTTAACTTTTTTTTTTTTTGAGTCAACAGAGCGCAAAGTGGCCCACAAAAATAAGCTGGCAGCTGGCTTAAAGATGCGTTAACTGCATTTTAGACTCTATGACTTTATTCGGGCTCAAGTTTTGCCTGGTTGCGTTTGAATTACGTCGAAATGGGGAAGTTAAGCTAATATCCAGTTGGCACATACTGAGATTTATTTATTTAGAAAACAAGAAAAATTATTTGAAATTACTTAACAACTGATTTTAATAGTTCTAAAAATTCCACAATTATTTTTTCCTAGCTTAACAATTTCATTATATATTTTCGGCAAAAATACTAATTTATGCAATTTCCTTTTCTCTTCCAGGTAAGCAAACACTTTGTGTGCCAACTAATTAGGCCGTCTAAATGCACGTAAGTTTTGACGTTTTTCGTTTTTTTTTAAGGGTTTTCTTTATTTTATTTTGTTGCTACTTGTACTTGTGCTTAAGTTGTGATGTGGCGCCTGTGGCAAGAGATGGCCAAAAAGGCCTTGCTTACCCGATTTCTGGTCATAAATTTTGCAATTAACGACAAATGTCACTTTGCCGTCTCGCCTTGAGGCAACTGCTGCTGCAGACTGCAACCCGTTAACCCTTCTCCTACCCCTCCCTATACAGAATCTAGCCAACTGAATCTGAATGCTTTTAGCCTGGCCCAACGAAGCGTAGGACCAACACCAAACCCAACTCAACCCAACCCATTTGGGCCGCCCACTTACGGTCTGGTTCGTCCTGCAATTGCATTAAAAAGCATAAATTTACTTTAGCATTGGACGTTATAAAATCCATTTATGCACTTCACTTGCTTCTCTTCTTCTGCTTCTGCTTCTACTTCTTCTCCTTTTTTTTACTGCTGAACTTTTCTTCCTTCTCGTTTTTCCCCATATTCTTTTTTTTTTTTGCATGCCAGGACTTTTTGCTTTTCAGTCCTGTCGTTGCATGCTGGTCAGACATTGTCCGGTTCCTGCCCCCCTTTTCTCCTCCCCCCCTCCTGCCTGCAATCTACAATAATTTCTGATTTCCTTGCTGTCCTTTTTCTGTGTGGATGTTGTTGTTGTTCCTGCTACACAAAAAATGCCAATTTCTGCAGCTGGCAAAGGCTAAAAAAGGCAGAATAACAACAACAATAACAACGGGTCTATGCAATTTTTACGAAAAAAAAAAAAGTACATTCCCAAACGCCCATTGAGAGGCGCAGTGCCACGCCCCGCTGCGGTGCGCTTTGTTTGCTAGCCTCCCATTTCTCTATGTTGTTTTTTTTTTCTCCCGTTTTGTGTTGATGATGATGAAGTTTAATTTAGACACGACTCCTCGAGTGGCAGCCACAGCCGCTGCCGCTGCCACTGCCGCAGTCGCCAGCAGACGTTGGCGTCGCCCGCATGTGCCCCCAAACCCCCCTCCCCTCACAGTTTCAACTGGCATTTTATTGCATGTCCTGCACTGTTCCTAGCTCTCCCTTCTCTTCCTTTCTTCTCGTTGCAAACTAGAAACAACAACAACGTACAACTTTTAACACACACACACAGAGTTGAGTTTTGCATAAGCCTTTAAAAGTATATGTACTGCAATTTGTATACCCTAACTATAAACGGAAATGTACAAATGTTTCTATTTCATAAGGCAACAAGTTTTTTTTGGCTGTACAATTTTTTTTTCTTTCGAATTTATCACATTTCCCGCCAGAAATTCTAAAAATATTTTCTTAGTATTTACTTCTAGCATAAAACGAAACTACTGTTAAAAATTCAGCTAGAATTATTTTTAAAATTTAAAGTTACTTTTATACTAGACTTTATAACCTTTAACCTACCTATAAACTCTTTTTTAGGGTATACAATTTCTAGTACTGTCCAGTTGGAATATACATATGTGCATATGTGTATAGTTTACTGCTCGTTGCAGTTCTGTTTTTCCCACACTGTGTGTTGTTGTTGTTATTTTTTTGCGACTCTGCTTTCTACCTCTATTTGTGTATGCATATTTTGCACATTTCACTTTTTGCTTGTACGCTTTTCCACCCACCCAATCCCCACCCACTCCCCACCCACTCCCACTCGTATGTCCATTTTCATTTCCGTTTTGCTGTTGGCTAATATAATTTCGATATTTGCCTCTGCTTTTTTCGACTTCTTTTTCTTTCTCTTGCCTAAAAGTTCATTTCCTCTACGTTTCGTTTAAAGGGGCGTGGCTGTGCTGCAGTACCGCCTCCTTCCTCTTCATCCTCTTCTTCTGCACTGCAGTTTTACTCTCTTCCTCTTCGTAGCAGTCCAAACAATCCACAAACTGCAGCAACAGCATAAAATAACATTTAGTTTTTTTCCCCATATATGTTTTTTCGAGCAATTTTTTTGTGTCTGGCACTTTTTAAGCGCCGCTTTTTGTTTGCTTTTGTAATTTGTTGTGCCAGTGTGTGTGTGTGTGTGTGTGTGTTTATGTTTGCATGCGCTTTTCTGCAGAATTTTCGGCAATATTCCATTAATACTTTGGCGTTGCTTTTTTTTTTTAGTTTTGTGGACTTTTTTTCTGTTTGTTTTGGCAGCGTTGAAAAAACTTTTTGATAAATAAATTTTACGATAAAGTGCAATGCAGAATTTTTTAGCTGTTATGTTTTCCTATGCTGTATTTTTGTTGTCTTCTCTCTGACTGTTTTTGCAGCATAAATAAATCATCAATGCATTGGGGGATTTATTTGCCTTTGTTGCCTTTCGGGTTTTGATTTCAATTTATTGAATGAGTCCACGTTTCCCTCCCTAACCCTTTTTACAACGACAACATCTGCAATCGAAATTGCAGTTTTCTCTCTAACAAAAAAAATGTGTTATCAAACGGAAATGGAAATGCATGTGTCAGGTTTTTTTCTATTCGTTTTGTTGGCTTTATATTTGAATATATCTGAATTTTAATTGTAAACTTTAAGGATTTAAGAATTTTTAGCAGAACTGGCAATGAATCTTCTAAGAAACTTATCTAGAATGTTTTTCTAGAAAACAACATCATCTTATTCTAAGTAAAGTTAGTTTGCTATTTAGTTAGAAACCCATCGATAACAAGACTTTTAAAGTAGTTTTCCTTCCCAAGAATTCATTGCAGTATTTCAAGCACAAATAGAGAGAAAAAACCCAACAATTTCTTTCTAATTCCATTTCTGTCGTATGCAAAAGAGCAATGCAATATTGCGATTGACCAATGTCAAATACGTATGTATATGTATGTATGTATTCCACACAATATTCATTGCTTTTGCAGTTCTTCAGGGTTGTGTGTTGAGTAACGCCCACTTGAAGAAGTTTATAGCAGAGAAACGAGGCAGCCAATGCAGCAAATCACACAAATTAACTAGTAGACAAAACTGCCGCAGGACCCAAACACACACACACACACACACATGAAATTCTAATGAAAAATACGTCAAGCTGCCACAAAAAAGCAAAAAGAGGGCCACAAAAAATAAATGCGATAAATTGCTCAAGTGCAGAGAGTGCGCAGCCACAGAAAATACAAAAATACGAAAATACGTAAAGCAAAATGCAGGCAAATTATGGCCCAAGAAACAAAGGCAGATAGAAAACCAAAGCCAAAGTCAGTTTTGGGCCTTCGATAGTAGTAAATGTAGTAGTAAATAGTAGTAGTAGAGATAGTACTACTATATATAATCTATATACAAAGACAGAGGCCCCAATGAATTTTCACTCATTTCCTTATCGTCTGTGATTTCCTTGCCAGACGGCAACACACACACACACACACTACTATACACAACTACTGCCAGCCAACATGCTGACAATTTTAAATGAATTTTCTATGCAGGCAGCTATCTAGACCCAACCTAACCCCCCCTCTTCCCCTACCACCCCCTGTAGTCGGTAGTCTGTCGCATTGTCTGCAAGGCGCAGAGGAAAAAATGCAGTTTGTGTTCAACTGAAAGTTGTGTTTTATTTTGTCCTCCCGCAAAAGGCAAAAAATCAATGAAAATGTGAACAGCAACAGAGGGGAGAGAGAGAGAGAGAGAGAGAGAGAGAGAGAGGGTAGAGAAAGAGAGACGCATGAGGGTTGAACCTGCACAACGTCATCAGCGTCATGATGATGATGATGATGATGATGATGATGAGGCAGCATCAACGTTTTTGGCTTGTCATCATTATGAAACAGCAGCACACACAACAGCAACAACCCTCAGACTGCATGCAAGGCAAGAAGGGGGTGGTGGGGGGTAGGAAGCGCCAGCTGACTGCACAACCCCCAAAAAACTGCAGAGCCCAACAACAACAACAACAACAGCAACAAAACAAAAAAAAAGGACACAGCAACCCCCCCTCCGCACACAACCCCAACACATACATAGTACTACACATGAAGGCCAAAAAAGGAGCAACAGAAACTTTCACTTTTTGCATGTAGAGGAGAGATGATTGCCTCATGCGGCATTTTTCGCATAGTGCAATGCGCCAAAAACCCAACCAGACGACAGACACATATGTATACAAAAGCTAGAAAGAGACGGAAGTACAGGGAGAGAGAGAGACGGAAAGAGAGAGAGAGTGTGTGCGACTGTAACAGGTTTAGGCAAAATGCAACCCTGTTATATTCTATGTATGTTGCAATTATTTCATAATATTTCCATTTTCCAAGTGCAGCGCCAGCAAACTATAGCATACTTTATAGCTGAACTGAACTGAGCTGTGTGCAAGGGGTTGCTGCAAATTGCAGCCAGTTTGTGGCCAAGCGTGAGGAGGGGGTGGAGTGGAGTGGAGTGTAGTGAAGTGGGTTTTATTTTGGGTGGTTTCGTTGGTTGTTGAGGAAACTTTCGTTGTTGCTGTAAAAGGCGGAAATGCGAACGCTTGGAAAAACTTTTTGCCACCAGCTGTCTGTGTGTGTGTGTGTGTGTGTGTGTGTGTGTGTGTGTTGGTGCTGTTGAGGGTTGCATGCTACGTGCACGAGTGTAGATAAAAATATTTTAATTTATTTTACTTTCGGCTGCAGCTAACTCATAGACAGAACACAGCAGAGAACAGCTTTTCCCATCTGACTACATTTCCACTCCACTTCTCCTCTGCTTCTTTTACCACCTCTTGTGTTGCTGCTGTTGTTGTTGTTTTTTTTTGGGTGCCTGGAGCTGTGCATTCTGTGTGCACAGGCATTGCATATTGTCTTATATAGCATATACGAATATGTTTTCAGAGATTATACCCTGTAGATAACTGGAACATGAACTTGGTGGGTTTTGGGGAATGCACAACTGCAATTACATTTATTGTAGATAAACCATTGATATAAAAAAAAGAAGGTAGTTTGGTTAAGGTTTCTTAATATACTTAATTAATTAAGTTCGTATAGTTTGAGGAATTTTTTTGTTAAAAGAAAACTTTCTTGGTTTTTTTTTCACATTTAACTTTAACATTCTTAAAAATAAACTTGGTACAGGGTACTCCCTAGTCTAGACACGCTTCTCAGCACCCTTTGCAGCTGCATTTGTCGCATGCACCGCCCCAAAAACGACTAAATTGCCCCCAAAAACAAAAGCCTTGTCTGCGTCTGCAACTCTTTTTTTTTTGCCATGTTTGTTTTTGTTTCCCCGCTTTTGCAGTCATTTTATTTATCTTTGATAAAAGGTTTTAGTTTTACATCTACGGGTAGTCTGTCTGCATGTCTGCATGTGTGTGTGTTTGAGTTTTTAGGGCCATCAATAGTGGCTTAGGTTAAAAGGTTTTTTGTTTAAGGGATTTGACTAAACTCACTTTGACGTTGAATGAGATACAAAACCGCTTAACATGAGCGAAAATTCAATTTGCCTGAAGTTTCTAAAAGGATACGAGAAAGGAATAGTTATATTAGGACAATTGCATGTTGCGAATTTTTTTAAGCACTAAAACTAAATAAATTAAATAGTTGTAAATAAAAGGCTCCGAAATTCCTACTTAAACTTAATTAATAAAATCATTTGCAATTTTATTTCATAATTTATTCAACTCATATTCATAAAGATTTAATAAATACTTTCATTGTTTGAAACAATCGCCCACAAAATGAACAAAATGTCAAATGTTCATAAAAACAATTGATATTTAATTTATTGTGAACGCAAATAGCAACAAAACAATAGTTCAAGTTAAATGCTTTCAACAAGACACACAGAAATTTGTGTGTGACGCATTCAAAGACACCTACGAACAACAACAACAAAAACACCCACAAAAAAAAGATACTTCGTTCACATGCATATATATGAGCTCTCTATATAGGTACACATTTATATAGTATATATAAAAGCCGGCATTCAAATATGTTCCAGACGCGTTTGTCACGACTTCAAGCTGACACAAAAGGCGTACAAAAAAACCGAACTCAAATGTCGCATGCAATTTACTGCAAAAAGTAAAAATGAAATACAACAAAAAATTTGCTATGTCGCATGACTTTTACTTTTTTTACTTCGGGCTTTGTGTGTCTACACACACACACACACATATATATATTTTATTTATTATTGTTGTTGCTGCTGCTGCTGCTGATTGCGTGCAACAACTTGGCAAATGCGACGAGGGACACTGAAGGAGAATCCCAAACTTGGCAGCGACGCCGTCTCAAAGAAAGCGAAAGTTATGACATTTTGGCAGCCAAAAAGGAAAGTGCTACGCGCTAAGAGCTGTGTGTGTGTGTGTGTGTGTGTGTAGGTGTTAGATTTGTATCTATAAATTGCAGTTGTCATAACGCTAAATTGTGTGGCACCAGCTGTTGTTAAAGGGTTGTATAGATACTTTTTTGGGTAACCTTAACTTTTCAACAAATATGTCTTTGTCTTCCTTAAAACTCATAAGATTTTCAAGGGAAATGGCTTGATGATTATGACTTGCCCTGTAGAAAACTACTCCTTTAAATCTTCAACAACATTTTTACTCTGTTTTAAAATTCTACTCACAAGCAAAATCATTTCTTTAGAGTAGAACTGGATTTAAGGTTTAGAATGTGATTATTTCTCAAAATTTCAACTTTATAATTTTGTAATTCAACTGTCCTCAGAATCTCTTTAACCACAATATTCACACCAAATAAACCTCACAAAAGTCTGTTGCCTCAACAATATATTTATTCAAAACCTTTACACATGTCTTTGACTTACATAAAAATCAGATATAATTGAATTTTCTTGACTGATTATGATTATGAAAAAAGCGTTTTGGGAGCTAAAAAAGAAAAGCAGCCACAAACAACCAAACTCCACACTCCACACACTTCATTCAGCTGACTGGCGCTCTGACTTTGTGTATGAATGAAAATATTTATGCATATAAAGCAGCAGCAATAAGACACAGATACACACACACACTGGCACAGAAAGAGAGAGATACGTTTTGTGCGGGCATGTAAAAAAAAAAGTTGCGTAAAAAAGAAAAAGAAAAAAATAAAGGCAGCTAAAATAAAATAAAATAAAATTTATCTTGAACTTGAACTTGAAACGAAGACATCGAAGTCAACGTTGTTGGGGGAAGCGTCGTTGACGTCGTTTTGTCTGCTTGTGTTGTTGTTGTTGTTGTTGTTGGTAAACCGTTTAACGGCAATGTGTTGTGCCAGATGATAATGATGATGTTGATGTTGATGAGCGCGTTAATGATTTTGGCTTATTTATTATCAATAAACGACTACAGTTGTTTTAAGTGAGGAATTAAGATATTATGTATACGTATTTAACAAATTCAATTGCACTGCGCAATTTTTAATGCACCCCAAAAAAAAAAAACTTGAGAAACAAAAGAAGAAAAAAAATAGTACAAAAGCCCGCATTTTTTGCAATTAATTTGATTTTTTCGTATTTGTATTTGAGTGTGTTTCTCACAGCTCCCTGCTCCTCCGCCCCTTTGTGTGCTTTGTTGTGAATGTCATCCAATTGTGACTTTGAAATTGCGCCAGACACACACAAAACAACAACAACAACAGAAGTGCAGCAACAACAACGAACTTGTATTCATTTTTGTTTTGGAAAACAGAAACCCGAAAATGTTATTTTTTTTTGTTAAATGTCAGACTGCAAGTTGGCGGGGAGATTGAGGTGAAGGGGCTTTTTTGACTGCGCAAAAAAAAGAGACAAAAACTGAATGCATACAAAATGTATTTTTAATGAGATAATCAGTAAATAAAATAGCTAAATGAGCTTAAATCAACAAATGATCGACCGGAAAAATACTTCAAAAATAAAATACACAAAGCAGGAAGTTACATCTAAAATTCTGCCAACTCTCCTCAAAATATTGCTATGTTTATTCGAATATTATAAATTTGTTCAAGAACAAATTACATAACATTGCAAACAAAAGAATAAAATCAACAACAAAAATATAAAAAAAAAACAGTAAATAACAGCACGAAATGCAAAAGTTCATAAATTAAATAAATTTATATAGATGAAATATTTATATAAAAATTGCACGACGCCAACGCAGCAGCGGCAGCAAAGTGCAAACAACAACAACAACATATTTGTATCTTTAACGTTTTTTTACTGTCTGTCTGTGTGCAAAATGTATCTGCAGCTGTCTGTCTGTCTATCTACCGCCAGTTGCCATTGTATCTATAACTGTGTGTTGATGCCGCAGCCGAAAATTTCGCTGCTTCTCTGTCTGTCTGAGTGTTTGTTTGTTGTTGTTGTTATTATTATTATGTATTAGCGTTATTATTTACTCGTTTTCTTTTTTTTTTTTTTGGTTGTCGTATCTTTCGTTTAGCGTGTGTGTGTGTGTGTGTGTGTTTGCCTTTGTTGTTGTGGAAGCAGCGTAGAATGAAAGATTCGTGGAACTGGGACACTTGTGTGCAGTGTGTCTGCGCTTTTTTTCTTTTTTGGCGGTGCGCGGCGTTTTTGTGTTTGCTTCGCGTATCTGTGAGATACTTTTTTGAGTTGTGGCTTTTGCCATGCTGCAAATAGCTCTCTCTGTGTAAGTGCTCAAAATATATTAACAACAATTAGAAAAACAAATATTTTTGTCTAGGCAAATGGAAAATTTAGTTGTTAATCATTTGAAAATATTGTAGCTAACTTAAGTTAAATGCGGCGTATACTTAATATTGCAATTGACGCACTTCCGTTTAAGTAGCAGCTCTCTCAAACCATTTTGCATATCCAAAATGCAAAATAATAAATTCAAAAACTTGATATTTTTTGCCAAACAAAACCAAAAAAAAATCACTCTCAGTCAAGATTGCAACCAAGGTCAGCAATGACGAATAACAGCAAAATGCGTTGCTGATTGTTATTGTTGTTGTTGTTGTGTACCAGTCGCAGATCTGAGCAAATATATATACACACACTCACACACACACACTACTGTGCATAGTTAAAGAGTAAGTGCAAATGAGAGAGAGGGAGAGAAAAAGCTATTGGGTTGTGCAACGAAAAGAGAGAACGCAACCAAAAAATGCGCCTTTTTTTTATATTTTGTTGGTTTGCCGAACAAAAAAGTAAATAATTTTTTATTTGTCAGCACAAGTCAGTTCGAGTCCGGGTTCTGTGCGGCATACATAGTGAATATGTGTGTATATAGTGGCTATATATATACATATATATATGTTTGTTGACGATCTGTTGTTGTTTGTAGTTAGAACTTGGTTAATTTGTGCATTTAACGTGACGAGTTTTAGTGAATTCTAACAAAATTAAGATTCTAATACATATCAAGTCTGTGAAGTCAAGCAAATAATTGCATATGGAAGGTATACATATGTGTAGTGTTGTGTAATGCCGTTCATAACTGGCATTATGCAGCACCTATATTATATTTATATGCATGCATTAGGAACAAAGCTCTTCAACTTTAAATCCGTTTTACTTTTAAGTTATTCATTCTCTAGCATCGTCGAGTTAAAAGCAACATTTGAAGCACATTTTAAGTAGCAATTCAATGCACGCTTGCATTAAAATATCTCTATATAGTAGTTTTAGCACTCTTATGTGAAGGTCAAGCTGAACAGTCCAAAATTCCACTTCAAAAGCATATTTCACATGCATTAATTGCTTAATTGATGCCAATGTGCAAAACGCGCATTTATTCAATTCATTCAATTTCGTATTCACAACAAACAAACAAACACACACACACACACATACACACACACTCAGAGATAGAGATTCCACTCGCGGAAAGATCTTGAAGTTTTAGTTCTCACCTCTTGCAAAGCGTTCAATTCCTGGAATTCCTTTGACTAACTAACACGAAGTTGTTGTTGTTGTTGTTGTTGTTGCTGTTCTTGGTTGTTGTTCTCACACGCGCAGCATACAAATTGCAAAAGAATAAAAGAAAAGAAAGAGAGAGGTAGAGAAACGACGCAGCGGCGCCGAATATCCTTGAAAAAGGCAAAAGCCGATAATAATAATAATGGCAGAAGTAAACGCAGCAGAAAACTTGCGACGCAGCCGCACAAAACTGCACAACAGCGCCAACAACAACAACAACAACAGCAACAACGGAAAAGATAAATCAAACAGTAACTAAACACACACAACAACAACACACACACACACCCATTTACGAGCAAATATGCAGCGGACGAACGACAACAACTGCCAGTTAACCGTTTTCATCAGCGTTGCTTTTTGTATAGATACCCTAGAAACAGTTAAACATTAAAGAGAGGTTTATAAAAAATAATTTCGGATTAGTATCAAAGGCTAGTATTAAAAACAAAATAAAGTAACTTTTTAATGTTTGTAAGGGAATAATTTTAAATTATATCCCAAGCTATTATTTAAATTTAAGTTAACATTTTTTATACGCAGCATCTGTCTGTCGATCTCGCCTTCTTTCCCCGCTTCCATGCTTCTTTATTTTTGGCAGTGCCGAATTCGCCGTCACCGACTGAGCAAATAACTGCATTTGACCTTGTTTCGCTGTGCGCCTGTGTTAGTAGCTTAGAACAAACAAGATATGCCGATTGTATGAGTGTGATATACAAGTATACATATACATATATATCTTTTATGCTTGTTTGCTTTGCTTCACATATTCGCCAAAAAAAAAAAAAAAAAACTCAAACTTGCTTTGTACGAATGTGTTTGTGAGTTTCAGTCTGGCACAAGTGTATTAATTCAGCTGCGCATGGCACACATACTCAGGGAGAGAGAGAGAGAGGAATAGAGAGGGAGAAGTAAGAACTGACTCAGATGGCGACGCCTGCATATGCATATGCCATAGAAGAAAGTTCGACCCAAAAGCGGAATCAGAACTATAAAAACCTATACAAAATCAACTGAAACCTACGCAAAAAACACTAATGCTCTCACTCTCCACCTCTCTCTCTCCCTCTCTTGCACTTTTTTTCGCATTTCGCTTTTGGCTATTCATCGCTTTTGCCAAAATACAAAATGTAGGTTAAATTTGCGGAAATCACGCGAGTGCGCATATAAAAAAAAACCGAAATAATACGCAAAAAAAAGAACTTGGAGGTATATAAATAATATGTATAATGGCTATAAAAAACAAAACAGATACGTGCGCAGATAGCACACATACACATACATATGTACATTGTATTCATTTGTTGTTGTTTACTTTGACGTGTTTTCTGTTATTTCTGTTATGCAATAATCACTAAATATTGTCTGATAGTCGTCATTCAGGCAATCACAAAGTGTAAATGGCAAACAGGTGCTAAAACTTGTGATGACACAGATATCTGCATAATATAACGCTACTTTATCTTTTCCCCTTTACTTTAATTTAAATGGCAATTTTAATAATTGTTGCTTGCTGTCTGGCTCGCATATCAATTAGCCAAATCGCCATTTTTGCGCAACTCAATGCGTCCAATCAGAAATGCACAATACTAATATGTGCACTTGTGTGAGTGCACTTTTTTTGCAAGCCAGCGAGAAAGAGAGAGATGGCGATAAGAGAGCGAACACGTACAAAACGATCGTTTTGTTCAGCTGGTTCGGCAACTGTTCGGTTGTTGTTGCTGTCGTTGTAATTTATTCGCATGCGCTTTTTGCTTCGTCGTCGTTTCAAGTTCGTGCAGCGCTGTGAATTTTAATTCGTCGGCTTTGTGACTTTTTTTTTGCACGAAGGCTGTTGTTTGTTAAGTTAGTTGTTGTTGTGTGTTGTTGGCTTATTAAGCATTACATGCGCCATCTCCCATTGGTCAGTTGCAGTGTAAAGTGTGTGGGTGTAAGTTTCGTATATAAAAAACTTTTATATGTATATTTATCGTTATCAAGGTTACAGCGAGCATTTAAATGCAATATCTTTTATATCTTTGTCTTCATAATCTTAAAAATGCTATTATACACCCAACTAATTATTCTCTCTCTGCTATCTTTCATTGCAGGTAACTAAAAATATTTGCTTAGCAATATTGTAAACACATCCTCACAACCAGCTTTTATATCGTAAGTTATGCCACTGTTCATTATCGATTCTGTAAGATATACATCCCCCTTTGTTGCAGCATCACCCCATGTTCAATAGCAGTATTACATGATAAACATATGCCCAAAATACGCAAACTCGCAGCTAACAATCAAACCAGGGCAATTTCCATTGTCCAAGAGAAAATGTTACTTTCCAGTTTGTTAACCTCCCATACCAAAAAAATAAAAAGCATAACAATCCATGGCAACCACCACCACGGATGCTCAACAGCTGAATGCACACAGTGCCACCTTCTTATCCCTGCCACTTTGACATGCAACCACAACAACAAGAACGGAAAAGCAAAAAAATGCAATTTCGCTTTGAAGAAAATTCGAGTGTAAAGCGCCGTCGTTGTGGCAACCACCTTTTCTGGTATTCTGGTATTAGTCGGCAAAGAAAAAAGAGGAAAAATCTCGGACACGGAACGAGTGCAGCCTGTTTTTTGAGGCACGTGCTGCAAATGCGCTGCGCTGCGCCGATAATGAAGCAAGGAACACGTTGCACACGCCGTGTTGCCTGCAACCCTCTCCCCTGCCACAAGGGCAACAGGATCAGGGCCAAAGGGTCGAGAGTGGCGCCCCCTTTGTTCAGTTCAGGGCAGGGTAGGGGTGGGTAACGCTTTTGTTGCAGCTGCTGCATGCAACGTCAACCCCCGAATCCAAAGCTAAAGTGCAACTGCGCTTGCAACAGCAGCATTTGTTGTGTATATTTTTGGTGGGTCCAGTTAATTAAGCAACGTCGTCAGCATCTTTGTTGCAACTTCTGTTGCTGTTGTTGTTGTTGTTGCTAAGCAAGGGTTGCTGTTAAGCTGTCAAAGTTGTTGTTGCTGTTGTGATGTGACAGGCGTGTGCCGTTTCCCAACTAATTGCAGTTGTGCCACAAACAGCCGCTACTTTGATAGATTCTCTCTTTAGAGTCTCAATGAAATCCTTAAACCGGTTTGTTTCTTCCTTCTGTTCAAATAGTTGTTGTACTTATTACACACAGTTTCTAAGCCAAAGTCAGACATTTGTCACGCAAACTGAGGTGGGTTTATTTCCTCACACTTTCTAAGGGTTGAGTTTTTGTGTCTTGACAGATTGGAATTGCTTTTTAAAGGATACTTGTGAAAGTAATTTGTTAAACTTGTAGCTGGAAAATGGGGTGTTTTGATATTAACGACAATTTTATAGCCATCCAATTTGTTTTCAGTCGTTTTTGGGCTAATGAGCGACTTTAAGTATATTTTTAATGGGTATTCAATAAACTTTATACGATTTCCACTCAAAGTAAACTCTTGAAAATAGCTGTACTATTTTTTTCCTAACACTTTCAAGCAACAAACTTTACTTTTACTTTGCTTACTCCTTTTCCAACCGTATAAATTCACCAACCAAAAATTGCAATAGCTTCAAAAGTTACAATCGGACACAAATTACAGCCTAGGGCTGTGTTGCAAGCACAAAATCTAAAGATGCCATTAGTCTTCAAGTCCCAAAAACCCAATATACAGACTTCCCCTCTACCCCCCTCGTGCCCTTAAGTAATCCCAGTTGCTGCTGCTGCTGCTGCAAATCAACTCAAGTAAAAGTGTCAAAACAATACGAAAAGCCCAACTGAGGACACACACCAACACACACACACACATATATACGAAGAGGAGCCGCACACGCACATAATTTATGCCCATGTACAAAAGCGAAGAAGAAGAAGGAAACAAGAAGGCACAAAAGGGACTCTCGAAAAGTTGGAGAATTGCGTTTCGTATGCGCAACGCACATAAAACGCAGACTGCAGCCGAAAAACATAACTGCGGAAAAATCAATTTTCTTTTGTTGCTTTAAGGGTGGCTAACACGAAGCCTCTGTGCCCCTGCCCCTGCCCCTGCTGATGGTGGTTGTGGTGGTGGTGGGGGGATGACAGCACCGGGAAAAAAGCATCAACCTTTATTTGGCTTTTGGGGGTTGCACACTAACACTAACACACACGCACACTAGCACACACACACACACTAACAGGCAGTTACGCATTTGTGCAGCAAATTGTCACCCAGTTTTTGGCAAATATTTACACACACACACCCGCACTCCCCTTCCCCTTGCCCCCGCCTGAAAGTGAAAGTGTATATAGAGAATTGAGTTGGCAACGCTTTGAAGTGCAAAAGTGCAGCATAATTTTTGGGGCTAATGCAATTAGGCAATTATTTATTGTAATAATGAAAATGTATGTGTGTGTATAAAGTGTGTGTGTGTTTACTCAGTAGTCTGGCCGGCTGTGCGTCCTGCGGCTGCTAATTACTCATGCCGCACGCATTTTTGGCGCACTGAGGCGTATACACAATAATTTACAGCTAGGCCCGTAAAACGTGCACTGAATGCGCAGAAAGAGACGCAAAGAGAATGCGTAAAGGAACATGACATAAAGCGTAAAAGAGAGAACGATAAAGGGAGTTAAAGAGCGGTGGGAGAGAGAGAGAGAAGGCAAGCAGGCTCGGGGGCAACTGCAGCATTTTGTATTTACACAAGCGCCTAAAATAACGAAACACAAAAAAATAAGAGAAAAAAAACGCACGAAAAAGAAAATGTCATTAAATGGCGCAGCGAATGGCTGTACGTGTGTGTGTGTGTGTGTGTGGCACGCACAACAACAACAAAATATTAAAAAAGAAGTTAAAGTAAACCGAAGTTTGCATGCTCTTTTAAAGAAAAGTTTATTTAGAAATTCTTTTTGAGAGTAAAGTTGAGAAGATTTTAGATTTGCAGACTTCTTCTTCACTGCAAAACTAAACTACCCACATTTAGGGTATACAAACGCAGTTGCCAAAAAGCAGTACACACACACACACACACACATACATATATGCCAGCAGTTTGGGCAATGACGTCAGTGCCAGCAGAAAATTGTTGTTATTAAAAGGTTGCCAGTTGATCCAAGCAATGTCCGTAATGTCCTCATTGTTGTTGTTGCTTGTGTCGTTGTTGTTGCTGCTGCTGCTGGGCAATTGAACACAGGCGGCGGCAGCGGCGGCGGCGACAACAACTCAACAATTTTGTGTTGCAAGGCCCCAAACAAAAGTTTTTTGGGTACACTTTTGGGTACCCAAAAGTAACCCAAAATTGTAGGCACATAAACGTGACTGCTGTGATGTGCCTGTGTGTGTGTGTGTGTGTGTGTGTGTGTGAATGTGTATCTGTGTGTATAGATTGATAAGGATAAGGAGCATGGGTGTGAGTTCTTTGACACTATTGGAAATGTGTCAGGCACTTTTTTGGGGAATTTGTCAGTGTAGTAAAGGGACCAACAAAAGGAAGTTTTATTGCAAAAAGTAAAAATTGCATTTAAGAAACTAAAAACTAAAATTTAAAAGTTTCTAACTGCTTTAAGACGTGTTTTGGTGGGATAAATATATGTACAAATAGTAATTCTCCAAACTTTATCAAAATTTAATTTGCTTTTCAATATTCATAAGTTTCACGCAATATTTAAAGCCCCTTATTTTTGATATTTGTTGTGTCAACCCTTAACGAGTTGTGCGTGTGCGAGTGTGCGTGTGTGAGTGCCACGCCCACATTTTGGCAAATCACTTGACTTTTCATTAATAAAATTGGAGTTGGTTGATTTTTGGCCATTCTCTTCACAATTTTTTTGTTGATTAAATACAAAAAAAAAAAATCATCAGACGCATAGAGTTCGAGTGGAATATTGTATACCCTTCTGCCTCCTTCCACTGCACTCTTTTGTGGCATTAGCTACACCCATGCGTTTAGCCTGCGACTGAACCCTTTTGCCACACACACACTTACACCCACACACACTCTTTGTTGTTGTTTTATATTTCATAATTTTTTCCTCGCATTTTTTCCGTTTTCTTTTTTTTTTTTGCGTCAACTGAGACACGCAAAATGTGGCTTACCAAAAAGTGAAAGGATATTGCATTGAAATCGCGAGTTCGCGTATTTTGGCTCAACTTCTTTTCAATAGCAACGAAGCACACACACACACACACGCACACACACTAATGCCTTCCAACCCTCAACATATTTATAACTTTTTTTACAGCTAAAGCTTTCAAGGAAAAAAAAATTGTTTTCCATACGCATTAATGCAGCAATGCGTGCGCTTTAGAGGAGTGTACTTTCTAAAGGGGGAGTGTGGGAGGTGGGTGGAAGGATATAGTATAAAAGGACACAACTCCTGCCTGCGATTGGTTGGCTGCAGTGCCATTCTTTGATATGCGTTTTGGGTTCTGTTGAATTATTACTTCGTTTTTTTGTTCAGACGGCGACTGATTAACGGCCGTCTTTTGTTTTAGTTGAGTGTGGTGGAAGGAAGAGGAGCAGGAAGTGGAGTGCTGTTTTAGGATAAAATATAAATATGTTGCCCATAAAATACATTCATACTTTAAAACATTCATACATATTTCAAATGTAAATTGAAAAAAGGTTTAAAGAAAGAACAAATTCAAAAGCCTTTTGCAGTTTTCATAAGGATATCAAACCCCTATTAAAACACTAGTGCTTTAGAAAAACTGTTCAGTTTTAAGGAAGTAATTTCAATGGATGATATCTCTTTATTTTAGCTGAGTCTAAGACCATATACAAAAGATTTCTTTAACTTCCCACAAAACTTTCAACACCCATAGAATTTGTAGTTGTCTATTGGCCAGTCCCCAGGATTTATGCTATCCACCTTAACCTTTTTTGAGTTCTGATGCCAATACGTGCAAATCGTCGGCAGTTTTTAGCTAACACACACTCACACACACACACACACAGGCGTCAGTCGTCAGATCGCTGTTCAAAATTCAATGAGCAAAGTGCCGCATGGCCGTTGAATTTATTGAAAAATCATGATATGTGCCCATCAGGCCAGACTCTCCAGGAGACAGCCAGGCGGAGAAGGAGTAGGAGAAGGCAGCAATCCTTGGCATGCAAAAGCGTCGATATGACAGCTTGACTGAACTAAAAACCGCGTCCCATTTTAGGTAGGGGGGAACGGGGAGAAAGAAACGATGCTAGACAAAAGCCCGCACGCATATACGGAAATATGATTTTTTTTTCCGTGTGCTGGCTGCACAGCGGGGGGGTTTGAGTGGGTGGCTGGGTAGGGGTTGGGTTTGATGCTTGAACTAAGTCTGAGGCTGAGGTGGAGTCAGAGCTTGAGCCTGAGCCTGAGCCTACCTAGCTGCTGCTGCCCAGCCCACAATGCTGATTGACGTGCCTTTTATTGATGCTCTTGATTGGTTTTTACCTTTTACACACGCACACACACAAACACACGCACATACAGAGAGACAGATGCGGGCGAGAAACGCTACTCGTTACACTGAGAGAAGAGCAGTGTAAATATAAAAAAAAAAAACAAAGTACTCGTTAAAATAAATATTTTAACACATAGTTCTTCATAAATATACCAAAAATATCAATAGAAATTTTTTCTTAATCAAATGCTGAATAATCTACATTTAAATTAGAGCTTAAAAGTTCTCGCTTTGTTTTCCAAGTGTATTTACCCACACTTACACTAATCGCTACTCGTTCCTTTCTCTCGCTCTCCCACTTCAAACGAGAGCTGATGCTGCTGTGACGGTCGTTAGTTCAATATGTGCGTATGTCTGTATGCTTTGAGCCCCTTACACACACCCCACACACTCACACACACACCCACACACACATGAACAGTTATGATTTTTATTACAGGTATATACACGTAAAAACGGCGCTGATGAATTGTGTTTGTATTTGCTTTGGACATTCGTCGTTGTTAATTTTTTATGCGCGCATGGATAATGCCCCGGACGGATGGATGGATGGACGGACGGACACACTGGTTACCGTTAGTGAATTGAGTGAATGAGTGAATGTTATGCCCGACTGTTTGCGTTTTTAATCAAATGCTTCGAGTAGAAAAAATGCGCGTTTAGAAAGCAATACTTTTCCAAATACAGTTGTACAATTGTTGTCCTCTGTGCTCGTATCGTTTGCTTGTTTAACTTCTATATCGTAATTGCATATCACGATGAGTGTGAGAGTTGGGATTGAGAGAGTGTGAGTTTGTGAATATTGCAAACAAACTAATCAAATGTCTGCAATCGTTGCTTTGGCCAGTTTCCACTTCCGTTTCCGCTTCTCCAATCTCCTCTCTTTCACTCTCTCTTTCGCTCTTCGCACGCGCTAATGCTTTAATCCTTGCCGAGGACCTTCTGCTGTCCGCGTGTATTAAATCGATGAAGTATTAACGACTTAATTGCATGTTTGTTAGACATTTTGTGCAACCACTTCGCCCCTCTCTCTCTATCGTTTCATCCTCCCCCCAGCCGCCTTATCTACCTTTCAGTTTACAGCTGCTTCTGCTGCTGGCCAATATTCCTGTTTGAAGTTTATTAAATTCCCGCACACAGGAGGCGTTGCAGTTGAGTCCTCTTCCGCATTTAATATTCTTGTAGTTGTTGTTGTTGTTAGCTCATTTACCGAAACTCGCAAAAAATTCGATTAAAGTAATGGCTTTTTGAGCAGCTTGTTGTGGTTGAGCCGGGGTAGTAGGAAATATGGAATAACTGTAAGTGGGGAGGATTAAGAGTTAGTTAGGGAAGGTATTTTTTGGTATGGTAGAATTTTAGAATTTTAGTTTTAATAAATTAGTTAATCAATTATTCCTTTGCTTTATTTTTCTATTCAAAACTTCGCATCTGTATAGATTTTTCTGTCTAACTGTCCATGTACTTTGTCCATTGTCCATCGAAAATGTCAAATTCAAATTCCAAATACAAATACAATCCCTTATCATTCCGTGAAATCCATGCCACATCAGCGGCGGCCGTGGCAGACATCTGTGTGGCAACAACAGCAAATTAAATAAAGCTCAATGACAAACTTCATTAGCCAACAGAATCAACTGGCCAAAAAGCCAAACAACAAAAATAACAATTTGCCTTTTAGCTTCCTCACACACACACACACACACACAACCACTTCCCACACTCCTCGCTTTAAGCTACCCCCCTCTGCGTCCCTTCACATTGGGTTCAGAATGCTAGGCAAACGTTGTGCCAAAAACTAAATTAAGATTGAAATGTAAAACTGAAAACGTTTTACACAATTATTGAACGCTGTTTGCCAAATCGAATTGTCCGAGCGAATTGAGGGCGTTGGAGGGGGTGCGGGGGAAGGGAGTAAGGTGACATGTCCACGACTAACAGCCTTTAATCGTACAGCGAAATCCACTCGAAAAAAGGCTTCGAACCCTTCTCGCACATTTTGGACGATTTGTGCGAATCATTCGACTGCATAACTTACAATATACCGTAAATATAAATTTCGCCCAGGCAGGCAGCGAGGGGTGTGAAGTTGAAGGGGTTTGTAGGCTGGCCACGTACTAATGAAGGTTCTCCTTTTTTTTTTTTGGTTTGTCCGCTTAATATTATCACTCCAGCATGCATTTTGCAAATGAAACGATTTTCAGTACAGCCCCAAAAACACCACCCCCAGCCACTTCTTTTATCTAACAAAAACCCACCACACACACACACACACACACACACACACACAAAAGAAAAAGTCAATGTATGGAAATTTTTGTTCAATCACAAATCCAATGATGTTCGCTTCGACGCATTTTGACAGTTAGACAGACAGCTCTAGGGGCAGGGGTATCAGTTGCTGTGGG
Source organism: Scaptomyza hsui (assembly GCA_018152825.1). Classification (NCBI taxonomy): domain Eukaryota; kingdom Metazoa; phylum Arthropoda; class Insecta; order Diptera; family Drosophilidae; genus Scaptomyza; species Scaptomyza hsui. The sequence goes on from JAECXO010000269.1 coordinate 3,089,369, forward strand.
GGTGGGGGGGTCACTTTGATGAATTCGCCTCTGCAGCAGGCGATTGTTGTTTGTTTGAAAGGTTGCCGTTACTTCTGCTCTTCTTCTTCTTCTTCTTCTTTTACTATGCTAACTGCATGTTCTGTTCAAATGCTGATAGGCCTCGTGTACTTTTTCCTCTCTCCTTCTCTTTTGCTCTCTTTTTAAGTACATGCTGCACATTGTCCATTGATTTTGGTATTTTTGTTGCTGTTCAGTGTTATTTTTGTTGTTGTCCTTTTTGGCATTTGGCCTTTGTTCCTGCTGCTCGCAGTGCATTGATTAGAATGTTTGGACTTGGAGTACGTAAATATTTTTGCTTGCTTGTCAATTAGTGCGCTAAGCTCTTCCAATGGTACTTGAAGCAGTTGCTGGGGTAATGGGTGAATCGAAAGCAACGCCATCGAGTGGTTGAAAGCCTAAGCAAAGGTGTGGGGGGCAGGGGGTTTTTTTTAAAGGGAAGTTAAAGTTAAAGTTGAACTTGAATAAAACATGCCTTAAAAATCATATGTTTATACAAAATCATATTTAAATTGATAGATAAAGTATATAAACTAGTAAACTCTTTCTCTTCGTCTCCTTCCCTCTCTCTTTTTCTTTCCTTATTTCAATTAGCTTCTGTTAATCCATTGCCCCTCCTTCGCTCGCATAAAAGATTACCAAGAAAAAAAAACTGCATTCTAACTCCAACTTCCGTAGAACTCAAACTTAGCTGCTAAACTTTTCTGACAGCCTGCAAAATTGCAAAGACAATTTCAGCTGTCACTAGCTGCAGCCAGGTAACGATTGGGGGGGCGGGTGAGGGGTCAGACACACCTGTCGTTGTGACAGTGAAAACAATTGCGCATACGACGCGTGTACTGCGTGAAAATTGCAACATTACCGCATGTAAAGCAAATATCCTGCCCAGGTTGCCTGCCTGACTGCCTGACTGTCTGCTGCCTGTTACCTTTTTGACATTTGATTGAGATTTGTTATCGGCGTATTCATCAATGATATATACAATAAAAATACACAACACACACACACACACACAGACCAGACTTGGCTCAAACCTTCCGAGTCCACAACTCACAGTAGTTATCGTGCGGGGGTGGAGGGGGGGCAGCGGGCAGTGACATTTTTAGGCATTTGTTCAATACGTGGCCAGGACGAAGCAAGGATTCGCCTGCCTGCCTGTTACTTCTATTAGATTTTTGAAGCTGGCCCCCAAAAAAAAAAGAAAAGAAAAACACAACAAGCAGCTGCTGTTTGCTGCCGGTCCTGGGTGTGTGTGTGTGTGTGTGTGTGTATTTTTGCAATAAAGCAAGGCACACAAGAAGAAGGGTGTGTGGGGGGGGGAGGCTGCCAAACTGGCCATGCGTACCTTTCGATCCTTGTGTGACATTTGAATTCGCAGAATGGCCAAAAGTAAACGAGGCAGGAGGCAGGAGGCAGGAAGCCTGCAGTCCACTGAGCCGCATCAACATCTCTCTCCCCCCCTGTGTGTTTCTTTTATAGAACTTTCCCCCACATTTTGCGTATCTATTTTTTAATTTTGCTGACGAGGCACACAGAGAAAGAGAAAGAGAAAGAGGAGAGAGTAGAGAGAGTAGAGAAAACATACAAACGCAATTGTTCCTCGGTCCACAATGCATTCCATGGCGGCTGTCTACTGACATGTGTGCGTCTCATGCTGATAAGCAGCAACAGCAGCAGACTGCCCCACAATCCCACCACCCTCTCTCTACCCCCCTCTCTCCACTTCAGTGTTGACGAGCCTGTATGTCGTCCAGCTCAGCCGCGAAATGAAAAGTTAAACTGTGTGACGCGCTGTAAATGCGTGGCAACGACCAAGGAGCGGTTCAAGAGCTGTGGTTCGAGGTTCGGGTTCGGCTTTTGGGGGGTCTGTCTTTCGGTTTTTGGTTTGGCGTGATGAATATTTACTGCGTGCGCTAACTGCTAACTACCTACTACAGGTATTTCCATTTTTTGACATTTTTAATTGGGTTTGAGCAATGCACACACAACACACAACACACACACACACACACACACACACAACACTCACATAACACGTGGAGAATTCGTTGCGAAAAGAACTGACAGTTTTTTTCTGCCACTTGACGTTTGTCGAGAGACGCGTTCCTGATATATGTGACGATGAGTAAATACGTATACGAGGGTATATGTTGCAAGTAATGGAACCTGCCATTAAAGTTGCAAGTGAATCTTGAATATACAAGCAATTACTTTCAATCAAAATAGTTATTAAAACGTATCTTTCAAACTCATTGACTTATTCATAAACACTTACATATAAGATTCCTTTAAGTTTCTTTAATAAACTCCTTAACTAATCATTCCTTTCTTTAACTCTTCTTCTTCCAGGTAACTATGCACTGCCAGGAAAATTCTATGTTATTTTCCCCAACGATTTCCCACAAAACAAGAAGAACCAAATGCTTTAATTCTGATTTTGTAAGTGCATTAACTTTATTCCTATTCTAATTATGCGTTTGCTGAACAATTAATTGGTTTACGCTCAGATTCTTGTTTATGTAATACCAAAACAATAAACAACAGCAACAGCAACAACAACAATCATAATTACAATTACAATTCGTAATTGCGTCAAGGCAAGCGTATCTTTAAGATACGCGTACATTAACACACAATGTTTTATTGAGGTTATTTTTCTTTGTTGTTTTTTTTTTGGTGTGCAGCGTTGCGTAAATATCTAACTGTCATCTATTTATGTTGCGTTTGTTTTTTTTTTGTAATCCAACATCATTTATTATTATGATGCAGTTGCATTTCCATAATGATTCTTCAAACTGAAAGACATAACTAATTAATCAACTTAGATTTGACTGATGTAGGAGGTATTAGGGGGAAGTATTAGGGTTATTAGTCTTGGTTTTAGACAGACGACAGTTAGAACTAAACTAATATTAGGAGGAAGACTTTTTGTAGTTAAGAAACCTCTAAGATAAATCGTTTAAATAATTTATCATATTAAGATCGTTTAGATCCTAAGCAACACTGTCATTTACTGTTATGCATTTAACCGGAAATAACACCACGTGTTAGTGCCGTCATCGATTCCGACAAATGTCGCGTCACACACATATTTGTTGTAATTTAGGGGGCTCGTGTGCCATCAATAGCAGCCAACCATCAAATTTGGCGTTGTTACCGCACTTGAGTAACAATTCGTTGTTCCGCGTAATAATATGCAACCGATTATCATCATCACACAGGTATGATATGCGTTAACAGTTACTCAATATACGCAATACACGCCCATCTTTTATTTTGCGCGTGCGACAAGCGAAGCCTGCAGCCTGCAGCCTGCAGCAAGTGGCAAGTGCAACCACCCGCTGTGATTTTGGGGGCATGTCATAACTCAGCAAAAGCACACGAAGAGTGTTCTGGCTTTTAGCCATGATGCACGCCTCGTTTTATGCAATGTGCCACAGAGAAACTCAGGTTGACACTTGGCTTTGATGTGTGCACCATGGGGTGCCACAGAGCGAACTCTTTTTGTCTTCGTCGTGATTATGCCAAGCTTCGACGAATTATGCGATATTCCCATATATAAATATATACATATATACTCTTAATATTATTCTTATTCTTAGTCACTGCTACAACTTGCTGCCACTTGTTGTTGCAACACATTATGCGAACATGTGTAATACATACTTACAGCCAAGACCTTTTGCCAAAGTTGTGACTGTCAACTGCAGCACTCACTGACTGTGCCACATCAGCCTCAACCCAGCTACTTGCCACACAGCCTGCGGCACACCCACTTCCTGGGAGGCTTGTTCTGCTGGCCAGGCCTACAACATTCTATAAAGTTCACTTCAAAGCTTTTCCTTGAACTACAGTTATATAAATGCAGAGGTTAGAATGAAGCGAGCTTTGAATTATAACGGTTTTTTTTTTTGTATTGTTGGGTTGGGTCTAAGAATAGAAAATGATAAGCTTAGGTTTTAAAATTCACATGACATTCAGTTCAAATTCAATCACATCAAATCAATTCAGAACAGTTTTATCAAATTTGTTATTTTCATGATGGGGTTTTTTGATGAGCAAAAGGATGTTGAGATGCACGATTATCAAGTATTTATGGAAAGAATGGCGGTATTATTTATAGCTGTTATTATCTTTGTCCTGGGTATGATTGTTCTAAGCCATTTTCTTTCAAGCAAAAGCAAAAATGTGGTACGTATTTAAAAAAAAGTTGACAAATAAAGCTCACTCTAACAAAAAGTCAAATATCTTGTAGACAAAGTTGCGCGAAATGGAAGAAGCTAGAAATAAGTAGTAGAAAAAAACACTGCACTTTGTTTCACTGTTTGAGAAGCTGCGCGAAAGAAGACGAAGAAGAATGAGGAAAAGAAATACCAAAATCTGTTCATTTCATAACAAAATGCGTCATTTGTTTGAATTCATTGACATTCAAATCATATTAAGCGAATATGCCAACAAAAACAAAAGCGAAACGAAGCGAGAACTGGTCAATTTATAAACTGCAACTCTTGAAAATGATTCATTTATTTGTATATCTCTTGACAATATCAAAATAGTGCACAAGGTCAATTAGTTGAAATACCAGAAAAATATAGCAATTAAATATCGAATTCTATTTAACGAATGCAGCTATGCCTTGCCTCACAACTATTGCGTAATTTATTTTCGAAGTTTTGTTTTCAATTTTTATTACGATTCAATTGTTTGTTTGGTAATAGTGCGTTGTCAGAACAACCCCCGAAGCCCGCAAATGCCAAATCCCTTCCTGTTCCAGTCAGAAGACAAGAACAACAACAAAAAAAAAGCTGCTCAGCTTCTTCCAGGAACACACACACACACACATGTGCTAGTGTGTGTGTATGTGTGAAAAGGATTTACGCGTTGTTATTTTTCTTGTACGTTTCGCACATGGCCTCAAAACAGATAGCTCAACAGATACCTGAGCTATTTAGCTTTCGAACAACAAACAAAAAAAAAAAACACACACACACACACACATGCAAAATGTATTTCAAGTTCCAACTGCCTTCAGGTGTCGTCATTTGGTTGAACTGAGTATCAGGAGCACGCACAGATCCTTTGGAATTTGCTCTATTTCTTTATATTTTTTTTGTTGTTCGGAGCGAGTCGCATTGTTGTTTGTTGTGTAATTGAAAAATGTTCATATGCAGCTGCGTAAAAGTTTCTTTGTCCATGAAGAAGTACAGTCGCTTGCAAAGCTTTACACATAGGAACCTTTCAAAGGATGTGCTTTTGAGCTGTAAGAAGTGTTGTTGTATAGAGAGAGATAATTTGGGAGGGGGTTCTATTGTAAGGATAGTTAAGTTTGATTTATGCATTGTTGGAAGTTGTAAGCAAAATAAATATGAAGCTGATTTTTGTAAGAGGTTATGATAGAGAAACTTTATTTGTAAAGTAGTTACTAACTTCAAACCCTATCCAACATATTATAGAATATAACTTCACTCACACTCACTCTCAAAATATCCGCTAACATTCGATCAAAAAAGAATTTTGGCTGCTGCTACTTCAGTTAACAAAAAAAAATGAAGAAGGGAGCGAAACAAAACTGCAAACTTCCCAGGAATTTGTTAATAGCTTTTTACCGATATTCGTTTTTGGGGCCAAATCATTCAGCAAGGCAAACCGAAACCGTTGATTTTGATACAAACACACACACAAATAGAGCCTGAAGGCAAAGGAAGGTTCTGGTTGCTGCTGCTGCTGCTGCTGCTTCTACATAACAGCGCAACAGGCGGGGCAGAGGCAAAGTAAGAAAAGAGAGAAGCAAGATGGAAAAAAAAAAATAAAGTTGCGCGTTCGCATTTTTCTAACGATTAAACAAATTCGAGGAAAAAAAGCGCATCCCATGCAACGGCGCAGCCGCAACAGCAACAACAACAAGAACAGCTCGTGTTGACTTCCATAGCGTCCGTCACCTGCAGTTTCCAGGAATTGGCGAATTGGCCAGCATTCAAGGTTTTGCAAGCACACGCAAGAAGGGGAAACTGTAGACGCGGACCTCAACGAAGGCGCAGCACAAAAAAAAAAATAAAATAAAAGAAAAGAAAAGGGAAAGGGAAAGGGAAAAAGTTTTGGTTGCATCTCTTGGCGGCGGCATATTTGAGCGCGCCTAATTCCAGGAATTAAATCGTATATCTTTTTTCGAGGTGCTCCTCCACACTAAATGCTCGATTAATTTCTAATAAATTGGCTGTGCTGCTCGCCCAACGGAAATACTGCTGCAGTCGCAGTCGCAGAGTCATCTCAGTCAATATATATATTGTATATAGTATATAGAATTACACATACAAATGCATTTCGTTCGATTTTATGTTGCGACTTTGAAATTTGAGGCTCCTAAACTTTTTTTTAGAACTTGACGAAGCACAAAAGCCATCCAGCCAAGACAGTTAGGAGATAGAAAGAGACAGACAGAGTGCGTGTGGCTGTGTGAGAGCGAGCTTTATGTCTATGTGAGCTTTATATATGTATATTCAATGTTGTTGTTGCATTTTACATTCGGAATTGAAGCTGAGAAAGTGCAAAGCTAAGCAGCATTCGTAGCATTCGAAGCATTCGTAGCAGTAGCAGCAGGCGCTGAATTTGTCTTCTTGTTTGTGAGTTATGTCAACAACAACGCATCATTTTAACAACTAATAATAATCCAAAACAATTTCTCTCGTCATTCTCGTTGCAGCATTTGTCGTGTTCGGAGTGCGCGTCCCGAAATTCAATTGCTCTCTCTCTTTTTTTCTGGCAACAAAACATACAAATCCAAAACAAATAATAATAATCAAATCTAACAACTAAAGAACGTTGCAACTATAAACAAAATTTAAATTACAACTATAATAATAATAAAAATCGGAAAATAATAATTGCATGCAAAAGTTGTTGTCAACGCTTAACAAACGCAACAAACAATTGCAAAATTCCCTTTGGCTAAGAATTTGTGGCGGCCAAATTGCTTTTATGCAAAGCCGGCTCAACAATTCGACGAAATTCCATTTTGGCAACATCATTAAAAACAACGTTAAATTTAACAACATCAACAAAAACAACAACAAGAAAAAGAACAACAACAACAACAAGCAATTTAAGCAACATTTCAACAACAACTACAACAAGAACAAGTGCAACAAATCAAACAGTCTGCTTGGTGTGGACAACAGCAGCCATAGCTTCCATTGGCCTTGGCCCGATCCTTTGACCAACAAACGACAACTAGAACAAGAACAAGAAGATAAAGTACAAACAACAAAATGGATCCACAACAACAGTTTTGCCTCAAATGGAACAGTTACTCGTCCAATTTGGCAATAACGTTCTCCAATCTATTCAAATCGGATCTGTTAGCCGATGTCACACTATCCTGCGATGGTAAGTGAAAACCAATATCTATTTTACTATTTCTGAAAAGTTCAAATGTGATAAATTAAATAAGTACAGTTTTTGTTTTGACATTAGGCTCAAAGTAAACTGCATTATAGTGAAAATAATAAATTATTGGTGTGAGGTTGTTAGTTCATTGAAAGTTTTTAAATATTACCAAGTCTTAGTGAAAGAAACATATGTTCATATATATAGATAAATATATAAATAACCAAGAATTTTAAATTTTGCTGAATTCTATTTCTGTTTCAATTTCTCAGAAGTGTCAATAGCAGAATACAGTTAAAAATTAATCCTAAAAGTGTGCTATACAAATTCTCTGCGGAATTTGTGAGGAATTTAAATCCAGAACATTCCGACCAGAACAATATTCGTTATTTAAATTGTTATAAAACAAGAACTTAAAGATATTACCTAGTTTTTGGGTCTCAAAATTATGCACAATCAATAAATCGACTTTGGGTTTATGTTAGAAGCACGCAAAGTCTGAAAAGATAGAGAGATGGAGGTCAAAAAGATAAACAGACAATGAGACTAAAGCACATAAATTAAGCTCCTCTTCTTCGCGTTCACTTTTTTTCGCTTTTCGCTTTTGGGTCTGGTTTGTTTTCTTTTTTGGCTAATAAGCCGCCAAAGTGGCACAAAAGGCAAAAACGGCGACCGGCAAAACATTTTCCAGCGACAGACATTGATTTTTCCGTAAAGAAGGAGAGAGGGGGTGTTGCCCAAAGACGCGGCTTCTTTTTATGGGACGTCTCGCTGTCTGTTGCTCCTTGAATGTGTGTGTGTGTGTGTGTGTGTGTGCGACTATTTCATTTACAGCATTTTACTACAGTTTTATGGCGGCTTATTAAATGAATATAAATGTGTGGGCCAGAGTTTCTTGTTTGGCATTTAGCTCAGCTAAGTATATAGGTAAATAAGTATTTAGGTTATGGTAGAGGCCTATATTTGCCGAGAGTTAAATCAGAAGCCGCTGCTTATTGTGTGAGGTCAGTAATTGTGTTGTTGTTGGGACTCATTTTTGGGACCTTTCTCGGGTTTTTTTTTTCATGCACGCATTTTGATTTGGGTTTTTAGATAATGTGTGTCAGCATCTTGGGCAGCTTTTTATGTATAATACGCTAAATTTGTTGCCTTAAGTTTGCGGCTTTAAAGTTTAAGCAAACATTACACATACGCCGCGTGTGCCGTGTCCATCTTTCATGCGAATATTTTGCGCGTATTTACAGTTATTGAAAAAGCAAGCCTTGTCTGTTTTGTCTGTCTGTTTTGTTGACGTAGCCGTGCATACATTTTTTGTCGGTGGGATTATACCTTTACCTTTCCCTATATCCATAGCTCAGTCTGTGGCCAGACGTCCTGTGCCAAGGGTTTCCACAAATCCTGGCCAGCCAAAACAAAAAAAAAACACGCACACATCCATACTCAAAAACCCTTTTTGCCTAGCTGCCGTTGTCATCCATATCAATCGAAGTGCTACTACTTTTGATTAAAATTTTGAAATGCTACCCCAGAAAAAAAAAAAAAAAACTCTTGTCTGCTTTGACTGCCGCTTTTAATTGTGGTTTTTAATATTTTTCAAATATATATATGTATCACACGGATTTCTAACGTATTCATATGAATGTTATGTTTGATTCTCCTTTTTTTTTAATCTTTACATTTCTGAAATGAAGCATTAAATATTTGCCAGCCCTTCGAACAAAAGCAAATAGCGTATGTTTTCGATTGTTTTTTAATATTCATGTGTGTTTTGCTTTATTCGGTTTTTATTTTTAGCTCTTTTAGAGTAGTTGGGGTTGCATTGGTTTCGGGCACTTTCAGCACTTGAGAAATGAGCATTTTTACCGAAATGAACATTTGCTTGGCCTTGGGCCATTTTGTATGGGGATTTTTTTTTCTGTGTACGGGGGTTGCTTTCTACCGTAAGGCATTAGAGTCATTAGCAAGTACTAACGGTTTCAGACACGGACTAGGATCTTTTTTTTACTAAATTTTTAGAGTTTAAAAACAGTTTTTAAGTAATTTAAGAATTTTTGAAAACATTTACGTTATGTGAGTTTCACACACCTTAAAATTAACGACTATTTAGACACCGCCCTCCTCCTCGATTCTCAAAAATTCAAGTAAGCTCGGCTGATTCTGATAAAATTTAGTGATGTGTTTACACAATGCTATTGTTTTCCAATTAAAACATCTCTTAACGAGGTAAGAAAAAATTAACGATTGCACTATGAAATTTGTATTACTTTTTTTCTGAGTGTAGAATTTAATTTTTTAACTGTTTTGAAACCTCAAAAGCTCTGCCCACTACGTAATCAATTCTGTATCTTGTTACATAATTACCAGCTCCTATCTCATCATGCCCACCTTGACTCTTTAAAACCCCATAAAACCACCTAATGGCGTCGCACCAAAAATCGAAGGCAATGCAGAAAAACATATAAATGAATCATTGGCATGTAGTTGGGCGATAAGATTATACATATATATTGTATTTTCTAAGCAAACAACAAAACAGCTTTCAAATGTTGTCATTGTATTGATAAATTTTAAAGTGCACACAATTCAAAACATATTATTTTCAATAGTTGCGTTCAAATACTAGATGTAAATATGTATATAAACATTATATATGTATGTTCTATATATGGCAGCGTATGCCAGGCAGAACGTAAACAACCCCAAAGGCAATTAGCTTGGCGGCATTGTTGTTATTAAATTTTTCGTCTGTTTTTTTTGCCCCTCGTTTTTTATTTGTTTATCAGCGAATACGTCTTGGGACTTGAATATATTTTTGCGTTTTTCTTTTGATTCGCTTGTGACCTAATTTCGGTTGTATCAAGTATTAGAAAAGCAGCAAGAAATACGAATAAAAAAATAAAATGAAAATAAAAAATGTGTAATCAACAAATATTTATTATTATTTGCTGAGAATGAATAGAGGAAGAAATCTCCTAAACTTAACTTTTATACTGGTGTTAGAAGCTTGAGTTGGAAGCTGAAAGAAACTATTATAAAATTCAAACTATCGATTGGTTTTAGTCTTATTCGATTATCTCTCCTTTACCCTCTCTTTCTTCCACGAAAGTTCTTGTTTTGAATTTTTTAAGAAATCGCTTCGACTGATTACCAAATTCTTATCAGACGCATGGCAAGCCAGAAACTGACACACATTTCTGCCGAAATATTTACTTTAGCTGCACTTCGATTAGATTAAAGACACGCCGTCACAGTCAAAGAGCTAAAAGGTGTAAATTATATCGAGACGTATTTAAGGTCCCTTTTTTGTGTCGATTTGTAGCCGCTGCGCGTTTGTCCTTTCAATTTTGCTTAAGTAACTCGCGGCACAAGCACAACAAGTGCCCCATAAAGTCACACACACCCCCAACTACAAGAACTAAGGCTGCCATTGCTGCTTTGCCAAAAAGTAAGAGCGTGAAAAATGCCAACACATAGAAAGACCGAGACCCAAAAGCAAAAGCACCCCTCCCCTCTCTCTCTCTCTACCCCCGCTTTCTGTGCAGCAATGTGGTATATATAACAAAAGGCAGCCAAGAAAACACATAAAAATATACTTATACACTCTCGCAGGGGTGGTAGGTGTGGGTATTTAGGTGGGGGAAGGTTGCAAAAGGGATATTGCGTATACGCTTGTAACAGAAGCAGCAGCAGCTGGTTTTTGTATGTTACAGGTACACACACACACACACATATACATACACACAGACTAAGAGGGAGACCAAAGATGTCGGCCAAGACGTTGATGTTGATGTTGAATAATAACTCAGACACACAACACACACACACCCATTTGCTCGTTATGTAGAGTCAAGAGCAAGGAAATCATTTCCTTGCTCGACTTTTATTATGCTTTTGTGTGCCTGATATATCTATGCTTATTTTTATACGTATATATAGATGTGTGTTTGTCTGTGTGTGTGTGTGTGACATGATTTTTATGAGTTCAAGGTCTCTAAGCGTTTTATGCTTGCGGCGCCACCTGTTGGCTGCATTTTATAGCCACCCACAGCCACAAAGTATGCTTTAATTTCTTTACTATACGCAAATGCGCCAAAATGTGTGCCAAGAAACTGAGTTTTGTGATGTTCTATTAAAGCTAAGAGCCTAATTTAAATCCGGAATGTTTGTTTAGTTACTATATTAAATTTTTCCTTAACCTTATTTCAGGCGCCGTTTTCCGAGCTCACAAACTAATATTGGCAGCATGTTCGAAAAAGTTTGCCGATCTGTTTGAGACCACGCCGACAAATGGCCAGTGTGTTATCATATTGGAGGCGACCACGCCGGACAACATGGCTGCCTTGCTGGAGTTCATGTATAAGGGCGAAGTCCATGTCTCCCAGGAGGCGCTCAACAGTTTTCTCAAATCCGCCGAGAGTCTACAGGTGCGAATTCATAAACTATACCCAATAACCATGGAACAACTTTTAATTGCATTTTTTTGTATTTAATCAGGTCAAGGGTCTGTCCACAGAGACGGGCCGTCTGGCCGCACAGCAGGCACAGCAACAACACATGGGTGGCGACAATTCACCACTGGATTCACCCACTGGACGTCGCAATATGCGCAACAGCTTGAGCGGCGGTGGCAACAGCGGCATTGGCATCGGCTTGGGTGGTGCCAATAGTGGTGCCATTGCCGGCAATGGTTTGAGCCTGGCTGGTGCGCTCAGTGGCATGGCAGCTGCTGGTGGCATGGCCGCGGCGGCAAGCGTGGCAGCCAGTGGCTTGAGTGCTCTGGCGGCCAGTGCTGGTGCCTTGGATCGTTGCGGCAGCGCTGGTGGCAACATCATTAGCGGCTCTGCGGCTGGCATTGGACCACTGAGCTCTGGGTCTGGAGCTGGCGTTGGTGGTGGTGGCAATAATGTTGGCGCTGGCGGTGGCAACAATGGACCCATTAGCTTGGGCAGCGGCGCTGGCGTCGCTATGCATTTGGGCGGCTCGACGGGCAGCCTGAAACAGGAATGCGATTCACTGATGCATCCAAGCAGCTCGTCGTCGTTGGGCGCCATGTCTGGCTATGTGCCGCCCATGTATCACCGTCCGATGTCCTTCAACGAACCGTTGCGCAAGCGTGCTCTACGCAGCCCCTATGCCGAACAGGAGCTGCGCGGCAGTGTTCTACGCGATGGCTCCAAGAACTCCTCGGAGTGCCCCAGCCCCATCAATAAGCCGCCGTACCATCGACCCTCGTCCAGCGCCTCTTCCACGGCGCCCACAGAGGCAGACACAATGCACTCTGAACGTGCCTCACCGCAGTCGAGGTAAGTGTTGATCTTTTCCATGGATTTCTTCATAAAATCCTTTTCTGAAAAATCCTACTCTCTTCATAACTTCGTCAAAACTCAACCGAATATTACAAGCAAGTGCTTAAAATTCTTTAGATTATTACTGCATTTAAGGTTTCTGCAAAATTCAGTTCAGGAAATCCAACCGGAAACGGCTCTGAGCTTTCTACAGCCATAACTTCCTCAAAACTCAACCTATTATTAAAAGCAAGTGCTTAAAATTCATGAATAAATCTTTAGATTATTACTGCATTTAAGGTTTCTGTAAAAATTGAGTTCCTGAAAATCCATCCGGAAACGGCTCTGAACTTTCCACTACCGTACCTTCCCCAAAACTCAACCGATTATTAAAAGCAATTTATGATTTGTTTTTTAGAATTTTACTTTATTTAATCCACCCGGAAACAGTTCTAAACTTTGAATTGCCATAACTTCGTCAACCGATTATTAAAAGCAAGAGCTCAAACTTCATGATTTATTCTCTATATTTATTCTGCATTTAACAAACAATTTTACTCCAAACTCTTCACTATTTGGATGTCTTAATAATGATAACCTTGAACCTTTTTACAGCCGTTATGAGAACCACAGTCCGAGCACCACCGCTGGCAATGGAAATGCGCCTAGCAGTTTGGATCGCATTGTCAAATCGGAACGGAACAATGGCAGTGCCAATGAGGCTAACGATGACGAACGCGAACTGATGGATGAGTCAGCAGATGTGAGCTAAAAATGAACCTCCTATTAAAGTACTCTAAATAACCTTCCTATAAACCCATCTCTTTTCCCCTTTTGTAGAACGGCGCTGAGGATTTGCGTGTGAAGCTGGAGAATTCAAACTTTTCACCACCGCCAGCTAATTCGAACACCTCATCGACAACACCGAATGCACTGCTCGAAAATCTTAAGAACGCGGATGGCTCGCTCTCCGGCAACTTGGCTGCCTCCATAGCGCCGGCAGACATGTTGAACGTGTGGAATGCCACCAAGATGAACAACAAGAACAGCGTCAACACGGCCGATGGCAAGAAGCTAAAGTGTCTCTACTGCGATCGCCTCTACGGCTACGAGACGAATCTGCGCGCACACATCCGGCAGCGGCATCAGGGCATCCGGGTGCCCTGCCCCTTCTGCGAGCGCACCTTCACGCGCAACAACACCGTGCGGCGTCACATTGCGCGGGAGCACAAGCAGGAGATTGGATTGGCCGCCGGGGCGACAATTGCGCCGGCGCATGTGGCAGCAGCGGCGGCGGCAGCGGCGGCCGCCAATCATTCACCATAGGAAGCAGCCGCAACGGCAGCGGCAGCAGTAGTCATGAGCGCCCACAAGGAGGCGGCGAAGCAGCGTAAACGTAAATCACTCAAAATGGCATTGGAGAAGTGTATGCAGCGGCGGGATGCGATGGCATCCGCTGAGGCAGTAACGGGGGGCGAACAATCAGGAGGAGGACAAGGAGGAGGAGGAGGAGGGGGAGTAGCATCAAGTGGCGGGGATGCGGCAGCGGCAGCGGCTGCCACAGCACTGCTCAGCTTTGAGCACCAGCAGCGGGAACAACAGCAGCAGGTGCATCAAGAGTTGGCGTTGCAAATCAAGGCGGCGATGGCTGCCGAACAGGAGCAACGTGAACAGCAGCTGGCTGCGGCAGCGGCGGCTGAGGCAGCTGAGGCAGAGGCTATGGATACCACAGTCAACACCACAACAACAACAACAACAACAACAGCGACAACAGATGGCAGCGATGCAGAGGCAAGCGATGTCAGTGAGGCAGCCAGGCAAAAGGCTAGCTCCATGGACATGGATGAGCCAATGCCATCGCCCGAGCCGGAGTCGGAGCTGGTTGTTGTGGAGCCGAAGATAGAGCCACTGTCGGACAGCGAGGAGGAGGCGGAGGAGGTGGAGCATCATCAGCAGCTGTATGAATCGGAAGCTGAGATGCAACGCACGCCCTCGTCCACGCCCACGCCCACCAGCCCCATGATGATGATGATGCCACACGATGCGCCCACATTGACCTCAACGCCCAAGCTCAATGTGGATGTAAGTGAGCAGTAAAAAGAAGAAGTAACAAACAAAAAAAACACCCGCCACAAGCAAAACCCCCCGAAACAAAAACAAAACATAAAAAAAAAACCCTCTAAAATGTTAAGAATTTAAAATGCCACAAACAAAATAAAATGATTGAGTGATTGAGTGATGATTGATGAGTAAGAAAAAAACGTTTATGCTCAGATCTAGAACAACTGAAGATCTGTTACAAAAAAAAAAAGATGATGATGATGATGATGATAATGACTACTGTTGCAACTGTTGTTGCTCTCGGAGACCACCTATAAAAAAGTCCCAGACTCTTGAGAGTTTGGGCAAAATGTTTACTATAAACTAATCTAAAACTAAACTAACTTTAAACACACACATACTACACACACACACATACAAGTACACAATTACAGTATTTGATGTTTTATTGACAACAATTTAATTTCTGACAACAAATATTTAGTTCATTATTAAAAAGTAACGAAAACAAATGCAAAGCAAAACATAAATACAACAACACAAATGCAATCCGGCTGAAAAATCGTTTTCAGGGTGCTAATTAAAAAACAAAGGAAACTTAAAAAGCAAGTCAGAGAAAAGTGCATAAACATCAAACAAACAACAACAACAAAATAGTTTATGCTTATGAAAAAGATTAAACAAAACAAAACATAAAAAAGTTTGAACGTTTTTGATTGGTGCCGCCAAACGTAGCTGAAAAGTAATTGTTTATGTATTTAAAAAAGAATTATTGTTTTTAAAAATAAATACACAAAACAACTTTTTTTAACCACTGCAAGTTGCCTCAAATCAAAAACAAAAAGACAAAGCAAAATAACTGAATTTAAAAATAGTAAATAATTGATTAAAATACACTACAACAACAACTACAACAAACTACAAAGCAACAATAGCAACAAAAACCGCAACCACAAGTACCTGCAATAATTAAATAGTATAAAACAAATACAAAAAACAAAGAAAGAAAGAAAACAAAAATCTTTAATACAAAAGCATTTAATTTTTTTATATGAACAAAACTTGAGAGTGTAAAGTCAGCTGTCAAGTTTTTTGCCTAGTTTTTTTGTAAATAATTTTATTAAATTTATAAATACCAAAGGCAAAAACAAACACAGTTGGCTTTTACGCCCTTTCCCCTCCCCTAAGATGTGCGTTCTCTTGCTTAAATGCAGAATTTTTATCATTTTTTTAACTTAACAACTTTTGGGCTTCTCAAAATTCAGAAAAAAAAACACGCACAACAAACTTTTGGCCATAAACAAAACTCTTTTTAATTTACAACATTTTTTCGTTTGCAACAACCACAAATAATTAAAACAATTGGTAAATTGGGTGCCTATAAAGAATATATAAATTAAACAACTATTAGTAAAATTTTATAAAAAAAAAAATAATGAATAACAAAATGCTTATATATTTAAAGAAAATAAAGTAAAAATACTTATAGCAAAAAAAAACAGATGAGAGAGAAACTTGTTAAAAGTTAAATGCAAAACAAAAAAAAATATGAAAACCACTCAAAAACGTTCTCAACAAACTTTCAAACAAACAAACAAGCAACAACAATTACAGCAAAAATGAAACAAACAAAAATTCAAAATCAAAACCTTTTGGCACACCTTTGGAAAACATTTTTCAACAAACAACAAAATTTTATTTTTTATTTGACCAACCAAAAACACAACCAACTAAAAAAAAAAAACAAAAATTACACACGTAAAAATTCAAAATTCTGTTTTTCGGCTCTTTATAATTTTTGTAAACAAAATGCTGTAAAAAAAAATAATTGAAAATTCTTGTTGTAAGCAAAAATTAAATGCCAACGCCAGGCACTGTAAATATTATAAAAAATACTAAACACACGAACACACAAACAGTTTAAAAATTAAGGCTCAGTTGTAAAATGATATATATTAGCATATTGAATACTAAATATGTATATGTATATTAAGCGCATATGTAGGAACACTTAGGCTCGCCAAAAGTTGCTTGCATGTAGACTTTTTCTTTTGTTTTTTCTTTAAAACAGTTTTCTCTATTCTTTTTTTTAAGTTGACACTACAGGGTGACACACACACACACACACACAACTACAATAGTTAAAAAAATAGTATTCAAATTACGGAATAGCCAAAATGTTAAAGTATATATGAAAGATCTAGTTACACACATCCTTCTACTCTATATATCAAATGTTAATATACGCAATACACAAACACGCACACACACACACACACATACCTTACACCTTACACCGAATGGTTGCCTAGCTGAGAATCGCAAAGAGCGGCCATTTTGTACCGTTACATTTTCTTATTTGTGTAGTTCTTACGTAAACTGTACCCAAAAACCCAGTTTGTTCTGTGATGTGCAGCGCTCGAACCACGTTTGACGCTGCAAAGTTTTTGTTTTCTATATTTTTTCTTAATATATAGTTCCCACCCCCTTTTATATAGTTCTTCGATTCCCCCCGCTTTCCTAACTCCGTAACTCGAACAGCAAACAGAAATCAAGAAAAAAATGAATTGCAATTTAACTTTACAACAACCAACTTTATAATAATTAATGCACATACATATATATTTTGTTACTACCCAAACCCCTTCCCCATCCCTTTTCCCGCCCCCTCGCTCAATAATCTGCCTGCCTGTTTAAGCCCCTAGTTTTATTTGCAGCAGCGCCTTGCCGCAGCAACGTTCTCTGGAGTCTGAATTACATATTATTTTTAAGTACGTTGTTGTCGGTATGGGCGTTCCTTCGGCTGCAAATGGGCGTGGCCTTGGCAGATTCGCGTAATTACATTTATGTTAAAAACTAATCATATTTTGATTATCGTATGCTTAGGATTTTGTTTATTAGCACTTAGTTTTTAATCTATAAATACTATGTTTAGACTTATGTACTATATATGTACGTGTGTAAATCAAACTCAGGAACTCATATACCTCAGAATGGAAACTACCTCTTTGTTTTTTATAGTTTGACAGAAACAAACAATATGAAAAGCTAATTTGAAGATGCTAATAAAAACAGCTTTAGTTCTTAGTCATTTATTTTCGTTTGTTAAGTTCTTTATATGATTTATTCGTAAATCCTAACACCTAAATATAATAAAAGACACAAACACACACACACACCCACACACAACAATAGCAACAAACAGTAAAATATTGAACTGCAATAGTTAACTAAACTACCTCAATGGGCCCTTATAGACTGCGCATATTGCAAACAAAAAATATCTTAATATCAACAACAGAAAATAACATAAAACTTTAAAATTTTCTTTAGTTTTGTTTGTAAAATGGTGACACATACAACTACACACACTACACACCTTTTGGCTTTTCATTTCGATATATTTACAAAAACACTTGACAAAAAATTAATTTGCATCACATTTTTGGCTTTAAAAAACAACCTACAAAATTTGAAAAAAAAAAAAAAAAAAAAAAACAACAACTTTGGCTAAAAGAAAAAATAAATTGGTTTTTGTAAATATGCGCTAAATTAAACACGAAATAAAAATTTCAACAAAAAATACACGAAAAATATTCAAACATTTAATGTAAAGTTACAATCCTTGGCTATATAAACTAACTTTAACTAATATCTAACAAATTTTACTATATGTATATGTATATGTATATGTGTAGAGACAAGTAAGAAAGAAAAATGTTTATACATAATTTTCGGCAAAGCAACTAA
This sequence comes from Scaptomyza hsui, assembly GCA_018152825.1. Taxonomy (NCBI): domain Eukaryota; kingdom Metazoa; phylum Arthropoda; class Insecta; order Diptera; family Drosophilidae; genus Scaptomyza; species Scaptomyza hsui. The sequence continues at coordinate 3,107,887 of JAECXO010000269.1, forward strand.
ATGAGGCAAAAAAAAAAAAAAACACACACACAGAAGAAAACATTACATTATATTAACTATGTAAAATGTAAAAAACAACAAACAAAATACAAAGAAATTATTTTAAGGCTATACAAATTATGAGAACTAAAAATTTTGGAAAACAAAACAAAACTCAAAACTCATGCTAAATAACGGTATACTTTTGCTAGAGCTACGCGTAACTGTCCAAAAAACACAAATTTTGTTGACAGCCACACAAAAAAAAATTTAATTAAATTCAATGCGAAACCCAATGGTTATAAAAACAAAAAACATGTAAAAATAAATTACAAATCTAAAACAAATACAAAAATCTTTCTTAAAGAAATTTTGCATGCATAAAAGCAAAAACTAAGCATATAAACACTTTTAGGTTTAAACTTTCGGCTAAACATTAACAAAATAAACAAAAAAAAAAAGAAAATCGAAAAAAAGAACATATTTTTATGTAAAACTTAACACAAAAACAAAAATATTAGGCACTTGCAGAACATAAAGTATAATACCAGATATTTGCATAAATATTTATTTAGAGCGAAAACATAAAGTAAAAATTAAGATTTAGGCCCAACTTTCGACAAAAGCGGCCCAAAATAATTTCTTTGTAAAAATTTAAGTGACAAAAATTAAATAAACACTAAATTTAACAAAAACACAAATGTCGCCATTTTGCATTTAAAACGTTAAAAGTTACAACAACAAAAAGGCAATGCACCGAACTAAACAAAAAATGTGCAAAAAAGAAACCGAAAACAGAAAGCAACTTTTAATGTACATAAAAGATAATTTAAATCATATACATATAAATACAAATTAAAATACAAATACTTGTGCATGTACTATGTATAAATATATATATATATATATATATATATATATATATATATATATATATATGTAATTTTGTGTTTATTATATTTAAAATGCTGTACAATTGTTTAATTCATTTATTTTCTTCTTAATTTTTCGTTGTATAAATTAATTTATAAGCATGAAAAGTTTTCGATAACAGAAAACCAAAACAAAAAACATTGTAAAACTTGAATATATAGTATGTGTAATGTGCACAGGTACAAAGAGCTAAATTTAAAAATTATAAAAATAAAATACAAAACTATGCTAAATACTGACAAACAAACAAAAAACGAAAGAGAACGAAAGCAAAATGCAAAATTGGAAATAAAGTTCGTTGTAAAAAGAAAAATAAAAACCGCGCGATGTAAGTAATTTTTGTTATATATTTTTGTTAGTACTTGTTTTCTATTAATATTTAGTTGCATATCGTAAAAAAAAAACAACAACAAGCCAATTGTACTTATTCAGGCAAAAATCCCACATATTTTACTTTTCAACACTGAAAAAAAAATTAATACAGCCAGCAACTAGTCACAGGACAATGACTAAATGGCATTAATTTCGTGTGTTTTGATTTCTTCTACACAAAATCTTTTCTAAGTTATTTAAAATAACTATAAAATGAAATATCACGATGAAGAAGCAACAGAAATGAAATTAAATTTAAGTGAAAATTTATAATATAAATTTTATTATACTTTATTATTTTGTAACATTATGTTTTATGTTGTACATCCAAATTGGCTTGATTACCTCTTTTAAATTTGTAACATTTATGTTTTAAACAAAATACAAACTAAATTTATTATATATATACACACAAACCATATATATATATATATATGTATATATAAATATATATATGTATATATATGCTAAATTAATGCAACTAAATAAATGTTAAAAACCAAAAAAAATTCGACAAATTGGCAACTTTTACTGGAATTACAAAAATTTTGTTATGAACCAAATTTAAAAACAAAATTTCTTGATTATTATTTTTGCAGTTACTTTTTTTTTTAGCACGCGGACAACTAAAAATTAGTTTGTATATATGTATAACACAAACATACATATGTGGAGGCAAATAAGTATACAACCAAAAAATACCAAAATTATACCAAAAGAATGTTTAGGCCTAAGCGACTTTACAGTTCAGTTCAGCGTTTATAAATGTATGTGTATTAGACTTAAACCTTATTAAATCGGTGTTTGTACTTAACTATTCAACGCATACACACACCAAACCCCTCCCTCCCTCTCTATGAATGTGTAAATCAAGTTGTTGTAAATTTGTCTAAATGGAAATCGAAGCGAGTACAAATTAAATTTAATATATATGTGCGTATTCTATTGTTTATCTTACATTTCCTTTTCCGTTCTTGAGTGTATTACTTTTTTAAATTTAAATTAAATGTAGGTCACACTTAAAAAAAAAAAAGAAAAAAAATTATATTTAAAAAAATTTAAGGCAAAAAAAGCATACAAAACACTTTTGGAACAATGACAAGTACAAAATTTCAGGTAATACAAAATTTAGCAGTTAAATTTTAAATTAACAAATATATTATAAAAGTTCGTACAAATTTTTCGGCATAAAGAATAAAGTGAAAAGAAAAAAAAATACAGATTAAGAGAAAACTGCCAAATACTTGGCATTGGTGTGACTTTAGGATGATTTAGTTGACAAAACGAAAACAATTATTTCCCAATATTATTTTCAGTTATTAATTTTAAAAAGAAATGCAACAAAACTTGAGTTACACAGGCAAGAAAAAGATTCAAAAAGCAAAGCTGAACTGCAAAGTGTGCAAAATTGAAAAGAAAATCACGATAAAGTTATGTTCTCAACCGTTTTGGAAGAAGAAAAAGTCCACTTGAATTATGCAATGTACTCATAAAATACTTATATGGTGTGTACATATACATATGTATATTAAAAAACAAGCATACATACATAGTTTTAAAGAAATAAATTCCGTTTGGAGCAAACTCAGGGCATTATCAAGACTCACGACGATGTATACATGCATTTAATAAAAAAAAAAACCAAAAATGGAAAAAAATAAAAGAAACAAAAAACATTTTTTCGATATGTATTACAATTAATGAAAAAAAAGAGAAATTAAAAAGAAGCAAGTGTAATAATCATGCAAAACGATTATGAACAACTCAGGTATTAAATATTAGCAGAAATATTTTTAAAGATCAAAGAACAAAGAAAACGACAGTAAGGTCAACATTTTCAAAAGTTGTGCATATTCTTAAAGTTTTCTAAATACGTAATAGTATTAATCAATCTAATAACAAAAACAAACGAATAATGAAATAATTGGAAAAAAAGGAATGAAGATTATCGAATGAGTGTTCATAAGAGAAAAGAGAGAAAAAGGAAAAGGCATGGGATTAGGCTGGGTAGAGAGAAAGCATGGTGAGTTTTTGATGCACATGACGACTTAGTATATAGTACATACACACATACATGCATACATACATACTTAAGTACTTGTTTATCATTAAATTATTTGATGGACTTTTGTTTCACATATAACCAAACCACAATACACCACTACAACAACAACAAACCACAACTACTACAACAACAACCACAAGCACACACACACACACACAAAAACAAACACATGCATACATACATTCACAAAGCGAAAAGCGAAAATAGTAAAATAAATAGCTAAATGAAAATGAGTTTATATAAAGAAGGAAAACATAAAACTGTGATTACATTTCATTGTCGATGACGTTGACAAGAAAATGTTGCATAATTAATTGATTGATTGAAATACGAAAATACAAAATATGAGAATTGAAAACTTATATGAACAGCTTATGATTTCTTGTTCTATGTACGACGATGAGCATTGGCAAATTTGTCTATGAATGCTTAATGCGTAACTAAATAAATATTTAATTAGCCGAAATATTAAACTTCAAAAGATTTACTAAGAATTATAATAAAGAAAACCTACAAATTATAATTACTTATTAAATTGATTTGACAATTAGAAAATAATCATATACAAATTATTTTTTCAGACTTTTTTCTGTTTGCAACAACTCATAACATATTTACGATTATTATTATTAAAATCGAGAAAAACATCATATTTAGTTCACATTTCACTAAACACTTTCTGTATGTAGAGCACTTTAGTTAAAAATTAAAGTCTGAGATTTTACATTTATATGGTCAAAGTATACACCTAATTAAAAATATATGAAAGCCTAAAAAAAAAAAAAAAAAAATTTAAAATTGACTAAGTTTATAATTATTAAACTACTTACGAAACAAGCAGAGAAACACACAAAAACACACACTAAACACAAACTTGTATTTGGCTATATACCATTAATGTAAAAACATGAAAAAAAAAAAAAAAAAAAAAAAAAAAAGTGTAAGAAAAACTGTATTTTCACTCCATGCGTATGATTTCTATATATCTGGAATATGTGCAAGCGAGAAATTTAAGACAACTGCTTAAATATATTTTTAATGACAATTCGGAATAAAAATTTACGATTATGGCATAACTTTTGTGTAAAATATAAAATCTAAGCTATACACAACAAAAACAACGTACAGAAAAAATAACGCATTGTAACAAAAACTCACACAGCATGGAAAATGGGGAGAACAGATGGTGAGCATAAAAAGTATAAGAACGAAAAATCTAAATTCAATAAACTTGTTGCTAAAATATAATAAAAATAAATCAAATGTTTCATTTTAAACCTTCGAAGTTACAGAGAAAGTTCAAATATCCGCTATCCCGGCACATCGTTATCATTTATATCGATAGCTTGGCGTGCTATTAAAGTTTCGATATGCTACTATCGGATAGATGATGGTCACACCAATTTCACAACAGCTGATAGCTTGTGCACGAAACCTGTGAATGGTAAGACGCCATTGTGTTACGTGCTGACGAATCGAGCAAGTGCAAATTGTTGTTAACTCTAGTTGTTTGTTGTTTTAATTCGTCAAACACGGTCCAAAGACATATTTAAGCTCTTCCTAAATACACGTTTTAAATATACCTAAATACAAATAGTTAATTCGAAGCCCAATAACAGATCACAACCACCCAATAAAGCAACAACAGTCAAAGTTAACAAAATGGTGAGTAATACGAAAGATATGAAAACAAATCCAACAATAAAGGAAAAAAAAAAACAAGTTATTTTGGTTGCCGCCCCAACGGAAACGAAGGTGTTCAATTGTTTTAAGTGCCGAGTGCACAAGTAGCGTAAAGTATTTGAAAACTGCAACGTTGGGGCGGGTAGAGTTGTGGCCTGTGACCTAAAACTATGCCCATATATGGTAGTCGTCGTGGCGTGCCGGCTGTGCGGTTGATGGTGGGCGGGTGGGTGAAGAAAGAAGTGAAAGTCGGGGTCACTTATCAGCAAGTGCAGTAAAATGATTCAAATTCAATAAAAAAAAATATATATATAAAAACAGTTAATATGGTGTGCAATCAAATGATAACGAATTCTATATTTGTGTTTACAGTCGGAAATGCAAATGGATTGTGCGCTGGATCTAATGAGACGACTGCCGCCTCAGCAGATTGAGAAGAATCTGATTGATTTGATTGATCTGGCGCCGGATCTATGTGAGGATCTGTTGTCGTCGGTGGACCAGCCACTAAAGATAGCCAAAGACAAGGAGCATGGCAAGGATTATTTGCTGTGCGACTATAACCGCGATGGCGATTCATATCGTTCGCCTTGGTCCAACACGTACTATCCGCCGCTGGAGGATGGCCAAATGCCGTCAGAGCGTCTACGCAAGCTGGAGATTGAGGCCAACTATGCGTTTGATCAGTATCGTGAAATGTACTACGAAGGCGGTGTCTCCTCCGTATATTTATGGGATTTGGATCACGGCTTCGCTGCTGTGATACTCATCAAAAAAGCTGGTGATGGCAGCAAAATGATACGCGGCTGCTGGGACTCCATACATGTGGTGGAGGTGCAGGAGAAGACAACCGGACGCACAGCACACTACAAGCTTACCTCAACGGCTATGCTGTGGCTGCAGACAAACAAACAGGGCTCGGGCACAATGAATCTGGGCGGTTCACTGACAAGGCAAACGGAGCAAGATGCGAATGTGAGTGAGTCATCGCCGCACATTGCAAACATTGGCAAAATGGTCGAGGAGATGGAGAACAAAATACGAAATACACTGAATGCCATCTATTTTGGCAAGACCAAGGACATTGTGAATGGATTGCGCAGCACACAATCGCTGGCCGATCAGCGCGATCAGGCGGCCATGAAACAGGACCTGGCTGCGGCAATATTGAGGCGCAATGTTAAGCCCGAATCGAACTGAGCAATTGGCGCCTCATGGTGCTAATGGCGTTTATAGGGACAGTAATCGAATTGGCCGAGTAATTCAATTTCATTATATGCGTTTATACAGCAATTACCAAGTAAATAAAATGCGCATTTCTAGGCATTAAATTTGTTAACGAAACGATAAAAAAAAAACGATAGAGAAAACTTGTTAAATGAAAAAAAAAAAAAGAGAAACATATTAATGTAAATTGATTACCAACATTTATACTACCCCAGCCCAGCCTTGTTGCAATTAACATATATATATAAAACTTCAAGTCCAACTACAATTGTCGCGCCAGCTCCTCCGCCGCCCTTTAGACAGTATCTTTTAAGTATTTGAGTATTTGTATCTGTAAAATGCATACTATATAATTTTGTATTTGAAAATGCGATGCAAAATATTCGCATTTCGTTTTGCACGGTTCTTTTGTAATACAATTCGATTAGTTTTGCTTTTTTTTTTATGGGAAACGTTTGCTGCGTTCGAGAATAAATAATGTGTTTATATATATATAAATAATAAATAATGTATGTATGTGTGTATTCTAACAATAAGAAGCTCGAAGCATAAATTTTACATTATGTACTTTTACTGAAACGCTCTGTATTATGTGAAAAATACACATTACGTACCGATCAGCGAAACTTGTCTTGATTTACTTACACGGATGAAGCAGCAACTAAAACTATGTCATAAAACCGAACCCTCGGGTGAAAATTCGCAGAGGTTCCAAAACCGGGCTCTGAATATTTTGAAACCCCGGGTTCGCCGAGTAAAACAAATGAAATGCATTGGAAGTCATTGTCTCTCAAGCCACCGACCAATAAATAACAATGTGGGATACAATAAAAGCAAGCAAACAACAGCATATACATAAGAATTAGATCAAAACCCAATGGAAAAGTGTGCATAAATATTTTCAGTCTAACGTACTGACAGGGAGATCAATAAAAAATGAATCAAAAAACATTGCACTTACCGACAGCAGCAACAAAACATCAGCAGTTATATCCAAACTCTCTCTTTAGTATCTCCTTCTTGCACTTGGCACTTTCACAAAAACAAATAGTTAACACTCTCACACACAACAACAAAATAATACGAGGCAGCTGAACTCTCTCATATCCTTTTAGATTGTTTTTGGCGAAGCGCACCAAATTATATTATTTTATTTTCACTACACTTCACACACAAACAAAAAATCATAAAGAATTATAGGTGCATAATTATTGCATATTATTTAAACTAACTAAAACGCTCTCCGCTCATTTGGGTGTGTCGCAGCCCGCCTACAACAACAACACATACATATGCAAAGACACAGTTATCCTTGCTCTTTCATTTTTTTGTGAGCGTAGAAAGCAACAACAAATTGGCGCGCATTATGCAGCCTGCATTTTCACAAAAATCACTATAAAAAACAATCACACGGCGACTATATTTAGTTGAAAACACTTTGCGTATGTTCAGTGATTTAAATCAACACAATTTAGCATTTATTATTAAGCGTATACACTTTAATTGTAAATTAAAAGGCAGAATATTAGCCTTCAACGACGTAAAGGCGCGCAAAGTTCTCAGCTAACTGATTTTGTGGAAGGAGTGGAACGAGTGAAATATGTGGATGTGTGGAGGCTAACGATCGCTCTCAGTGATAATCAGCAGGATAATCCTTTGTTGCGTGCAAGTGTATGTTTACGTGTGGGCTGCAGAAGAAACAAATGAATAGGCAATCATTTTTGTTGGTTTTTTGTTTTACACGAAGGCATACTATAAACTGCTATTATTTATTTTATGTTTTAAAAATCCACCTGTTATACTTTCACTGGTAACGATTACTGTGACTGAGAGCGATCGTTAGCCTCCACACATCCACATATTCCACTTGTTCCACTCCTTCCACAAAATCAGTTAGCTGAGAACTTTGCGCGCCTTTACATCGTTGGAGGCTAATCGTCCGCCTTTCTAATATAGTTAAATCGTGTACGCGTTATAATAAAAGTAAAATTGTGTTCACTTAACGCACTGAACATTCGCGCTGTGTTTGCAACTATTTAGAATCGTCGTGTGATTGTTTTTATAGTGTTTTTTGTGTAAATGCAGGCTGCATAATGCGCGCCAATTTGTTGTTGCTTTCTACGCTTACAAAAAAATGAAAGAGCGAGGATAACTGTGTCTTTGCATATGTATGTGTTGTTGTTGTAGGCGGGCTGCGACACACCCAAATGAGCGGAGAGCGTTTTAGTTAGTTTAAATAATATGCAATAATTATGCACCTATAATTCTTTATGATTTTTTGTTTTGTGTGTGAAGTTGATGCGCCAGAAATAATCTAAAAGGATATGAGAGAGTTGAGCTGCCTCTTATTATTTATTTGTTGTGTGTGAGAGTGGTACCTTTTTGTTTTTGTGAAAGTGCTAAGTGCAAGAAGGAGGTGCAATAGAGAGAATTTTGATATAGCTGCTGATGTGTTGTTGCTGTTGTCGGTAAGTGAAATGTTTTTTTATTTGCACATCTTCTTCATTGTTTATTGATCCCAATGTTAATAAATCTCCCTGTCAGTACGTTAGATTGATTAATTGAGTAATAACAAGTAAGAAGGCTCTTTCATGATTTCCCGACTAGGGATACCCTGAACCCTAATCATTTTTGTATTACATACATAGATATATTTATGCACACTTTTCCATGGCGTCTTGATATTATACTTATATGTTGTGGTTTGCTCGCTGTCGGCACAGAAGTCGGCATAATAATATTGAATAGGTTAGTTTGGTATGGCTATGTTTGTTTATTTTCATGAAAAATTGCAAACTACCCTACGAGTTACAATTTAATTCTGTTTTCAATAAGATAAGATTTCTGGCCTTATATAAAATACATAAATACAAACGTATTTTTAGTTCTCGTTAAATCGAATTGAAACTTTTTTCCAGTTATGCGTTTCGTTCGTTTCATTTTTGTATCATGATTATTACAGATAATATGTATATATAAATATTTGTTAAGTGTATTATCAACTATATACAATTAAACGCGACACCATTGATAACACACATATGTGTTTTTGATTGCGAGTGTGTGCGTGCCTGAATGATAAAAGTAAACAGTTTTTTTTTTTTTTATCATTAGAAGATGAATCGGAATTGTTGTTTCATTACTCACAAGTAAGTAGTCGCGTTTGATATCTACAACTTAAGCTAGTGATTACAAATACATTAGATTTATTAAGAAAGTCGAAAATATAAATAGTTGACGATTACATACAATATTTTACACGGGATGCTCGGAAAGTGTGCTTTAACTGACTGAATTGGACATTTTGCGAGTTGTGGTTTGAAACAAGCGAGCCTTAAGAAGGATAAAATGAAGTAGATGTAGCAAATGCAGTAGAAGAGTTGTCCAGCAATTAATGCCCTTCTGCCGACATATAGTGCGTTCAATAATAATAGTTATAAATAATTGTGTGCAACACATCAGTGTGAAAGTCTCTTAGGTACACAGCAATATTGAGGCAAGCAGCTTATTGCATTTTGGAGACTTCAAACTTCGTATTGATGATCTCCTCGTCGGAATCAAGCACCGGCAGCGCTGGATCACCCATCGCCGATGGTATATTCTCCTCCACCCAACGCAAATCATCCTCCTCGGTTGTGGTTGCCGCTCGCGAATTCGATGGCGTCCTTGCTGTGCCATTTTGATTTGAGCCGCGCATCTTAATGCCATACGCATCAGCCACAAACTGTTCCTCCTCATCTGTTCAATAAAAAGATTTTAGTGTCAAATGAAGAGATTTGAAATGTAATGAAATGTTACCCTCATCGTCCTCATCATCGGGCGCGTCTAAAAGCGGCGTAAACGCATAGCGCTGGTTGTTGTTCGTTGGTCGCCACAGTATCATAATGACCAGCAGCAGTACGGAGAACAATATATGCCAAAAGGCCGTATCCAACCAAATATCTTTCCAGCCCTGAGAAGAAAAATTAATTATAAAATCGCTCTTTATGTTTTGTGTTCAATCAACTTACGGGCGTGCAATTTTCGGTTCTACGCAAACGAAGCGCAAACAACATGAAGATTACGGAAGAGATAACAGCAAATATCAGCGTATTGGTGAAATGTCGATATAGCGATAGCTTAACCATGTTTCTAAAAGATAAATTAACAAAATGATATGAGACTCCAGATAAGTAAGTACTATAATATAAGGTATCATTACCTGCGCAAACGCAACGTGCGTGTGGTTTGAACCAAGGAAGTAAATATGCCCCAACAAATGCCCGTATCGAGCACGGCCAATGGAATGGTGGCCACCAGCAGCTCACTGCGATCGCTCTTCACCTTGGTTATGCGCAAATAGCTTTCCACACAGGCCAACAGGAAGTACAAGGCGCCTACACCAACAACACGATGCAGCATGGGTCCCAAGCGAGGTCTACAAAAAGTAAAGTGTATGTAAGTTATATAAGTTTTATAAGATTAAAAAACTTTAGATTATTTACTTGACAATGCCAAAGCCCAGACTCATAATAATGACCAGCATGCGGGCGAGCGTACGCTTGGCACAGGATACAAATTCAGCCACGAGTTCGGCATGTTGCACGGGGTAGCCCGTATTCGCCACCGTCTGATACTCTGCATAGAAGAACGCTTTCTCAAGCATGCCCAGCAGTATGACGCCACCAACCCAGAATTGTATGCGCAACAAATCACGCCATTGTGCGAACGAAACGAACAGCCAAATGATGCCAAATATGACATAAACAACGCACATGATCAGATAGAACTGTTTAAAGTGAAAAACAGCAGCGTTACAAAACGGATGTCATACAATAATTGTAGTTACTCTTGATATACCCGCAAAAATGGCCAATCCACCGCCGATATATAGCCATGTGGTCCCAGAAATTCGATGTGTACCGTTGCACGAAAGGATTGGCCAGGCGGCTGTGTTAAAATGGTCAGTTCCAGCTCATAGATGCCATCGTCAGCAATGGTTGCAATTGCTTTTTGTGTCGCCTGCTAAATTAAAGAAATGTTAACATCAGTAAAAGTCTCTAAAGGGCACGTATGTCTGCAAGTGTGTTCTCTAAAAAACCATTTGTTAGCCTAGCACTTTATCAGCAATTCCCAGACTTCCGGACGGAACGATTCGCACGTCCACGCACACAGGCACAAATTACGATAAGTGAAGTTCGTGATAACGCCTAAGTATTTGCTCTAGGTGCTGTTATTACTGAGTCACTTTTGTCGAAAAACAAAATTACCGAAAGTGGATTTTTGCTCTGCTTCAAGTAATGCACTTCCTCTGGCTGTTGCTTGCTGCCAGTCTCTATGCTGTCCCACAGGACAATAAGATGCGTGCAGTTGGCATTGGTAACCGTCGATTTTATGGGTTGACTTAGGCTCGTATTTTGCTGCAGATTTGGATTTTCACTGAGTGCTTGTATCTAAAAATAGAAAAAATATGAATATTTAAACAGAGTGAATCTTAACCTGTTGTTACTTACAAAACGTCCCTCATAGAGGCATGGGTGTTTGGTCAGCTTGAAGTTAATTGTAAGCGGAACTTCCGCCGCGTCAGACGAACACTCAACTGTGTGAAGGGTTGGGGGGGGTTTGGGGGTAAATATTTTCAGTTAATGCGAATTTGTCACGTTGCATTTTCAATACTCACGCTTAATGTATATCTTCGTGTTGGCCAGCAACGGACGCTGCTCTATTATGGGTTGAAGATCCTATCAGAATAGTGGAGAGTTTTAGAGTTTAGTTTTTATTTTGTTTTGTTTGCTTTTTACTTGATCTATAACAATGTCGATAATCCCTGGATCCGATCTGCCGGCCGTCAGAGTGGCAAAAATCGAAATAAGCGCCAACGCGACTGTAAAGTGGCTCGACATTATGTATTGCGCCACACGGGTAACACCTAAATAAATATTATTTACTTATTTTCTATGTTTCTGGCTACGCGTAAGAACAAAACTACAGGTTATCGGTCGGCAATCTATCGATGGTCGATGTGCGCAGTCGGAGCTGGTGCCGGTGTGTTACAGCAATACCTATTTAGTCCAAAGACGTGTTTTTTTAGGCACTTGGCATTTAAAAGAGATCGAATTTGAAAAAATAAAAATATGTAACTAAATAATATATTTATTCAATTTAAATTCTGGTTAAAACAGCTGTTCCATATCACGTTGATGGTTTAAAGTGCCACCACTATCTAAATAACACTCGTTCGTTGTGAATGGCGTTTTTTATTAGAAATTCACAAACAGTGAAAGAGGATTGTCATTTTAGATGAATTTAATAAATAAAGTTAATAACTAAACGTGTTCAAACGCACTTGCTACAGCATTAAGTACTTAATTTATTAAAAGCCAGTAACATTTAATTTTTAGCGCCATTCTGCAAATTTATGCAAACGCTGTTAATGGAGTGTTAGCGTTTTTAGGGTGCCCACATATGTGCCTCTAAAGACATTGTTTTAAGAAATTCACTTGAAGATAAACTAAACAAGAAGAGCAAAAACAACAAATGGTTTTTATTGCCATAAAATCATGGTAAATGTTCTGAAAGGAGTGCTTGTGAAATGGTAAGTAAACTGTTTAAGCGTCGAAATATTTATTTTTTAACCAATTCTTTTTAGTGACCCGGCTATGAAACAATTTTTGCTACATCTGGATGAGAAGCTGGCGTTGGGTCGAAAATTTATCATACAAGATTTGGACGAGCATCATCTATTCATTTCCACAGACATTGTTGAAGTGCTACAGGCGCGCGTTGACGAGTTAATGGATCGGATCAGCTTTCCATTGCATGAAAAGGAAGCCTAAACACAAAAAACACCTACAAAACTAAACTACTACAACCAAAATCATGACGGGACGCGAATCGCATCGCATCAAGGATGCAGAGAAAAAACGTGTTCTAGATGAAGCGGCTAGAAAGCGACGTGCGCGCAAGGCTCTAGAATCCCTGGAGCAGGACAACTTCCAAGATGATCCTCATGCGGATCTTGTGATGTCCAAGAAGTTGCCCAAATTTCAGGAGAGCATCAAAAACGGCAAGGAGAAGAAAGGCAAACGGAAAGGCGCAGAATACTTTCGGGCCAAATATCGGAAAAACTTTCAACAACTGCTCGAGGAGGACAAACAGAGGCCCAACTACGAAAGTGCCACTGCACCGCCGCCCAAGAAACCAGTTCGTCATTTCTGTGCCGTTTGTGGAAATTTTTCCCAATATTCTTGCACTGCATGTGGAACGCGTTATTGCCGAGTGCGTTGCCTGCGTACCCATCAGGACACGCGTTGCCTGAAGTGGACCGCCTGAATCGGTTGTAGAGTTTATTTCCCTTACCCAATACGAATGCAAACTAGTTTAAAATTTCATGCAATAAAACTAAAATATGAATGCCCTTATGTCTATTTAAAACGTTATTTATTTTTTGTTGCCGACAATTGAGAAGCAAATAATTCTAGTAAATAGATTTTCAATTAGCCGAACAAAATAGTTCAGCTGGCTTTGTATTGAGCATGAAATTTGTAGACACATCTATCGATATGTCAGCTGTATTACATCGATAGCCTTCAGCTTGGAGCTGAAAATAATTTTGATATTTTTACAGTTTTCATATACGGTCACATAATCGCGCAGTCTCATTACATTTTTCAAACGACTACGTTGCGGCACGACTGACGCATTGTTAAATAAATTAAATTCTAAGTATAACGGACAACTTTTGCAAAACGAGCATTTTAATATTTTAAACACACTAAAATATAACAAAATCAAAAGCAGCAAAACCAAAGCCGGTCGCGTAAGTGTGTGCGTGCGTGTGTATTTGTACACAGTTTACAAGTGTGTGTGTGTGTGTGAAAGCGCTGAGCATTAAATCCAATCAGAAAAGGGATACCAAAGCAGTAACAACAACAACAACAACAAAACAGACGGCAGCTGCAAAGTAAATAATATACGCACATTTAAAATGGATTTCAATTTCGCTGATCTGAAAAAGGAGGCCGCCTCCACAGCCGAGGATATTTTCAACAATGCCAACAAAAAGGTAACCAACACCTACGACGATTTGCTGGGCGACCTAAGCAGCGGCGACGGCGGCAGCGTCAGTGGCAGCGGCAGCGCTGCCAACGTCAGCAGCGGAGCGCAGGACGATAATGCGCATACCGAGCATTATTTTGCCAATGAGCAGAAAAATCTCGATTTCGGTGACCCACAAGCCTTTGTGCAGCGCATGTCTGCGGGCGCCAAGGAGGCCCAGGAGCAGCTGGACGCCAAGTTTGCCCAGCAAACGGATGATTTTTCGGGCTTCCTTAAGGAAACTGGCACAGCCGCCAAACAGGACATTGGCAAGATGACCAGCGACTTTATGAATGTGGAACGCAATCTATTTGGTGATGCACCCAAGCCCGCTCCAGTGGCGCCAGCTGTTGCCCCCATACCTGCCGCAGTGGCAGCTCCTCAGCACGAGGAGGCACATCATCAGGAGGAGGACTTAATGGGCAGCTTTAGCAAACCGATGACTGTGCCATTGCAGCCATTTCAGCCCACGGCGCCTTCCACTTTCTATGATGATGACGACGATTCGTTCTTTAGCAAACCAAATGTAAATGTTGCACCAGTTGTTGCGCCAGTTGTTGCACCCGTTGTGGGCAACAAGGATTCCGATACAGATTCGCCGTCCGTTTCGTATACACCGTCGCCGGCCAAGAAACCGATTACTGATGCCCTCAAGGAGCAGGATAACGAGAAATTCATTTCTTCCGAGGATCTGCTGAGCGACTTTAAGGATGTGCCACCAGCTGTGCCCGCTCGCGGTCCCGCACCGGTTCCGGTTCCGACTCCAGCTCCAGCTCCGTCTAAGGCTCTTGTTACCGATCTGGATGATGAGGAGTTTGAGGTTAAGCCCGTATCCAAAGTGGAGCCGCCCAAGGTCAAGACACCAACACCGCAGCCGTCGAAACAACAACAACAACAGCAACCAAAAATTGTGTCAGTCGAGGAAATCTTCTACAAGTATGGACTTGGTAAGTAAACCCTTGCCCCTGCAGCATTTTCCGGTTTAATTAGAATTTTATTATTAAGCCATTTCTGCTGCAGGGGTATCAAAATCTAATTAGATTTCGTTATCATTTCCAATTAGCTAGTGCCTGACAAAGTCATCATTTGTGTTTGTTGCTCTTATTGTCATTTGTTATTGATATTTATTTGCATATATGTATATGTGTATTTGTGTATCCTCGCGACCGCACCTTTTTGTAGACGTCACCTGGCTGCTCTGGTCACTCTGGCAATTAGTTTTTGTGTAACTTAGTCACTAATACTTTTTTTTGCAAGCGGTAAACAATCCGCTTACCCGCTCTCTTTTTCTCTTTTGTATGCCTTTTGCTGCCTTACGGCATTTGGCATTTGTGTTTGGTGTGAGTTTTGCCGCTTATGATGTCATGCGGCATCAAGTTTTGCGCTTGTTATATCTCTGTGTATACACAGTTATTGTACAACAATGCTTAAACGTATATAAATTTATCGCGCATAGAATTTCACTTGCCCAACATTTTTTTCTTTCGACACGGCTGGAAATTTTGCATGCAGCCTCTCACACTCTCTTGGATGACGCCGCTCTCTCTCTCTCTCTCTCTAGCAAAAGCTTTGGAGTGCAGCTGATCGGTCATCGAAGGGCGAGTGGAATTACCTCTCTCGTCATCATTACCTCTCGATTGAGTCACGAACAACACATTTAGTATTTAATTAGTCAATATAACTGATTTTAAACTGCATATAAATTCAATGAGGTAGCACATTGTTTTAGTTTCTATTTTGTTATTCATCTTATTTGGCGTGTATGAATCAGCAGCATTGCTGCTTTAGCTACTTTTTGCTCGTTCATTGACGTGTGCTGCGCATTCATAATTCATACTGTTTCACATTTTTATACGTGTTTCTCTTTTAGTTTTTGTACTACATTTTAGCATGTGTCCATTAAAGCAATTATAGCAAGCACACAACACACAACACACACACACAAGCACACATGGAAAAACACTGAGAGGAGAGTGCTCTTTAATTTAAGCCTTTGCCTGCATAATCCATTTATCTAGTTTAGGGGCCCGCTTCACTGCGCAAATTCATTTTGTTTCAATTTTTTCTATACTCTGATTTTGGATAAATAATTGGTATATTGGATTTAAGCTACAAGTAAATATATACCTAACTATACTAATGAAGGATTTTTACATATAAAGTGCATAACAATCACAATTTTACAGTTGCTTAACAAATGAAAAAAAAAGGTTTCTAGCCATTTCTACTGTTATACGTCGGCGAACAGTGTAATGAGCAGTCAATAGTTTCTCAGTGCAACGTTTTTACTTGGTTTTTGTTCATCAATCTGCGCCTTTATTTTCACCGCATGCTGGCAAAATTTTCCAATTAGTAATGTTTTTCTTTCGTCTGCAGTCCGCGGCATTGCCTTTGTCTTTATTTTCCATGCTATTTTTATGGCAAGTACATGCTAAGTATTCAAGTTGTCGTTCTGTTTGTCTGCTTGTCTGACCAAATGTCTATCTTTCTTTTATTGTTTTCGCTTCTTCTTGTTTTCCAATTGGCATTGACTTTGCTTGCGGCTGCTGCTTGGCATTCTCCATCGACCCAGCTGGAGGCTCAATTTCGATAACGATACGCATTTTCTTTACTAGTTGCGCTGTCGCACTTTGTCTTTGCATATACATATGCATATACATGTGTGTGTGTGTGTGTTTATCTGAGTGAGCTCTTGTTCTGGCTTCCTCTTTTTCGCATGCTCTATCTCGCTCTCGCACAGCACTCAGTCAAGGCTTAGCACATGTTAAGCTCGCACTTATCAGCACCTTTGCTTTGCCTCTTGTAACTGTAGTTCACAAGTTTGCATTTGCTCACATGTCTCTATCGGAAAGGCAATTAAGTGATTATAAATAGACTGTGAATATCGTCGAGAAGTTAAATACTTGTACATAAGTTTATATGTACTCAGTAAACATTGTTTGTAAGATTAAGGTGTTGAGAAAAAGTGCATTTATACAGCGTAACGAAATTTGTGAAAGCGCCCTGAAAGGCGACACGGTGTAAACAAAGTGTGGATAAAATAATTTAAGTGTGCTTTTGTTATTTTTTACTCAAGTGCTTCCAGCCAGGTAGCAAGTGCTCTGGAGAAAGACTCGTATAGTGGCTATATTTAAATTTGTTTTTATTAGAGTCCAAAATTCTTACTCCCAAAAAGGTCATTTAGACATTTCTAATATTTCCGGTGGATTGTTTACAAAAAATAGCTAAATTATTGATTTCTGTGTACAAACATTTTGAAAATGTTTCCAAATGTATCGCATCAAAATGAAAACTTGCTCTGACATAAATAGGTCAAACCGGATAAGTGAATGTTGAAAAAAACTTTGAATACTATTTAGCTCATAGGAAAAATTCCCAATGACTCACATAAGAAATTGCTTATAGTATAGTAGGATAATTGCCAAGAGACCCTTTTTGTTTTTCTGCAAACTTCGTATTGCACAACTTCTACGTGTTTTTTCAACCCAGTTATCTTCCGTTTTGTGTCTCTTCCATATGTATGTCATGTGCGCTTCTTCTTCTTCTTCCTGTATTTCCATCTTCATGCTCTCAAATCAATGCGGTAACTGAGAAACTATGCTAAAGCTAAAAAAAAAAAAAGTTGACCATTTGGCACGCAATGCGTCAAAGGAAAGAAAATCCAACTAAAAGGCAGACAGATGTTTGACGCCGCTGTCAGCTCATTGATTTCATATCTTAATTTCACACCGCACGCCACCATGCGGCTGCCCAACGTGTAAACAACACCCAACCCCTCTTAAAGGGGGGAGAAAGCTGCAGTCATTGCAGTAATGGGCTGCACTGGACTGGACGATAAACACCGCACCCAAAAAACGGAAGCCGACGTCTGGTAATTTCCGGGCCAAATGTCTAACCCTTAAACCCTCCCTCAATCTTATAAAAGCAGCGCATGCGGTTTAGCGAAAGTCAGTGCAGCTGAAAGCGCTTTTTTCCGGTCAAATTTGGCTTCTTTTACAAAAGTTTACATTTATATATTGAATTTTTTAAATACAATTTAGCTAATGTTTTATTCCTTAAAGTTAGCAACAGTTGACAGCAAATCTCTACACAAAATAAAGCTCTACTCGAACTAGTCAGCTGCAATAACAAAACAGCGATTGTAAATCGATAAATTGTACACTTTTGAGCTGTGAGCTTGAGCTTTTTACTAGTGTGAGTTCAGGGCTAAGCGCGGTTGCTCAACCCAATGCACAGGTTGCCTAATCGATTTTACTACTCGCTCTCTCTTGCTCTCTCCCTACACTTGCGCATTTGCTCTCGCGACGCGGTCGCTTTGATTCAGCTGTGAACTAGTCCTTTTGAGCTTGTGACAGGCTTGGAAGCTTTCAGCCTACGCTCAGTCTCTGTACGCGTCGTGTGCCTAGCGGATGGCAGTGAATATTATACGCAAATTCCAAAATATATTTTGAATAAGTGTAAACGTTACGTCGTAATTCACCTAACTGCGCTGCGCTTTTCTCGCTCTCGCATTCTCTCTCTCTCTAGAAGTGCGCTGTGCTTTTGTTTGTTGCCTACTTAAAAGAAATATACAGAAAAGTATATACATACATACGTAGAACGGCAAAAGCTATCGTTCAATTTATACTACAACATCGAGTGCAACTGATTTGCAAAATA
Organism: Scaptomyza hsui; assembly: GCA_018152825.1. Lineage (NCBI taxonomy): Eukaryota > Metazoa > Arthropoda > Insecta > Diptera > Drosophilidae > Scaptomyza > Scaptomyza hsui. The sequence continues at coordinate 3,126,881 of JAECXO010000269.1, forward strand.
GTGTGAACAAGTTTTTTAAAACAATAACAAAATGTGTACCGTTGGCGAGGCCGGACAAAATGGCGTCTGCAAGCAGCGCCCATTGATTTGCTCCATTTTGGATCCCAGTAAGTTGCACACACATACAAACATACTAAATGCATACATGAAAAAAACAAAACTAACCTCCGTCAATGGTGTGCCAAAGAAAATTAACAATTACTCTGGTTTGGAGGCTGTCTTAATCTTTAATTTAAACTAATGCTTGTTTTGCATGATTATTGTAAAATGTACATATATATATATATTTTTAATTGCCTTTGCGCCTAGTTGCGCGCTTTAGTTTGACATGAAACACCGCCTAATGCACGCTAACTCGCTTTTCCCCTTCCCCTCTTTCTTCTATTCGCCTTGCACAACACAAAACTTAATGCTAAACTAACGAAAATCAATATATCAATCGCTTATTTGCAGATGCCTGGTTCAAGCCCGAACGTTTGCACCCGCAAGGTAAGTTTTTACATGTGTGTGTGTGACTCTCAAACTGTTCCAACTGCTTGCACCGCACAATCAACTCTAAACTGTCAAAAACTGTACAGCAATACAAAAAATAGAAAAGGGAAATACTGTCGAATATGCGTTTATACAAAATACAAAAGACAAAACAAATACTGCTGTCTATAATGATGTCATTGTTGCGTCCGCATAAAACCACCCCCTTTACCTACAGCCTATCCCTACCCCCGTAAGCCTAAAAGTATGCCATGCTTTACTTATTTTCTTGTTATTCCTTTTTTTTTTAAATTGTCGTTGTTGTTGTTTTTGTTGTTGTGCACTTGCTCTCGACACTTGAAAAAAGCGTATGTGAGTGTGTGTGTGTGTGTGTGTATCTGTCTATTGTAATTGCGCTGTATACAACAACCCTGAATGTATGCTTTCAAGTATATTACTGGTACATATTAAATTGCTTTATATAGGTCAAAAAGGGTATTAAGACTGAGCCCTAAAACCTAAGATTTTGGTCCTACAGGGTAGCTTCAAATCGATCTACGTTTAATTTCTTTATACCCTTTGTTTTGTGTTAATATCGCTGCTTTTGCGCATTGATTTTCATATTTTTTTCCCTCTATACTACACCCTTACCTATTCAGACTTAACTGGACAACGGACAACGCCTAAAAGGCAACTGTAGAAAGCAGAGCCAAAATTTGCTTCAAACGCTTTAAAAAAAAGCACAAGAAAAGTGTGTGTTTTTATTGTGCCACGCCCATGTAATTAGAAGGACGGCATAAATGCAGTTCAGTTACCTTACACCCGTACCCCTACCCTATGGCTGTAGCACTGAAGCGGTAAAAAAAAAACAACCGTAATCGGATCGCATGCTAAAATGCTTTGAAATATGTACAAAACTGCATGCATAAATATATATGTACATAATATATAAATGAAAACTTTTCACTCGCTCTACTCACCAAAATGCAAGCTGATATGGAAAGGTGGGGCTGGGACTGGAAAGTGGCTTGGGTGGGGTAGGGGGCAGGGATGTCGATTAAGCAGCCCCCTTTCGCACGAGGCTTGCATGCAATAGACGCCAGCTAGGCATGCACTAATATGAAAATGTATACATGGTAGTAAGTTGAGCTTTTTTCATCAGCTTATGGAAGCATAATAGAAAGAAAGGTTTAACGATAATCATCATTATTATCGTCATTTGTCTGACTAACTGACGTCGTTTGAGCTTTGCACCCAACTGTAACAAATTAGTAACTGTATAAAATATGCACAATACTGTACTTAAACTTAATTACTTTGTTTGCGACTTGGCATTGTGATGAGAGCTATAAACAATACTGTTTTATATTCTATAGTGAATAGTTTGACATTCCTTAATTGTAAATAAGTGCAATTAAAACTAAATAAAATTCCACAAATTAAAATATCTCGATTTGAACTGCTTGCTTGAGTTTCAAACTGCTTGCCAAAAATACAGTTTAAGAGCCCTTGCGATCATAATAGTCCAAATTAGGATAGTACTTACTACCATTTCTAATTAATGGTCATAAAAACAACTTTGGATTAACCATTAAGTACACTTTTCCAAAACTTACTACCCAATAAAATTGCTGCTTTGATGCCACCCGCTTGGCACGTAAAAGCAATTGTCTTCATGCTAGGTACTTATGCCCAATTTTGGTTACCGGCCACTTAACAATTAAAAGCAGTCGACCCAGTCCAGTTACGCCCAGGCAAAAACACCACAGACTGCCCACTGTGCAGGCACTCGATAATGGTACAGTGGGGGCCAAGCAGGCAGTCTCTGGCTGTGAGTCAGTCAACCCAAGCAATTCTCCAACAACATGTCTTGACCATAATGTAAGAAAGTAAGAAAGCCAACGAGGCGGTGAGACTAGACAATGTTCGTTCAACTGTAACAAAAATAAGCTTTAAGTTTTTTTAAGGCTACGAATTTAAGAAAAAAGCACTAGATTTTTTCTGATTTTTCATTTGAATGTTTATTGAAATCAATTACTTTCTCTCTCTGAGTAACTTTAGTTTACCAGAATTCTTATTTGACGATATATATGCTTAAAATGCGGGTCACAAAGGCCAATAAAATTCCTATATATACGGGCATACAAGCTCTGATTCATAACTAGAAATTTCTTAGTGCTTTGTTTAATTTTGGTCATGACAGCATTTCATTAAATACCTACACTACGAAGTGACCTTAAGATATAGTCTGTTGTCTGGCTTCTAGTTTAACTGCCTTTCACCCGACTTAAAGCCGGCCGGCTTTTGTTGTTTGTGTGACTTGGTCAGAAATAGAATCAGAATTGCTTACGTGCTGCCATAACCGGAGCCAAAAACATGTCTATATAAATACTACTTGATTCCAGCCAAGCGAACAGCAAGGAAAATATTAGATCATCACAAAATTCGCTTGGTTACTTTTTGCAAAAGCACAAAATATCTCATATAGTATATAAAAATATTGCATTTATGTGCGAAATTAATTTTTGCAAAATGATAAGTAATGTAAATACAGACGTTGGGCGAATATTCGCATCTAAAATACCCTAACTAAAAAATTCGTATTTTTTTAAATACATTTAAAAGAAGGTAATTTTATAACAAAAGTTTATTAGCAAACAATAAAATTTATAAAAAGTCAGTAAGCAAAGAGAGCTTTAGTAAGCTTTCTCTAGCATTCTTTACTTAAGCTTTTTAAACCACCTTGCTTATAGGTTTTTTTGCACAGGGTATTTAAAGAAAGTGAAATTATCGCCTCTGATAACAAACTTGGAATCATGTGCTATTTCCAGAAAATTTAGTAAAGTAGCCTACGTCAGTAGCTGAGTTCTTTTTGACGTCATAGGAAGGCGGCTTGTCCATAAAATATATTCCCACGCCTACGTCGTCTTAAGGCCCAACAATAAATATTTCAAAACGAAATCAATTTTTGGCGCGTTATTGACAATTTAAGCTTTTAACTGCTTGCAAGCAGTACGCACCGCCCCAAACAAAAACTAACCTTGAATTCGTAACTGCGAGAGAGTAAGCGAGAGCGAAAGAGCTCAATTGTTATTACTCTCACAATTGTTGCTACTGTTTATGCAGCTCTCTTCACAGCTGACGTTTAGTTAGCGTTGAGAATTTTTATTGCTTTGTGCCTGTCTTCCCAGCCGGCGTCTGCAACTCGAACGTTCGCATTTGTCTGCTAATTTTAGCTTTTTAGCTGTTTCAGCTATCTTTTCTTGTTATTGTTGCTGTATATGTGTGTGTGTGTGTGTGTGTGCTTAAGCAGTTCGATTTTTGGATTACGACGTGGGCTGCAATTGAGTATGCCAAGAGACAGAGAGAGACAACAAAGGGCTGGCAAAAAGCTCCTGGGCAAAACTGCATCTCACTCTGAGAAAGCTTTCAATGCGTTGAGATCGCAGAGAACAGTTTGTATAACACATTAGCACAGCTGTTTAGTATAACAATTTGATCTTAAAATCTGTGCTACTGTAGCCCTGGCATTCACAGCCCGCCTTGCCCGCTACCCCTAACCCCTTGTTGTTGTTTTGTACCTGCTATAGGCATCTGCTTACCTGTTCTCCACACGAACATGCAGTGACATGCTCAAAAAGTGAGTACAAGCGAGTTTAGGGATCGACTACCTAACCAACGGATGCAGATACACAGATGCTCAGATAAACAGATAAACAGATACAGAGAGATGCAGGCGGCAACAAATAAATATTTACAGCTACGCATCGTATATATATATGTAGCTTGACCGATACCCTCTCTCTTGCTTACTCTCTCTCTCTTTGGCTCTCTGAAATTCTCTGCGCCGCTCGAGCGTTCTACTATTTGCCATAGGCCGTAGGGGTGCCCCTATACCAATACATTTCTGTATCTGTGTGAGCATGTATACCTATATAATAGTACCTATGGCAATAGTGCCCTGAGCGCATCCGAAATTAATTGTAGTTTAGTTGATGTACGGACTTTGTCAACGTCACAACACACTTAAATAGCGTAGTTCTGCTCCGGTAACCGCTTCGTGTTCCGTCTCTCTCTCTTCATTTGTGCGTGTGTGTGTTTATTCGCAGTGTGCATCTGTAAGATAAAAAAAAAAAAAAAAAAATAAAGAAAGACAACATTGTACTTGCAACGAATCGTCTCAGTCATCAGCTGTTGAACCCCTCGCCTGACCTCAGACAGACAGACGACAGGGAGACGAAACTACATAAATACTTTCGATTCTTTGGCATTTAAATTTGCGGAAATCGTGTGGCAGGAATTTTCTTTTCTGTGTCTGTGCAGAGCCTTCGTCTAACTGCAATCTATAATTATATAACTTTTATAGTAGAATATGTCTGGGCATATTTCATAATTTCGTTATAGTGTTTAAATCAAATTGATAATGCGTTGAAAACAGCTACACTCAGAGAAAGTGAAGGAAAGTAGATAAACCAAAATCTTTAAAAATGCTATTGTTATTTAAAAACAGTTAATATTTCATTTAAGAAGCAATTTTTCTAATCGAATTGTTGTTTGATAGTCTCATAAAACTCCCACACAGTCACAATTAACTATTGATTCCGAACAAATATATGATTCATGGGCTTAAAACTGTTTACAATGCTGATAGTATACTCATAAGTTTTTATTCCCTTACACTTTGCTCTACAACAACAATTTTTCTCTGAGTGTAGTTCTTTTGTGGCACTTATCTATCATTGCATTGCGTCTATTTTCACACTTTTCGCATTTTCGGCAAGTCATTCGTCGAATTCGCCGAATTCGCCCATTGTCCGTTGTCCGTTGTCTGGGGGCCTCGAATCGTGTTAGTTTGCTGGGTTCGCTGATCGTTCGGTCGATTGCCTCGTTTCAGTTAACGGTTAATGCTAATTCCGAGCCCATACGCGCGTTCGCGTGTCCAACTTCCTAATTCCATTCCGTTTCGTTTCGTTTCGATTCGTTGCAGTTTGTTTAGTGCTAAATAGAATATACCGTTATAGCTAAAATAGAATATATCTAAAAGATAAGTAATGGCTGCCGCTTTAGAAACGCTACAATCGCTGCTGGAAACGCTCAACGAAATCAAAGAGCTGCCCATAAATCGAGAATCTTGTAAGTAAAAATCGAGGATTATTCCGTTTTGCCAGATACAAAGAATACAGAAGCAGAAAAAAATATTATATCTCTTATTCTCATTCGTTGTTTCCAATTGCAGCTATATTTTATTTATAAACATTTTGTTTGCCGCGAGAGCAAAAAGATATTCTCTCTCTGTGTGTGTGTGTGTGCTTTTTTTTGGGACTATAGAATTTAAATCTTATAGGTATGTTAATTCCCTTTTGTTGCGAACAAATGTGCTAATCTTTTAAAGTGTGTTTGTTATCTGTATTTCATCATATCAATTCTTGTTCCCTTCTATCACACTTTTGATTTACTTTTCTGTTATCAAGTTCAAATAAGTATCTTAAAATGGAAGCATTATAAAATTTATTTCTTGGATAGGTTTATAAATTATTTCTATTAAATATTATTTGGGTGCTTTTATTTTGATTGTTGCTCACTGCTGTGTCTGCCAATTACAATTTCATTATCTTTTTTATAGCACTTTATGTCTGTCGCTTATGCAATTTCTTTTTCTGACAATGTCAGGTGCAGTTTTATTATTATTTGTTTATTTATTTATTTTTCATTACCCAAAAACTCGATTGCGAATTATGTCAGCGGTGAATGTCTCTCTCTCTCTCTCTCTCTCTCTCACTTAATTTCTCCCTCTCTTTGTGTTTGATTTTGGTCAGCATGATATCATTTGAAGCAGAGCTTATTACTCACTGACGACGGCGTCGCGCCAAAAAACAAACGCAAAAAAAATCATACATAAATCAGCTTGGTTGCTTGAGGGGGTTGTTGTTACGGTGGGGTAGTCTCTACACACACAATGATGTCACTAGCACCATTTACAGCTGTACAACAATTGGTGTACATTGAATAAAACGCAATTTGTTTTGATTTTGCGTTGCAGTTTGAAAAGGTTGTATAGAACAATGCGTAGACGCAACGCTTGTCAAACTGTAGTGTCAACACACTCTTAATATTTGCTCTATTTAATTAAGTGCAGCAGCGCACTGGAGCGTAGTTATGTATATGTTTATTGATTGAAAGCGCAGTATAACACTCTAGCACTTCAACACCTATAGTTTGGCCATTGTTCGTCACGCTTGAGCTAAGTGTATGACATATTGTTGTTGGTGTTGTTGGTTGTGAGCGCGCTCATGAATCACAATGCGTTTCGAACAGTCAAACCGCAACCGCACCCACTACGTCAAACGTATGAAACTTCGTGGTGATACGATACGATTGCAAAGTTTTTACGAAGTCATCGTCGTGTGCTTTGACACGTTGCTAACATTCTTAACGATGAGCGCTTTCAATGCGCGCCTACGTAGTCAAGTTTGGGCTTCGTGTGTTGCTGTTGTTGCAATTGCGCGTTATCTTTTTACTTTCATGCGCTGGGATCGCGCTCTCTTGGCGCTCTCTCAGCGAACAGAAAAAACTTGCTCCATTCCAGAAAACTTGTTTGGCGTGCTCTCTCTCTGTCGCACCGAGCTCCAATGGGATAGCAACAGTGTTGGCAGCATTTGAAATGCAAATAAAGCTATGGAAAAATTAGAAAACTATATAATCTGCTACATATAAACATGTTTTCCCCTCAATAACTGTACAACTTTCTAGTAAACTTAAATCATTTATATAGTGCCTTACCTGTTTCATATAGTTTTGCATATAAGCAACATGCAAAAAAAAACAGCTAAGCTTTTAATATTTTAATTTAGCTTGAAAAAAAAGCGAAATGGGCAACACTAGTTAGCAGCAGCGGCCGCAACAGCAGCAAAGACTGCGGCTTATTGGTTTGTTTTGTGTTTGAACTTCTTCCAGTTCTTTTGCTGCGTTCAGAGTAGACGGCGGTCCGCAGTACCGCACTCGTCCAAAGAGTTTACAAAGTTACAAACTTATAGCTGTGACCGTGTTTGTATCTGCTTCTGTGTATTTGTGTGCTTCCGTGTGTGTTAGCCAAGTTTTAATTAGAGCTAAACACGCCAATTCCGCTTTGCATACATTTTGGCGCCAAGTTCCTTTTTTTAGACAAAACAAAAATATCAAATAGTTAAAAACTTACAATGGCCGGTGGCAGCAAACGTTACTCACGCAACAATTCCAATGGCAACTTCCAGTCGCTGCCCGAACGTGGCCCAGGTAAATGACAGCTAGACCAACAACAATAACAACAGCAGATGATGAGCTTATCACCTGTCTGCCCTGATTTACCGTTAAGTGTTATCTATGAAATGCCTTGCCTTCGATTGCCAACGTCAGCAGCGACGCCAACGTGGCCGCTGTCTGTTAAATCGCTGCATGCTCTTTTGCCCAAAATCCAACAGCAGCAACAGCATAAAAACTTTTTGCATAAATTGCTTTCGTGTATATTTTTTTTTTTTGAGCAGCTGCCTTTTGAATTTTGATTTGCCACGTCGAAGTGTAGTTTCTGGTAGGCGGCGCAGTCAACGAACTTCAGTGCTTGGCAACCAAACAACAACAACAACAACAACATGAACGCAAAACGAAATCAGCAAAGCGAGCATATTCCATAATTTTATGCCTGCACTTGCACTCTGCAGGCTATCACCTTGTTTAAGTGTGTGTGTGTGTGTGTGTGTGTGTGCGTAGTCTAATTCAAGGTTATCAAATGCCGCGTGCCAGCTACGCAAACATTTTGAGATGTGCTCGTGACGTCACGATCAGGCACGACAAAATTTTGCTCAAAACACTGCATTCCAATCAGCAAGTGGAAGTAAGTGAGCGAATGGAAGGGGACTAGGATACTCAGCTTCATTGCCAACAGCAAGCTTTTTGTCACAAATTTAAAAAGAGAGAGAGAGAGAGGGAGAGAAGCTTAACTCAAAAGGCAACATTTAAATAAATTTACATGTGATAGTTTATTTTAGTAATTAATTAATTTTGCTTCAAAACTTATCGTGCACATCTCTATTTTAAATACAGACAAACTCACTTGTCTCTCTCTTATCTAGGTAATTTCGAGCGCTTCTTCTTGTTCATAGACCACTTCACTTTCAGTGCAAACTAGTTTTTTTTTTTAAACCAGTTGGCAGTTGTCGAGTTTCCAGTACCCAATTGCCCCTTCCAGATCGATCATCTTGCAATGCGTTTTTTGACTTATATATTTTCGATCAACCTACACGCTTTCAATACGCCTAATTGTAACTTAGTCTCTTTTCAATTGATAAAGAGACACAAAACCGCACTGAAACTTTCTCTCGCATCGCTTTCTTTATATCTCACATATGGGAAAATACCCGTACGCCTGATTGTTTCTTATGTTTTGTCTGTGTGTTTCTGTTTCTTAACCCAGTTTCAATTTGTAGCCCTCTCTTCACCATCTGAGCTTTTGTTTCCTTTCTAATTTACTGTCGAATTTACATAACCTCCAGACTTGTGCTGCTTGGCAACTGTTTTTCGTCTTTTCTTTAGCCCACCTCCCCCCCGAAAACTAGTTTAACAAACGATTTGTATTATTAGGCATAAGCTGTTTGCTTAGCTGTTCGTACGACTATCTTTTGTTTGTGTCTCCTGTATTCGCTGTTCGGTACACAATGCAGCTTTCCGATGGAAGATTTTCATGCTCTTCGTATTGGAAGCGCATGGAAAATTGTGCTTGTATTTGTGTCGTTCCCAGCTGCTTTTGCCTTTCCATGCAGATCGCCAGCTGTGATTCCAGTGTCAATAAAAAAAGTTATGAGTTAGAAATGATGTAACTTTAATCATACAAATCCTTATAAGTTTAATTACAGGGTATCCCACACAACAATTGATCGAGTAAAAAAGCATGTGTGCTTATTTTGAAAAGTGCTTTGTTAAAAATAGAAACGAAAATAGAAACATATAAAATTTGTGTTTAATTAATCGCATTTCAATGGACCGACAGCAGATTTGTTTATTGTATAATGAGTTGAAGACCTATTTATAGGTCAGTTCAATTGAAATTCCTTTCCTTTCGATCAATGAGTGCATTGACTGCTTATCGGTGGTACATTAAAAGATGTAGGATACATTTTTCAATCTTTTTAAGTGTTTCAAATTCACATCCGTTTCACAGAGAATCGCTCTCTCTCTCTCTCTTTGGATATATCTCTTATTTGAATTGTTTGGCGCTCTTTGTGCGTGCTTTTTTTTCCGGCTGGGGTCCGGAAAATTCATTTTGAGGCAAATATTATTTGTCTAGTATAAAACTTGGCAACGAACGCCCAACGATCGCAAAGCACGGCGCGCTTAACCACGAAACCGCGAAGAACCAACAAAAAAAAAAAATGTCGAGCAGAATCTGTGAGTGATAAATATATTATATATATCGAGTATATATAATTTACAAATATACATACCTATGTAGTATATATGCTAAATAGTATTCTACCTAATAATTATTATCTGGCATTTGCATTTTGGGCTGCATAAGAATTTATGCTAAGAGTCCCAAAAGATTGCATAATTGCTAAAGCAAAAGATATAATAAACGATGAGATATATATATATTTGTATATACATATAGACAGCTGTCTTAATGATCTTTCGCTGAGTGTGTGTGTGTGTGTGTGTGTGTGTGGTTTTGTATATTTTGGTATTTTACAGTCACTCGTCAACTGTGTGCACGTTGCTGGGCAGCAAATTAATGTTGTAATTGAAAATGACTCCAAAACTGTAACAGAAAGCCTAGCAAACCAAAGCTTCAATAGCCATCAAACTTTAACTCTCCTACTCTCATTTGTGTGCTTCCAGTGGAATCCCTCATCTACTGGCGTGATGTGAAAAAGTCAGGCATCGTTTTTGGCGCCGGTATCATCACCTTGGTTGCCATCTCCTGCTTCTCCGTGATTAGTGTGTTTGCGTACTTGTCGCTGCTTACGCTCTTCGGCACCGTCGCCTTCAGAATCTACAAATCTGTGACACAGGCCGTACAAAAGACAAACGATGGTCATCCCTTCAAGTGAGTAGACTTTCCACAGGAAGAGAGAATATACACTTAATATATGAATTTATTTATAGAGAGTATCTGGAACTGGATCTGACGCTGTCGCAGGAGAAGGTGCAACATATTGCTGGCGTTGCTGTTGCACATTTGAATGGCTTTACTGCGGAACTGAGGCGTCTGTTTCTGGTTGAGGATCTGATTGATTCGATCAAGTTCGGTGTCATCCTGTGGGTATTCACCTACATTGGTGCCTGGTTCAATGGCATGACTCTGGTCATTTTGGGTAAGCATACCATAAACCCTTACTTTCTTCTGTTATTAATTATGTTGAACTCTTTGTCCTATAGCCTTTGTCTCGCTGTTCACCTTGCCCAAGGTCTATGAGAACAACAAGCAATCGATCGATACCTATTTGGATCTGGTGCGCACCAAGTTGACAGAAATCACCGACAAGTAAGCAACAAGAAATGAAGCCACTTTCTATAGTCATTCCTTATTAACTTAATTTTCGTCTCTTGTTTAGGATTCGGGTGGCCATTCCCATTGGCAAGAAGCCTGTCGCTGCTGCAACCGAGTCGGACAAGGATAAATAAAGATAGCAACCATTTAAGCGTAGAAGCAAGAGCAACAACAACAGCAACATGTTTATTTATTTATTAAGCATTATTTGAATGGTTTAATATTCATCGGGGCATAACAAATAAAAGATACATATATATCAAATTGTATAAATACAATTTACAAACAACAACAACTTGCAATGTAAACCCAAACTTAAAACTTAAAAAAAGAAAACAAGAAAACATTTAAAAAAAAAAAAAAATATCAACTCGTAGCAGTTTAAACATTGTCCAAGTGTCTTTAAGTTTTTAAACGAACGAAGAAAAAAAAAAGAAAAGAAATCACAGCCACAGCAATGCAATTAAACAAAAAGATAAAAGATTTCCTCAGTTCCAAATCAAAAACAAACAAATCTTTACCTAAACGAGAGAGATTCTTAACGAAAAGAAAACATTTTATTAATTTTATTTTTATTTTTAGTTAAACAACAAACTGCATATTGATATGCAATAAGAATTCAACAAGAACATTGTACACCCATTTTTATTAGCAACTTTTTCTAATTAAAACGAAAAAACAACTCTTTGCTTTAGTTCTAATTATAATTTTGTTGATTTTTTTATAAAAAAATCAAAATAAAAAAAGTGAAGTAAAAAATATATAAAAGATACAATTTTTTGTTTATTATTTTCATTTATTTTCATTTATTTTTGTGTTTTTCTAGCAAGTGTATCAAAATTGGTTTATACCGTGAATTTATATATATACTAGGCTGATCTCTGATCATACACATCTATATATACATTTATAAAGTCAACGCTTTCGTCCTTGCAACAGGCGCAACTCAGCTTTGATAATGTGGCTCTAATAAACAATTGGACCAATTTGGAGTTGCGTTTGAGCCTGGCCTGAAAACAGAGAAGAACAGTTATGGAAAGGATTTTCAGGTTATTCCCCTTGCCACATAAAAGCACATGCAACATAGCTTATACATAAGAAATTGCAAAAAAAAAAGCTACGCCTTGTTTCATAAACATTTACTTATGTACAATTAATTTTTAAGCGTTTTTACATCGTAAATCAAATATTTAATGTAAATTTTTTGTAGCACAGCAAGTTGAGTTATTGCCAACACGTTTTAAGATTCATAATCATTAAAAAAAAATACATCTATTGTAGCTTAAATGTTTTTATTATTGTAACCATTTGTTGCTCATTGTTATACAAAAGTGAAGTTATTAAAAACGAACATTTTTGTTTTGCGTTGCTTTCGATATGAAAAAAAAGTGCAGCTATTAAGCAAAAGAGGAAATTAAGGACTAATGATAACTTTTTAGGCGTCGTTTTTTCTCCCGTATATAACTATATGATAACAATAGATATTTTTGCATATTATATAACACTTAAAACGATATTTCTATATATGTATGTAATATGTAAGTGAATACAAAACGAAAATTCAACAAAATCATCATAAATGCAAAGTGCAAACGAACTTTTCGTGATTTAATTTAAATGAAAACGATCTTCATATAAAGATACGTATGTATGTTGTATATCACATAAATGTGACTTAAGTTTGCTATATGCTAAACAGAGGCAACAAATGTTCTTACTTATTACACTCAAGAAAAAACAAAAAGAACATCAATCAGTTGATATGATCGTAAAAATTTCAATAAAAATAAACTCAAATAAATTTAAACTTGTAACTTATTTTAGCAGACGTGCCACAGCAAACAGCCTCCGTCCGTTAACATCAAAATGTCAGCAGTAACTGTTTGCAAAGCTTAACGCTAGAGGGCTGACAACATGGGCAGCCAAAAAGCAAACAAAAAGCATACAACGCTCTGTCGAAAAAAATAATAAACAATACGCATGTATGACCTTCGTACAAGGTGACTGGGACACTAGAGAGATAGAGGCTGAGAGCGAGCAAAAGGTGTTAGCGAAAGAGCGCCAGAGAATGCTAAAAACCGCAATCAACGGTGCATGAAATGCAATTTAACATTAAAATATTTATTGCCAATGCCAATTGGCAAATGACGCTGACCAAACGGCGGAGAATTCGACGTGCTGATAAGACACTAAACGTAAAGTTTGCCTCAAAACTGAGTTGTTTACAAGAGCGAAACTTAACGAAAACGAGAGAAAGCTTTGCATTTTAAAACGTAAAGTGTTGACTAACTTGAGTGTAGTTGACAATAAAATACCCTGTATTGCGATTATGATATGTAAATGCTTTTGAAAGCAGTTGTAAATTGTGTAAACCTGTAGCAAGTAAGAAGTATGATATTAATTTACTAACATTTAATTTTCTTTGAGGTTCAATGTGCAGAAGAAAAGCTGTTTTGTAGTTGGTGATAGGTAAACGAATAAACCCAGCGCATCACTATTTGCTGGCCATTGAAAGCTCTCGTGACTAATAACGCATGCGAGAAGTGCACGCCGCCTGAGAAGTGCTCCGGTTTTTGCAGCGAACGGTCGTCTTTGGTCGCGCATCGTTCACGTATTATTCGCTGGTTCGCGTATTATAGTTTTTCCTACGCACCCACGCAGCAGCAGAGACAAACACTGCGACAGCGACAGCAACTGAGCAGAGCAGAGCCAAAACTGAGTGACAGATAGAAGCAGTGAAAGAAATTAGCTCAGTTAGCAGCAGAGAGTCGAAGGCAAAATGTCGAAGCCACAATCGGACGCGGATCGCAGGAAGCAAATTTCGGTGCGCGGCATCGCTGAGGTGGGCAACGTAACCGAGGTGAAGAAGAACTTCAATCGCCATTTGCATTACACCCTCGTCAAGGATCGCAATGTCTCCACTCTGCGCGATTACTACTTTGCGCTGGCCAACACCGTTAAGGACAACATGGTTGGACGCTGGATTCGCACACAGCAGCACTACTACGAGAAGGATCCCAAGGTTAGTTGAGTTAAACCCAGCCCCCTTTTTTTCTTTTGCCGAATATTGATTTTTTTTCGGAGTGGAAAAAACCCCAACCTAACCCAACTTTTGTTGCGCCTTCTGGACAGATAACAAAAGAGGCTGTAATTTAGATTTATTCAATTTAATTTCGTCTCCTTTTCTTGACTATTACGACATGCACTTATTGCGCTCTGCGCTTTCCGCCCAAATTCTTGCTTTTCGCTCTGCATTGGCCAAAAACTGTTTCTTGTTTTTCTCACCTTTTTATTAACTTCTCTTTTATTTTCATTTTTGTTTTCGTCGCTCGCTCGCTGCACTTTTTCTGCTGCACATTCAATATCATTTTGCTTTCATTTTTGTTTTTCGGTTCTTTTTTTTTATTGTCTGTCTAATTGCCGTTGCAGAATTTGGTTGAAGTGCAGTGGGATCAATGCCAAAAATGCTTGAGGTACTTTCACTGCGACACACTTAACCTTAGAGTGGACCAAATATACAGGTTGTTAGAATAAATTGCCTAAAATGCCGGTGGTTCATTCTTTCCCCACATACCAGCTGACTTAAAGCACTTTGCGTAGACACAACAACAATATATAAATAGCTGTTTTTTTTTGTTAGCAATCAGCAGCTGTCGCCATCCAGCACTAATACACATATACAAATGAAGAGAGAGAGAGAGAGAAAGAGAAGAGAGTGCATTTTAAATATAATTTAAATATTAGCCAAGTTATTTGTATACCGTGTATTTATTAAAGTGTGGCATAGGGTAGTATGAATATAGTAAATTATCGATACAGGGTATCTTCAAATCGAATACTTTCCTTATTGCACGCACGCACTTTTCTCAGCACTCCATCAATTTATTTTAAATCGAGTTATGAGCGCTAAAAGCAGCTTTAAGCACGCTCCACCCAAAGCTATGCCATGCGTATCCATCAGATACATGCTCTCACAGATACAAACTCACACACACACACACACACCATTGCAACAATGTGCGTCAGTTGTGCGAATTTTGCGAATATCTGAGAAGGGGGGAAGTTTGTCCTTGCTTGAATGTCAGTCAGAGAGTCAAAGTTGCTTCTCGTCTTAAATCACTTTCAATTTTCCAAAACATTTCAAATGAAATTTGTCAATTTAACTTATTTATTAAAAGCAGCAACAACTATAACAATTAGAGCATTTGAACAATAATATATAATGTATTTATGAAAGTCGATATACACAAGCATAAAAGGCATCCAAACACTTGTACATATTTTCAAGGTCAATCAAAGGTTATTAACAAAAATGAGTGCCGAGTGTTGGCTGTGGGCGCCATCGTTGCCAGCGTCAGGAAAAATTTTGTATTTATTTCATTTCATTTTGTCTTCGGTTTAGTTATATTTATTATTGTTGCTTGTATGTGTGTGTGTGTGTGTGTGTGTGTGTGTGTGTGTGTATTTGTTTGTGGGAAAATGTGAAAATAAACGTTACACATTCATTTGTGGGTTACATGCAATCCATTCTAGCTCTAAGAAATTTTAACTAGTTACACTTAAAATTCATTGAATTCAGTTCTTACTTTATGTCTTCAATTGATTTAGGTCAATGGGGGTAAATGAACTTTAATCAAAAGAGGGTTTTTAGAATTAAATATTTGAATATATTAGCAAAAACATTTATGTAAGCTTTTAGAACCATATTTTACTTAGCAATATTAGTTTGAGCAGCTGTTCGATACTTACCTAAAACAAATATAAATATTATTATACCACCCATATATACTCCTCTAGTTCTGGCTTCGATTACAAGCACAAACAAACGGTATTGTTATCTTTTGGTATAGGGTGAAAAGCCGCAGAAAAACATATACATATGTTCTCATACTAAATGTATGGAAAATCAATTAATATACTCTTGCTGCGGTCATAAATTAAACACAATGGGTTATCAGACGACAGGTATGGAGCTCATCAAAGTTTACTTATTGGCCAGCCATATGTCACATGCAATTCGCATTTGGGAATATGACACATCTGTTACAATATAGAAGCATTATCTATCTTAATCAAATCCACAATAAATATTATCTACATGTCTAATAGCGTTATTCATATAGATTTTCGTAATAAGTTTCCAGTTTCTACCAACTTGAACCCTTATCGCAGTGTTGTTCAATGCTTTACATACAATATAACAACCAGTGCTGATAAACGATGCATAGAATTATTGAACTGGCGACAAATCGGTTCGATGCTGTCGCAACTCTCAACATTGACCAAATATGCAGCTGATAAGGCTTTATGACTTTTGGGTGCATTGAAACATGTTTCCATAGCATGTAATCGAATTCCAGTGCAATCCAGAATCTTCTCAATCCGTCTGATCATCTATCGTTGCAATCGAACCGGTGAATGTAAAATA
The DNA here is from genome assembly GCA_018152825.1 of Scaptomyza hsui. Lineage (NCBI taxonomy): Eukaryota > Metazoa > Arthropoda > Insecta > Diptera > Drosophilidae > Scaptomyza > Scaptomyza hsui. The sequence continues at coordinate 3,143,299 of JAECXO010000269.1, forward strand.
CTTCTATTTATAGTCGTTGATAAGGCGCCAGCGGGTGACCTTCTCAACGCATCATATTCTATGGATGCCATAATATTGTAGGTAATTGGGGCATCTGTTGTTTGGCGTCACCAAGCACGCTCCCAATCCATGTACAGTTGAGCCGGTTATTAGGTAACAACATGAGCTTATACAAATTATTTAACCTCATAACTTTATAAGTAACTTTATCATGAATTTCCTTCCTTGCCGCAGCGCGTCTACTATCTGTCGCTGGAGTACTACATGGGCAGATCTCTAACGAACACGATGATCAACTTGGGCATCCAGAGTGAGTGCGAGGAGGCGATGTACCAGCTGGGTCTGGACATTGAGAGCCTCGAGGAGATGGAGGAGGATGCCGGTTTGGGCAATGGTGGTCTCGGTCGCTTGGCCGCCTGTTTCCTGGACTCGATGGCTACCCTGGGTCTGGCTGCCTATGGCTATGGCATCCGCTATGAGTACGGCATCTTTGCCCAGAAGATCAAGAACGGCGAGCAGGTGGAGGAGCCCGACGATTGGCTGCGTTTTGGCAACCCCTGGGAGAAGGCACGTCCCGAATTCATGTTGCCCGTTCACTTCTATGGACGCGTGATCGATACGCCCGAGGGCAAGAAGTGGGTCGATACCCAGCGCGTCTTTGCCATGCCCTACGATAATCCCATTCCCGGCTATAACAACAACCATGTGAACACCCTGCGTCTCTGGTCCGCCAAGTCGCCCGTTGACTTCAACCTGAAGTTCTGTAAGTCCTTTCATACACTCTTCCATTCGAATGGTTTTTGACTTGTATAATTTTTGTATTGCAGTCAACGATGGTGACTACATTCAGGCCGTGCTTGATCGTAATCTGGCCGAGAACATCTCGCGTGTGCTGTACCCCAACGACAACTTCTTCGAGGGCAAGGAGCTGCGTCTGAAGCAGGAGTACTTCATGTGCGCCGCCACCCTGCAGGACATCATCCGTCGGTACAAGGCCTCCAAGTTTGGATCACGCGAAGCTGTGCGCAACAACTTCGATCACTTCCCCGACAAGGTGGCCATCCAGCTGAACGATACGCATCCATCGCTGGCCATACCCGAGCTGATGCGCATCCTCGTCGATGAGGAGCACATGGATTGGGCCAAGGCCTGGGATATTGTGGTGCGCTCCTGCGCCTACACCAACCACACTGTGCTCCCGGAGGCTCTCGAACGTTGGCCAGTGTCCATGCTGGAGTCCATACTGCCACGTCACTTGCAGATCATCTATCACATCAATTTCCTGCATATGGAGAATGTGAAGAAGAAGTTCCCCGAGGACCTGGATCGCATGCGTCGCATGTCCTTGGTGGAGGAGGATGGCGAGAAGCGCATCAATATGGCCCATCTGTCGATTGTTGGCTCGCATGCCGTCAATGGTGTGGCTGCCATTCACTCGCAGATCCTCAAGGACTCGCTGTTCCATGACTTCTACGAAATGGATCCCAAGAAGTTCCAGAACAAGACGAACGGCATTACGCCACGTCGTTGGTTGCTGCTCTGCAATCCGGGCTTGTCCGACCTAATTGCCGAGAAGATCGGTGATGAGTGGCCCGTGCATTTGGATCAGCTGGTCGCCTTGAAGAAGTGGGCCAAGGATCCCAACTTCCAGCGCAATGTGGCCCGTGTCAAGCAGGAGAACAAACTGAAATTGGCTGCCATACTGGAGAAGGACTACGGCGTCAAGGTCAATCCAGCCTCAATGTTCGACATTCAGGTGAAACGCATCCATGAGTACAAGCGCCAGCTGCTCAACTGCCTCCACATCATCACCCTGTACAATCGCATCAAGAAGGATCCCACAGCCAACTTTACGCCACGCACAATCATGATCGGTGGCAAGGCCGCTCCCGGCTACTATGTGGCCAAGCAGATCATTAAGTTGATCTGTGCCGTTGGCAATGTGGTCAACAATGATCCCATTGTTGGTGACAAGCTGAAGGTGATCTTCTTGGAGAACTATCGCGTCACGCTGGCTGAGAAGATAATGCCCGCTGCCGATCTGTCCGAGCAGATCTCCACGGCTGGCACTGAAGCCTCCGGCACTGGCAACATGAAGTTCCAGCTCAATGGCTCTCTAACCATTGGTACTCTCGATGGTGCCAATGTGGAAATGGCCGAGGAAATGGGTTTGGAGAACATCTTCATCTTTGGCATGACCGTCCCCGAGGTGGAAGCTCTCAAGAAGAAGGGCTACAACGCCTATGATTACTATAATGCCAATGCCGAGGTCAAGCAGGTCATTGATCAGATCCAGGGCGGTTTCTTCAGCCCCGGCAATCCCAACGAGTTCAAGAACATTGCTGACATCCTTCTCAAGTACGATCATTACTACTTGCTGGCTGACTTCGATGCGTACCTCAAGGCTCAGGATCTGGTCTCCAAGACCTATCAGGTAAGCATTAACAACCGATGAAATACAATTTTTTTTTAATAATCCCATCTTTACTATCTTAAACAGAACCAAGCCAAATGGCTGGAGATGGCCATCAACAATATTGCCTCCAGTGGCAAGTTCTCATCGGATCGCACCATTGCCGAGTATGCCCGTGAAATTTGGGGCGTTGAACCCACCTGGGAGAAGCTGCCAGCACCGGAGGATCAGCAATAAATCAATTAAAACATTTTTTGATATTATATTTTATTATATTCGTGTGCTTTACTTTTGTTAAAGTCCCAGTTTTAGGAGCCGAAATGCAACAAGAAAATTACAAAAGAAGAAGAGAAAAGTAACCCATGATTAAGCTAGCGCTAAGATGTGAACATCGATCGGGCTCATTGTTAATTATTAAATATCCTATTTAATAAAATCTATACAAATCTAATGCTAATCTTCAATTTGATGCAATCGAATTAGCAGCAGCGACTACAACACGGTACCTTCTATATCGCCATTGAGACCTCAGGAACACTTTTAAAGTTATTGAAACAGAAAAGAAGAGAAAACAAATAGAAAGTTCAACTTAGTGCAATGCTTTGTTTTTAGATATGGATATAAATATGCGTGTTAAATAAAAAAAAGAGTTCAACTGTTACATGTAAAGAAAATAATTTAATTGATATGATAAAATAAAAACACTTTAATTCAATTCAAACCATTTCACAATTTGCTTCTTAAATAAAATTGTAAAATTCAAAGATGCATTTTTGCCTTTTAATGCGTCTTTCTTTATAAATGATACACCCTTGGTTTCCCTTGGTTTTATTTATCAGCCAAAATTATGCAATATGATATTCGTGCGTAGCAGCTAAATATTGCAGCATTTTCTATCACTATAAAAGTATGCAACACTATTAATTGAGTCTTGATTTGGGTTCTTGCTGCTGATTCTGTTCGCCTGGTACTTGCACTCGGAAAACAGGTGTATTTTGGCAAAACTCAATCAAAACGAAAATAAAATACTGCAGTTGTGAATGCAGTACCAGCAGTATTTTTACCAGCACCAACATCAAAATTGGTGCCGATATCTTGACTGTACCAGTAATGTCAACTTTTGAGGACAAAGAAGATAACGTAACGCAGCGTAAAATAACGTAACGCTAACTAACGCTAACGACTTTTAAGACACTGCTCTCCTCCTCGATTCTCAAAAATTCAAGTAAGCTCGACTGATTTCGGTGAAATTTATTGTCTGTTTACATAATGCGCAAGTGTGAGTGTAAGTGTAAGTAAATGTTTTCGCATGCGTGTGTTGTTGTTAGTCAACATAAATTATTTATTGTACACAAACACATCACTTAAAACAAATATTCAAAAATGTGTGAATGACAAAAAAATATTTGTTCAATCAATTTCTTAAATGGACAAGGGGTAAATAAATATGGAAGTATTATTACAAAGTATTTTAAATACACTTGCAACATTTTTATACACTTGAAAAAGTGTATATTAAATTGGTGATGAAATGTGTTACGTATAGAAGGAAGCGTCTCCGACCCCATAAAGTATGTATATATAATTAAATATTAAATTTAATTTTTAAACACATGGAAAGCTCTACTTTAATAAGTAATCATACATATAAACGTGGCCATGAAAAAAATTTCAAAATTTGTTAGTGCACTTAACTAAAGTTCAATAAAACTGCTTTCGACTGATCTAAATTGACAGGCTATATAAAAAACGAGACAAATGGAACAACGTCTAAAGCTACTAAGCCTTTGGCAGCCAGAAGCCACAATACCAACAAAAACACGACGCATGCGTCGCTTTTCCGATAATATTGAGTCTAATGGCAGTCGAAAATGCCGTTGCCCATATCCATTGATTAAACCATTTAATTCTGCAGACAGTCTGTACTACGATTCCGGTATATATAATAAATCTATAGATGCAAGACATATCAGCGATTTGAACGGCTTTCGACCACGTCAGCAGGGTGGCTTATGCGCAAGCAACTGTAACAATAATCAGCAAGAGGCCATAAACGATTTAAAGTATGTGTTGGCAAGACTGGAAAGTCAGCAGCAGATAGATGACAAAGCCTTCGCCTCCTACTATTACCCGCCTGATGGAACTCAAGACCTATTTCCTCACGAACCTCTGTCTATGAAAAAGGATGAATATCCCGGAGACTAACAACAAACAACAAGGAAGTTCGGTTGATGCACAGCTGAATATGCTTACGGATCTGGTGCGTCAAACCATGTTGAAGCTGGACTACTTTCTTCAGCTACATGCGGAGCAAGAGCAACTGAAAAGGAACTCCACTTCTTCGGAGCAGGATCTGTTTATTGACAACTTCAAGCAGAACAAGTCGAAAAAGCAATGCAAATTCCGAGGTAAGACGGTTGTTAAGCTATTGCCACTTGTCGTTGTGCCACAAGAATCAAAACCAGCAAAATCTGCCCCACCTGAACGTAGCAAGAAACAACGTAAAAAGCGTAAGTTGGAAATCATACACTTAAGAAAAATCTGTTCTTAGTTAAAACTCTTTCAGCAGCTTCTAATAAGCAATGCAAGCGCGATTGCGGCACTACCATGTGGTGTCCCAATAGTTGTTGTGGCAACATCACAGAGAACATGGCACGTTTACCCAACACAGCAAGTCCAGCTACAGATAAACCTGCTTTCTTGGAAGACCAGAGCAACTCTTTCCCTTCCATTCATTCCGCAGAAGTATCTCAAGTTCCTAAAGAAGAGAACCAGACGGTAACATCACCGCAAAAGCAACCTTCCATAAACGATCTACCACAAAAGCAACCTTGCATAAACGATCTACCACAAAAGCATCCTTCCAACAGCTCGGAAATCAAGAAGGGACGTTCTGATGGTGGCTCCTGTCTCGAAGAAGATAATGAGTTTAACCGAGATGCCGAAGTAAGCAGCTTGGATGAATGGTTCAAGAACGCCCAAAAAAGTCTGGCCAATTTGGAAACGCAAGAGAAATACTTTTCTAATATGAATATGAAACCATCTACCTCTAAGAAGCAAACGGTATCTGAAAGCTACCAAAGTCTTGAAGGACGAATGTTTAATGCCCACTAGGTTTAGAGATACCTCGGATAAATCAGTGTCAACCAGCGACATGCAACACAAGAATCCCGTTCAGATTGTGAACATTTACAAGACCTCGGGCCTGAAGCCCCGGAATGGAAAGCGCAAGGTATCCAAGAAAAAGAATCAGGATAATTTTATTATGGAGCATAAGGAACATTTCAAAGTGGAGGCAAATAAAAGTCCTAAAACGACACAGTTCGGTACGCCGATATTCAAATGCAAGGTGCTGAAATCTATGAGTGAATCACTAAAATACGAATGTAGTACCAATCCAACATGTTCTTCTACTTTAAAGAAAAACAGCTATCAAAAGCTTCTTGATGAGTTAGTTCGTAACAGTGAGCCATGTTAGGAAACCAGAGACAATTTACAAAAAAAACTTATCCCACAGGCTGATGACGCAGTGATCCCTGCCAGAGAACTCAGTACACCCAATTAGATTTTCTATATCAAATTTTTTGAACAGGTTGGGGAAATGACAATTAAATTTTCAGAATAGAGTTGCATACTATTTGACTGGACATGGATGTGACATCAGAAAGGTCGCAGGTTTCGTGTGCCTGTCAGGCAACTGGCGGAAGTGTGTATCGGTCGGAAAGTGACCCGAATGCTTCCGAGCAGCAGAGCTCGATTGCGTCTTGCTATCAACACTGTTATCAGCAACAGTTTTCGACGGATTCTGCTGTCGGATACGACTCTAAGCCTGAAGATCAAACGACTCGTCAGCAACCGTTTTCGACGGATTCTGCTGTCAGATACGACTTGGAGCCTGAAGTTAAAGCGGGCCCATTTTACGAAAACATTTCTAAGCCTCAAGATCAACTAGACTACTCTTATACGGATGTGACATCAGAAAGGTCGCAGGTTTCGTGTGCCTGTCAGGCAAGTGGCGAAAGTGTGTATCGGTCGGAAAGTAACCCGAATGCTTCCGAGCAGCAGAGCTCGATTGCGTTTTGTTCTCAATACTGTTATCAGCAACAGTTTTCGACGGAATCTGCTGTCGGATACGGTATTAAGCCTGAAGATCAAGCGACTCATCAGCAACCGTTTGCAACGGACTCTGCTGTAGGATACAAATCAAAGCCTGAAGATCAAACGACTCGTCGGCAACAGTTTGCAACGGACTCTGCTGTAGAATACGACTCTGAGCCTGAAGTTCAAGCGGGCCCATTTTACGGAAACATTTCTGAGCCTCAAGATAAACCCGACTACTCTTATATGGATGTGACTTCAGAAAGGTCGAGGGTTTCGTGTGCCTGTCAGTCAACTGGCGTGCAGCAGAGCTCGATTGCATCTTGCTCTCAACACTGTTGTCAGCAACAGTTTGCAACTGATTCTGCTGTCGGATACGGTTTTGAGCCTGAAGTTCAAGCGGGTCCCTTTTCTAAACCTCAAGATCGACAAAACTACTCTGAGCCTCGAGAAGTAAAACGATCGCGTAGAAGCTACAAGGATAAACATGAGCCCGGGTTCAGTCAAGATTCAAATTCACAATTGGATGCTTCCAGAGTCCCAAATCAAGGTGCCTATAATAAGCCATATTCTTGGCCCGACCGTGAAACAGATTCTCAAAATCCACAATATCAACACGTGCCCCAAACTACATCATACGGAGCTGTTTGTCAACAACATCAGCCGATACAATCTTCAATTCTTGTCATAGTCGTCAAGTAAGTTGTCATTTATCCTTGTTAATTTTAACTTAGGCTTACCTTTTTATAGCAAAGCGCCAATTTCTCAAGAGCCTCAACTACAAAATGCACCTGATGTTGAAAGTAAGCCTCGTCGCCCAAAACAAGTGAAGAGAAGTAACAGCCATAAAAAAGATCGAAACGAACCTACTGTCGATGGGCCAAAGCCAGATGGCGAGAACGAAAACAATTCCAGTCTAGAAGATCTAGAGAAAACACTTGAGAGGTTTTTACCGAATGAGGAGTGCCTGCGCTATCTGCAGAATCTTGCGAGCCTAATTAAACCGGTAAAGAAGAAAACACGGCGTCCTAAAACAGTTTTCGATCGGTTCGCATCTCCGCCATTTGTCATTGAACCGAAACCTTGTTGCAGGAGCTACTGCAATAGGAACTGTTGTTGTTCCCGTTGCAGTGGCTGCTGTGCGTCTAGCTATCCATGGTGCCAATAAAAATATACCCAACTCCAATAACTATTTCTGAATAAAGTCAAAGCCCCAAAAGAAAATTCATTTTAACGCCTTGAAAGCTTTTGCGACAAGTGTCAAAAGGTTTTTGGAAATTATTGACACCTTGAACTACATGCAATGTAACTCAGCCTAGGAATCTAGAGTTCTACCCCGCACCTCGACGACTTATAAAACATGACTGGGTCTCGCACCAGGAGACGTACCATCAAACAGGAGCTGCTGCGACAAGCTCTTCATAATGTAGAAAAATCCATAGATAGGTCTGCGCTGTATGATATATCTGCGACTAGGAGCAGAGGAATTTCAATATTGCCAAGACTTGCTAGGAATCCGCAACTAGTGCATAACATGCAGCGCAGCCGCTCTAACCTCAGATGGGAGCCAAGTAAATCAGAAACGTTATTACGAACGTTCAGGCAGCGCAGGAAAGCGGGCACTGTGGCGAGTAGGGACGTTACCCAAGAGATCTTAGCCAATTTATGTGAGACATGCAAAGGGAATGGTAAGGATACAGAACACAACTCTCTCTTCTCTATGCTCCTAAAATACAGTAAAAACTTTTACAGAGAAACGTTCCCATAGTCGAGTCTCTAGAGCCAGCTCCTTAAGCTATCCATCCAGTTGGAACTTGCAGGCTGACACGGATGAGCCAGAGGCTGATTTTGATGATCTCTCTCTAACTGAGGTTACCAATTGCGTTGTACTCAATCGCACACCGTACGATCATCGCTTAACCCAACCCATACTCCACCATGGAGCCAAAATTAATAGTTCTGTTCAGTGCTCGCTGCAACCGAAGTCAAAGTTCTTGAAGCAGTCGCCCACAAAAGACATAGCCCAAACTCAAACCAAGCGGGCAACCAGAGAGGAAAAGCCAAAGATGCGTAGCAAATCGACACAGAGTGAAATAGACAACACTGCTGACGACTTGCCGCGCTCCACTGGTATAGTGATGATGACTAAGAACTTAGTTACCTCGGGCATTCGTAACAAACAGCGCGTCTACAGTGGCGGAGCGAGTGGTCGGTCCGAAAGTGAGTGTAGTTGTAGTTCTGCCAGCCCCGAATCCACAGCAAGTTTGTTGAATCAAAAACCGCCAAGAGCAAAGTCTAAGAACAATGGTGGTTATACAACATCGGATTGCAGCTGCGACTCAAGTGGCAGCGGGGAACTTAAAAGCCAAGAAAGAGTTGAATCAGTACATGATAAATCCTCAGATCGTCTTGGTCGCATTGAAAGAATAAGTCAGGCGCCCGCCGTTCCTGAACGCAAAAGCAGAGGTAGTGGCAATAGCAAGACCTCACTTAAAACACTGGAAAGGGCTGAAACCAATAATGATATAAACTTAAAAGAGAATAGTGCGGAAAATCAATCTGAACTAAGGCAATGCAAGAAGAACGTAGGCTTCATTTGCAACATGAAGAAATGTACATGTGAGGAAAACCTGGCTAATGTGCAATCCAATTACTCGCCACGTACTTCAAGCAGAGGTCAGAATATTGTAGTAACTTCAAATGGAAGAAGTTCATCTTCGGCTGCAAAAAATGAACCTTCTCACCCCTCGAACATAAAGATTGAATGTCCATGCAAGTGTCCTGTTTGCCAAAAGACTAAAGCTGATGGATCTAGGCCCACATCGATCCACAGCTCACCAAGAAAGTCTTTAAATGAAAAGCCAGAGGTTTCTAGGCCCGCAACCATCAATAGCTCACCAAGAAGTTCTTTAAATGGAAAGCCGGAGGGTTCTAGGCCCGAATCGATCCACAGCTCACCAAAAAGGTCTTTAAATGGAAAGCTGGAGGGCTCTAGGCCCGAATCGACACACAGCTCAGCAAGAAGGTCCATAAATGATAAGCCGGAGGGTTCTAGGCCCGAATCGACACACAGCTCAGCAAGAAGGTCCATAAATGATAAGCCGGAGGGTTCTAGGCCCGAATCGACACACAGCTCAGCAAGAAGGTCTTTAAATGGAAAGCCGGAGGGCTCTAGGCCCGAATCGACACACAGCTCACAAGAAGGTCCATAAATGAAAAGCCGGAGGTTTCTTGGCCCGCATCGCTCCACAGTCCATCACGCAAGTCATTTAATAAAAAACCGGAAAACTTCGAGCAGCAGTGTACATGTTCAACGTGCATGAAACCAATTCGAAAACAGCCAATTCCGGAACGCCCAATGATTCCAGCGAACAAACCAGCAAAAACAATACCTTGCCTGTGTAATTGTCCAGTCTGCAGAAGAGGCGGATCTAAGGCGCTAAATTCTACAAAAGATTCTTCAAGAGAACCAAATGACCCTGCTAAGGTTGCCTATCGTAAAAATCTCGAAAGAAAAAGACAAAACTTGCTTCAAATATGCTTAGAAGATAAAAGGGATTCCTCAGTCAGTGTTCAAAAAAGGTCAAACAAAGCTAAAATAAAAAAAAAAAAGCAAGGGAAGGTGAAGGCTCTAAGCGCGAATGTAAATGTGTGAATTGTGGAGCGAACTTAAATGAAAGTCCCAGGAATTCAACGAGTAGAAAGACAAATCAAAGTAATACCGATTCTAAAGGGACTGAACAAGGATGGAACAGAAGCAGTGCTCAAAGTAAACGCAAAGAAACTAGCTCCGAAAAATTGTTATATCAGGAAAGCGAGCCTGAAGAGATTGAACAAGATTTGAATCCCCGAGACAATGCATCAGAGAAAACAAGTTACTATAAAAGTGATGCAGAAGAAAAAGATTCTCAATTTTGTTGTACCAAAGAAGGGTGCTACAATCAGTGTGGCAAGTGTAATATAACATCAGCAAAAGCCAAACAGGGCGATGCAATGTTCAATCTAGTTGTGGATGATAAATGCAATGTGAATCAAATAATTGAAATTCTACAGGAGACTGTCGCCGGTCTGGAGAAGCAAAAAGAGTTACTTTTTCAGCATAGTAAATCTAGAGATCAAAGTAGGGTTTATGAAAGATCTGCTAGTGGAACTACCATGAAATCCAATGTTGGATCCAACAATATGCCTGAGAACTATGCGGCTTACAATCAATGTTCCTGCCACAAAACTACTGACCAACTTCGTTCGCACAACCATAATCCGAATTATCCTATGCCCTACAATACCTTGCCCCAGCAATACAATCAATCTCAGCAGTCCTATGACCAAATGGTAAATATCCCCCAAACCTCTTCCTCACCTAGGGGTGCTAGAGCACGCATACTAGCAAATACAGAGTACGATTATGCTGTGGACGGACCTGTCCATGAGGAGCAACGAGTCAGCCTACAGCGAAGCGATGGAGATTGTTCTACAAATAAGCCAAATCAAGCCAATAGTCGACCACGTAGTGGTGGTATTCCGGAGTCCTTTGACAAGGTCTCAAAAAAGTGCTCAAGTTGTGCATGTCGCAAGAGAAAGCGTAAAACCTTGAAGCCTACACGGTCGATTATGCAAATTTTCGATTTGGCCATGGCCCTAAAGGAAAATAGATCACTTTTAAGGAAAGAGCTTCTTAATGGTGAATTTGAGAACCCTCAGGACAAGTGTGAGGAACAGGAATGTTGTCTTGTATCGCAGAAGACCAAAAGGTTCCTCGATCTGCCTGATCACAACAGCTATGACAGGAATATATTGGAAGGACTTGTTAAAAAGAAAGCTGCGAACAAACAGTTCGGAACAGAGAACGATTTATTAGCAGCAAAGCCTATTTCTGTTGTAAATGAAGAAGAATCACTGAAACAAGCTGAGAGTCAAACCAAACTTAAAGAACAAACAGGATACAATGCTGCGACCAAAACAGATCCTCAGCCAAAGCAACATAATCAAGATTGTAGAGGCAGAAGAGTAGATTGCACAGGTAAAACTTATCGTCATTCACGGAAACAATTGGATGAAGATCAATCTTTCTATGAAAGAAAACATGACAGTAGCTCAATTCAACCAAGAGGATTCCAAAGAAACTCAAACCGACATTGGAATTGTTGTTGCAAATATCGAAGACGAATACAAGAAAGACCGGTGGAAATGGATCTAACCCAACGGCATTTTGAGCCACAGGAAACTAATTCTTCTGATTTTGATTATAGTGAACATAACTCTCTTCGATCTAACAGACAATCATCAAAAGAAGATCCACTATTTGAAAACTCAAAACATTTCTGTGATTTAGATAGCTGTCAAAGATGCGATGAAAGCTCAGAGGAGGTTTTTGAAGCAGAAACTAAGTATTACAGTGAAACGTGTCTGTGCCCAGCCGATAATGAGAAACCTCAGAAAAAACCATCAAAAAGATTTTTCTCCTGCTGCAGTAGACGAAAGGATGAAGATAAACAGGAAAAGTCTTTAAAAACCAATGATTCTAAGCTTTCCACGAAAAACGATAAGGAATCAAGACCCTGTATATTAGTTCGCATGATGCAAAAGCGTAATACAGAAGAGAAAGAGAGATCAGATAATTTAGAAAAGAAGAAATCCAAATCGATAGGCAGCCCATTCCCGTGCAATCGAAGCAAGAGAGAATCAAAATGGGAAGCTAAAACGCTTTCTTCGGACCCAAAGCAAGCAAATTCGAAAATTTGTAAGTGGCTAAAACCGAAAAAGAATGACGACTTGAATAAATTGGAAACGAAGAAATCCAAATCGATTAGCAGTCTATTTACTTGCAATCCAAAAAAACGAGAACCAAAAAAGGAAGTTGCATCGGTGCCTTCGGATCCAAAGAATCTAAAATCAAATAGCAGTTTATCTATCTCTAAGAGCCAAAAACCGGAAAAGAATAACGAACCATATCAGTCGGAACGAAAAAATAATAGACTTTTCAAAAGTTTTTCAATTTGCAAACAAAACAAACACGAAAAGAAAGAAAAAGAGGTAACATCAAAAATCTATCCATCTATTACCAAAAGACAAAAGAGTGACAAGAAGGAAACTTATCAAACAGAGGAAGCAAAACGTTCAAAATCGAAAACATTTAATTTGTTTGCTTGTCTCCACCATCGGTCAAAGCGGGAAAAGAAGGATCCTGTGGTTAAGTCAGAAACAAATACGTCAGAGGCTTCTCAACAAAAGATATCGGATCCTATTGCAACAAGCAACAAAGGCAAGAACGAAAAGAAACAATACAGTAGTTCTGAGGAACCATGCGACTGCGAAGATGTAAAGGTGCTGTATGATTCAAGCTATAAACTTAGCAATCAAAGAAACTACGAGGCATCTGAAAACTCTGAAGTCGAGGAATATGAAAGCTCTGATTGCGATTGCAGCAGCGAAACAGACACGGATATAGAAACATTTAAATCGCAGCAAAATAAAAGTACAAACATTTCAGTATGTACTGATCTAACATGCGATAGAACCTCAAAATAAATTTAAGGTACACTTTAAATATTGATACACTCAATAAGAGCCGTTCCAAAATTGCAAATAGTTAAAGTACAATAAAGACAGGGTGATTCAAAATTATTTAACTCTTTTATAGCACTTACCAGCACTATTAATAATTGTCAGTGGCGGCCGCTCGACAAAAAACTATCGATTAGTCGGCACAACATCAACAACTGTGCCTCATTAAAATTGTGGCAAAATGTTGAAGTTTTTAAATAAAACACGCCAATTGCTATATCCAGGTGCACGCAATCTTTCAAACACACTTACAGCATGCCAAAGTAGTGCAGGCGCCGAGTCGACGTCGACGACAACTGTTGAAGCAGCAGCACCAAAGCCGGCGTTGATATTGCCACAGAACTATGCGGAATTTGCGCCCGTAAACAGGAACAGTGCTCGGCAGGCATGGATTGAAAACGTCGATGCAGTGAAGGAGCGTAAAGTTGGCCTTATTGAACTGCATCCGGATGTGTTTGCCGCTCAGCCGCGCGTTGATATCATACAGGAGAACATCGAGTGGCAGCGCAAGTATCGTTATGTAAGCATGGCGCACACCAAAACACGCGCTGAAGTGCGCGGAGGCGGCCGTAAGCCCTGGCCGCAAAAGGGCGGGGGACGTGCTCGTCATGGTTCCATACGCTCTCCAATGTTCAAAGGCGGCGGCATTGTACACGGCCCCCGTTCCCCCACATCCCATTTCTATATGCTGCCCTTCTATAAGCGCGTTCTGGGCCTGACATCGACACTGAGCGTAAAGCTGGCGCAGGATGATTTACACATCATAGAGAACGTTGAGCTGCCCACAAAAGACGCACAGTTCATTCGGGATCTGATAGCGGAACGCAACTGGGGACCATCTGTGCTGATCATTGACAAGTTGGTGGCTACTTATTACATACATACTTGTAAACTGACCAAACAAATTTTATTTTAGGCATGAGATGTTTCCGGAAAACATTTGCTATGCTACGGACAACATGGGCTACGTAAATCTTATGCCTTCGTTTGGATTGAATGTCTACTCGATGCTGAAGCACGACACATTAGTGCTGACTGTAGAGGCCGTAAAGCACTTGGAGCAGCGTCTCCTTTACCAGCTGCATCGCAACGATGCGGCCAGCAAGTGCATTAAATTCAAGCTGGATCAAGTTTAGAAATAAGTTTTAAGTTTATTGTATTTTCTTGTATTCAAAATGCAATTGTTAGCCAGTTAAACTCGACTACTGCTTAACTTTTATATGCCGTGTTTAATGGATCCTTATCCATTTCGGAAATGAGCACTTCACAGGCGCCCTCCAAGCGTTCGATCAGCTGTGGCTGAAACTCACGGAGAAAGCCACGCTCGGAGTTGCTGTGATTGCAGAGCAGCACCGTTGTCCCATTGTGATTGAAGTCCAGCACTTCGTGATGTGACATCTCGCCGGTGATGATGAGATCTGCCTGCACACCTTGCAGCAACGAGCCGCCGGAGCCGGCACAGATGCCGACTGTTTTTACAAAAGTCTCTGAATTGTGACCTACGCCAAGGGCCACATGTACGCTATTCTCAATGTGCTCTTGCAGCGCTTGTACCACCTGGGATATGGGCATGTTTGTTTCCACCATGCGGCCCGAACCAGTGCCTGGGTTAGCATCCGGCTCGGGGATGATCGGTTTAATGCTCTTTATGTCTACAGCCTTAGCAAGCCAATCGTTTACCCCGCCAGGAATCTTGTCCCAAGAAGTATGCGGTGAGTAAAGGGCAATGTTGTTCGCCAAGCAAGACACGACAACTCTCTCCTTCCAGTTGTCCATCGTGATGCGTTTTAGCGGCTTGAAGATTGGCGGATGATAGCTAACTATTAGATCCACTTTCTTCTCAACGGCTTCGCTCATCACTGGCTCCGTGAGATCATTGGTTAGCAGTATTTTCAAAACCAGTTTCTGTAATTAACATTTAACTTATTAGAAAATTAATAATCATGCAGGCTGCAATATTGTATTACATCTTTAGATGGTTCGATCAGTAGACCCACGTTGTCCCATTTTTCTGCCAATGTTGTAGGCGCAAATATCTCCAACTGCTTGACCACTTGCATTAGATCTTTTCCACAGACACCGCCCATGTTTCTTAGACCGGAACGTAGCATTTGTATGTACACCAATCTCTGATGAAGCTTACTTTATAAACTCTTTCGGAATATTTGTTTTACTTTATTATAGCTTAAGTGCTGTACAACGTTTAAAAATGTGCCAGAAAATGCCGTCTACTCTTTTCAACACAGACAGCTTTGGCGGTTGTTTTGAAAACAGTTTGCAATAAACTGGCAATAATTAAAATTATATATTATTGTATTATTAAAGAATTTGTTATCTAGTAAAATGTATGCTTACGAAAAACCTGTTTTTAATTTAAAATCAAATTGCTAGGAATGTTATAAAGTTAGACCGCTTAGACTGCTTACCCAACTTAATGAGCTTAAGAAATGAAAACAAATTCAGCACTCGAAATAATATATGTTTATTAAGAACTGGTTCGTTTCTTGCAATACCAGCAGCATGAAAATCTTAATAACGTTAGGCATATGCATTGTCAATCGATCTTTTATCGAAAAGATGCAGCAACTAGAAGCAACGTGTAGAAGTGAGCTGCAACTCGAGGCAACTTTCAAAAGAAAATCAACAAGAATGCCTGCTTCAAAAAAGCATCTTGTGTAAGCGGTCTAATATTTATGTACACACATACACATAAAGTCATGTCAAAAAATATTTAAATTTCCAGGTATTCGGTTTTTGCCCTTCCGATCCCGCATTCCAATATCACGTCTATTTAAGCGACGTTTTTTTTACGTGAACTTGCAACTCATTGATGAAAACCCCAAATGACGAATCACAAACAGATAAGAAAGTGGCAAACAACAAAGAAACCCTAAAGTGTAAATCACACTTTTGAACAGGTAAAGATCGATGTCCTTTAGATTTAACGCCTTTTTTTCAAAACAAAAATTCGTATTTTTAAATAAAGAGTATTTTTTGTTCAATTTTAGAGTTGCATTTGTTTTGCCATTCTCAAGGATCAGATCGTCACGGCTTCAAAATTGAGTTCCTTTTTCTACTGCCATTTTTAGTACATCTTCTTTCGACATCTTCGTCCAGGCGTCGACTTTGCGACACACACTTCATTCGAGTTTCAGACGCGCGGCGTTGAACACGCTTGTACTTCCCAAAAGAAATACAAGCATATGGTACATATTTGTAGTTTTAAGAATTAACGCATCTATTGTTGTTTTTAGCGTTGTCGTTCTTGCTGTTGTTGTTGTTATTGCTGTTAAGTGCTAAAACGTTCAAACTGGAACTAAAATTGTTAACGCTGCGCGCCCTAAGCCAAAAAGCTCTTCATAAAAGGCAGATCTGTCTGGCAACGCCATTTGGTTTCCCCCACTACACAAAGCTTTGCTGTAAATATTGTCATGGCAAAGCTAAATTTAACCAGCTTCGGCACAAAAGTTTAGTGATATTTTCAACGTGAAGGAATTGAGACGTGTGAGTTAAAAGTACGCATCGCAGTTGAATTAACTAAAAGTTATATACGCGTACAATAAATGCTGAGCACGCAAAACAAGTTAAACTAACAGAAAAGTGAAAAAGGTGTGTGTTTTATAATATATTGTATTATTATTTAAAAAGCCACAAACTAAACACAAAATAAAACTATCAAAAGCAGCAACATAGTAACAAATTTATAATTTCTGTGCATTGAACAAAAAAGAAACAGCAGAAGCTGTTTGGCAGCATGTGTGAGTGCGCGACTGTGTGTCTCGAGTGACTGTGTTTTTGTTTGCCTGTGTAGGTGTGTGTGAAACGAAGACAGGTGCGCAAGTTGAAAACTAAGCAGACGACTAAATATTTAAGAATTTCAACTGCATGTATTATTTCCAAATGAGCAAATGAAACATAAATTTTTGTTGTTGCCAATCATAACTTCGACGTGCGCTAATCTCGTCGTTTGGTGTTTTTGCGTTTTCACTTGTGCGCCCCACACTACATTGGTTTCACTCACACTTACGGCAGCGAATGCGCGAGTACCAGAGAGACGCTTAAAGCGCAGTTACGCGAGCGAGCGATTGATATATAAGTGTGTGTGTGTTTGTGTGTGAGAGGCTTAAGAGTTAAGCAAAGCTTAGTATAAGCAAAGTTCAGCGTGTGAATTTCCATTTATTTATAAAAGAAATTTTTGCAGAATCAACGACAAGCAACTGTTGAACGTTGTTTTTTACATATATGTAAAACAAAGAAGACGTAGGCAAAAAACATTTGTGCGGCGTATAAAGCAGCATATAAAGAAGAATAAGAAGAGTAATTTTAAAACAAAACCGCAAAAAAGGCCAGCAACAGGCAACAAGTTCAAAATGTGGAACCAAAAGGCAACAGCAGCAACAAGTGATAATAACAAGGACAAGGAAACGGTGGAGGATTGTAGTTGTGCTGGTGGTAGTGTTGCCAGCACTCTCACAGCTGTCAGTGTTGAGCAGCAGCAAAAGGCAGCTGCAATTGAAACTAACAGTAAACAAGCGAAATTAGCAACAACAGCATTTGGCGGCAAAAGCAGTGAGCAACAGCAGCAGCAACAACAACAACAACAACAACAACAAAGCAGCGCCGCCATTAACAAGCAAAAAGAATTTGCAGCACAAAGCGAAACAAGTGATTCAGGTTTCATCTCCGGCCCGCAATCAGCGCAAATCTTTAGCGGCGAACTAAGTGACGACGAACCGCAACACCAAGAAGAAGAGGAAGAAGAAGAACAGAAGGGCAAGGAACAGGACCAAACTAAGGACAAACAACAAGTAGTGCTCGATTCGGGCATCATCGACGAAGAGCCAACAGAGGAGGCAGTGGAGACAAATCAAACGGCTGAAGCTGGCGCCGAACAGCCAGCCGTTGAGCAGATGCGCTTTAAACACAACGTTGATACGGGCATACCGCAATGGACCGTACAATCCCATCTTGCCAGCGGCGGCACTGCAATAAATAATCTCAACACAACAACAACAGCAACAACAACAAATGCTAACGCCTCCGCTGGACGAAGAAGCGCACCACAAAACAGCAATGCAACAACAACAACAACAACAAATGCAGCTGGAAATACTGCAAGTGCAAGTGCAACTGCACCATTAAGCGGCAGCAACAACATCAACATCATGAACGCCTGGGAGCAATTCTATCAACAGAACGACGATGGCGACACGTGAGTAACAAACATTTTAATAACTAAGCAAGCATTTCCGTTTGAAATTCCCCCAAATACGATCAAAGAGTGTTAGAAGTTGCAGGGTAGAGATCGCCAACTGTCTGGGAGTCTTTCATGAATCACAAGACAATGCGACAGTCAGGGGTTTTCCTGGTATGCGTGTCTGGTTGTGTGTACCTGTACGCAAAAACAGGTTTTTGGCAATTTTGTGGGTTTTTACCGAGAAATGATCAAACAACAAGTGGGAAAGGTTTTCAGGTAACAATGTTTCCTCATTTCTCACCTTTTTTTCTTGCTTTCTCTCTTTCTTTCATTCCGCACAGTCCACTGCATTTGGCCTGCATATCGGGCTATGTGGATGTTGTAGCCGCACTGATACGCATGGCACCGCATCCATGCCTCCTTAACATCCAGAACGATGTCGCCCAGACGCCTCTTCATCTGGCTGCACTGACAGCACAGCCAACAATTCTGCGCATGCTTTTATTGGCGGGCGCCGAGGTAAGTAAACCAAAAACCACCTTTTATCCAAGATGGATAAAAGACCAGATTGCGATATCCGAGCGCGTTCCCGTTATAATACGTCACTGGTTTCATTTGAAGAGTTGCCACCGTATAACGTTTTACTTATACAAATTTAGGCCATACAAATTAAAAACAAAACGAGTGAATTTTATGTTCTTTGGTAACCCTGAAGTGCAGCCAAAGACAGAAAAAAAAGTGTAAATAATTTGTAGTTTAATTAGGACATGGAATGTTTTATTTGGGTATTGATTGCTATATTTGAAATAAATATCAATAGCTAAGACTTTTATGAGATAATTCATGAACTAAGTGCTATTAAAAAATAATATCAAATTTGAAACCTTGTCCCACTGTCACACGGTTTTCACATTTTTTAAATGCCGTTACTTTTAAATTTTTAGCCGCCTCCACCATTTTGAGCTCGGGATGTCGCAATCTGGTCTCTATCATTCTTGCCTTTTATCCATCTATTTAACAATCTAACTATACATTTGTTATCTAATAGCCAACGGTACGTGATCGTCATGGTAATACGGCGCTGCATTTGTCCTGCATTGCCGGCGAGAAGCAGTGTGTGCGTGCCTTGACGGAGAAGTTTGGCGCCTCGGAGATACATGAGGCACATCGCCAGTATGGACATCGCTCCAATGACAAGGCCGTCAGTTCACTGAGCTATGCCCATCTGCCTGCCGATCTGGAGATTCGCAACTATGATGGTGAGTTTTATCACAAATTATTATTTGTCTATACTATACGAAATTATAGTTTTTTTTTGGCAATTGTAGCCAAGAATTTTTGTAGCACATTCGAATACTTTTGATTTGTTGCCAAAAGATATACAGTATAGTTCTATATTTTAGCTGTCCCGCCATCGGCTAGCCACAGTGCGAGACATTGTCTGCCTAATACATATATACTATTTATATAATACAAATATATATATATATATAGTAGATACATCTTTGTGCTTAACGCTAGCCAAAAATACATTGGCCTCCGCACATTTTTCGCCTGAAAATACATTTCTCATTGGCTTTTTCGTTTTGTTTATTGATTTGCCTTTTCAAAGGCGATTTTCTGTTTGACGTCAGCATAAACAAAATTTGTTCATTTGATTTCCAGCTCATTTCATTTGCTCCTCACACTCGAAAACGTAGCTTCAGATATATTTACGATTATGTATCTGACGGCATACACTCAGATACATACGTAAATACGTTTACTAAACGGCAGGCGCGGCCTTATTTCCTTGATTGTTATTATTGATTTATTTATTTGTATACAAATAAGTTAAATGCTGCCATACCTATACTTATTGATTTTCAACAGGTGGCCTGAGAAGGGTGTGTGAATGGTTGAATAGATGGATATAAGATTTTCCATATCCATAATAACGGTTGGTTTCTCCAGCCAATGTTTGCTCATGCACAAAGTTTCCCAATACAAAAATTACTTGAAAAAAAAAAAAAAAACGAAACTAAGCCGGAAGAAAGTAAAAGTCGTCAAAAGTGTATACACATACATATCATATATTGTTCATGCACAAAAGTTGAAGCTTTGTGAAACTGTCGGAAGAAAAAGGTTAATAAACTTGACAGTGTAGCAAAGCTGCTAAAGGGGCTTCAATTTTATAGCCATATACACTCACACACACACACACATATAGAGGTGTATTTACTTTAACCTTTCGTTTGTTTAATCGATTATTGTCGTTTTGTTTTTGGACCATGTATAACCTTGCTAAAAATACACAACAACAACGATGTTTACGCCATTGTTTTTTTTTTTTTTTTTGGTATTTTTGCTCTTTTTTTCCAAACATGTGGTGAACAAACATTTGGCAGCCACTACTCTTAACCAGACCAAACCGGTCCCGCATACACTACATGGAAGAAAAAAAAAAAACAGCTGCTGACCGAACAACCCACACACACACACACACACACACGTTTACGCCTACATTAGTATGCTAGTAATCTATTTATACATAAGAGCAGACATTGCACATAACATACGGAATAGGTTTATGTACATATATCTTTTTGACCGGCTGGTTCAATGCAGACATAGCCGCCCCAAAAAAAAACACTATGAAGTAAAGCAGAAATACTCTAACTTGAAGAAATGATTATTATGAAACCTCTAAATTCTCTGCCTTATATAGTAAGTTATTTATTAAACTCTTTGATAAGCTCTTGTTATCAGCTGCCAAAATTGTACTCTAACTAATCTACACTCGTTCCTATCTCCACCATTCTATAAAATTATTTTCCATTCAAAAATTCTTCAATCAAGTTCACTTGTCAGACAATCTGACTTCTGACAATAGCCTTGCAATTGAAAGAGTATCAAAAAAGTAAGCGAAACGATGACACGAACAACGAACAGCGACGGCTTTTTCTTTCAAATTTTTGGGTTTTCCCGTGCACAAGCAGACACATTAATTTATATTTTTATTTGTATATACGTTTTTTTTTTTTTTTTAAATGTCTGCGCTTTGAGTGTCTGAAATGCCAGATGTTATAAAATCATATTCAATTGGGTTCCTACCCAAAAAGTCACAAGACTTTCTCGTTCAATTGACGTCATAGTTGCAAAGCAATTTTTCGATTAATCCTTAATAGAATAATTCTTGGGATTGCGGCAAAAAAAAAACCAAACTCGTCATAATGTTTTGCAGTAATAATAAACTAAGGTGTAAACAACTGTAAAAGTTTTTCTTTACCAATAATAGCAATGAAGATAATCTAAATTTAACGAGCTCCATTTTATTTCACTTTTTACCTGCTTTGCATTTTTGTGCTTAAATTAAATGCAATTCATTTGCCAGAAAATGTGGAAAATGTTACGAAAATAATCGCTGGTTTTTGCTCGCTTTGCTGGCTTTTAGCCAAGTTATTTCAAATGTAAAGTAAATATGTCGGAAATTGGAAAAAATAAATATACATGCGCTAGTTATTTCTGGCAGCAAGTTGTACATGAATAATGTAATACATAATTGTAAAAACCAAGAGTTTAAAGGTTATCGAAAAAAGCCAACTTATCAGCTCAACTGTGTAATGTTTATATACATATTGTATTTTACTTAATGTGAAGCACACGCTTTTCTTTTGGCCTTTGGAAATTCCCAGCTATTTCTGTAATATCGTCCTAATTACACTTACTGCCGTTAATCGTTTTGGCACAAACGAGGTCATTATTTTATATATTATATATATTTTTTTCTATGTTTGAACTTCATTCAGGAACTGCGCACGCAACCACAAATTGCCTGGGGTTCAATGAATAAAAATAAATGCACGCAATGGCCTATTATAAATAGAATTCCCCAATTTCCTTTTGGCTAAAAGAGTAAAATGTTTTTATGGCTTAATGGCAACTTCACATGCCTTGTTTTTTTGGGCAATAAACCAAGGAAATGGTTTGATTATATTTTGGTGATTTTAAAACAGACTTATCAGATAATACTTTGACAAACCGGTTCAACCTAACCTATTTACATAATTAGCATTTTGCTAACGTTGTTAATTAACTTGGTCCAATGGTTTTCCGCACATTTTTTTAATGAACAATCCTACAAAGTGTTAACAATTTCATTAATTTTTGGCATTAACAACAATCTTATCGTTGTAGCCAAAAAAAAAAAAAAAAAAACCGTCATTGACGTCAGCCTCTCGAGACACATTAAGGGAATTTCAGAACGATAAACCAATATACACATTGTACTTACATATGTGTGTGTTTGGAACGTCTGAACAAACGCTGTTAATCTGTTGTAAATGTGTCTCGGGGAAAAATCAAAGAAACTTTCCAAACATAATTCATGATAGCCAATGCACAGCACAGCATTTGGGCGTTTTGTACTTCCCAGTTAGTAACTAGCGATAAGCAAAGTCCCATATCCCCATAGCTGTAATTGTACGATTGCAATGATCGTCGTCAAGCTAAACTGATGAACAGAAACCTTATCACTGCTTGAAAAACCCCATTGGTGGTCGATTATTATGGCTATGACGGCGTTTCTACTCCATACCTTGTCCAGTTCAATAATGCTATCTAAATGATAAGTACTATCAAAGGTTTTCCCATCCAACAGTTGTCATACCCTTTTGCAAAGGGTATTTCAGAAGTATTTAATGTAATGTTTAGTAAACTTTAAAAATGATCAAGATAATAGATCTTAGCGTATTCCGTCTTCGTCTTGCCCTAGTTTTTTTTTGCTCTGAAGAATTGCAGTACTCCATTAAAATATATCGTTTTGTTTGATCATTTATACGCGCTATCAGAATGACTTGACGCATTATTTTTTGTAACCTTCTAACAAGTAAATGGGGCTTCGCACATAAAAATCGACATCGTATATGAACAGATAGTACGTAATTGAGTGGGGAATGCCGTTGAACGATAGATTGATCGTTGGAACGTAAGAAACCTAATTGACTAAACTGGAAATAAACAAGATGACGCTTTTTAAGAAAGTGCTTGTAATAATATTAGTTGCTGGGCGGAATTTGCATAATATGTGTACTTAAAGTCCTTAGCTAACAGTTAGTGGCTATTAAATAAACGGGTTTTTTGTTTCAATTGACGTAAAGATAGACTTGGATATAGATTAACGACCCAGCTGCTAAGTGATCACAATTTGTAATTGATCATTAGGTGTTGTTTTTATAGTCGTAGGGTTAACCGTTGAACCCTGAGCACAATTTTAAATATCGATTCTAAAGTGTGTAAAACTTAATAGCTTGCATAATTTTTCTTAGAGAAAATATTAAAAGCGTTGAGCGTTGATGTCAGATTACAACTGCTTTAAAGCCAAACGATATCGATAACTATCGATCATGATCCTCATGAAGTATTCCATTGGTTTACGCTGCTCTTAGAGGAAACAAATTATTTTTTTGTAAATTTCTTGTACTCGATTTTATCGCATTTGAATAAAACTTTTTATCTCCTGGTACTACAGAGTACGCCATAAGCCAAACAGGTTTAACCCACAATTGTTAACGTCAATAAATAAAATGATTATTTTACTAACATTCTGGAAATGTTTTATTGACTGCCAATGACATTTACATCGTAACAACAATAACAACATCTTAGTCATTGCAAGTCAGCGTCTTTAGACAAGGTCAGGCCTCTCCCGTCGTCAGCCGATTCCGATTGATAAAAGAAACAACAACAACAACAACACATGCTGTTTTGATATAGTACAAGTATTAAATATTATATGAGCTCATATATGTATAATAGTTAACTGGTTAAGCCCCAATGCAATATTGCCACTTATAACGGAAGTTGAAGATCATTATAATAATGCGACTCTCCATATATGGCGGAGACAATTTTCACTTCAATGTTGACATACTTGCGATCGCCTACAGCATTGGCTCTGGGGTAAAACCCTAAGCAATTGCAACTAGTCTCGCACAACTTTTACCGGTCTTCGTTATTATTATTATCAGCAAGCACTTGACAATGCTTTTGGGCCAACATTTGCTTTACAACACAGCCCGCCTGCCTGACCTCTTGGCGCTGTGCGGCGGGTTTTGCCCACAACAACAAACACGTGGCACGATCCATCCACACCTCCAACTCTTGAACACACACACACTTACCTTACACGCATATTTCGCATTTATTTGCATTTCATTTAAAAGAAAGTCAACAAATGGTTGCATGACATAACTTAAAGAGAGAGAAAGAAAAACCAAAATTGATTGCTTTTTTTTTTGTTGAGCTCGGAAACTCCATATAATTGTGCTAAATTATCGGTTTATTGTTGTTTTGGGTCTTTACGCTTCATTTGGCAACTGTTGTTTGGCTGCTGTTTATTATTTTACAATGGGGTTTTCACTTCATTTCCACTTGAAAACTTTCCAACCACAAGGCTTAAAACAAACAGCCATTAACTGTATATTGTTCTTTTGTTTAAACAGTTGTCTTTTCCCCTTTTTTTTTGGTTAGGTTATTCCCCATTCCCCCACTGGCCTGGTTCTTTGTAATGCCAAATTTAAGAATGAATGAAACTAAAAAAAAAATATAAATTCCAATGTCAAATGGAATGTTATAAAATGTTTGTTTTTTTTTTTTGTAAAAGATACTTTCAATTGCGTACATTGGCTTTTGAAATCGTTCTTTTATATCTTTGATACTAGATAACAAGTTGAGTTATCGATATGAAAAAGCTGTTTGTTTATCGAGCCAGTTTTGAATGAATGTGAGTGTATGTGATTGTTGTTTAAGGAGTTGTTTAGTCTCTAAATTATTTGTAGATATTCAATTTCATAAACAAAACAAATTTATGATTTAATTATGAATCAATGAACTGTGTTCAATTTATCCACTTCACTGAAGGACAAACAACCAACGAACTGCCTTTAACATGATTGGGCAGGGGGCGGGGGCGGGTGCAGCTGACAGAATAAAAATAAAACACGTTGTCAAAATACCGAAAGCAAAAAAAAATATTTATTAAATAAAAACTCTTTAAAGTTCGCTGCTAACAATAAGCACAATTAATTAAAATTAAGCAAAGACAAAAACAAAAATTCACATTTTATTATTTGTGTGCTGTCAATAAATTTGTGAACTTTTGCGACTCGGGTTTTTTGTTTTTGCTGCTTAAGGTCGCAATTTTGCCGCCTGTGCTAACAATATGGATCAGGCGGAAGAACGGTAGGTGGGGGGGTTGAGAGGAGGCCGTTGATAACAAAAGAGCAGAACAGTTGAATAACTGTGGTAATTACCAAGTAATATTCGAGTACTGTATAGTATAAACGTTATATTTTTCGAGGATTTGGTTTTAATGCGCAATTTTAATAGCATTTCGTAACGCTTATTAATTGCTCAAGCTCACATTCGATTAGCGTGATTATTATCATTATATTACTATCTGAAAAGCAGGCCGCTGATACAAAATATCGATTTCAAGTTTAACTACTTTAGCTTCTTTTCTTTTTTGTTTTTTTGTTTTTGCTGCTATTTTTTTTTATGGGGGGGTCTGTCGAGTTTTGCGCTCAGACTTGTTGGCAGCCGCCCAGATAGAGAGCTTTAGATAATGATAAATCCAACTCTGGTTAGTCGCTGGAACGGATTTGTATTTGAAATCTAAAGCGCGTGACGCAGCAAGGCTTGGGAATTCCCCAAGTTTGAAGCAAGCGTTTTTGTTGCCTTTTTTTATTTGCGTTTAATATTTCATATTTTAATCTAAACGCGCTTTTTGAACATACCTATAAATACATATATGTATATATAGCTATATAAGTCTTTAATCGTATGCTAACGATTGGCAAGACAGCAGCAACAA
This sequence comes from Scaptomyza hsui, assembly GCA_018152825.1. Lineage (NCBI taxonomy): Eukaryota > Metazoa > Arthropoda > Insecta > Diptera > Drosophilidae > Scaptomyza > Scaptomyza hsui. The sequence goes on from JAECXO010000269.1 coordinate 3,169,423, forward strand.
TGGAACTGTGCTTGGCTTGACTTGACTTGGCTTTTACTATCTCCCCATCGAGTTTATGCGCTCGTATTATATTGTATTATAATCTTGACTTCTCTCGCCCCATGGTGACCACAGAGATGCTTGATTGCTGCTGGCTCTCGGACTCGCTCCGTTTGGCTCATTGGGCGAATACAAACAAAAAACGTGAACAAAAAAAAAAAAAAATGTTGTCATCGTTTATATTTAAAACTTGTGACACAATTGTTGTTATTGTTTGTTAGCCTTTTGGCAGCCGAACTGGACTGGAGACAGCAGCAGAGACCAACCAAAGCCCAAGACAAAACCCGCCTTAAACTTTCTTGCCAGATATCTGCTTTCTTTCGCATCCAATGCCGGTCTTTCAGCAACTAAGCTAGTAGCTATACTATGAAGTAGCTACTTTTAGAATAGATTGTTTTGTCATTGTCATAAGGTTTAATCATGCGCGTAAATACCTTTGAGTCAGCTTTTAAATCATCATCGTGATTAATTACACAGCGTTCACAGCGATTAATATCAATGCGCATTTTCTCGCTGCCAACTTTAATCTAAAAGTATCTCTGTCATTTTGTTAACACGATATTTAACGATAAACGGTATTTCTTGCAAGTTGCAACCCACACGCAACTGCAGTTCTGTTATGATAAAGAAAGCGATAAATTTCCCAAACCAGAAAAACAAAGTAGTTGGCAACGCACGCGCAGCTGTTATGGGTTTTTATTGAAAGTTCTTACGGAAGTTGAATGCCAATCAGCAAGCTGAAAAACCAACCAGCTGAGCTTACCTGTGTATGTGTGTGTGTGTGTGTGTGTGTGTGAAAGTCAATCAACAGCACGTGTAACAAGCAAATGAGAAACAAAAGCTACAACAGCAAAGATTTTGGAAGCGATTTTGTTAATCTGTATGCACGATCAAGCAGCGGGGGGATATACTATTGTTGTTTTTTTTTTTCAAGCATCGCATGTCAGTTGAAGTATTGCTGTTATTGCATATTTTAGATATTGTCTTTTCTGGACGTGTAAATTATGTGCAAACATTTTTGCTCTTTTAAACCTATACCAATTTGAACTTGGGCAAACTTGTTGGCCGCCGGTCCAACAAAAGTCAGCTTGTTTGGTTTGTTAACTTTATTTTTATTTAATTCGTTTCTTTGTGTATGTATTTTGCATTGTTGTTGCTGTTTCTGTTGTCGCTTTTTATGCCACTGCTGGTTTTTTGACTTTTGTTGTTGCTGTTGTTGTTGGAGCTGTTATTGCTGCTGTTTTATTGTGGGAATTTCTTGGGTTTTTCAACGCACACCAATATAAAATGATTGTGTGTGCGTGTGTGTATTGTCTATATAAGGCAAAAGCGCTCACTAAGCTAAGACCCCCCTCCCTGCCCCCTGCGCCCTCGTGCGCGTACCTGCTGCTGCCGTAATCAAAGCTTTTGCTGATCACGTTGTTGTTGTTGACATTTCAAAATGCTACTTGTTAAACAACAACACAGCAAAGCTTTTTTACCGAGCGCTTTCTGGAAGGGATCGTATTTCATTCATAAATGAAGCTTAAACAGCACACAGTGGTTAAAAATCAATTTTCTATCAATGAATATTTTTGATTGTAATTTACTAAATATTTGTATTTCCTTTGCTTCATTGCAGGTGAGCGTTGTGTGCATTTGGCCGCCGGAGCAGGACACATTGATATCTTGCGCATTTTAGTGTCCCACGGCGCCGATATTAACGCTAGGGTAAGTTTAAATATTGTTTAATTTATATCTTATATTAAAACTAATTTTTTGTTTGATTTGCAGGAGGGCAAAGGGGGACGCACACCGCTGCACATTGCCATTGAGTGCTGCAACGAGGATTTGGCCAATTTTCTGCTCGACGAATGCGAGAAACTCAATCTGGAGACAGCCACATATGCCGGCCTAACGGCATACCAGGTTGCCAGCATACTAAACAAATCCCGTATGCAGAACATACTCGAGAAACGCGGCGCAGAAACATTAACGCCGCCCGATAGTGATTACGACAGTAGCGATATTGAAGATCTAGACGATACCAAGGTGAGCGTCACAGCCTAAACAAAAATACAACAAAAACACAAGAAAAATACCATCTATAGAATATCATTGAGACACCCATTAGAACGTAAGAAAACATAACGGGTCACCACCAAAAGCTTCCAAAATGTTCAAGAAAAAAAGCTATGAAAAATGCCCAATATGCTGAATGCTGGTATTCAGTAAAAAGATGAATCTAGAGATACAAAAAAAAAGAAAAGAGAAATTGTATTGTAATATTAATGTATTGTTAAATCAAACAAGGGACAGCAGCAAACATCAAGAACTAGATGATATGCATACTATATAGTAAGAGATTGCTCTATGTTTTAGTAGAGCGCCAAAATTAAAATTGCCCATTGTAAGAAACAACCAACAAAATAACGAACAAAATGCAAAATACAACATACATCAAATTATGTAAAAAGTACTATCCTATTCTAACTATATGTGAATCAGCTATATCTTTTCAAGTGTCGTCTAGCTTCAGCTGTCCAGAACTTATCTCTAATGTTTGTTGCTATATCCAAGTCTCTCTCTCTCTCTATATCTCTTCGTCTCCTTCTGTCTGTATTATGTATGAATGTAAATGTATATGTATTTTGTTAATAAGTGTGCGTGTGTGTATGCAACTAACATATAGAATCTATATACATATATTAAATTTAGAACTAGTAAGTAGAACAACTTATACAAATGTACGTATTTAGCAGTCAAACATGCTGACTCCTAACTCTTAATAACCGCATAGTACTATAAAGAAAAGAAATTATTATAATATATATATTGCGCTAGCAACTTAGGTTAGTTAATTCTAATTGATGTTTTAATGTTCTGACTGAATGAATATGTTGCAAATAAACATTTTATTCTAAAACCAAAACAACAAATTGACCAAAATTTAAATTCCTTACGAGCTGAGTATTGTTATAAAAGTGTGTAAGTATAAATTATATAAATGCATGCATCTTAAGTATTTCAACTACATAGTTTAAAGCCTTTTGTTATTTATTTTGTTGGTTTTCTTATATTTGTATTCATAAATGCTTTATTTGAAGTTCATGTTTTTTTTATAAGACTTTTTCAATTTAATACCTTGCTCATATTTTCCCTTTTGGTTTTTGTTATTTTGCAGTTGTATGATCGCTTTGGTGACCCGCGTTACTTTGTGAGCTACAGCGGCGGCAATCCCATGACAGTTGCTTGAGAACGCATCATCAAATGTACATAACACAAAGCATTAACAATCCATTCAACAATGTATTTAACAACGCTATAATTCCGAAAACAGCTAAAACCCTTTTGCGATATTTTGACACAAGTTCTTCATACCAAACGACGATGAACAAAAAAAAAAAAGAAAAGCGAAACTACTAAAAACGAAGAACGAGCCTCCTCCAGCAATGCAACCAACTAACATGTACTTACAATCAAACAACAAGAAAAAGTTATATATTATATTGTTTACCATGTAAGCCTATAAGTGAAAAGGTATTGAAACGGAATAAAGCGTATAAGGTTGCAGTATGGCAAGCATTTTATTTATACATATCAAATCGAAACTTACATTTATAAAATACATATTATATAGAATGCACAAATATAAAACACATCATGTATCAAAAGACACAAATATTATGGAACATCAATTGGCTTCTAAACAAATAATCTTAAAACAAACACAAAATTTTCGTCTAGTTAAAACACAAGTCTAAGCTTATTAATTAAGGCATCTATCGTATGCTCTGGCGGAAAACGCTCTTCTTAGCATTGCTATTCACGCTGGCCACCTTCTTGGCCGCCATGGGATCGGGCGCAAAGCAATTCCATAGTCGCAGCGTTTCGTCAGCGCCGGCGCTAATCACCGTACTGCCATCGGGTGAAATTGCCATTTGCAGGACACGCGAAGTGTGTCCGGTCAGATCGGCCTGTTTGACCATTGTGGGGTACTTCCAAATGGTCAGTTGATTGTTTGCAAATCCATGCGCCGATATCAGCTCCTTGTAGTGACGTGAGAAGAGCAGCGCACACACCTGCGACTTAGAGTCCACAGATTTGATCAGAGAGCCATTGCACACATTCCAGAACTTAATGCAACGATCCGCAGTACCGCCGCCCGAGGCCAGCGTGTTGGGCTGCCAGGGACACCAGGCGAGAGCGCGGACTGCTGCCTGATGCTCATTGAATTTGTGGAGCGGTTCTGTGGCGGTGCCAACGCCGCTGCTGGCTAACGACCAGACATTCACTAGATTGTCATTGCCACCGCTGGCCAGGTACTTAAAATCTGTGGACCATTTGAGGCCGCACACCTCCTGGGCGTGACCGGAAAGTGAGGATATCTTGTGCTCACGCGAGCGCACATCGTGGTGTATTATAGTGCCGTCACGGCTCCCGGACGACACTAGGTAGGAGTTCCAGGCCAAGGAGCCGACGCGAGCACTATGTCCATCCATGACACGCAGACGCTTCACCTTTGAGCAGTCCCAAAGTTCTACAGCGCCAGTGCTGTTGCCAATGGCCAGAATTTGTCCCTCCTGTATCCAGGAGAGTGCGCACGCATAGTCGCCCTCCTCGTACTCCGTCAGCTGTTCAATGTTGCCGCTGGCTGCATTCCACAGATAAACACAATTGCCCAAAGCAACAGCCACGATGTTGTCAGCGCTCCAGTCCATTAAATTTAGATCTAGGTGAATAATAATAGGCTATATTTGAAGAGTTCGAACAAAAATGCCGTATATGTAAATACCACTCACAGTAGTCATTAATAAAATCTGGTGCATCGAGTATGCGCTCAGATGTGGTCGGAATATAACGAGTGCCGCTCTTTGTTGAAATAGGAGTCTTTATGGAGTAAACGACCTTTAAGGGATTTGTGTGAGACTCTGGTGCAGCGGGCGCCTTATTCTGATAGCACAAAATGCGTCCACCAGTGCTGCTCTCACCCAGATGTGCGACTTCAGCCATGAGCTTCTGGCGTTCGCTCTTATGCGCCGATGCCTGAACATTATTTTCATTACTGTTGCTGCTCGTTGGCTGCTGCTGTTCTTTATCCTCTTCACATTTATCGGCCGTATCCTTGTTCACCTGTGTAAAGTGGAATACCGTGTAAGTACTGAGGCTATTAAAATATCTACCCAGAATTAATTACCAGAAAGTGTGCCAACTCAAAGTTGGTCGCTGCGCGATTGGGTATAAAACGATCACCGCCGCCTGGCGTCTTTGTTGGCGTTGTTGTTGACTTTTTGGCCTTTGCATCGGTGTTCTTACCTGGCGTTTTTGTAGACGCCTGAGCGCCGGAGAAGCTAGTGTTGTACGAAACAGACAACACGGATCGCGTCGTATTGACGCTGCCATTGAGCGAAGCTTCTAGCTTCTTCTTCCAGCGCGGCGCAGGACCACGCGTCTCGCCGTCCATAATTAAGGCATTTTGTAGATCGCTCACAAAATTAAATTGAGACATTTCATACGAACCAATAATACTTATGTTTTATGTTATGATTTGTAACTCAAATGTTGGGTTGTAAGTTTACTCCGATTTTGTATCTCTTCTTTGCTGCGAAAATTGCAATGGCGGTTTGGAAATGAATAGATACGAATATCTCGCGGCAAATGCTACCACTTTGGTAAATAAAAATATCGATCTTTTATATTCGAAAGCCATCATATTATTTGTGAGGCCCTGGAAAACAGCTGTTCTAATAATTTGCACAGCCCACTGTAAAATCTCTGTTATTAATTTGGTGGCAGCTGTTATTTACTAAGAAAAGCTATTTTCCGCTAAAACTCGTGTTTTAATAGAAACATTGCATAAAAGAAAACCGCAATAGTTTGTAAAGTACTTACCGGCATTTTTAACAGGAAAGAACTCAAGCTTGCTGTTAAAAATATTTTATGCAAATGTTAAGTTAACAGATTCTCGACAGTCACAGCTGTCAGTTTTATACATGATTCACAGTGTGTGTGAATTCTTATTTTTAACAATTCTTATAAAAAATAAACGAATTATTTAAAACCAGCCAGCAGTATTTGACCCACGCCCGCTACAATGGCCTTCAACTTCACCGCATTCACATATATTGTGGCGCTTATCGGTGATGCATTTTTAATATTTTTCGCAATATTTCAAGTCATTGCGTTCGATGAACTAAAAACAGATTATAAGAATCCAATCGATCAGTGCAACAGTCTGAACCCGGTAAGTGCAATTAATTAATGCATGATTATGACACATTGAATTGTTGTTTTTTATAGCTTGTTCTACCTGAGTATTTGCTGCACATATTTATAAATCTGTTGTTCCTGTTCTGCGGCGAATGGTATTCTTTGTGCCTCAACATGCCCCTCATAGCCTATCATATATGGCGGTAAGTTTTTGGCACTAATTAATTTTGCTTCTATAAACTATCAATTTCTTGCAGCTACAAAAATCGTCCAGTCATGTCGGGTCCAGGCCTGTACGATCCCACCACGGTGTTGAAGACGGACACTTTAGCGCTTCACATGCGAGAGGGTTGGATTAAATTGGCCGTCTACTTAATCTGCTTCTTCTGTTATATATACGGGTAATAATTGCATACAATACCAGTTTTTGTACTCTTGTCTAACGTGGATGTTTCGTTCATATTTCTGTCTAATTTTAGCATGGTGTATTCGCTCATCTCGACATAGAGGGTAAGGGCAGCTGCCTGGGGATCTCATTGTTGGCACCTACAGCGCATCTGCTATGTACATCTTCTACATCATGCAAAACGTCATCGTGTATGGGCCAACCATACACAACTCCGTTGCTGAGCGAACAATATTTCATGTGTTACATTTTTGGCAGTTAATTCATAAAAGCGATTCATAAGAACGATATCTACGGCATGCCTTCATTATAAATATTTTCTGTATTGTTGAGAATTTGTAACGGTTTTTATTATTATTATTTGTAATAGTTTGCATTTGGTAGTCAAGACCTGAAAAAATAAAGTAAAACTAGAGGTAATATATTTAATATGGTTTTCTTGTTTAATTAGCTTGAAGGACAGCGGCTTATTCGACTGAGATGTAAGAAGACCCTGAATATGGAGCAGCAAAACAGGCCACAGCACTTCACATCATAAAGATTAGACAACATTATCAGCCTGCCAGCTGATATGGATAAATAATAATTTCCCAAGTTTTATAAACATTTTGTACGTACATATCTTGATAACTTTATTTTACAATGGTTAGTCGACTCGGATTTGGGTTCAACATTTACTATTGTACAGTTCAAACCAATTTTCATAAAAATATATATAGATGTATGTGTATGCCATGTATTCACAATATAATTTAGTACTCCGTGAGCTGGGGTTTGTGGGGGATGGGGATAATTAGCATTAATTATTGCATAAAAACAACAAAGAATAAGAAGAAAAATATTAAAACACCGAAAATCTTAATCATGAGCCAGCGGTTCTTTGAAACTGATTGAAAATATTTGAGAATTTCGCCATGCGCCGCTTCTATATTCAATTCCGCATCTGCCACATTCGTATCGATGCGCTCAACAATCTCCTCCTGCTCTTTAACCATATGCGCAAGCTGTTGGAAGATTCCACCTAGTTCCACAATGGTCGACTCAATGTTCTGCATGGTCTCAGCACGCTGTTGAACATACGTGTCAGACTCATCGTAGATGGCCATCTGCTGTTGTTGCTGCAGTCGCGCTGGCGCTCCCAGCAGTGGCGTTGTATCACTGCCACCCATATCTATGCTCACGGCCTGGTTCTCCTCGCTGAGCAGCAGCGATCCCTGCTTGGCAGTCGATGGTGAAACGGTGTGGGCAGCCAACGGGCCAGGTCCCTGGCTAAAGTGATCGCGTCGCGTCTTCTGGTGCTTGAGATTTTCTGTGCGCACTTCAAGTATCTGCTTGAAGTCCGTGCTCATGCTGGCCAGCTTAGATTGCAGTGCGAGCACCATGTTTGAGGAATGTGAGACCAGATGCTTGCCATTTGTCGTGCGTCGCTGATCCTTGGAGATGTCCTGCAGTTTGGCGATCTGTTGATTGAGCGCATTTAAATCCCCTTTGATGATGTATGTCAACTCCTGAATTTCTTGCGGTCTGTCGTCGAAAAGACTCTTCTTTTTGGCCACTATTTATAAGAGAGAACTGTGAGTAAATATCTGACATTTTAATAATAAGAAAACAAACTTACACATGGTAAGCTTTTCCAGTTTGGCATATGTGCTTGCAATGTTCTTGCCTATGAAACGTGCCACCATCATAAACTCGGAATAGCTCTGGACTTGTTTGGCCTTGCGCGGATCTCGTACGTTGACGGCGCGTGAAATGTTGCGTGATTGTAGCGAACGTATCGCATTGGCAAATTCGCCCGTTCGATCTCGTGCTGCCATTATGAATACCTCCTGTTCCGGTTCCAAGTCACACTCTTCCTGCTGAGCGCCAAAATTGTACGCAGCTTTATCGTAGCTGCTGTTGCTGTTATTGTTGTCAACTCCGGTCGCCTGTTGCGAATGATTGCCCGTTACGACAGCAGCAGCGGCGCTCAGTGGCTGCTGGATGAACGTGCGCAACGCCTGTCCAGAGCGGGACGAGATGCCACTGAACAGATTCCACTGACGGGCTGCTTTGTCGTATTTGTCGTCCGCGTCTGCCGAAGCAAACTGCTGATCGCCAATATTAATGGCAGCCTCCAACACTGGCTGCTGAGCGACGTACACCAATGGTTGTTGCTGCTGCCCTGGTTGGATTAGCGTCTGTTGCTGCTGCAGCTGCTGTTGCTGCAATGATGTGTGTGGGACACTGTAACTGCTGCTGTATTCCTGCTGGTCCGCTTGTTGATGTCGTCGTCGAGTTTGCATCTCATTTCAAGTCAATTTGCTTTGCTGCCTTGATCCTCTGTGGTTGCTGTTGTTTTTTTAAAGTTGCTTTTATGTTGTTGTTGACGTTGCTTCTTTTGCATTCGTCATGCACTGCCTTTTGCTTTAACAGTTTGTCGCTTTTGTAATGTTGGACTTTCGACACTTTTTTTTGCTATTCGCAGGTGCTTCGTACTTTTGCTATTATGGTAATTTGGTTGCTGCTCTGTATTTTGTATTTTTTTTAATATCCTAGGGCCATTTTGAGTGGAATTTTGCGATTTATTTAATAGCTGAAGAATATTTTGACCAAAAAACTCATTTACACACACACACACAGTCCAACAGTACCAGATGACAGATGACGTGTTGCTGGTGCTTCGTGCTGCTAACGCATTTAAAGTACATGCAAATAAAACTTTAATACGCTGTGAACTTATTCTTTCATGTAGAAAACCAAACATGTTCCCATAAAATTATGCAAAAAATAACGGATTAACTCATGAATCAATAACAGAAATTGTGATTTTCCCTTATTTTTTATTGGAGCAGTATAGTTTTGGTATTAAAATACCAGCTTAAGACAAGTGGACAGTGCCACCGGCAACAACTGACAGCTGCTTATTCTCTCGCAGCTCTTCCTCTATCTAGTGTTTTTTTTACATCGACGTCTCGTGTGCCAATTGTAAAATAAATTGATGTTTTCTAACTTAATAAACTGAAAAGACTACGGATCATAAAAGAAAATGACGCTCTACCATTTTGGAAATTGTGTTGCGCTTCTTATGCCATATTACTTTACCTATAAATACTCGGGCCTGTATGTAGAGAATCATAATCTAGGCCACCCAATAATTGGTGTTAATCAATAAAGATTTGCCTCTATTTCAGTTCTGAATATGGCGCATTCTGGAAGTGCGTTCAAGCGGGTTGCATTTACATATTTACCCAGCTCTGTAAAATGCTCGTTTTAGCCACATTCTTCTATTCGGATACGTCCTCCAGCAGCGGCGAGTTTAACTTCTTTGCGGTAAGTGGATCGGATATATGATGACTCGTCAAGTCAAAGCTTAAAGTCACTTTTTGCCACAGGAGATTCTGCGTTGTAGTGTAGATGTAGCCGATCTGCTTGGATTCGCACTGATCCTGAGCCGCATACCTGGCAAGGGTCATTCAAAACTAATCACTGCTGGATTGGGCTGTAAGTAGCTTAAAGGAAAAAAATACCTTGTTCTTATATGTAACTTCCATTTTAGGGGCCACTGCCGAGGTAATACTTTCACGTGGCATTATGCTCTGGGTGGGCGCCCGTGGTACTGAATTCAGTTGGATTTATATTCAAAAATGTCTGGAGTCCAATGTTCTGCTGGTCCAGCACTTGACCACTGCCACGCTGATTTGGCTGTTCACGCGACACGATCTCAAAAGGGAATTGAAACCGCTTGTCTCCATATTGCTGGCAGTCACAGTCTTTAAGGGAGTCTGGCTGGAAGGCATACTGCATATTCTCAGTTTTGGAGCTTGGTCAGCGATTGCCATAAAGGCTCTAGTCGCTGCTATCATTGGTTTCTGCTCGCTGCACATTTACGCTGGCCTCGCCCAACAAATTGGCATATAATTTTTTTTTCATTTTTTTTCTTTTTATTGCATTTTAATATTGGTTGTTGTGGGTTTAAGTACAGTTGTTTAGTACAAAAGACAACAACAAAGAACAGTTTAGAGAATTACAAAAAATGTTAATGAATTATAGTTTATGATAATAGCGATAACAAGGAACGAGTTTTTATAAAGAAAAAAAAACACAAATACTAAACACTTCCCTTAATTAACATGTTTGAAAAAGGGAAACATTTTCGAAGTGTTTTTAACTCTTCATAAAATGTTTATAAGCAAGAAAACAAAAAAAAAAATGAAAATACCCGATGCATGGGTATACCAACATACGAATTAAGCTTTTACTTAAGTGTTTACAATATTTTCGATGAGCATGTTGGACTCTACGCCCAAAGTAATACCATCAATTTCAAGAGATCCCGGCTTTGTAGAGAGTTCTATATAGCCGTCGCGTGCGAGCGCTGTCAAGAAAAGAGTTTTCAAATTAGATAAGATGAAAAAATGATATTAACAAATTTCTTACTTAACAAATGGCTGAAAGCAAAAGCTGCTGATATACGATCCGGAAATGATTTGATAAATTTGTTCGCGTCAATAGACTTTTTATCGGGATAATTACGCCATATGATTAACAAATTCATCATAACGTAGTAAGAATCTGTGTTTTAAAGAAATACATAAGTTCGAATTGAAAACTCAAAGTAAGAATTTGCCTACCAAAGTGATTGTCCTTATAACTTTTGATGTCCTCGTATACATTGTAATTATTATTGTTGTTGTTGCCATTGTTATTGCTTGATTGTGATGTGGTTGGTTCAACAGGTTCTGTAGTAGGCATTTCTGGCACATAAACTTCTTTTTGAGCAGTTCGGCGTTGGTTTGGGGCCAATATCTCTTTTGCCAGCGTATCATCATATTCAGCACCAAATATAGTCCGTATTGTGTTTTCACAGATAAGCTCATTATCTTCGGATAACTGCTGTGAAATCTTTTGTAGGCAATCTGGAAAAAGGTTACTAAAAACAACAATATTGCAAACAAATTACCTAAAATACAATTGCAACTACTTACTCTTGTCTAAAGCTAGTTAACATCAGTTTGCCACTTTTGAATTTTTTTTGCGGATTTACTTTTGGTTTAAGATTTTCCAATGTCTTTTGGTAGGCTTCTCTGTGCTTCATGAGCATCTTACACGAAAGTTTGATGGCATTATCAACTAGTGTTTTCTTCTTACAATTGCGATTTATCTTTATTGACTGAGGAAGTGGAGGAACCGGCAAATTATCCATCGCCTCTGTTGCTTGAAATAGATCGACAGTGGTAGATATATTTAATTCATTATCGCCTAGTCTGGGCATTTTGCAACACAAAACACCAGTTGGCGAGAGTTCGGGAGATTTGCGCTTTACTACAATTAAAAATAATCAATTAAAAAACAGGACAGAAAATTTGCATGATCGTTGACATACATGAATTTCTCAATGGTAGAAACTCTTCAAGAGCAATAAGATCTGTTTGATTTGATTCGCCAAATCCATTGTTTAGCATTGGATCCTGCTCTATCTCGGTAAAAGTCAGTTCATGGGTGACACTAATCACTTGCTCGGTTAAGCAATTGCGTACTACTTCGATGGTCTGAGACTAAAGAGAACTTCATATTAAATTTGAATTATTTGTTGTTATATTTCGATATATACCTCCTCAATTTGTAAGTGGTCGCTTTGCACATTCCACAGCTGAGATTCAGTTAACATGTGCCTATAGTAATCTAAATTTTGCTCATCCAAAAGCTGCGGTTCCTCAATTCTTGCACGCTTGCTCAGGCATACAGTTGTGGTTTTTTTCGAGATTATACGCTTGCGTTTGCGACAATCGTGGGCCTGGGAACAAACATCAAAAGCCACTTTAAACTTGTTGCCCATTATTTGATCCAGCAAATATTTGGTTTCACCTGTAATACTTTTAATGTTAAAAACCACAAAAAAATGATGTACACATTGACGTACCTAGCAGAGTGGACACCTGTTGCCCCAATATGTAGTTGGCGCCGAATGTGAGACGTGTTATGTCCTTGAATGCAGCAACTTTACAGCTTGCAGCTTGTAGCGCATTGTTTGATTCTCTTTTGCACTGCCTGGAGTCAATAATGTGCCTTATTTGTTCGCTAGATATAATCACACTTGTAAGGTTAAAGCAATTGAAATATCGAAACACACACTAACCTGCAGGCAATAACATTAATTGCATTAATTTCATGACGAGGAAACAGCTTTGCAAAATGTGTTGATGAACATTTTCTTTCACCGGCAATCCAGCAAGGTTTCAGCAGGTTTATATCCTCACTAACGCTAAACTGCACTCGCTCAAGCGCCATTGCGAACTGTTCATTTTAGCACAGACAAAGGGAAAAAAACGGTACACTTTAGTGATCCTTATTGCTTTTTGGCGGGAACATTCACAATAGTGACCCACGTAAGGCCGAAATATTTTATACGCTCTGTTAATAACATTACAGTAAATGTTAAATATTTAGGGTGCCCACAGCTTCTACATTTGTGTCTGTTAGTGTTGGCTCAAAAGAAAAAGGAGGCGAACTGCGACAAAGTGTTTTTGTTTTGTATTGTGTCCGCAGCCGTCTTTTTATTCCCAAAAACAAATCCCTTTCAACGTCGAGTGTCGAAAGCAGCTCCATCTACATGGTAAGCTTTCATCTCAATCACATTAACGTTAACTTAATTGCAATGACTAATGTTATTTGAAGTGTAGGCGGGTGTGTGTGCTTGCGATAAGGGCGGTGAATTTTTTATACATTAACTAATTACTTTCGATGCATTGCAGGGTGATAACAAAATATGCGACATAAGCAACGAGGTGCTTGAGGAACTGAAAAAGTTTCGCTTTCGCAAGAGCAAAACCAACTCGGCGTTGATATGTAAGATGCAAATTTATATACAAAGTTGATATGTCCGCATTGCCATGGCAAACATTGACTCTGTCATTGCTAGAGATGGTCGCGTGTCTGCGCCGAGAAGCACGACTTAAAATAATGTCAAACTTATTTTCGTGCCACGGTATAGACACGTATACTCGCGCTCATCTTTAGACAGAGGCCCAAGGCATGCGTGTCCAAAACCAATTGTACGCATTGATTGATTGTTTTTATTTATAATTCTAGTAAAAATCGACAGGGAGAAACAATCGGTTGTGCTTGATGAATTCATTGACGACATAGCTGTCGATGAGCTACAAGACTCACTGCCGGGTCATCAGCCCCGCTATTTGATATACACATACAAAATGGTGCACGACGATCAGCGCATTTCGTATCCAATGTGCTTCATATTCTATACACCTCGCGACAGTCAAATTGAACTGCAAATGATGTACGCCTGCACGAAAAGCGCTCTGCAACGTGAGGTGGATCTGACTCGCGTCTATGAAATACGCGAGCTGGACGAATTGACTGAGGAGTGGCTAAAGGCAAAGCTTAAGTAGTAAATTTACTTTTTACTACAGCCGTACTGAAAAGCAATATTTTACGAGTAATTTTTCTAGATACTTACAAATATGTATACATGCAAATATTTTGAGTGAAGCCGAAGCAAATACCAACGATAACGATACATACCAATACCAAACAATCCAATAGTATATGAGTAATAACAATTTTCTATTTACAATACAGTTTTATACATAGAATTGACATACATAGAACAAATGTAACTCAGCAGCGTACAGTATAATTACATTAAAATAATGTAAATGTAATAAATTTTAAGTGATTTTAGTTTGCGCATTTAAGTGTGAGTATTGAAAGTGAAATATCAAATGACATTAGCAATGATCTTATAGAAGCTGTGCTTGCCAAATTTATATACATACAAATATATTTATTGTATAAAACGAATACAAAGCAAACATGACAAAAAAAAAAAAAAAAACAAAAAACAATTCCATTTTATATACTTTACATACTAGCATACGTGATGCTTGAATAAAGTGTTCATAATTTAAAACAAATAATAAATAACTTATACTCTATCAATCTTAAAAGTATTCAGTTCTAGTAATGCAGCCGTTGGGCAGCCGTATGATGCAGCATGGTGTAGCGCCCGTCGCTGGGCGTTGGTGGGTGGCGGTGGTGGTGGTGCCAACATGTGTGCCATGGCAGCCATGCCCATTTGTGTGGCAGCATTGGGGGGAGCCAAGTGATGCAGCTGCAGCGCATCGTGATGATGCATGGCGGCTGAGGATGGTGGTGCCGCGCCAGGATGATGGTGATGATAATGGTGTGACATTGGTGGCGGCGCCGGTGGTGGCAGTGGCAAATTCAACAAATTATTATTCGCTGCGTGTGTCCGGAAATGCAGGCTCAAGCCATCGGCGGAGTCATAGGCCTTATCACAGTCGGGACACTTGAAATGAGAATGCTCAAGCGTATCCAGGCCCACAGGATCCGTGTCGATTGGCTCATCATCATCGTCGTCAACAATATCATGATCTGTACTGGACTCGAGTGGGTGTAGCTTGATTTTGTGGGCGCGCATATCACGACGCCGGCTGAAGGATTTGCCACAGACATCACAATGATGGTTTTTGATGCCTGCGTGAGTGCTCATGTGCTTTGCAAGATCCCCGGCCGTGTAGAATGCCTTCTGACAGAGTGAACATATTTGATCCCGTACGCCGCTATGAATCTTCTGATGCGCCTGAAAGTTTCCCAGTGCTGAAAACTGCTTTGAGCAGATCTCACACTGAAATGGCTTGTTGCCCGTGTGCGTCCGCTCATGCACTTTCAGATTGTACTTTTGAGCAAAGCGCTGGGCACAATAGCTGCACGCATATGGCTTCTCGCCAGTATGCGTGCGAATATGCTGTGTAAGCTGTGCGGCGCACTTGAAGCTTTTGTGGCATGCAGCCACATAACATGTGTGCGGCAACTTTGGCACCGGTTTCGGTCCACGTTTCTTGTGACTTTCAGGTGGTTTCCGTTGGTATCTCGAACGTCGTTTACTCCGCTTGACGCCGTCCATTTGCTCCTCTTCATCATCGCTTGAGTTAAGCTGTATGTTCGCGGGTGTTGGTTTTATTTCACTGGTTACAATATCGGTGTTGGTGGCGGCATCATGGCGCCAGGATTCGTGTAATCCTAAATACTGTCGCAGACGCATATCACTGTTTTCGCACTCCTGCTGAAAGTGATATGCCACGCCCAGGCGATAAAGACAATTATTGCAAATGCCAGCGGGTAGTCCGTCCGTCTTATAGACCTGCAAATGAACTTTGTTTTTAAACACTCATGTGATAATTGATTGAAGAACCTTACTCGTATTTTAGAGCACATCATTAACATTTGCGAGGGCATCATGGCGAAGTCTGTGCTATAAATAGAAGTAAGTGGACTTGGCGCGCCTTCCTCTAAACACACCCGACAAATTTTATGCACATTGAAGTCCATTTTCCTGTTGTCTGTTTATTGTTTTTAGGTAAACATTTTGAGCTGCCCAACAGCTGTTGTTTATTAACCAGGGCTGCGTCAAACAGCCACTGGTAAAAAAGCGAATAAGAAAATGTAAAACAAGCTCGTTTGCAAAAAATAGCCGAAGTCATTAATGTAATTAATACTGTGTTCTATTAACAAGCATTTATTAAATGTTACAAGGTAAGTGAATTAATAATCTTTGTTAAAAATTAGGTGCGGTGTTATATAAATTGGAGCCAAAGAACATTTGAGCAGCATACATTTCTGTCTGAGTGTTGAAAAACATATAATCATAAACGCACTAATTTCACTAGTGTGACCGAATCGTGCGTCGCTGACGTGACAGTTGGTTTGTTTGATTAGGCTCTCTCTTCTCTCGCCAGCAATCTGCTTTTGCTTGCAAAATAAATAAAAAGAACAAGTGAAATTCAATTGTATATATTTATTGTATCAATAAACGCAAGCAATTCAAGCATTGCATACATGCAACTTGTTTGGCGTGGCGCAGCTGGAGGCGAAATAAGGGCAGCGTGGCGAGAGTGTAGCAAGCATTTTTGGATTGGGAGCACGCAGGCTGTTTGGTGAAATTTGTGTTGCTGGTGCGCTGCAACAGCCAACGACACCCCCTTGCACGCCTCCCCAAGCACACAAACACACACACACACAGACAAGATGCTGTGTATACAATATTAGAGCGAATATTTGAAATACACGCCCGGAATATTTATGCTATTGTAAACAACACAAAGCCAGCGAAATTATTCGAGGTCAAACACAAAACTAAATATTTATTCCAACGAATGCAAAGATTCCAAGCGGCAGTTGTTCTACAGCGCGTGCAATGGCAACAAGTCAAAGCGAAAACGAACAGCAGGAAGCAGGAACAACGTCAACGGCAACGACGTCAGCAGCCCAGCTGCTCCGGCAGCGTTTAGTTAATGGCAGCAGCAGCGGACACGAGACGTCGCCGACGCCAACGTCGCAGATGAACGGGAAAGCAGCATCGATGCTTGACAGCAACATTGTTAATAGCTCTGGCACTTTCATGAAGCTAAAAACTTATTTGCTGGCCTTGCGCCCTTGGTCCCTGTCCGCCAGTTTGATGCCAACTTTGCTTGGTTCGGCGCTGGCCTATCGCTCCCAGTGGTCAGCGGACTTTTCCATGCTTACCTTCTTCCTCACCGCGTTCACTGTGGTCACCGTGCACTGTGCCGGCAATGTGGTCAACACATATTTCGATTTCATCAAAGGCATCGACAAACAAAAGGCTGACGATCGTACTCTGGTCGATCACATACTCACTAAAGATGAGGTAAGTTAACTTTTAATTTAATCAAGCTTTCAACAATTTAATATACAATTTTTGTCTATTCTTTTTAGGTGGTTTCGCTGGGAGCTATTCTTTACCTGGCCGGATGCGGCGGATTTGTGCTGCTTGCAGTGCTTAGCCCTGCCAAAATGGAACATTTGGCGCTTATATACTTTGGTGGTCTATCATCGAGCTTCCTATATACGGGCGGCATTGGTTTCAAATACATTGCCCTGGGCGATCTGGTCATCTTAATATTGTTCGGGCCCATTTCGGTACTATTTGCCTTCATGTCGCAAACGGGTCATGTGGACTGGACGACAATGGGGTATGCCATACCGTTGGCACTCAACACAGAGGCCATATTGCATAGCAATAATACGCGTGATGCGGAAAGCGATGGCAAGGCTGGTATTGTAACGTTGGCCATACTTATTGGACGCACTGCCTCCCATGTGCTATATGCCATGCTGCTCTTCACACCCTACTCACTCTTCTTCATCTTTGGGATCAAGTACTCATTGTGGTTCCTGCTGCCATTAGTTACACTGCCGCAGGCATTTCAAATCGAGAAGCGTTTCCGCAACGAGCAGACAATGAATATGGTACCCAAGCAGACGGCCAAGCTGAACTTCTTTTTTGGCATACTCTACATTGTGGCATGCTGCTGTGCCCAGCAGCTACCAACTTTTGTTTGGCGCAAGCATTAGATATGTAGGAGGAATGGCGACAACTTCTTAAACGGCTGCAACGGAATTAGGGAAAGTCATTAGTTTTCTATTTTTTGTAGTGTGTTTTGTTGATTTTAGTAAAATGTGGTTATAAATGTTAAACGTACTATTGTCTCAAGTTTGCTGTTGTGCAAACTTTGAAATGCTTAGCTAGTCTCCTAGTCTCTTAACGCGTAAATCGAATCCTAGAACTGAACATATCCCTAAGGCCTAAAGCTTTGGCTAAAATCACGTTATTTATTTCACCAGAACTTCACACTCAATCGATACCTATAGTTTTTATACATATTAAATAATACGTACTTTCTCTCGCGCGTTGGAATCATGGACCAAGATCGTTATAGCGTCAGCGTGTGCAAAATATTGAAATCATCTAATGGCTTAGAGAAATATACTTATTTATGTATATGAAAACGTTAATGTTACTTTATAGAAATGCTTGAAAAATATGCAAAATAAGTTATGAATCGACAACGCTGGCTTTGATTTTTGTGTAACAATTGTTAGCGTTTTTTTACACTTACACCAACATACACAACTACATAATATATATATACAAACACATTATATACGCGTATACATCTATATAAAGATATATACAAATATTTAGATCATGTAAGCCCAGTGTCTAGCAGAAGGCTCAAGAGTGAGAATATCAACACATACACAAATTTTACAAGAAATGCGAAAATTTAAAAAATATATTATATATGTGCATATACTAACAATGTATGTATGTGTATGCTAGACAAAAATCGCAGATCGAAAGATTTGTAGAGAACAACAATTGTTTTCCAAGCATAAATCACAAAACCTATGCATATAAACAAATAGCTTTAAATAACAATAACAAACTCAAATACAATATGTGTGTGTGTGTGTGTATGGAACAAATAGGGATGAAATAGAATACGTATTCATAATTAATAGTACATTTTTGAAATTAATTTTGTGGCAATATTTGTACGCTAAGCTGATAAATCGTTCTTCATGTATACATTTAGATTTGTATTCGTATTTGTATCGTACATTTAGTGCTTAAATTTAATTTTCGTAATCTGTAATGCACAATTGAAATGCTTTTGTTGTTTGCTGAAGAACTAACAAAAAATTGAAAGGCCAACTTGAAAAGAATTGAAATGAAATTGTCAATGTGAATCAAAAACCAATTAACTAAAACAAACTTTGTAGACTAATTAACAAAAAAAAAAAAACCAATAACAATGAACAATAATAATTATAGTTGTATGAAAAATAAAAAATATAATTAGAAAATATAAAAGAACAAAGTGTTATACAAAATGTTTTAACTCAGCCAAATATGCTGTTACCAAGTTAAAGTTATTTTTAATTTTCAAATTAAACTTTTACTTTGCTTTACTTTACATTAAAACAGTTCAACAGTGAGGCTTCACCAGTTATATTACTTTCTAAAGCAAGTCAGTTAAGCAAATTTTTGTAATTTATAAATTCGCCATAAACAGCAACACTTTGATTTTTCAAAGTGTAGAGTTTACGATTTAGATTTAAAATTTTGCGATAATGTATCGATATCTAATGAGCGCCAAATGGTAAAGGTGTTCCATCTCCACACGTTTCTTTTCGTTCGATTGTGAGTTATAATTTTTGTAGTATTTTATTTTTAGGACACTCTAGCCACAAGCATGGCATCGTATGGCTTAACCGCAGCTGTAGCCCCCTCTAGTGGGACCTCCTCTGGCATTTGGCCAGGAATCGGCACCAACCGGAAGTGCTGCAATAGCGTTGTGGTAAACGTAAACAAATTCTGACGTGCCAGCAAATCGCCCATGCAACGATGACGACCAAATCCAAATGGATTGAATGCCTCAGGCAACTTGATTTGTCCATCGATCAGATAGCGTGTTGGATCAAATGTTTCCGGTTCCGGAAAGTCCACAGCATTGATGAGCATGCCACGGAAACAGGCAATTACCATTGTATCCTTGGGTATCTCATAACCAGATAGACGCGTGTCACAAACGGCACGATGGGGTATGCCACAGGTGTGTAGCATAAACATACGCACCGCCTCCAATGTGATTGCCTCGCAGTATGGCATCTTAACTCTATCCGACCATTGTGGAATGCGCTCCAATCCGACCACCTCCTTAATTTCGGCAAAGGCACGCTCCTGAATTTCTGGCTGCCTTACCAGATGCATGAAACAGAAGCCAAGACTCTTGTTCGTTGTCTCGGAGCCAGCCAAAAACATGTCCAGGCAAATTGCCAACAAGCTCGCATCGCTGAACATCTCATTGTCGCTGTTCTCCTGGGCCCTCAAATAGCTATCCATCAGATCTCGCGGCTCATCATAATTGCGATATGTGCTGCGATGCAGCTCAATCTCTTTGCCCATAAACTCATACAGGGCCCGATGGCTCTCCACGAAGCCATTGTATCCAGAATAGTCGGGCGCAATGAAGCGCAACAGTGGAAAATGACTAAACAGTGCACCCATCATATCAATATTCTTGAAGAGCTCGAAGAATTTCTCTAGCAGTTCAGTTATTTCCGGTGAGCCGTGATCATAGCGTCTGCCGCTGAGCATGCACCACAGCGTATTCAGTACATAAACACTGGTCAGATCGTGCATCTCAATCCTCGCCTGCTTGCCACCAGCCTTCTTTACACACGAACGCAAGTCCTGCAGCAAGTGAGTGGCCTCGTTGTGCACAATATCCAACATGCCACTGCGTGCAAATCCAAAGTTCTTGAGGTGACGCAAGATAAAGCGACGCTGCTCCACCCACATCTCACCATCAGTGAGCAGAACGCCCAGACGGGAGTTGAATGTGCGCAGCCGATAGAAGATTCCATCGGGTCGTCCATCGATATCCTCGTTGGTCATCATTTCGTTAATGGCTTCGTTGGTGTACGCTATTACCACCTTGTCCTTGCCAATCTTAAGGCCATAGAAACCATATGGATTCACATAACGGCGAGCCAGCTCATCGATCACCTTGCAAAACATGCCCAGGCGCACGCGCAATTGCGATATCTGCAGCGCACTACCAACAATCGGATACCATCGTGGACCTAATTGGTAAGATTATTTGTAGAAATCGATTTAGGAAATAATAGCTCATTTGACCTTTGTACCTACCAGGTGGAAATTTCTCCGGCTTTCTCACACCGCTAATCAAAAAGAGGATCACGATTGTCGCAAAGAAGATCACAGCGTAAAACATTTTGAGTGGTTAATTTTGTGGATGCTGGGCTGCACAGATTAGCAATTTGTGATGCAACATCCGATGCTGTCATTTGTGGCTTTCACTTTCCTTAAAGCTGTTCCACGACCGTGTTGCGTAATCCGAGATGCAAGCAAAGCAAGTTGTTGTTGCGCCAATTACCGTTACCGTTAGTTAGTGTTGCCGTTGTCTATTGCACTTTTCACAAACAGTTTTCCGACTAAACAGCCGCCGCATTGGAGCAACGTCTTTTTATAGGGGCCTTGGAAAAAGCTTTCTTTGCAACTGCATTTGGAGAGTTTGAAAGTTTTTCTTTTTGTATTTTTTTGTTGCACTTAGCTTAAAGCTAATGCAACACTAAGTGGATGTTGTCATTTTCTGCACTGAGCGCTGATCTTTGGCCAGCTTTTATTTTAAAGTGACCCAGATTTTAAGTTTCCTCGTTTTGTCATACATTTTCAAAAATTATGTGTTGTCTTCTTTTTAAAACAATATTTTAAATTGATTTTCAAAATAGGACTTCAATTCAAGTTTAATCTCATTATTTTTAGTTTATAAAATTGGAGAATATTCGGAAGTTTTACCCTGAGAAGTATAATAATTGGCTTCGTATTACTAAAGAGCTTAGAAGATATTTTTATTCCACCAACTTTCACAACTTACAGAACATTTCACAGTCGAGCATACTCTCTGAACGCCCCCTTCCTTTCATTTTCATATCAGTTACAACTTCCTTACTTTGCCATTGAAGTTGATCAACCTGAAATAATAATAGGACGGCGAAATAAAGCTTTGGAACATTTTGGCAACTATTTAAACTAATGCCACAGGCTTTTGCGGGCATTCCTGCGGCATTAATGTGTTGCAAATGTGTTTGACCCACTGACCATTGTCATTGCCACGGAACACACAAAGTTCAATTTGTGTGACCGCAACATTGAAACTGGTGCAACAATAACAACAAGCAATGAAAGTAAAAACAAAACTTGGCCTAAAACAAAGCAGCGGAAAAACTAGTTGAATGCAGCAAAGCGAAAACCACACGAACCCGTTTGGCGGCCAAAATTAAATTGGATATGATGTCGATGTGGTTGCCGATTATGTCATGTATCCTAACAGTGGAAAATGGTGAGTTGCCTGTTTTGAAGTGGCCAAAACAAACACTACAAAAATTGTGGTATGTTAGCCTTTCTGGCCAAACTGGCGAAATTGCGTTGAAAGGCTGCGCATTAAAGTGCTGGCAACGGAGCCAAACGGACGCAATTGCAATGGGATTCCGGTAAGTGAAAAGCTAATCCTTTTTAAAAATATATATGTTCAATGAATACTTTATTTGTTTTGTAGTGTTATGATTTTGGCTGCTATGGGCTTGGGCGCCATGTACATGATGCATTTGTTGGCGCAGGACTGGAATCGCATAAGGCCCATACAACAGGTTACAAATTTCGCGGGACAGGTTGGCTCTGCACTGAACCTGCAGCGGATTCCTGCTTTGGTTGGACAGGCAAGCTCTGCGTTGAATCTGCAACGTGGCAAACGGTCCACCTTGAGTCGTGAGATGGGCTGGGTGCATGGCAGACGAGGGACGGCAAACGGCGGTGCTGCAGTGCGTCCAGTGGTGTCCATTGATTGGAAACGCATTTTATCCCGTGATCCCTTTGAGTGCTTGCAGTCGCTGATCTGTCAGCTTATGTCTGGTGCGGAGGCACATTCCTCCGAGGCAGAGCTGCTTATGAATTATTTGGAATCCTCGGTGGAAATGGCGCCAGCGAAAATAGGACGCGCCTTCAGTCGTGGATTGGCGTTACGTGGAAGCACCGATCGCTGCTATAATGAGTATCCATTCTGTTTGTACTCAGCTAAGACAATGTTGCGCATCCTGCGCTGGTTCAGTGAAACGGGCAGTCTGCCGGAGGACGAAGACTAGTGATTCAATTTCAAGTTGCTGTGAGCTTTAAGAGGCGATGAAAATACCTCTACATAGAACCACATATATTGTTTGTTAGTCTTACATTTACAGTTATGTTTGAGTATGTTTAAAAGCTTCTTGATTTCCCTGAGGATAACATTGACCAAATTAAAATTTGTTATATGCCTTAAAAACTTTATTTGTAAAAAATTTTCTGACGAAAAGTCCTTAAAACACCGAAGATATAAGGACTTTTTTAATTTTATAATTAATGAATAGTGTGATTTGCTCGATCCTAAAAGTATACCCTAGTTTTTAACATGATGCAAATTTACCAATAATTTTCGTTAAATTGGTTTGTGCCTTCGCTATCACACACGCGAATCGTTATTTTTTATTTTTTATTTACTATAATGAATGTAAGTAAATATATAAATGTATGATTTTAGCTTGGCCAATAATATTATCTTATGATTACAGGAAGACTTTATCTTTCCCATTTGAGCGCTCGTCGAGTGTCTTGAGGTAGATTAAAGTGAGCTGGACTTAAAATAAATTCGAGTGATGCCTTCTGACGCGCCTACTACTACTGGAAAGCATCGAGGACAAATCTCCTCCCTTTCAGTTTGGATCGCAGCTGAATAGGGTCGTAAATTTCATTCTTGAAGGTTTTGAGGCCAAGGAGTACGTGGTTGCGGTGTATCTGCACATAACACAGACATTCGATAGAGTATAGCATAATGGACTTCTCGCCAAGGTCAAGCCACTTCTGCCTCCTCAACTTTACGCAGCTACCTTGCAGACCGGACATTCACTGTGGTATTAGATGGTGCGGAGTTCAGTTTAAGAACTATCCAAGCTGGAGTACCACAGGGCAGTGTCTTACATCCCCTTCACGCACGACATGCCCTATGGAAGATGCGAACGATCTGCTCATCGCCACCTACGCGGATGACACGGCAATCTTGGCCAGGAACAGACACAATTTTGAAGCCGCTGATATTCTGCAGCAGTTCCTTCACAACTTTGAAGTATGGGCCAAACGATGGAACATTGGCATCAACCTACGCTCTGCGCGTGAGCCTCTGTCCAGGCGTTTTCTTACAGGGCCAGAGGTTGGAGCATCAAAGCAGCTATAAATACTCGGGACACAGGATCAGCAAAATAAGATGGCTCCTATCAAAAGGCTGTCTCTGGACAACAAGGTAGTGCATTACTCCCTCCTGGCGATATGGCTTACAAGTCTATGGAATAGCTGCCAAAACCCACCTGGGAAAAGTCCGCGTACTTCAAGCTAAAACCCTTCGGCTAACATGTGCTGCTCCTCGGTACGTCAGGACTGCATGTAGTGTGAGCGATCTTCGAGTGCCTAAAGTTGGGGATGTCCTTCAAAAACAGACTGCCAGTACATCCGGCGATTAGAGAACCACATAAACTCTCTCGCACGTTGGCATATAATTTTAATTTAAGTTGTTGTATATAATAACAGAATAATTAAATAAACAAAATAGAGAGAAAAAAAATATAATAAATAAATAAAAACATAGCGGAATGAAAATTTAAATTCAAATAGAGATAATTTACGGTTAGCCTGCAAGTGCAGCTTTTGTTTTGTTCGCTATCAGAGATAAATGTTTTTTGTATATATTTTAAAGTAGTATGTAGGTACGAAATAAAGGAAACTTGCGTTAACTTCGTATATGAGTTGTGTGTGCTTGCTTTACATAACAAATGAGAGAGTGAACAAGAGAAAGTTGCATTTTCAAAAGCTTTCAAAGCTTAACATGTTTACGGTTAACTTAGTTTATAAACTAATACAGCTTCTTCGGTTACAGAAATGTTAAACTAAAGATTTGTTCAGTAGTTTTGTACAACGGTGTAATACAGAAAAGATAAAGAGATACCCGTGTTGCATTTAAGAGAGCAGCGTTTGCTTGTATAAGAGAGAGCTCTTGTTTCGATTTTGTGCACTTGTTGACACGAGAGATTCATAAAATATTTGAGCGCCAAATCATAATTAATATGCGTTGTGTGTATATAAACTAAATAAATATTGCGTTCAATTAATGTTTGCCGTGAAGCGTTACGCTTGTCACATCCTTGACAATCATCTCGGCCACCTGCCAGGCAATCTCCTCCTGTACATTTTCCTCCGGCAGATTGACCAACTTGCGCATCGCATTTTTAACGCTCAGCGACCAGGCAGGCGACTTGTTCGCGGCCACAGCATCCACAGCCTCAAAGTCTCGCTCGTAACGTCCCAGCGAGTTAACGTGCCCGAATTTCAGAGCACTTACGGGCCGTTGCCACAAGAGTTGGGGATTTGTCAGTTGCCTGGCATCGATGTTCATATTAGCACCGGTTGTTGTGGACTTAATGGGTTTGTGGGCTGTATCCAGACCAGCAAGCAGTGTATTGTGTTGCGAGATGGGCGTACAGTCCGACATAGACATGGTCTTGCGATGCCGCTGCTGTTGTGTAGAGGTGTTTGAAGCACGTCGTAGGCTCAGTTTGTGCTGCAGACTAAAGCTATCAGTGGCATCAGTTGGCATCTGCGTGCACGACTTGCCCTTCAGCTCATTGACATATTTATCGAATATGTGCGATTTCAGGAAGTTTGTAAAGTGTTTTTGCTCCAGGTATTTGGCAGTGACAAGCAGCGCCAGATCAAAGGCTTGCGCCAGCTGGCCGGGCGCACAAATGGCCTGTTCGACGCGTAGACGTAGCTTTTGTGACATCCACAGTCGACACTCGGACTGCAGTGAAAAGTAGCGTTCGTATATAATCATGGCATCAGACTGTGCGGCACGTTGATCATCGTAGCTCTTGCGAAAATTGATAGCTGTTATCCAGAACTCAAGGCACTCGCGCTCCTGCTGCTGCTCGAGATACTCCATTAAATAGAAGAGCGCAAATTCATCGTATAATATATCGTAGATGTTTAAAGACGATGCATTGCCCTCGATCAGTTCCACACAGTACTTGCAGTAAAAGCTGCTCTGTCGAAAGCATTGCAGATGATCCTTTTCCAACTGTTGGAGCACATAGTCACGTGCCTCATCGAAGCAACTAGCAGGAATGGGTTTATCGCTGCCCTTGCCGCACAGCAGCAGTGATATGTGCGCCAGGATGACAATGGGCAGTTCCACCACCAGTGGTGCATTCACAATTAAATACTTTTGATAAATGGCAATCGCATCATTGATGCTCGCCGCACTTATTGATTGCTCCTCTGTTGTAGCTTTGTGGCGACTTGTCGTTGTTGTTTGAGGTGGCTTATTGTGCATTTGTTTATTTGTCTCCGCATAAATGCGACTTTTTTCGTCATCTGTAAGCGGCTTGCGCATGGACAAGTCGCACAAAGTTTTTAGTTCAGGTACATCGTTCTCCTCATCCCCGTTCACAATATGCTCCTCCTGCACTGTCTCGACGGCAGTTTCTTCTTCCACATCAGTAGATCCCTGTTCTTGCTGCTGCTGCTGCAGTTGATTTAGTGCAGCGCGCCTAAAGTTTTCTATGTCCAAATAAAATTTAATAAGCGGCAGCGCCAGCTGTGTCTCCAAATACTGTACAAAGTAGCTGAGGCAATCCGGTTCACTAACAATCGCCGTAAGCGTCATCGACAGTCGGGAACTATATTTGAATATGTCTGCAAAAGAGCATAAAAAAACGCGATAAGTCAATAACAGCGCAATTTAATTTGCATACCGTGTATTCGGAGAAGGGAATGGGTATATTAAATGCATTTAAGTTAACATAAATATACATATGCATATTAAAGAAATTTAAAAATTTTTGCAGGGTGTTTCCTAGTTGAGCTCTCTAAACTTGAGCTTGTTATTTTGTACTTGTTAGTTTTGTTGTGTATTTCCGGAAATGACCATCGCAATCACACTTGCATTTAAAAAAAAAACACACACATCAACATACATACGTAATTAAACTCGTATGTCTTGCAACTTTGATTATTTTACCTTCATCAGCTGCGCCCACATTTAGCAAGCTGTTGTTGCCCAAGCTGACTGCATCCGAAGTTGCCGACGAAGTCGCCTCCGTCTCCTCCTCCATGAAGACCTCATCACAGAAACTTGTTGTTGAGCGCAGCGAATGACGTTTTTGCGCCGCTGCCGCGCAATCGACCACATCATCATCGTTGTTGGCATCCGTGTCTTGAGAGCTGCGTCGGCGGCCTGTTTTTTGTATACGTCGTAGAAAGAAATTGACAGCAAAACATCAACACCAAAAATTATTTCTAAATTCAAACAATGTAATTTTTATTTTTCACTTACTCGTCTGCCGTTTGATGTACTTTAGCATATTTACATTCTAGTTGTTCAGTTGGCAATAAGTGTGTGAATTAATAAAGCTTAAAATAGCTTTAATAAACAGCACAACAATAATAGCCTTAGAAATTGTGGACAAAATTTTGCAGAAGACAGGTCTGTATAACAGGGCTGCAGATATTTGTTATATATCGATATTATTGTGCTTAATCGATGGTATATCGGACCAACAGTGTGCATAAACGATTACTTGTTGTAATTGCATGCACTGCGACGCAAACAGCTGAGCGGCAACGTTGCGTTTTCTCGAAAATTTTTTTTTTACCTAAATTAAAGTAACTCCTAACAAAATTGTGAGTAAAAAGTCGACGCTCACACAGGGAGAGTAATATATACTGAAGTGGAAAAAACGACAAGAAAACCTAGCACCGATGAGCGCGACAGCCGTGACAACAGGCGGCGCTGCCGGCGACAACAACAATAAAAACACTAAGAAAACCAACAGCAAAGCCACTCTGGATGATCTCGTGCAATATGTGACTTTGCTCGTGCGCAAACCTATAGCACTTAGTGGAGTGGTGTTGCCCTTTGTCCCGCTCTATCTCACCGCATTTTATCTTTGGATCTACGTGTACAGTAGCCACGAAACTGTTAATGCTGCCCTCGAAGTCAAAACGGATGACGTGCCATTAGAAAAGGTAACAGGCGCCGCTTGGAATGACATTGGGTTCATTGCTGTGGTAGCTATAGCCTTTCTTCACGTTCTCACACTGCTTTTCTGCTACTGGAGCGTGCATGTGCTTGCGTTTCTCACCTGCCGACGAGTTAAGCAGCCAGCAGATGGAGTTCTGGCCAAAGTGGTGCCAACAGCAAACAATGGCAACTCAAAGATTGTGCCCATACAAAGCAAAAAGCTGGAGAACGGCCAGCAGCAGTACTATCTGGTGTTCCAGAAGACCAAATACGTTTGGGATGAGGACAAGGCCACGTTCCGTTCTGTCGAATTTCCTGTTAACAAACTGCTGAGCTCCTATGCCCAATCCCGAGGCCATGAGACAGAGCAGTCCATCAAGACCGCAATGCAGACTTATGGCAACAACGAAATGGACATGGTTGTGCCCGAGTTTCATGAGCTGTTCATTGAGCGCGCCACAGCGCCGTTCTTTGTGTTCCAAGTGTTTTCGGTTGGTTTGTGGTGCATGGATGATTTTTGGTACTATTCACTGTTTACCCTCTTCATGCTGATTGCCTTTGAGTGCACGATTGTTAAGCAACAGCTGCGCAACATGTCCGAGATACGCAAAATGGGCAACAAACCATACTTCATTTATGCGCTGCGTCAAAACAAATGGCGTCAGATTGGCAGCGATGAGCTGTTGCCAGGCGATTTGGTGTCCTTAACACGCTCCCAGGATGATAATATTGTGCCGTGCGATGTGGTCATTTTACGTGGCAATTGTATTGTGGATGAGAGCATGTTGACCGGCGAGTCCGTGCCACAGATGAAGGAATCTCTCGAGTCGCTGCAGAACCTAAACACCGAACTGGATGCCGAGGGCGAAGGCAAGCTGACGGTTCTTTTTGGTGGCACCAAGGTGGTTCAGCACACGCCTCCAACCAAGGAATCGATGCGTGCTCCCGACGGTGGCTGCATTGGTTATGTTATCCGCACCGGCTTCAATACATCCCAGGGCAGACTTCTGCGCACCATACTCTTCGGAGCAAATCGGGCTACGGAAAACAATTCGGAGACATTTGCTTTTATTGCATTCCTCATGGTGTTCGCCGTCGCTGCTGCTTCGTATGTGTGGGTCAAGGGCAGCGAAGATTTGGAACGCAATCGCTATAAACTGTTTCTGGAGTGTGCTCTCATACTGACATCGATCATACCGCCGGATCTACCCATTGAGCTGACACTGGCAGTGAATACCTCTCTTATTCAGCTGACCAAATTATATGTCTTCTGCACCGAACCTTTCCGCATTCCCTTCGCTGGCAAAGTTCAAATTTGTTGCTTTGATAAAACGGGCACGCTGACCACGGATAATTTAATGGTTGAAGGCATCGCCGGACTGACATCCAACGGCAAATGTGTGCCCATTGATGAGGCAGAGGATAAAACAGTTCAAGTGCTTGCCTGTTGTCACTCATTGGCCCTGCTCGACGATGGACTTGTTGGTGATCCGTTGGAGAAGGCCGCATTGGCTGCAGTAGACTGGAGTCTTACCAAGTCGGACAGTGTTATACCGAAACGTGGCAAACTCAAGCCATTGCGCATTGTCCAACGCTATCACTTCTCATCAGTGTTGAAACGCATGTCTGTCCTGGCCGGCTATTTGATACCCTTCTCTAATGAAATCAACTATATTGGCGCTGTCAAGGGTGCTCCCGAAGTCATTATGGGCATGCTAAAGGACGTACCCAGCGATTACGAAAAGGTCAGTGTTAATAATTATATTATGAGAAATGCTATTATCACAAATGTTGAATTTTCAGATCTACTTGGAATACGCACGTCGCGGTGCACGCGTCATGGCACTAGGAATCAAGGAGTTTGGCACTCTTGGTGGTCAACGGATACGCGAACTGAAACGTGAAGAGGTGGAATGTGATCTGATATTTGCTGGTTTTGTGATTATCTCGTGTCCAATGAAACCCGACTCCAAGTCCGTTATCAAAGAACTCGTCCAATCATCGCATAAGGTGCTAATGATAACTGGAGACAGTCCATTGACCGCGTGTCATGTTGCCCGGGAGCTACGCTTTACGACCAAGAAACTGCTTATATTGACGCCGCCGCAACAGGACCGTACGGACAACTGGAGCTGGGTGTCCATTGATGGCGATCGCACCTATCCACTGGACGATGTTAAGAGCAGCAAAAATATTTCTATGCTGCTTGCTGCCAACGACCTATGCATAACCGGCGAAGGATTACTCTATCTACAGCAGGCGCACCATTCCTACATGCTCAAAGTTCTGCCCCAGGTTACTGTCTGTGCTCGCTTCGCTCCCAAGCAGAAGGAGTACATCATAACGACACTGAAGCAACTCGGCTACTATACACTTATGTGCGGCGACGGCACCAACGATGTAGGCGCCCTTAAACACGCCCATGTCGGCGTCTCATTGCTTACCAGTGCACCCGTAAAGCGCAAGCGTACCGAGCAGGAACTGCAGCAGATAAATGCAGCTGCGACAGCAGCAGCTGCAGCTGCCACGGCCGCTAATCAACAACTGTCGCCACGTGAACGTGCCTTGCGTCGACGCCAGGAGCATATTGATAGAGCCCAGACACGTCTACAACACTCTCTGCGCGATATGGAGGAACAGACAATGGTCAAGCTGGGCGATGCATCCATTGCTGCACCATTTACAAGCAAACTATCATCGATCATGTGCGGTACGTAAAGAACACACATTATTTTAACAATAGTAAATCTAATATTATCTCTTTGCCAACAGTGAACCACATTATTAAGCAAGGCCGCTGTACTCTAGTCACTACTTTACAAATGTTTAAGATTCTGGCCTTGAATGCGCTCATTCAGGCCTATTGTCAGTCAGTCCTCTACATCGATGGCGTCAAGTTCAGCGACACACAGGCCACCATGCAAGGCATTTTTGTAGCTGCCTGTTTTCTATTTATAACACGCTCAAAAGTAAGTTGGCGCTGGACATTATTTATTGCCAGTTAAGTTGTTTAAACTAAATATTGTCTACTTCAGCCATTGAAGACACTATCGAAAGTGGCACCATTGCCCAACATATTCAATTTGTACACCATAACAACGATACTCACACAATTTGCGGTGCACTTTGGTGCACTTTACTATTTGACCAGTCAAGCCGCGGCGCTAGCGCCTCCCAGGTGAGTCATTATTGAATATGTTTATTATATAAATAGCTAATACTCTTCTTTTATGTACTTTGCAGAGTGGGCAAGGTCAAGCTTTATATTGACATGGATGCTGAGGAGAAAACCAAATATGATCCAAATATAGTCAGCAGCACAGTTTACATCATTTGTGTATCGCTGCAGGTGGCCACCATTGCGGTGAACTATAAGGTCTGTCTACTAACTGAGGTATTAACAAATTCCAAAAGAAAATTAAATATTTTGTATTTCAGGGCCACCCGTTTATGGAGAGCCTGCGCGCTAATCGTATGCTTATGTGTGCCATTGGCGCCTCCGCTGCATTGGTGTTGTTCCTCACCACAGGCGTTGTGCCAGGCCTGACTCAATTTTTTGAAATTGTTGACTTTCCAGCGAATGTAAGTTTCTTTCTATATACTGTATAGAAATAAATAACTTTCATTTTAACATTTGTATTTATAGTTCCGCCAAACATTGCTCACTGTACTGATTGTGGATATTGTTGGTGCTTTCGCATTGGATCGCATTTGTTCATTCCTGTTTGGGGAAACGCGTCGCAAGTCCAAAGTCCTAAACTGTTAGATCTAGTAAAGTTAACTAGAACTTTAACAAGTGTGACTTAAAAAGCGAAACATTTAAAGAGTCACAACGACACTTCTTAAGCAAGTATATGAATTACATAAAGTTGTAAACTGTGTGTCCCCCTTTTCGTGCAACACCCCCAATCGCTGCAACATGTATTTAAACCTAGAGTGGTTAATTTTTGGCGTCGTTTTCTTAATTGTAATAATTAAGGAAGTACACAAATAATGCATTTTTTTCATTCAATGTACTTGAACTGTTCTGTGCGCTTAATATGTCGGATCTAATAAGTATATAAATGAATATAAGCAATTAGTAAAATTGACGTAAGAACTTGTAAACGTAATAAATATGTAGCTAATAAAAATTAAACAGTGTAACACTTTAGGTTCCATCCATTCCTTCTTCCTCAAACTTTGAATCCTCAAGCTGCTTAAATTGTATCAATATAACCAAGTATGTGGTCACAGCCGAAAAGATCTAAAAAGTAATAATACGATAAGGATTAGTTAGCTATGCCGATTAGTAATTTTATGGTCCACCTTAAAAAGCGTTGAGTTATCAATGGCAAAGAAACCATAGGCTGTAAATTGTACCTCCTGTTTAATGCTTTTCGTTAGAAACTTATCAATCTAAATAGAAAGTTAAGTGTTTTAGATATTTAGTCAGTGTTCATGTAATAAGGCTTACGATATTTTGAAATTCCTTGCTTTTGCCATAGACGCGTGCCAGAATTTGTGATGTAGTATTGGCCTGTAAAAGTATAAAAGACCGATTAAGCCAGAGATTAGACCAGTGAACCCACTTGGACACACCTCGTAAGTGGTAGCACCACAACTACGCGACAATAGAGTTAATAAAGAAGTGTGCAGGCACAACCAGGCCAAGCACCACTGCATTATTTCAACCGAGATGACACCCTTGTTGTTGGTAATTTGCACAAAGAGATTGTACCAATTGGTGGTCACCGTGTAAAAGGAGTAGCCCAGAAAGCAAACAATTATCAAACTGCAGCACTCATTGATGCTCTTGTAAATGCGCAACAGTCGATTGTGTGTGCGATAAATGAACAGGGACTGCTCCGGAAAGTTCGCCATATGCGCCTGCACCTGCTGACGACTTCTGCCCCGCTGTTGCACATACGTATATCCATTCAACAGCTGATTGACAAAGTGAAAGCGAATGCAAACGATGCGCAACAGCGCCGAAGCAAACACAATGTACGTGGCAGTTAAACCATTCTGCAACGCATAGAACCCAATGAGGACGTAGGTGGTTGGCGTTATAGCACCTTCAACCGCGTTAATGCGTAGCACTAATATATACGCCTGACAGCAGACAATCACCACGAGAAATTTAATCGAGAAGTTACAATGATTGCTTAAGGCAACCCCGAACTGACGCAACACCTCCTCGTCCAGCTTGAGAATGTCGTTCATAATCTGTATTATGGATTTCGTATTGCGGGCACAGACAAAAACCGCTAAGGAATAGAAACAGCAATGAGCAGGTGACTCACTAAAAAAGGAAATCCCCAACTCACTCAGCGTATATGTGATAATGCAGAGCAGCAGCTCAATCCATTGATTCACATTGTCCGTCTCTCGCAACGAATGGAACAGTTGCGCCGCATTCGGTGTCATTAAGCTGTAGATATTGAATATGGTCAGGGCATGGACGACGCCACGCACAAAGAATGAATAGAACTCATTGGTACGGGTGGGTGGAGCCACCTCATAGCTGGACACCTGCTCATAGATGGGCAGCAGACCGGTTGCCTTAAGAACCGACAATATAATGCTGATGTCCTCGAAAACTGGAGTCTCGAGTGGCTCCTCAATTGGCTCCGTTGTTGCCGGCCGATCAAATGCATCATTGAACAGTGGCACACGATGCGGGGAAATGCGTCGCGGATTAAGACGTGATTTGTGCGATGCCATTTCAGTTACCCAAGTGTTGGGACTCATTGCCGACAGGACACTGGCAAGGCGCAAGGATTTTTACTAACTAGATGCGTATGTGGGTTCATGTAGAACACCAATCTACCTTATCATGATGTAGATAGGCGAGTCCATTAAAATAATTAATTTGAATGTCGGCGTTTAATATTGGAAATTGCAATAACTGGAACACATTCATGCTTTTTATTGTGCATATACTCATTAATAAATGTGAAAGCACTAGCGAATAATTGATTGAATACTTTAAAACTCATTTATAAATGATTCTTGTTAGGACCGCATATGAGTTTGAAAGACCAATAAGGAAAATAGTACCACTCACCTCTGAAGCCAGGCAATCGAAGGAGCTGCATATTACGGCCATTATCGCTGTCTCCGCCAGAACCCAGGCACAGGACAGACCTATCGTATCATATTGCTTGCGTAGCTTGGTGGGCGTGGTCAGTGTGGAGAATGCCAGATAGCTTTGATTCGTCACCGTGTAGAAGGAGAAGCCAAAGAAGAAGAGCAATGCAACTCCAGTCACCGAATTCATGTTTTCGGTAATGTAACGAAACTTGCAGAGTACCTCAATGAGATTGCTCAGCTCACACCAGTCATCCTTATCATAGAGTTGTTTCCTCTTCAGCGTGAAGTCATCGAGTCGGTTGTTAAGGAACTCAATACGCTGAGCCAGGCTCTTGAGAATGGTGCGCAGATAGAGTGCAAACATGCAGGAGTAGAGCATCTGGAGGCTATAGATCAGCATCAGGATGCATTGGCGTGTCGAATTAATGTCACTCAAATAATGGATATAGTAGAAGGCGACAACCACAACGCTCGACGAGGCCAACACCAGAAGAGTGCCCAGAATTCGGCAGCTATACTTCGCCACATAGCCATGAGCCTCGAGATACGCATCCAACTTGGACAGATCGCGTATGGTGCGAAAATGTTTGGATGCATTCAGGACACTGGAAACGACAATTATCGTATAGCTGGCTATGCAGAAGAGTGTCTCAATGGTGCGATTTATGTCCTCCGTATCGCCCTGCGAGTTGGACATCAACTTGTATCCTTGCGATGCAAACAACACATCCTCGCAGAATATGACTGAACTAATCAGCATTATCACAGCCAAAATTCGTCCGTATATCTTTCCACCGGAGCTCATGCTAAAATTATCAACTTGATCGCCTTTAAAGAAGGGCAGCAGACCAAACAGTTGTGTGGGCAAGGACATGCCCTTTATATCACGTAGGATCTTCATTGCCGTTGTGCGGATTCGAAACTAAAACATGAATTCATAATACAGTTGCCTTTTTTAGATTCTTGGGAATTTATTGCTCTCATTTTGGGTTTCGCATTAGCATCAAATGATGTCATTAAAACAAATTGTGAACAATTATTGGAATAATTTCTTGACACATTCTGTTTGTAGTCAATTCATATAGAAAGTCGATTTAGTTCAAGCTAGAAATATATTAGGATATTTCCGTAATTTTCAACTTAAATATTTATCTACAGTTCGAAAGCTCAAGCTCTAAAAGGTGAATCGATTTTTATTTATTTTGGCCAGAGCTTCCATATTATTTTCTATCTTAAAATCTTGAACTATCATTAAAGATTAGCACTTCCTTTAATTTGATACGCATTCGTAATAAACCAATTGAAAATTAAATGAAAGTAAAGCTTTTTAAATACCCGCTAAGCATTTAATCTATGTTGCTGTATCTAACACCAATCCACCCTAAAATGGCATGTAATTGCTGTACGTATTATTATCACCCGCAAGCATAAAATATTATTTTTGTCACACCTTTTACTCCCCCATTGTGAGAACCGAGATATGCTGTGTAGACATGGACGTAGAACAATTTTGAACCTAGGGGGAAACCTTATTAGTTAAAAGGGATCTGGTTGAATTTATTTTAATGCTAACCATTTCCTACTTATTTAACGGCTTTCCAGTTTTCAGTCTTTTTTCTACGCCTCTGTGTGTGGATATGCTATGTAGCTGTAGATACCTGCCTCGTGCCCGGCCAGCGCTCGGCATTTTTTCCACCCCTAATGAGGGATTGCAATTCTCAATCAATGCGGCGCGCCGGCAAATTTATTTTTTCTTCTTTTTCACATTATTTTCTTTTTTGCCCGTTAGGGGGAGATTGTGTGAAACTGGCACGCTGTTGCTTAGCTGTTGCTCAGTCTCTGGCTGCTGCTGGGCTCTGACGTCACGAGACAAGGCCGTGGTCAACGGCCAACGGCAACAGATACAGACACACAGTGGTGCAGTATTAGTACATACAGTATTGGGGCGAGAGCTCTTATCACCATCATCAGAATCAGCAAATCAAAGCGCAATGCGCAAATAATAATAATAATCATCAGAAGCAGCTGTATATATTATTAAATATTATAAATTGAATTAAATTTATTTATTTGAAATGTGTATGCTGTTGCTGTTGGTTGTGCTCCAGGTGTTGGTAGCTCCATGGCAAAGCCACGCCCACTATACCAGCGGCGATGTGGTGTATCATACGTTACCGCACTTCTGGACAGGCGTCGGTTTCTGTCCAGCGGGCGAAATCAATCATAGAGGCATCAGTGCGACCTTGGAGTCGAAAGCTGTGCAGCTTAATCTTCGCCAAATTGCCGCGTTGCCCGTTGGAGCAGTTACACATATACGCATTCATTGGCTGCTGGAGCTGGTGGAATTTCTGGAATATAGCACGGAGGGCGTGCCCCGCTATGAATTTGAAAAGTTTGATAAGTTTGTGGATCTGCTGCAGGAATTGCACCTGTCGCCAGTTGTGGAATTTATGGCAAATCCCGGACATGTGTTTACGGCCAATCCCGAACGCAATTGGTTTCTCTGGGAGCACTTTGTGAAGAGCATTATTAATCATCAAATAGGTAAAAGCTTTAAAAGGGGAAACCAAAGTTTTTTTCAGCTTCAAAACTGTGATTCATTTCAAAGCTCGACATGGCTCTGCTCGTTTGTCCAACTGGCGCTTTGAGACCTGGAACGAGCCGGACTTGCGCAACTATAATCGCATCAATTTCACGGCCGAATCCTATCTGGACTATGTGCAGGCGGTGCGTCGTGGTCTGAGCAAAGCTGGCGGCAGGCGTAAGTCCAAGCGGCAACAACAACTTTATCGTGCTCTGCGTGGTCCTGCGGGTCTGTTTAAGTCAGAGGAGCGTCATCCACTCTGCTGGCAACTGCTGGATGTGTGCAATCGGGAGCTGGCCAAGTGTCCCATCGACATACTCACCTATCACCGCAAGGGTCTCGATGGCAGCGCCACAGAAATTCTAAATGGTTCACTGGCTTTACTAACCAAAATCTATCAGGATTATCCTCAGCTGCAGCAGCTGCCAGTGGCCAATGAGTAAGTTTAAGCTTAGATCCAGTGATATCTCTTTTATGCTAACCACTTCGTTGCAGTGAGGCTGATCCGATTGCTGGCTGGAGCACGCCGAGGGACTTCCAAGCGGATGTTCGTTATGCAGCCACTTTAATGTCCACCGTAATGCAGCATTGGCATGCCAAGCTTGCTGGAGGAGTGATGTCCCAACTGGAGTCCATAAGCCATGACAATGCATTTCTCAGCTATCATCCACATGAGTTTCATCAGCGGTAAGTAGCTTACATTTAAAGGACTACGCTTCGATAATTCTAATATTCTGCTGCTTTGCACGTAATTCCTTCAGCACTTTATTGGCGCACTTTCGGATGAACGAAACGCAACCACCGCACTCTCAGTTCGTGCAGAAACCTGTGTATGCGGCGCTTGGTATGTTGGCCAAGTTGGGCACACGGGCCGCAGATCTGGAGCTGGTGAATATGGATAGACAGCACAGTGTGCAAGTGCTGCGCAGCATCTCTGGCAATGGCATGGCACAGTATATGGCGACCATATTCCTCAGTCCCGAGGAGGCGGGACCCCAGCTGACTGCCTATCATCACAAATACACGCTGAACATGTCCATTGCCAATGAATCGGCATTTATTACAGAGCTGCTGGTGCCGCACAGCACAGATCCGGTGTATGTGTGGCAAATGGCTGGCAGTCCTGCCTATCCCAATGCCACATTACGCGAGGCAATGCGAAGGGCGCAGACACCAAGGCTGTACGAGACGGGACCCATTTGGCAGTACAACAGTGAGCTGGTTGTCAATTCGGCCAGTTTACCACTGCCGTGGGTGATGCTGCTGCGTGTGTGCTCGGCAGCATGGCCAAAGTTGAAGCGACCGCAGCAACTGGAAATTGTGGAGGTGACGCAACATGAGGTCTTCATTAGCTGGAGCGAACAAGCGCGTTCCACGCAGTGCCTGAAGAGCTATGAGGTGTGGTTCAGGGAGCGTGCCGGTGCCGATTGGCAGCACATCTCGATGGGTTGGCATCTGCCCTATCCGTCATTTCAATATGCACCTGGCCTTAATGGCAGCGTTAATGGTAGGTTGAAAACAATGCAGAATAACTGTCAAATGCTTTAAGCCACAATTGTTGTCTTACAGGTTTTTATAAGGTGCGCGGCGTGGATGTGTTTAATGAGAGCAGCGCCTTCTCACAAATAGTCGAATATCTGGAGTTATAATTTTAGCAAATAACTTTATCAAAGAACATATACATACATATATACATTTATATTGTATGCGTTTAATAACATATCGGACATCATATTAGATGTAACATAATCAGGCTTTGCTGTCGCTGTTCTCTCTACAAAAATCTCCACACACTCTGACACAACTTTCTGGAATGGAACTGTTTACAAACATGGGGCACAAAACTTCAGAGCAGCGCAGCACCTTGTCAATAAACAAGTATCTCATATACATAAATATTTATATAAATATATATACTTATATATAGTACATAATGGGTTTTATGTTTGTGTTTGTGAAGCTGAGGCCAAAGCGTATAAAGCACTGTCTTAAGCAATAAACAAAGGTGCAGACTATAAAGTGTATTCATCCCTCGGCATCCAGCACCAACCACTTCTCATTGATGTGCTCCATTTGTTTGGTCAATATGGGATTGCGAACTCGCACTTTGATCTCTAGCTTGCCGCCAACCTGCTTGCGGCCATCCATCAGCTGCAAAAGCAAATCATTTTATATATTTAAGTATCGAAGGAATATAGCATTGTATGTCTACTCACATCATAGGTGTCATGGATATCACACTTTGTTTCCAGCTGCTGCAACTTGACATTGACCGTGCCAATAAGCGTATCGGATCGCAAGAATCCTCTGAAACAACATATGGGCAGTTTACGACTTAGTCCACAACAATCAATACTGCAGCTGTATTTTGTTTTTATTTTATTTTGATTTAATTTAGCGATTTGCGTAGCATTGAGCGTATTTTGAAATGAGTTTTGTTGGGATTTGTGGCGTAAAAGTTGGTAAAACAAATTTTATTAAAACATTTTAATTATGGGTTCAATGTTTGCAACAATGGATATGTGGAAAGCCACGGATGTGCTAGAACTCAAAACTTGGCAAAGCTCTACGACTCAATAAATAAAGCTCAAATAATACAGGATTAGGGAAAGAAAGAAAAGTTGTTTAACACCTGTGGCGTTTTGTTTTCAATAATGTTCTTTTACTTTTAAGAGCAGAAACTTCAAGCAAAGCAACAATCAATTAAATTTGTTATTATTTAGGATAAAATTCACCTTTTTTTAAAGAGGAAATATTTTAAGTGGTTTTTGATACTATATTTCAATCTACAATTCTAAGAAAATTAGGGTTTTTCAAAGAAGTTTTTAATTCTAAACTACTTTATAACAAGTATAGAAACTTTAAGCCGAGATTTTGAGAATGAATTATTAGAGAAATTCGCATGTAAGTTATGTTTACTTGGAATGTGTTCTACTTGGGATTCTTTCGTCTCACCTATGTATGGTTAATTGATATGCATATGCAATAGGCATTAGTAAAAGTTAATAAATATTGTGCTCAATATTACGTTTGATTGATGGACTACAAAGCGTGTGGGACGGACTCACCCTCTCGAATATATCTCGAATTTGACGCCATGGCGACGGAAAATGCGCTGAAACTGACGATTGCTACGCTGAATCTCCACCTTGAAACGTTCATCATAGTCAGGAGTGTCTGTATCCTTGATCACATTGGTTTTCGTTTTAAAGGACTCATCCTGCAGCAAGAAAATAAAGTTAGAAATAAATAATATTGTGATGCAGGCAACTTACATTCAACAGCGGAAATTCAACGCGCACATATGTGTCCACATCCTTGGGATTGGCTACATTATAGTTAATACCACGGACAACAACAATTTCCAGCTCATTGTCCGTCAGATCCGTGTTACAGTGAACAATGTTAAAGGAACGCTTTTCGTAGTGAAACTTGGGCAGTGCTAGATTCTTGCGTTTGGAATAACGCACCAGATCCAAATCCTTTTGCACGGTCAGTGCGAGATTCTCGAAACGATTCATGCCGGCCACATCACCCATGGCCTTGTGATGATCACGTGTGTTCTTGCACATCATAAGCTGCTTGGCCAACTGCTCCTCCATGCGCACACCGATCTCGCAAATGTCATCACCGGGATCACATTCCTCCGT
The DNA here is from genome assembly GCA_018152825.1 of Scaptomyza hsui. NCBI lineage: Eukaryota > Metazoa > Arthropoda > Insecta > Diptera > Drosophilidae > Scaptomyza > Scaptomyza hsui. The sequence continues at coordinate 3,209,878 of JAECXO010000269.1, forward strand.
GGATACAATGGCAAACGATGCCTCCAAGCCGTCCCGTTCCGATGGCGGCACAGGCAGCTAAAAATATAAAAAGTAGGTAAAACAACTTTATTTAATCACAAAACCTACATTAACTTACCGTACTCAGATCTACGGGTAAGCCGCTGCTGGCCGCATTTAACAGCGAGTCGAATCCTTTGTAAATCTTTAGGTATTCCTTGGCTTGATCAATTTCACCAGCTTTTTTGGCTGCTATTGCCGCCAGTTTGAATTCCTTTTGGCGCTCAAGCAACAATTTCATTTGTTGCTCGGCCAGGTTGCTTTTCTGATGATTGCCTGAGGTGCGCGTCGTTAGCTCCTGGGGCTGAGGTGGCGATGGCGCCTTGCGTGCAGCCGTGGGCGTCACTGTGGCCGAGCTGGAGGGTGTGCCGCCTGCAGAAGTGCTTGCTGTAGCTGGCGGAGATGTGGGCGACATGGGTGGCGTCGGTGAAGGTGCTGCTGCTGCTGCTGCAGGTGCGGGTGCAGCATCTGCTGTAGGCAGTGGTCCAAAACCTGGTGGCACCGGCAGCTCATCATAGGCAACAGGTTTGCCTGCCTTATGTTGTCTAATAGCATCCTCAAACTGCTTGACAATGCGTCCAAAGCGACGCGCCTTGCTGGTATTCTCCTCTGCCTTGGCAGCTTCTTCAACGGATTTGTATTTGGCCAGACGCTGCTGCAGTGCCTCCAACATGGAAGTGGCCGCTGCTGGCGGCTCGACAGCTGCAGCTGGGGCAGGTGCTGCTGGAGCCGGTGCTACTTCGGGAGCTGCTGTTTCCGCACTTGCTCCACCCTGCATTTTGGCCATAAAAGCAAGAAATTCACCGGGCGGCGGCGGCATGTCACTGAGATCCACCTCCTGGCCGTCCTCACACATCTTCACAACCACATCGAATTGCTTAACAACGCGCAGAAACTGGATGGCAGCAGCTGTGTCGCCACTACGCTTTGCCTGCACAGCAGCAGATTTATATTCAGCTTGGCGACTACGCATTTCAGAGACCAAGGGATTTGCTGGCGCAGGCGGTGTGCTGGGCGTGACAACTGGCGCAGCTGCAGCTGGTGGCGTACTCGGCGTAGGTGGCGCTGGCGCTGCACGCGTTGGCTGGATAGGCTCATCTGTTGGTTCGGATGGCGTCGCCGGTTTGACGCTAACCTCTGGCGGTATGTCGTCCACGTTGATGGTCTTGCCGGCTGAGGATTGCTTCTGCAGATCCTGCAGCGTCTTTAGGCCACGTGCAAAACGACGCGCCTTGCCAGCTTCGCCAGCAGCCTTAGAGTTCACCTCTGCCTGTTTGTACATTTCTATGCGTTGATTAATAATGCCTAATGTGTCCACTGTGGTTGTGGGCAGAAACGTCTGCACTGGCTCCGGATCCGCAGCGGCAGCAGCAGCTGGTTCCTCCTCTTCCTCAACGCCTGATATGCCATGCAGCTCGCCCAGCAGTTCACTGTCATTCTCTAGCGCATCATCGTCATCATCATCGCTGACGTCACGCAAGCTATCTGCAATCATACGGTCCAGATCGCTGCTGGGCAACAATTGTGGCTTGGGTTTAGCTTTGGGTTTTGACGCTCCGCCGCCGCTGGTGATGGCCGCCAGCTCGGCTTCTAAATCACTATCACCACCATCATCATCACCAAAGCCAGCGCTGGGATCAAAGTCATCTGGTATTTCCGTAAAACCAAACTATGCGTGTGCGTGAGGATGAGAGGAAATGCATGACTCATAATAGTAAATAGACTATGTGATATTTGCGTTAGTTATTCGTACCTGGGACAAGTCATGCTGACGACGCTTAGCTGGCTCTGGCTTTTTTCGAGAGAACATTATTGACTAGCTTATGGCAATATCACTATGTCTATGACTTTGTTTAGGCACTAAATATCTTTGTTCTCAAATATTTAAACACTAAATTGCGTTGCAATCGCTCTGACGGACAATAACAAAGTATGTTGAATCGAACTTAGAGATGTGCGATATGTTTTGTGTTTAAATTAATTATATCTACCATATGTCTAACGGCTATATATGGTTTTGTCTTATCAATGTCTAATTGTAATCGGGATCTTCATCTGTTGTTTTGTTAAACTAGACCAAACGTGCCGAATCAGATGTCAATTATAGTTTACACTCGAGTGACAGGGTTTTATCATTACTAATTGGTATTTTTGTAAAATTAGTGATTGAAAATACAAGTTGTGAATTTATCAATTACAAAACATCTATTCGTTACTGTTGCCAAGTAACGGGTACAAAAATAGTCGACCACCACTATCTGTTAAAAGTTATCGATGATAATGCCACCACAGTGCACAACAGTTTGCGAAAAGTTCGTGTAGAATTTGCTATTGATTGATAAATTGTGCAGTATTAAGCAAGCTTAAACTCGAATCTAACAACTGTGCTGCCTGTGCCGAGTCATGCGTTAATGTGCACAATCAATTAGCTGGCTGTGGTGGCTGTGTAGTGCTTGCAAAACCGTTGCCAAACCTGCTGCTTTTCGGGAGTTTCGTTTCGTTTCGTTTTTGTCTCATTGGCCCTTTTTTTTCCACCTACGCTGCACGACAAATAAACGAGGCAGGGGAAGCGAAGCACAGCTGAGAGCAGCCAGCGAGATAGTTTGTTTAGTTAAGTGAAAATAAACAAACAGATTGGCATTGTTTCAGTCGCACTGTCGCCGTTAAAGAAGGAACGGGCGTGGTTAACTTAAAACCAAAAGAGAGAAAGACGATTGGCAGCAACAAGTAGGCGGCTATGGAAGAGGTAACGCTCACGGAGCCTGAGACACGATTCTATAGTGAGCTGTTTCAATGCTGCGACGTGGAAAATACGGGCAAGGTGCCGATGCTAAAAGCAACGGAACTCTTTCGCTCAGCGGACATTGCCAACGAGACGGTCATTGAGGTAGGTCCAACAAAATGTATATATCGTGACTTCTTAATTAAGATGTGCATGTATTTGAACAGATCACCGCATTGGCTGGCATACCGGCAACAGCTTTACACATCTCACGTGCCCAGTTCTATTCATGCCTCAAGCTCATTGCTGCGCATCAGGAGGCGGTGCCGCTACGGCAAGAGCTGATAGCCGCCACTGTGCCATTGCCATTGCCGCATTTTGGGTGGAAGGAGGCAGCCACAGCGCCAGCGAGCAGTGCATGTGAGAATGGGCTAGGTGTACTACCTCCGCCGCCGCCCACCGATCGTCGCAACTCACTGCGACGCAATTCCCAGCAGCAGCAGCAGCAACAACAACAGCTGCAACAGCTTGATCAGTTACAGGATGCTTCAGATGTGCCCAGCACCGACTCGGAAGTAGAGCAAAATGAATCGAGCTGTGGTGACAATTTTGATGAGCTGGCCGGCGGTGATGCGGTTGTCAGCAGCAGTAGTCGCGAAACTGTGCGTATTTTAGTAGATAAGATATAATATCACGCTTATGCAAATAGACTTTAGATGTGGTATTATAATTTGGTTACGAAATGTGTTATGCACTTTTACTAATTATAATCAGCATAAGTTTTATACTGTAGTATATATAGCATGCATCTGTCTGTTTGTCCTTTTTTTATGTTAATTTTATTGACTTGTGTTCAATCACAGCGTCGACGTGGCGCTGGCACTGGTGGCTCACCGGAAGCATGGAGCACAAACAGCGATAGCCCAACACCCACTAATAGCGTTGCGGAGCGTCCCTGGGCACAGGATACGCTGTGGCAGGGTCTGCTCGGCGATGAGCATCGTCAACTATTGGGCACCGAGGAGGAGTCTTCGGACCGTCACAGCAGTGATGATGACGACAACGAAAGCGAACTAATCACGCTATATCAAATTACACCGGAGCAGCGTGAATATTACAACAAACAGTTCCGAACTGTGCAGCGTGATCCGCACGGTCTGCTTTCCGGTCAGGCGGCGCGGTAAGTTTTGTATATTTGATTTTGAATTCAATTGAATTAAGTGCCTTTTTTTTTCAATAGTAACTTCTTTGAGAAGAGCCGTATTCCTGTTGAGGAGCTGCGCCACATTTGGCAGCTGTGCGACGTGACACGCGATGGTGCACTGAGTCTATCCGAATTCACAGCTGCCATGCATCTGGTTGTGCTCCGTCGCAATAACATACCATTGCCGAGCAGTTTGCCCCACTGTCTGCATCCAAATGTGCTGGCTAAAGCATCGTCAACTTCGTCGTCAACAACAGCGCACATACCTCAAGAGCCGCCTGAGGCTGATCTCCTGCACTTGAATGACGACGACGATGATGAACACACTGACAATACAATTATAAGTAGCTCGCAATCGAAGCCACGTCCGTTGCCCAATGATAAGAACATTATGAACATGAGCAGCATCTCAACATCGTCGCAGGCTAGCAATAGCAGCTCCAGACGTGAGGTGACAACAACGACGACGCCACCGGTGCTTAAGAATCGCAGCATTTCAAATTCGCCAAATGCAGAAAAATCAACAGCAGCGTCAGCAACAACAGCAACAGTGGCAGCTGCTGGTGCCACCAACGACGCCAGTCAATGGACAAAGTTTAGCGAATCTCCCACAACGACATCAACGGCAAAAACTGCGGCAGCAGTTGCTGCTCTTGCTGCTATTGCTGCTAACGTAACTGGCTCAGCAACAACTGCTGCTCCAGCCGTTTCTAGTCCCGGACTTAAGCCAGCGCTCTTTGATATGAAACGCACTGCCCAGGATGTGGGCTCAAATCCGCAAATTTTACATCCCGTGCCGTTGCGTGTAACGCCAATTGGTAAGTTTATCAATGCATTGTTCTAGATGCCACTTAATTAAATCTACACTCGTTCCAGGCACAGCCATTGCCTCATCCGGCGAACAATCGAGTCAACAAGTCGCAAATACAAGTGCCAATGACATGGACGGTGTTGTTGTGCTGCGAGAGGACAGTCCTAAGACAATGACATCATCAACTACAACTGCAGCAGTAGCAGCTGTAGCAACTACGACAGCGACACATAATAATCTGAGTGGAACGCATCGTGATCGTGACTCCATATCGATTCAAAGCACCGATCTGCGTGCCATACAACGTCCACAGGCAAAGAAGCTGCCAGCTAAGAATATTGGTGCTTTGCCACCGCCGCCGCAACGAGAGCCCAGCATTGGTTCCATTGGCGTCAATGAGCCACCAGAGCAGGCGGCGCCAATTGTTTACGCATCAAACACAGCATCTGCCAAGAAGGAGCCACCGCCCTTGCCGCCGCCACGGCCCCATCGACATGCGCGTAGCAGTAGCTTAGATTTAAACAAGTTTAAAATTGGCACAGCAGGTGCACAACAACCGGAGGTAAGTGAAGCATATATACATCTGTATGTAATGAATATATATGATAATTGTTAATTGTGTCTGTTGTGTGTCCTCAAAAATGATGATGTAGTTTTTAACAGCAAAAGCTTATAAAAGTTTGATTGTTCATTTTTCTTTTACTAACAAATCCCAAAGAGTTGAAAATGCTAACGATAACAGACAAACCAAAACAAAATAATTAAGTCATCAAATAACTTTAATTATTTTTTCTTTTCACTCTGCAATTGTATAAACATTTTCGGTTTGCACCGAATAAATATTTACATTTTACTTATAAGTGTTTACCTTAATGCGACCCCATATTAATTTCAATTTTACTTATTTTGTAAACAATCTGTTATATAAACCCAATTTTAATTAAGATTACTGCGCAAGCCAGCTTCGATATGCAAACCTCAGCGGGTTTTGCCGATTTCACGCACTTTGCCGACGATGCGAATGTTGTAAGTGTAAACAAACAAAGACAAATACAAATACAAATACTTCAATCAAATCAAATGCATCCGCAATTGGCCGTAGCTTATTTAGTGTTATGCCTCCAAAATTCAGTAGATTCATAAATTTAACACCAAGCCAGCCTAAATCAACATCAATACTAATGCATTGTCCATTTGCAGTTGGATGGCAGCAGCAGCAGCAACAGCAACAACAGCGCCAATGCCACTTCTGAGCAGCAACAGCATTCATTGCCGCCGGTGCCACCGCCGCCCGCTTTTGTGCCGCCTACACGCATCTCGCTGCAGACACAACAGCGCATCTCAGCTTTTGAAGTCTATCGCAAGCCACAGTCACCGGCACCGGCAGGCGTAGTAGGAGGTGCATCAACATCTACAGCTGCATCAATGCTGCCCAGTGCTGAAACGTTTGAGAAGCGTGTGACAGCCATCAGTGATTCATTGCGCCATGTGTCGTTCAAGCAGAATCAAACTAGCACCACGGAGCTATTGCAGCGGCTGCGTGAACAAAACAATTCGTTGCTGCATCTGTGCAATGATCTCAGCGACGAGCTGCTTAGCGTTCAGACGCGCAAGGAGGAGATGCGCCTCAAACTGGAGAGTTTGGCAGTGGCTGCCGAAGCTGCAGCACCTACTCGCACCGGCTCCTCAATATCAGCGCCGGTGACGGCCAATGTGACTGGCGGCTCATCCGGCTCAGCCGGTGGCCATACAAATGTTTAAGCAGCGTTTTCCGTTGTTGTTTCTGTTTGTTGTATGCACCGCAAAATCACACACACACACACCCACACACACACACCACACACAGTTATTTAGAAAGGCAGGCACCGCGCGTCTGTTTATGCGAATTATCGTTTTAGCACGCTGCTTAATTTTTTGCTAATTTAATTGTAGGCTAGTTAAATCTCAATTTCAAACAAATCAAGTAAATTGTCATGCAAGCAACAATAACATAACGAATAACAATAATGCCGCCTCTATTATAGATACATACAAACATACATATTTATGCAGATCAATTTATGTATACTTCTCTTTAGCGCATACAAAGCTAATTGAACTAATTGTTAAAACGTAAATGTGTAAATGTAATTATATAAATGAGAATCGTTCGCTTTCAACTGAAACACTGCTCCCTAGACAAGATATGTGACCACAAAGTGGCGATAATTATATTTCAAAACCTGCAACCCATAACGCATTTCTGTGGCTCATAGAAAACATATAACAAAAAAAAATCAAATTAAAAACCACACTTCAATCTCTGTTATATTACATATTATTTGCCCAACGGCATTAAATCGCTATTTATCAACTATTGCTTTTGTACAACTCGAAATCTGGTTCCATTAGGAAAACTAATCTTCGACCTTCTCATTCATTCCGGCAATGAAAAAACAAAATTGTAATTTTAATGTGCTAAAAAATTGTAACTTTCGTAAGCCAGGCTTAATTGTATAAGTATTAGAAAACTGATTGCATACAAACAGATGAAAACTACACATGCAATTTCATCCAATTTAATTTCCTTCAAAGCTTAGCTTAGGTTAAGTTATATTTTCAAAACCATTTTCTATGTAAACACGAATTGATATTATATATATTTATCAAATTTCTTCAGACATTTGTATATAAAACAAATGAAAAACGAAGTGAAAAACAACATTAAATTAATTTACTGGACCACAAGTATGCTAACTTCGAATTTATAAGATGATATGCCAGCAGACATACCAATTATCATCTATTTGAATGTGCGTGCACATTTTCTTTTGCATACTTAAAATCTATAAAAAGTATATAATAATTTAATGTATATGATTTCTCTTGTCATCAAGCAAAATAAATCTTCAACTTGTTAAACATTTTCAAAGATTTACAACTACAAAACTAAAAGCAGTGAACGACGAAAGTAAGACAAACAAAAACAAAAGTGATATTAAGCACTATGTAAACATATTGTTACGTTGCAGCGTAAACAATACGTATTGTTTTGACAGATATACATCTACATAATTAAAGATAAATGTATTAAGTTGATGTTACAAATGCTAAAGGCAATAAATAAAATGCTCTATAGGCAATTATTTTTCTTTTTGAATACTTGGTATTGCCGCCACTTAAAATGCAACCGTTCGAGCTTTGCGATAACTGTCGCATGCTGTTATCGATTGTGCTGCATACGCCGCTACACATCTCTAGCGCTTTGCGGCATTGGAGCAAATTTTCGCAAAATTTGCGAGGTAATTTGTAAGTGTGCATTTGTTGAAATTGATTGTTTAAATGGTGTAAAACGCATTTAACAATTGCTGCGTGCGTGCTTATTATATGTAACCATTTTTGCACGCGTTCCAAAACAAGCGAAACGGCGAATTGCGAGCAACAAAAATTGAAACTGCTGCGCTCAAGTGCAGGTTAGTTTACATACGTTTACCGTTTACACAATGGGAAATGCTAATGTTATTGTATTGAGGCAAAAAGTAAACAAAAAGATGGTGTCTCTTCCTAGTAAGTGAATGCGTCAATGTTAATCGCGCTCTTTGCGCTCGCACATCTGCCAATCTTTCGAAAGTCGCTGCCATTGCAGTCCTCTAGGTGTGGCAAAAGCAACTCAACAACAACTACAAATACAACAACAACTGACAACGCTGATTTAACGGCATTAACAAGCAACAGTAATTTGCAGACCACAGCAACAACAATTCTAATTGGAAACGCCCGCCTCAAGATGAGCACTAGCGACAAACTGGATCAGGCAGTAGCGACGGCAGCGGCAGTGGCTGCAGTAGCCAATGGCAATCCAACGGATCCGAAGAAAATTGAAGTTATGTAGGTGTTGTTTTTAACAGTTCAAGATTTATGTAATTTACTCAACTCATTTGCAGCAACTTCCAACCTTATGACAAGCAATGCTGCTACAACATCAAAACGAATCATACCAAAGTGTATGGTTGCGGCATTTCCCATGCCCGTGGCTCCTCGAAGGTGAAGCTCAAGAATGTCGTTGACTATAAATGGGAGAACAAATACTATTACCCAGGACATTTGGTAGCCGTTCATCGCGATGGCAAACATCTTGCCTATGCCATTAACGGTGAGTGTTTAGCTAAGCCCGCTTAACTGTTGAAAGGTTCGAAATCATGAGGCTCCAATTTTTTTATTCACTTATACCTAAGAGCTAATCGATTGCAAACACGTTTGGGCATTTATAGAGGTATGCACGAGAAAGTTGTATTGTTCTGTTTTTGGTGTTTTTTGGTGTACAATCAATACAAATTACAATACGAGACATATTTTCCCCTGAATTCAATTGGTATCTTAGCTCTTGTAGAGCATCAAAATCGATCTTTCGGATTGCACGTTGTTGTTTATACATACATATATTTTAAATCTAAGTGTGTCAGAGTATGGGTAGCAAATGTTAAACGGATCATCTCATCATACGTGATAAGAGCATACAAAAAAAGTATTTTATTTTAAATGGCAATGTTCACGACATTATCTTAATATATATATTCATTTATATACACTCATACACATATATAGTTAACAACAAAGCGACCGGCATGGAGGGCATGGTTCGTGTGTGCAACACCAGCACCAGCCAGCGAGCCCTCATCAAGGGCATGAATGGTGAGGTACTGGATCTTCAATTTGCCCATAGCGAAGGTGAACGCACCCTGGCGGTCATCGATGTGAGCTCACTGTTTGTGTACAAAATCGATTTAATCGATGGTAACTTGCTATGCAAACTTGTGGTCAAAGTGGACGATCCCATTGCCAACTATTCGCCCGAATATGATATGGTCTCCTGGTGTCCATACATCACGAAGAGCAGCAGCAGCAAGAATGCCAGTGGCAGTGGAACTCGTCACGAAGTTGCGGATGAAAATCAGCTATTGATTTGGTCACGTAACAAACAATTTCAATGTTTTTCGATCCGAATGATTATAACCGAGCACGGCGTAGGTTTTGCTAGCTCTAAGAGAAAAATTATGGCGTATTAACTCATCTCATTTTATTTATAGCGCACTCATATTAAGCCATCGGCTTTGGAAACCGGATATCTGAAAATTGAAATGGATTCACAAATATCGTGCGTTGCACTATCGCCGGATGGCACCACCGTTGCAGCTGCCTGTACCGATGGCTTGGTTCGTTTCTATCAAATCTATTTGTTCGATGTGCGCAACCATCGCTGCCTGCACGAATGGAAGCCGCACGACGGCAAGCCGGTGGCCTCGCTCTTCTTTCTCGATAACATTAACAAGCCAGTGGAGGAGTAAGTATACAAAATGTTACAAATGATTTAATTGATTAAACTAAATTGGGTTCTTCTTCGATTGACAGTGCCTACTGGCAGTATGTAATCACAACCAGCGATCACAATACGGAAATTAAGCTATGGAATTGCTCGCTATGGGAATGCCTGCAGACGGTCAACGTAATGGCCTCAATTCCTACCAGTACACTGCCCAACATGTTCATAGCTGGTATTGATCGCAGCGCCAATTATTTGGTTATATCCAGTCTTGAATCCCTAGCCGTATATGTTATGCAAATTGGCACCACTGGTGGCAGCAGCAGCTCCAACGATGAGGACAGCGACAGCACCGATTCGGATGATGAAAACAGTGCTGGTGGTGCGATCTGCGGTGCTGCCAACAATGAAGCTGCATTGCGCATACAAAACATAGCGGAGTTCAAGCTGAGCTCGGGCATTCTATCGTTTTCCATTGTCAATGCGAGCATGCGTCGCCTGAAGAGTACGAATGAAAGCTACTATCCGTTTGAGGAGCCCGATGATTATGATGATGAGAGCAATGCCACAACCGATGCCTTAGTTGTGCACATGTTTGTTGTGCAGGCCAAGAGTCTGCAGGAGTGCCAGATTATCTATCAGCCCTCAGTGCCCGAAAAGATAAAGCTGGAGCGTAGTTTGAATAGCAGCAGCAATACCAACGCCAGCACTAAGCGCTCATTGTCTCCCGACGGTCTGCTCCATGTCAGTGAGATCAAGCAGGAGCCCAGTTCGCCGCACAATAGCAGCGGCAGTTCCGGCGCTGTGCCCTTGGACGCACTCTTTGCCAAGTCCAAGCGTAACTCAGCTAGCTCTACGTCCGCTTCGGTGGTGACTGTTGCTGTTGCAGCAACAGCAGCTGCACCCTCGGCCATATTGCCGGATGTTGCAGCCAACAAATCGCGTTCATCATCTCCCCAATACGGCAGTGCCTATCCTCAGCTGAATCTCATGACACCGGATGCGTTCAGCGCTAGTAGCGGGCCCAATCCAACCATGCTTTTGACTACCACCAGCATTAGCAGCGGCACAACTGGCACTGATGCTGCTAACAGCTCTGCAGCTGCTGCAACTAGTACCGTTGCCAGCATAGATCAATCCGCCATCAATTCGCAGGTGCTTAACACTTTGCGTATGTTGGCCACAGTCACTGCAAATACTACAGACCAGGTCAATACGTCTCTTATAAATCTGATGAACAACACTTTGATTGAGGATCGTGAGCAGCAGAAGCTGAAAGACAAAATGGAGGCGCGTAAGCAATTTGTTGCCATTGATCGCAATCCTGAACGCAATGCAGCTGAGAACTTGGCCAGTGGGGGCTCCAGTCCCAGTCGTGAGGTGCAAGAGATTATGGCGACCCAGGAGGATGCAGATGACTACGAGCCCGAACTGGAGAACCTTGAATCTGATGAGGAAAATCCCTACTTTATGCCATGCAAAACGGAAAAAAAGTGAGTAATTGTACATAAGCCATAAAGTAATATTATTTTTAATTAACTTTCGATTTTAAGAACGGACGAGGAGTTGGTTATCGCTTCACCGCTTCTGAAAACTGTTGAGGACGCAGTTCCCGCTGCCAATTGGTTACCACAGGACTCCAATCTGCAGCCGACCAAAAAATCCGCAGAGCTGCAAAATGCTGCACAAATCATGTCACAAGCTGTGCAGAACAAGAACAATGGCAATGTCCCGCCCACACTGGGTAGCAGCAATAGCACGACAACAATATTAAACAACAGCAGCAACAACAACAATAACAGCCACAACACATCAATGGAAAATCCCACTGGTAACGCAGATATGAATGCAAAACTGGAACTACTATTAGGTGCGTATAAATGGGGTTGTGGGCATTAGTGAACCATTTAATGGACAATATTGCTTTGCAGATCTGGTCAAGGCTCAATCGCAACAGCTTAACAAACTGGAGCATGAGGTTAGCAAACTGAATCAGCAACAGCAGCAGCTGCAACAACAGAACAGCACTGCAGCCGCTTTGCAGCCTAAAAGCGTCAACGAATTGGCCTACAAAATTGAAATGCAGTTGTCAAAACTTATGGAACAATATCTCAAGCGATACGAAAATGAGCATAAAAAGAAACTAGCCGAATTTATGCTTGCGCGGTAAGTTCTAAAGATAGACCTCAAAAGTTTAACCAAACTCTTGACTATTAATATAAAACCCTTTTTTATTTAATAGTGAGACTCAAAATCGTGAGCTACGCGATTCAATACTGCAGGTGCTGAATCAGTATGTTATGAATCACTTTACGGACATAATTGGCAATGTGCTAAATATGGAGCTGCAACGTCAGCTATTGCCGCGTGTCAATGCTAAAATGGATCAGCTACAGAACCAAATCCAGCTGGAAGTTGTGCAAAAGTTGAATGTGTTTGACAAAACGGTCAAGGAGAACATAGCACAGGTGGTCAAGAGCAAGGTATGCTTAAAATTATTTACACAACTCTTGCACAAGTACATTATGTATATTTAAAATTCTAGCAATTCCTTGACGCCTTTGGCAAATCTGTGCTGATTGGCGTACAAACCAGCCTGCAGACGGCATTCATTGAATCGATGAGCAGCACTCTTATACCGGCCTATGAGAAATCGTCGCAGAACATGTTCAAGCAGCTACACGAAGCGTTTAGTGTGGGCATTAAAGACTGTAAGTAAACAACACTTTGAAACAACACAAAATTAACTAATATGTTGTTAATTGCTCTTACTAGTCATGGTGGAGTTTAATGCGTATCTGCAGCACATGCCGCAGGCGCACAATAGCGAGGAGCTGACCAATAAGCTGGGCCTATTAAAGCAGCTAGTGGAGACGAACTTGCTGAAGCATCGCACCGAACTTACAGATGCCATGCTAGAGACACAGCGTGAGGTGAAAAGCCTAGAGATATTGCTCGCCCGCCAGGTGCAGGAAACGATTCGAGCCGAGCTGCGCAAGCATATGGAAAACCAGAATATGGCGTTGCGCTCGCAGGCTGCCACACCAGCGCCCACCTACGACTTGCGTGATACCATTAGACAGCTGCTCCAGTCGGGTCAAATAAACAAGGCGTTCCATCAGGCATTGCTGGCAAATGATTTAAATCTGGTGGAGTTTACGTTACGTCACACAGACCGCAATCAGGTCTTTGCGCCCGAAGGCTGCCGTCTGGAGCAAAAGGTGCTGCTCTCGCTCATACAGCAAATATCAGCGGACATGAGCAATCACAATGAGGATAAACAGAGGTAAGCAATTATAAATATTTTGCATTCTTTTTTATAAATATGTCTTTCCTTTACAGCTACCTCAATGAGGCTCTGCTGGCCATCAATATGTCAGATCCAATTACGCGCGAGCATGCACCGAAAGTGCTTTCCGAATTGTATCGCAATTGCCAGCTGTTCATTAAGAATTTTCCGAAAAGTCCGCAATGCAGCAATGTCCGCCTGTTACTCGCCATGTGCAGTGCCACATACCGTGATCAGTTTAAATGATATTTCGACATTGCGGCAACCGCCAGCGTTTGGAACTGACACGAACTCGAACCCCAAACTATGCACAGACACCACCCACACATACAAACACTTGAACACACACACACACATTTATACACAACTGTTTTTTGTAGGTAAGCAGTTGGATTCAATAAGAACCGTCTCTAGCTCTAGCTTCAATTAGACCTCGATACTTTTTCCCCAATTTATCTATATTGTGTCCACGTAAGCTAAAAGTTTTTCCACATCATTTTCTTTTGTTAATTTTTGTTTTGTGCGTATATTTGTATTTTTATTTTTTTTAATATCTCAATTCTCGTCACGATAATATGTGTTCCAAACAACGAATAGAGAAGGACGTAAACGTGCGAGTTCAATTTGCGTGATCAAAAATTGCAATCAGTTGTGTCTTTTTTTTAGATATATATTTTTAAAAAAGTATTGAGTTTATTTTTTGTTCCTTTGCGCGCTTTATCTATACTATTTCCATTTATAATGACGCTTATCGATGAGTAAAATACTTGTTAAAGCAGAGCTATAGAATTTAATTTAAAATATTTTCAAACTATAAAGATAACGGGCTTTCTAAGCGAGAGACGAACAAATTTGATGATTGCAAAACTAAAAGAATTACAAAACTACAAGTAAATGCGTAATTAATAAGTTAAGCCTAAACAAAACGATAAAAAAAAATGTATAATAAAAAAGTTAAAATCTGTATGTACTTGAAGAGTAATAAATAATTATTGCATTCGGACACTGAAGGTTTCCCATAATTAAACTAGCAACATAATGTATAACTGTTTATCAACTTTGCTCTAAAACTTGCCAACCAGAGAAAGAGTTATGGGTACTAATTATATTTTTATCGTCATATATATGAAAATATTACAAAATGTTGTCTTGAAGACATACAAAAAAAAAGAAAACATACAATAATATTAAATGTATTTTTTTTACCACAGCGTAAAGTGCCAAACTAAAGCACCATCAATGATCAGCTTATCAGAGCCAGCAGCTCAGAAGTGCGTTGAAGACAACTGCAGCCACAGCCGGTGGCACATTCCGTGTGATTCTATGAAAGGATAGTTTAGTTTAAGATACTGCAGTTCATTTGAATACTCACCTCAAACCAGTGCATCATGTGCTGCATATGACCGCCATGGCCGCAGGAGAGGCACGCATTTGATGCACCGCGCACTGGCAGACAGCAGAGGATGCATATTAAAACAGGCCGCTTGCATGGCTCACATTTGGGCGTACGCTTTGGTTTTCCGCAGCCAGCACACTCGGTGACAAATTCAACGCCATGTGATGGCGGCGGCGAGTGTAACGTATGCTTGAGGATTACCGCACGCTTCGAGAGCAGCTGCCAGCCAAAGAGGACATCCGCGTAGGCGCGCTTGAACTGATCGAAAAGCGGCATTTTAGTGCGTCGAATTAGTGAGCAGGCAAACGCATCTGACTGGCCCAGTTTAAAGTCCAGACAGTCCAACGAATCGGACCACGAATTGCTGCGCAAGTGTTTCATTTGCTGCCAAGTGCCGGTCGATGCACGCACCTGGGCGGATGATTTGAAATCCAGCGGCAGCACCGTATGATATGGCGACAATTGTGCATGGAGCTGTGCGGGTAGACGACAGGTGGCCACTTCCATGTCCAGGCTCATCAATGCCGCCGGACACTTGTCGAAGAGGCAGGCGAGGAGTACAGCGGTTTGAACATCCCCAGCGCTGGCATAGTGCATAATAAGCGATTCAAGCAGTGATTTCTTAAACGGATCCTTATAGAATAGCATTTGACAGCTCATTGCCGATTCGTGCGGCACATGGGGCGTTGCTATGAGCTCAGCCAACAGCCAAATGGGCACCAAATCCAGTCGTCCGTGTGTGCGACAAATTTCACCATTGCGACGACACGTTTCAATAATATTTCGCTTATCAACCGTAAAATCGCGTGCCATGTCCCGATTAATGTGAAGCAACTGGCTGGCATCGTAGATGTGCACGACTGGGCTGGTGCCATTGATTTGTCGCATCACACGCTGTTTGCCCTGCAGACGCTTGCAGGCAATCATACGCTCCTGCAGATAGAACGAGGCATTCGGATCCCGTTGCGTTGTTGTTGCCATCACATTGCCCAGCAAACCGCTGCCATTGATGGCGCTTAAGGTGCGCGGCGTAATGGCCTGATGCTGACGCAACGTCAACCGCTTGGTGTTCATCACCTGGGCAAAGGTGATCAGCATGCCAATCGCATTGAACTGCACGCCCGATGTACGTGGAAATGGTATGCAGGCATCGTGCAGCGCACTGGATAGGGCACCCTCCAATCTGGGTGATTGCAAGAGCAGTTGACTGCGGTCCGCTCCAGCACCGACAAAGGCCGTCACACGCTTCTTCATCGCGGCGACCAGAGCGCGCAGACATTGCTCCAGGCAGCTGCGAGATTTCTTGACACGCTGCAGGGCATTGGTGCGCAGCACTTTGAGGAGTACACCGCTGACATCATTGGACAGGGTTGTGCCTTGGCACAACTGGAAATCGGGCGGCACATTCGGACTGGGATAGGCGGTGGGGAATGTCACCTGCAGTATGATCGTGTGATCTGCGGCACAGATTTTAAAGCAAGCATATCGTTTTATTGCACATAACATATCCACATCCACATGCGGCATATTTGTGTTCAGCAGCGAGAATTCGTGCTGCAGCGAACACGTTGGCTGATCCGTTAAGGAGCGTGCAATGTGTGTCTCCTCGCGACGCGCATAGGCACCGCCAAAGCTGGGCGATCGTGCCATGGGCAGTGTATTGGAAGCACCAGCACCTGGCTCCAGGGTCGCTGCAATGGGCAACGAGGCAGCCGTCATTGGGCACGGCTGAAATGAATGTGAGAACTCCGGCGGCGTAAGGGCACGCAATTCACTCAACTCCGGCTCGTAGCGTGACGAATCAGCCTCCTCATCCTCATCTGGCGAGGGCTCGCATAGCTTCAACATTGTATCGTCAATTTTCCAGACACGCAGCGTGCGATCACGCGACCAGGTGACCAACTCCTACAAGTTTTTTGGTTTTTTTTTAAGTGAATCCTATTCCGATTTAATTACACAAATTACTTACAATTTCTGAGGAGTCTTCGTGATTTGGTCGCCAAGCAAAGTCCAAAATAACATCGGTGTGTCCCACAAATGAGCAAATGGGATCCGTTTGCTTGCTGTTGCTCCACAGCAGCAGACTGTTCTCGCCACGACCCATATGCGGCACCACAATGCTGACCAAGCCGTTGCCAATGGGCTAAAAACCAAAACCATTTATAGCTTTTAAAAATATTTAAACTATGGTTCTGCTTACCGTATAGCGTGCCCGCCATACGGGTGATAGTGTGGTAATGATCTTCTCAGCACGCCTAGGATTGCACACATCAAAGTACTTGACCGTGCAATCCTGACTGGCAGTGGCCAGGCATGTCTCCCGTTTGTGACTCCAATTGATGCCGTGCACGCGGTTCAAATGCGCTGTTATATAATGTGTGGGACAGCTGCCCTTGCGTATGTCCCAGATCCGCAGGTCCCCGTCATGAGCAGCGGCCAGCAGATTACCCGAGCGTCGATTAAAGCCAACCTGTGTGGCGCCCGCTGTGAGCGGAAAGTTAAATAAATATTAGTAAATGGAATATTTGTGAAGAAATCTTGAGATTAATTACACATGCAGACGGCGTTTAGGGATAATGCCGGCTTGCGCGGATCACGCAAATCCCAAATATGTGAGAAGGTGTCTATAGAGCAGCTAACTAGTAAATTGGGATTCTTGCTGTGCCAGTCGATGTCTGTGACAGTACGCGTATGTCCGCGCAACAGGTTCTCGTAGTGTGGTTCGGCAGGACCCCAGCGCACAATGTCAATATTTTGACTGGTCTGCAAAAACCAATATCAATGATAAAAATAGCGCTGTCCTGTATGACCCTGGTGAACTCACCGCTATGGCACAGTACTCTCGAATACTAGGACAAATGGCAAACTCTGCCACGGACACCTCGTACTTGGACTGACGCTCATGACGACGCAATGTTCCGTCGTCCTGGCCCAAACGCTGCAGGGCCAAATGACCGCGACCTGCCAGCAGCACCCATTGGCCGGAGTAGTCCACCGACATGGCCGTCGCTTGTGAGTCGCGATGCTCGTAACATTTGTTGCTTTGTCTGACGATGTAGGTCTGTTCGGAGCCACTGCCGGCGACTCGTTCGCCATTGCCGCTGCCAGCGCGTAGAGTCTCCGTAGGCGGCATTTCAATCTCGTGGGGATGTTGGTGATAGTGAAGATGATGTTGACGCCAACATAAAGTGCTTAAATTTATTAATTTTACTAACTAAAGCACAAACAAAACGAACTGATAAGAACACGAACAATAACAATAATAATCTATCGTGTTTTCTTTATATCGATAATGCTATCGTCCACCAGGGCTGAATGCAGAGTATGAATAATTTTAAGTAAATCAAAGAAGCAGTAAAGAACCATAAAGTACATTACAGTTAAAATAACAGTAAATTATTTAATCATAAATTTTGTACATAAAATAATAACAGAACTAGCAATAAGCTTCCATTCCAATTTTTTCATCGAAAAAAGCTAAGATGGCAGCACTGTAAACTGAATTTCATCAGAAAATCAAACTCAAACTTATCGATATCATCAAAAAGGCTATTAGTTGTTGACAGCCGGTAAGTGAACCACAACGAACAAAATCCGAGAAAAAGATTTTTACAAAATATTTGTATTAGTTTTCTACATAGTATCCAGCAAGACGATGGAGCAACTTACTGACGATTGTCAATTGATGATTATAGGCTATTTGCAGCTGCAAGACCAACTGGCGTTGTGGGATGCAACTGAACACTTAGCAAATAGATTAAATAAAAATATAATCTATACATGGCAGCACCAAACTTACTATGTGATTAATGCCGTAAAGCTGCTACAAAATCCGAAGTACTTCAATATCCTTCTACGCACCTTTGGTCCAACTATACAGCAATTGGATCTGCGACATGTTAACTTCCAGTCAATAAAACCGTGGCGCGGCCACAGTTTCCCGAGTCTGAAGCATTTAACATACGAAATTAAAGAGAAAAATCAAAATGCTGCTATGGAACTAATGGTGGAACTGTTTCCTGCAGTGACGTCTCTCTATCCGATAGGATATTTTCAAAGCAGCATCGCTTCCAAATGGACACAGTTGCGCAAACTAGACTTAACCGATGCCTTTCAGGATAAAAATTCATCATTCAGTCAGTTTCAGATGCTGGAAGAGATAATCATCGAAGGACCATGGTTACACCTTACAATGGAAAGCGTTCTAAGCCTACCTCGGCTCCAAGTCATATGCTTCGGGCAACAAAGCAGTAATCAAGGTGTAATGAATCATTTAACAAAAGTGCGTGGTCGGGACATACGGCAGCTTACATTTCATGATTGCATTTGGGATTTCGATGAGTTTTGCCTACGGAAGCTTAGGTACTTGCGTCAGTTAACCCTAGTCGAAGATGATGGCTTTAAATTGGAACTGCATTCTCTAGTCGCCGCTTTGCCTTTTCTGGAGGAATTGCATTTGCTTAATTTTGGAATTTTCCGCAGCGATATTGAGCTGTGGAAAACAGTCGACTTGTGTCCCAATCTGAATGTATTAAATATAAGAGGCATGCCGCTATGTGCAGATTTCTTTTCCACATGTCGGCTTTTTATGAACAGCGTGTTAAACAAGCGTTCTTCGGTCTTGACTCTTTATTGTTACAATACTGCCATCAAGGAGGAATTGGTAAGTATTCAAGAGTTTCTCTGTTTAAAGCTATATTCAATAAATTTTCTTTCCATCTTGCAGATACGCGAAAACTTCCAACATCCCATGCTAAAGCTAAATTTTGTGCCTAAAAAATTGCCTCATATTTGCGCATTCAACTCCACAATTAAACTTGTGCCATTAAAAACGTGATATTATTTGCCATAACATATTGTTAAATACATATTACATTTTAAAAGGACAGTTTATGTTTAAGAGCTTGTTTTTATATTTATTTATATATATATATAATTAAAAGCCACAGTCATACACATATCGTTTTTCACTAAGTTCGACAATTTTCAATGATTATTAATTCTATATACTTGCTACATTTGATACTAATGAGAGTATTAATATACAAAAATGGTATTTTAAAGGCTTATATATTTTGTTTTTATTGTCTCTAAAATTTAGAAATGTCCAAAATTTAAGAAGGCAGCCACGGGTGGCGAGAGAGAATGTGTATTCTATAAATAGAACGCTCGGCAGCTTGTTCTCGTACGATGCGCGTGTTCGGCTGCATTTGCTCTCACGACTCATGTGTTCGGCTGAAGTCAAACGCGCAGTCATTCGCTATGCTGCATTCGTGTTTCGCTGCTTTCATTGTGTGAGTTTGGACACCACTGCTCTAAATGAATATAAACGATCGAATACGGATTTTGCAGTTTGCTTTAAACTTTATACAAAGTCTGCGCTAATTACTGTATATTTCATAGAAATAGTTCTAAGCTTAACTTAGTGCTACTCTGGTATAAGCATCAAACACATCTAAGGCTACAAATTGGACATACAATTAAGTCTATCTGTGACAATAGCAAAACATTTTCAACGTTGTATCATTCACACAATAGCTCTGACTTCCATACAAATTGAGGCGACTAATCGTTCCGGTCAGAGCACTTGAATAGCCAGTCATACGCACCGTGGACTCAAAGACAGCCAGACCGGGTTTGGTCTGCAAGCGCAATGTAATGTCCACAGAGTAATCACTGCTGATCTCCTTGACTATCTTGTGATGCGGCGCCGCTATAAACGCCTGCAGTATGGAGTTCAAGTAGAGCGTTCGACACTGCGAATGCGACGATAATCGATCGTTGATCAGACGCACCAGATAGCGAGCGGCACGCTGCACTCGATCATTATTGGTTGGCATCTCCTCGCGCTGATGACAGGTGCACCAGTGGGCTGCGATGCCCGCCTGTTCACAGTTGCGCTCCGCGGGTACCGGCAGGAAGAGACTGATGCCACGCGGCATTATGCTTTCCTTATCGGTTAGCTCTTCGGCTTGGCGTTGCAGCTGCTTCGACTCCAGTTGGCGCATATCGAGCAACTGCAGCAAGGTGGCATGCAGATCAAAGGGGGTGGTCAAACGCTTGGCGTTCAGCTCCAGATTGGCAATGGCCAGCGGATAGCGCTGCTTCAGCCAGGCGGGATAGAGTGCAATAAGCAAGGGTAGCCGTTCCTCCATCATGCCCTGATAGGTGCGACGAAAGGAGCCCCAGCGCAGACCATGATCGGACATGAGCAGCACCAGCGTCCGGTTGAGTACACCAGATTCACTTAGACGCTGCAGATTAAAGGCCAGCTGCTTATCCAGCAACTGTGGCGTATTGAAGTAATCGTGGGTCAGTGCCACCGACCAGAAGAACGAGAAGAATAGTTCTTGACGCATGCGCGGCATCAGCTTACGCATATATTCCAGCAGGACATCGGCTGTGCGTCGTCCACCCATGCACCGATGTATATTCAAGTCCTTCTTTTCGGCAATGTGCTTCTCCATCTCCAGCAGCATGGGACGCAAATAGTAATCGGTTGGAGGTTTGCGGAATCCCTGGCGATTGAAGTTGAACAGACCGAGGAAGCCAACATCCTCGGCATAGACCGTCTTGTAGCCGGCCTGCTTGTAGCGTTTCCACAAAAAGGTGCAGCCATCGTAGCTGGGATGCGCCAGCGGTGCCACACACGATATATTCAGTTCTTGATCGTCGAGGCCACTCAGAAGTGGCACCAGATTTGGAAACGTGTTGTCGCCCACCTTGTTGAAGCCCCAGAACTCCACGTGGGAGAGTTTCTTGCGAATGTAGGACTCCGTGTGGCGCATTTGACGATGAAAGTTCAAATGGGAGACGCTATCAATGCCTATTACCATAACAGAGAGGCGTTCTGGCTCCGGCTCTGCCTCTGCCTCTGCCTCCGCTGGCGTATCATTAAAACTGACACGTTTGATGCTCTTCCTGCGCTTCTTTTTGTCCGGCTTGTCCACGGCAAAGAAGTGACAGTCTCTGTAGATGAGCTTGCCAGTCGGATCAAGGCATTCCATGTACATAAACTCCACATCCTTGGGCAGTTGTATGCTATTAGCCAACTTCAAAGGCAGCGGTGGCATATACTCGTTCGCATTGTCTGTCTTGCGACGCACTTCCGTGTATCGACAAGCGATGTGGGACAAATTCTTGATGTTGT
Organism: Scaptomyza hsui; assembly: GCA_018152825.1. NCBI lineage: Eukaryota > Metazoa > Arthropoda > Insecta > Diptera > Drosophilidae > Scaptomyza > Scaptomyza hsui. The sequence continues at coordinate 3,231,788 of JAECXO010000269.1, forward strand.
AGCTTTTCAACTGCTCCCTGGCATCCATATTGAGTAGCAGTTTTCCCGGCACCGCATCGCTTGTGCGCAGCAATGGCTTGCGGCATGTAAATGGTCGTGGATGGTACATGAACTGTGCAATATTGTCATCGAGCACCTCAAAGTAGGGCATTCGACAGCCGGGTGTGTCAATAAAGTATGCCTGTGTCACATTGTACTCATCATCGATGCGTGCTATGAAGTCGAAGCGATCCCGTAGCTTTAATAGCTTCGTCCTCAGATTGTAGTCGACAAAGAGATAGGAGAAGACGCACACGCAGAATATGATAATTACAATCTTCTTGAATTGGCTCTGATTCTTTGTCATGTTATAGTATCGATAATAGTGTTGTAAATCACGTTTTGTCATATACTTTGGATCCAACAGATATTTGCTTCTGCAAATAAATGGGTTAACATAATAAATTGTTAAATTAGTGCGTTTGTATATTTTCATTAACTAGTTTAAGATTATATTGAAACTAAAAATTTATTTATCGAAGCTTGCTGCAATCAATTTTGTCCTTTTTTAAATGCCGACCTAGCAAAGTTCATTGTCTCAACAAGCTTCCTACATTTATTGTATTGGTTGCCGTCTATCATTAATTAAGGCGGCAAACAATATATAATGTGGCAGCAACACCAACACACATACTCACTCACACCCAAAAACACAGTCAACGAACAGTACTCAAACTTTGGAGCATCCTTTAGTCAGTCGGGCACGGACAAGAACTAGGTGTCCTTTTATGAGCACAAGGACGTGACGTTGTCAATGTTTTTCTGTTTTTGTTGCTGTTGCTTGCAAATGACTAGAGCTGACTCAAGAATCCCGCACACCAGAGCGAATAATCCGTAGCGGCAGCGGCACGAATATATAATTACATTGCGTCTTATCACTGATGTCAAATCAGCTTTTTTCCCGTCAAATCTGGCTTTTTTGCAAACCGAATCGCTTGAAAAATTAGAAAATTGCGGGAAGCGGGAAATCTGGTTTTTTTCTGTTGAAAGATCAGCTTTTTCTGGATTGTTTTTACACAACATTTATACGTTTGGTTTATTATTTATTATATTAAACCCGTACATTTTTGTTGCTATCTCTTATTCGTTTAAAAGTCCCAAAAAGCTTCATACAAATTTGGTACAATGGGTTCCTAAATCCCAATGAATGAAGAATCCATTGAAATCAAAAAATTTATGATTTATTTAAAGAAATTGATGAATTAATTATTTAAAAAAAAACCATTAGCTTTTTTAACGCTTTTTTCCAATTACTTGCCCTTTTTTTTATTCTCATTTAAAGCCAAAAACATCTTTTCATCGTCATCAAAAGTTATCATCACTGCTATGAATTCTTACATAAATGAATAATCCATTGATTTTAATGAAATTGATGAAATTTTTGACGAAGATAATGAGTAAATGATTAAAAAACCGTCAGATTTTTTTTCCGCTGTTTTTGGTCTGAAATAAAGCCAAAAACAGCTTTTCTTCGTCCCCAAAAGTTGACATCACTGCGTCTTATGAACGCACGCACACCAAAGCGGGGCGAATTCGTTTTGACAGCGAATCTGCAGCGTTTTTTTCCGCTCAACATTGACAACCGTGCATGCAGCGTTTTTTTCGCTTGCCGCCAAGAACGATAAAACTCAGATTGCGCAGAAACTTGTTCATGTTCTGCGCTGCTGACGTCACATGTGATGCATATGTTGAATTTTTGCCTTGTTTACATGTTAAATTACTATATTTTGGCTTTAAAAACAATTTAATAATAATAATAATATAATAAGAGAATCCGTTTTTAACTTATTATCATTTACTTTTATTAAAAAAAATATTTATAAAAAATTTATCACATGTGACGTTTCGAACAGCTGTTTATGCGCAATGTCTTTCTTCATGGCTTCCCGCAATATTTGCTGTCATACATATGTGCACTAATGTTAAACAATGGCAAAAGTGGAGCTGCTTATTGAATTAGTGAAAAAACATAAAATATTGTACGATTTAGCGGACAAGGACTAAAAAACATAAGAAAAAGATAAGATATGTGACGAAATTGGATTGGAGCTGGAAAAAAAAACCGCGAATAAATTCGCCCCGGTGTGATCACACTTGCGATTTTGGCGCGGAAAATATCACGCGGTTTATTCGTGCCGCTGCCGCTGCAGATAATTCGCTCTGGTGTGCGCGATGCTTCATGCAAATGTATGCAACTATCCACAAGCCTAAAAGTAGGCAATGCTAAATTTATGGATGAATTTAAAGTATGTTGAGGTGAATAAAGCGAAAAAAGAAGAAATGCTGTTGATAGTGCTAAAGAACTTTTAAGAGAAGGAACAGATACATAAAATAAGTAAAGATGCAAAACATCTTAGAAAACATATATTCAAGCGTTTTAAATTTTTATCTAAGCTCTTTCTTTTTACCTATCAGTAACAAAAATTGATAGTTTCTCCCTTCAGCTATTCGGGCTAAGTTAATTATTTATTTAGTTTTGCATTTTGTGCTCAAGTTTATCAAGCTTTAAACACAAATATTTGCCGACTTAAAAAACCTTCCGCCTGCATTATTAACTCAACTCAAAGTTTGCAAATAGCCGAAAAAACAAACCAAGAAGTAAATAAGTAATAAGCCCTTTGGCTTTTCTTGCAGCTTCTTTCGGCTTTACAAGCTTAAGGGTAACCTTATTTTGTCTGCGATTTATTTGTGCATACTTTTTGTGTGTTTGTATATCAATTCTTTCAATTGCATTTTTGCTTCAGCAAACACACACACACACACACACTGAAGTTACTCTAGACGTGCAAATGGCAAACGCGTTGGTCCTTAAAGCAAACAAGCGACTGCAACCAACTACGACTCACACACACACTAACAAAGCAGACACACACAGACATACTTACTCGTAGCTCATATCGCCGTATTTTCGGTTATCCTTTGTGGTGTAGTAGGCACGCATTTTAGCACCGTTTTTAATTCAAATAAATCCTGACAATTATCTTGTTGTCGCTTTCATTTAAGTCCTTGACATTTTGTGGTTCCGTTTCCTCTTTTTTTGTTATTGCTAATTGTCGGTGTATGTGCCACATTTAATGGCAACGCTTCTAGTTTCTTTTTGTGCACTTTCAATACAACATTTTCCACACAACTGCCTCCACTTTTAGCGCTCCCCTTCCTCTCTGTCCACCGTAGTCCACGGTGCTGGGTTGGTTTTACCTGGGAGCAGCTGCAGGCGCCTTCGCTGCCTGCCCACCTAACACTGGATGCTGTGCGCGTCCAGGCCGCCCTTTAGACGCCAAAAACGACTTGCACTCTCTCTTTCGAGCTCTCTCGTTCTCTCTTTGTTTTGACATTTGGAGATTGCGCAGCACAGCCATTTTGACAGCTGCCAGGGATGCTGTAAATGGTTGTGCACTGGAAGAAAGCCTTTAGTTGTTGAGGGTATTTAAAATTGTTGTGTCTTTTGATTTTTAATACTTTGATGAAAGTTAAACATAATATGAGTGTTTTTCAGGTAGATATTATTTAAAATTAGTTTGCTAAAAATATTTTTATGTACAGATATTATTGATTATATCACAAAAAATATTGATAGCTTAGGAGAAATGTAAGAAGGCCTAAGACTTACTAGCAGGATTAGAGCTAAAACATTGTAAAAGTGGTAAGTTGCGGACTTTTGTTTAAGTATTTGTATAATGCATTAACCAGCATTGGTTTGAACTCATTTTTCTTTAGCACTTGTGGCTCTTTGTAGCTATGTACTTTTCACAGCTATGTTAGGCTGGACAAGGTTCTTAATTATGATTTGCATGTTTGCTTAATTAATATACCACAGAAATAAATGTAGTTATGGGGTCAAGAAACGCGTAAAATGTTTTTATGGCCAATGAACTCACTGACAGCATCCAGCTGTGAGATTTTGGTTTTGTTTTAGATTTAGTACAGATTTCAGATCATCTAATGCATTTTTTGCTTAAATTTGGCTAAACATATTGCGTATGAAAAATCGGCTGATTCAAAAAATATTGCGTGGGTTTTGAGTACTGAGCAGTTTTAAGAAACTGTGCCTGCGACATGCAAATCCTTTGACTTTATCCTTGAAGCAGAAAAAAATGGGACATCATGCAGCGTTGTCCACTTTTGCTCATTAGTTGCGAAAAATGGCAAAGAGCTGGCAAAAGATGAAAAGCACACGCAAGGATCAATTGACTGCAACATGTGGGTGTATGTGTGTGAGTGTGTGTTTGTGTTAATAACATACTGCTGCAGGCCAAACATGGCATTTTTATGTTCAATAATTACAACAAAAACCAGAGAAACATGTTGGCGTAAATCACCCAGCCTGAAAAGAGCATTTCACTGTTGCCCCAACCCCCCCTTAGCCGCAGCTCACTTGTCCCGCCAGGACTTTCCAAGTAGCCCGATTAACAAGCGTTTGTAATGTTTCATTATAGTTAAAAACAGAAAACAACAAAAATGTGAAAGCAAAAACGAAAAGAAGAACAAAAACAAGCAATAATGAAGCAGAAAATCGTCTATAAAAGCAAGAAGCACCGAAAGCGAACGCTTCAGTTCAAATTTCAAATTGTGTGCACAGCCCAGGAACGGAAAAGTGCATCCACCAAAAGTCTCCAACCCATAAGTGATACTAGTCAGTTTAGTTCCAGCAGCAGCTAACTCCTTGACATTCAACTTAAGTGCACCAAACATGCTGCAGCAGCGACGTCATCGCCGCCAGCAGCTGGACAGAATCAGCCGGAGGAGCAGCAGCAACAGCAGCAGTTGTCGTGCCAACTACTTACCGGGTCTGCTAATTGTGCTGCTCGTCCTGCTGCAGAGCTTCGAGCTGCATATGTGCCGGCAATTGATGGGCGCTGGAGCTCACATTTATCGTCGGGACATGGAAAACATCCAGAAACGCAGTCTGGCCGAGACGCAGGCCGGCAGAGATGTTAGCCAGCCGGAGGAGATATTTAGTGCGCCCAGCGATGCGTCTGACATGAGCTATGATGAGTATCCGGTGAGTAATGAAATCCAGAGTGCTGTACTGGTTCGTTCATTTGAATTAGAGCTGGATTTGCCTTAGAAAATAACCGATTTCTAAAAGCAGCATTTTAATCATGATTTGAATTGTAGAATAAAAGTAGTAGATAGAAGTTGAAAACATCTTAAACGGGTTTTTAAGCATCAAAGTTTTTTTCATTCCCATTTGTTTAAATATTAAATATTATTCTAATGAATTAAAGTAGACAAAGAAGGAACCTTCAACTCAGCACACGCCTTACAAACCAACTTCCTCCTTCTCAAAAGAATAAAAATTGAAACTCTGCGTGGGATTTTTGGTCAAACCAAAAAAAAAAAATTGTTTGTGTGTGTCTCGTTTTACACAAGAAGCTTGTAATTGTATATTTTGCATTTGATTGCTTGCCCTGCAGGTGAATTGCTTGGCTTTGATATCGCAGGGGCGATTTGTCCCCTAAATCCCATCTATCTATCTCTATCTCGCAGCTGACGTCACTTTTTTGATAGCGTGGTCAAAAAAAAAAGAAGAATATGTCGTTAAAAAATAAGTTAAGCCGAAATGTTTTGTCTGTGGGCGTTGTTTGGTAAATGCGTACACGCCATGTGACCAAAATTGCGTATACGTCATGTTGCAAAAAACTATATGCTTGTGTTGATTTAAAGCTCTAAGATTCAAAAATATACTATTTTTTGTAGATGGTAGTGCCGAAGAGAGCTGCCTTATTGCTAGATCGTCTAATGGTTGCACTGCATCATGCGCTGGAGAATGAACGTGAAGGACATCGCATTGGCGACTTCTATGCCAACAAGAATCTCATACAACTTAGGCCCATGGAGTTCAAGAACGGCTTGGAACAGCCAACAGAAGAAGGTAAGAGGGAAACTGTAAGCCAATTAAGATTGACGTATAAACAATAAAATCCAACAGGTAATAACAATATGCCGATGAGTAGCCATAATTTTCACATGTATAGCGATGATGATCCTGGCGTGATGTTGGATTATGATTTCAAAGATTTAAATCAAATAAATCGCGCAACGGGCGAAACAGTAAGTTGGATATTGAAACCAAAATATGCAATTAAAGATATCAATTAGCATGGAGAAAAATGTGTAAGAAAATTTCAGTTAATGGCAAAGAGCTTTCAGAGAAGAGCCGGCGGCGTTGGCCCAGCAGCTGGCAACGATGCGGCACTATCAACAACAACAACAGCAACAAAAGGCGGCTCAACATCAGCAGGATCAATACTAATTGGCACTGGAGCTGGTCCTAGTGCCAGGCGCATCCATCACGTGGCCAATGGAGGTGGTCGCATGTATTGGCGCTGCTATTTCAATGCCGTTAGCTGCTTCTAAGCCAATGCAGCCAAGAAATCAACCCAAACACATAAAGCAAATAATATATATAAAACCATCATCATCACTTTTTGCGTTTCCTTGGCTGCTATGAAAGTTGTTCGCGTGATTAACTGAAATCATCTGTAAACATATGTATTGTAAACTCAATTTTTGTGTCGATTGTATTTGTGTCTGGAAACAAAAAACCAAACTTATTTCTGTGTATATCGCTGCAGCTGTGAACTGCGTAATAAATAAACTAGAAATCAACCTGGTTAGCTTCTTTCTATATAAATATATACATATATCATTTGTATAATCCATAAATACTCTTGGATTTGTTGCCGTGTGGTACTCTAATTCGCACTGCCTAATACTGATTGGCATTGATCATAAAACTTTACCAACATTCATTGTGTTATATTTTTCACGTGTTTCATTCTTATCAGCTCGTTTGGTTCAATTCTGGGTGCAAACACATAATGCTCTTTACTGTACTTAGTTGAGATTGGCCCCTAAAAGCGGAAGTGGCACTCTCCTCATATTTGTTGCACTTGATTAGAGTTTGGTGCACTTATATATTAAATGCTTTCAATTTGCATTTACACCTGCTTATCGCAACTAGAAGCACTTGCTTTTTATAGGTAGGAAACGAAATAAATGCATTGAAGTATTAGGGATTTAAAATAAAAGGTTTGACCTTTAGAAATGTTATATTTTAATAAAAACTTTGTCGTTTTCTGCGATTTAAGCTCTTGATAGTAATTCATTTAAAGTCAAAAAGTCTCATGTACAAGAAATCGGTTTTAGCTTTCAATTGCCTAATTTTTTAAACAAATATGCGATTCTCTTAAACATGTGCGATGGAGTCATGGTTAAACCTCTAGAATACTACTATCTGTATAAACTTTAATGGTGAGCAGAAACATCTTAGAGAAAGGTAATTTTAAAATCTCCTATGCCCACTTGCAATATTTCACCTTTTGACCAACCTCCTCATAATTTCAAGATGCAAATGAAATGCAATCTAAAAGTCAAGACACAAACTTCCTGCCAACTATTTGGCTTTGAGCAAATGTCTAAAGTGCATACATTTATTGACGCTAGAGACGCTATTAAAAAATGCGTAGCACACCCTCACATCCCCTTTCCCCCTTCCCATCCGATCATCTTGAGTGTGCAACGCACGTAATTCGCTTTATGACCAAGTTTAATTGCCTTGTTTTGCGTCTGCTGCTGCTGCTGCTGCCAGCAACAGCTTTCGAGCCAGCCGGGCCCAATCGAGTGTCAAGTTTTATTGGCCAATATGTAAAATTAATGATGTTGCATTACAAATTGATGTGGATTTAAGAGTTAATTGATGTGGCACTCAGGAGCTGCCAAAGTAATAATAAAAAAGTCAACTCATTTTTGTGTTCGTACGTTCGATTATCAGGCTGTGTGTGGCCCATAAATCAAAGTGCGAGCAGCATGACGTCATTGATTTTCGTAGTGCCGTCAAGTATGCAACAAGTTTTGTGTTTGCCAAAATCAACAGGTGACTTTCGGTCAATTCACCACATCCAGCTATCACGCTGTGCGTATGTGTGTGGTGAATAATCAGGCCCCTAAGCCTTAAGCACGTTGCTAATACGCAGCATTGGCAGCAGCAACAACAATAGCAATAGAAATTGTTGCAGTCAAGTACGGCAAACAAACATGTAACTACTTGCCTAAGCCAAGTTAACGTTTTCTGTCCCCACGTCCATCCCCCAAAACCACCCCTGCCGATAACCTAACACCGTTCCTGGTTTCCTGCTGCCCGGCAATCGCTGTTGTCGTCGCTGCTGTCGTCGATTCGTCTGCGCTCTGCTATTTTGTATATAAAGCCGAACGTTGTGCATAGCCAACATCGAGTTAACAATTTCACTTCTTGGCGTTCACATCGAGCCACAATCATAGGCCACAATAAATAACACAAACGCATAGAAAAATAATTTGTTACTGGATCCTCAGCAATATTGCATTTCATTTCTGTTTGCATTAACATAAATTAGACAATTTCGCGCAATAATAATATAAATAAAAAAAAACAGTTTTCACGTTTCGCGCCAATAATCTATTGCCGTCGCTAATTGTTTATCCTTGCATCCTTCTCCAGTAAGCGGTAAGTTTTTTTTCTTTTTGGTATTTATTATACTTGCTTAATTTGATTTTTGTGTGTGTGTTTTGGGATTTTTGTATTAATCTTATGGACAGTTTGACTTGCCCACTAATTGATATGTTTATCGGTTGAGCGTGAATTGTGTTGAGTAAAATATATAGTCGAGTTTTGTGGAAAGGAATTATTAAATGAAAATGGTGGTTTACTGATATGTTTTTTGAACAATTAAGATTATTTATATTTTTTTTTATGAAAGATTTAAAAGCTAGGTATTTAAAAGAAAATTCTTTCATTTTGCGTTTTACAATATATAGATGGATCCTTTATTTTTCTGATTTTAAAAAAGTTAAATACATTTTTTTGTAATCTTAAAATGTTAACAAATTTTTTTTTCCAAGTATTATTATATTTTGAATATTTAAAGCTCTAATAAGATTCATAAAAGTTCATTTTATACAATTAATCAGAAATTTATAAATGACAGCGTACTAAATCTGTTTTTCATAATCTGAGTGCTCAAGTGATTTTCCTCTTATTAATAATTAAATAATGAAAAATATTCTTTATTCTAAGAAATGGTCTGTCACCTACTTTGACATTTAGGCCTTTGGCTTTGTGCAAAATTTGTTTTTCATGTCAGTTCAAACTGCTTGACAAATGTGGTCAATTAATCATCTTGTTGCCGGTGTGCACCTTCATATTTAAATTGAAATTCATGCGAGAAAACACAACGCAACACAAAAAGTACTTATGGGGTTTAGGGAGAGGCCCCCAAGCACCAAAATCACAGCAAAAATACATTTGCCTGTTGCGCGTGTACGCAAAATGGAAAATTGTGTGAATTATTTACGATGTGTAAGAGAAAAGTTTGCATCATTTTTTTTTCTTCTTCTATTCCTTCGACGGAAATAAATGCCAGAATAAATTGTAATGTTTTCATTATGCTGCCAACACTCAAACCCTTAACAAGTTTTCGTTTCATAGTTTCTTCCTTCCGCCTGTCTTCTTAAAGGACTCTTGTTGGCTGTGATTTGAAAATCAAACCGCAATCAAATTGCATTTAATATTTATTACATTCACCCTCCCTAAGAATGTTTTGAAGTCTGGGCATGGAAATAAAGTCTTAAGGGCAGCTAAATTTAGACAGCCTAAATGATGAAAGAGAAAATTGATTGTTAAGTGTGCCAAAGGATTGCAAAAAGATTGGCAAAACGTAGGAGAAAGGTTAAATTTAATGTGAGTTTTAATTTATTAAGAATAATAGTTTTTATGAAAATTCTGCTTAACTAAAGCAATTATTTAGGCTCGTTTGCACCCTTTCGAAGCTTCAAATTAAAATTCCTTTGTACAACAAGTTCAAATTCCAAGTCCCTTTTCTAAACTGAACCGAAACTCTTCAATTTAATTGACAGTCACATTTATTTCCCCACTGTTTTTGTCTTTGATGCCGCATTTGTTATCCACTTGTTATCAATGCATTTAGCCAAAAGACCACAAATGCCGCAAAACGAACAAAAGGAAGGAAATTCGATAGCACTTCAGTTGTTCAAAAGTATCAAGTGAAATTGCGCCCCAAAAAGCAGGCAACAGTCAACCAACAGCGGTGAAATTGCTAGAAAATTTCTTCTTGTTGATGGAGAAGAAGAAGACATGTGTCACAAGTGCGGCTGACACAAGCAAGGCGCGGTCTCAGTCTCGTAATTTTCCCGTTAGCTGTCAAATCTCGTATCGCATAACAGACGTCAAATAAATCACTAAGTAAAGTATGCCTCAAAGCAAAATTTAAAATGCTGCAAATCTGTGAAAAACTGTTTACGAAAAATAGATAAAAGGAAAAGCCGCTTGTTGGATTTTCAAACAGCAGCATAATCCTTGAGTAATCTACAAAGAGCGGGGAATAGAAACCACTTTACGTAAAAATTGCATTTTTCTCACTATTGCATTGTCATTTTATCTCACTCTAAGCCTAGCTATATCTTTCTAGTGGTGGATATTAAATTTCCAATTAACATTGGAGCATTATTTATCGGGTGCAATAAAAATGTCCTGATTATGTCGGCTTTCCCTCACACTTCGTAGTCTCTTCTCTCACTCCCTACTTGTTGCTTTTATTATTCCATTTGATCTCTCTGACTACCGTATACTGTTAACAAACGCCCTGAGCACTACCAGGGCTCCCATCGCCCCCAGCCCTCACTCTGCTGCATGTTATTAGTTAAATTTATTGCTGAGCAGACCGTTCGAAATTCCACTGTTGTTTTTTTCGCCTCTATCTATCTATCAAACGGTTTTATGACTTGCTGTTCCAAATAGGGAGTAGCACCCTTTACGATATGGCATTATAATTATCTATGACTCAGGTATTAACAGCCCGATGTGAGAACATGTCCCATACACGCATACACACACACACACACACATTTGTCGTTGCACTTTTATGGTAGGCTTAAGTGCTATCTAGGTATTTGTTTACATTTAATGATAAATTGCGGTAGAACTTTGAGTAGTTACAATCAGTTAAAACATGCGTTGACATGAGTTGATTCATGCTAAAAGTTAAATTTGTTGTATAACAATAATATTTTATTATCTAAATATAAACTAGAGCCAGAAAAGTAGCACTATGTATACTTTATAGTTATTCTAACGCGTTGAAAAATATAGCCCACAAAAAATTTGATTTCGCTTGAAAGTATGCTACAAAAATATTTTTAGCGCAACGTTTTGATACAAGAATTTTCCATATCCTTAAGTCTTAGATTATATAGCTTAAGAATTTAGTTATCCACTTATATTTTAAATTTGAGTATGCATAACGCGTACATATCATGTCACATCCTTGAAGTAGCATTTTTTTTCCATATTCCGGTCACCTTTGCATAGCTTGCATAAAAAATGCAGAGCCATAAAAAACATGCAGAGATGATTTAGCTGCTTAGAACACAGCTGCCGCAGGAGCTGTCATGGTGACATTTTATGAGCTGCAGCAGCAAGAAGCTGTGCCACGTTGAAGCTGTGGCAAAAGTCATTAACATTTACGGCATGCGTCATTGCGTTTCGGTTTCGAATTTTTTGCTGTGAGTTGACACGTTGACAGTTCTCCCCACTTGATGTCCTCTTCTTACCTGTTGCATGATATGTCCGTGCCTCAGGCTAAACACACACATGCTTAGCCAACAATTTATGAGCTTCTTACATATTTATGAGTGTGTGTGTGTGTGTGTCACCCAAGACTCAATTGCCTCGCCACGCCCACATGATGTCATAACGATGTTTCTGCTTTCGTAATTAGGCGCTGAAGCAGCACTTAAATCAGTAACTGCAAACTCTCCAATCTATCTACACACACACACACACACACACACTTGTATTTACCTTTTTGGTTATTAGTTCTTTCTGTGTTTATGTAACCGAGTCGAGCTGCACTTTGACCTGTTCCCTCTTGATTTATGTATTAATTTTGTGGGTAATTAGTAACGTCCTGTCCGAGCATGTTCTGAGAACTGACTGAAATTGCTTTGCGTTATGCATTGAAATTAACATTCGCTCTGTTGCATAAATAATATCAATGTGATTTACTGATGGATATAATTGTTACTTAGGGTAATTACTGGAAAGATACTTTATATGTACTATGAAAAGGTTTACAGATACAAAACTATCTTATATAGAAAATTAAACGGTTGAAATTCATCCATGTCCAGTTGGCAATTAAAAATATTATTATTTTACAATTAGCACCCAGTTAAAGTTCCCATTGGCCCCACAAATCAGCTTATCATCAAGTTTAGATCTATTGATTGATTCACCAACTCGATGGCTCCTTAAATAGTTATGGCCGACACGCAAATGGCCAACAGTTATTGGTATGTTGTCAACGCGTCAAGTTCAACGTTGGCTCTACGAGTTCTTTGCCTACTATGCGATATTAATCGGTGCCACGAGCTATCGCTACGATTATAAGCGGAAGCGCTATACAAACACGAAATGGACACAACTGGTGGCAAGTTTGGCCAATTTATGTGTACTGCTGCTAGTTGGCATGAATCTGGCCATGGCCTGGTCCAGGATCATTGTCATGGACAAGACCACTGAGTTTGCCATGCAGCTGGACACGACCCTAAACTATTTGATTTGCCTGCTGCGTGTTGTGCAACGTGTGTCCAGAGAGCGTGCCACAAGTCGCATAGCGGAGGAGCTGCGACGCATGCGGCATATCTATCGATATAGCTGCATTCTAAGGCAATCGGATGAGTTTTATTTGAATCGCATCTACTTGGCCAGAAATTGCATAATGTGGATTCTCACTGCCTTTCTCACGGTCTTTCTGATGTCCGTCTATAAGTTTATAGCATGGCCGTTTCGCCAGCCCTGGTTAGAGTGTCTGCTCGTGGTGCTCTTTGTCCAGGCTCTGGATGGTCAGGATGTGACGATGCACTTGTATTTTTTGTTCAGCTGGCGCTTTTGTCGTCTATTCCAACGCTTGAACAGAAGAGTTGAGCAGCTGATCAAAGGAAACTCGGCTGTGAACACACTGGAACTGCATCATTTGAGCTGGCAACACTGGCAGCTATCGCAGCTTTGGCATCGCCTTAATCATGCCTACGCTTTCAGCATAATAACCTATCGATTTTCCCTGATCGTTTCGGCAGCTGCCCTGGGCTATTATGTAACCGTATTTCGTTCGCTTGAGTATCAAGTTATTGGCATTGTTCTTTACACTGTATTTGCCGTAAATGGCTTTATATTTGACACGATGTATGAGTGGACAACGCAATCTCATCGCCAAACTTTCTGGCTGCTTAGGGATCAGCATGATCTACGTTCTCCAGACGCACAACTTTCCAAAGGGGTAGTTACTTTCACAGAATTTTAAAGATATTTTTATTTACTACTGATTTCTTGCAGTGTGATATTTTGGCGCTGCAAATCGCTAGCTTTCCACTGAAGGTTAAGGTTTTCGGTTTGTATGCGGGAGGAAGAGAGGCGTGGCTGAGCAGCGCTATCCTTATTTGCAGCTGGATGATTGTTCTCATGCAATATCGCCTGGTATCGGACAGTAGAAATAAAGAGACTGTCTAAAAAATAAACAATTATTCCTACTTATTTCAACAGTGATGTGAATTGTTTATTTATATATTAAAGTTATTTTACTTTAGCTCTTATTTAGTTTAATTTGGCCACGTTCTTATAGCCAACACTTACATCGTCTACAATAACAGCTGTTTGAAAGTTGGCTCATAAATACAATTGCAGAATGCGTAATCGAACACAAAGGAAACAACTTGACTGCTATTAAAAGAAAATGAAAACATTTCAAGGCCTCTTGAATCACGTTCACTGCAAATTCAATTAAACTTTGCTAACAGTTTTAGCCTTGCTTGTTATTTTGTTATTGTTGTTGCTGCACGTTGCATTTTGCACTTTTGTGCCTCTATTGTGTTCTCAAACACATGTTCAAGTTCATATCCGGTTTTAATTGCGGAAATGCACTTTTGCCCAACAACCTGTTTACCTCCTCCTCATCCTCCTCCTTCTCCTTACCCTCCTGCTCCTGCATAATTTAAACGCTTGTGCAACCTGACAAATGCGAGTCACGTTTGTGGCAACAAGTGCTGAGTTTCCGTTTAAGCTGTTATCCTTCTAGCTGCTTTGCCAAAGCAGCTTTTGCTCAAAGGAACATGTGTCCTCTTAATTAAAATTATTAGAGATTATTCTTGTCCAGCAGGTAAAATGTTGTTTGGGCATACAAAACTCAACACTATTTCTTTATAGTTCTAGCTCAACCACAAAAAAAAATCCATCATGATGAAGTTTGTGCAAATTCTCTTGTGCTACGGCCTCTTGCTGTCCATGTTCTTTGCCCTGAATGAGGCAAGACCCTCAGCGGCTGAGGCAAGTGCTGTAAGTATAGCCAACTTTATACTTAAACCCTACTAACCTCATCCCTAACTTAAGGATACGGATGGCTTGGAGACTTCAGATGCCGAGGATGTGCGTGGCGCTTATTCGGGCTATGAGATGCCCGCCCAGGCCATATATCCCAACATTCCCATGGATCGCTTGCAAATGCTAGTCGCCCAATACAGACCCACGTAAGTTTCAACTCTGCGTTCTAGAAATAATCACAAGCTTGATGGAAACTTTTCTGAACTTTCTTTCAGCTACAGCGCCTATCTGCGCACACCCTCTTATGGCAACATGAACGAGTTGTACCGACTGCCGGAGAGCAAGCGTCAAGTGAGATACCGACAGTGCTACTTCAATCCCATCTCCTGCTTCAGGAAGTAAATTCCCAAACAGCAACGATCTAAAACCATAGCAAACAACAACAGCAAGAAAAAAAAACAGAAAAAAATAAAACTAAAAAATAACAGCCCTTTGATAAATTAACATTTCAAACACTTGAGAAATATGAAAACAAATATTTAAAAATCTAGCATAATTCCTAAAAATGCCAATATTTAAAGTTAAGACTTTCCAAGGTATATAAATGTCTATTAACATTGTTAACATAAATAAAATACACAAAAAATGCTTCATTGTAGTAGTTAACAAAAAATATTTAAAATAATAATAATAAACTTTGCACATTAATTAAATTAATGTAATTTTTTTGCACATGGTTTTTTGGTTATTTATTTATTTATTTCTGCTTGCATATGGTGTGGTAAAATAATATACAAAATATATTTAACGAAATTAAAAATATTTGAAATGAAATCAAATTTCCTTTTGTAAAGTTAATGTTTCAGCTATTGTATAATACAAATTGAAACCAGAAACGGACACATGAATAGAGTCACACACACAAACACTTTAACAACTATCGATGTAATATATTAAAGTATTAATAAAGTTATACATATATATTTAAAATACTAAAATTCACACTTTGAATAGATTTTTTTGGTTGATTTCTCTTAGAGTTTATCATGAAGTTTATAATTATTTAACTTTAAGTTGAATCCTGACATCTTTATAAGCCTTCCCTCCACTTATATGCCCAATCGTCTTCCCTGCAGCTCCTTGACTTTACGTCGTTGCATTTGCAAAACCAACCGATCGGGTGTTGAGATCTTGTAGTCACCATTACGTTTATAGCGCTCCTCGATGCGCACCGAGGTGGCCATCATAAAGATGGAGAAGACCAAGGCAATTAGATACCGTACGACTAGCATTTTTACACGATTATGGCGATTGCTTTTGCTTGAACCTCACAGATCCGACTGTTTCATGCTCATCTCGAGTTCATCGCTTTTATAGCCTCAATTGGGCATCAGGTAGCTAAAGAAAATGTTCTCAATGCATCCCGAATGATCTATGATGAGCAAACGTTTTTTTTTTTTTGTTGTATACTGATCCGGAAAGGAAAAGAGTATATTAAGGCTATATTTCTAGTTAAGTCTTAAACTAAACGTATGAAAGTTAGATAGAAGATAGAAGGACATAGGAAAGATACATAATATTTTCTACCTGTTCCAAAATTACAAATACTTATTCATTTTAAAATTTTCTAAGCTTGTATACTTCAATATCTTTTGATTGTTATTTGACAGAAACATTACTAACCTTTTGATAAATGTTTTCAAAATTGAGAATCTTGATTTATTTTAATACGATATAAATATAATCAGCTATACATTTTGCACAGTTTGAGAGTCATTGTTAGCAAGGTCACTTTTTGACCTGAGATGCTTTCAGCCATAAAATCCCAGATTTTTGGAAAAATTATTGTTGTGTGAGCGAGTGTGTGTATGACTGTGTGTGTGTGTGTGTAGCTTTACGCTAATAAAATAAACGCTAATCCAGTGGCAATTTCCACTTCCTGCGCTAAACATGCAAATCCAGGCACTCAACTTAATATCCACAACTATATCCACTTTATCCCATCTATGGGCATAATTTGCCGCGTCAACTATGTATGCATCTGTGTGTGTGTGTGTGTGTGTGTGTGTGTGTGTATGTCTAATAATTGCGAGCATCATCAGTGGAAGTTCTTGCTACCTCATCATCAGGCAACAGTTGCGCTTTTCCAAGAAGTTGCCGCACTTCATCGGCGCGACCCTCGGTTGGATTTTTATGATGCAGCACGGCGCTGAGGGCGAGAGACGCGAGGGGAGGCGAGGCAATGCGACGCATTTAACCATTAGACATTTTAATTGTTAATTTTTGCAAAAATTTAAATAATGGGATGCGCTGCAGGCAGAACAGAAAAGAACGGCTTCGAATGAGAGCTACCTGCATTTATTATCTGGCTAGCAGAAAGGGAGAGAGAGAGAGAAAGAGAGTGGAAAAGAGAGGGAGAGAGAGAGAGATGGACTCCGGTCTCCCAAGTGCCATCAACGTAAAAACAAGTGGCAACAATTTTCTATAAATTGCATTTGTGCAAAATTAAGTTCAATCTCTTCTTCTCCTCTGGACCAGGTTCAGCTGCTGCTTCAGTTGCTGCTGCTGTCCAGTGTCCGGTAGCCGCATCCGCTGCACCTCATCGCTGCTGGAGTAGCCAAACTCCATTAACTTTGCAATTGGCCACCATAACTTTTAGACGGCTCGTTTGCCTGGTCACCTCTGCAATGGGGAATGGTAGGAAAGAGGTGAAGGGGAGGCAAGCCACATCCCAGGCAGCAGGCAGCAGGCAGCACATCGCTTGTTAGTTTTTTGCGCCAGATCGTTTATAATAATTCGTATGCGAGTCATGTCATGGCCCCTAAAGTGTATCTGCGACTGCGCCGTCGACTCTTTGGCAAACACGACGTCGCATATCTGTATCTACGAGTTTTGTCGACTTCGCCTGTGCATCGACTCTCTGCACCGTGGAGCAAATCAAAACATTTGTCGTAGCATCAAAAGTGATAAGAGCTAAACTATATAAAGCTGAAGTTTGGGGTTTTTCTTTATTCATCAAAACAGTGTAATACATTCGAGATAATAATATTATACGGTTTCTTAGAGTGCGGTTCAATAATACTACAAAAATACGTTTTTTATAGAAGTTTACCGAACATAAGTTATTTTATATTTTTAAGCTTGGCCTATTCAAAAATTTGTTTATCCTTAACAAGTTTTAAAAAAAACCTCCAGAAAAATCCCAAAATGAAAAAAACCGTAGTAAATTAAGAGGTTCCTCAAAATGTAAACAGTTTCGAGCTATCTTTACAACTGAAACTTTATCAGCAAAGGTTTACTTTTGACCCATTGTATATTGGCCTGGCCAACACTGCCCCTTTCTCTGCAACACGCTCTCTCTTTTGCTCTTCTGATCTGGTCAACTATGCAACCGCAGTCGGAGTTGGAGTCGCCGTTGCCGTCGCAGTCGGAGTCGCAGCCACCGCCCCATGTTGCATGTGCCCCGGTTGGCTGGCTAGCTCGCTTGCTGCTTGCCTCTTGACTCGGCTGCTGTTGATCTTGCGCCCATTTTTGCGCGCATTGCTTTGGGTCGCCACCGGTTCGATTCCATTTCTTAACTCTCCATCCTCAACCCCTCCTCCTCCCGCCCGTTTGTCCCTTTGTAACCACTTTATGCTGCTTTCGCGTTCGCGTTCTATTGGTAAAAGGAAGTTAGAAAATGCTCTGAATTCATGTGGGCACTGGCGCTGGCATTTTTTATTCCTCCAACTTGGGCTTCAGCTACAGCTTCAGCTGATTGCGGATCGCCAGCGAGGAAAGCTGACTCCGCAGACGCTTGAACGATGATCTCAACCTGTAGCACAAGAAGTTAGTTAGTTTCACTAAACTTAGCGAAAAACTTGAGCAATGACTTGCGAAGTAGTTGTAGGATTAGCTTACTTATGGTATAGGATTGTAAACTAGATAAATGTAGCTGAGTCTTAAAGATGATACACATAGTAATTTATGGAGTAATTAAAATATAATGTATAAACATGAACTTGAAAATGTTCAAAAATAATTTGTTGAGTAGTTTATAAAATTAAAAATGTTAGTAGCAGGAAAGAAGTAGAAAAATAATTTTAAACTAAAATCAAAGTCGATTTAAGTTATATTTCTGAATGATTTTAGTTACACTTCTAATTTATTAAATTGTCATATTATTAAATATTCTTATGGTAGATTGCTAGCTGCTTAATTTAAGGCAAAATAGCAACAGCTTCAATATATTTACATGGCATCTAAATTTTATTACAATTTACCTTCGAGCAAATCAAATATTGCTTGTAATCGAAAACTTGACACTGCGATTATTATTATTTTTTATTTTCTTTTTGTTTTTGTGTTTGTTTGTTTATTTGTTTGGGTGCAGGTTCAGAAGATTTTTGCGGGGCTGCGAGTCGCCACAAAAGGGCAAGCCACAAAGTTGCAACAACAACAACAACGAGAAATATGAAATTCCAGCAGCTGCGGGACACTTGAGGTGGTCAAGGCGGGGATCCCAAACACAACAGCGTTTGAGCCAGGCTAACCGGTAGTTGTTGTTGTTGTTGTTCTTAGTTGGTAGACTTTGGCGGCGTCGCGGTCGTCGTCACCATGTCGTCGCTCTGGACATTGCTGCAGCAATGTTGCTCTTATTTCAGAACATGAACAACGGCAGCAACAACAACAGCAACAACAACAAGTTGCATCGTTTGTACGGGTCGCAAGAATGCCTTAATTCAGGAATTTAATGAAAAATGCTCTATGAAGCGGAGCAGCAAATTAAAAAAGGAAAAACTTTTGCACAGAAGCGACCAGCAGCAGCAGCAGCAGCAACTGTTGCAGCCTCACCAGCAACAACAACAAAAAGGTTAAAATTAAAATCAACGCAGGCAAGAAAGAACTTCTGCAGCTCCCGGGCAAAACACTTGATGGCTTTTTGCACAAAACTGACAGTGTGAGATCGGTGGCAGGTGAGCTGGAAACGGTTGCCACAGCTCTCGTTGTTGTTGCTGCTGTTGCCCCGTTTGCTGCTGTTGCGCGTTGTAAATTACATTTTCCAAATGCTTTTGCCATGTCGTACCAAAAACCCCATGTACATATGTGGAATCAGGCCGAACTCCTCCCGACTTCTTCTTCTCCTTCTTGCCACTTCTGCCTCCTGGCTTCCGTTTTGATTTGGAACACTTGTTGCAGGTTGTTGTTGCTGCTGCTTGTTGCTTTAAGATTTGTCCTGTGCGCATTGAAAATTCCTTGGGGATGTGTACACACACAATGTACACACATAAACACACACACACACACACACACACACACATTTTGTTATGGCCCCTTTGCCAGCTTCTGTTCTGTTGTTGCTTTGTGATTATGTTGTTGTAGTTTGTACAGATTGTTGTTGATTTGAGTGTTGATTGTTGTTGCAACATAATGCGGTAGGTGGGCCTTGCGTCTTTGATTCAAACCGATATGAATTATATTGTGCGTGTTTTGAGTGTGAATTGTGGATGCGGCTTTCTTATTATTTTATTCTTCAAAAACGCTAAAAGTGGTTTTAAAAGTGGTTTTATAGAGGTTTGTTCTGAGGAAGTTTGGAAGTTGGATGGAATAAGATAAAAGTGAAGTATTTTAAAGGTTTTTATTATTATTTATATTTCATATAAAGCAAAGCAAATTAAAGACTATGTCACATATTTTTCTTAGAGATTTAGGAACTCAAACTTTTAATACATTGTCTCCGGTTCGACGATTTCGTAGGTGGACATTGGCAACACATCGTTGCTGTAGTAGTTGCCACCGCCACCAGCGGCCAGTGCGAGATCTGGATACATGTTGTAGAAGCGTCGCAGGAAGGAACTGCGCCACAGCTGAGCAGGATGAGGAGCCATGGGCAGGGCGTGTGGAGGAGGAGCGGCAGCGTAGTAGGCGCGTCTCTGTTTGTAGAAGGCGCCACCGACAACAGGCGCAAACTGTTGCATCAACTCATTGTTGCCATAGTCCTCATCGGCAGTTGCTTCCTGGGAGGTCACCTCATTGACAGCGGAGGAGGAGGCGTCATCCAGTCGGGGGCGTGCCCAACAGCAGCCACAGAGCAAGGAGCTGGCAAGGATCAGCAGCGTGGAAATAAACTTCAAGTTTGACATCTTGGCAGCTTCAGAGTTCTTGAGCGAATGTCTAACCAAGTGTCAAATCGGGGTCTTTATATATTCAAAAAGGTCAGGTAAGAACATTTTTATAAACGGGCGTTAAGCGATTTCTAATGATGGCAAAATGGGTTAAGGGTTTGGGTTAAACTGACAGCTGCCACAAAAGGATTTACCTGAATACTTGGTGAAAAATACAAATGACCTGCAATAAAAGGATTACCTCAACTCTTAAATATTTCATCTTCTAAAAACTATGCACTTTATTTTCTCTGAGTGCATCTTTGCCTCCGCTTGTTAGGCTCTAGATAAAGTCACTTAAATGCAAATCTTGAGTAGCGGAGACTTCCTACGACTAGAGTCTGGCATCAATGCGTTTCATGTTAATCAAACAACGAAATCCATCAACAGGTGACACTGCAACAAGCATGTTGCAGGTGGAGGCCACAACCATCCATCCAGCATCCACAGCCCAATTTCCAAGCCCCAATCCCAATCCCAATCCCCAGACATGTCAGTGCGATAATGGTGCCTGCGTCTAAAAACAACTTCATTCACAAAAATCTGACGAAAAAGCTAAAAAAAAAAAAACCAATCGAAAAAAAGACCAAGTCAAAGATGCAGCCAAAGGAAGCGAGTCCCATTAAAAATATCTTGTGGATGCCAAACAGCTAAAGATACAAACGACGACGACGACGACGACGAAGGCTGGCCAGGGGGTGTGGCAGGGAAGGGAGGGAACAACAACAACAACAACAACAAGTCACAGTTGAGGCAGCTACTTGACTACTTGGCTACTTCAGCTACTTTGCCACAATACAGCAGCTGCGGGGGCGGCACAAAGGGGGCGGGCTAGCTATTGCTACGAGGCAGGCAGGCAGGCGCAGCTTGGATAACGCTTGCAACATACGCCTAATGCCACAGACATCGACATCCGCCATTTAACTTCTTAACCCCCAAGTGGCCCCAGTTCGTTTTTTTTTTTATTATTAAGGAAAATTTGCGAATTTCAAATGTGAAAGCCTTTTAAATATTTAGAGATTAAATAACAAAGAGAAATTTGTTAAAATTTGTTTAATTTTTAGATACAGATTAATACGCTTAAAAAAATCTAAATATATTAAATACAATTTCTTTGTAAGCTAAAGAAACGTTTAAACTTCTTTAAATTAATATTTTTCTTTTATTATTTATTTTTTTGTGTACCATTCCAGGGTTAAATTGAATTGCGTCTAGGCTGCTGCGCAGTCGCGACTGTCTACATTTGTCTGGCTGCTGCCGACGCCGTCGTTCGTCGTTCTCTTCGTCTCTTTGGAGTGCTGCTGCAGCTTTTGGTCGGTGGACGGCAGTCGGCTCGATTATTGGACGTCCAGCTTTCAATTTGCAACATAAAGCATCTTCATCGTGGGCCGCATGAATGGGCACCAGGCACGGAAGGGGTGGGTAGGGGAGGGGAGGGGATGGGAAGGTAGGTAACATGCTGTTGTTGGGGCAGGTGGGGCAGGTGGGGCGTAGGCTGGCTCTGACTGACTGAATGCATTTTGGCATTGGCGGCAGGCACTCAGGCGTGCCGTGGCAGTAGTCGCTGACCTTTATTGATTGCTGTTTGACCTCGCCAGCAATCGTTGTTGTTGTTGCTGTTGCTGTTGCATCTCCAGCCATTTGTACTTGACCGATCGCAGGCATAGATTAACCAGCAGCAGCAACAACAACAACAACAACGACGATGACGCCCACAGCGACGTCGACAGCAGCAGCAAAAGTTTTGCAGTTGCATTTTTGCCCATTTTACTTTGTGCCTTTTTGCGCAACCTTCATTGTTACCTCGCCTTTGTTGTTGTTGTTGTTGCTCCATTATTCGTTCACGGCAGTTAATTTATATTCGATGCCATCTCTCTCGCTCGACGTCGCTCTCTTAATGTGAGCTTTTTTTCCGTTGCTACGGCTGCTGCTTCCTTTTGACGTGCTGAGCAGCGGCAGCGGCGTCGCGTCGTCATTGACGCCTTTTCTTGTACTTAGCTCCATTTGCATTGCATGCCTACAGAAACCATAGAAAAAAAAAAATAAAAACAACAACTGCAAGTAAACAATGAAGAGCAAAGAAATCGCAGCACACTTTCAGCATTGAAGCTTCGTGTAGTTTGTTTTGTTTGACAGTTTGCTATCTGCCGCTGGGGATACCAACGTCGACGTCGACGTTTAGTTTTCGAAATTGTTTTATTTTCTAGAGAGAGTTGAAAGGGGAAAATGAATTAACAGAACATGACTTTTGGTAGATTTTTTGTGGTGATTATGATCATTATTCTCTGCTCACTTAAATACTCTTAATTGAAAGCAAATCAAAAAATATTGTCTCATTTTGCTGCGCACAGCCAAATATAAAAATGCATATTAATAAATATAATTATAATTGATAGCTTCAGAAAACAAACAACCTGCTGCATTAAATTTACAAATTACTCTTTAGGCAATCTCTTAAAAAGTCGCTCTTAAGCATATCTCCATCGAAAAATTTCATTCATACAAAATACACGCAAACACACAGAAACGAATGCTCCACGATGTGCATGGAGCGCACGAGTCCGATCCCGAGCCCGACAAGGCCCCCAAATAGCTGAGAGCCGACACGATCAACAGTGAAGTGAACAGAGCGGTCAGTTATATTTGCAACGCCCTCGAGTGCGGGTCGTTAACGGTTGAGGAGCGTAGCTTTTGCCGGAGCTTTTTTACACTAGTGTGTCTGCGGCGCAAAGAAAACGAAACACAAACAGAAAACAAAAAAAATAACAAATACAAACAAACAAATAAGCAATAATAATAAACGTAATTTAAACAATTAATCAAAACGCGGCGATCAATGAAACTTATACAAAACCAACAGCAGCAATAGCAATAGCAACAGCAACAAGTGCCAGTGAATTATTGTACTTAATTTTTATGTACAAATAGTGAGTGTTAGTGTGAGAGTGTGTGTATGTATGTATATGTGTGTTTGTGTGTGCGGCTTTATCAATTGCTCCACATAAAAATTTTCATTGAAGTGTTTGACAGCCGGCAGCGCAGCAGTAACATAAAACTAACGGCATCAACGACGACGGCAACGCGACGGCTGCTTAAAACGGTAATTAATACAAACATACTTTTGATTTGGCAATAAACAAATGATTCAGCAATTGTAAGCAACTGTTAACTGTAAAACACTTGCAGTCATTCCTTGTCTCTCTCTCTCTCTCTCTCTCTCTCTCTCTGTCTTTTTCTCACTGTGATTGAACGACGTCGACGTTGGCATCGGTGACAAAGCTTTTGCTCGCAACGCATGTTAGCAATTAGTCTGCGTTATTATTATTGTGGTTGCCAACGCCGACGCAGTTATTATTACTACAAAGTAGCACGCGCATTCTCTCTCTCTCTCTCCCCCGCATTCAAAGCTCTCATGTGCTCTCTTTGTATGTGCGTTTGTGTGTTTATTTGTTACGTGTGTTTGCATTTACGCCTTTTACATACCCTTCACATTATTATTTGCCATTTTGTCGCTTTCATTAATTGGCCTGTGTAAAAACGGCAACGACGTCGACAGCGACGTTGGCTACCTGACACGGCAGCGCTGTTTGAGTGCCGTACTCCCTCTTTCTCTTTTACACACTCACACATTTGCACACTTGTTGCTGTCGTCGTCGCGTTGTTTTTACAGTTTTTAAGTGGCGCTCATATCCGGCGCTTGCGTTTGTTTTGTCTGATAAGCGCACTTCTCTCTCTCTGTGGTTGTTGTTCTTGTGATTGGTTACGTTTCTTGTGTTTGTTGTTGTTGTTGCTGAGTGCGCTACCTTTCTGCATTTTGTTTGCACATTTCTTTTTCTTATTTTTTTGTTTTTGGCTTTGTTCTTTTGCTCAAATTGAATCAGTTCTCAGCGAGCTTAATGCACAACTGTTTTTGGAACATGTTTTTTGCCAGTACAAAACTTTTTATGAGTAACAAAGTGTTTAGGCAATTTTCGAAGTAGTTTTAAGTGTTCTTTAAACAAAGCTTTTAAGATTCTTTTAACACTTTCTCTTCGGTAATCTCCATAAATACCTTGCCGTACTTCATTTCCATTCATAAATAACGCCACAATGGTCAAAAACAAAGCTTCACTCACAACATTTTGGTTGAGACAAAAGACAAATTAATATATATTTAAACTGAGACATGTATAAATATGTATAATTGGCTTAAAAATTATGCACGCCTTAACACGTTTCGGCTATAAACCCTAAAACGAAAACTCTACTAAATATGTAAACCTTTTAAAATGCGGCTTAACCAAGATGATTTGAATAGAAACGTTTTGGATTAACTGAAAAATACCCTAAAGTAGAGATTTTTAAAAAAGCAGATTTGATTTTTGCTGATAAATTGCTTTTTAAAATACTTTTCAATATAGAGTTTATAATTTAATTTTAATATACCCTTTTTTCTAAAGTCTAGGGTATTAATTTTTGGTATAAATATTATCAGTAGGCTGTTCTTTGACATATTTAGATTGATTTAGCAGACAAGCTAGATTAAAATATGCAAAAAAAAAAAATTTACATATTATGCCAAAAATCATAAACTTGTCTTTTTTTTTGTATTAATGAAAACAAACAAATGTTGAGGTTTCGAATTAGTTTTTGATCGAGATTTGTATTAAACGATGAGCAATTTTTGCACTGCGTATTATGTAAATGAATCTTTCGATCTCTTTCGTTTTTTTTTTTTTAAGTGATCTTTTGACCCGTGATAAGTTGTGAAATGAACCTTTTAACCTGATTGTCAGTTTTTGGCCCATCGATACGTGACGTCAATGGGCCCATTTTTTCCGAGATTAGCATACTCGTTAATAGGTGAACTTTGGCGTACGTGTGGCCTTGATACATACTACGGCCGAAACCTAAACCGATCTAACGTTAACCTTCTCGGATATTTTCGTTATTTTCGTTATTTTTTTGACTTAAGTGGATCAACGAGTTCGGGTCAACGGGTTTCAGAATTTGAATGGCTTCAAGTGTGTGCGTATGTGTGTGTGTGTGTGTGTGTACACAAGTTGGATTAAGATTATCGCTACTCTATATGCAGCTGTACACTGTGAAAAATGTGTATTAGACTTTGACTAAACCGAATATTTGAAGAAGAAGAATTTTTTTTTGTAGTTAAAAACATAATTTTTCTTCTCTTTTTTGTTTATTTAATTATTCTGCTATTATATAAAACAAATTAAATTAAACTTATATGCTAACTTCTAAAACAACTTAGTCTAGTAATGAAAACTCAGGAACAGTTCGAAAAGTTACTAAAACTTTGTTAAAGCTCAATAAATTTAAGATAGTATTTTTATTTAGAATTCATGTAAATTTTTGTCAGTGCATCTTTCGTGTCACACGTCATTCATAGTCATTGTGTTCGTTGATTTGTCTCTATTGTCCAATCGAAATCCAAATATTAAATATTTGTTCATTTACTGTGACAGGTTAGACAAGTATTTTGTTTTTTTTATTTGTTTTCGTTATTTTTTTCTTGACCATTTAGCGATTGTTTGTTTTTTTTTTTTCGGTAGGTCAGCATCGTAAATACATAGAAAACAAAAATCTGAAATCAATAAATGGTGCGAAATTCTTTAAACTTCAATACTTTTGACCAAAAACTTTGCCATTTAAACTTCCGTTGTTTTATTAGCGCTGTTTTGTCAATGGAATATTTTTCAACTTGAAGAAACTTTTAGCAATGCTCAGCATTAAAAGTGTCTCCTTATGCGGATATCAAATGACATTAAGAATAATAATAATAATATAAATGCTTACCGCACATATCCTCGTGTCTGTCACTTGATAAGTTCACAATCACAAATAAATAAAGGAAAAATAGAGAGAGAAAAAATAAATAAGGATTGTCGAAAATTGAATGCTCTTGTAAATGTGTTTTTAGAAGTAATTTCTTATTAAAAATAGTTTAAAAATAATTTTGTTTGACTTTTATTAACAAAAAATTTCTTTATATATTTTCAAAAATTATTTTTACTGTCAAAACTTTATTCTTCTTATTACAATATTATTGCTAATAATCATAACAATTTCCGCAAACTTGCTGCCTCGAGTGCGCCCTGTACAGTGAGCCCTTGACAGTTGAAACGAAATAGCCACAAGTCATTAGCGAGTCTCCAAAGCAAATATTTGACGAAAGACAAACACAAAAAAAAGCAAATAAATAAATAAACTTCACTTCATCATAACCCGTTTTTTTTCCCCCCCAATTTGGGGTTGTCTTCTGGCAGATTGTAAAGATCGCAGTTGAGATTTGCGATCTTCCTCCTTATTTTTTTTTTCTTTGTTGTTTATTTTATGTTTTGTTCCGCTGACTGTGACATTTTTGTCACTGAACACTGAAACTGAAACCCAAAGATCTTCGAGATGCTTTATGTACTCGCACTTCGCAACTCACACACACATACATATTTTGTCAGCACATTTTTAAACAACACAACACGAAAAAAAAAAAAAGAAGAAGAAGAAGGAAATCACAGTCACAGTTTGGTTTCTGATCACCCTTTTGTAGTAATTGACCGATTCGAGAGAGATTCACTCGTTATATTATTTATGTTGTTGCCTTGCGTCGATCTTGCATTTGTCATGCTCTTATAAATTTGATCCGTTGACAGTTTTTTTTTTTTGCTTGCTTTAGTTTTTGTTTCGTTTCTTTTGCTCTCTTTTCTTTTTTTTTTTTTTTTCTTACTGCAGATCAAAGATCAGTTGTTGAGATCGGTTCGGTTTGGGTTGGGGGTTAAACATTGGCGCTGTGACCGCACAGCTTCAATTTTGCCAATGCACTGCGCGAAAAATTGTTAAGGTTTGATAAATAATAATTGTGAAATTTTTGTTGTCTCCAATATTTTGTTTTATGCGTCAAAATAGGCTTATAATTCACAACAGCGAAATATATGTCTGTTCTGATAACAAATTTTTTTTAGTACCATTGAAAATGTGCTAGGAGTTTTTAAACCATCATAAATAAATTTACAAATATATTTTGATTATTATATTTTTATTTCAGAAATAAAAATATTCTTAAATTAATTTGTAAATATATTTTTTTTTTATTCTTAAAAGCATTTGTTTTATTACCATTGAAAATGGGCTAGGATTTTGTTAACCATCATAAATAAATTTACAAATATATTTTTGTTATAATTTTTATTTCAAAAATAAAAATATTCTTAAATTAATGTGTGAATACATTTTTTTTTAATTTTTAAAAGATTTTCAACTTTTTCCTCTTGATTTAAAGTTCTTAAAAGCATTTGTTTTAGTACCATTGAAAATGTGCTTAGAATTTTTTAACCATCATAAATAAATTTACAAATATATTTTTGTTATTAAATTTTTTATTTTAAAAATAAAAATATTCTTAAATTAATTTGTGAATATATTTTTTTTATTTTTAAAAGATTTTCAACTTTTTCCTCTTGACTTGTTGCTCTTTAAGTTCTTAAAAGCATTTTATGTTTTTCTAAGTGTATTTTAGTTTGATTTGTTTTGGTTTCGTTTGAATTGTGCCGCCAACTAACAAAGAAAAAATCATAAATCCATAAAGCAGCATCCCACTTTGTCGGTGATTTCTCAAACACGAAAACTATTTCGCTATAGTCGCAATTGTTGGCATGATTGTTCAGTTTCTGTTTCTGGCGCCCACACTAAAAACACACACACACACACACTTTGTCAAGAGTTCACTTCAACTTGACTCAAAACAGATCTCTTTTGCGACTGAGTTCAGCTTTAGTTCAGTTCAGCTTAATGCTTAATGATTGCAAATGTCGTGATAGTATTGTCGAGAGTGGGTTGAGCTTGAAGGTGCTGCTGAACTTTAATTAAAGCAAGCGCGCGAGAATGTGTGTGTGTTTTTGAACTTTGATACGAAACAAAAACAAGATCAAGATATGAATATACTACATATATATTGTAGTATAATTGCAACAGCTCGAAAATTATGAGAAACAAATTTCAGACGATCAGAGATTAATTAATGATATAGATAGTTGTTGTTGTTGTTGGGCTTTAACCTAACAATTAAAGTTCAAGCCAAGTTGAGAATTAGTCGAAAAGATCGCCAGATAAGTTAATGGAATAAATTAAACAGCTGTCTTTGGCAGGTAATTGTTGACCTTTAGCTAAAACTTGAACTTTACACAAAGTAGTTTTTTTCTTATCAAGTGTCTGATGATCTAAAAATAAACTTAACTGGAATAAAGCTGCAATAAATATTAGTTCACAGCACAGACTTATTGTGAATGCAATTTGATCCTTTGATATACAAAAGCGCAACTTTTTCTAGGAAATCAAGAAACAAAAACTAACTGAAACAATAATAAAACTAACTACAGTTAAACTCAAGATCAAGAAACGATCTCGAATATTGTAAACGAGTGTTTTTCTTTTGAATGTTTTGAATGCGAGAGAATTTGGTGCAAAAACTGTCGTTGGGCGCTGTCAAAAAAAAAGATACAAAAACAAAAAGAGTGCGTTCGTCAGTCAGTCAGTCAGTCAGTCACCTCCAAGCAAACGAAGCGTTGGCGCAGACATCCCCACACACACACACACACACACACACACACACACGCATACACTTGCAAATTTGTTCGTTTTTGCGCGCATCTAAAAATAAAACAACACTGAAAAATGCTAATGCCTGGCGAAGGGGACGGGGAGGGGGACGGGGACGGAACGACAAGCGATCGACATCGACGTCGACCGATGCCAGACCTCAAACGAACGCCCGTTTGCCCTCACACACAAACACACACACACACACACACAAACACACACACGAGGCACCCAAAAGTGACAGCGACAAACAGCATCGAGTTCACTTCAATTTTAGTTGAACTGAAAAAAAAGAAGCTGAAAACCGATTTGAATATATACTACAACGAGTACTTCATCTATGCGTACACTGAACGAAATGAAGCTAAAACTTTGCTAACTGAACTAGCTAAAAAACATGATTATTGTTTAATGTAAAGATGCAAGTTTATAGAGAACTTTTAAATATGCTTTCCAGCATTGTGGCATTTTTTAAGTTTAAGTACTTTCGCTCAGTGTAACTGGCACACTCTGGCCCCAAAACCTCCGTCTAGGATATATGTACGTACATATTTCTTTTGGTAGAAGTGTTTGAGAGCTCGTTGCGAAAGTTTCGTTTTCGGTTTTTTATTTTTTATTTTTTTCCTTATGGCCTGCGATCCGAACTAACTACAACTCAACTCTGTCACAGACACGGCCACGTGAGGCAGGCAACAGGGGGCAGGCAACAGGGGGAAGGGGCAGGGGATACAT
The DNA here is from genome assembly GCA_018152825.1 of Scaptomyza hsui. Lineage (NCBI taxonomy): Eukaryota > Metazoa > Arthropoda > Insecta > Diptera > Drosophilidae > Scaptomyza > Scaptomyza hsui. Next base: position 3,261,668 of record JAECXO010000269.1, read on the forward strand.
GAGGCACTGGGATCCCAAGTCAGGCGTGTGGGCAGCTCGCGCGTGTTTGAGACGCTTTTTTGCACCAGTTATGCCTGAAGCCTGTCTTTGGGACATGAGCTGAAAGTAACAACAAAAAAAAAAAAAAGACGGCGACAAAGATCGACTTTGGTTTAGAGTCTTCTTTGTAAGGGGTCAGGTCGTGTGGCAACTGTACACCAGTCAACACCTGCGTGCAACTTGCCACAAGAAATGCAGGTCAACACTTTTCAAGTTGTGTCTTTCTAAATTAAAAAGAAGTTTAAATTCCTTGCGACATAAATCTTTTCTTGATGCAAATAGCTAAAGAAAATGTGTGAAAGTTGAAGAGAAATTTGCTAAACTAAAGAAAACTAAGAGTTAGTAAATTGTTAAATTAAACTGAGGAACTTGAAGATATTCTTAAATTTGTGTTTTTTTAATTAAATATAAGAGCAAAAGTTAAAAGATAATATTTTTAAAACACTTTCTGAAATATAAATTAATGAATCAATTCTTAAAATAAAATATTTAAAATAAGCTGTTTTATACATTAATCATCTGTTAATAAATATTTTAGTTTATTTTAGAGACATCAAAAATATTCTTCTTAGTCAATCAATCAATCAATGATTAAATCATCCTACTTATATCTGAAATACATTTTCAAAGATAAGATTAATTCTTTTTCAGTTCTAAACAGACTTAAAACTTAACTGCCAATTCTTTTTGGGTTTTCTGATTATTAATGGATAAATTCGTTGATTATGTTTGTATTTTGGCTTACTTTGCAACACCTCATTAGCCTTTTTACAATCTGTAGATCAACCAAAAGATTGCCAAATAAGAGTTTTTAGTCCTTTTTAAACTGACAGCCAACGAGCAGAAATATTATTATGTTCTTTCTGTGTGTGTGTGTGTGAGTGTGTGTGTGTGTGGCTGCAACATTTTGTGACGCGTGTTGTGATATTCATTTTTCTTATTTTTGCAACACTGAAGTTCGTCCCACACACACTAACACACACACACACACACTCAACAGCAATGTTTTTTCGGTCGAGTTGTCAACGTCAAAAAAAAAAGGAAAGATGCTGCACCCTCTCGCCCCGCCCCTCGCGCCCTCTCGCCCTCTCACCTTCTTCTTGCTTGCTTGCTTGATGTCAGCTCTTGAGTTTACCTTCTTGCCTTTTTGCCTCTTTTCTACGTATTCTTTCTGTCGCTGTTTGTTGCTTGTATTTTTGATTCATTGATGTGCTGCCTGGATGTCGTTCAGACTCGCGCTATATAGAAAAAATACTATATATATATATATATATATATATATATATTGTGTGCAGCCAAAGGCAACATATTTACCCTCTGCTGGCGGTTGGTTTTTTGCGTCTTGTCATTTGACTTTTTGGCTTTTGCCGGGCCAAAAAAAACTCACACACACAAACAAACACTTTCGAGTGTTTAAATAAGTTTAAATATGCCAACACATTTAGAATCTGAAATACATGTATCAAAATTTATATGTACTTGATAATCGTCAAAAGAATAAAAATGTTTTGGTATTTAAAGAAATATAAAAGATTTATACAAAAAAAAGAAGTTTATAAAAAATCTTAAATTAAAATTTAATAAGCTTTTAATTGTAAAAATGCTTAAATTTATTTAATTCAATATTTATTTATTGAGAAATCTCAAATGAACTTTCAACTAAGAAAACGTTTTTGGGAACAGCACCCAAAAATCGGTTATTCTTTTTAGTGAATTCATGTTCTTCTTTTTGCGCTTGTGGCATGTGTCGCTTTTATTTGCCTTTTGGTCGCATTTGTTGCTTTTTTTTTTGTTTCTTGCTTGCAGTTCGCCTGAAAAAGATCACAGACCTTCTGACCTCACTCGCTTGCTTTCCTCTCTCTCTCTCGCTCGCTTACTCTCTCTCTCTCTCTCTCTCTTTGTTTCGGCGCCCTGGCAAAATGTCGTCCCGGCTAAGGCTAAGGCAACCCTGGAGCGAGAGGGGGGAAGGTGGGCGGGTCTGACACTTGAACACAGAAAAAAGCTTCCTCAGCTGTTGTGTTAGTGAAGGTGGCGGAGGGGGGGAGGGAGGGGGTACCTACAATATATGCATGCCGTTGCGTTGCGTCGCAGTCGCTGCTAAAGTCGACGTCGCTGTCGGCGTCGCCGTTCTAAAAATATTTCAGGTCGCTCGGTCGTTTGGTCGTTCGGTTCGCTTTTGGTCTCGTTTGGGTTAAGTGTGCGGCGCATCTGTATCTGTATCAGAGTATCTTAGTATCTTAGTATCTGCGTATCTGTAGCTGTGTATCTATGGTACATATATTTTATTTCTGCTGCGTCTTTTGACGTGCGTTTTATTTTGTTTTATTTTTCATTAAAGGTTGTTTGGGTCGTTGCGATATCAAATGATATCGATTTACATTGTTTATGTAAATTTGTGTGTGTGTGTGTGTGTGTGTCTGGGCCAGTTTAGGTTTTATTCATTAGAAGGCTGGTGCAATTAATATGCAGCTGTTTCTGCGTTTTTAGTGCCCACTGTTCAGCCGAACAACAACTGGGCAAATAGGAAAAGTGCAACAACAACAAACAACAACAATTGACAGACACGAGGCCAAAGTATCAAATGGACAAAAGCGAGACAGTCACAGAAAGATACGCACACACACACACACATGTGTTTGTGCAGCTTTTATTTACTGTAGCTGTGTTTGAACTCTGAACCAGCTGACCTTCATTGAACCCTTTTCAGCTGCGCACTGCAGCCAGCAACAACGAAAGAGTGAGCGAGAGAGAGAGCGCCAAAAGTAAGAGAGCGCTAACTGATAAAGCTCAATGCGCAGCGCTCTTTTGTGCGCGCTCTCTTTCGACGCTCTCTCTCTCTCTCTGTGTGTGTGTGTGTGTTGGTGCGCACACGTGTTTGAGCGGCGGCTCCAAAGTGGAGCCGCTTCGGCTTTCATGCTCAGTACGTGCCCGTTTGCGTTGCGAGTCGTGCGAATTGCGCTCGCGCTAAACGGAAACAGCAACAACAACAATCACAATCACAATCAAACAAACGAACGAAAGAAAAAGAAGAAGAAGAAGAGGATCAAATCTCTTGATCGCAACCTTTTTTTTGTCGGCGCGCGCGAATCCAACAAAAACAACTTGAGTGCTGATAAAACAAAAAAAAACTCAGCCATCAAATCCCTAACAAACAAAAGCGAAAAATAAAATCGCGCAACGTGCAAAATTTAGTGTGTGCGTCAAACGCGCAGCTCAAAAGCTCAAAGGATTAAGCAAGGAAAAAAAGTGTATGCATTACAGTAAACTGTAACAGTTATATACATAACACAAAGCTCACGTGTTAAAAACAACAAAAGCGAAGGGAGAAGAGAATCTGCTCACAAATGTCAAAAAGCACGTGACCAGCAATAAATAAGCTAAGCAGATAAAAAAAAAGCTTAAAGTCAGTTGGAGCAAAATGCCAAAAAATGTATCTTTGAGATACGCAATCCGTAATTAGCCGCTCAAAAGTGCAAATGTGAAATGCAAATCAGTCGAAAAGTGAATGCCAATTGGAGTTCTTATTAAGAATCAAGCTATTTTTTAAAGGTCAAATAATATTTATATGCTATAAAAAAAACTCAACGCGTGTGTTGTTCATTAAAGAATTTTAAACAAAAAAGGAGAGAGAAAGAATATGTTTATATTTAAAAATACACTGTGTGAGAGCGGAAACGCAATAAAAACAACTACAAAACATACATAATAATAATTCCAGAAAAAGCAAATTGCAAACTGCAGCAGAAAATTAAAAAACTGCACACAAAAAAAAAAGAGGAATATATAAAAGTAATTTTATAGCAGGCTCTAAAATTTAAACAACTGGTTCAGTTTTTAACGAACTTACAAAATAATTATATGTAATAATAGAAAACGAACAAATTGACAAACTGGCAGAAGTTACGGCAACAACAACAATAAAAGAAAATAACAACAATTCGTTGTCGGTAATCAACATAAAACAATCGAAACATCAAAAACAATAAAAACAGCACAAACACCCAAAATAAATTTAAAAAAAAAAAAAATATAAAACAGAGGTAAATTGAAATTCCACAAATAAAAGCTGTTTAAATATTCGTCGGAGAATCGCGACCTTAAACTTTAAACATTGACTTTTTTATATTGTTGCCATCAATAAAATGTTACAGTTGTTCAATCCAATTATATATTTAATGATTCTCACTCTCTGAAGACTCTTGAGTTTGTTTACGATCTGATATATGAGAAAGAAGCTTTAAGCTCAGTTGTTTTGCTTAAACCTGTTGGGAATCATAAGTGAAATATTTATTTAACTGCCTAGCATAGCTAATATGTGTGTTTAATTTAATTTCACAGCACTAAAAGGCATTTAATTTTTAAAATAAGCAACATAATAAGCAAACAGAAGTTTGTGATTCATAAAGTGGAAAAAAAAAATGTTTTCTATAAACTTATTTGAAAATTTTAGAAACTAAGTACTTAAAATTAGTTTTTCATCATAAAAGTTTTAAATCATTATTTTACTCACCCTTTCTTAATTTCTTAATGTTAAAAAGTCAATTACATTAATCTACAGGGTATTTAAGCAAAAAAAAGAAAACAGTTGTCCATTTGACAACAGGTAAATTAATTAAAGAAACACCTAACTGAATGGCTTACTCACAATTTGATAGACAGATGCACACACGCCGAGGAGGGAAGGGAGGGAAGGGGAGTAGTCATATTTAAAAGCCAGGCTAAATACATAAAGACATTAACACAAAACAATTTAAGATTAAACGACGACGACAACAACAACAACAACAAAGACAAAAACAAAGACAAATTAGCGACATGAAAATGGCCAACAACCTGTTGCTGCTGTTGGCTTGAACATAATTGAAAAATTGGTCAAAAGCACAAATAAAAGAAATACACAGAGGAAAAAAAAAAAACAAAAAACAATCACCGCAATGATAAATGCACAACAAAAACAACTACAAAAAAAAAAATGCATTGAAATAACTTTATAACTAACGTTTCTTTCGTTTGTTTTTCCCTTGCTTTTCTTTTCCGGAACTACCGAACAGGAGCGGGGTTAAGAGGCGGAGAGACAGAGACAGCAACAACATATCGAATCGGTGCGGTGCGGTTTTGACAATATGTTGAGCCCACCATAATGAAGGAAATTGATACCGAGACAACAGTAGTATGGCCAGCCTGGTGTTATTCCGGTAAGTGTGTGTGAGAGAGATGTTGCCACGCCCATTTCACCCGCCCCCTCTCCCTCTCCCTCTCTTGTTTAAGCAGCATTTATCGCATTTAGTTTAACAATGCATATTTGAAGCTAGACTGAGACCAGACCCATTGCCCAGAGAGACCTCAAACTGAAACACGACACAAGTGTTTTCTGTTTTTTTTTTTTTGGGAGGTGTGAAAAGGGGAATACCCTTGATGTAGGGATTTTTAAGGTTACATTGCCTAAATTTACCATAAAAGAGCTTAATTTTCAATTGATTTGAACTAATTTGAGCTTTTTCCAAACTTAAACTCATGGTTAGATAAACCAAGGTTAGGAAGAAAAGTAGGGTTAAGAAAAATTTCAAGGTTTCAAGGTTTAATAAGTTGAGCTCTTAGACAATATCTTTGTTTTAGATCAGTTGACGCAAAAATAGCCATAAATAAGGCAACTTTTAAAGTATTTTTACTAAAAAGTTGAGATAGGCAAAAAGCTTCCTTGAGAACTTTAAGATTTTTTAAAATCCTTCTTAAACTGATCATTTCTATACTGTTGTAGATTACTTAATTAATTTCTTAACTTTTTCATCAGCTACACTCGTCATACCTCAGTATACCCTCTTTCACTTGGTATAGGGTATAAAACTAGGTGTTGAAAGTTCAACTATCGTTTTACGCTTTTGTTTTGCCTTTTCTCCTATGTGTGTGTGTTTTTTTCATTTATTGTTGTATTTATTTCTCATTTGGTTTTTTGTTTTGTTTGTTTGTTTTTTTTTTTCTTTGTCGCTGTTCCGCTTCTCTCTCTCCCTCTTCCCCCCTGCCGTTTCTCACATTGTTTGTTGGGTCAGTTTGCTTACAGTTTTATGGCCACTGTAAAAATAAAATGACAAAGACCTTTTCTGAACTCTGGCAGATATTTTTAATGTTGTTGTTCTTGTTGTTGCTTTGATTCGTTCTTTAGTTGCTCAGGTTTTAGACTTAATATTGATATACGTATTCAATTGGTATTTAACTCAATGCAGCTGCTTATAATTATCATAATAATCATAATGATGATAATGATGATAATGATGATGATGATGTCATGTGATGTTATGGGGGCTCACCTTTGACTTTTGTGTAGCTTTTTTGATCTCGTACCAGTCACAAATCGCATGCCAAAAAACCGAAAAAAAAACAAACACAAAAAAACGAGAATATTTGCACATGAAAAAAAGTAAAAGGCAAAAAAATATTTGAACTTAATATTTATGTGTGTTTATTTTTTAACTGTTTATAAAAGATTTGTGCAGCTTTAAGAGAGCTTTAAGAGAGCTTTTTACACATACAGGACACACGCACGCATTTTTAATAGAGCTTTTAAAAGCTCACTAATATTTATGTATTTTGATGCACCTTTAACTGACCAAAAATAACAACAACAACAAAAAAATGTGCAATAAATGGGAAACAATTCAAAATCACAGCCACACCCCGAAAATGTGAAATGGCTGTGCGAAAATTAAGCATTCAGCATGCAAATTTTCATTAAAACAAAGCACCTTAAACACACACACACACATACACAGAGATGAGATTGGAGGGACGACCCGAAATTTGAATGCGTCTCGGGACAACTTCCAGAGTTGACTTTGACCGGGCTCAAATAAGGCAAGACACGAGACGAGGGAGACGAGGACGAGGGAGACGATGGAGCTATAAAAACCACAACGTTGCGCGGCTTTAAAATTAAAATAATCAAAAATAAAGTATAAAGAATAAACAAGCATGCAGTGACGATGATGATGATGATGATGATGATCATTATCATGATGATCATGAAAGAAAATAAAATTAAAATGCAAAACGAGTCGAGCTGAAACACAGAAGGTGCAGAAAGAAGAAACAGAAGCGACCCGGCTGAAAAAAGAAAAGAAACGAAAAAAAAAACAAAGTCTGTTTTGGTTTGCCCCACAGTATAAGGCTAATACAACAACAACAACAACAACAACAACAAGCACTTATACAATATCAATATGAGCAGCGCTGCATTTATAACCTTTGTCTTGTTGTTGTTGTCGCTTGTTGCGCTTCACTCTTTGGCACTCTGTATCTGTATATATTTATTTTATTTACCTTTTTGTTGCTGCTGTTGTTGTTGTTGTTGGACGCCGTGCCGACTTGACTCGAAACCTTTGACGCGAACTTATGCCCTGCAAATGGCCATGGAATGTTGACTTGTCTGGAACGGAGAACTGAGACTTGAGAACTCCAAAAGCTGAGAATGGAGAACTGCGAACTGTGCGAACGCCACAGCTGCAGTCAGGCAAGAAAAGTAAAATATCACACGACGAAGCTTTCTATACACTTTTTTTAATTAAGTATTAAATAACTTGTAAACATGGAGACTTGTACGGGCAAACTAAACAGATGTTTATTTTATCTAAATATTTACGTAAACTTCAAAACTGCAAACTTTCACTCAACAAAGTTGAATTCTCTCACTCATTGTGATTAAATCATAAATCTAATGTCCTCTCATTTATAACTCTGCTGCTGCAAGCTTTCTGCACCTGCGTATAAGCTCGATCTCAAGCAAAGAGCATCGAAAGCGCAATGTTAAGTTATCTTGTGTTGTTGCTTTTTGTTTTTATATGCCGATGGCGTGCAGTTCTCGTTGACGACTGCGCAGTCGCAGCCGGCTTTCGTCGTCTCCTTCACCTTATGCTGCGTCCTCGTTCATTATATGTCTGCGCTCAACTTTGCACTCAGCAGCAGCAGCGGCAGCGCAGCAGCAGCGGCAGCGACTGCAGTTAAACGACTTGAGACACGCACACTTGTTGCTCTTTCGCTCTTTGGCTTCTTGTCTGCCTGCCTGCATGCACTTATTTATTGTTTGTTGTAGTTATGATTTGCGATTTTAATGCTGGCTTTGCTTTCCTCTCTCCTCTTTGATATCGATGGCCGCACGGTAGCCGCCGCAGGGCGCAATTACGCCACTTGTTGGAATTTCTCTCTCGCTCTGCCCTTGTGACTCTGTGTGTGTGTGTGTGTGTGTGTGTGTGCGCAGCCGCCTTTTGCGATTTTAATTCATTTGTGTTTTGTTTCAGGCTGGCCTGCCTGCCTGCCTGCGCGCCTATAGAATCGCAAATGAGCAAAACGTGTAAATTATACGCGTCGCGGTCACAGCCAACGCAAATAAAGCACAAACAGAAAGAAAAAAAACGGCATGTTTTCTACATATTGCTGCTCTCTTCGCGTTCGACGCCATTGTCACCCTAAAAACAGCGCGACGCCCGCGCCTTTTGTCAAAGCTTTGTACTGAGCGGAGTTTGGGAGTGGAAGTCGACGTCGCTGTCGCTGTCGCCGTCGCTGTCGCCGTCGCTGTCGCCGTCGCCGTTGACGTTTATTCATCAGCCTCAACTGAGCCACATCAATAATGACTCGTCGTCTCACCTGACTTTTTATTTTTTTTCTTTCTACATACGTTTTTCTTGTGTGCTTCGTCTTGAGTTATGTTTATTGTTTGTTTTGGCATTCCTAGGCGTTCTTCTTTTTTTTTTTTTTTGTTGGTTTGTCAAAGGTTTAGCCAGAGTTGTCGTTAACTCATTCATCATTAGGGTCAGCCTTTCAACTTTCGAAAGCTTTCAATTGAATTAGCTGTGTCCTAGTTGCTTCACATTGCGCTCTTTGTTTGGCCTTAGACAAAGCTTGCACTCAGAAAAGTTGAGCTTATTGTTGAGCAAGGGAATTTTCTGCTGAAAAGTTTTGAACAAAAGCTGATCATACACTCTTTTTCTCTATGCACATATTACTTAATTTATGGCTAAAAGTTCAATTGAAATTTGTACATTAAACAGTTTGCCGCCGTGTTGCGAAAAAAAGTCAAAAGTTCATTAATTTCAGTGAACTTTCGATGTGCGCTCTAATTGAATAATAATTGACATTAATTAAGTGTTCAAAAGGTGACTTTTTTCATACTTTTTCTATAAACTCTTTTCGGTGCTTTATGTAAAACTAGTTTTTTTTAGGCCACGCAAATTTAATGTCTTAAAGCTTTTGTGTGTAGCTTTTTACATAAACAATTGAACTTGAACTGCTGCCGTTTGTTAGAAATAATAATAATAAAAATAATAATTATTTTACACATAAAACAAGGCGGGCGTAAAAATGGAAAATAATAAAAAAAAATGCTTCAGGGCGCTCATCATATTTCACACACACACACATGTGTGTGTTAGTGTGTGTTTGTGTTAACCATGACTGTAACAAATTTAACGAACGTCATTGAAAAAAAAAAAAAACAACACTACCAACAACAACGAACACATAAAATATAGCCGTGTAATTGTCAAGTCCAAGAGCGCGCGAATAAAGTAACAACAACAACAACAACAACAACAAAAAGCTTCGTCTTGTCCATTAACTTGCTTTAAGTCTGATATTGTACAAAAGCAACAAGGTTAAATTCTCGTTCCTTCCCTCTCTCTCTCTCTCTCTCGCTTTGATATACCCTATACCCTATAACCACAGACATATATACATACCTTTAACCATATATACACCTCTTGCTACAATATGTAGATACCAACGCGTAGCGCCCAACAACAACAACAACAACAATGAAAAGAATTGACAACGTTTTTAGAATTCAATTAAAAAAAAAGAATCATTGAACGACTCACGCGTCTTCAAAGATGGCGAAGAGGCGGGGGGAGAGGGGGAGCGACGATCATTGGCGCAGATATTGACAAAATGTCGCAACGTGCGCAAAATATTGATGAGAATTGGCAAAATGGCATAAAGAAACTGAGAATAAAAGAGAGAGAGAGAGAAGCTGAGAGTTATGCATTAAATATGTGGAAGTCTTCAGTCGCTATCTCTCTCTCTCTCTCTCTCCCCCCTTTGAAATGTGTCGCTTGTTTAAATTGCCAACGTTTATTAACATTTTTTCAGTGTAGCCAACAGGGTAGCGGAGGCGAGGGGTGCGGGGTGTGGGGTGCAGTAGTTGAAGGTGCGGTGCCAAGACAAGAATCGACCAAAAGGTGAGGCCTTTTACGACCCCAAAAACAAATTGCAGAAAATAACTGTCAAAAGATTTAATATGTGTTTTCTGAGCTTAAAGATTTCAGTCTTTAAAAAAAGTCTTAAAAATGTAATAAAACAAATCAGAAAATTATTGGGCTTTGACTAGTATTTAAAGACGTTAGAAATATTTACGATATTATTAAAGTTAATATTTTAAGAGTTATTTTTATGTTGTGGGAACTTTTCTTCTATATTTTTTGCTTCTTTTTCTAACTAACTGAACTATCGAAGTTAAAAAAGAGTTTTTGAGTTGTTCTTATGTTTCAATAGCTTTAGAATAATTTTTATTTGCCTCGTGACCTCGGGAATTTATTTATTCTTTACTCAGCGCCCAAAAATGAAACTTGGCTCTAACAGTTTATTTTTGGCCAGGTTGTTTTTTTCTTTTCTTATTTGTATTTTATATATACAATATTTATTTCTATGCTGGCCTCGCCAGTTTTTTTTTTTTCTGACTAACGAAAAATTCTCGTCAGTCAAACGTCTTTTTGGTCGTGTTTGATCATTCAATTTGAAAGTTATTCATTATTCGATCACGTACGCAAGCTACCTAAAAAAAAAAGAAGCTAAGTGCTCACCTACCACGCCCCCCCCTAACGCCTCCTCGAGGTAGAGAGGAGAGAGAGAGAGAGAGGTCAATGTTCGTATGACAGTTGCTGCGGAATTCAGATGGGTAAATTTGTATTGTTTTGTTGGCCACAATTACAAATTGAATTTCTGACACGTCGAACATTTGGCGAAGTTGTCTTCTTTACTTTTTTTTTTTTTTTTATGACTTGCCTAATGAACTTTTCACTTGCGACTTAACGACTTGTCCCGCTACCCTCTCCTCTCCTAACTGAATTGACAACTTCTTTAAGAGGTTGCCAGAGATTAGCTTCGAAAGTCGCAGCTGCCATTAAATGCCGTCCCCACTTCCTGTACGAGTCCTGAAGCAGCAAGAAACGGTTGCTTAAACCAACATCTAATCTTCATTATCAGCCAGAGCAGGGAGAGAAGAGAGAGAGAGAGGGGAAAGAAGAATTGAAATCGCACACGCTGTAAAATTGCTATAAAATTGTTGCTGATTTTATGTCTTTCTGTTGTTGTTGTCTTGGTGTCTTGGGGCGTGTGGCACAACTTGTTGCATGGAGGATCTTTTTTTTTTTTTTTTACAGATTTCTCGTAGATTTCTGGTAGATTTCTTCTGCAGTCATTTGGCTCGCTCTGAACTGAGCTTCCTCTGGCGCTTTATGCGCTATTTACACTTTACCTTTAACTTGCAGTTGAGTGTTTTTTATGTTCTTTTTTTTACTTACTTGAGCTTCCCCCTCACTTTAACTATCTCTTTTGCCAGTTGATGTCTCAATTAGTTGGTTTGGTTTATCTTAAAGATACGCTTTGATCTAATAAAGTTTAAGTATCTTTATAGTTCATTTGAGTTGGATCATTCTTCAACTTCTTCTTTGTTAATTCCAGCGAAGATTTCAACACAAATTACCATCTTCCATATACAGCTTTCAAATTCTCTCTCTTAAATTTCTTATGCTCAACTTTCCATTCTCACGCACTTTCCTGTCAATCACAACTCAACTCAAAACCTAACCTCAAATTATCTAGCCATTTTTGAGCCACTCTAAACACTCTAACTGTACACTGAAAAAATGCATATGAGACAGAAGAAGTGCATAAAAATTCATTATATATACCTCGAAAACATTCCATATATGCCGACTATAATAGTTCAATCACTTGTCACCACACAATGACTCCCCTCTCTCCCTCTTCACCCACTCCCCCTCGATTTGTCACAAACACCAATTTCATGTGACAAATTTGTATGGCAAAAAACGTTTGTGGAAGAAGAGGAAGAAAGACAATCTTTTGGGCCATGGCCAAATAAGGCGACTCCTTTGGAGACTCGCGAGACGACAGAGAGTCGAGACGGGAGACAGGAGTACTTTATGCCACATGTGGCTGAAGCTGCAACAAACGTTTCGTCTGTCTGTTTTTGTGGCACGTTTATTTCTTCGTCTTCGTCTTCGTCTTCGGTTTGGTATTCAAATGGCCAAAAGATGCCATCTGAGGACTTCAGCTGGTTTCTTTTTTGTGTGTGCTGTGCACTGTGAGAAATTTCAATGATTTTTATGTTTTAATATTTCTAATTAAAGGAATTTATTTAAAAATACAATTTTTCTCAGATATATTTAAGTTGTTTTTTTTGAAGAATAAGTTATTGAACTTTTTTTGTAGCTGTGCACATTTGCGGCATGCAACTTCACGTGCCACATTGTCGCGCATTTAAAATGCAAATTATCATCATCATTATGATTGCATATCATCATCATCATTATGATTATCATTTAGACAGTCAGCCTCCTCAACGTTGGCTTCTTCCTCCTCCTCCTTCCTTCTCCTTCTCCATGTCTTCCTCGTCTGTTCGCTTTTGAGAAATTGTTGGCAAATTATTACCTTGGCCCCCGACGAGAGTCATAAAACATTGGCGCGTCTTCACGTGCCACAAAAAGACGCAACGATCAATGATCATTATGAGCATTCACATTTCAAAGACAAAACTCAGTCATAAATTTGTCACTGGAAAGAGAAGGAAAAAAAGTTTTCAATCTCTCGAACTCCTCCCCCAAATCGGGGTGATTTGTCAATCCGTCATTGGAGCGCCAACGTTTGGGCCATGATTCAACTGCTCCCCTCACCCCTTTGCCACATAATTCACCCACATATTTGTGGCTCCTTTGTTTCGTTTTTGTCTTATTGCAATTGAATTGCTTCGATTGAAGTTTTTTCTTTTATTTTTTTGTTGTCTTTTGAGGATCTTAACTGCTTTTTGCTTGCTTGTTGTTGTTGTCACACGCTGTTATTATGCAAATATTGAGCTGTTAAATTGCTGGCTGCACGCGTCATTTAATCGCATTGTTGCAAAAATGCATTGGCCAAAACTTGCAGTTGTTGTTGTTTTTGTCTGCATCATTATGGCCATTTATGTTGCATAAATTGCGGCGTTTATCTTTTGTCACTTGCGTGCAAATTGTTTTTTATTTTTGTTGTTGTTGTATGCTGAATTTAAAATGGATGGATCCAATTTGTGGTTCAACATTTTGGAAAGCTGACTAACAGATTTTTTTTAAACTAAACTCTCCTCGATTAAAGTTTTTAGCTACGAAAGCTTATCTTAAAGTAAAGTTAACCCAATTATTTTTTTTATATCAAAATAAGGAGCCATTTTTTGTGTCCCGCATTGTGACACGTACAAACACACACACACACACACACACACGCACCCGCACCCATTTGCACTCATGCCAAAAAAAAAAAAGAAAGAAGAAATGAACTCTGCTGAACTGCACAAGAGCAAAAGTACAGCGAACGCAAAGGCAATAACAACAACAACAACAACAGCATTCTCTTCTCGTATCAATCACAATGTGAAATGCGAAGTGCGAACGAAAGCGCATTGCGCATACGTCGTGTGGCACGTCAAAGGCCAAAAAACAAAGAGCAAAGCGAACTCAACGAAGCTTACTCTTTGCTTGCGCTCTCTTTGACGAACACACACACGAACACGAACACGAACACGAACATACGAACTGTAGTGCAAAAGAGAGTCGTCCACGTTTGACTCGGGCAGTCAACGGTCGTGGACGTTGGCGTCGTCGTCGTCGTTGTTGTTGCTGTTGTTGTTTTTGTTGGTGTCGTCGTCTATATTTACACTTGTGGCCTCTTATCAAATGGCAGCGGCGCAGTTGACTTTTTTGACGTTTGTGTATACATTTGTTGTTGTTGTTGTTGTTGCTATTGTTGTTGGTGGCTGATCTGTGTACTATACATATGTAGCCCGACAGCTTGCTGTTGTTGTTGTTGTTGTTATTTGCTGCTGCTGCTGCTGTTGAATTTTGTACGCGGCGACCGCTTTGCTGCTTTGACTTTTTGCTCGGTTTTTGAAATATGTACATAAAATACATATGCATACATACATAACGTATACGCATACATATGTGTGTGTGTGTGCAGGCAAAATGGGAACAGTCAACACAGCAAAAGTTCAAGTCAAAGATATTTATTTTATATAATCAGGCGCGACATCGTTGCTCGTTTTGTTGATTGTCGTTGTTGTTGTTGTTGTTGCTATTGTTTGATTATAAATACTTTACGAAACAATCAAAATACAGCTCAATTGAATTTTTTTTTGTTTCCTATAAAAGGGTCACATACAGTGGCTACAAATAAAATTCAGGCTTTATTTAAATATTGTTTCAAGTAATTTATAAACATTTCATCACTGAATTATAATATTAATCGATACTAATCGATAGTTTTCACATCATTCATAAACATTTTCCATAGCTTTGATTAGCATTATACAATTTCCTTTTAATACACACACTGACAGTTTAGATTAAATAAATATATATATTAGGTGTGTGTTTTTGGGGCCACTCTAACCAGACAATGTTGTCGAGTGCCTTACATATATAGACACACAAATCATACATACACACATACACACATATGTAGACCACATCGGCGATAAGTTCGTGTGCAAAGGTGCTGAACTGCTTGAACTTGTTGAAAACAAGGCAAACCGAGAACAGTAACAGCAACAATAAATTGTATAATATATGATTTCCCCAACCAATATATATGCCACCTATATATATATTCAAGTATAATTTGTGAGCATAGGAAAATTATCAACTCAACCTTTGTGCGATAATTGTTTGAAAGACAATTTAAAAGGGGGCTATAAGAGGGCCAGAGTAAAAATATTGGTAGGGCTGAGGCTAAAATAAAGTTTCGACGGAGCTTTTTTGCCAATTTCACGCATTACGTATACGTAGTGTGGTACGGCACTTAAATTATTAAAATAAACAACTTACGGCAAAGGTTCGTAGTGTTTGAAGGAGTTTGCAGCTTGAAGTAAAGCTTAAAGCTTTGATAAGCTTTAAAGCTCAGTTCAATTTACTTACAAAATAGTCTACGAACGATCCTAAATCAACTTACTGTAAAAGTTCAGGTTTCCTTCTAGCTTAAAAACCTTTTCCTTAAAGCTTAAAGCTCTGCTAAGCTTTTGAACATTCCTAAATCCTCTCATAAGCAGTAAAAGAAATCAATCCACAAGCCAAACACACCAAAAACTCACTTCAAACATGTAAATAAATTAATTTTTCTTATAATTCCCAAGTTGTTTAAGCCTTTAACAACCTTATATCGCTCAAAACATGACAAAATAAATCAAACGGAAATATATTTCAAAAAAAAAACAAAAAAAAAAAACAATTTGCCAATTGTCGCTGATTGTTGTTGTTGTTGTTGTTGGTGTAAGGCCAAGGAGAAGGCAGGCAGGCCAAAAAGAGGAAGCAAATACCAACTGCTGTGTCAGGTTTGTGGCCAAAAACAAGAAACCAGCCAAGCAAGTGCAGCGGGAGGGGGAGGGAGTGGAAAGGGGAAGGCAGCTTATAGTTGTTGTTGTTGTTGTTGTTGCCGCTCAGCTTGGTGTCTTTTGCGCCTGCGGCTTTTTGTGGCGTAAAAAATCAAGTGCAGATTAATTAAATTCGATAATTAAATGAACGCAGTGGCAGCAGAAGAGATCGTGTTGCACTTGCTAGTTGCAAGTTGCAAGTTGGTTGCACATTGAGGCTGCCTCTTGTTGTTGCAAGCAACCACACCAGCTTGGCTAATGCATTTCTGTGATTTGGGCGCAGCGAATTAATGCGCAGCGCTCTATAAATTTGTCAGCAATTAAATGAGGCAGTTGAAAGTCTACCCACCACTCCCCTCCCCACCCCACCCCACACCACTCGTGAGCTTTCTTGCCCCCCCCCTGTGTGTTTAAGAGTTTGCCGCGTGCCATTTATCAGCTCTCGAGAGTTGAGAGCGATAAAAGCCACAAACTCTGAACTTTATAGACTGTCTCTCTAGCCATGCCACATGCCACATGCCACACTTGATTGATATTTGGTTGCATTTTGGCGGCGATAAAACAACAAATGCCGCTGCTTGAACTCAATCGCTAACAGACTGACTTTCTGTCTTTAGTTGGCTTGAAAAAACATGTGTTCTGTTCGAAAGTTGAAAGCTTGGCCAAAATCGCAACATGTTGCACAGACATAAATATTGATCGAGTTCAAAGCCAAGTTCTTGTTTGCAGCCCCAAAATTTATGACTGAGCAACAGTCCGAAATGTTTTCTCTCTTCTTTCCTCTTTATTTGTTTTTTTGGGCGTGTGCCTTGAGCGAAAGAGACAGGGAGAAAGAAACATGTTGCAAGCAATAGGATTCATGTTTAAGTTTATAGAACATTCATCAGAGCTCTTGGGGCATTGAGTAATAAATACAATTCTCATTTGGGGCTAAGTAAAAGCTTTGGCGGCTTGCTTTTATAAGGCTTAAAACGGCTTTAACCACTTGGGAATTATAAGACAAAAGATTTAAAGTCTTGAAAGTATTGTCTGGGAATTGATTTTGTCACTAAAAAGTATATATTTATTAAATTACCATTAAATAACAAAGTTTTTAATAAAAAAGAAAGGTTAAAACATTTTGTCTTTATAAAATATATAAAAATTTTTCCCTTAACTAAACATGCAACCAATTCAATTGTTGGCAACTTGTTGCAACTTGCTCTAAGACTTGACTTTAATTGCCTTTGCTGCACCTCGCATTAATTTACAATTATATAAAAAGTCAAGATTGACTCAAGAAAGAAAGAAAGGCAAAAAAAATAACTCTCTGTTCTAGTTGTTGACAGCTGAAGCTGAAGAGCGTAGAAACTAACGGTTTCAGGCTGTCAGCAAAATTGAAACTTTGAATATCATAAATGATTAACACCTTCTGCCATTTGAACTGGACAAACTGGAACTGGAAACTGGGAAACTGGAAGAAGTTGATTTAACTTGACTTCTAGCTTGGCTAATCAAAAAAAAAATAAAAAAAAATTAATAAAAGAGAGGAAAAAAATGAAGTTCATTCAGCTAGGAGCAGTTTCTTCTTCTTCTGGATGTTGCTGCGGTTGTGATTGTAATTGCTTTAATGGAATTTGATTTTTAGCTCACACATACCAACTACTTAAATACCCTTTCCTCTCTGGCATTACTTTTTTTTTTTGGTCCATTGGCTGGTATGATGATGTACAACAACTATTAGCATTAAAGTTTATTATCGACGACGACGACGACGAACGCTTGCATTCTGAATTCCTGTAAAACAGGTGCAACACACACACACACACACACACACACTTCTATACACACCCAACTTTGTGGCTTTTGGAGGGGCCTTTCAACTTTTTGCTAGATTTCTCTCTCTCTCTCTGTCTCTATCTCTCTCTTTCTAGTTGCGCGTTGCATGCAATGCATTTGGCCGCTAAAAGCGCCTTATTTGGTTAAATTGGTGCAGATTGCTGTGTGGCAGCAAGCGAGCAAAGCCAGGTCTAAACACTCGAGAGTCTCTTGTGGCATCCACCAGCTATGCCACAAAGCTACACTCTAACATTTTTTACAAAATTACAATAATTGTTAAAATGTGTATCTAAAAAGTTAAAGTAATTAAAAAGGATTTCTTATATGTTGCAATTTTTTAATATTTTTGTATATTGAAAAGGTCGCAAAATAAGCATAAAAGTTATTAAAAATAATTACAATGTGCGAATATTTTGTTTTTGGTTTTTTTCTCAAACTTTCAAGCTTTAAAACTTTATTGCTGTGAGATTTTTCTCCAAGTGCAACTTGTGGCACTCGCCTCTGCGGCTCAGTTGCCTGAACTGCACTAAATAATAATTAGCACAGGTTTTTGTTTTTGCGCACTTGAATGTTGTTGTTGTTGTTGAGGTTGTTTTCTTTTGTTGTTAATGTTGTTGGTGTTGGTTGCTCTGGTTGGCCGCTTGGCTGCCTTAATGCGCTTTGGTCATTCGCCTGCCTGCCTGCCTGCCACCATTTGTTGCATGCAGCTTGCCTGCCTACGTATACGGGGTGAAATTTCCTTAGAAATTTTCGTGCTTGCCTGCTCTGGTTTTAATTTGATTTTTACTTGAAGTTTTTTTTCTTTCTTTCTTCTTCTGAGTTTCTTGTCTTGTCTTGTCTTGTCTTGTCTTTGGCCCCCAGGTTCAGGTTCATAAATTTACGAGAGATTCAACAGTTGCAACAGTTGCTGCAGTTGCATGTCTAATGTTGCTGCATCGCTGCAGATTCGCGTGTGCGCTATGCCCACATGACTTGCCCCCTTTTCCATTTCCCCACCTCCCCACCTCCCCGCTCACCCCGTTTTAAGCCAACTCCTTTTTGGCGCGCGCCTTTTGTCTGTTGTTTATATATTTCTCATTAATTGCCCACCGTTTGAGTTTTTATCACTCAACTCCAACTCAAACTCAAACTCAATGCCTCATTATTATATATCTATCTGTTGCTATGTATCTGTGTATCTTTTTTTGTGCCTCGGCAATTAGTTTGTGACGTGGTTTGACTACAAACATAATCTAATAATAGTTAGCCATATATAGCATACAATATGTTTAATAGTTTTGCATATCAGTATTATGAGGTTTTTTACTATTCAGAATATTGCCTACCATAATATATGTAGTTAGCATTTAATTGAGGAATAACTATTTAAGAGATAGCTTTATAGTTGAAGAACAGCGTTTTCATTTGGGTTAATTAGCCAAGAACTTGGCTACAATAATAATCTTAACATAGGATATGAGGATATGATGATATGATGATATGACAGGATATGATAAGATAGAAAATATACAAAGTTTGAAGGACAAAAGTTTATCATATGAAAACTCTTCAACAATTTTCTAGAGCAGTATTTGGAATGTTAATCATGTTTCACTTATAATTTATTATATGATAATATATTATCTATTAGTAGACCAAATTCCTATCACACTGAAGTAGTTAATTCCATTGTGGGGCAACAATCAGTGACCTTTTTTTTGGAAATTTCCACAGGGAAATTGCATACCTTTTTGATTGTCATCATAAAGATAAAGAATTTTTGTTTTGTTTATAAGCTTTGTGCAAACATCATCATCTGATAAATGATAAATGATACAACATGAAATATATATACATGTGTGTGTGTGGGGCGTATTTATGTTTATTTTAAAGGCGTGTCACACACACTTAGAAAAATCACACACTAATGAACTTTGAATTACTTTCACCGCATCTCGTGTCGCACTTGTCCAAAAGCAAACAACAACAACAACAACACACACAAAGACTAAATATTATCAGTGAAACGAGTCACACACACACACACACACACGCACTTATGGGTATACAATCTTTAACACCTTGATGATCTAATAAATGCGACATGATTTACAAAAAAAAAAAACCATAACGAAAATTAAGAACAGAAAACAAGTAGAAGACGACACAAAATGCGGCATAGAATAACAACAACAACTTAAATAATAATCACATACAGTAAAGTAAGTAAGTAACAAGAGCAGACAAACAACTCTCTGGTCATATATATAAGTATACACTTTTATATATATGATCTACTTACGTTCTCGTATAGTTCAACTTGGCACTTGGACAAACATCGAGGGAGCGATAAGACCCCGAAATAATAACGACCAAAACGACCGAACGAACACTTGAGATACAAAATATAATAAAAAATCACGTTAAGAATGAAAGACAACAGCAACAACAACAACAGTAAAGTGTGCGTAATGAAAAAACTAAAACTGATGCAGTTGGCTGATAGAAAATCCAATAAATGTTTATCTATGAAATAGGAGAGAAAAAAATGGGTTAGAAAAAATACGATTAAATACAAATTTAAAAAAAAGGTAAAGAAGCCATTTAATGACGAAAGTTCAGCATTTAATTAAAAATTAATTAAAGTTTTTATTTATTAACATAAATCTTAAACTTCGCATTTTATTTCAACCAAAAAAATTAGTTTGGGTATCCATAAAAACGAAGCTAAAAATGTTATTTGTGCGTTTGATGTTTTAAGCTATCTAAAATCAGTTAATTTTTTTAAATATTTTTTAATAGTTTACAATGATTAAAAACTATAAAGTCAACAAAAAACAAACCTAAACTTTATCCGCTTTCCACCTTTGTTTAACTTTTGAACCATCTAACCCCCTAACCCCTATCCACTCAAGCAACTACCCTTTTCCCATTCCTTTCTTCTCATTCCCAGTAGAGGTGATAAGAGTAAAAAAAAATGTGACTCGTCTCAAAGTTCGCATAAATCGTTTTCGGGGCGCTGTTTGCTCTGCTCGCGTTGCGTTTTATTTGGTTTTCAAATGAGGTCAAAAGCTGATAAGCAACACGTGTGTGTGCGAGTGTGCGAGTGTGCGTGTGTGCGTGTGTGTGTATAATGTTTAACGCCCCGACTCAAACTCGAACCCGTGGCCTGCCTTTGAAAGTCAAATTGCATTCAAGTTTCTATTCATTCCCAATTTTTTTTTATCGCATTTTTTGTTGTTTTTCACAAGGTCTTGTTAAGTCTAGACAAACTTTAATTTTGACCCATCAAACAGTGCGGCAGCTGTTAAAATCTTAACTACTATTTATCAAGTAGAAATCAAATTACTGCGATACTTGGCCCAGGGCCAGAGTTACGCCTAGAATACTACCAACAATATTTAGTATATTTGAAAAATGGTCACATGACAACCGATAGCGACAACAATGAACAAACATCGACTAGGTCGGCAGCTGTGTTTGCCAACGTTCCACACACACACAGAGAGGGGGGAAAGAGGGGGGCGCACCGTGACGTGCCCCAAAAGCCAAACAGCCAAATGGCAATGAACTTTACCGTTGTGTTTTCGTTTTTCCAGTACCTCCGCCATAAAGAACGTGCCCAGACACAAGCTCTCCAAGATTGAGCCTAGCCCCAAAGCTGCGCCCCGCTCCTCTATTAGTACTATTGACACTTGTCGACCCAACATGCGGCCTGTCACTCTGCGGATCACACACACAACACACACACACTGCGCACACACATGCAAGCGATTAGTATGATAAAAAAAAAGAAGTAGAGGAAAAAAAAAACAGCACAAGTCTCAACTGGAAAAGTCAACAGTTTTATTTTGCTGCGATATGTCCGAAGCCTCTACATTATTTTTTTTTACAATCTTCACCTATCTTTCTCTCTCTCTCTCTCGCTCTCTTCTTCTTGGTTCTACGTGTGGTTGCTTACGTTTGCCACCTCTGCTTACTGTTTTGCCCCCTGACTTCACGACATTCGGCATTCGGCATTGGGCACTTAGCACCATTGGCACCACCAAGCGATGCCAATCAGCAGCCAGCTCCGCTAGTCAATATCTTGGTCACTAGATGGGTAACGGAGGGTGTGAAGTGGGAGCTAGTTGGACTAGCAATGACGATTGCTCGATTGAAAGAATCAAAATGTTGGCACAGTAAAAAGTGACTTAGAATTAGTAACAAAAATGTTTAAGAAATATTATTTTACTTTAAAAATTTAAATGTTAATTCAACCCTTCAACTCTTGTACCACTGTTTCCCAAACTTTAGCTTAAATCAAATGTAAATACAACTTAATTTAAGTGCTAACTAATGATAAACTCAATTTTATGATAAGTTACGCAAAATAGATTCGCTATAAACAACATTTATATGGCAGCAAAACTCAGAAATTTGAGACACACACAATCCCCAGGGGTGCCAAACGACTAGTAGTAGTAGTAGTAGTAGTAGTATTCCCCCCTGGTTCACGACTGGTTCTCGATTACGATTCTACTGATTCCGATGATCCTAACGATCCTCAGCTACAAATTGTTGTTAATTTCGCTTGTAAATATTTCATTTAATTATTTATGCTGCTTCTTTTGGAGTGTGTGTGTGTGTGTGTGTGTGTGTTAATTTACACCTGAGCTTTAGTTACACACACACACACAGACCCCCCCGCTTACCCCCTGTAAAGGGTCAATGTGTTGCTTGTGTGGATTTTGTTGCCTGTTAAATTAAAATTACATTTTTTATATGCTTAAAGAATCAGAAACAGTGCGAGATAAAGAGAAAGAGGGAACAGATAGTATTTATATAGTAGATAGAGAAATGTTTGTTTGTTATGTAAATAAACAATTTAAGCATTGGCCGCAACGGAAGCTTCAACCACACCATAAAGTTCAATGTATGCCACATTGCGGTCAGTATAAAAAAATTCTGTGTCCGTGAGTAAAAAATTGTGCAGAAAGGGCATATTGGTTAGCCAATAATATTTTCAAGAAAATTATGGTTAATATGTGCTAAAATTTATTAACTAAAGTATCTCTTAAAAATTGTCTGATTAGAATTTAAACTACAGATTAATTGGTTAAAGCTCTTCCGTATTTGTGCCAAATGTTCTATGTGTTGTTTTTATTTGTCATTGTTTGTTGCTGTTGTTGGTGTTGTTGTCGATTTGTATCCGGCTTTGCACTCGACGCTCACCTCGATAATTAGCTTAGGGGTTCAACATTGCAGGTCAACGGTTTTGTTAACATATTATAAGTTATTTGTAACCTTTGGCCGATTTGCATGCGAACCCAAAACCTCAAACTCGGCTCCGAAACTCGACTCCGAATCGGACTCGGACTCTCGGACTTGTTGCTGTTTCTGTTTCTGTTCTCTGTACTGTATCTATTTGTCATTGTTCATTGACTATTTACAGTAAATGAAAAGTTTAGTAAGCACTTGACGCGCTGCGCGTACGCTACACTGCGCAACAAAATTGAGGTAACCTAAAAAAAATTGAGTAATAAATATTGAGAGGAGATAAAAATTCGAATTTTAGACTTGAAGATAGTTTCCTTTTTTAAATTCTTCTTCAATGAGTTAAAGCTCACTCTGTGTGTTGCTCTTGTGTTGCACTTGCAGGTAACACACCCACCGACATACTGCAACAGAAGCCCGCCAAGGCAACAACGGCAACACCAACAAAACATCACAACGAGGAGCAGGCGCAACAATTTAATTCTTTGCCCGCGGCGGCGGCAACCAAGCGCAAACATCTCGAACGCCTCGCCAGCGACTTGCGGCAACAGCAGCAACAGTTGCTCAGCGGCGGCGGCAACACTGCAAAAATGCTCAGCGAGCGTTCGCTGCTGTTGAGCGGCTACGGCGGGGTCATCGATAGCGCCAAGAAGCTGTGCGAGGCAAGCAGCCCAACAGCGGCAGCAGCGTCAGCGGCAGCAACTGCCACAACAGCAGCAACACCAGCAACAGCAGCAGCAGCGAATACCTCAGTAACCTCCAACGCCTCCTCCTCCTCCTCCTCATCCGCCTCCTGCTATTCAGCTGCAACAACGGCAACAACAGCAGCTGCTGCTGCCGCCTACGCTGCTCTGTACTTTGAGAAGGTGAAGCTTGAGAAGTTGTCGCCGTTGCATATGACGGGGGCACAGATTGATTCGCTCAAGGATGCCCTCTTGGAGTCAACGGCCATGGCCAATATGCACAACAACAACAACAACAATGCATTGCTCAGCAACAACAACAACAACAACAAGCAGTAATAGCAACAACAACAACAACAACAGCAGCAATAGCAATCACAATCACAGTAGCACCAGCAATCATCATCAACAGCAGCAGCAGCAGCAACAGTTGCTCAGCATTAGCGGCAGCAGCAGCAATGTAAAACGGGAGCGTCTCAGTCCCGGCAGCAGCAACAACAGCAGCAACAACAACAACAACGGCGAGCTGTCCGTTTCAGCAGCATTTGCCAGGTGAGCTTTATAAATGGATTATTATTCATGTGCTAAGCTTAAACTAGAATTAAATCTTTTGCTAACTTTGGGTACCAATCTTCTAACAATTATTTATATAATTTTGTTATTGTAATTTCTATTATCATTTCAATATTTATTAGCCTTTGAGTAGGCTGATTAATATTTTATTTCAAATTTGCCACACCAAAAAAATACTTATTAGGAAAGGATGATTTATTTACACACACTCATTCTTTTTTACACTTTCATTCAAAGGCAATACAAATTGTAAGTTTAGGCCCTTGGATACCTATGTTGTTGCTGCGGTTGTTGTTGTTTCGGCTGTTGTTGTTGCTGCTCCTTTGAGTCTTTAGTGTTGTCCGATCTTTTTGAGTCCCTCGGAGCTGAACTTCTTGGCGTTGTGGCTGTGGAATTATTCACACTACTCGGCGATGTGGATGTGGAATTATTTACACTACTGTTCGGTGGATTTCGGACATTATGTTCGTTGTGATAATGTTGCCGACGATGTTCCTCAAATTGTTTGTGCTTTTGCTGGGCATTTTTGGACGGAGGATCCGTGGGCGCATTTATGGTTGTTGAGGGTCTGGGGCCTAGGTGGGGAGGTTTGCCATTGACACGCAATATGGATGGACGTCTGCCATTCATTTGATTCCCCTGCTGCCCCTTTTCACCCATGTTGCAGATATTTGTATTTATATTACTTGAAAATTTTGTGACATTTTTTGTAAATGTTGCTGTGATTTTTGTTTTTTGCTAAGCTATCATTCAGTTAATTGTTGAGCTGTCGCTTGCCTGACAAATTAATTAACATTTAAACAAATTAATGCCACGAACAAACGAAATTCGTATCGATATCTTATTTTTGGCTACTGTTTATAATGGCCCGAAAACACAAACAAAAACAAAAAGACAGCAAATTAATCAAAACGCTTAAACACAAAACGCACGCTTTTGCTGTCAAAAAGCAAAAACAACAACAATGAAGGAAGGGAACGAATAGGCCAAAAAAAGAAAACTGAAAATTTAAATATAAAACAAATTAATAAACTCAACGCACAACAAAAAACCCATTCAACGAAAAAGAAAAAAATACTAAATGGTTAAAACACGCACAACATTTATTAATGGCGTTAAAAATCCGAGCATAGATTTACATTAACTAATATAAACAATTTATCAAAATTAAAGTTGAATTAAAAGCCGAATTTTGAAGAACAAACAACTGGAAACCCTACAACGACAAATGGAGCTACAGATACACAGATACTCAGATACAAAGATACACTCAAAAGCTAAGAGACATTTACATTTTGTGGCCTAGTCGCTGTTGTTGTGGCTTTGGCTTATTGGCTTATTGTGTCTTATTAATATTAATGAGACACGCTTTTCAAATCTTTCGGCACCTGAGGTGTGTGCCCAAATCTTCGAAAAGACGTGTTGTAGACAAAGTCACGATAGTTTTGTCATTGCCTTAAACATATACGATTTGTATCTTTTGCATCTTCTTAAGTCCAGCTTAGAGGGTGGTCTTTGTTCTAGCACTCAGCACCATTTAGACTTGAATAAAATATAGTTTGGAGGCTATTTTTCATAATTGAGTTGCTAATGAGGCGAAATATTATTAATTATGTGTGTGGGAAAAGTCAATTAAGTTGAAACACGAGACAAAACGAATTATGTTTTCAAGCTTACGAAAATTAATGACTCTTGAACATCACGATAAGTTTTTTGTTTATACGTCTATTTCGATTAAACTTAAAGTGTGTTGAGCATGAAAAATGCGTAAGATATTTAAAATTCAGCTCAAACTTATTAGGCTATAGCTTTAACTTGTTTATCGAATATCATCTTGAAGATTTAAATACTTTACAAAACATTCAAGAACAGCTCAATTGCAAGGCTCACTCAAACAAAACTCTTAACCTTAAGTGTCTGAAATATAAACAACGCTTAGTTGCACTTCAGTTAAAAAGACAGACTCTTCAGATCTTTGTCAAGTTCAAGTTGTCTCTCTACAAATATTCTCAAGATTTATGCGTGACGCATTTTAAAAGCCAAGTTCAGGGCTTGTTTTACACAAAACATATCAAAATAAAGCTCTTCTTTATTATATGAATATGTTTTCATCTACTTTTGTTGCTCTTCTAGTCAAAACTAAATGCTTTTTTGTCTCCTGTTACGTTCGCGACATTCATTGATAAACATTTTTGATTGTAGATATATGCAAATTTCTTTTTGCCTTCTTTTGCTCCGTGTTTCTCTTTCAAGCGATTCATTTCAACAGGCGTAGGCGTAACAATAGACACCATTAGCATATATGTCTAACCGATAAAGCCGATCCGCCAGCAGCCCAGCCCCAAAGCCAATTAGGCATGCCATAGATCACAACCGTTAGATACACAGAGACACAAACACACACTGAGAAAAACATGATCGCATTAGATCGCAACAGTAGCTGTAGCTGTGTTTGATTCGATTTCAGATTCTGTCTGGGGTTTGTGGCAGAGAGAGAAACTTTGGGGCAGGGCAGTGAATTTGGCGATCTGGCAACATAATCGCACCATTAACAATTTTAACAATTGCCAAGAACAAGACAAAAAACAACAAATAAGTAGCTGCTACCAATCGCCAAAGCAATTTGCAATAATCAACATTTTTTTTTTGTTAACAAACAAAAAATCTTTAAAACAAAAGCCAAACACAAAAAACAAAACGCAAAACACAAAACAATGAAAACAAAAAAATCGTAACAATACATAGACGAATTTTAAATGCGCTTGAATTTAAAAAAAAATATATATAAAAAAAATATCTTAATAATTCCTGCTCATTTAAAAAGCTTCTTTTATTAAAAATAAAATATTATAATTAACCCTATATATGTTTTTTAACATACCCTGCTTTGTCACCAATTTTAAATACTCTTTGGAAAGGGAACAAAAATGTTGCAGTTGTTTGTTGTGTTGCAGCAGCAAGAGCAACAGCAGCAGCTACATAAAATCGACAGCCAAACAGATCACGATAAATCAATGGCTGTAAAAAGCCAGCAACAACAACAACTGCCTTTAGCTGCTTTATATATATATATATGTATGTGTGTATATAAATTTGTGCAACAGCAGCGGCAGCAGCCAACACGAAATGAGCGACGACGTGCAGCACGAGTTGAGAGGCAAGCCAGCCAATGCCAATGCCCCATTTGCCACCAACAACCCCACCTCTTGCCCCTCCCCCTCGACACAGAACCTGGTTCACTTGCATGCCAAAAGCACTTGCAGCTGCCAAACATAGATGGTAGTAGAGGGGGTGGGGGGGAGGAGGGGTATGTAGCTGACCCATTGCTGATTATTAGCCATGGCTCGTGGTTGGATTGGTAAGACTGCGATTTGGCGTTAGCTGTTTTGACTTTGTCCATGGGGCCAATGTTGGTGGCATGTTTCTGAGTTATGGCCACGTGAAATCGATCTATTAAAGAAGTTCGCATTAAAAACTATCGATAGTTGTTATCGCACGTTTGACAGTTTTTGATAGTGTGGCAACCCTTTGTTGATTTGTTTACATATTTTGTTGTTCTCAATTGCATATTAAAGTAAATAAACTCACTTTACAACTTATCTGTCTTCGCATCGAGCTGTCTTTTTGGTTTGAGAGTCACTGTGTTGCGGACATTTCCCGGTTGCAACAACAACTTCTTTCCTGCTTTCCTCACCAGCTCGATGTCGTTTCCCATGTCAACTTTGTTTGGCTATAACTCAACGTAAATCGTAATCGCATTAAAAGTCTCTCGTCTCTCTCTCTCTCTCTCTCTGTCTGGCAATAACAAAATATCCAAACGTCAACACGGATCAGATCGAGGTTTAGTTTCCAGTTCGTCCGATCTTCTCACGGAAGCCGCTCATTAGCATGTCAAATGGGAAGACAGTCTTTAGATAACTTCTGTGACAAATATGCTTTATGCTTTTTATTCAAGCGCGACAATTAATTAAATATTTAATGCCAATTTATGGCCAACACAAATTAGCCAAGTTATGAGTTTTACAAATGATGTCAGCCTTTAACTCAAACTTCTCTTTTTTTTTTTCTTTGCAGATCTCGCAGCGCCACGCCCTCATCCGCAACATATCGCAGCGGCAGCGGCGGTGGCATCTCACCCAATCAACAACAGCAACAACAACAACAGACGCCTCAACAGCAGCAGCAACAACAACAACGTTTAAGCCCGCCCAGCTCTCAGACTCACGCCCACATGCCCCTGCACAATTTGTCCGCCAATCTGTTGAACAGCATTCAACGTAATGTGGCAAGCAGCGCCGCCACCAGCAACAGCAACAACAGCAACAACAACAACAACAGCAGCAGCAACAACAGCAATAGTGTGGCAAATAATGCTGTTACTGCCACCAGTCCAGTTGGTGCAACAAGTGCGGCAGGTGCAACAACAAATGCCACAGATTTCTCGACGCGCAACTATTCGGATATTATGCGCTGCCTGGCAGCCAAATACAACAACACCAATCCCAATGAGTAAGTGCAGCATCGAAAGATTCAGATTTATCCAACTATCAATACTCTACTTTTTTTTTGGTGCAGCCATCATGCAACGCGTCGCAATTCCTACTACGACAGCAGCGGCAGCAGCAGCACTGGCGGTGGCAACAACCTTGCTGCTGCAACAACAACAACAACAGCAGCAACGGAACGCAGTGGCGCCAAGTCAAGCAATGCCAACTGCAGCAGCAGCAACAGTGGCAACAGCAACAATACGACCAAAAAGCACGCCTCATCTTCAGCGGCAACAACAGGAGTCAAGGAGTCAGGCAGTGGGGCAGCAGCATCCACGGTTGTGCCACCAGCTGCGGCACAATCGCCCACGGAGCAGGCCAAGAGTCAAATGGCCGCCGTTGTTGCTGCTGCCAGTGTTTCACCATTTATGAGCAACTTTTTGCCCTTCTCCGGCGGCATCTTTCCCATGATGGACATGAGCAGCACCCAGGCGCTGCTGACGCTGGTAAGGATTTGGGTTAATCAATGACCAACCAAAATGTTACCCTCTCTTTTTCTGTAGGCGCGTGCTGCCAAAGATGCTGAGATACAGCAGATATTGCGCGGCAAGCAGCAGCAGCAGCAGCAGCAACAGTTGCATCCCAAAGGCAGCAGCTCGAATGCCTCATCGCCTGGTGCAAGTGCAACAAGCACGCCGCGTCCCAGCCTAAATGCCGCACTGCAGCAGGCAGCACAATTTGTTACACCCGCTTTAATCTACTCGGCGCAACTGCAACAGCAACAGCAGCAGCAGCAGCAACAACAGTCTAGTCCACGTTGCAATGCAGAGGCTGCTGCTGCTGCTGCTGTGGCGCCTCATGCGACAACTGTGGCAGCGGCAGCGGCGCCGTTAGACTTGAGCTCACAGCCGCCAGCCGCCAAACGTTTTAAGGCTGAATCATCATCAACAACAGCAGCAACTGTTGCCACAATGAGCTTGCTGCCGGCACATCGTGCCACAACAGCAGCAACAGCAACAACAACAACAAGCACACCATCCCCGCCACTTTCCGATCAGAAGCCAACTCCAGAAACCCTCGAGGGCCCAAGCAACAACAACGCCAACGCAACAACAGCAACTGCAGCAGCAACAACTGCAACTGCAACTGCGGCAACATCGCCAGCGGGCACAGTGCGTCAGTGTCAGGCACAGAGTGAGGAGGTTAACTCTTGGTCCGTGGACGATGTCTGCAACTTTGTGGGTGGAATTGATATATGCGCCGAATACGTTCAGGTAAGCTTGATTAAGCTTTCGATTACTGTGCCACATGCAAATTGCTCTAAATTGCCCCCCTCCCCCCACTCCACCCAAAACTCCTAATTAATGTTTATGGTTGCACTGTTATACTTTATCTAGATACAAAGAACCCACGCTCGATTAAGATACTTTGGGCCAGAACCAATTACCAACAAAGATCTTCAAGCAAATAATAAAATTGAACCTTGATTACAAAAACTAAACTTATCACTCTAGAGTCTAGATAGTAAATTAATATATAATACAAGCCACTAACAGATAAGATAGTTCTTTCCTGCTACAGCTTAAAGCGAAAAAACGTTAAGTAAATCAAGTTGAAATAGTTTTTTTTGCAGCTGCCTTCTCATCTATCCTCTTGCCCCATTACTGTCAAAGTTCATTTACCCAAATGCCAATTCGCACTTTTTTTTAGCCCAGAGATTCTTCTTTGCATTCAGGCTTCTTCCTGTCAGTTGCAACAAGATTAACTATGTGTCCGCATTTTGAACTTGCAACGCGCAGGGTTCTCTTCAAGAGCTTCGCGATTTGAACTCCATTGGCGGCCATTAATATTATGTGTTTGTGCCACGCGAGCGAATGCGAATTGCGAATGGTTGGTAATAAAGCTGCGAATGCGGCCAAGTGCCTCTAACTAACTGGCCCGGCCTGGCCTAGGCTGGTTGCCTCTTGCTGCTTCTGCTCCAGATTGGCTAGTTGTTGTTGCTGTTGTTGATCTTTTACGACCAGTTCCGGCAAGTTGAACGACTTTTGATCGGTCAGCCGCTTGCGGTCGACGATCGGTCAACGTCAGGCGTCATTAAAGCCACAGCACAAGTCAGTGCCACAACCAGAGCTAGAGCCAGTCCCCAGATCCTGCTACACGCGTTAATGGAGGTGAAAACACGGCCAACACAACAACTAAGCCAACTCAACCAAGCCAACGAACAGAGTCAAAGCCCGAGTCTAGTTGCAGCCTCCTAGCTCCAGTTGTTGCCTCTGCTGCTTGCAACAAACAGCATAAGACTGAGAGAAGTAAAAAATAGATAGCGTTAACAATTAACATGAAGTTGGCTTTGAGGTGTTGACACATTTTGATGCATATTAGCCGCTAACATGGCCACATTCGACTTTGCCTTCTTTTTCTCTCTGTTGATGATGCGTCAAAAGTCGCCTAATTAGCAAGCCCAAAGCCGCTTACCACCACCATCGGACCATTCGCAAATCTGCTTAACTTGGCCAAAACAGTTTGACACAAGTAAGCGAGAATATTTAACTAGAAGTTACTCTGTAACCTTAAGTTTTTTTAAATTAACTTTATATACTATTTTTGATGTTAAGAAATCCAGAAAACATCATATAAGAAAATCGATATTTATCGATAACTTTTTCGATAAGTCCTTGCAAATCTAAAGGTATCGATTTTTATCGATATTTCGCAATCTAAAGTGCATAGACTTCAATAAGTTAGTTTCAAAACTTATAAGACACATTATTCGCCATAAATCGATTTTTATCGATATTTTTCAATCGTATAACCAATAACAGGGTAGCGAAAAGCAAATACCAATTTATTTGAACCAGTTTACCTATCACACACACACACACAAACAAAACTGTAAAGCAATTCCCCCAACTCCGCACATCCAGCTTTTATTATTATTTTATTTTAGTATTTTTTTTTCGCAAGAAAGCGCCAAACAACTCCGCCCCATTTTCTGCGATAGACAAAAAGCCAATTGGCGTAATATTCAATTGAATTTATGGCCACAACGACACTTGGCCAGTTTCTTCTTCTACTGCTTTGGCTGCTGCGGCTGCTCGCGAAAAGACACCTTTTGTGGCAAGCTGCTGGCCAAGAGTTGAACTTGTTCCCTCTTGATCGGTTCGGTTCGTTGCGGTTCGGTTCGGTTC
This sequence comes from Scaptomyza hsui, assembly GCA_018152825.1. Lineage (NCBI taxonomy): Eukaryota > Metazoa > Arthropoda > Insecta > Diptera > Drosophilidae > Scaptomyza > Scaptomyza hsui. Next base: position 3,293,373 of record JAECXO010000269.1, read on the forward strand.
GGTCCGGGCGCACGTTAGAGTTAGATGAAACTTTGTCGTCTTGAGTCTTGAGACTGTGTCTGCTGCTTTTGAGATATTGCGGAGGCTGTAAATATTTAGTGCAGAGGCTGTTGTGTGTGTGTGTTTGTGTGTGTGTGTATGAAGACATTGAGAACTGGTTCAGTGACATTGGCCAAGCTTTGAGCCTGGTGGACGTGGACCTGGACCTGAACCTAGGCTTGGTCTTGGTCTTGTCGCATCATGTTGCATTTGGTCCCAAAGAGCTGCTGGCAAGTGTTATTGATATTGCTCAGACTGAGCTCAAAAGATTGGCATGCACTGAAATGATCTCGAAAGAGTCTATCTCTCTCTTGGCTCTTAAAGCCAAGTTAAGACCACGCATGGGTGGCTCGATGCGACGGTTTATTATCGCCCCACGTTCGTGTTCCAAATGCAGATGAAGTTATAACTAAACTTGACCATCAGCTCTGCACCCTACAGCTCTATGCCAGCAGGATGCGATATATTCTTTTCTCCTCTTTTTTTTTGCATTTTAAATGCACTGATTTATGGCTATATTAAGGCACAATAATAATTTCTATGCGTGATCACAGCAGCAACAGCAACAGCAGCTGCTGCAGCTGCAAGCGTCTCTTTTTCGCTCTGTTGCAAGCTCATGTGGAGCCTGTGGGTTTTTTGGAATTTGTTTGCTAAATTGCCAGCGATTGCGTTTGTGTCTTTTGGCTTGAATTATGCATTGATTAAGTGAACTGAGACAGCAGGTTGCTGGACTCAGGACACAAGATCATAGATTAAGATGAGCATTCATATTTAATAATTGCCGGAAGACTGTTCTTTCAAATCATATACGTACATATATAGTCAATAGTCTGTCTTCACCTTTAAGAGTTTCACTTTGTATTATTTTGTTTGTTCTTTCTAGTGTTGTTGGCCATTAGTCACACTTATCTATCATGTGAATTCTTGTGTACTTAATCAAAATGTTATACTGTAATTTCCCACCTCAACACACATTTTTTTCTACAGCCACTTCAATGCTTAAGCTTTGAACTTGCTTGCCCTAAATGGCCCGAATTAGTTTTTTTTTTTGTATGTGTGTGTGTGTGTGATGACATTCAGGAATGTTTCCCAAGCCCAGACACAAGCTACAAGCTCTGAACCTCTGAACAAAGCTGTCAAAAAAAAAGAGTAGAAAAGGAAAAAAAAATAAACGCCAGCCAACGCGGAACTTTGTCTGCCCCCCGTCTCCGCTTTCCTCTAACAGCTTGTTTGTCTTGAGCTTGTAGTATCGCCATCTTCGGTGTGATCGTTCGTTCGGGGTGTTTCGGGTCTCGCGGCTCGGCACAAGTACTTTACTCTTGTACGACGTCGCAGTCGCAGTCGCAGTCAGCGCTCGTACTTATTGTATTTGACATGCCAAATGCCAAAAGTACACGTAGGCGTCATAAGATTCATGACTCGAGCTCGAACTCGAACTCGAACTCCGAAAACCCAAAGCACCCAAATACAACAACAAAAGTGTGCTCTTTTACTTTGTGTGGTGGACGACGGTTAAATGCTCTTAATATTAGGGTGTATGTAAAGAGAGTTTATGATCTAAATAAACTGAACTAAATCTTAACGTACGAAATTAATCGGAACTAGATTAATATTTGTTTAATAAGAAACTTTGCTTCTTATAAACACCTCATAAGAAAGTGATTATACCCTTTGCTAGAGTACTTCACAAAAAAAAAAAAAACAAATCATGGTACGGTTTAGCCCACGGTGTCGTGTCGCAAACACTGCCAAAGTCGAACGTTCTGCTCCAAACTCAAACTCAAACTCAGACACAAGACAACGTGTTATTGTTGCTTGGGTTCACATAAATGTCAAGCAGGCAACAACAAATGCATAACTCGCTAACGTACACACACACACACATATATTGTATTTATTGTATAGCATACTAGTGTAGAGTATAGAGCTCTAGATACTTACTATAGTTAACGCCCCCGCTTCTAAAAAAAACATTGCAGTTTGGCCCTCGACAAACTCAACTCGTATGCATTTCAAAGTCGACCCTATTATTAAGCGAAGCAGTTTCATATTTCAGCATTACACACACACACACACACACACACATTTTGCACAAATGTCAAGTTATATATAGATATATATAGAGAGGGCCACACTTGTCACTTGAGACTAGGCCCAAAGGTCTCCAAGCATGTATCTGTTTTTGTATCTGTATCTCCTCTTCTGTATCTGTATCTCGTGCATTATTTGTTTATCTCGATTCGTATTAAAGTTCGATTTTTTATCGCATTGCCAACTCGTTACTTTGGCTTTTCGCATGGACTCCCCTTCCCCCTCCTCCATCCCTAACTGACACATGTTGACTAAAGTTTTATTTATATTTTTTCTTCTTCCCCTTTTATTGGCCCGTTGCGAATGCGCATTGCTGTCTCTCTCTCTCTCTCGCTTTCCTTGGTTCGATTTTGGTCGCTTCAATTGATTTGGAAAGTTGCATTAAAATGCAATTTGAGCCATTTGGACACAAATTGTTGTTGCACATATGAGTTGAGCTTTTGCAGGAAGTTGTTGTTGTCTCGGGAAATGACTTGCCCCAACAAGTGCATTCAATGAATGATTTCTTTACTTATTTTTTTTGTGGCATAGAAGTGAATTTGTTACAGCACTTCAAAAATATGACTTGGCTTTTTCAGATAGTTAATGACATAATAAAGATTATAAGATGACTTCACTCTTTCTTATTTGGGATAATTTAATTTAGATTTTCGAATGTGAACTTTCATCAGTTTTCTTTGAGGGAAGATAGTTGTTATCGATATCTTTTTGACACACTTAATGTCAATTTGGGCGATAAAAGATAATTTAGGTACTTGCCTGGCGATCTAATCGGATTGGAACTCTTTAAGTGTTATGGCTAAAGCAGCGCCTCAAGTTCCGTTTTATTCCTTTATGCATACTAACGGTATATGCTACCATACTGAACTTTCATAGCCGCAAAGTAAAGAAAAATGCATGTGGCCTAAAAGAAATCAGTTGGCCAAGCAGCGCAAAACCGGCCTAATGATTATAAACGTAACGATCTAAGCCAAGTTGTTGTTGCTGTTGTTGTTGTTGTTGTTGTTGCTGTTGTTGTTTTGCGGCGTTGGCGGTCAACGCATTATCAGCTAGCCATGGCTCAGTCAACGGCAACAAAACTACCGCACACGATACAACAACAACAACAACAACGGGCAACAACAACTGAGGCACGTGCTAAACATGCAACTCCTACTCTTGCCACGGCATGAAGCACAAGCAGCACAAGCAGCAGCCACAAAACAGACACAGACACGACCACCATTCACTCTCAGTCAGTCACTTTGGTCGGTTGTAGGTTCCTTGCCTGGTTGCTGGTTGCTGGTTACTGGGATTGGATGCATCGGGGCCAGAGCAATATGCTAGCCATTAATCCATGAATTACTTAAAACCACATTCCGTGCCAGCAGCGGAGGAGGAGGAGGAGGATGCGAAGGGGGCTAACATTTAAATTGCCCGCTTACCGCCATATTTCAATATATTGGCAACTCTTTCGTTTCCTTCGCTGCTCAGTTTTTTCTGATGTTTTTTGTTGCTCAGGGGCCGCCTACAAAAATCGGCAACGACAAGCAATTTCTTTCCTTTTGGGTCTCCCTCTTTCTTGTTGTTGTTGCTTTTCTTTGATATTGTTGCACGATAATGATGTCGTCTGTTTGATGATGTTGGCCATGGCCAAGAGAGAGAGAGAGGGAGGGGGAGAGGGAGAGAGCGGGCAGTTAGAACAATCACCTACATTGAAGAACTTGGCAAACTTTGGGGGCAAAAATCACAGCACGAAAGCAAATGATTGCAATCGACGACGAGAATGTTGCTGCTGCTGCTGCTGCTGCTGATTCAACTGTTTTGCTGCAGGCAACAGTTGCAAGTTGCAAGTTGGAAGTTGCAGCCGTTGCCGCCGCAGCGGCCGCATGCTGGTGCAGAGGTTATATGCAGCGAAGGTTAAGAGGTGGCCAACACGGCGGCGCACCAGAGCTGCCATTTAACTGACAGCAGCAGCAGCAGCAAAAACCAAGTCAGCAGCAGCAGCAACTCATGACTGGAAGCAACAACAACAACAACAATAAGTAAGAGTGATCGGGAGGAAAGAGAGATGAGCGACTAAAAGATACCTTAACACTAAATTGAAGTATCTAAAAAGTTAATTATACCGAATCTGTATAGATTTGCAGTCGATATTTATCGATAACTTATCGACAACACCAAATTACAGCATGGTAAGGCACTCTAACAGTTCCTTAGAACATTCAAACAGCAAAATAGGTTTATGTCGTTTCAAATTATAAATTCTAAATATTTTTTAAGATATTTCCTTTCATGCAACTGCTTTCAAGCTAAACACTCTACAACAGAAGAGTATTAAAAAACCTCAAGTCCGCGACCGAAAGTCAAATGCCAAGCAGCAAGAGATCATGCCTGAGGTTTGTCGGGGTCGGGTTCGGGTTCGGGGTCTTAACTTTGCACAATAAAAAAAGGCAGAAGAAGAAGAAGAAGAGGAAAAAAAACTTTGCTTTGGCAGTCCAGGTCCAGGTTCAGGTCGACAGCGGCGTCGACGTCGCTCGTGGTGTGTTATCAAAGCTGATGATGATTATACCCACTTGCACGCCTTTTTTTTGTTTCGGTTGTTGTTGCGACCCCTGCTGCCTGCCCCCTCCCCCCCCCTACCCCTTGAGATACAAAAAGCCCAAACAGGAAGCCGGCTTGAGCTGAGCGTCGTCTTCAAGCCGCTTGCCAATTGGCTACTCTTTGTTGTTGTTGTTGCTTGCCCCCTTTTGGGTTGCATGCCCCCGTGTTGCAGGTCTCGCAGCTCGTTGCATGCATTATTATTATGCGCATGCGCACAGTTGGGGCATATAATCTAAAATTGTATCTTTGGCGTGTAACCCGGGGCACTTTCTGCTGCTGCTGCCACTGCTGCTGCTGTTGCTGCTTCTCCTTTTTGCCCCATCTTGTGGCACAGGCAGCTAAAAAACAAAAGGTAACTAAAATAAACTGATTATGTGCCTCAGTCGAACTCTGTCTCGTGATGATGCTGCCACAGAAAATTAACCGTCGAGGGTCTCTCTCTCTGCGAAAGGGTCTTGCAACAAAGGGTTCATCGAGGGTTTCAACGTTGGGTCACATCAAATTTGCAAATGTTTTGACCCGAAGACATAATATCACGTTAGTCATGATTGTACAATGGGCCAAAGTACTTAATTTGAAGAGAAAACATGTATTATCGATAGGTTATTAGTTTAATCGATTGTTAACTAGCAACTTAATTTTAGGAAAAGGAATTATTTATAGATAGGCAAAGTTATCTATATATCAAATATCAATTTGAAGAGAAAACATGTATTATCGATAGGTTATTAGTTTAATCGATTGTTAACTAGCAACTTGATTTTAGGAACAGGAATTATTTATAGATAGGCAAAGTTATCGATATATTATTTTCCTTCACTATTACCACTGTAACACGACTTCATTATTGCCTGAAGCAGTAGCTGTGAAAACACAGAAAAAAATCTTATTTATTACTACTCGCCTCGAGATAGTTGGCCAAACGACTAACGTAAAAACTTTTTATGGACCTTTAGGGTGGCTTTTGTGTAATTTACTAAACTATCTAATAGTTTACCCCCCCACCCACCACGATTGTTAGAATCAATCAAGAGTGCTGAGACTAAATTTGTTCTAAATTCCTTCAGAGCTGGCAATTTCCAACACCTTTCGGCTAGAACACGTGCCCCAAAATTGTTGTTCGTTGGCCCTTTTGTTGGGTGAGCTTTGGATTAGGCCACCTTAGTTGCTGTTGTTGTTGTTGTTGCTGTTGTTGTTGTGTGGTGTGCTGAATGCGTAACAAGATCAAACCACAGCCACCGCAGCAACAGCAACAACAGCAGCAACTGAGGATGTTTGGCATTAAGCGTAATTGTTGGTTGCTTCGCCTGCTGATCCGGTCAACTCTCCAGTCTCCGAGTCTCCGAGTCTTCGAGTCTCCGATCTCCAAGTCTCAATCATTAAATACTCGTACTTGGTTTGGTTGGCTACCAAAATGAAAATCAAAGCCAAAGTCACAAGTGGAGTGTAGCCAAACAAGTCAACGTTTTTTTTTTTTTCGCTTCTTTTTTTTTTTATTTTTAGGTGGGCAGCAGCAGCAACAGTCGCTGTGGCCCATCAACAACCTTTGGCTGGCTGCCTGTTGCTGCTGACGGCAATCAGGTCGAACTCGCCGCAGTCGAGTCGCTTTTGGCCAGACATGAAGAATTACAATGAGTAGGTAGTTGGGCGCAATTGCCACAGCAGCAACAACAACAACAACAGCAACCTCTCTCAGTTGCTGCTGCTGTCTACCGTCTTTTGGCAGCAGGTCGGCCCACGTTCCTCGACAGACGCGGCTTTTTGTGGACTGCTCCCGGGCATAGGTAGCACAAAAAGCTGTTCAATTTAGAATTCAAATTGTTGTCTTCGCTTGTGCCCCTCAAAAAAAAAAAAAAAGAGTTGTTGGTGGTACATTTAAAGTTGTTGTTGCTGCTGTTGGACTCTCTGGCTGTGGCTCTGGCTTTAAGGTTAAGCAGGTCAAAATCCGTACAACTAAATTGAGCGCAGAAATACAATTGAGTTTGTGTGTGTGTGTGTGTGTGTGCAACGTTCAAATTAAAATGTATTTTCAACAGCAACAACAACAACACTTGCTTGCAACCGATCGGTGACCAGAAGCAGCCAGAAGCACTTTTGTAGCCGCTTATTAGTGCAACCCTCTCTGTGTGTTGTTGTTGTGTGTGTGTATATTTTAGTATTATTTTCTTTTCATTTATGTTGTGTGTTGGCTTTTGGAAAAAAAAGGGTTCCTTCAAAGTTGCTGCAAGCGGGGCACGTTTCACATTTGACGCTTGAACAGGGACCCGAAAGCTTTAACTTTTGACTTGTGCACGGACAGCTATTAATTTATTTTATTTTTTGGGTTATTCATTCGTTTTGATTTTTACGAGCAAAAAACAAGAATTCTTTTTATTTTTTATGGATTTCCAAATTGAATAGGTTCTATGTAAATATTGCGCAACAAAATGACTTTATTTGGACGAAACTCTTTTTTATTGATCTATTAAGTTGCAGAAAATAACAGACAACAAGAACTTGAAATAAATATTTACGACTCTTTTGGCAATCTATGTCGAAAATTTAAGAGTTCACGAAGCTTCTATTTTGACGATCTCGGAAACTTGAACTATAAACTTGGCTTTGAGTTTCGAAAAGTTGTAGGCCGTGTGTTAATCTAATGCAAAGATGTGTTGTTTTTTTTTGTTTCTTTCGGCTTAGAAAGATCACAAAACTTGTCTCATAAACTTAAACGCAACTTGAGGAATTTCATTTGGCTTTTGTTCACAATTTTTTGTGTAATATCAGTTTCAGTTTAAAGTGTTTTGCGTAAGCTTAGAAATGTGTATTTTATGTTAAGATTGGGAATTTTTTTTTTTCAATAAGCTAAACGACTAAAAAACGTTTTAATTTGCCGTAGAACCCACAAATCGCATTTGTTTTTGATCATAGGTGTTTTTAAGTCCCAACAAAATTAGCATTAAATGATGCTTTTAATATATTTCTACTGGATTAACTGTCAACTTACCAATTTAGTTTCAAATTTATAAGCAATATTTAACGGGCTCTAAAAATATACAATATTTTTGTATATGTGGTTCAGCTTTTTTTTTTTTTGTGTTGAAAGTTGGTTTTTTATGATTTGTAATCGATCTTGTTGCTTTAAATAAATCAATTTATTTACTGGGCATCTTTTAGTCTATAGTTTCTAGTGCTTTTCTTCGAGCTTTGTCTTTTCTAACGCTAACAAGTTGGAGCGCAGTTGCATTTCGTTGGCCTTTTGTTTGATGCTCCAAAATGATTTGCATATTTCCATATTTTTCTTCTTTTTTTTGTAAATTGCCCCCGTTGCCAGCGAGTCCAATTACATTGCGTGCAACTATAGCGGCAGCAGCAGCAACAGTTGCAAGCTCCAAGCTTCCAAGATTCAAGGCACACATGGCCCCCAATTGAAATTGAAGTTCGAGCTGAAGTTGGAAGTCTCAAAAGTCGGAATTGGAATTGGAATTGGAGTTCAAAGTCAAGACCGAGAGAGTCGCACAATTCAAATCTGTTGTCGATGGTATTGTTATGGTTAACTTTTGCATTGCCGTCTCACTTGCCGTCTAGTTAAAGTCCAGTTCAGTTGTTATTGTTTTTTTTTTTTGTTGCTGTTGACGGTCAGTTTTTGTTGTTGTTCTATTGTTGGTCGCTGGCGCTGGCTTGTCAATTATTGCTAGCACTGAGAATTTAGAACGCAAAATATAGTTGGTAGTAAGCTAACCACAAAGGCACCAAATCACAACTTCTTGGCCTTTGTTTTTTGCTGTTGTTGCTGTTGTTTTTGTTGTCTAGCGAATTATGACAGTCGCTAGTCCAAATCCACATCCAAGTCACACAAAAAGCCACCAATTTCCGGTATGCATTCGGTTCATTGAAGTTGTTTGCTGTGGGAAACATTTGTACATTTCAACAATTGTAATCTAGGGAACTTTTAGTTGTAAGTTTTTGTGCTTAAGGTTAAGGTTATCTAGTACAATTAATATTTACAACATATAAAGCTATTGAGTATTATAAATTTACTCTAAAATTCCTTTCTAGGCTGCTATGGTTCCGTCATTTTCTGTTTGTCTTCTTGCAAACGCTGCTTTTCAATCTCATTGTAAAGATTCTCGCGTCGACGCATTTCCTCTCTGACAATTAACTTGTTTTCAAGGAACTTTTGTTCATTCAGCTTGGCGTACTGTTTACGATCATTGTTGGCTAATATCATCAGCTCTTCATTTATGGTGGAAGCCCAGGGACGTCGCGTGGTAATTTCCTGCTCATAGAGAGCTGTGTTGTTAACCTTAAAGGGACTTGGCTTTATGAATATGGCCACATAGCCAGGTCGTTTAACATCGCGTTCCACAGGAAAAACACTAAAAATAAAAGGTTTCTTTATATACATAAGAAGTTTTTCATGGTCCTAGATCTTACCAAATCTTAGTGTTTTGATTGACCCACTTGGGACCCCACCAAGCGCCGACAACATGGAAGGGACACGAACGATTATGACCCGTATCCGATTCAAGGACCTCTCCCACCGATATGAATAGCAGATCCGTTGTGTTTGCCTCTACGAGATGAGCTCGTCGCAGCATGAAGAGATCATTGAAACCCGAGATGACAACATCATCGTAGAGATTGTAAACCAATTGGTTAGCATTGTTCTGCCCAATGATCAACATGGCCAAGCGCATGGTGTTAATGATATGTGCCAGGGCCAAGAAGTTAATGTTCATGTCCTTGTAATCATCCGTTAAATAGCCAAAGAACCATTGGCGCATATGCACCCGAACAGGCAGCTCTATGCGTGTCATCAGCAGCCAAGGACCTGACCAACTATTCCGGAACTCACAGAGGATCTTGGCGGGCAGACCGCGATCCCTAGCCAAAGTTAAACCAAATACTTCATGTAAATTCAAATCCTCGTTGCAAGTGGCATCCGGATAATTAAAGAACGCTGGTGGATGCGGCGTTACAGATAACCAGTTGGAAGTAGTTGTTTCTGGTTCCGTTTGTGGTTCCGTTTCAGTTTTCTTTTCCGCGGTTGTCGTGATAGGTTCACTCTTATTTTGCATTTCTTTGTTAGTTGTTAATGGCTCGGTTGAAAAGGTTGAAGGAGTTTCTGTTATTGTTGTAGTAGTTGTTTGTGGTTCCGTTTGTGGTTCCGTTTCTGTTTTCTTTTCCGTGGTTGTCGTGATAGGTTCACTCTTATTTTGCATTTCTTTGTTGGTTGTTGATGGCTCGGTTGAAAAGGTTGAAGGAGTTTCTGTTATTGTTGTAGTAGTTGTTTGTGGTTCCGTTTGTGGTTCCGTTTCTGTTTTCTTTTCCGTGGTTGTCGTGATAGGTTCACTCGTATTTTGCATTTGTTTATTGGTTGTTGATGGCTCGGTTGAGAAGGTTGAAGGAGTTTCTGTTATTGTTGTAGTAGTTGTTTGTGGTTCCGTTTGTGGTTCCGTTTCTGTTTTCTTTTCCGTGGTTGTCGTGATAGGTTCACTCGTATTTTGCATTTGTTTATTGGTTGTTGATGGCTCGGTTGAGAAGGTTGAAGGAGTTTCTGTTATTGTTGTAGTAGTTGTTTGTGGTTCCGTTTGTGGTTCCGTTTCTGTTTTCTTTTCCGTGGTTGTCGTGATAGGTTCACTCGTATTTTGCATTTGTTTATTGGTTGTTGATGGCTCGGTTGAGAAGGTTGAAGGAGTTTCTGTTATTGTTGTAGTAGTTGTTTGTGGTTCCGTTTGTGGTTCCGTTTCTGTTTTCTTTTCCGTGGTTGTCGTGATAGGTTCACTCTTATTTTGCATTTCTTTGTTGGTTGTTAATGGCTCGGTTGAGAAGGTTGAAGGAGTTTCTGTTATTGTTGTAGTAGTTGTTCCTGGTTCCGTTTCTGTTTTCTTTTCCGTGGTTGTCGTGATAGGTTCACTCGTATTTTGCATTTGTTTATTGGTTGTTGATGGCTCGGTTGGAGGTTGAAGAGTTTCTCTGATTGTTGTTTGTGGTTCCGTTTGTGGGTTGTTGATAGGTTCACTTCCATTTTGCATTTGTTTGGTAGTTGTAGTTGTTGATGCCTTAGTTGAGAAGGTTGAAGTAGTCTCTTTTATTGTTGCTTTGGTTGTTGTTATTGCAGTTGGTTTTGGTTTTTCTGTGGTTTGAGTGAGTAATTTGTTGGTTGTCGGTTTAGTCGTAGTTATAATTACAGGCTGAACGGTTGTTCTTACTGTTGTCGCTTCTGTTGTAACCGATGTTTCGACTGTGGTCGCTTTTGTAACATGCTTATGATTATTGCCACTCTCATCCGTTTCGTCAGTGTTGGAATTCGCAGATGAATAATCTGGTATCTCACTTGACTCTTGTGGAGAGGAGTGTGATTCATCCTCCCGCGAAAACAACTCAATTGTGCTTGAATCCAAAATGATTCTATCGTCCCTTTTTCTGTTCATGAAATTCCCACTGGCAGAGCTTTCGTCTTCGCTTTCCGGAAAGCGATAATTGTTGAACACAAAGTTAATGTAGTACGTCTGGCCAATAGCAACAAGTGGCATGGATATCCACAGGCAATAGAGAAGCATTGTGCGTGGAAACAGCCATGGACCAAGATGCAATCGACTGCACTGATTGCCACGCATCAACATTGGGTTCTCTTTATAGACTTGCTCTTCAGTTGGAACGAATGCGTTAGGACCACAATTAATTTGCTTACTATCGCTTGACTTTTACGATTGCGACCTCCAATAAAACTTTATTTAATTTGCATTGGGGGCAATAAAGTTTGGAGCGATAGCATGAATGAATGGAATAGAATCCAATCAACCGTCGCTCTTGATGGATGTGCTAAAAGGAGAAACTACTCATAGACTTTATGTGTACGAAAGAATATTATGAATAAAAAGATATTTATAAGAAAATTGCATTTAATAGAGGGTTCTTATTGAAGAATGGATCTTAAAGATGCGGATTTTTATTTTATTTCAGTTATTAAAAAAAATTGAAAATTGCAATATGAATTTTATGGCTTGTACTATTATCCCATACAAGAGGACACGTGTATGTAAAGACGCCCACCTGTAAAAGAAGTACTTTAATCCCAAGAATCTTAAGAAAAATTATTTGAGGAACATATTTTGAGAGACCAAAACTTTCACAGATTTGCTTTTATTTATTGTACAATACAGTTTGCTTGTTACAAAGTTTTAAATTTCGGCCAGCAGCTAAGCTCTCTAATCCCCAATTTCCTCCTCATAGTCCTGATTGCCGAATTCCTTAGCCTTGTCCGCACCATCGCCATCATTGCCGCCGCCTCCCTGATTGCTCTCCGAGCTCTCGTGCTGTTCTTTGTCACGTTCACCCGATCCCCCATTGCTGCCGGAATGTCCATGCTCCTCGGAGCTCTCATAAATGGAGCGCACATAGCGTCCGCCGAAGCTGTCGTCGATGCTGATCTCATAGCTGCTGTGATGACTGTGACCATTTTCCTGGCTAGCTTCCTCCTGCTGCACCTTCCGCAGTTTCTCGCGTCGATCCGCATCATCATGGCTATCGCTATCATCGTCATCATCGATCTGAAGACCAGTGTCACCACTGCCACCGCTGCCACTGCCACTGCCACTGCCACTGTGGGCGCTACCGCTCTGACTATGCTTGCTGCCGCTGGCACTACCACTACCGCCGTGGCTTTTGTCGGAACCACCGCTGCCATGATTGCTCTTGTCACTGTCAGCGTCCCCGCTCTGGCTACCACTGTGACCTTCACTGCCACTTTTTTTAATTTCAACCCCATTATCCTCACTTCCACTGCTGTCAGAATCGGCAGTCTCATGCGATCCCGTGCCACGAGCTTCGTCCTCATGGTTAGCACCTTCGGGGCCTTCACCGCCATTGGGATTGTTGTTGTTGAACGCAAAGTTCATGTAGTACTTCTGGGCCAGCACAGCGCTGGATTGTAGCTGCCAGAGCAGTGCTAGGCCAATGGCCAATGTGTGTATCCTTAAGCTCAGCCGGCTGCTCATGATCCTCAATAGACTCTAAACAGCAGCCGCACAGTTTTCTCTCTTATATATAGGATCCGACTGCCGTGCAGTGCAACAAATCGCATTCAAAACGAAACAAATCGATTTTGAATCGAGTTCACTTTTAACAGTCAAAGGTAGCATTAAATAAAGGAGCGATAAAACCATACACTTTAAGAAAAATACTGAACTTTGACTAGAAATCGACAGAGTTCAGTTCAGTTCAGTGCAGTTTGGTGCACAGTGGCAAGCAGCAGCTGTGGCAAACAGGTTGAAAGCAGCCTCTGTGCCACGGCCATGGAATTCAATCAGGGCCAATCTATAATAGAAATCTCATGTGGTGGGGCAACAGCGAAGAAACAGCAAGCGGCAAGTAGCAGCAAACTTGCAACTGGCAGCCAGCCCACTTTCAATCGCTTGTGGCGTCGTGCGTTGCAAATATGAAAATGCTACTGCGCTCTGGACCTCCGCTGCAACCAACAACAACAACCATTGCAACAACAGCAACAGCAACATTGCCAATGCTCTGCAGCTAAAAATCGTTTTTCATTAACAATTTTAAAAGCGGCGCATTAATCACACACACACACACACACTAACACAAACATACACAAGCACACGCCCTCCATTGGTAGCAGGCAGCATGTTGCAAGCATGCATAAATTTTATCAGCCACAACAGCAACATACAGTGGTAATTCCGTAAATTGAACAAACATAAAAATTACTTTTAGATAAGTTTGAAGCTAAAAATGTATGGTAGAAAAGTCTACAAACTCTTATTGGAATCTTACAAAATTCGATATACGCAAGTTTGACTGTAACTAATTCATACCTTTTTTTTTTTTTCTCTTGCGTCTTGCAGCATTTTCGTGATCAGAGCATTGATGGCACGGGCTTGCCGCTGCTAACTGAAGATCATTTGGTTAGCTCGCTGGGCATGAAGCTGGGGCCGGCGCTCAAGTTGCGCTCCATATTGGCGAAGAAATTGGGCGGGCCGTGTCCGTGTGTTGCGTGCGTTGCGCAGGCGCAACAAATGCTGGCACTGCAAACGGGTGCGGCAGCAGCAACCACAACAACAACTACAAACAGCACAACAGCAGTAGCAACAACAACAACAACAACAACGACAGCAGCAACGGCAACAGCAACAACTGTTGTAACTAGTTGCAGCAGTTTGTCCAACAGTAGCAGCAACAGCAATAGCAGCAGTGGCAGCGGCAGCGGCAGCAACACAGCAGACAGCTGCAACATGGATAGCAATGTTGCAGCAACATTGTTGCGCTGCAGCTTTGATGCTGCCGACAGCAGCAACACTTACAACAACAACAACAACAACAGTAACAGTAACAGCAACAATAACAAAGATGCTGCCAGCTAGTTTTTATATGTCACAATCGAAATTAAATTAATTCAATAAAAAATATATGTATATGAGAATATATGCTAACAAATTGCATTTCAACTGCAAGTGTTGTACCAAATGTAAAGAAGAAACACACACACTTATATAACAATCAAAATACATTTAACTAATTTTAACTTAATTAGATTAATGTTAGCTAAAGTTGTAAACTTTAAGACAGCAACAACAAAAACAACAACAATCGCAAAAGTCTTCCATTTGCAGTTAGAATATAGAAAAGAAAAAAACACTTAAAGTTATTCAAAATAATAATATGCTATACATAAATAATTAATCCAACAATTTAGTCAATTTAAATGAGTTTTTTATTACGTACTTAAGCGCAAATATTTTGCACTACATATATACCCAGATATACACATACATATATATATATATTTATAAATTATTTAAAATATTTTATACATATATATATATTTTCAAATTTTCGTTTATAACTGCTAGTCAGTAAATATTATTACTATGTTTAAAAACATTCAGAGAACTTAACAAACAAAATTCAATTTTTAAACTTTGATTTCCTTATTTGTTTAGCAAAGAAAAGGCTATTTATTTTATATTTTTATTATAATAATATAAATATGATTTATATAATGTTAGAAAGAAATCATTTGTTAAAAGCACCCAAAAATCTGTTGTTCAAAATATAAAACTAAAATTATTAATTTTTTTGGCGGCCATTGCACATTGGAATTCAAAATTCAAACATAATTTAAGAGCTCCAAGACTTGAAGACAATACTAACACACACCCACACACACACACAACAAGAAACAACAAATGCATTGTACATATTGTTTAATTAATTATATTTAGCTTTTAAACACATACCTATTATATATATTTTTACCTTTGTATGTATGTATTTTAAACACTAGGCATCTGCAACTGGCCAAGCAGCGTCGGTCAACTTAAAAATTATGTTTACGTTTAGGCAAGCAATCAATTATATAATATATATATATATATATTTAAACAAACATTTAGCTATTTTTCACAAGCAAATAAATTATACAAAACAATAATATTAATAATTATTACAATACAAAAACAAAACAAAGCCCTTGTTTCTCTCTCTCTCTTTCTCGCTCACCTGGTCTTTTGGCAAGTGCAGTTAGCTGGGCTCTATGGAGCTGAACTGACCTCCACTGTGGGGCGCCGCGCTCGGGTCAAGCGTAACCGTTGCGCCAAAAGCCAACCAAGGATGCACTGCAAAAACCAATTAAAAGCACGCAGCTGGAGCTCGAGCCGCACTTCAACGTCTAATTACAAATTGGAGTCATTGAATTTAATCGTTGCAAAATCCGCATATGCACTTCTTATGCACTTGAGACACGCAAGCTGATAAACAGCAAGAAATTCCACTACATTGGCTCGAACTGTCTTCATTTGGTCATAACTCGCTGACTCTGGCTAACTGGAACATGGCAGTGTAACGTTTCCCCTAGTTGACCTACCTTAACTGCAGGTAGAGAATTACAGCATTTTCTGATTTCGTTTCAAAGTTAAGAGTTTGGATTTCAAAACAGACCCAGTATTGTTCTATGTGGTACGATAAAGTTTTTCCTTGCGATTCCAATGCACAATGTCCTTTTTGTATCTGTAGGATTTTGCACACAACAGCCGTTAAACTGAAATCATGAGCATCTACATTGATATACATGTATACTACCTACACGCATGCAAAAAACGAGCTCAAAATGAGCTGAGCTTTATTCTGAGCTAAAAGCACACAGTTGAGCCGCTCTCAAACGTTCTTTGCTCAAGCGCATCGAACTCGCGGTCTCCCGCTCAACTGAACGAGTGAAAGTAAACGCTGCAGTGTTTAGCTGCTATTTCTGTTCGCCTCTTACTTGCAGTTAGATTTCGGCCCATTCATAACTTCTTCAATTTTTTTATACACTTGAAGAGTGTATAATAATTTTGTGATGAAATGTAACGCAGGAAGCGTTTGCGTTGATCACATCCCCCAACTAATTGTGAATAACAAGCAGACTACAAAAATCCTTAACCAAAAATATAATAAAAAACAAATATAAGACGTTTGATATATTCATTTTGATCTAGGTTCGAAAAAGTAGGCTTTTTAAGTGTATATAGTTTTCGGCTGGCCGAAAATAGATTCTTTACTTGCTATTTTTGATAAGATTTTTGATTTTCTTGATTAAGTTTGGCCAAAACACACCAGTTTTCAACTTATCTTCATCCTCATAGGTTGACATCACGTTTAACTTAAACGAGCTTAACGCTTAACACGAACTTAAAAGCCGTATTGGCGTTGGCGTGGTCACAAAGGCTCATATTGCATAGTTTTGCGCTGGCCTTAAATCAAGACCTAATTAATTGAATTGCATACTTTTAGGATGAAAGTGAATTATATATAAATTATTGAACACTTTTAGGGGCACGCATATAACACGACTTATTGAATACTAAATTAGCTCTAGCTCAGCCAAATCCTTGCAGATTTTCGAAGGATAGGTTGAGTAAGGATCACAAGGACCAACTCTATCAAACAGCATTAAAGAAATATATGGTTATCTAAAAACCCTATACTTAGAAAAAATTGATCCTCAGGCCGCATGGCAATGGGTCCAAATCACAAAGTCGCTGTTTTCTCGGAAACTACAAGGACAATTTGGATGTCCTTTGGTCAGTTTGTAGCCCTAATCGAAACTAATTGTTTGCAACAGGACTCGCCAGGATCCGTAAGGATTTGACCGATTTAGAAGCATATTTGCGTTTTTAAAAAAGTCCTCATATCTTCGCTGTTTTAAGGACTTTCGTCCTTTTTATTCGCTTATTCAAATTGGCTGACAAAGGACTATCTGTGGTCCAAAGGACATCACGATAGTCCTTCAAATGGCCAAAATACAAACGATTTTTTGATTTCTATCAATTTTTCTGACCTACCCCCTTGAAAAAATTTCAGAAAATTTTTCTTGGCGAATTCATGGAAATTTTATATGCTAATCGATAAACATGAATTATACGATCTCAAAAATACGTGTCCTGTCAAAATCGTCAAGATGGCGAAGTTAAAATATTGCTGTTACCTGCATTTACTGCAGTATTTTATTTTCGTTCTGAATAAGTTATGACAAACAAAATAAGAGTATCCACTGTACTTGTTTTTTTATTCAAAAGAACAAAATAGGAATGTTATACAGATTTATATAGTTTGGTATTAAACATTATCAGTTTGGTTGTTTATGTATATTTTAAATGTGTTTGTGTAGTTTTAACTTATTTATATCACTTATAATTTATGTAGATATAGGCGTAGGGTTATTTTCGCCAAGAGGTGTCTTGCCCTTTCCATTCTGCTCCTTGGCCGCTGGTAGATCCTTGACGCCTGTTGAACCGAAACCAGCCTCGCCACGCTCAGTGTCATCCAAATTGTCGACCTGCTCCAGTTCCGGGTAGAAGATGCGCTCGCAAATGAACTGAGCTATGCGATCTCCATGCTTTACCTCAAAGTCGGTGTCAGAGTGATTGAACAGTACAACGCCGAGATTTCCGCGGTAGTCTTCGTCCACAACACCAGCACCCACATCAATGAAGTTCTTGACGGCCAGACCAGAACGTGGCGCCACACGTCCGTAGGAGCCCTCCGGCACCTGCACTTGGAGATCAGTCTTTACAATTGCCTTACCGCGAGCCGGCACCACCACGTCGTAGGCGCTGCGCAAGTCAAGGCCAGCAGCTCGCTCGGAACCACGGATGGGCTCCATAGCGTGCTCAGTAAGTTTGGCAAAACGCAGGATGCATTTCTTATCCAATTTCATTTTCTTTGCTGCTGGAGTAACTTCGGCAATGGGTGAAGACATCTAAAAATAAAATGTTATTTAATAACTGGAGAAAATTGTGCAGCGCTCTGAACACTACCTGTTGAATTTCTCGAACGCACTAAAAATGGCGGTAATTCGCACACACAGCTGCTGCTTGAGGCATTTTAATCGATAATCCGCCAATCAACGTCAGCTGGCTTTGTGGTGCTGTAAAATACTGCTTCAAAGACTGCCTGTTACCAGGGCTGCAATATTTCGTTAAGTTTTGTTATTAAATTCCTGCATCAAGCATAGTAGAAAATATCTGCTCAGAAGTTTATGTTTTGTAATAATACTCTTGTAACAAAAATAAGCAGCAACTCAAAGTAATTTCCCCTACTGCTGTGCTGCTTTGTAAGATATCGGTCGACCACCACATTTTGGTGTCAGCTGTGAAAATTCGCAACTCCAAGGCCAAATGAGCGGGTTAACGGAATACAAATATTGATTTGCAATAATTGAAACTTTGCTGGTGGCCTTCGCAATGGATTTCACGGACTTTGAAGTGCGAAAAGTAAGCAAGTGTTGTGTAAGCCTTAACAAGTTGATACCTATTAAAAGAACTTGTTGCAGTGTCCACCAACAGTCATGTACATTCCAAACTTTATCACCTCCGATGAGGAGCAATGCATACTGAGTCACATAGAGCGCACACCAAAACCGCGCTGGACGCAGTTGCTAAATAGACGGCTGGTCAACTACGGAGGTGTTCCTCATCCAAACGGCATGATAGCTGAAGAGATACCTGAATGGTTGCAGAGCTATGTGGACAAGGTAAACAACTTGGGCGTCTTTGAGTCGCAAAACGCAAATCATGTGCTTGTCAACGAGTATTTGCCCGGCCAGGGCATATTGCCACACACGGATGGCCCGTTGTTCTATCCAATTATATCGACCATTTCATGTGGAGCACACACTGTGCTGGAGTTTACCAAGCGCGTGACAACTGGCGAGGCAGCCGGAGAAGTGCAATTTAAGCTTTTGCTAGAGCCTCGCAGTTTGTTGATATTAAAGGAAACGCTATATAAAGATTATTTGCATGCGATTAGCGAGATAAACGAGGATACGCTATGCGATCGTATTTGCAACTACAATCTGTGTGAGAACACCTACAAGATTGGGGACCATCTGGTTCGGCGTGCACCACGCATCTCACTAACCATACGCAACGTGCCCAAGACAAGCAAAATGAAACTGAAATTCTGTTAGACTGTATTTTTGTGTCGTTGTTGTTAATCACTTAATGCACATGTTGCGTAGCCCACTGAAGCCAACCCACAAGTTGCCCAAGCGTACAACAAAGCAAAGCATAATTAACCTTATATTAAATTTAATATAAATGTAACAGTGATCGCTTGCAAAGTGGAAAGCTTTAGTATCAAAGGTGATTTAATAGTTTCTTAAGACAAGTTCCTTTTTATATTTAATAATTTTCCAAAAATGTGAGGTATAGGTACAAAGTGACCTCATTTGCAAGCGATAACTGTTATCTTCAAATCTTCCGCTAGTAATTTAAGCACCAACGCACAAACACATACACACAAACTTAAACAAAAACAGTCATAGATACACCAAAGAGCAATATTTTGTAATGCAATTGTTGACTTTATGAGCAGAGTTTCGATATTGCCCACCAAGTGCTTTATTTTTGGTAACTACAATTTTGTCTACTCAATTGTAACAATTATATATAGAATATGTATATGAATATGTATGTAAACATTTGTATCAGTGTGTTTAATAATTTATAGATTTAGTTTATGAAAGCAATATGCATTTGTTAAGTGGTAAACAAACTCCACAGTTTTTTGGAAAAACTTCCACTAGTCTGAGGACGTTAAATATCATATGTATCTATTAGTGTACTCCATAAATCCTGTGTGTATTTTTGTAATATTTTTCACCAGCTGCACCAAAAAAAGACAAAAAGCAATTCCAAGCAAAACGTATTGAAATTGAAATAAATTGTTGTCCACTGTTGTGTGCTTGTTCAAAAAACAAAATAACCAGCTGCATCTACTTGTTGTACTCTTGCTTCTAGGCCTCCTCCTGCCACTCCAGTCGAAACTCCCGCTCAAACACCAGCCGGTCATAGAGACGCACCTCACTAATACGCGCCGAGATGTCCAGACGCAGCTCACTTACCGCCAGATGAAAGTTTTGACGCACTGCCCGCTGTTTGTCCGGCGTCAGCTGATTGAGTGGCTTGCGAAAGACGCTTATGATGCGCTGCAGATGATACTCAACACTGGCACAGCGTCCAATGCACACCCACAGATTCTCTGGATCGTGTATGTTGCCAGGAAAACGTGTGCGCTGATCAAATGGCGCCTTGCCCGACAACAAAGCTCGCACCTCGGCCACAATCTCCTGATGTGTCTTTAGATCCCGCGTGCTGAGCGTCTTGAACTCGTATTTGTCACAAAAGAACATAAGATCACTGATCGCACACCAGGGCTGCGAGCACAGCGTTGCATGACTGTTGCCCCAATTGCTGTAGCCGGCTGCAGTTTTACTTGCTGCCTGTTGCGTCTGGGCGGCCACCGGTGCGGAGGCGCTGTTCTTGGCAACGCTGCTGCCGCTGCTGCTACCCTTTGTGGTTTCACTGCTGTTGCTGCTGGTTGCTGTGATTGTGTTGTTGCTACTGATGCTACTATTTGGTTTTGTCGTATCCAAGGTATGGGCACTGCCATTGCTTTTGAATTTATCCTGGTCACGTTGCAGCTGCTCCATTTCGCGTTCGTGTGCCCGTGCTCGCATATAGGCCTCCTTCTTTTGTTGCAGCTCCTGCAGCTTCGTCATCTTTGGCGGCGAATTCGCCTTAAAGAGCGAAGGCGGCGGCGAGCGGCGAACTGGAGCTGAAGTTGTAGTTCCTGTTGCTATTGTTGCTGGATCATTGCGCTGTGGCTCCGTGTGTGCTGATGTAGATGTGCGACCATTTGTGTCCAGCGATGCGCTGCGTCCATATTTTGCACGATAGCGTTCCAGCGTATCCAGCGAGAAGCTCAGCTCCTTTTTGAGCGTTTTCTGCATATTTTCTCTCTTTTACGGTGTGTGCTTTATGTAATCGCCTTGAAACGTTCAATGCACGCGCCGCGCGTTCGCCTCAAGAATTTACGAGCAAATGCGATCGAGATTCAGATCGAGCAGTTCTTGCCGCAATGAGCAAATCAAAAAAAAAAAAAAAAAAAAAAACGAAACAAATTCTTGCGTAGTACTCTTTATTTTTATCTTTTATCAATTGGCGGCACAGACGCCGCCAAGTACTTGCTTGGGCCATGTGTGTGCCTCGATGTGCTTGCCAATGCACTTTTTATTTTGGTCACTCCGAACATTCAATTGGTCTTGGGTGGCAAAGGGAGGAGTAGACACACACGCACGCAAGAAAAACATCAAACATATGTATGTTTCTATGGTATGGCAACACAGCCAACAAAATCGCGGATTTGAAACTAAAATAAGACATTCAGGTGGATTTCGCTTCACTCAGTTCACTCAGTTCCATGCGCTGCTTATATATCGTCCTTATTTGACGCCTATAAATGTTGACCAGCATGTCTCGCTTCAATATGTAGCGTCTATTCAGTATATGTTTCACAGCAGTTTTTGTTCCAAATAACACTCCAGCGGCAACGTTAGTGTCAGGTCTACACTTAGCTCCCAAGCGACGTTTTTGATAGCGCACTAAGGAAGGGCATTGCTTGGATTGCGTCTCTACTGAAGCAAGCGCCGATGTCAAGGATCGCAAGGGATTTCGATTTGTATTGTAGTCGTCAAAGTAAGCCAGATCCATGTTAGAAAAATTTTTAATTTAAAAATATGGAATATTCTATAAAACGTATATACCGAATACTGATAAGTGTAAGCTACAATAGTTTAGGAAGATATGAAAGATTTTCTCAACTTACACATGGAAAATTTAAGCTGTAGACTCAGCCTACTGTAACAATCTTATATTTTTAAAATTTCTACTAAATTTCGACTTTAATTGAATTTAAAAAAAAAGAAAACACAAAGGCTTAAAATAAAATATATAGGATTTATACAATGTATACAATTCAATTTTAATACATTTATAAATAGTTTATAATAGAAAAAGAGTAATATTAGAATTCAAGAAAAAATAGCAAATGGCACACTAATAAAATTTGATTCTCATTGTATTAAGTACAAAAAATTTGTAATTGCTCTTTAATAAAGTGTGCATTAAATTTAAATACATACATAAACATTTATCAATTAATAATTGCTTAAAAGCTAAAGTTAACAAATGCACAAAGTACATTTAATACTTTTCATTATGCCGGCTCTACCAGTTTAATAATAAAGTTGCCAGAGCTAATATTTTAAGGCGTTCTCATTTGGATAAAGTTAAATATAAATATTGCCTTAATTGCTTACAAATAACACACAAATTTAAGTATAAATTAATAGCAAAATGTACAAATCGTTTATTTTTTATAATTTTTTTTTTTTTGTGACTACACATTAAAAGTGGTTCAGGATACAAGGATAATAAACTCTCTCGGTTAATTAACATACAACACATAGATAAAGAAGTCTCGCTACAGATCTTACTATAAGATACAAAAATTATTAGCAAAAGGCACAGCAGACAAAGACTGAATAACAAGGATCAAGTACAAATTAAAAACTGAATTAAAGTAACTTGCAACTAATTTACATTGGGTTTCTTTTTTAGCTGTTTGCGCGCACTAATCTAAACGCAATACGAGGCGGGCACCTCAAATATAATGTTGCCAGCGGAATGACGGAAACTTGGATTCTCCACATTGGATGCCGCCTCGACGACAATGGTGCGCGCCTTATCGCCCAACCGGCAGGCAATATTACTGCCCACATTTACACGCAACTCGGTGCCGGTAACACTGCAAGCAAACGGATGTGGATTAGTTAAAGTTGGTAGCTGAATATCTTTGTTACTTACTCGTAGTACTTTTTGCACACAATGCCCACCAGTTCACCAATGCGATCCTCTTTCAGTGGCGCTGTCGTTTCGGTTTGCAATGCAAATACAAGATCATTATTTTTGGGCGAATGGAAGACAATCAGCTGATCCCGACCAGGCGTTATGCTAATGGAGGTGAGCTGTATGAAAAAAGCAGAATCGTTAGATTATAACTTAACTGCAAAAGAGAACAACTGCAAACTCACCTCTCTTATTGCCATATGGCGTTGCATATCGCGGAACTTCTTCTTAATGCTATCCAGTTTGTAAATGTTGGTGTCGGTGATAATGAAGGCACGATCCGCCTGCTTGTTGTGCTTGTTGAACTTCTTGGCAAAGCTGGAGAAGAGCACCTGCCGGAAGTTTTCGCCACCGGCGCTGTTCTTCAAATTCTTCACATTGGCACTGTAGGCATCATAGCCACTATTGTCCTGCGAGTTGGCCAGGTAATCGCCCAGCCACTTGCGCTGCTGTCCCCAATATGGACGACGTCCTGCAATTGCCGTGGCCGCAATGATCTGCAGCCGGAGCTGGGGCCACTCGCTGCGCGGATACTTGCGCAGTATCATACAGGCGCGCCAGATGTCAAACATGCGATGCAGCTTGGCCTCCGCCTGGCGTCCGGCCAAAGGTGGCTGTGGCCACTGAATGCTGCGTCCATAGTCACGCTGCTTCTTGGCATTGCGGAAGCGATTGGCCAGCTCCTGGACGTAGCTGCGCAGCTTGTAGGTCTTGTAGGCGCGCATTATGGTAATCGCTGCCTTCATCTTCTTGTAGTTGCGTCGAGCAATCCAGCCACGAACCTGCTTCTGCAGCAGGGTCACAATGTGAGGGATCATCTCGTTGCGCTGCTGTTCCAGAGCGAAGAGTGTGCGTGGGGAGCGTATAAAGATCTTGGTGTGACCATACTTTACGTCCTTGGCAAAGCCCTTCTCCTCAATGAGCACACGAACGCCATCGCGATCGCTGCCAGCACGGAAATTTGGCCACGTGTACTGCGAGATCATCTTGTAGCGCAGCAGGAACTTGTCGTAGCGCTGGCGATGCACGAATCCGGCACGACGCACACGCACATTCTCCAGCAGACCCAGGTAGCGCACCTGATGCTGCACACGCTCCTCGTCGAACACCGTGGAGCTCTTGATGTCGTTGGGCTTGATGCAGCGCACATAGAAGGGTTCCTTCTTTAGCAACGTGGCCACCAGATCGGCCATGGAGCGCTGGAACAGTGTGCCGGCTGTGAGTGGACGCTTCGTGGTCTTTTTAATATCCTGTGCACCCTCTGGCCACATTTCACTTAGATTGGCATCCTTGGAGTTGTGCAACAGACGCTTAAAGTCCTGATACAGTGAATCCCTGTTCTTCTCAATAAAACCATTGATGTTGTAGATAACATCACCAGCATAGTGTGTAACACGGAAATCCTCGCGATGCTTCAGCTCCTTGTCCGTCGGCTTCAACTGGCGACTGGTGTAATGTGGATGCTTGCTCAGGTTCTTGTCCATGGCGCCCAGCAAGGTGTCATCGGTGACATTGCCCACACTTAGACACGCCTCATCCATAATTGCAATGATGCCTTTGTGCGGCTGTTCCACCAAATCGCAAATGATCTAAAGAGAAACGAAGATTTAAATAATGATATTTAGATAATTAAAGTTTCTTGACCTACCTTATTGTTAAAGTAATCAATGTTTGTCCACTCGATGCCCTCGCGTTGGTATTCCTCCTGCTCCTGCTTCAGCACCAGTTCTGCAAAAGATAATTGAGTTAGGAAACGATTTATAAAACATATTTTTAGAGACCTTACCAATAAACAGCTGCTGCAGCTTCTCATTACAGTAGTTAATGCAGAATTGCTCAAAACTATTCGAATCGAAGATCTCAAAGCCATAAATATCCAGCACGCCAATAACTGAGTTAAATCTCGCCTGGCTCTTGCTGCCACGGAAGAGAATAGCACGATTGATGCGCGATATAATCCAGGTGAAGAGACGATCGTAGATAGCCTTGGCCAACGCATCTTTGCCATACTCCGCCTGCGTGGCATCATGATCCTTCTTCATGACGTTGCCACCTGCGGCAATTGTGCGTTTTGTCAACGATGCTGACAACTCTGTTTCAGTGACCTGTAACAGTTTGGCAGCAGCTTGCAAATGCGTCTTGTTCGTTATGACCAGCTCATCCTCAATGGCTAAGAAGGGAGAGTAAGAGATTAGTCAATTGTTCAAGTTAAAATAAAAACTGCAAACATACTTTGAAACTCCACATTGCCCAAATGCAAAACGGATGCAATTGTGCGCCAAATAGTTTGCACCTCATCCGCCTGGAAACCCAGCGTCTTGAAGGCATTGCAGGTGCTCTTGTAGTCGGACTTCTCGGTTAGTATATCCATGCTGCCCTGGTTCAAATAATGATACTTGGCCGTCTCCTTATGCAGACTATATTGACGGAGCTCATTGTCATTGGCACCACGCAGCAACTGTAAAGGGAAGTCAAGGATTAGTTAAAATAATCAAAAGTGCTTGACTAGCAAATACCCTGTTCAATCCAACACTTTACTATGACTAAGCAGTCAGCAGAGTTCTTATTTAGCTTGTCTATAGTTGAATGTCCAACTATTTAGTACAGCAGACAATTAGCACAAATGCTAACCATAATTGAACTTCCGCTTTAATTGTCGCCATTTACCATTTGCAAGCTACTAAAAATAAGCTATGGAATTTCACAGTCAGACACACGCAACAAAACTTTATTCCAGACACTTGTTTATATCTATTCGACAGTTTAGTTCTTTAAAACATCCATCAATTACGTGGCTATTGACTCTTGGCAACAGGTGCGAAATTTATTTGTTTGCTTATTTTATCTACAAAATGTATTCATATATAAACAAACAAAGACATGTGCAAGGAAAAGCCCTCCTAAAGAAGAGAATTTAATGAGAAGAATTGTAAAGCTTGCTTAATTAAGTAATGTTATTTAGTTTAGGTGTTAAATAAAGAAATAAAGCTACATAAATGGTCTCGAGCAATTAACGCCTTCAAGCTAAATTTAACAGCTAGAATCAACAAAGTAAGCTTTGTTGATGTTGTTATTTTGCTGAAAAGTACCAAAAATATGTAGGACGGGAAGTGAGCAAGATAAAATCAAGTATAGTTGTATATATCACTGTTCGGGGCTCTATGGTATTATATAATGAATAAGCCAAACGAAAGCTGACGCGTCTACATTTCTTATGAATGAGTTTGTGTTATCTGTATAATTTCATTTATTTCAAATGATATCATACGAATATATAGTATCATTAGTCTTGCACAGTCAATTGATAAATTATGAGCTCAGCTGTCGGTAAATAGAATTAAGTTATTTCATTAACTTTTGACTTTTTCAAGGTTTTTACATATGAATTGGAATTTTCTTAAAGTTTAAGTTGATTATAATTTAGGATCCACAGTAAAGTTCATTTTGCATTTTTTTTTACTGCAAGAGTCACAGTTTATTGCTTGTGCTTATAACCAAAACTTATCAAAAAAATATACTACGCTATTATTAGAAATTTAACAACTTGCTTTATAGCTTTTATCGTTAGCTGCAAGCGCTGATTCAGCAATAAGCGAAGATCGTTTAGTAATAAATATTTATAGCTAGGCACATAAGAATGCCTAGAATATTTTCAAAAAATCATTTATGTGTAAAGCATATATTATATGTTATGTTTGCTCAGAGCCGCTCCCAGTGTTACCCTCACACCAGACTGTGACTTTGCCACCCAACTGACTTGCCGCCTTCCCGCTGACTCACTTTGGTAAATAACAACACAACAACGCCCACACACACACTCACACACAAAGCATTCACAATTTATACTCACACTTAATACTCACTAGTCACATGTGGGTATTGAATAATGGCCCACACCCTTCTGCGTTTTAGGTTTAGTACCCACCTGATAGAAACTGTGGAAATTGCGTTCACCGGGCTGTTGTTGCACCACACGCGACTTCTCCAGCAGATAGTTGGTTATGATGCCACCCACTGGATCGGCCTTATAGTCGAACTCGATGTCCATGTACTTGCCAAAGCGACTGGAGTTATCATTGCGATTCGTCTTTGCATTGCCGAATGTCTCTAAGATCGCATTGCTCTGAATCAGCACGTTCTTAACTCTGAAAGCAACAAAATATCACACAAAATTAATTTCGATTGTAAAATACAATTTTTAATGGGTTTGACCCATCCCGAAAACAAATTAGGAAAATGGCATTGGCTTAACAGACAATAAAAGTCAGCTTAAAATTGTTTTTTTAGTTTGGGGCACTAAAAATTGGCAAAGTGGCAATTAAGTTTAAGGCATTCGTCTAGGGTTTGGCTCCCTTCCTATCCTAGCTTTATTGTTCGCCCTAAATTGCCACGAAACGATTACGACAAAGTGCTTTCTTGGATTGGGGCAATACGTGAAGTCGTCTCTATGTGTAGCTGGAAGCGTGAGCAATTAGCGGGTCACTTAATTTCGTACATTTTACGATAGAGTCGTCTTTCGCACTGATGTCATCGTCATGTGTTCCCGGGTCAAGGAAAGCACTCTATATATATTAGTTGAGCCATGAACATTATCTGGGGAATGCGGGCTGTGCTCTAATGAGGTGTACCGTTGAAAGTTTTCATTTAAAATTTGCATGCAAGCAACACAATGGGAAATTTGTCATGCCCTGACGTTCATTTCCATTCAACTTTAAGTAGTTCCCAGTCCCATGATAGCTCTCTAACCTCAGAAATATTTACATACTAATATCTGCACTTGTTTGCGCTTCATATTTATATACAGTTAAGTGAACTTGAGCTTGAGCTTGTTAATGGCTCATTACGATGAACTAGTTCTAATTATGATTGTATTTATCGAACTAACCTTTCGATCTCATTTTGACCCTGTGTGTTCGTCACTGCCGCAATGTACTTCATTATGATCTTGGATGCTTCTGTTTTGCCAGCACCAGATTCACCGGAGATCAGTATACATGTGTCCTGATGGCGTTGCTTGAGCACCCTGTATGCAGCATCCGCAATGGCAAACACATGCGGCACATTCTCGAACAGCTCACGACCCTTGTACTTGCGTATGGTCTCCGGACCGTAGATGTTCATCTGTCTGTAGGGATTCATGGAGACGCACACCTCGCCAATGTATGTGTAGATGGAGCCAACCTGAAAGCTGCAAGCACAACAATAAATAGTCTCACATTAGTTGAATAAATAGAAAAACCCAAATACAATGTTTGGATATGCATTCAATAGATTTTAAATCCACAATCCCAAGCTAATGCTATTATACGCGTTCACTTCCCCCCGCTGTGCACCTGTCGTTTCCCTATTGAAATTAGTTTTTCAACAGGCAAATTGAAGTTTTTGTGTTGTGGTTTTTCTTGTTGTTTTGTTAGAGTTGTGCATTTATAGGTTAGTTTGTCTTGGGCGCCTCAGGCGCAGCTCAGTTGGTGATGCGATTAATTTTGAGTTGATTGTAATAGATGAGGCTGTTGTTGTTGTAGCTGTTGTTCATTTTGATTAAATTGTAGCTGCATTTGATTGACTGCAACGCATGGTTGAGTTTATTATGATACCATTTGTGTGTGTTTGTTTATTTTTTGTATAGTTTATAAGGCGCCAAAAGATTTAGATTAATAGTTGAACAGATGCAACAGGTCAATAAGTAGGTTACTTGGTCAAAGTGGAAGCAAAAACCGATTATTTAACAAAATCAAATATACAATTACCCATGGTAAGTTGCATTATTTACCATGTAACTCGCTCAAACTAACTAACTATTTAGTCAGCTTACAAGCCCAACACTTGCCTCATGCTACTGCAACAAAACTACAAACGAGTACATCATTTGTAAAACTCAAAGTTACAAACACAATTACAGCGTAAAAAGCCGCAAAAGAGTGTGGTAACAACAACAAGAAAAACTGTGCAACAGGTAAGCTCTGTTACCAAACTGTTTGCTGGGAGTGCGACACGCCCACTTGCCACTTAACTGCCGAAACAAAGCGCCAACAAATTAAGAAACTAGTAGAGTGTGCTTGACTTGAAGGTACTCAGTACGGAATACTGAAGTAGCTTTAAAGATTTAGAATTTTCATATATCAAATATTTATTTACTTCAGCGCCCATTTAGAAACGCTTCAAAATTAGAGAAAATGTTCACTAACAAAAAAAAGTGTTGTTTAAAAACAATAGCACTTAATAATACATATTGTTGTTGTTGCTTAGCTGGTTGTGTTTTTGGGGCCAAACGGCAGTCAGTCAACATATGTTTTTACTTTAAGTTTTCATGTGTTTATTTATAGAGCTGCCGCTTGCTTCCTAGTGCTACATTTGGGTCAAAATGTGACAACTAGCAAGACAAAGAGAGGCAGAAGACAAACGTGAGAGCTACTTAGATATGATTATGTATATAAGTTGGCTAGCAAAGGTGAACTACTGAACTCCCAAGATGAGGGCACAAGCAAACAAACGTTTAGCACGCTTGTTGACTTTTTAGCACAGCAGGTCAAGCAAACGTTTGAAATCGGAAGCGCAAGCCGAATCAGAATCAGAATTGGCATAAGGAAAGAAAAGGGCAGTCAGCAAGCCGCTTAGTAATAGTGACAAATGTGATTTCTATGATTTCAGCCCCTTTTGCCCCCACCCAAGTGCCCACATGTGATGAGTGACAGCTGAGGTGTGTGCAAGTACACTAAAAAAAAATAGGCATAGAAATATTAAACTATATTTACCATAATCTCTTAATGTTGTAAATATAAAAATATTTCTTACCTAATTATATAACCTAATCCTTTTTTCTCAGTGTACGAGGTGCGATGTGTAGGTGCTTTGGCCACCGCCCACGTAGGCATTTCTGATTGACGGACAGGCCGCCCAAAAATGCTGACTGTCTAATGAGGTTACAAAAATTGCTTAAGGCAAAGTGCTCAAAATTGGGATTCGAAAGAACGAGTTGAAATACAAGCAGTAAATGATATGATCTTTGCTGTGGAGTGGGAGACATTTGAAACGATGACAGTCGGATAAAGTTGTCATAATTTTGAGTGAGTTTCGGGGATCAATGATCCCAATAAATCATACGACTTTTATCACATACCAACTCAAGAGTCTCTAGCTCCCTTTTAGCTACTTTACGCATAACTTGAATAGAACTCTTAAAAGTACTTCAAGTGGATAAACATTGTCTGTCTGAAGAACTACATAAGATCTAAAACAAAATATATTTTTATTACTTTATGTTTAGTTTGAATTTGAACTGAAGTTGAGAAGATTGAATAATTTAAGCTTTGAAAACTTTACAAACTCTCCCGTTTCCCTAGTAACTTTTAGGGAATTCGGAACTAGTTTGTGCTGTGAATATTTAATTAATTGCCGCTCATCGCCTTCACGCATACTCACACTTAATATAAAGGTCGTTTATTCATTGTTATTGTCGTTGCTTTTGATTTTGACTTTTCGGATTGTTAAATGGCGTCATCAAGATATAAAAGTTCTAAGTGAAAAGGCGCCAAAATCCAAATGCAAACATTGACGATGATTTGTTATTGTTGTGATGATGTTTACACAATTTGTTTGTGTGTCTTTTTTATTGTTTATTACTTTTATAACTATGTGAATCACTCGCACGTACTTCATACATTCTTTGCTATATATTTGTCAGGCTATAACCAAGTATTTAAGTTTATATGTAGCTTGTAACACGTTTGCTGACTAATCTGTTATTTAATCGCCCGATGTCTATTCGTATGCAAAAATGCATTTAGCTGAATGAATCACTCACTCATTAACTATTCAAGATTTGCTGGAGAACGCACATTGTCTAAAGCCTTGGGGGTTGGTTCGCTTAAGAGAGAGAGCAGCAAGAAAATCAATACGTTTAGTCATTTGACGCTGCACTTTTTTGTTTACAGCCTAAAGTGACGTCATATTGGCCAACGAGCAGACTTGGCTTTAAATGTAGGTCAATGTCTTCCAAGCATTTCTGTGGACTTAATTGAATTTGATGCGACTTATTGATGGGTTTTGAGAATCGCGGAGGAGAGCAGCCTTAAAAAATCAGTTTGATTTGAATACTTGCAAGCTGAAATCGATTAAATATAATCATCACATCTGCTTTAAGCATTTTTCAACAACAACACTTTCGGTTTTTCTTTCCAGTTCTGCGCTTTTCTATCATTTTGCGCAATGCAATTCCAGCTTTCAAATTAACTTCAATTTACACCCAGAATCATATGCCAAGGGGAGAGGGGCGGGAAACAGACGCATATCAATTAGCTGAGAGCTGCCCCCAGCGCCCCATTTCGTTGCAAGACTAAACAGGCGCTAAATTCTTGGACTCTCGACATGGGCATAAATTTTTATGTAAACGTTGCCTTTTTTTTTTTTTTTTTTTTTTTGTTCTCTGTTTTGTGTGGCAACTGGGAACGAGTTGCAGATGCCCCTAAGTAAAAGTTATTGCAACGCAAATGACAAACATGAACGTTCTACGCTACGTAAATAAACAACACACCAGACAGCTACGAAGTCTGAAATGGTGCAAGAAGTGGAGGCAAGGTATATTGAACTATTGCTACAGGTAAACTTTGTCTGTCGAGAAGTTTGCTAGCTGTTTGCAAGATACAAATACCCTGTAAGCTTACCCTAAGGTAATGAAAGTAGCCTAAGGAAGTTACAGGGTATATTCACGTTGATCTTTCTCATCTCTAGCCTACAGACTCAAGCTTGAGTAGCTGTTTCAAGATTGCATTCTGTATTGTATATTCTGCATTGATCATTAGTTGTGTCTGGCAAAAGCGCCCAGAACGTGACTCAATTAGTGGAGCGCAAACCGTTGCCAACGTTGCCACTGTGGCAGCAGAAGTAAGTAGTATATATACCTGGGCCGTTATGTAAATTATTTGATTTCCGCTGCCGTAACACTATCAAAGTATGCTTATCAGAGTCAAAAGGGGCGGCGGTATTCGATAGGAGCTTATCAAAGCAACCAGGCATATGCATATGAAAGATATCGATGTGGTGTGAAGATTCAGTTGGCCAGACTCTATATAGATGAAAGCGACTTTGAAGTAAACGTTACTATACATCTGTGTAGACTGCAGGCCTTTATTGAAGGGCCAAGTTACATTGGCCTTTTGTACAAATAAACAGACAATCTTTGATTGCAATCGGAAATTGAAAAAAGTTTTTATAGCCACGCAGCTAGAGGAAAACTTCTACATAAACACAACTTTTCTTTCTCTAGTTTCTTGTTGATGTTGTAGGCCTTTAATAATATGGCGAGACGCCTTCTTTGTAATCAAAAGTCTTCAGCGAATGCTATAAAAATTGCATTTATAGAACGGCAGAGAAGAAAGTCTTGCCAGATGGAGAGAAGTTTCTAATAATGAACAGTTAACAAATTGTGTTATTCATTGCATAACTTAGTGGAGCTTATCGGCTATATATACATATACTATATATGGACAGTCAATACTCGCACCCAAGTCGAACCCAAGGTTATATACAGTACAGTATCTAGAAACCTTGCCTAGTTTTAACATTTCTTCGGGCCATGCAATCTTATCAAGTCGAGTTGCGGCTATTTACACTACAAAAATGCAGAGTCTTAAAGCAATACCCACTTTATATACCCTATAAATGTTTGTTCGAATAAAAGCAACAGTTTTTAGCGATAAACAACGATTTCTTATAAATACAGATAAGATTATTGTCGTCGCCAGACGTGCCAAGGGTTAAGCCCATTTCAATTTCTTTTCCAAGTCATAAAAGTGTCCCAAAGAAGCACTTGTTGCGATCGTAAATTTGAAACATAGATAATGATTTAAATAAAATATACAACTTGTAATATAAACGAGTACAGCTGTTGAATACTTAAAAACGCACCTTGACTCAACCAAAAATACAAATCGAAACGAAAAATGTTAATGAATTTGACATGCAGTTTGTTGCCAAAGCATTTTGGCCCGTTTGCATTGAAACTGAAAAGTTGGCAATGAGTCACAACTGGAATATTTCAATTGCAAAAAAATAAATTTGTTATTGTTACGGGAATTACTTTTGTTTTTTTTTTGGCCACTTGTTGATAAGAGCTGTCAAGTGCTGATAAAAGCAAGCTTAAATTTTTGTATTCTATAAGTATCTTCATATAGTTCGCAAGAACTGATAAATAGGGCAAGAGTTATTGGAAACACCTGTAAGTGCGTAAGTTTAGAGCTCGTAGAGTTCAACGGCAGTTCATGGGAACAGCGCAGTTGAGTAAATAAATAAACAGGCAGCAATCAATAGATAGATAGATACTTTTCCTACAGATGCACACACACAAAATGTAGGCCAAATAAATGAGAGGCGGCACATAAACAAAAGCCAGAAGTAAACTTATCAGCGCTGCGTTAAATACACATTAGAAATGCACTCGGTACTTGGAATTAGTGCAATCAATCAGTGTGTGTGTATACATTTATGGATACTTAGATACTTAATCCTGGGGCTACCGCACAGCGGAGAGCCATCAGCACAGGACACTTGACTTTATGGACCATAAAAAGTTTTTGGCATTTTCACAGAAAGAAAGGAAAAACAGGCGGAAAAACCTCTTCCAAAAAAGAGTTGCGGGTGTCGTACTCTGAACTTGAGGAAAATTAACAACAAAGCCAAATCTTGTTCAGTTGAAAGAGAAAAACAAAAACTTGTTTTGTGTGTTCGTTTTCAGCTTCCTCATTGGTTTTTGGTTTGGTTTAGTTTGGTTTGCAAACTGACGCCATCAACCGGTTTTTAAGCTAGCCTTTTTTTTTTTTTTTGTACATGTGTTATGTTATGTGTGTTGCGAGAGCGCCAAAGTATCTTAAAGATACACAGCCGTGACTCACAATCCTCGTACGCGTAACTGCAGCAGCAACGCAAGGCTTTTCATTTCATTTTCGAGATATAATTTTGAGAGAAAAAAAGCATATTTCAATTGTACATACATACAACAAAAAATATGTATGTGTATTTTGTTTGCGTCGTGCAGCTATTTCGGGAACGCTTTTATATATATGTTTATGATGGTGTGTGTGGGTTGTTTTGGATGCCAGAGCATTCCCATGTGCCTATACATACATATATACTTATGACAGTGCCAAAAAGTAAAGAACCTGTACGAAAATATATAGTAGCTATAGCATTTACTTGATGAAAAGTTTGACTGCACTTTAAGTGAAGAAACTGATCAATAATTATTAGTTTATTGACCATTTTACCAACTCTTATATCTTCAGACATTGGAAAAGTTCACTTGTTGTTATTATTACACATTAGCACATGATGTCATAAACACACTTTAAAAATTTGGAAAAAGAGAAGCGCGAATAAAAACGTAAAGTAAATAAAACAAACATACAAGTATGATGCAGTTTTTGCGATTTTCATTTCATTTATGTTTTCGATTGTTTTCAGTGCGTTGTCTGGTCAAAAACGAAAGTGAGTTATATTTATTTCTTGGCTTTCTGCTTTACTTTTGCCTCTGTCTTTCAACATTTCCCATTACAATGCGCATTTTGTATTTGATGCAACATTTTGGCTTCATTTCAATTCACTTTTGGCGCATTTCTGACCCTCAAATTAAATTTGTTCGTTAAGGCTTTTTTGTTCCTCAAACTGGTACGGTCGATTTTCCGGGTATGAATTTTGTAATGTTTGTGTTTATTAAGTTAATAACAAATTGATTTGTGTTATGTCGATCATGATTACAACAATACATAAAAGTGTATGAGTTTTGAGTGCAAGTACGTGTTTATTATCGCTTTGTTTGTTGCAATTGGATTGTTGTGTAATGTTTAAAGAGTTGTGTTTTTCGATGTGACTGCGAACGTTGATAAGTCGTTCAAGTTAAGCTTCTTTTGAAGATGTTGCAAGGCTCTTAAAAATTAGTTATACAAACAGTTTGATAGTAAAATATATAAACTCGACACAGTTTCTATTTAACTACTCAGCATTGTAAAACCATATCACACTTTTCACATTGTTGTTGCTGCTGGTCAGTTTTTGTTGTTTTTAAGCCCACGTTCTGTGAGTTACGTGTACATGCAGCGTGTGTCAACAACTTGTTGCATGCTACATGCCGGCAGATATTGTCAACATTTGTGACTGCCACCCAGACTTTCTGGTCTATGGTCTATGGTCTATGGTTGCTGGGCATGGGTCGCTGCGTTGCATGCCTCGCTGGCCTGATGTTTGTGGTTCGATGCCTTGACGATGATTATGATCATTCTCATTCTCGTTCTCATCATCATCATTATAATGATTATCATAGACAAACATTGGTTGGACGAGAGTTTTGCTCTTTGTGCAAGTTACTTTTGTTTTGTTTGTTTGTATGTTTATTTAGTTTGTTATCAGTGCGTCACGAAATAGTTTTCGCTTTTACCACATTATGCGGCACTTTACGCAGTGATTGATGGTAATGATTAAATATAATATGCTATGGAAACGAGCTCTTTACTTAGCATATCAATTCAAATGTTAATTGATTCATTTAGCTGTTACATTTTAAGATTATTCAAATGTTGAGCGTTATAGAGTATCTTCTATTGCAGCTGTGAGAATACTGAGAATCTTTAGTTAAACCTGATTCATTAATCTATTTAATAGGCAAATTACCAAGTAAATCGTTTGTTATTGATATGGATAACAGACTTATTGCATTGCCTCATTTCTACTATTGGAATATGATATCATTAACAAGTGATAATCAAAGAAACTTTCAGGAAATAATTGTGCTTTTATCTTTAGAAAAATCAAACCTCTAAACAACACTTAATTAAGTATTTCAACACTCTTTTCTTTGGCCTAGCACCTCGTTAAGCCAATTTCCCCAACTCATTATAATGAGACCGTTTCGTTACGGTTCATGGAACAACCAACTGAAATTGACACAGTGCAAAGCCGGCAACAAATAACAGTGGGTCAACACCTTGAGAGAAGGCGGAGGGGTGGGGGTGTGTAAAATTGCCTCCATTGAGCACGCTTTCAACTAGAACTGATAGACGAAAAGTTGCCGGCAGCTGCCGGTCTTTAAACTTATTTTGGCTTTATTGAAAAGCTGATATAGACAAAGTCTTGTTTGTAAACTGAAAAACTCAAACCGCAACCAGTTTGTTAACCTTGAATGGGGCACAAGGCTGTTGCAATTACCGCACAAAAAACAGTGGCAAGTACACAGCAAGAAAATGGGAAGTAGAACAAATATTCTAATTGGATATTTATCAATTGTTGTAATTAAATAGTTATTCCTTAAGCAACAAACTATTGATTTTTCTTTGAGTGCATTCATTACTTACCGCTTACGCAAGTTGTCCATGAACTTTTCCATGTTGACTTGGTCCAAAAGGACAAAGTCCTGCACACCCGCCTCCCGTTGCATTGCCATATTTGTGCGTTTTTGTTTTGCTCACAATAAACACGGAGAGCGGTAGGGTGGGGGGGAAGAGAGCGGCGTTTGCTTCGAGTGAAGAGAGGGAGAACTGCCAAATTATAATTGCCGGCTGTGAGGGCAAATTCAGGTAACGAAACAGTTGGCAATGAGGATGATGACGTTGATCACGTTGTGGTGGAAGAAGAGGAAGCAGATTCAGCAACTCTCTCACACACACACAAACACGGAATACACAAAATGCGAAGAAGAATTCACTGAGCCTTTTATTTTGTTTTTGTTTTGTTTGTTTGCGATTGCGTCTCGTATCGAATATTTAATATATATACTATTTATGTGTTTGCGCTTTCTGTTTTATGACGCTTTTCAGCTGACTTTGCCAAAAAAAGAATATATACGTAAGCTGAAGAGTTGATGCGATATTTTGATGTTATTAAAATCAATAAATATTTGTGCCAATTGAACAGAATCGCG
Organism: Scaptomyza hsui; assembly: GCA_018152825.1. NCBI lineage: Eukaryota > Metazoa > Arthropoda > Insecta > Diptera > Drosophilidae > Scaptomyza > Scaptomyza hsui. The sequence goes on from JAECXO010000269.1 coordinate 3,330,216, forward strand.
TTAGCTGGGGCCGAAATGTTAATGGAATTTCGCCGAAATCTGGAGAGCACAAGAAAAACACAAGACACACGCGGAAGAGGCGAATAATGAAACAGAAGACAATACAAAAACCGCAAGTTGTGCGTCGCCTTTGGACAACATTTAATATGTGATTGGTTACGGCGATCGAAAGAACTTGTTCAGGCCGCGCACCGATGCCAAAGTGAAGCTAAAGCCAGTAAAAACAAATTGTATAGCCCGTAGCCACACGAGCCAGCTGGTTTCTTATTTATCGTTTGTCAGAGACCCGCACCCACACACACACACGGAGCAATACGACCGTTCGGCTGCGCGTTCGAAGAGAAACTGTTCGGAGTGACGCGACCCAACAAACACCACGCACAGTCATCGGAGAGCTGCTGCTGCTCTGCTCTGCTGCTGCGACGCCAACTACAACTACAGCTGCAATAACGATTGCAATGCAAGTGGTTGCACTCAGAGAGTAAAATGAGTTAGTAGCAGAGAGCTTTGTGATAACTATTTGAGAAAAAAAGAACATTGTGATAAATAATTCAAAATAATAACTAATACTAAAAATAAACGATTTTAAAATCAGCTTCTTAATAAAAAGAAGCTTTACAATTTCAACTCACACACAATGTTTCGCGCAGTGCAGTTTGTTTTGGTTTTTCCGCCATAAAATGGGGCTGTTCCACATGGCATCCACTGACTAAGGTTTGCGTCCGTGCTAACAACTGGGTGTGGGACGCTACTGTATTATGACTGTAATTTTGAGTGAGTCACGTTAAATGTTTTTCAGACGTATTATAAATGATGTAGTGCTGTAATTGAAATAAAGCGCAAATTAAGATGATGCCATTTCCAAAATTACATTAAAAAGTACAGCTAAACTGAAAATGCAGTTATTAAATGACCAACAATAAACATTGCCTACTTTTAGGATGAAAGCATAAAAGCAAGGAGTTTTTTTTACAATTGAAATTTGAACAATTGAATTTATTTTAAGAATTTTACACAAGCTGGTCGGAATTTTTATGTTTTTTTCTTTTGTCAATGCAAACTGAACTAATTTTTTAAAACTTTAAATAATACAAGTGGCAAATACTTGTTTAAATCCAACCCGTATTCCTCTTGGACAAAATCACCTTCTGCATGTGCTCCTCCGCAGTGTGGATGGTGTGTTCGCCACCAGCGTGACGTGGCACACACTTGTTAACAGGCACTGTGCCACCGACTCCTTGGGTCCAGGCATTCGTCGAATGTGGGAACTCATCCTTGCGATAATAGCCCATAATTCCAGATTTGCGTATCTGACCCAGCTCATAGGTCACCAAAGGACCCAGGCTCATTGAGGCCTTTGCCGTCTGCGGCTTGGGCAGCTTGGAGCGTTCCATGGTGCGCATGACGCAGGGTGTATCACAGGAGAGGCATGCCAGCTCCTGCATCACCTTGACCCTTCCGGCAGCCGCGGCACAATCATCATTCGTCATGTCCATGTACTTGTGCAGAGCCTCGGCAATGAGTGCCACACGTTTCTCGATCAGCTCACGGAAATCCTTGAGGCTCAGCTCGAGGGAATCGATGCCCAGGGTCATGCGTAGACCATCGATGATCTGGAGCACATTCTTCTCGTTCACATTGATGATGTGACGCACCTCGCAGAACTGTTTCTCCAGCCGCTCCTTGTAGTCCTCCAGCTGCTCGGTGGACACCTTTGTGGCCAGCTGTGGGAAGTCCACCTTCTCAGCGAGTAGTAGCTCCACATCCGCCTTGTCAATCTTCACCTCATCCAAATGCGCAATCGAATTCTTCAAGTGTTTGTATTTGATTTGTGGCCGCATTCAGTTTAGTCTGCATTGAATCATTCGCCTCCTGATTGCTGGCCGAGGAGAGCTTGATCTCCCGCACTGTCTGCTGCATCTCCTGCAGCATATCCAGCAGACGCTTGGCATCCTGCTTCATGAGCTCGGCGGCCAGTTCGTTCACCTTGTTGGTCAGTGAACAGAAGTCGGACTTGAGCTCAATCAGTTCGGTCAACATGCGGTCTGGTCCATAGCAGAGATGCTGCTCCAACTCCATTTCCTCCTCGGGCTTGGCATGCTCCGTGCTGAGTGTGCTCACCTCCTCTGCACCCAATTCCATCTCTTCCTCCTCTATCTCCTCAATGACCATCTCTGCTCCGCTGCTCCAACTGATGGACACCTCGTCATCTGCACAACGCATCAGGGCCCGCAGCTGCCTCGCAATCTGGCGCAAGTGCTTGAGCCGGTCCGGATCGGGTTTGCGATCCAGCACCAAGTGGGTCACATTGTTCAACTGCTCCATGGTCAATTTCAGTTGTGCCATCAGCCCTGTTGAGAAATTCTGAAACTCCAGGTCCTTTTGCTCCTTCTGCATCTCGACCTTGGAGATGCGACGCTCCAACTTGGTCAGTCCGCCAATCATAGAGCTGTCGGCACGCGAAGATCTGTCCGCCCGGGAGGTGCGCGAGGAGATCCGTAAAAGCGTCTCCGCCTGCGCATCCGGCGTAGCTGTCGGAAGCGGTTCATCCGGTGCGGCAACCGCTTCAGTGGAGGGCACTGCAGTTGGTACAGCTGTTGCTGCTGCATCTGTCGGTGTTACTGCTGGCACCGGCTCTGGCTCCGGTGCAGGTGGCTCATCAGCTGGTGCAGGCTCTGCCGGAGCCGGAGACGGAGCAGCATCCTCTGCGGGAGGTGCTGGTGCTTCCTCGGCTGGAGCTGCTTCGGCTTCTGCTGCCGGCTCAGCTGGCGCTGGCTCACTGGGCGCCTCGGGAGCTGCTGCTTCATCATCATCGCCACCAGCATACATACGATATCGGGAGGATTTGCCAACTATCGAAAGGTACAGTTAGTTAATACTTTATAGGTTCGTTTACAACTTACTCAGGCTGCTTTGCAAGCGCACATTGGCCATGAGATAATCATCCTGTTCGACGGCTTCATCCAAACAATCCAGTTTGTGTGCAAAGTTCGAGAGGAGCACGTGTAAAGCATAGAAATTGACGTGACCCGATTCTGGGGAACCGATGGCCACGTCTATAAGATCCTTGTATGTGAAATGATTCATTATGTAGAAATTACTAACTCTCAATTATGTGTACGTTTTTTTTTTTTACTGTTTATTGGAATTTAGTAGCAGCTCAAATCTAACTGTTGATATTTTTTCACAGAACTACTGTATTTTATACCAAAATCTCGAATGAAATGTTAACTATGATACGAAGAGCAATGAATCTTTTAGAAGCAGTTCGCCAGGCATGCTGATTTAAGGCTTAAGGACAATATCAGTGTTTGTTAATGGCTTAACAATTTTAATCGAAAATATGTTTTTCACGAGAATTTTCGTTTTACAGCGCCAAACGAGCGTTAACAAACACATGCTTGCGTAATTAATTAAATGCATTACAAACTGTTTAACTTTTACCCCTTAAAATAAAGTTTGCGTATGTAAATTTTGCAGATTTTCCCTAGAAATTTACTCTTAATTTTTCTGTTTTTTTTTAACCAAGAATAAATTATTTGAAAGAACTTTTAATAGACTATGTGTCAGGCTATTAATGATGGAATTTTAATCAGACACCGTTGCACTTTCACGAATTCGTAGTTTTCGTTAAGTTTAATTCGTTAAGTTAGTTCACTACGAATTGACTACAGCAAACTCAAACATAAACACACACACACACACACACAGACACAGACTCGAGTTTGTAAACAACAGACAGATGCGTAAGGCGAAGCTTTCGCCAAAGCTTTTACTACTGCCAAGCACACTTTGGCGAGCGTAAACGTTAACAAACTTTTATCATTTCGGCAGAAATGCTTTTTGCTTCAACGTGTGCGCTCGATTCGGCCGCAGTAAAGATACCGTTACGAAAAGATTGGCGCGCGTTATAAACGAAAAAGTGAAATAACAATCGAAATTTCTTTAAAAATAGAGCAAATATTATAAGTGCGAAGAAAGAAATACAGATTAAAGAAGCAAATGCAAAAATTGTGCGTGTGAATTCATCTATGATGAACGAAATTTACATATAAAGTTAGTGTGTGTGGCATAATTTGAAGGGATTTGCATATACAATCTTATCATTACATGCAAATTGAAAGAAAAATCACAGGAAATAAATATTTTGAAAGAGTGTGCCAAAGTGCAAAAACAAAAGAATAATGCAAATTTCAAGAGCTGTGAGAAACTTAAAATAATAAATAAGTGTTAAGAATTAAGACAACATGCAAATGTGTGTGTTTTTATTCACAACGAAAGCAAAGTGTTTAAATACATATTTGTTATTGCAAGCACAACAGTTAAATGGCCAAGTGTTGTAAAACAACATCCAAAGCAAATAAGCCAAGTGTCAACAAAATCTAATGACCATAATTAATAGCTCTCTGCAAATCAGTAAGCAAAAGTTGAGAAGACAACAAAAAAAATAAAATAAACCAAACTATTAAAAGAGCAAATTTACCCAAGACCAAAGTGGATTTCTCTGGAAATACTTATGTGGTAAGTGCTTGCATATAATATTTATCTATGAATTCTTTACATAGAACTATCAATAACAGATGCAAAAAAAAAAAAAAAAAATACCAAATGAACACTGCATTCAATTGATATGTCATAAAACTTATGCTCAGCAACTGTTGGTTCACATTCTTTGACTTTGAATTGGTATAAAATTGAATCATATGTTGAAGGCAGCAGACGTTTGGCCTTGATAAGATAGCGACAGCAAAGAACATAAAAAATAATAAGTAAGAAGTAACGTTTGTGTTCGGCATAATGAATACCTAATGTCCCTACCTTTATATTAAATTAATTTAGCTCAAAGCTAAAGTTTCCATAAATTTATATTACAAAATACCTGAATGCCAAAGTTAATATCTTAAACAAACTATGATTAACTAAATAAGATTGACTATGGTATCGCAGATGGTACAAACTGGTCCAAGTGCACTTCTATCGTCGATCACCGATTCATGATTTAAATTGTTTCGACTGCGCAATACATTTTGACTTGACTCCCAAATCAAACTCAATCGACACCAAGGGGTAAGGGTTGAGATGTGTTGGGTTGGGTTGGGTTGTCGTATCTTTGTTCAGGTACAACTAATTGTTATTTTTTTTGGGACTATGTGGACTTTTGAACTGAGGCACTTGAGCAACGCCTCCCCTTCCCCTCGATTTACCTTACCCGCCACTGCAATGCAGCATAGCAACCCCCTCTTTGTCAGTCTTATGAGCTTTTATTATTGTCTCTACGGCATTTTTATTTTCAACTACTGACATTATGAGCTTTCAATATATACATACAAATATATTTTTTTAATTTTATTAGATTGTGCCGTGCTTGCTGTGTTATTTTTATTATACTTTTTTTTCTTTCTTTCTTGTGGACAAATTAAGCAGCGGCCACTTCAAGTGATAAGCAACGCGACGCCATTTTCTACACAAGTGTGTGTGTGTGTGTGTTTGAGTTCGATTAATTATCGAATTGGTAGCTACCTTAAATACAGCACATGATGTTATATAGAGTCTCTCTCTCTCTCTCTCCCTCTTTTTATAATGGCTGCTTAAAAGCATATTATTTATTATTTTAGAGCGCTTGGCCAGTCGCAATAACAAATTATATATGTGTATATGTGTTGGCCACATTTTAATCTAAATAAACACGAGCTACAATTGATAAATAATGCTGGAATCGTTGCCTTGCTTTCGTTGCTACTTGCCTCAATTTTTTTTAAAATTCAAGTTTCACATTTGATCTATTTACGTGAAGTTTACGATATATTGTATTTGTTATCTCATGGACCGCCCGCCTTATTAACCATGGTAATATATTTGTCTTCCTTTCTTCGATCTCATCAGAAAACTCGTCAAATGCCTAAAAATAAACGCGCGTGTATTTTTTCTAAGAAAATCTAAACAAATCAGTGCATAAAGTTATAAAAAAAGGAAAATAATTAAATACAACTAAACAGAACAAAGCAACAGCAATTAAGAATGAATGAAAATCTTTTGCTCACGTCAATCTATAACGTTTATAAGGTTTGCTAAGATTTAATGAACTGCCAGCTAAGGTAAAAACTCAATGTTAAAAAATCAGCTGTATTCTACTGACGTATTATTTAAATAAATTTTTGTCAGAAGATAAACATTAGGTAGCATAGTATTGTGAGCATAGCCCTGATACATAAAATTTAAGTTAGTTTAAGCAGCTGTCAGAAAGTAAACAAACGCATCGATACACAATTAAACTCTCAGTTGAGTGAAGTTTATCATCACAGCGCTAATAAGAAATTAAAATGAAAATGTATAACAACAATTAAGCAAGGCATTGAATATAGTTTAGTTCAGTGCATCAAAATTTTATTTTATTTTCGGCACTTGATTATTTCAAGAATTTTTATATTTAAATAAAAATGTATAAATATATCAGCACATTTAATTACACTTAGTAATAGTTATCAAATGCTTTACTCTCAAGTGGTTTTTGGGATTCCCACCAAAACATACTTAGGTTCAAATAAAAATGGGAATTTTATTCGATGACTTTTTTGATTAGATTATATAAAATTAAAATAAATAATCACATTTTATAGCAGTTGAATATGCTGCGCAATAGTCTGTTCCCAAAAAAGAAATTGATAAAATATTTTAAGCTGTTTTTTTTTTTTTTGGTTTGTAAGTTTAACTACAGATATGAAGTGCTTTACAAATCAAATCGATTATTTGCTTTGTGCAGAAAAGTACTCTATTACTGCAATCAATAACTCATAATAAATAATAAAAAAAAAAAATTTGCATTGTTTGATAGTCACAAAAAAACATAAAAGGCAAGCATTTTGTTGGTTTTTTGACACTTGTAAATGTGAGTGAAGTTCATTCGTTTGTGTGCATGGATTAGTTTTACTATCTTTGTGTGCATTGAATTACATATTTATGGTTTATACCCAGATAATGTTGAATATGCCATCAATTTGATTTTTGTTGCTGTTGACATTTGCATGATTTTTTTATCCACAGAGCTTTAGATAAAAGCCCGCACATAGATAAAATCACACACACACAGACACAGTGAAAACGTGTGCAAATAAGAGATATGCGAATTTTTAGCATTAAGACAGAGAAAGAACACAAAGCACAGCACTGAAAATACCAATAAAAATTCCTATTCAATAGTAGAATTATATTTTAAAGATATTACGCAAAAGTCATGTTTACAAACAAATATGCCAAAGGTCAGTTCTCAAGGGCTATTTATATTTGTTATTTGAACTATTTTGGCATAGTTTGTGAATACTCTGACAGTGCCTGTGGCTTTCCAGCCTGGGCTGCTTAGCTGCCGGAAATAATATGTGGTGGATATTGTTTTTAGGGTTGACTTGCAACAATATTTGCAATGCTATGTGTACCCCTGGCGGTTTGGCTGGTTGTTAAGTTAAAACCAAATTTGATGCACTATATTGTTGGAAGAAAACTTCCAATTTATATCGCGTATACGCAATGGCTGCACTTTTGACTCATGCGCTTGTGAAAGTAAGTCCCCTCTGCGTGCAAAGGTTCAAAAGTGCCAGAGTCCATAATGCTCGGACACAATGCCATAAATATTGGACTATTTATACTTGTTATCGCTGCAAGAAGCGTGTCTGTGTAGCTCAACAGGTTAATTCCCTGTCGCGTGACAGCATTCACACACTCAGTTCACAACTCACAATTCCCAGCCACCCACAACCCACTCAACAACAACAACAACAACGGTGTGATGGCCAATACATATGGCTAGAATGGTAAAGACGTAAATGGGGCTTTGTGCGTAGCCAAAAAAAAATAAAAACCAATTGAAACCATAACACGCCACACATTTGTGCACATTTCTAGCGCCCACATTTTGGCATTGTTCATATATGTACATATGTATATATTTTGTGTTGTTGTTTATTTCTAGTTTACCGAAGAACAAACCAATGCAAATACAACAACAACAACAGTGACAACAACAACAATAAGTAGTATATATTTGTTCAACTTGGCATAAAATAGAATACAAATTGAACTTATCATAGAATCGAAAGCGACCACGATAACGATTAGAAGCGTATGAAACAAAAAAAAAAAAAAAAAAAAAAAAAAATACAAACTTATCACTGAACAGAATTCTATACATATCATAAAATTGACGACATTGAACGGGTAATAGCGATAACAGTTTAAACTCGATTCATTTTAGCTTTGTGCTGATTTTGTAAGGGTGAACAAAATGTGAGATACTTGGTAAAATTTGTTATTACAGTTATGATTCAATTTAAAACTCACATCAATTGTCTGGTGGCTTTCGGCTTAAAAGCCGACATGGTTAAAGTACACAATAAGTCTGCTTTATTTACCTTGCGATACAAAGCTAAAAGCATTTTAAGCTACCACAAATGGTTTTTTAATGCTTTTCAATCGGAATCAATAAACACAACCCCTTTTTTTTCGTTCCCATATAGATTTCAATGTTCTTTGAACTTGTCGATTTTTTTGTTGTTGTTGTTATTGTTGGAAAACTTGTGCTTTAAGTTGTCAACCTTATCGGACTGCGGGCCGAGGACAACAAGCTGCAGTTGCTTCTACATACATACAAGTATGTATGTATTAAGTATATGGCACAAAGCAGATGATAAAATGCGTCATCAAACTGTGTTAGACGAGTTGTAGTATTTATGGGTCTATTTACTTACATAGTGGGGTCGAGAATGTTCCGAAAAGGATATTGTTTAAGTCGTAAATGCTTCAGGCGAAACTTCTGTTTTTTTATTTGGCTTGCCTGAAACGAAAGTTAATAGGTTAAACATTGCAAGCAAAGGTGCAAGAATTTTGTCGACATTATTACTTATTTACACTTTTTTTTTTGGGAGCGACGTCAGAAAGGTGTGTGAAGAAATAATAAATGCAATAAATCATTTAAATTCATTTTCCACACCTTTGTATAAGTCTTGATAAAGAAATATATTTTATATATAAAGTGGAAACATTTCTTTCATTTCATTTTATGCAAATAGTGAAACTGCACAATCACATATCATTCATACGTAGGTCAAGAAACTTATAAATAACATCTAGCATTTAGCAATGACGTCATAACAACTAGTACAACTGTTTAGAAGATTTCACCAGGTGGGTGCTAGTTCCGGTGAGCTGACGTAGAGCCAAATGATTTAGGCATCCATAAAGATTATGAGACGGCAACTTTGCCAACTGTCAGAATGCTGCCATAAGCCAAGCACATGCAATTGTTTAGGTTGAATCTGCTTATTTGATGAAAGATTTAGATTAGCTGTGAGATATTACAATTGGCGCTGCTTTATTTGGTATAAATGTGGCTGCGATGCTGATTTCAAAAGTTATTTCAAATAAGTTGCCCATGTGGAGCAAACCAAAGTGAATAGCATGGAAAGAGCATATCAGTGTCATATATTCTCAAGGAAAAGTTTTCAAGAACATTAACAAAACAGTTTCAAATACTGTTGCAAACCAAGACTGTGATATTGAAATCAAAGAACAACTAGTATTATTAGCATAATTGTTATATTAAAAACAGTTTTTAGCCATGTTTCTCAACATGTTCAATTCGGGCATTTTTGAAAAGGATTTTCGTCGCCAGCTACTGGTCACATTGAGTGGTATGTTTTATTTTTGAGTTGATTCAGTTATAAAGATAAGCTGTGCTAGATTCCTTGACCGAGTCACCTTCAATCGTAAACGAAATACTTTTGAGATAAACTAAAGTAAAGCGACCAACTGAAATCACACAAAAATTCATCATAGTGTCAAACTTAAGCCTATATTGAAAGGTTGTTAGTTTTCCTGTTCGTTGATGGATGTGATGAATAGATTTGAATGGGAAAACATTGTAAAAAGAAAAAAAAATTATTGAATATCCGTAGGAATACTGATTACATTGTGTCATGGCATTGGACTCGGCTGGCTGTCGCCAATGTTGCCACAGCTGCAGTCGGCTCTGGAGACGCCACTGGACTTTGTGATTGATGTTAATGAGGCCTCTTGGCTAGGTGCCCTTATTAGCTTGGGCGGTTTAACAGGAAATTTCTTTTTCTCCTACATCATGAATCGCTTTGGGCGCAAAGTGGCCCTCTACGGCCTGGCAATTCCCAATACGGTTGGTTTAACAAACATTAAGATATACTCTTGCAGAAGGTTACCTCTGCAGGGGAATATACTTAAGTGAACAGCAAAATTGACTAGCATAAACGTAATTTAAAAATTTCCACAGTGCATTTGGTTTCTGTTCTATTTTGCGGGCTCTATTGAGTGGCTGTATGTGGCAAGAGTCTGTGGCGGCTTAACGGGCGGTGGCATGTTTGTAGTGCTGCCCATATTCATTGGCGAAATCGCTGACAACAGGTAAGTGAATGAATTATCAACGAGCTTTAAACGCAACATGTTCTTTTTGTGGCACTTGCAGCATACGTGGCAGACTCTGTTCGTTCTTCACATTGGCCGTGAACCTGGGCATATTCATTGGATTTATCATATCGTCACATGTACCCTACCACATCATACCGTGCGTTGCGGTTGTTCTTCCGCTGCTCTATTTGCTTTTGGCCACACGTTATCCGGAACCACCGCAGCAGCTGTTGCGTTGGGGTCGGAACGAGGAGGCGGCACGTTCATTGAAATACTATCGGAACTGCGATGGTGCAACTGCCAGCAAGGAGGCGGAGAGAGCATACCAGAAGGAGTTCGATGAAATGCGCCAAGCCATACAGCAGCAGGCCAAGGATCAAAGCAGCGATGGCCTCACCCTAGCCGACTTTTGTAAGCCTTCTTTGCTTCATGTTTAATGGGTTACATAATAATTCCCCTTCTCTCCCTCTCTCTTTTAGGCAACAAGCGTGCCTTGAAGGCTATCATCACTGGACTCATGCTAATGATTGGCAACATATTTACGGGCACGTTTGCCTTCATCAACTACATGTCCAACATCTTTGACCGTGTCCATACTCAGCTGGAGCCCAATACGAATACGATAATCATTGGCGCCGTCCAAGTTGTGGGCACTTTGGCCTCCATTTATCTGGTGGATCGCTATGGACGCAAAATACTCTTGGTGGTTTCGTGTGTGGGCAGCGTTCTGGGCACCACTGCCTTTGGCATCTATGCCTTCTACGCGGAGGAGACGGATGCGGATCTGAGCGCCTTTTCCGGCTGGCTGCCAGTGACGATTATGGCTTTCATCATATTTGTGGCCAATGTGGGCATCATATCGGTTACCATGGTGGTGCTGGTGGAGGTGCTGCCCCAGAAAATTCGTGCCGTGGCGACCAGTGCTTGTCTCGGTTGCCTCAGCTTCTTCGCCTTCACCTCCCTGAAGAGTTTCCCCCTGATGATGGAGTATCTGGGCTTGGCGGCCACAATGTGGGGCTGTGCTGCAATCAGTGCTCTGTGTGCCTTCTATGTGGTTGTCTTTTTGGAGGAGACAAAGGGCAGGTCTATATACGATTAGACATGCAATCTTATCAATCTCAATTAGGCTAGCTTACATAGACAAATACAAGAAATATCTATAAGTAAACTTTTAGTTGTATAATGTGAAGAAAATCTGACAACAGCTGCTCTTTTACGAAAGAATGCATTTTACCATAATTGCATTCGAACATGATTAATTCACGTGATAAAAATGATAAATTTAATAAACTTTGATAATGTTTTGATTTGTGCGCTTCATGTGATAATTTGCACAGCTGTTGCAAGCAGAGAAAATAAAATAACAATTTAATACCAGTACATAAAATGGTTTTCATTTATGACTATGTGGCACAGGGGAAGAGAGGGGGTGAAAGCACGCTGCCTGCCGATGGGCATTAAACCAAAACAAACGAACGGCAAGTGTAGCCATAAAAAAAAAACGTTGTGACATGGATTAATTTATGACCTGGCTAACACCCAACCAACCACCGAACCACCCCCAACCCCATTTCACTGCTGTTAATGTCGTGTCAACAATTAGCTTTGTTAGCATTATTATTATTATTATATATATATATATGTATATAATACACGCATTAATCCCAAACGCCATAACGCTTAGCGGTGGAAACGCGATAAAAGCCAAACACACCCATAGAAAACATATATATGCCCTTTTGGTGAAACACTTAGTAGACTCGTTTGGGCCAAGTTAATGGCGTCGTGAACAAAAAAGCAAAATGGCAAAAAATTGCATAATGCAAATTCAATAAGCATATAGAGTACAATATATATTTTGTTTTTATGTAGTATTTATTGCTATCGCAGTGACTTGGAGGAATTATGACTATCAAAGCCAAAAACATATATTATTCTTTAGAGCTTCCACACTATGCTGAATCATTGTGATTACAATTGATGATAACAGCTAGTACGCTTTACGCTTATAATGGACTTTACGGACTCCAATAGTAACGGTAACAGATGTTACCAAATCTTTTGTACAAATTTAAGTGCTGGCATATAACTTTTGTATTGTCATTCAATGAAGTTAAAGCACATATGGAGTAACACACTATCAAATTTGTAAAGAATAAATACCATTTTTTTTTTTATCTATATTTCTTTTTTCGAATGGTTGTCGATTTAAATTCAGCTAACTTAAGTTAATTGAATTTTCCTGCATTTTTTTTTTAGTTGTAATATTTAGGGTTATTTTTTTATAGGTTTAGTTTTTTTAACTTTTCAGCTTGAAACAGTTTGTTAAATAATCATACGTCATGTGGCCCCCAGCAGCACCTTGTTGCCTGCAGCTCTTATAATTAAACCACATTGCGTCTTTTGTCTACTTGATAACAGTTGACTTTCACACACACACAAGCACACACCTTTGAGACAGCTGACAAATGCAAAATCAGCTGTAAAGTACATTAGTAAGTTGTTGTTGTTTGCGTTTTCTTGTTGTCGCGTGTTTTAGTTTGTTTTACCAACAATTAGACCTGAGTGCTGACAGACCTTAATTGCTTTTGCTTAAATGTCTTGACTTTGAACGCAATGTTGAACAAACTGTCTAACCGTTCAACAGCAGTTGAATTGTCAATAGACTTAAAAAGCTACACTGGTTAAATGAACTAGACGATACTCCTAACTATGTGGAAAATTTACAGCCAAAGAAGCCTTTTCATCTAATCAAGATATTTTTCAGTTCATCATACCCCATTTGAAATATATGCCAGAAACAGGGTATAAATAAGTGAAAAATGTTATGTTTTTGTATCGCAACTTTGTAAAATTCAGTTACCAGCAGGGAGCGTTGTCCACAACATAGAAACATATTTTAGAATGGGAAGAAATGACAAGAGTGGACAACGGGGCGTATGCGCAATTCATATTTGGCAGTTAGCAACACACTGTTGGCGCTTTTAATGAAATGCAGCTAATTAATTAGTGCTGTTTGCTTCCATTTTGTTTTGTTTGCTATTTTTCGTACATATCGGTTTCAGTATTTTTTTTCTCTTCTTGCCTCCATATACAATTTCTGACATATTTTGCACTTGAAAAAAAATGTCGAGGACTTTGGTTACAGTGTTGCCAGCTACGAAAAAATTGTTTTTCCGGGTATTCAACACATCATATAAAAAAAAAATTTAACTTTTTCAAAGTAGAAATATTCATAAAATTATATATATTGTGTTGTAAATATTGAAGATTTTTTCATTGACAAGCTGCAAGGCAAATTTCAATTTATTTTTTGGGAAAAATAATTTACTTTTAAATATTTTATTAGTACTGTTTGCAGATAATATTGATAGATTTTTGATAACAAATATTCTAAAAATGTGGTTAAATTTACTTTCTTTTATTGCAGTCAAAGTGGCTTTCTCAATTTCAACTATGAGCAGTGGAATATTTAAGGATGCTGCGGCTAAAATTGTTTAATTTCCTTATCCCATATGCTGTGCTTTTATTGCTGTCTGGCAATGTGGCCGCAATGGTGGCTAAGAGGAATGCAAGCGGCGCCGCCTTGACAACGTCCTCCCTTTTAACTAGCACAACCAACAGCATTGAATACAACAACAACAACTCTAATAACAACATCAGCAGCACCAGCAAAATGAAACTGGGTAGCAATAAAACAGAGTTTGGATCTGCAGGCGTTGACGAACAGAAGACCAAACTAATTGTGAGTAAGATTGTTATGAATAGCCAAGAAGTAAATACACGTTTGCCTCCTAGGGGCGCCATGAAGCCGAATACATGCCAGTGTCAAAGCTTCATTTAAGTGACTTTATAACTGACATAAGGCCACTTCCTTTACATAAAAGAAGAATAATGGTTCAAACTTTTCTCAAAAGCTTCACTTAAACTAATAACACATAACATTCCTTTTGCTTATGCACAATGCTCTACTTGGAAACAATAAACTAACTATCTTTTTTTCACTTGAGATATTTGCATACAAAAACTATTTACACATTCGTGTATTTAATAATAAAATAATATAAAAATTATAATACATTACGAACTTATATGTTGTTTGTTGAGAACATCTTCAAATATGAACTCACTGTTTGTTTTTTTTTTCACTCGCACAATACAGATGATCCCGGCTAAGGGGGAAATCACCGAGCTAAGCACAAACGTGACATTGTATATGCAGAAAATACCGCGACTTCAGGTGCACTGGCAGGACAATCTGCCAAATGGTAAGTATGAAGATTACAATATAAGGATTACAATTGATACAAATCTTTGGTCCTGCGAACAGGCACCACTTACAATGTGCTGGTTAGTGCTGTCAACAGCACCCGCTGCCCGGATGCCCCCTGCAGTGAGTACACCATCAAACAGAAGCCCACCAAGTACATCTACCTGCCGCAGAGCCCCAATCCGAGTGTGGAGTCCGTCGACTGCAATTACATGTTTGGTTGCATGTACAACGTCACCGTGGAAACGTCGAATCTGCTCGTCCGTCGCTCCATGCGAGTCTTTATACCACGTAGGTGGCGAATGGAGTAGTTACTTCCCTAGGGCGTCATTATTGATTTGACTATTTTGTTTGCCTTCACTTGCAGACTGCGTGGCCGGCAAGTGCTCTTGCCAGCTGTCACCGACGCCACCTAAGGTCCTGGCCATGGCCAGAATGCAGACGAACGATACCATTGGCATTAATTTCACCATTCTAGCCAGCGAACAACTGCGCAAGGAGCACGAGAATCATCTGCACGAAGCCCTCCAGACATACAGGATGCAATTAAGGTGCGCTTCTTACTTTACTTTCGATGCCATCAATCTTATTTAATATGCAACAGATAAGTTTTAAGGAAAATTGCACTTTGTCTTGCTTACAGAATCAATGAGGAGAGTAATCCATCGCTGCCATGGGGCGGTGTTCTCAAGAATCTGTACAATCGGATGTATAATCTCAGTGAATTGCACTTTCGGCCCACAGCCAAGGGTTATGATGGCCACATGAAGCTCACACTCGGCACACAGCTCAAGGAGAAGGCCTCGCTCAATCTGCAGGCGGTGATTATAGATCCCGCTGGCTGTGAGGGCCAACGCAGCGTAACCAAGGTGCCAGGTAAGACAAAGGAGCAACAAAGCGAATATTGTGGTTTTTAGTCTTAACACATATTTAAATTAAACAGTGCCTGCCAATCCGCTGCAACTGAACAACGATGCCAATTTGGTGAGTATTATATATTATTATTATTATTATTTTTATTATATGCTTTCTATCTTTTGTTTTTGCTTTAGAACAATTCGCTCATTGTTATGAGCACCTTACTCATTGCCGTCATAATTGTGGGCTTTGGAACGCTGCTGTTGCGTCGGCGTCGTGCCAGGACCAAGGAGCAACTGCAAAAGAATCAAATGTACATGCAATCCTTTGGCGTTGCGCCCGTTGAGTGAGTGCCACCGATAAAGCTAATAAAAAAAAGGGGTTTTATATGTACTTTTTTTCTGACAGAATGGAGGACAATATTAACTATGTGGACAAGTACGTGGAGGTAAGCTAACAACAGGGGGAATCAAATAATTAGGATGCACATTTTTAAATTTTTCACGAATTCAAAAGCTGTAGGGTCTTGTTTTTATTTTATCAATGGTTTAGTTTTCAACAGAATTTGCATTTTATTTGCATTTGTGTTGAGCGGACATTGAGCCAATTATGAATTAACTGGAAAACTCATACACATTTTTATTTTCCACAGCAATCACAAGCTTTGGGTTTGGCTGACATCTTTGAGGTGCCCCATTCGGCGATACGCATTGGCCCCATGCTAGGCGAGGGTGCCTTTGGGCAGGTCCATGAGGCAACGGCCATCAACTTGCGGCGAATGCGAGGCACAACGCTCGTGGCCGTCAAACAATTAAAATGTGAGTTAATTGAAAAAACATAAAATGTAAAGAAAAAAAAACATAAAAAACATGTTTTTTCTATGGACTGCAGCGAATCCTTCGGCGGACGAGGTTGCTGAGTTTCTCTCAGAAATTGAAATGCTGAAGGGTGTCGGCACGCATCACAATGTGGTCTGTTTCCTGGGCTGCTGCACCATTCGTGCGCCCTACCTGATGATCATGGAGTATGTGGGCCGTGGCAATCTGGTTGGTATTGTGACTACCATGACTTTAGCCTCGACTTAATTAGATGTTTGCGTGTCTATTATTTTACTATTAGCTGAGCTACTTGCGTATGGTGCGCTCGGAATTAGGGCAACCAAAGACACGGAATGCCAACCACACGACGGGAAAAATGATGACGACCAGTTCGGGTGGTGGAATTTCCTCGTTGTCGGGCTTGCCAGCAGCAAAACCGCAAAGCGTTAACTATATTGAGCTGAAAGCATCCAGTCCGAGCACTGAGCTGGATAGCTCGGCTATCTCTGGCGTCTCTATGTCGTGGTTGGACTCTAATGGCGTTACCGGCAGGCAGCCAAAACCATCGTTTGCAGAAAGTGTGTAGCAGTTGAATGAGTTTTGAGCTGTTCTTTGTTTGTTCACAGTTTCGAATTTCACTTTTAGCCACCTATACAATTGTGGAAGAGGAGGAACCCTTTGAGTACATGCTCGACAACAAGGAGCTGCATAATTTTGCATTGCAAATTGCAAATGGAATGCGCTTTTTGGAAGAACAAGAGATTACACATCGGTGAGCTAATTCAACTTGCTGTTTATAACTAACTTTCAATTTTGCAACATTTATGTTAGTGCTAAACTTTACTTAATGTTTTGCGCAAAACAAAAAGTTTATTACTAAAATCGATAATCCACAAAATGGCTTTTTTGCCGCTGTTGATATAACAAATTTAGAAGTAGTTTACATGCTAGATAAACTTTCCTATAAAACTTATTCATAACACCCATATTAATTATGTATTCCACAGCGACTTGGCAGCGCGAAATGTGCTTATTGACAACAACAAGACATTAAAAATATCAGATTTCGGTCTGTCCAGACACGGCATCTACACCAACACAAAAACACGAAAAGTGCGTATTATAGTACAACGGATTTCACAAGTGTCTTGTAACTAACTAACAATATTTAATTTCATTTAGTTACCCCTGCGCTGGCTATCCATTGAGGCCATTAGGGATAATGTGTACTCGAGCAAGAGCGACATTTGGGCATATGGTGTAGTTCTATGGGAGATTGGCACATTGGGCGCCTCGCCATATCCCACCATCAGCAACAGCGAGCTCATCCCATTTCTAATGGCTGGCAATCGTTTGGAGCGACCCGAAATATGCACGCCACAGGTGTACACCATAATGCTGCAGTGTTGGCTGGAGGAGGCCAGGGAGCGGCCCACATTTGATGCGCTGTACAAGGTATTAAGCCCGAAGACCACGTATGTGGACATAAACAGTCTGAGTGATGATTACGTATTTCCACCGATTAAAGAGTAGTTTCATCAACGTCAATTTAGTTTAGCATAATTGTTATTTAAGACATCTAGATGTATTTTGAAAAACTTATTCCAACCTCATGATATGCTTTCATAAAGTGTGCCTTGAGGCAGCTTCAATCAGCTGGATCAAATGCCCTCTATTTAAAACAATCTAAATGGTATTTTACTCTATTGTATACACAAAACAAAAAAAAACATTTATTTTCGAAAACAAATGCTTAAAATTTTTGCATACCCTGTGTTAATAAAAGGCAGTGAAGCTCATATATAGATTACATATATGAAATTATCGACATACATGCATGTGATACGTCTTAATAGAGGTGAAGATATAAAACATTAAGTACAATAAACCGTACAGGGTATGACTCTGCCGAAAGAATCATTTCAATGCATTTCAACAAAACAAAAATAAAAAAACATCTAAAAAAACCTTCACCTTGTTTAATTTACATTTTGTCATACCTCTTATTGCTTAATACCATATATATCATTCCACGTCACGTAATGCTTAACATCCTCCGGCGATACACTCTTCGAAACATGTTGCAATGCGGTCATAAAATCTGACATGGTGACGGGAGGCAACTATAAAAAAAATGCGTTATTTTATAAGTAAAGCTTTACACTTGATGTTATTGGCATTCGATTACCTGCTGTGCATCAATTGCGTCAATTTCCAAGCTGCTAAGAGCACGCAGAGGCTGCATTGCTGCATACCGACACAGGCTGTCCATATCGGCACCTGAGTATCCCTCGGTTAGCTCACCTAGCCCTTGAATTTGTGCGTCATTGAGATTGTGATGCACCTGCTTGACAAGCTTCTGGATGATTTGCACACGTGCCTCCGCCCCAGGAAGCGTGACGTAGAGACGCCGCACGAAACGACGACGAACGGCTTCGTCGAGCTCCTGAGGACGATTGGTGGCACCTATAATCATTATGTTATCATCATCGTTTGTTGCCGCGCCGTCTAATTGTATGAAAAACTCATTTTTTAGCCGTCTCGAACTCTCGTGCTCATTGTTTGAGCGTTGCGATAGCAACGAATCCACCTCATCCATAAAAATAATCTGCAAAGCAAACATCGTGGTTAAACATATTAAATTATGCACGAGCCAACTTACGGCTGGTTGATGTGCGGCAGCCACTGCAAAGAGCGTCTTGACCAGCTTCTCGCCATCGCCAATCCACTTGGAAGTTAGAGAAGATGGATTTATGCTGAAAAACGTTGCCTTGGACTGCGATGCAATACACTTGGCTATCAAAGTTTTGCCTGTGCCAGGGGGGCCAAACAACAGAACACCACGGGGTGGACGACGTACGCCCTTGAATAAGTCAGGACGCTGTAGCGGGTGTATGATGGTCTCCATAAATGTTGACTTTGCATATTCCAAGCCAGCTATATCCTCCCAAGCTTGTAATAAAATAATCAACATTATTGTTAAGTTCCCTCTACCGTTTCGCATGCTGCACTCACCTATGGGTTTGTATTTATGCATGCTTTCTCGCATAATCTGCTCAACCATTAATGGATCCAGGTGCGCTAAAGAGGGTGGCACAGTCAGTGTGGGCTTTGCTGCAGCATTTTGCATTACAGGTTCAACAGCAGCAGCATTACTTAATAAAAGCGCAAAACGTTAGATAATTATGAATAGGAGAATATTGCAGTGTACTCACGTTTCATTTTGTCCAATGGGTGGCACAAATTTCGCATTTACACCGCGTACCTTACCGCCCAGTGACTTTTTCTTGTAGTTCATTAAATTACTAAAGCCACTCGATGCGGCAGGTGAAGCTGTGACATCTTGTTTGAGTTTCTGTGTGTGGTATAAAATAAATTAGGTTGGGAGATGTAATCGGAGTGTAATAACAACATTTCGCTAATGAGCGCTAGTTACCTTTATATCCTGCAGCATTAACTGTTCACGCGCTGTACGAAATCCGTCGAACGCTGGCTTCACACGTGCCGCTGATCCTGCACTTGTTGAGTCTTGGGGCAATGTGGTGACTTTGCTTATGGGCTGTGGTAGCTTAGCTGTTGTTTCGCTTTGGGGCACCGTGTTAACATTGCTTTGGGGACGCTGATACGCCGTGTTAACATTGCTTTGGGGACGCTGATACGCATTTGCTTTAACTTCATCCTGCCTGCAACTAGCAAATTGACCACGACACTCACGCTCAAATGCATTTTCGGGCGGAACAGGCCATTCCATTGGCATTGCAATTTCGCAACGGCGATGGCGACGACTTTGCGTCAGCAATTGTTGACAGTTGGCAAGCCGCTCCTGTATGTAAATTTGCGTGCTACTGTCATTTTCCCATTTATCCTGATGGTCCTTAAGCGCGCCATATTGGATGGAATCATTTAAATTGCTGTACAATTAAAAGAATGAGTGGCTTATTCAAGCGTTTATTTGACTTGTTTACGTACCGTGTTGCATGAGCTAATAAATACTTTTGCTTACGCCATGCATTTTGTCGGTCGCTGGCACTTGCATCGTTGTTTAACCAAATTGCATCGTTGGCTGCAAAGGCTGCGGGCCATAGCTCGTCCGTCATGATTTTATTGTTAAGTTTGTTAAAAATACAAACAAATTTCAACACCAAGCAATTAAATGTTTCCCGGCATTCTGACTGATCTAATGATGGCAGAAGCGGCTGGAAGATAAGTCATCGAAAATCGACTCAGACACCAACAGCTGACCATCGCAGCAGTCAGCTTTTGTCACTAAACTAAATAAACAAAAATGTATGATATATCGATAGCAAACGATCACTTTATAAAAAATGTTTTTTCTGATTTAAATTTTAAAATTTAAATTATTTGGGAGCTAAAATAAGAGTTCACTGATTAAATAAATAATTATTTAAGGCATGTGTATATTATTTTTCCTTTTGCCGTTTAGATAAACCAACATGTGTTAGTTTTCTATTCAATTCGTTTTAATTTAAATTAATTGATTTTTATTACAAACAACAACATTGCATGCGCCGTTCAATTAATTTGGACCATTGTCTGAATAACCCTCGCGCTAAGACATTCATATCAGGAAACCTAGGTAGGTTATCTTCTCTAGGTTAGCTTAGATTTCTTCATCATCAGTATCTAAAAACAAGTAGTCACTCAGACACATTTTATCTGTGGACTCACGTTGTGCAAATAAAGATCTGTACTTCCACGTTTACCATGCTGGACGCAATAACGGCGGCGACCATCGCGTCTGGTATCTAGGTTCAAGTAATGTTGCGCACAGCGGCAAACTGCCTTGCAAAGTCTCTTATCGCAGCTAACATTAAGATAACCACTAGCTAGATGTACATCTCGGTTGGCCATAAATATCGCAAGCCATGCATTAACAACTTCTCAGTTTTCATGCAGTTTCGCACGCAACGGCTTCTTTTCACTAACGGCTCGCAAAATACGGATTCCGCGTATAAGGATAATAAAATAGCATTATGTGCCTGCCCAAGCGAGTGAGCGGCGGCGCTATACAAAGCGTCGCAACTGCCATCGGTGAGTCGGATGACAGTATTCCTCGCCAGCAATGAACACTTACTTGCATTTATTTTCGCAGGCAATCTGCTGTGCTTTAACTTTGGACTCATGTTTGGCATCACACCGGCGCACATGGCTCTTTATGAATCGGAGACACTAACACCATTAAAGACAGTCACAGATCCCGAGGGCACGGCCTTCCTTACTGGCTATCTATTTCTGAGTGCTGCAGTCGGCGCTGCATTCTCCGGATGCCTGGCATTGCGCATTGGTCCAAAGTCTGTGCTGCTGTTGTCGGGCGTTGTACAGATTGTAAGTCATGCAACAAGTGAATCAACGATTATTTCAGCAATTTGTTTTTCTCGTTAATTGTGCACTATTTACCATGTCAAAGTCGCATTTAATTGGAGGCTTTTGGCCATTTTGCACTGCTTTCAGTGAACACTTTTGTAAGTGATTTATTTGAATTTCCTTTTAACAAGTCCTCCGTAATCTCCAATCCGTTATGTTGGGCAACTGTACGATTTCCGTTTAATTGTTTTGCAAGCAAATTTTCAATAAGTTTTTGCCGTTAATTTTATTTGGAATAGAAACATTGCTTGTTTTTCTTTTCTACGAACAGCAACCACTCTGTTTATTTTAATAATTAAAAAAAAAAAAAACACTTTAAAAGCGTTCCAAGAATAATACATTTCATTTGAAAATACAGTATTACACTTGTAAACAAATTTTTTAATTATTATTCACAATAAATACAACATCTCTAATTCAGTCGAAAGCATTTCAAATTTCCTTTGAAAGCTTCCGCACTGATGCTTTTATACGTACACATAATAATCAAGAACTTAATCTGCTTTTTTCGGAATTTATTTTAATACATAAAACGTTAAATTTAGCATACAGTATAACAAATTCTATTTGTTAATAACTTTGAATTATTATTATTTTTTTCAATCTGCTTTCAGTTTGGCTGGTTCTGCGTACACTTTGGTTTCGATATCGTTCACATCTACGCCTCTCGCATATTTGGAGGCGTCTCCGGTGGCGCTGCATTCGTCGTGCTGCCTATTTTTATCAACGAAATTGCGGAGACGCGAGAGAAGGCTGCACGTTTGACCTTCACAATTGAAGTGTGGCGGACTTTTGGCATACTTGCTGGCATTGTGTTGGGCTTTTATCTGCCCTACGACTATGTAAACATCCTTGGCTGCCTTATGTCCTGTGTGTTCTCGCTATTCTTCCCCTTTGCCCGGGAGAGTCCGCATTTCTATCTGCGCAAGAACAATGTGCCCGCTCTGGAGAAATCATTGCGCTGGTATCGCGGCATCCGTGATATCGATGACCGCCAGCAGCCCGAATATCTGCAAGAACTGGCCGAGTTTAAGGCGGAGCTAAAGTGTGAGCAGGGTCAGGGTCCACAGACCATTGCCTCTGTCCACTACTCCAATGCCTATGTAATACGTTTGATATTTGTCAGCTTTCTGCTCACCATTTGCGGCAAAATGAGCGGCGTCTTTGTGGAGTTGAACTATGCCGCTGATTTTCTCGGTCGAACTGGTTACTCCACGGAACTGAATTATGTGCTTCTTGCCGTTGCACAATGTGTGGGCGCTTTGTTGGCACGCCTCGTCGGACCGCAACTGCCGCGAAAGGTAATCCCCTCTCTCTCACACTCCAGCTTTCTCTCCTATAATCGATGTGAACCTTTTTTTCAGCTTTTACTTTGCCTCTCCTCGCTTCTGTCTGCTGTCGCAGTCATTGCTCTCGCCTTTTTCAAGCTGTATGGCGATAGCTGGGCTTTGGGCAGCTGGTGTGACCGTTATCTGCCCATTATCTTGCTCGCGGTGCAACTGCTCTTTGTTAGCTTTGGCCTATATCCTTTGGCGGCTGTTGTCAACAGTGAAGTGCTGCCCTCAAAGGTAAGTGGATGAACTTTTTAATTAGCTTAACAGTCAATAATCTATAGCAAACATGCAAAGAACGCTTTGGTCATGGCTTGACCTCTAGGTTTTCAATGGAATCTATGTCAAATTTTTAATTACAAAATAATATCAAAGCAGCCATAAACTTGTATCATAATTTAGCTAGTTTTGCATACCAAATTTGAGCGATTTTATTTTCCTAGAAGCGTATTCTGTTAAATTTTTTGGTTGATGTTAATATTTTGTTCTAAAAAAAAACCGTTATGAGTAATGAGTAATGAGTAATGGCATGAGCGGGAGTTTCCAAAAAATTTACATGAGCGATTTCCAAAAATTTGATAGACTGTTTACACGTGCATTAATTAAAACTTATTGTTATGTTGTCATTAGCTGCCACATCTGTCAAAAGGACATACAGTAAATTTCCATCTGAATAACAAGTATTTGCTAATATAATATTGTATTTGCTAACTACCATAAGTATGCTATAGATTTTGCAAGTTACAATGCATAACATGTTTGTTATTTACTCACACGAGATAATAGTTCATATTAAATTAAATTTATTGGCTCTTAACAGCTGCACGATATGCTTTATTCAATTGCTTCGTGCATTTCCTGGCTGCTGCTCTTTGGCATGATTGAGGTAAGTTTATTTAAGCCGTAAACATGGCAATTAATACAAATAGGATTTTAAACGCTTTCAGGCCTTTAATTCAGTGAAGACAACAATTCAGCCTGGCCTGGTGCTCTATCTCTGGGTATTTGCAGCCTCATCAATATTTGTCGGTCTTATTTCACTGCCTTTGTTGCCGGAAACACGCAACCGTCGACCATCGGCCGTGCAACGTGAATTGGGCTATGTGGAGCATGAAGGCATTGCCAAGGGAATTGGTGTAACGAGTGGACACATCTCAACGAACATTTAAATAAAACACTAGATTAACATTTAAGCAGCTTGTACATTATAAAATTAAAATCAATTAATATTTATGCAATAAGTTTTAAATTTAGCTCGTCATGTTTAAGAGCAATCCGATTCAATGGCTTATCTACATGGCAACTGACTCTGTTGGGATATCATTTGGCAGCAGCTCTGATGAAATGCTATGCGGAACACTAATGCGGATCATAAACTTTTGATCTGCACTTATCTTATCTTTCCTAAACTGTTTTTGTTGACTACAATGAACATTCTTGGGACGTGTGTTGAGTTTTTTGTTTCAAGAATACAAAACAAACATAGCTACTATTTTTTCTTTTGTAGTTCTTATTATAGAACTGACTAATTGAAGCTCATCTACGCCCAATCAATTGGATCAATTTGTTCAGTTTATCGGTTGAAGGAAACACAAAGAAATTTAAAAAAATAATTTTTATGATAAAAAAGATATGTAGCTTAATAATACTACAATCATACAACATTTCATTCTTTTGCCTTACCTTGAGGCGCAGTTGTTCTTTTTAGATAAAATTTATAAATCATAGAAGAATATCAGTCACACTTTCGCTTCTGTCTGCATATGCAAACAAGCTAAGCCACAGCCAAATTTACGCCTTTAATTGTGAAAATTGTCAAGAGATAGATAGTCCAGAGATATGGTCTATTCATAATTGCAGTTGTACAAGTATTTGTCTGGAGTACGTCTATCTTAAGCAAATAAAAGTATTTGATTAAAATTTAGAATATTTTCAGCACTTTGTTTAATCATTCGCCTTCTGCTGATATGAGCGCGCCATGGAAACGTGATTAACGTGGAAACTAGCACCCCTTCAAATATATATATATACTATAGCTTATATTTGTATATGCTGTTCTATAACAATGACGCTCCTCTATTACATTCAATGACATCAACGCGTGTGCATCAATTGGTATTTCAGACGCACATCGCGACAGGAAAAATAGTAAGAGTATTAAAAAAAAATATTATGATAATTATAATTATAATGACAATAAAGCACAGATATCACTAACGCAACGAAGTTCAAATACCCTGTATAATATTAATTGTGTCCAATGATCCTTTTGTAAGTTTTGGAAAATTGTAAGCTGAGCCTCAAAAAATATCTGTAAAATGTACTAAAAATACTTTCTTAAGCAAAACAAGAACTATTTTAATAAACATGTAATCAGCCTGGTGTCTTTGAAATGTGCTGTAAAAATCCTAAATTAATTTACAAAGTTTTCAAACAAATCAAAAAAATTCTCATTTAAGCTTTTTGGTTAATTAAGTTTTAATGTCCCTGAAACTATTAAAATTCCAATACTTACGTTACTCACATTAGAATACCCTGTACAAGGGTAAGAAAATTCAAGTGCATCATAATCACAGTAGTCGCGACTAAAACAATAAACAAAGCACATCGACAGTTTGCTCTGTGGGGGAAATTAGAGAATAATGTTGTTGTTCTTGCTGTTGTCGTACTATATTGCAGCTTTACTTAGCTCTTGATGCTCAGAGCATAATGACTGACTGATAACAACAATTTATACACTTTGTTCTCCCATCTCTCAGAAGTCTCCTCTCTCTTTCTCTATCTCTCTGTGAGTTTATATCTGGATGGCTCTATAATCTCTACTTGTTTTCGTACGATTTTTAATACCACATATATAAAAGTTATCAAGCGGCAACTACACTTGTTCAGTTTTGCACCGAGCTTTACAACGGACAGACAGGAGCAGAACGAAATCCCAAAATTCTAAAGCCCAATGAGAAAGGATAATGAAATAAAATAGCCTAATTAAATATTTGGACAACATTTGTGCCCAAAGTGTCAAAAAGTCAATAAATGGATAAATATAAAAGCAATATGAATAGGACAGGAGATGTGAAATACCAATATCTGGCTGCCATATTTGGTTAGTAAACCGCAAACACGGTTGTCAATTTGAATACAATGTGCATATCAGTGTCAGTTAATGTCTGTGTGTGTGTGTTTGAATGACAGAAACTTATTTATTGAAATATGCACGCTCGTGGTGAACTAAACGAAATCAGAGTTATTATAAAGCTAAAAAGCCAATTTATGTGCCGGCTCAATTATACAGTCAAAAGAGCAACTGTAATAGAATTTTAAATGAAATATTTCAAAAATAAAAACAAAACAATTTAGCATAAAATTGTGCAAAAACATTTTACACGTGTATGCAAATCGTTATTCACATCACCTAATGTGCTTAAATAAAACGCGATTAAACATTTGAAGTGTATAAGATAAATCAATTAATGTCTGATATCAATATTCAAAATTTTCAACAGTAAATATTGTGTCCATCTCATTTGGCGCTTATTGCGGCTGGCCTTCATCCAGTTTCCTAGAACTGAGCAGCGACACAAGTCCGCTGGAGACGGGTCCACTGAGCAAACAGGATCAGGGCAATGTGGCATCTGTTCTATGTCTTGGCGGCTTAGTTGGCAATGTCTTCTTTGTCTGGCTGGCTGAGAAAATTGGCAGAAGGCAGTCCTTGCTTTGGGCAGCAGTTCCCTCAATAGTAAGTGAAGAATTACAGATTTGAGTTCATGTCCTTAAGGAGTTTTTATTACTTGTAGTTGGGCTGGGTTGGAATACCTTTTGCTCGTAATCCCACACATCTGATTGCTGTACGCTTTCTCGGTGGAGTGGCTGGAGGTGGTTGCTTTGGTGTAATTCCTGTCTATACAGCAGAGCTGGCCGAGGATAGGTGAGTAGTAAAATTAACTTTTGAAAACCTTTTAAATACTCATGATGAATTAAGTGAATTTTTCACTCATCTGCAAGGAATTACGCACTATATAAGCTGATTTAATACTTTATTTAAATTGCATAGCGTACGTGGCATTCTGGGCACTTTGTTGGTGCTATCCTGCAATTTGGGTGTTGTCATGTCCTTTGTGCTGGGCTACTACTTCGACTATGCAACTGTGGCCTGGATTGTTTCCACCCTCTCGATTGTGTTTGTGGTTTGCTTCTGGTTCATGCCCGAGACGCCACAGCACTTGGCGCAGCACCACAAGTTGCAGGAGGCAGAGCATGCGTTGCGCTACTATCGCAACATACGTTCTCGCAACTCGAAGGAACTAAGCGAGCAACTGCAGCTGGAACTGCACAAGTTGCGTGCACCCGAGAAGAGCGAAAAGGGCGAAGAGGCGTGTGCGGATATCGATGATAGTGCTATCACCTGGGCGGATTTTGGTACGATAAAGCAGCTAACTCAAAAACATCTTATTTATGACTTTATCCTGTCTCTTTTACAGCTGACAAGAAGGCGCGCAAGGCTTGCTTCATTGGACTGGGTCTGGTGATGGCCAATCAGGGTTGCGGCTGCTTTGCCATGTTGAACTATACAGCCATGATATTCGAAAAGTCTGGCGCCAGCTTGCCACCCACCATCGCCGCCATTATTGTTGGCTTCATACAGCTGGTGGGTTCGTATGTGGCCACGTTGTTGGTGGAGCGAGCGGGTCGCAAGATTCTGCTGATCATCTCGGCAGTTGGTATTTGCATGAGTCAGCTGGTGATGGGAAGTCACAGTTATCTGAAGGTGTTGGGCTATGATACGGTTGGATTCGACTGGGTGCCCATTGCAGCGTTCTCATTCATGCTGTTCATTGCCTCGTGGGGATTGCTAACACTGCCATTCCTGGTCATATCGGAAATAATGCCGCCAAAGATACGCAGCACAGCGAATATGCTGCTAATGTCCGTACTCTGGCTGCTCTCCATGTGCACCATTAAGGTAAGTTTTAAGCAGCTGGCGTTTACCAACACTAATTGTTTTCTGTTTTCGCAACAGCTCATACCACTTTTGACTGCCTCGTGGGGCATGCACGGCACTGTGCTACTCTTTGCTAGCTGCTCGATGTGTGGCGCTGTGTTTATTGCCATCTTCCTGCCCGAAACGAAGGGGAAAACAATTGAAACCATTTTGGCCAACTTATAGTTACTAAGCTAAGCTAAGCAACAACTGTTAATTGTTATATTTGTTAGTTTTACTGCTATTAAACTATTAAACCTTATCATTACACATGATCCAGTGTATATCTTTGAGACAAGTCGTGCCTTTGCCATAAACCTTAACTAACTAACTGTTTGTATGAAGGCCAACAGCTTCCCCTTGAACTTATCCTACGGTGAGCTTTCATAAAAACCTTCTTTGATTAGATTACATAGCTCTCTATATAGATAGTGCACATCTTTACGACCGTAACACAGCTTCTGTCATCTTTTTTGAATCCAGTCATGGTGTGGCTTATGTTAAATTAAATAATCTTGGACTTACTTATAATTCTTTTGTTTGTTTGAGCATATAATTTTGACAGTTTTTAAGCAGAAATGCAATTACACAACTTTTAAATTTATTACATTTTTTTTTTGCACATTGTTTTAGTACAAGCGGGTCGAGCATGTTCGACTTAAGCGATACCCCTTGTTTTATAAGTTCAGATAGAACATTTTATTAGTAGGAATTTTTACTTAAGCTGGGGTTTTCCAACTTGTTTGCAGAATATCCAGAGATCTTAATCATTACCTTATGCTATATTTACACTATTTATATAAAGCTTTTTTTGTTAGAAGTTTCAATTAAGAATAGTTTGCAGTCACAACTAGTTGACATTAACGTCGGACTAGCCCAAAATATATAGTCTACTTCTAAGAGAAATTCAAATTGCGTTGCTAAGTATTCAACAAACTAAGAACAAAATGCTGTTGATACACATATGAATATGTGTATGTGAAAACACGTTCTAAAATGATGACATTTGTTAGAGAAAATATTTTTTGTGAAAACTTTGTTTAGTAAATGAAAATTCAATGATATGCATTTTTCATTGAATGGGATGGTGCAAGCTGTCATAATAAGCAAAGATACTGAAGGCTGATTGCTGACTTCATGTCCAACAAATATCACAGTTGTCAATGTTGGTCAGCGTTCCAAGTAATCCAATTCAAGCAAGTTAGTAACATGGCCAAATTTCTCGATAATTTTCTGTTGAAACCAGATACACCAGCCTTTGGCTACTGTTTTAGGTAGGAATAAGATATATGGAAGTCAAATTGGTTGACATGCAAACTCAACTTTCAATTCATTTTTAATTCGAAGGGGTTTGAATGACAACACGTTTTTCTTTCCGCCCAGTTCTATCGTAATCGACAGACAAGCCTTCTTTTTTGTTAAAACGCCATTCCAGAACGTTAAAAACAACATCTGTTGTGTGCAAACATAGCAAATAATTCTAATTTTTGTAATTCATTACCTGGTGAAATGTCTGCTCGCTTTAGGCCATCTTATCTTTATGCCAACCTCATACAGCTCTAATCCGTTAAGTGTTGTCTGACTTGTGTGCAAACGTTGAAGTAACGATTTTTAAACTGTGACGACTCTGAATATCTGTAATATAAAACCCATAAGAGACACTCAGACAAGTCTAGTCAATAACAGCTTTTTATGGCTGCCCAAATATCAATTCAGCTTTCATTGATGCTAAGTTGTACAAATGCCTGCATTAGTTAACCGGCATTGCAATTGTCAAGACGTTTAAAACTCTAGATCTGTGAGAATGACAAGATACTTCGAGAAGTCGCTGTTGAATTCCAAAACGCGCTATCAACTGCTAGCAACTGTTATAGGTATAAATCGGGGCCTATTTCTACTCTAAACTTTCGGCTTATTATTTTATTGCTATAGTAAATATTATCACATTTGGGCATGGCGTTGGAATTGGCTGGCTTTCGCCTACACTGACAAAAATACAAACACCAGACACACCACTCGATTTTCAAGTGGGTATCGATGAGATATCCTGGCTGGGTTCCATGTTGGGCTTAGGCAGCCTTGCCGGAAACTTAACCATTGCATTTTTGCTGGAACGAATGGGTAGAAAATTTTGCATCTACCTTCTGGCGGGTCCCTATGCAGTAAGTCAGAATATTTATTTTGGTGAATGCTTTCCTTATTCTAGCTTTTACTTTTAGTGCCTATGGATTCTCATTTATTGCGCCTCGAATGTAGGCTATTTATATGCAGCACGCTTTTTATGTGGATTTACTGGTGGAGCGGGTTATTTAGTGGTGCCCATTTATATAAGTGAAGTTGCCGATAGTAGGTGAGTTTCTTAGCAGTATTCTTAACCTTACATCAATGTTTTCGAAACTGCTTTCAGAATTCGCGGCTCTCTAACATCTATGGTTATGTTATCGGTTAATTCGGGCGTACTAGTTGGCTATATACTGAGCACATATCTGGCTTATCACGTTGTTCCTTTTCTGGCCATCCTATTGCCAATTGCTTACTTTACAGCTAATCTTTTCCTGCCCGAAACGGCGCCATATCTTTTGAGACAAAGTAAACTTAATGCAGCAGAGACTTCATTCAGATACTTTCAAAATCAGAAAATCGCAATGGAACACTCTTCCAAACAGAACTTTGAGGAGCTGCGATTGGCAATAGATGCTCAACTTATACAAAATAAGACAGCTCTGACTTACAGGGATTTGAGTAAGTACAAAAAATGTTTTTCAAATGCAATTAATTTTAAAAACAATCCAACAGTTACCCGTCCTGCCTTGAAAGGCTTCGCAGCATCCGTTGTGCTTTCGTTGGGCTATCAGTTTAGTGGAGTGTTCAGTTTTATTAACTATATGTCGACCATATTTGATGCTTCTGGTTCCGTGCTGGATGTAAATACCTGCACAATAATCATTGGTGTTGTGCAAATTGTGGGCGTTTATACCTCCACAATATTTGTGGATATTATTGGACGGCGTATTCTCATGTTGATCTCAACTTTGGGCGTTGCCTTAGGCTGTATTGCCTTTGGATTATTTACATTCTATGCTCAGGAGTATGATCTAAGTGATTTTAACTGGCTGCCTCTGGTTTTAATGATACTCATTATTTATTTGGCGAATGTTGGACTAATTGGAATATTTTTCGTAGTGCTGGTGGAACTCTTTCCAGTGAAGGTAATGAACAAAAGTTTACGACTCATTACTATAAATCAACTAACTAATAAATTTCTTACCTTTTCAGATACGTTCTCTGGCTACATCCATCTCGGTGGTATTTCTAAGCATCTTGGTCTTTGCGACGTTGAAACTATTTCCACTGCTGTTACATTACTTTGGCATATCGGTTACCATGTGGTTTTCGGCTGCTTCCAGTCTGTTAACATTTGTATACTTTTTCTTTTTCTTGACGGAGACTAAAGGCAAATCTATGGTTGAGGACTGAACTGTTTTGTACACTTACAATAAATTAATTAAGACTTAAACTCAACACACAACTTTTTACTGGAGGTAGTAAAGAGCTTTTACCAGCTTTATCTATTCTTGGATAAACATTACACAACACACACACACACACACATATCTCTCCAGTCTAGGCCAAAGTCTTTATTTCAGTCTACTCACAAGTTGTTTGCCAGTCAGTCGAGACATGAGGTTTAACCGGACACATACACAATGAAGTTGATATCGGGCGCATTGTTTAGCAATTCCAATTGCCTGCTGAATCGCAGAAATCGCTACCAGTTCCTGGCAACGTTTCTAGGTAAGGCTCCTAGAACATTTTTCCTTTTTTTACTTCATATTTTTGATTCCTTTGCAGTGAACATTTCAACTTTTGCTCATGGCATTGGCATTGGTTGGATGTCGCCTGTGATGCGGGAGCTACAAACTCCTCAATCGCCGCTCAGTTTTGCAGTGTTTGTGGTGGAATTATCCTGGATTGGCTCATTGCTAGGCATAGGCAGCATCATTGGCAATTTACTAGCTGGACTGCTGCAGGATCGCATTGGACGCAAGCCCATTATGTATGCTCTAACTGTGCCATATGTGGTAAGTTTGGCATCTAACCAAGAAAGTGAATATTAAAATGCCTCTAATTTCTCTAGTGCTTCTGGTTGCTGTCCTACTTTGCTGAGAGTGTAGAGTATCTGTACGTGGCTCGTCTACTAGCTGGCATTACTGGAGGTGGTGGTTATATTGTGTTTCCCATTTTTATAGCTGAAATATCAGATGCCAAGTAAGTTAAGTTAGTACAAGAAACTCTCTATTTACTCACCGATTGTATACCCTCTATAGAATACGTGGTCGCCTTGCTTCTATGGTCATGTTGTCTGTGAATGTAGGCGTTTTGATGGGCTATATATTGTCCACAAATGTTGATTACTATACTGCGCCCTTCTTTGTCATCCCCTTGCCCATTTTATACTTTATAAGCAATCTCTTTTTGCCTGAAACGCCATTTCATCTTATCAACAAGGGCAAATTTAGTGCAGCTGAAAAGTCCTTTAGATATTACAAAAACATCAAAGATGATGATAAAAGTTCCATGCTGGAATTCGAGGATATTAAACACAAGCTGACCAAGGAGCTTGCTTTAAATGTGAATTCCTTCAATTATAAAGATTTTAGTAAGTATTTTAAAGGTTTCTTAAAATTATGCTTACCGATTATTTTTTCACATTTTTCTCCAGTTACTCGACCTGCTTTCCGGGCTTACTGTACGGCAATAGTTCTGATACTGGGAAATCAGTTTACGGGCACCTTTTGCTTTACAACTTACATGGCGGATTTGTTCGCGCTCTCCCATACCACGCTGGATGTGAGCATGTGCACCATTGTCATTGGTGTGGTACAGATTGTGGGCACCTATACAACCACATTGATATGTGATAAGTTTGGACGTAAGATTCTACTCTTGATCTCCACCCTGGGTGCTGGCATCTCTTTAGCTGCCTTTGGTTGTTTCACCTTCTTTGCGGAGCGTTATGATCTAACCGCATTTGGTTGGTTGCCTTTGGTTCTACTCGCCTTGGATGTCTTCCTGTGTCAACTTGGTCTGGTGGGTGTGTTCTTTGTGGTCCTAGTGGAAGCAATGCCAGCCAAGGTAAGCTCCTTTATAAATATAACTATTTTAGTATAATGTCTAATTTATTCTCTGTTTAGATCCGTTCGGTAGCTGTTTCTACATTTGTCGTCCTGCTCAGTTGCGCTGTTTTTGTGGCACTCAAAATCTTTCCACTCTGCATGCAATATTGGGGCATTTCTATAACCATGTGGAGCTCGAGTCTTTTCGCCTTTGGCAGCTACTTGTATTTCCTGATATTTCTTAAAGAGACGAATGGAAAATCTTTGCTAGATACTTGATTCACTTTGATATTATATTTAAAACTTTGTATTCTGAATCTCTACTCCTAAAGTTTAATAAAATAATTTATAGTTTTTAATTATAAGACGCTTTTTTTTTTAAGAAAACCGCTTTAAAGTTCTTACTAACAACAAGGAATTCAGAAACAGCCAACAGTCAGTTTAAGTTTCTTAAACTGCTTTTGAGACCTTTTGATTAGTTGATTAAATAATACAAAGAATTTTCCATAATGTTATCTGCCTTCTAAGCGTCTTTCCAATGTGACATTGCACTTATCGGATTTGTATAGTTAATTTAGTTACGTTTTGGTTAGAAAGCGTGAAAGATAAAATTTGCTACTAGAATTTCATCAGGTTGGTTTATAGGCCTGTGTGGGGCAGTTCTTTATCTTTATGGCAACGTGTGCCCAGAAATAGTCAGCAGCAGCCAGAGAACCTCTATTAAAGTCAATGGGAAACGAATGCGCACGTTTAGTATCAAGATGAGCCTGGCAACTGAGACAGCAAATTTACAATAGAGCTGAAATAACTTTGCATTCTAACAAAATGTTGTCGAAACTCATACAGGGTCCTAATTGTCTGCTCAATCACAGGCATCGCTATCAGTTTTTGGCCACAGTACTTAGTAAGTGGAGGAGACCTATTGAGACTAGAATGATTACTTACAGGCTTGTAATTTCCAGTTAATTTAATATCCATATCACATGGCATTGGCGTCGGTTGGTTATCGCCCATATTGCGCAAGATACAATCTCCGGAATCGCCACTTGACTTTACGCTGAGCATCTCGGAAATCTCTTGGGTGGGTTCCTCATTGGGCTTGGGTGCAGTCGTGGGCAATGTATTGATGGGTTTGATACTGCCATGCATTGGCAGTAGACTCTGTTTGCTCTTCATGGCCATACCACAGTCTGTAAGTAAAAGTAAACATTATTATGAGTGAGTCATAACCAAAGCTAATACTATTCTATATATACACTCTGTTAGTTCTTGTGGATCTTGGTCTACTTTGCTGACAGCGTTGAGTTTCTATTTATTGGACGCTTCTTGGCTGGCATATCTAGTGGTAGTATGTACATTGTGCATCCAATGTTTCTCAGCGAAATTTCAGATGCCAAGTAAGTATATCAACAGATCATAGCGTCAACAGACAAACAAAGGCGCAAGCGCTTAAAATAATATTGACCCGGTTTATGGAACTGACGTGATGTCTAGCGCTGCTTTAATACGGCTTGTCATTGTTTTTACACTGTGCAACGAACTTTTTTATCTTTTTATAGAATCCGAGGGACTTTCGGAGCCATGGTGATGTTGTCCGTAAACATTGGCATACTTTTAGGCTACATTTTGGGCACACATCTTGCCTATCACATCATACCATTCATAGTGCTTATCTTTCCGCTCAGCTACTTCATATTCACACTGATCTTTATTCGTGATTCACCAATGCATCTCATACGCAAGGGCAAGTTTAGCGCTGCTGAGAAATCATTCAGATACTATAAGAATATCAATGAGAGCAATCAGTGTGTGGACATGTTGGAGTTTGAGCACATGAAACAGACACTCACCGCAGACAATAAGCAAATGGATAAGCTCACCATCAAGGACTTTTGTAAGTGAGATAAACTAACTAACAACTGATCTTATAATATATTGCTTAACAGTAACTCGCCCTGCTTTTAAGGCTTATGCTTCAGCTGCTGTTCTGCTGATTGTTAATCAATTTAGTGGATTATTTGCCATGGTCAACTATATGTCGGATATATTTGCATTGTCGGGCAGCACAATGAATCCCGATACGTGTACCATTATCATTGGTGTTGTACAAATTCTGGGCACCTATGCCACAACACTTCTATGTGATATCTGGGGAAGAAGGATTCTATTGATTGTCTCCTCGGCCGGAGTGGTTTTCAGTTTAACATGCTTCGGTCTATTCACGTTCTATGCTCAGCGTACTGATTTGAGCGAATGGAGCTGGGTGCCACTCTTGTTTATGTCTCTATATATCTTTCTGGGCAACATTGGTCTTATTGGCTGCTTCTTTGTTATGCTTGTTGAAATGTTTCCGGTTAAGGTGAGTGCCATTCTAAACTTATCTTTAATGCATATTGAAATAAATACTTTCCTTGTTAGATCCGGGCGAGAGCCAGCTCTGTGTCAATTGTGATTTGCAGCTCGTTTGTGTTCTTGATGCTCAACATTTTGCCCCTGTGCATGGATCAGTGGGGCATTCCTGCCACAATGTGGTCCTGTGCAGGCATTACCGCATTTGGTTTCCTTCATTTTGTCTTCTTCTTAAAGGAAACCAAGGGCAAATCAATGCTGGAGGATTAAGGCTTTTAAATAAAAAGAAAATAAATTTATATTTGATCTTGATTTTCAAAAACAGCTTTATAGTGACGAATGCAAATGCTAATTTCAAAGATGATTATGAGGCTAAATACTACCGGTTGTGACTGCAACGCAATGTCTTGTTTTTGTTTACCCAAAACAGCTTAATTTATAGGTAAGAAATCCTAAGCGGTGTGTCGTAAATACCAAGACTACCATAAAGATATCGAGATTTGGGGTGTGGCTCTCGTTATCAAGAACAAATTTTTGACAAAACACCTTACATTTTGTCTTCCTATTTTTACTATGAAGCTTGAACGCAAAAGGCAATTGTAAGATCATGCTTCTTTTATTTTTATATTTTTACTTGAACGCTCTCTGCATGGTTTTTTTATTACTTTTAATTGTTTTTGCCACCCGTTATTACATCACAGTCTACGTGAATACAACAATCTTTATGACTGACAATAAGATACCGCAACACTTTTTCCACAGTAGCACAGCATCAGTGCAAAATCTATTCTTGATAGCGAAAGATTGTCGCATCGCGAAATAAAATCTAAAACCTAGCCTGACAAAAAAACTTGTGTCTATAAAATGGTCGAATAATTTTTTTAAGAGTTCAAATTGTCTATTGAACAAAAGGAATCGCTATCAATTTCTCTCTACAGTATTAAGTAAGATTATAAAAATAATATTAGCATCACAACAATTAATCATAAACTTCTACAGTAAACTTAATTTGTATATCACATGGCCTTGGAATTGGCTGGCTATCGCCTACACTGCGCAAATTACAATCTACGGACTCACCTCTGGGTTTTCCAATAAGTGTTAGTGAGATCTCCTGGATCGGCTCAGCGTTGGGCTTGGGAAACCTGCTCGGCAATGTACTATCAGCACTTCTAATAAATCGAATTGGGAGCAAAATGTGCCTACTCCTAATGGCTGTACCATACTCGGTAGGTGCTTAGCCGACTTCTTTTAAAATATTCAAATAATATCATATTTTCCATTTAAGTGCCTTTGGTTTTTGGTTTACTTTGCCAATAATGTGAATTACCTAATTGTTGGTCGATTTATGGCTGGTATTACCGGTGGTGGCATTTATATTATACATCCCATATTCCTTAGTGAAATATCTGATGCAAAGCAAGTAGTTCTTTCAAAAAAAAGAGAATAATCTTCATTGTCATCTGTCATTACAGCATTCGAGGAACTTTAGCTTCAACGGTGATGCTGTCTTCGAATACGGGCACTCTGCTGGGATACATTTTGGGCACACATCTTGACTTTTATATTATACCACTCATAGCGCTCATTCTTCCACTCTGCTATTTTATATTCGTTTCAATATTCATACGCGATTCCCCAATGCATCTTATACGCAAGGGCAAATTTACGGAAGCTGAAATATCCTTCAGGTACTATAGGAATATAAATACAGCTACCAAAGATGAAAGCCTCGAATTTAAAAGTATGAAACAGACGCTCACTAACGAAGATAATACTCCTAAAAATGTTGTCCTTAAAGACTTTTGTAAGTTATACATTTTAATAGTTTGGCTTAAGTAAAAATTTTGATATTCTTTTAGTTACTCGAGCTGCAATTAGAGGCTATGCTATGGCAGCTGTAATCGTCATTGCCAATCAGTTCAGTGGTCTTTTTACTATGCTCAATTATATGTCCGACATATTTGCCCAATCGGGCAGTACTTTGGATCCAAATACAAGCTCTATTATTATTGGATCTGTGCAAATTCTGGGCGCATATGCGAGCACACTTCTCTGCGATGTTTTTGGTCGTAAAACACTTCTGTTGGTATCATCTGCTGGCGTAGCTTTATGTCTGACTGCATTTGGTTTCTTCACCTACTTTGCGGGTATTTATAATCTGACAGAGTGGAGCTGGGTTCCAGTTACAATAATGTCCATGGATATTTTTCTTGGTAACATTGGCTTGATAAGCTGCATGCTTGTGATGATGGTCGAAATGTTTCCTCTCAAGGTTTGTTTTCTATTAATTATTATTATTATTTTTAATGATTATTTGTTTGATATTTATTTGCAGATACGTGCACAAGCAACATCTATTGCGATTGCAGTATGCAGCTTGTTGGTATTTTTAATGCTCAATATTTTTCCACTTTGTATGGCTAACTGGGGCTTGCCAGCTACATTGTGGTCTTGTGCTGGTGTTACATCTTTATGTTTTTTTAGCTTTTTGTTATTTTTAAAAGAAACCAAGGGAATGTCAATGCTGGAGGAGTAAGATAAATAAATCGATACGTTTGATTTATCGAGATAACAAGCAGACATCACACAGGCAGTAGCTGCTTGCTATGCAAATCTGACGTCTTATAAAAAAGTATAAGTAGAAAAGGAACAGAACAGAATCTTGATCCATACTAGTACAAAAATTTTGCGTCACTTTTATGTACTTATATTAAGTTGTATATAATTAGTTAAGGCAAACAGAGGACAATACACTGACTCGTTTTACAACTTGTTGACGTTGGCGTTACTAATATTATGATAAAAATGATAAGAACAAATGGCTTAAAATAAAAAATTAAATACTACCAGATATTCGTACTACGCAATGTTTTGTTTTCTTATTGTGCTAACATATATTGCAGCCTATTCAATTTTAGCATGGACTGGTCGTGGAAGCCAAAAACTTACTGATTGTATACTTTTACCAGGAACCTTAAGATAAATTCTGAACTAGTCGCAACATATTGTGTTGACAAAATTTTTGTTAGCGCTGAAAGGTCAAAAAGCTTACAATATATTTGTGAAATACATTTTAACGTCAAAAGGAAGCCATTTGCTATCTTCCTATTTTATAAACAAGTTTCAAAACGTGTCATAGGAATCCTAATCGACTTGGGCTACACAAAAGGCCAATCAATGTTTATAGCAGTCTTATAATTGTTTTGTAGTTGTTGTGACAAACTTGTTTACAAGTCTAGTATTCTAAAAAAAAAAATAAAAACAACAATCTTAAGAGAAATTGCACAGCAAAAATTTGGCAGCCAACCAACTAATTGTTTGAGAAATTGATGATGAAAGCTGAATGCAAAGGCAATCGGTTGTTATTGTATCTCTCTTTTTATTTTAAAGATTTTTTTTATGCGCCACGCTCTCTGGCAAAGAAGCTTTTAATAAAAGCAACAACTATTAGAATCAAATGCAATGTTTTTATTACTTTTAATTGTCTTTCGCACACGTCATTACATCAAAGTCTACTTGAACACAACTATCTTTATGACAGCATGTTACAGACAACAAGATACCAAAATACTATTTTCGCAGTAGCACAGCATCAGTATAAAATCTATTCTCGCTAGAGAAAGACTGTCGCATCGAAAAGTGATTAAAAACTAGTGTATATAAAATGTTTTCAAATTTCTTAAAGCGTTCAAATTGTCTATTGAACAAAAGGAATCGCTATCAACTACTCGCCACAGTGTTAAGTCAGAGAAAAGTACTTAAAATACTTGTGCAAACTTAAAAAAATATATTTTTCTACAGTAAACTTGATTTGTATATCACATGGCTTTGGAATTGGATGGCTCTCGCCTACACTGCGCAAATTGCAATCTACGGATTCGCCTCTGGGCTTCCCATTAAGCATAAGTGAGATCTCTTGGGTTGGTTCAGCGTTGGGCTTGGGTTCCATGGTTGGCAATATACTAGCAGGACTTTTAATCAATCACATTGGGAGCAGGCTGTGTCTACTTTTTATGGCTGTGCCACACACGGTAAGGTTAGCAAATGTTTTGAGTACGAAAAAAGTAATCCTTTAAATATCTTTTTAGTGCCTTTGGTTCTTGGCTTACTTTGCCAATAGTGTGAATTATCTGATTGTTGGGCGATTTTTGGCTGGTATTACTGGAGGCGGAATTTATATTATACATCCTTTATTCCTTAGTGAAATTTCCGATGCAAAGTAAGTAGCAGTTTAAGGTAATGAACTTGATTATATGGAATTTATAAAAAAAATGTGTGTCTGCCATATAGATAATAGTTGACACACTGTTTTCATCAAAAAATTGCTATCTCAAAAAGTATGAATAATTCACATTGTTCTTTGTTAAGATAATTACTAAGAAATTATAAATAGCCCACATTGTTATCTTTTATTGCAGCATTCGTGGAACTTTGGCGTCAATGGTGATGCTGTCGGTGAACATTGGCATACTGATAGGTTACATTTTTGGCACCCATTTGGATTATTATATCATACCATTCATGGCGCTTATCCTTCCACTTTGCTACTTCATTTTTGTTTTCATATTCATACGCGATTCCCCAATGCATCTTATACGCAAAGGCAAATTTAAGGAAGCTGAGAAATCTTTCGGATATTACAAAAATATTAAGCTAACAGGCAAAGAAGTAGAAAATTTCGAATTTAAAAGTATGAAACAGACGCTCACTAACGAAGATGATACACCTAAAAATGTGGTCCTTAAGGACTTTTGTAAGTTATACATTTTAATAGTTTGGCTTAAGTATACATTTTGATATTCTTTTAGTTACTCGAGCTGCAATCAGAGGCTATGCTATGGCAGCTGTAATCGTCATTGCCAATCAGTTCAGTGGTCTTTTCACTATGGTCAATTATATGTCCGATATATTTGCCCAATCGGGCAGCAGCATGGATCCGAATACAAGCTCTATTATTATTGGATCTGTGCAAATTTTGGGCGCATATGTGAGCACACTTCTTTGCGATGTCTTTGGTCGGAAAACACTAATGTTGGTATCATCTGCTGGCGTGGCTTTATGTTTGACTGCATTTGGTTTCTTCACCTACTTTGCGGGCATTTATAATCTGACTGAGTGGAGCTGGGTTCCAGTTACAATAATGTCCATGGATATTTTCCTGGGTAATATTGGATTGATAAGCTGCCTGTTTGTGCTGATGGTCGAAATGTTTCCCCTTAAGGTAAGTATACATTTTTAAACCTATTTATTAGTTTAGATTCATGTTGTTTTTTTTGCAGATTCGATCGAAAGCAACTTCTATTGCAATTGTTGTATGCAGCTCGTTTGTATTTCTAATGCTAAACATTTTTCCACTTTGTATGGCTAACTGGGGCTTGCCAGCCACATTGTGGTCATGTGCGGGCATTACAGCCATTTGTTTTGTTCTCTTTTTGATATTTTTGAAAGAAACCAAAGGAAAGTCCATGTTAGAGGACTAAAACAAAAGATAATTCGCATATTGTAAATGAAATGATGAAAAAACTCACTGGCAGAAGCTGATTGCATTAGTTTCTAATGATTAGAACAATCAGTTAATACATTTCGGCTAATGTTTCATGTATATTTAGTTTTAAATAAATTTAATTACATATAATTAGTTAAAGTTAACATAATACAACGCACTGCATATGTGTTTATACAATTTGTTGATGTTGTTGCTTTACATGGTTTTTTAGGCAGCCAACTTAAAACTAATTAAAAAACTAGCATACTAAATCACAGTGTTTTTTCCCAAGTGAAAAAATTTGCAAAAAATCTACAAATATTTCTAGCATTTTAAATACATACATACATGTGCGATATATATATATATATAAGGTATATATAATTATAATATGGGCTGTTTAACTTGAATTACTTTTGGATTTTAAAACGTACATTAAAACATAATTTTCGCAAATGGAAAACAAATATTTCTTCTTTAGCAGCAACATGATAATAGTTGTAATAATATGATAATAATAATGATAATAAGATTAAGGATAAATGGCTAACAATTAAAAATGCATAAAACAAAAACAAAAATTGCTGTTCACAAAATGCAACAAACAAATTTTGGGTATAGCGCCTGCCGTTTGCCATAATATAACCGTACATATAAATAAACTAACTATATATAGTAGATATTAATTAATAATAATTAATGTGGCTTGAATATTGAATCACAAAATTGGCGCACGTTTGTAATTTGATCAACACTATTAGGTTTACTATGTAGTAGGAGGATTTATAAAGTTTAAATTGGTTTTGTTTGTTTGTTTGTTTGTTTCTTTTCACATGCTACTACATATATATTATGTATCACTGGTTCGTTGTTGTTGTTGTTGCAATATCACGTCTTTTTGGGGCAGCGCAGATAGCGCAACACCGCATAGCCCAGCCCGCGAAATACCAGAAAGAACATCATCAGTATGAGCGTATTCAGCCAGAGTGGTGATGTCGAGTTTTGTGCTTTGAGTATTTCCTCATATGGAATGAATTCGGTTGTCTGCTGTTTGCATATCTCATAGCTGCTCGGGGAGCCACAGCTGTTAAATGGAAATGTTTTCGAGTTTATGTAAATGCTAACAACACATTCAACCGACTTGCTTACCTAATAGCTGGTCCCTCGCGAAACTCAAGAATTTGCATATTCTGGTATGCATAGTGTATCATCGATGTGTAACGTATCCAGCTGAGACCTTCCGGAATGCGTGACGATAGATAGCCGCCGAAGAGCTGGGTGGCCAGCGTATATAATGCGCTGAGTGTAATGCTAACATTCATGTCCATGCAACAGGCGCCAATAAAGAAGCCAACACTCTGTGCCACAATCGTGTTCAGCAACAGAAAGATGAGCATCAAAAAGAAGAGTTTCAAGCTGCAAAGGAAAGTGAATTAAAACGTGACTTTTGGATTGATTCAGAGATGATTACTTGCCTGCTGCAGCCCAGCATGGGATAGCTAATCATGAGGTAGACTGTGGGCAAGGTTATGACCAAGGGCAGCTCCGCACACATCTTGGCCAGATAATAGGCAGAAAGACGATAGGCGCCCGAACGCCGCTCCTTGCTGATCACCTCACGTTCCGAAGGAACTAAATATATAAAAACAGCATTAAGTAAGGGTTACTAGAGTCCTTCACTCCTTACTCACATGAATTGAGCGCACCGAAGAGTGCAAAGAGCATCCAATAGGTTTGCGAGAAGAACATCCAGCCCTGAAGATCGTGCAGGAACTCCTCAGTGCGTGGCAATTGGAACCAAATGGCGCCCGCCATCAGAGCCAGGCCAATGGTCTGGAAACCAGTTCAGTTTGGACAACATGCGTGGCTTGGCCTCCTTGAAGTTGCGGCTGGAGAGCACACTGAACTGGGTGTGGAAGCGTGTGGGATACGAGAGCCAATCCTCATCGCTGGCAGAGCACTTGCCGGCACGATACGACTGGCAGTCGCTGGAGGCACAGGAACTGAAATTGGATTGCGAGTCGGCGCCACACCAGACCAAATGTTGAGCAGCTTCCTCATCGGCCTCGCAACCATTCGTTGTGTGATGTAAATCAGCATACTGATGATGATGATGATGATGATGATGGTGGTGATTGTGATTGTGATGCCGTTGATTGTAATAGTTGTTGATAATGTCGTTGATCAGTATGGTGTCGTGCTGCTTGGATTTATCCTGGCTATTCCGATGACTGCTTATGCAATTGCGATTCAAATAATTGCCATGCGATTCCCGTGCGGCAATGAAAAGCTTTTCACGTATATCAGGATGCGATTTCAACTGCTCCACTGCAAGAAAATAATAGAGATTAATAGATGTTCAACTTATGAAGCTTCATTTTACTTACACACAAAGTCAGCGGGATTGTAGTGTGGCTTGATGGTCACTCCAATGTCCTCAAAGTGCTGGTAGATATTGTTCACCTCGCCAAAGTAGGCGGTGCGTCCTTGATGCAACAGCAGCAGCTTATCAAACATGTGAAACATCTGCGACGAAGGCTGATGCACGCTTATCACAATTGTCTTTTGCTCCAGTTGTGCGTAACGCTTCAGCACCTTCATCAGCGAAATGGCCGAGTGGCTGTCCAGACCCGAAGTGGGTTCCTAAACAGATATTAAAAGATTAGCGTATTTATTATAGTACACCTATCCCCCGATTTACACGATTCCGCTTTTACACGGTTCATAAACTAATAAAATTCAGAAAATTTCTAAAAATGTATTTTTGGTTAGATTTCGAACGGGAATATTTTAGTGATGGAAGTGACATTATACCAATCAAGAAGAAAAAGCTGATAGTTCCTCAAAGTGATAGCGAATAAATTTCGAACATACCTGAATTTGTTAAGTTTCAACAGTTTCAACTTTTTGAACAAATTTTCGTTTCTATTTTTGTTTTCATTTTAAGAAAAAGTTCATTTTTTTGGGAAACTATACCTAGTTTAAAGTTTCTGGATATGTTTTACCCGGTTTTATATAGAGAAAAAACAAAGATTTCATTTTACACGGATTTGTGTGGAACCTATCTTCAGTG
Organism: Scaptomyza hsui; assembly: GCA_018152825.1. Taxonomy (NCBI): domain Eukaryota; kingdom Metazoa; phylum Arthropoda; class Insecta; order Diptera; family Drosophilidae; genus Scaptomyza; species Scaptomyza hsui. The sequence continues at coordinate 3,374,308 of JAECXO010000269.1, forward strand.
TAAATCGGGGGATATGTGTATTTACAAATCGTACTCACATCGAGCAGCATTAAAAGTGGATTCGTTAACAGTTCGCAGGCAATGTTGGCGCGTTTCTTTTCGCCGCCGGAAAGGCCACGATTGAGGTAATCACCAAACTTGGTCTGCTGGCAGCAGGTTAGCTCCAGTGTGTCCAAAATGTGATCGACCAGACGCAGCTTCTCGGCACGCGCCATCGATTCGGGCAGACGCAGCAGCGCCGTATACATGACGGTCTCGCGCAGCGTCAGCTGTGTGAAAAAGATCTCCTCTTGGAGCACATAGCCAATTTTGCGGCGCCACCGCTTGGAGAGTGGTTCGCGGTTGAGGTAAACGCTGCCGCTGTCAAAGTGCCGCTGACCGCTGAGGCAATCCAGCAATGTTGTTTTGCCGCTGCCCGAGGGTCCCATTATGGCCAGCACCTCGCCGGGACTAAAGAGAGAGAGAGAGAGAGAGAGAGAGAGAGAGAGGGAGAGAGAGTTGTTGTCACTGGTTCAGTGGGTTTTGTTGATGTTTATTGTGCCACTGGTGCACAATGTTGTTTATTTGTTGTTGTTGTTGCTTGTTTGTTTGGTATGTTGGTTTGTAGTTGTTGTTGTTGTTGTTGTTACCTGACTAATCCACTCACATCGGAAAGTATTTTGCGTTCGTTGTGCAACACGTTCAGATTCTGAAATGTCAACTGTAATGTGGGCAGCTGTTGTTGTTGTTGTTGTTGTTGCTGTGCAATTGGTTGCTGTTGCTGCTGTTGTTGCTGTTGTTGCTTAAAGGGAAATGTCAACGAAGGTGTTTGTGCCACACTGCAAATAGCAAGAAAAAAATGGTTTGAAAAAAATAGTTAAACATATGAATTAAAAATGATTTATGTGTGTTAATTAAGTTATAATAACTCATAGCGCAATTAGGATATTAAAAAATAATAATTTGCATAAAAAAGCATACAATATTATGTAACACAATGAATATTCATTTATTTGTTATGTTTTAATAAGCGTAGCAAAAATAATAAACGCATACAATAATATGTAACACATTGAATATTCATTTATTTGTTATGTTTTAATAAGCATGGTAGAAATAAGAGATAAAAAAAACACAACTTTTCAACTTGGTATGCAAAATATTAAAAATGTTTTTTTAACTGCATTTGAATATTTAATACAAAGTTATTTGTAAAGTGATATAAGGTATTTTAAGTACATTTTTTTTGTGTATTTTTTTGTGTCTGCACAAAAGTATGCAAGCAAAAAAAAAACTTCTATGCAACAACAAAAGTTAACGGTTTAATAGACTTATTTCTCTTTTTATTTATCTTGGTTTTTTATTCTTTTGTATATCAAAAACGTTGTCAACGTTATAATACCCTTTCGTCATCATTTGACTGTCGCTGCAGGGTATTAAGAAACAAAAGTCAATGCACCCCTCTCCAGGCAACACAAAAACAAAAAACAAAAGCAAAAACAAAAAGAAAAGTAAAATCAGTGTGCGCATTCAGTTAGTCGGTAAATGTATGTGTGTTTTATGTGTATAAGTGTTTGTTGCTTTATGTGAGCAGCAATAATACAACGGACGATTTGGTTCTCTGTTCCACTGTCAACTCTTATCGCCGATATCACAAGCTTACTCTCACCCTCTCTCTCTCACGCACGCACTCTCTTTCTCACTGTTCTCTCTCTCTCACGCTGTGTGTTTTCTTTTGCTCAACTCTCGGTCAATGCTTCTGCTGGTTCCGTGTGTACTCCTCCTCCTCCTCCTCCTACAACATATGCACAAATACCAACGCACACTGAAACGAGTCAATAGCCTCTGTTCTCGTACCCCCCTCCCCCGCCTGCTTTTGCTGTTGTCTATCAAATTTATTTAAATATATTTCTTGCTTTTACCTAGTGGGGTATTCTCTTTTCCAAAAAAGAATACGTTTTAAATTGTAAAATGCAGCATCCTCCAGAAAAGAAAAGAAATACCAAAAATTCAAATTTTATACTCAAAATTAAAAAGAAGAAATGTAAATGCTCGAAATGGGAAGCTCAAGTAAATAGAGAGTGCAATGAACCGCAATGTGCGTGCATATGAGAGACGACAACAACAACAACAACAGGCACAGGCCCCAAGTGGGGGTCAATGCAGTCAGTAGTCAGCAGAGAAGAGACAACGTCAAACAAAGCAACTACATGAAATTGTTGCATGCGCATGCAAAGTATCTGATGAATACGCAGCTACATACATCTTACAGATACTTTTTGCCACACATACAGTTGCAATCAATGTCCGGGTTTGATATGATATGGCTGCATTCCCTTAACAAACACATTCCAAGCCATCTCCCTACCTAGTTCAATATAGCTTCAAAAAATCAGTTAACTAAATTCTTTTCAATGTGAAATAAATTAAATCAGGACAAGTAAAGCATTGTGCAGCACTGGTCAAACAAATGCAAGCTACAAAAATATTCGAATATTTAAATTAAAGCTTTTTATGTAAATAAAATGAATGCCTTAGAGAAAGGAAAAGCTGACAAGGTTTTGTATAAAAATTAATTAAATAAATTCAAAGAGTTAAGAGTGTGTTCATGGCCATTTTCTGATAAATGCTGGTAGTAAATGCTAAAAATAATTTCAAGTCTGAAGCAATACTACCAAAAATAGCTCAAAACACAGCTTAACAAATTTGAAAAGAAAGTATTTAAAAGAGTTTTAGACAAATAAAAACAAATATCGAATAAAAATTATGCATTTCATTTATTGTACATTTCATGCTAATTTTTTTATTGACAACCATTTCTCACACCAAAAAGCTGACTGTGAACAATTTTGTTGCTTGTATTCACACGTGTTCTCAACTTGTTGATGTTGTTATTGTTGTGCTTTGCTAGCTGCAAGCAGAATTAAAAACAAAACATGAAAAAACTGCATGGCTTTGCAGTTTATTTGGGAAGCGTGCCATCTGAGCCACGTTTAGTTTAATGGGTCAGAGCCATGAGCATGATGTGGAATGCCATCATGACACACAGAGTCATGACTGTGCCAAACAAATGTTGACAAAGCGAATTCGAATGAAAAAACAACAAAAAAAAAACACCCCAAACCACATTTACAAGGTTAAAACTGAAAAGAACTGCAATGCCACAAAAGGGGAGAATGCAATAAATGATGTGTAGATTAGATAAAAAAAATATAATTATTTCTTTGAAACTGATGAATGAAAGAAAAGGATATGGCAGTGGAAGGGGAGGGGGAAAGGGGAAGTAATACTATGAATTATGGTATGGCCATGCCCATTTCGAAAGTAGCTAAACAAGACATAATCTTAAAGCAACAGACAAATTTCTATTTGATAGACGTCATTAGTGTGGGTCCAGCGAAAGTGTTGAAACGCCACAAAAACAAAACATAAATATTAAAATAAACTAAAACTATTTTAATAACAAAGTTTCATTTCCTTCAATGTAAAGTAAAATTGCCGTTGCTCACAATTTATGTAATTAATAAACAAACAAACTGAGTATGATGCCATTTTGTTGTTGATTAAGGCCACTAAGGCAAACAGCTTTCTAGTTGTTGCTGCTTTTCAAAAAGGGAGCTACTATAACTACTCAAACAGAAAGAGAGAGAGGAGAGAGAGAGCGGGGGGTAGGGAAAGGGGCGTAGGTCTGCGCAGCTCTAAAAGGTTGTTGACTCTTTACAACAACGCAAAACAGACGCGAAAAAAAAAAATTATAATTCGCACACACACACACACATGCAGAGAAACAAACTCTCACGCATTGAAAGAAGGTGAGCAAAGACAAAAAAAATGCTCAAAAATTACGTGAAAGTTTGGCAACATACATACACACATACATACATACATAAAGCCAAGCAGCGCACGCAATCAAAAGAAAAATTTTTGAAATTCTTATCACATTTATTTTTTTATTTCATTATTATTATTTTGACTTTTTTTTTTTTTGTTGGTGGAATACATTGACCGATATTAAACAAGACGCCTTTTTTTACGCAAGTTGGCCAGGTGTGTGTGTGTGTGTGCGTGTGTTTGTGTGTTAAGGGTTTTTGCTAAGTTCATTGACAGCGGTTTTTGTGTTCTTTATGTTTTGGAATTCGTAGGCCTGACATTTTTTGTTTAATTCTTTTTATGCGTGTGTTTATAGTAATTCCAACAAGTTTTTGTCATGTTTTAATGCTTGAAATGAAAGCAAAAATTTGAATATAAATAGTTTGATGGCTGACAAAAGAATTGGGTCATCAATTTAGTGGTTGTTGATTATTTTCTATTTGTTTTGTCTATCAACAAAATTTGTGTGCAATTTATTTGATGTTGTTTTTAGTGGATTTTTTTCTATTATTTTTGCTCAGCTGCTTTTAATTAATTTGCTTGCTGAACAAATTGACAAAATGCGGAACATGAATTCCCTATATATATATATAGTATATGTTATATATATTTCTAGTTTGTTGTATTTGTCTTACGTTTCAAAGCTATGACCATGCTCAATTGCGTGTTTTCTTCGTTTTTTTGACTTTGTGATTGCGGTTTTTTGTCTTTCTTTTTGGCGTGTTAGTGACCCAATTCTTTTGTTTTTTTTCTTTTTTTTCTTACTTTTTGGTCATTTCCTTTTGATTTGTTATTTATGACCGACTTAATTTGTAGCCTCGACTATGCAAATTTCGCTGTCTTCATTCTGCTTGTACCCTGTAATTAAGAAGGTAATGAAGAAAGGAGTATCTTTTACAGGGTATTCAGCTTGGGCCTATGCCATGTGTGAAATGTGCAGCTCAAAGTTAACTTGGCCATGGCGTCGTATACGTAATTTATGCATGTATATCAATTCCAGTTCTTGGCTGGATGTTGAGTGGGTGTTTTTCGTGTTGTTGTTTCTTTCTATAAATTGAATTTGAAAGGTGACTTAGAAAGCAGGCAACAGCAGCAGCAAAGAGAACACAACGGCAGAAAAGTCAACCAACTACTTTCAGAGTTGACCAACTTTGGCTAACACACACACACACACACACACACAGACAGACAGACCAAAAAGATTACACTAGATTACATTATATAAGCGCTACGTAATTGAATTGAATAAAAGGGGGTGGTGAGAGGGAAAAGAGGGGGGGTGAAACACTTGTTGACATTCGTCGAGAGGAAGTTCATAAATATGAAGCGCTTTCTTCTCTGTTTCTTTTTATTTTTATTTATTTTTTTTTTTTTGCACACAAAGTTTCACGAACTTTCACGTCACATTGTGTGGTAATTAGTTAGCTGGGAATTATGCTTCCTAGTTTTTTTTTCTCCCTCTCCCTCTCCCTCTCTCTCTCACTTTCTGTGTGTGTTTTTGCAATTGATTGGCAGTGGCCATGGCCAAGTGGGCCATCAGTTTGGTGTCTGCTTGACTTGTTGTGGTGTATAATTTAGCATATTAATTGACACAGTTGCCAGTTGCTGCTGCTGCCATCCAGCAAGCCAGCCTTGGTTTGTTGTTTTTTGTTGCTGTTCTACGCACTTTCTCTTCATGAAGCTCTGAAATCTTTATGAACTATGCAAAAGCAATGCAGAAAATGTCACGTGAAAGCCACAACAAAATGCATTTAATACACTTATACACTCTCATACATTTTATTGCTGCTTCTCACACACACACACATTTGAAAGTGTCATCACAACTGGGTCACTTACTTTACACTGAGTAGCTATATACATACTATATATATAGATCTCAGACAAAGGCATCTGGTTGTTGTTGATGAAACTAGAGACGAGTCAAGAGAGAGAGAGAGAGGGTTGAGTCTCACTCGTTACATCACAAAAGTTTAACAGCTACAAATATCCAGTATACAAAACACAAAAAACACAAAACAAATAAAACCAAACTGGTGTGCAAATTAGTTGCGCAAATATTGAAAGTGCAGTTGAGTGCATTTCTCAGTTGAGCGGAAGTAAACAGCCCAAACCAAAAAGCCATAAAAAAGCCAGCAACAAGTGATGAACAAATTAATAAAAAAAAATTTATATATATAAAAAAACAAGGAAAAAATAATAAAAAATATATACACAACAGCTCATTATAATATTAGTTCGTATTAAATAATATAACAGAATGAAAACAATTTAAGAATGTTAAATAAATCGTGAACAAATTTCCAAAAGTATCTAAAATGCCAATACAATAATAACTTTAAATAAAAATGATCCAATTTTATATTTTTAAATTATTACTTTGTAATTTTATTATAAAGAAATTTTTTTGAAGTCAAAGTATTTAATCAAAACCATCTTAAAACTTGGATTCAAATATTTTTCGTTTATTAGGATCTTTTTAATGCATAAATAAACGTTTTCAAAGGATTCTAAAATTTTCCCCACAGCTACTTGACATATAATTGAATGCTGCGCTTAGTTCAGGCGCTTGTGTTATCTAATCAAAGCCTGATAAGGCAGAAAATGGGATGATTAAAATGAAATTCATTGGCATTTTCACCCACTGTCGGAGTTGTGATGATAACAGCGCGTGCCGAGACAGAAAGAGAGAGATGCAGAGAGAGGGAGAGAGAGGGAGGGAGAGAGAAAAGCGAGAAGTGATAATCAGTTTGTTTACACAGATGCGACCCACACCAAGGCAACAATAACAACAGCGACAAGAAACGAATAGTGAAAAATATACTGACGAAAAGAAAACTCAGTGAAACTTTGAGGGGGAAAAGTCGGTTTTGTGAGCGCCACAAAAATGTCTTTGACTGCGGAAAAATAAGGCAGTGAAGTGTCATAAACAATGGCAATAGGCGAAAGGTGGAGAAAAGCCCACAAAAGACAGACAGACAGACAGACAGAGCGAGAGGGAGAGAGGAAAAGCGCAAGAAGAAGAAGAAGCTGTTGTAGACATAGATGAATTTAGCTGGCAACAAAGTTGCATTCATTTTCAATTAGTCAAAAGACTCAAAAATATTTTGTGAAATCTTGCCAGACAGAAAACAACCAAAACAACCAAAACAACAACAACAAAAACAAGCGACCTTGTAATTGTTCAAGAGTATCTAGTATCTGAATATGCAAATATTCATTATTAAGGGCAATTAAGTGTGCATTGAACTTTGCTAGACAAACTTCTCTCTAAAATCATAGCTTTTGAGCTTTTTGGCTAAAAATAATATTAATTTTTAAGTTTTCATTAAACACTCATTCAAGCAAAAACTTACTTAAATAAGACTTCTCCCAAAAACTTGAATGCCTTGTTTGTTTTCTAAATGCTTTTTGGTTCCTTTTTTGAACCAATCAATTAGCCAATTAGCCAATTAAACGCAACTAGCTATAAAAACTACTTAACTATATAGATTTAAAGGCACGCTTATTGTGTGGGCGTTTTTATGACTTGCCAAAAGTATGAACTTAATTTGTGTTATTATATCACGTCATTTTAGACTAATTGAGGGTTTCTCGCCATCTCTTCAGTTTTCGACTATAGTATTTTTTGGGCGTATACAGTTTTTGATTATATCCGACATGTGTACGTGGGAAAATGTTTAAAGTTCAAGCTGAAAGTGTTTTCATAAACATTTTAGTAGTAATTATGAAAGTTTGTATGAGTTCAATGAACTGTTATTTAATATTCATAATGAAAATAGTATTCATTAAATTTTTGGTGGCTTTTACCAAATACCCCTTTTTTCCCTTAAAAACAGAACGTTTTGCAAGCTAGAAAAGAAAAAAAGAAAAATGCAAAAAAGGACAGAAAAAAAAAAAAAAACACACACAAAAAATGTGCAACTTTAGTTGCTTGAAGTGTGACTGAAAAAGAGACGTCGCGATATCGAAACTGTTGCAAAGGACAGACAAACAGAGACAAAGAGTATGAGAAAAAAAAGAGTTGCAGGACAGAGAGGAAGGGAGGGGGGAGGCAGATACATGGTACATATGTCGAAGTAGTCGACTAGGAATTGAGCAATATAACGAGAAAAAGGCAAACGCGGAACGGTTGAAATGAAACGCATAGCGAATGCCTAAAACAAACAAATAAACAAACGAAATGAACAAATGATGTGTGTGTGTGTGTGTGTGACTTAAAGAGACGCAAAAGCTAAGAAAAATAAACAGCAACAACAACAACAATGCGCTTTTTAAAACCCGCATTGAAAACGTGCGAATGGCGTCGACGCCGGCAGCAGCAGCAACAACAACAACAACAACAACAACAATCGTCGGCCATTGAACCTGCCAAGTAGAGCTCAGAATTGGCGAAAGTGAAGACCCACTGCCGCAAGCCAAAGAGAAGAGACTGAGAGAGAGAGAGAGGGAGAGGGAGCGATCGTTTGTGGATGACGCAGTCGCAACAATAAAACACACCAAAGCTGACGGCGATAATAATGAAGATGATGATGATGATGGTGCAGAAACAACAAAGTGCAATTAGAAGCAGCTAGAAGAGGCAGCAATAAGAGAAACATGCCACACTGACACGGACTGACGGACTGACGGACGACTGACGGACTGACACTTAGCTCGCACTAATAATCATTGTCTTTATCATCATCATCATCTTCATCCATTTGGTTGCAGTTGTTGCTGCTTCTTGGAAGAAAAACCCAAAGCAGTCAAAAGGAAAAACAACAATTTTTTTGATCACACAAATTTTAACAGACAAAAAAAAAAAACAAAATGAAAAGAGAGAAAAAAAAAACAACAACGCAATTTGTTTAAAATGTAGGTCTATAGGTTTCTCGAAACCCCCATGAGAAAGACGTCGACGCTGACTGCGCTGCCACAGCCGCAGCCACAGCCGCAGCCATGGCAACAACAGCCGGCTAACCAACAACAACAACAACAACAACTCACCCATCATCCATGGCCCGAAGCATTTAATGTTATACACGCGATTACACTCAAAGAAAACACTGACCAACTTAGTGGGAAATCGAAATTTTTTTAAATTTTAGCCAGACTCTAGGTTATGTTCCCGCTAGAACCAGTTGGGAATTCTAAGAAATTTTTTTAAAAATTAATTAATAAACAAAATTACCAACTTTTTGAAAAATTATTAATTTTATAAAATTGCGCTAGTTGTGAATTATAAGAAAGAAAATGATTAAAAATTAAATCTTAAAAACTACAACTTAATAATTTATGAGGTTTTATATTCAACCAACAATTTCTTGCAGTGCATTAACACACAACAGGCAGAGTGCGTTTGAATCTTAGCAAAAGCAACTTAAGGTTATTAGCCGCCTTTTTTTCGGATGATTTTTAGATGCTTTTGTTTGTTTGTTGTTGTCGTTGCTGTTGATCTTAATGTAATAGCTCTTAGCCCCTGTGTGTGTGTGTGTGTGTGTGTGTGAATGGGCAACAGAACCGAATCCATTTAGTTGGTTCAACTTAAGAAATATTCGAGTGGAGAGAAAAAAAAAACTGCAACTCATAAACTTGTTGATTTGAGCGTTGAGGCGCCTCAAGAGCTACACACAACAAAAATAATAATGCCTGCCGCATGTTGCTACGGCTGCTGTTTTATTTATTTATTTTGGCCTAATGTCATTACACACACACACACACACTTGCATGCACAGCAAACTAAGCCAAAGCAATTTGCTTAAAAGTTTCGGCCTGGTTTTTTTCTTCTTCATGTTTGTGTGCTCTGCTCTTAGCTTTTTTGGCTTCCTTTTTAAAATTCATTGGGCATTTTATAGCTGTGCAATTTTTAATGATTTAATGAGTTTTCAAAAGAATTCCAATTGTTGCAGTCTTGTTTTATGTTTTAATGTTTTATGCACCATCATCTTATGCAATTTGTTGCACAAATTACCCACACACACACACACAACAGGCTAGACACTTTTTATGGTGTCGTTAAAAAGCATAAATGCTAATTTGACATTGTAAACAGATTTGTAACGCATTACGCATTAAATTTTTATTATATAATTAATGGTAGTGGCTTTTAATTAACATGGTTACTTTTAGATTTTTCTTGAGTATTTAAAACGATTTGCATTTTAATACTTAATGAAAACTCAATTTATTAATATTCTTATGCTTTTTTTGTTAGGTTTTAGCCCTTTTTTAAAATCCAGTCCCTAATTCCACTGACATTAAATCGACAGCATTTGCAAGTACCATTTTATCTTTTCTAAATATAGTTTTTGGGCGTATGAGTAATGCGCTTACATATTAAGTATACGGCACGTGTTCTGTACTTTTTTGTGTAATTTACATTCTGAGTAAACTAAACGCCAAAACTAATGGGTGTATACAAAAATATAAACAATAATGATGTTTGGCTAAAGTTCAAGAACGTTCATTTTGCATGAACTTGCAAAGGTCACACAATAAAATGCAATAGAAGTGAATGCACTCAACAGAAAGAGTGCGATAGAGAGCGAGAGGGAGAGAGAGAGAGAACTAAGTCGGCAACAACAATGAAAAAATGACAGCCACTGCAACCGCAATTTAAACTAATAACTTGCAACAACAACAAGAGGCAACAAGCAACAAGCAGAAACAGCAGCAACAATGACAATGACAATAATTTATTTTTGAATTAATTTTTATTCGTTTTGCTAAGCAGCCCAGCCAACAACAACAACAACAACAACAACAACAACAACAATACACATGCAACTTTCAACCGCAGACGTCAACGTCAACAGCGACTGCAACTGCGACTGCGACTGCGACGTCGACTGTGACAGTGACAGTTGTCGACGCTTTGCCGCTTTGGCCTCCATTGCCAGCCAACGAAACGACGAAACGACAGACGAAAGACGACGACAGATATCAACGCCCCCGCCGCTCGCAGCGGAGGCACGTGTGTCGCCCCAAACCATATATACACTTAGAACAAAATCTGACTAACAAAAAAAAACTAATATAATAAGAATGAAGAAAAGGTTGTTTGTGAAAAAAGAAAATATATATCGATAGCTTAATATAGAAAGGACGTAACTCATTTTTGTTATTTTACAGGAGAAGCAAAAAACTTAATAAAATCTGAAACACAAGTTTAAAAAGGCTTTTTTTAAATTGAATATAACTTCGTTATTTTTAATCATAGCTTTTAGAAAATGCATAAAATGCGATTTCGAAAAAAATTGAGTAACGTCCTTTCTATATTAAGCTAACGATATATAAATAAGCCACAAATTTTCTATAAAAATTATTTCAAAATAGCTTTTGCCACTAAATAAATCTTCTTTGTCACGAAAGAAAGCTTAGAAATTTAAACTCGTTCAACAAAATTCGCTACCGTATGAAAAGTAATTAATTGTTTTTCTCAGTGTTTATTCTCGCTTCCCCCGGTTGCGCCCACACACTGCCGCTGCTGTTGTGTGTTATTGACACTGCCTCGGCCTAACGGTAGATAAAACCCAAACGCGATAACTTACAACAATGTATGCAACAACAACAGCAATCGTCTCTTTAATTTTCTATTCTAGATTAAATTATAATAAATTGCAATTTCTATTCTGTGCACTTTTTTTTGCATTGCGCAATGCGTTTTGCTTGTGGGGCAATTTGATTTGTCGCATTTTCCTTCTATCGCTCGCATGCTAATGTGACGGACGGACGGACGGACGGACGGACGACGTCCCAGACCTCAACCGTTGACATCTGGTCGCCCACACACAAAGTGAGAGAGAGAGACAGAGAAAGAGTGAAAGAGTTATAACGAATTGTGTTCTTAACCCAAAGTGCATTCAACTTGGAAGACGACGAAAGAAGCTTGAAAACTGTTAAGTTGCCATCAAAATAATGTTGTTAGACATATAATAAATAAGTTTGTCAAAAAGAGTTTTGGCAGCTGCTCAGGACTTGTTTTCTTACATTTTTTATAATCTTTTTTTTTTTTTTTTGGCAATTCTAAGAACTCGAATTTTGTTTTTATGCGCTTTTACCTGATCAACTGTTCAACTTCTACCTAGAACTAGCTCCCCAAAAAAAAATAAAGAAGGTAGAAGATGCTGGACAAGACATGAAATTCTATGCCTTTTTTTTATCTAATAATATCTAAACAGAACTAGCTAGAATCAAAAAAAAAGCGAACCCAACCCAACTCAATTCAAATGCGCCATTTAATGTTGCCCCATTGAATGTTGTTTGTTTGTTTTGTTTGGTTTTGTTTGTTGTTGCATTTGACACGCCTGTTGCTTTTATTGTTAAGCTAGTGTGCGTGTGTGTGTGTGTGTGCGTGTGTTATCAAGACAAAACTTGACCTACATACAAGTTTATTAACCGGTTTCTGGTAGCATCAATTGGCAGCAACAAAAAAAATTTATATATAAAAAAAAGGGTTGCAAATATTTAAAACTTTTGTGTGTGTGCGAAAAACTTGAGTTAGAAATATGTAGAACAATGGCAAAACTTTGATATAGAAAGGCAAGATGAGCTTTTATAAGGCTGCCTGTATTGTGTAAAATAATCTTAGATTCAAGGTTTCTGAGGAAATAAATTTCTAGGAATTGCATTCAAAAATCATGGTAAAATAATTTTTTAAAAATAATAATCAACCAATATTTGCTTAATTCGAATAAATATTGCAATTCCCTTTGGAGCTTTTAGGCTACACACACACACACACACACACACACACACTCGCAAGCATTCGCTTCGACTGTGAGCCATTAGCCTAGTTAGGCAAAAATGTGTACAAGTATCGCCATCCACATTGTGGATTCCATTTGATCCGATAGCGACAACAACTTGGACTTCACATCTTAGTTTGCAAATTCGTACGGATTTGCAGGGGGGTGCTATAAGGAGGGCAGGGGGTGCATGACTATGTGCCGATATGAAATACAAAAAGTAAATAAATAAATAAAATGCCAAGGCGCACAGAAAAAAAAAATGGAAATGTTTGTGTTTTGTTTGTTTGTCTGCCCAAGAATGCGTTCTTTACTGTTCTCTCACTTGGTTTCATCTTCTTCTTCTTCTACTTCTGCTTCATCATTATGTTCTTCTTCATTTCATTCCGCCTCTCTCTCTCTTTTTTTTTTTTTGTTGGGTTCAACAAACTTTAATCGCACATTAACTGCTCGAATTCCAAAATTGATCCAAGCCGTTTTTTTTTTTTCTTTTCTTGCTGTTCAATGGAAATGGAAATGAAATCGAGGCACACGCACAAATCGCATCGTTCCTCTGTGTGTTGCCAACAACAACAAAATCTTTTTGTTTTTGCTTTCAAAAATACCACAAAAAACTGTTCTATAAACATTTGAAGTTCTCTGTGTGAGAGTTTTTTCTTTGAAATATGCTTTGAGCATTAAAAGCACCATCATGAAGAAGGAAGTTTTTTTTGTTCTTGTGCTTTTTATCGATAAATGCTGTTGTTTTTTCGATTAAAATCGATGACCGATACAAAAAACATTTATATATAAATTTGTCGATTTGTAGTTTAAAGTGTTTTGAAAGTAGAATGAACTGGTTCACGAAACCAGTTCACAAAAGCTATCAAGAAACAGGCTTTATTATACATTTGATTGATGTAGACAATAAAACAAAATAGTCTGAAAAATAAGTTGCATATTTCAAAACAAGCTAGTTAAGAAATCAAACTTTACTAGATCTAACTGCAAAAAAAAAAAAATATTAGTTACAAACAAGCTCAAATTGTTTTTGAAAATAAATTACAGCTATTTTCAACTTTAATGCCATTAAATTTGCAACAAGTTTTCAATTAGTTAAATCAAGCCCACGCTTTGTTTTCTTGCAGTGTAATTAATGTTAGATTTTTGTTGTTTTGAAACTGTTGCAAAATTACTTCTTTAATTCGTTGTCACTTTTGGCAGTCGAATCGAGGCAGCTGACTGACAATCTAACTGCCCAACTGACTGACTGACTGACTGACGGAATGACGACCATTACCACACACACACACACACACACACACACTCGAGTCATAAATGGTATGGTGTTGGTGTGAATGGATTCAAGTGCATATTTCGGTTAATTTGAATTGCAGTCGCACAGAGAGAGATAATGTTGAGAATTTTATATATAGATTTTGTTTTGTTAAAGAAGTGGCTGCAGAGTTCAGTTCAAGCTCGTTTTCGGATTTCGGATTGCCTGCAATTTAGTTGCAGAAATTAAATTTAATTCAATTACAATGTGAACAACACAATGACTATAAGTATGTGTGTGTGTGTGTGTGTGTGTGTGTGTGTTGAGTGCAACTTCATTATGTGCATTTAACATAAATATATTTTTCTCAATTATTATGCGATTTAAAGTGCACTTCAGTACATGCACTTTTGTGGCGCACTGTTCTCCAATTTGAATGCATTTTAGTTTGTATTTTTTTTTTCAAGTTGGTTTTGTTTGGATTATTTTGTAGCACGTTTTTTTTTCTTCTTTTCTTATTTTGCTTTTGTGCCTGTTGCTTTAGCAGTTTCTTTTTCTCTCAATTTTTTTTTTTTTGGAAATCTTGTGCATCTGTTGTCGCAATTTTGCAAGAAAATTGGTTTACAGTTGACCCAGTTTTAATTTTTTTTTTTTTTTTTGGTAGTTGCTGAAGATGGAGAGACAGAGAAGAGATGAAGTGAAAAGTGGAAGAATGAATCTTATGCTCGTTTAGCAGCTGGCAAGCAACAACAAACCAAAACCAAAACCAAAAAAAAAATACAAGCTCCAATGTTGGACATGTGGCAAGGTGGGGAGGAGGCAAAGGGGAATTGCAAATACAGGAACAAGCCAGCAGAGAGTGAGTGTGTAAAGCGGTTTATTCATGGTTCACTTTTTTTTTTTGGTGCAATGAATTCTTAATGGGAAGAAAATTGAGTGCGTTTCTAGAGTCCAAGCAAAAAGATTCTTAAGTGCATTTAAGACTTAAAACTTTAAGTAAATTAAATTGAATAAGCAAAAATAGTTTATTACATACTGGCAAGACTTTTAATTAAGCCGAGTAAAGTTCTCTTTCGCATTCCGCCAACATAAAAGTTTTAACATTTTCTTCTTCTTCTTTTTAATATTCAGTATTTATTCTGGCATAAAGTAAGCATACTTTAATACTTATTCGGATCGGATATAATCCTCCCTGTCTCCCCTCTCTCTCTATGGCTACAAAATGCAGACAATGCAGTCAACAGCCAAGCTTAACTCCAAAAACCTGCTCCTTTTGCACAGAATTCTTAGCTTCTGTTCGTAAACTCAATTTGTACTCTGCTTTTGAGTGAGAAAATTTGGGGTATATACATACTTAATTAAAGTATGACTTTCTCATAAGTTAAAGAGAAGCTACTTAATACTAGCAAAAATACTAAAACTTCTTATATTAAAGCTAAAAAATGAATTTCTTTGAGAACAGTGTATCTTGCAGTCGTTAGCTTGCAATCTCAATCTTGTTTACTTGTTTTCCTTTATTTTTGTAATTTTTTTTTATATGATTTTTAGCATGAAACTCTTTCTGTTCTTTCTGTTTCTTGAGTTGCATGCAGTTTGGCTGCTGCTGTTGTTGCCCCAAATTTCTTTAGGTGAAATTATACGCATACTGCAGTTTTTATCTTCTTTTTTTTGGGTATTTTTTGTTTTTTCGTTAAGAGCAACTCTCTTGAAAGTGGGACTGTTAGTTCTAAGTTGCGATATCTTTGTCTCCCTCTCTCACTGTTTGAGCAAGATAAACCGAAATTGGGTCAGAAAGCAACACAAAAAAAATAAATAAAAATAAAAGGAAAAACGAAAACGAAGAAGGAAAAAAAAACAAACTTTAAAACTTACCTTTTGGCATCAGATAAAATGCAAGTTTTGACCAAGTTGGCAGCAGCAGCAGACAGATTATCCGTACTTGGTAATGTTGTTTCTGATGTGTGCGTAAACTCGGAGGATGTGGAGGAAGATGAAGAGGAAGATGAGGAAGATGATGAGCAACTAGTTGTTGCTGTTGGTGGGACAGCAACTGTTGCTGCCGTTGGTGGGACAACAACTGTTGCAACGATTGGCGCTGTTGCAATTGGCTGCGAATCGATTTGTAGGCGACAATCGTTGGTGCTTGCAACTATTTTGGCCAGATTACGTCGACTGGCGACCAACGGTACCTGCTCCATGCCAGCTGTTGAAGCTGATGTCGATTCCATGGATGAGGAGGACAATGAGGATTCGTTGTCGGAATCGATGGTCTTGGCCTGGTCAACACTTTCCAGCGTTAACAAATTCATTGGCATTTTTTCACACTTTGCCTTTGGCTTCTTGGCTTTCAATTCTTCAGCTGCTTGTGGAATTTTTTGAATTTTTGTTGCCACGCTGTTGCTATTGTTGTTGTTGTTGTTGTTGTTGTTGGTGGCAACAACTGCAACTGTTTCCTGTTTAGTCAACAGCAAAAGCGGCGTTGCTGCTGTTGATGACGACGTTTTAGTATTAACTGCTGCTGGCAGTTGTTGTTGTTGCTGTGCTGTTGTTGTTGTTGTTGTTGTTGCTGGCAATGTTGATGCTGCTGCTGCTGCTGCTACGGCGGCTTTTAATGACTCCTCAACAACTTGTTCAGCTGCTGTTGTTGTTGTTGTTGTTGCTACTGCTGCTGGCGTTGTTGCTGTTGTTGTTGCTGTATTTATAATTGCCGGCTGCTGCTGCTGTTGCTGTTGCGTGGCAAGAGCGGCTCCACCTTCTGGTATAATTGTTGCAAAAATTTGTTCGCCAAATATGAAAAGATCCTTGGAAATAATCATTATCACCTTTTTGTGATGTTATTTAGCTCGTTTCTTCTTTTTTTTTTGCGTTTTTTTTATGGATTAAATTTCTGTTGCTCTTGTGTAAATGTAAAACGTTTCTTTATTTAAAAAAAAAAAAAAACACGTTTGACTTTAAGCATTAAACATACAAAATATTTCGCTGGGATTTTTGATTTCGATTATTTTTTTCTTATTTATATTCATGGGAGTTTTGCGCACATTTCATAATTTTGCAGGCTGTAAAACGAGTTGAAAAAAAATAAAGAGAAGAGATTAAAGATAATGAAGTTGATTAAAGAAACGATTACAAATATAAGTTAAGATGTTAATTAAAATTTATCTAGATTTCTTTTGTATACTTAATATTATAAATAAATGAATATATAAAAAATTAAATTTTGAAACAGATTGAGAAAAATATATACAATATATCTTAAGAAATGCATTAAAATTCATTATTAACTCTCAAACAGAAGTTAGTGTTGTCTTATTTAAAGTGTAGTTTTTGTTTGTTTAATCTCTCTCAAGCTTTTTATATGCACACAGCAATTGAGACTTGCCTAAAAAAAAAGTATTAATCACAACTCTTTGTATCCGTGGGTAAAAAACAAAAAACAGCAAAAGGCAAAATGTCTATAAAATTGCGTTCAATAAATTTTGCTTGTTCTTTGTTCACAAATTGTTGATATATTTATTTTTAGCACTTGCAAATAATAATCACAAACTTCGGCCGCAAAAACGCCACACAAAATAAAAGAATAAGAAATGAAACAAAGTTTTTTTTTTTTTGCTTTCTGGCTAAGCCGCGTCTAACAGTGACTGAGAGAGGAGTCAGAGTGGGTGAGAGAAAGAGAGATGTAAATGTGGAGAGAGAGCCTTAATTCTGTTATAATTTTTTGTCAATAAAAGCCCGCGCGAAACAAAGCGCCAGAGCAAAATGTCAGTTTACATTTTATGCATGTGTGCGTCTGTGTGCATAAAATAAAAATGTAAACATAGCAAAAACAACAAGTGAGTGTCAAGAAACAACAACAGCAACACATACACAAGAACAGAAAACTGCAAGGAGAAACAAAAAAAAAACACGCACCCAAAAGCAGCGAATCGGCAAAAATTTACGATGAATCTCGTTCCTTGGAAGGGCGCGGGGGAGCAGGAGTAGACGAGTTGATCGTTATTAAAATTTGTATTCTAAAAAACTCAGCTGCGCAACAATAAAAAGCACGTTGCGAGTGGATATCACTTTTTCTCTCTTTTCATTTACTTAATGCATTTGTTTGATTTGAAACATTTTGAGGAGCACAAAATAACACTCTTTTGCACAAGCACAGGAACCGCACACAGAAGAACACATGGGAGAACCGAGAAAACAGAAATAGAAATCGAAACGAAACGCGTTAACGAAAAAAAGATGTAAAAATGACTTCTTATTGCATTGTTGTTGGTGCGGCGGCGGCGATCGACTAACTGAATTGGAATTGAAAGCTGAACGACGGTGGCGACTACGACAACTTTCTGACAACAACAAGCAGACGCGATGCGCGTTACGTAGTACAACCAACGGCGGCCGATTTCGATCTCATACTGATCCGTTAAACGCTGTTTTGCCTGTTGCTGCTGTTGCTGCTGCTGCTGCTGCTGTGACTGTGCTGCCGCTGTCGGCGTCAAAGAGCGCGCACCCGTGCATGAATGACAATTTTAACAGCACATTCTCTCCCCAAAAGTCAAGCAGCGCTGCGACGTCTCCCCGCCTTGGCACACTGCACGTGCGTGTGGAGCTTATGCTTTCTCTTTGCTGTAAGCTTACATGCTGTTAAAGAGTGCTCTCTCTCTCTCTCTCTCGCTCAGATATAAGCTATAAGCTTAATACAATGTAATACTTTGTCTGTTAAATGGTATTCTGTAATCAGTCATTGATAGTGAACTGTGGAGCTCGTAAGCGCCTAACCGATAAAAGCAACAAAAGCTTTTATGAGGCTTAAGCAAGAATACCAAAATAAAACGGCAATTGTGTGGCTGTCTAGCAAAAAAGTTGACTTGGTGATAGAAGTTTGCTTAAGATTTACACTGGGTTAAAAAATATGAACTGTGACTGACCGAAAACTTAAATTGGTTTCTTGGCCGTGGGCTAAAAAGTTTATAGAACGAGCGTTATGTTCTTATCAGTATAGATTTTTTACAGTGTAAAATCAATTATATATAAAAATTTGACAAGTTTGAAGATTGACGTCTAACATGTTTGGTAACGTTTTTTTTTTATTTTCAAGAACTATAACATTTCCGGCATTTATTGCTAAATACCAGAAGTTCTTAAAGAGTTAAGATATAAACAAAAGAAATACATATTAATCCCAACAAATTTCCATTTGTCTATTGAAAAAGGCAAAACTTGTTTTATTTTTCTGGGAGGGCAACAAAATATGCGTGTGCTAAGCTTTGTTCATATTTGGACTGTTAAAGCTTATCAGTCATTAAACTTGACAATAGAAAACAACAGCAAAGAGAGCGCAATTTGTGTGCGTGAACCGTTATAGTACCAGGAAGAACAAAAACTAGATGGCTATAAAATGTGTCAGCTGTTTTGTTGAGCTTTCAGTGCGTGAAAAATGTGTACCAGATAAAGCTATAGGCCTATAATATGCATACAATACATATGTAAATATGTATCTGCGATAATCATCATGATTTTAGACTTCTCTTCAGCTGGCATTTGCGCAAAGAGTGCGGCAATCAAGTTTATGGCATGTGCCATAAACATTTGCTGTACCTTTCATTTAGTTTTTACTTCTTTTCTTTATTTTTCTTCGTTCTAATTATGTGCGTAGCTTGTTGCTGTTTGTCCCTGCTGTTTTAGTTGTTTTTGCTTTATTCTTTTTTATACGCACTGTGCAAATGTGCGCGCGACGCTGACAACAAGAGACACTAATACATGCGCACGCACGCACACTCAAAAAGCACACGCACTTGCTCTTAACCTTGAAAAACTAAAGCTAAACGAGACGCACGCAGCTTTTCGTCGTCGACGTTTTTTTTTTTGCTTCTCCTTTATGTTTGTATTTTTGTGTGTTTGTGTGTATTAATGTACAGCTCTTTTTGACTGTGCTGATAACATTTTGTTCTTGCTTTCTTTTCTTTTTTTTTTTTTTGTGCGTTCGTTGCTCTGCCACACACACACACACACACATATAAAAAAATTATTGTTATTTATGTGCGTAGTTTGTAGAATTTTCTATAGTTTTATTATGCGTATATCTTGAATATTGTCTTGCTTAATTTGTATGATTTTCAAATTATTATTACCCTTGGCGCTTGCGAAATTACTTTTTGTCACCATCTGCGTACTTAATTCATTTTACATATATTATTTTGTCGTTTAATGAACTCGTTATCAGTCAATTTCTTTCCATTTCATTTGTTTACTTTGGCAGCTGTAATGCAAGGAAAAAAACACACAAAGTACAAGAGGGTTGAGTCACGGTGGCCAAAAAATAAAGCTAATTATATTTAACCATAGCCGGTACTCGAAAAACACATAAGAACATTTGGAGACCTTGAACTTAACCTATATTTAAGTTACGAAATGAGTACATTGACTTTTAAAAACCTACGAATATGAGCAACCCTTAAAATATAGAGTCTTGTTATATTTGTTTTTCCATAAATTCGGAAATTTGCTTATGCTCTGCTTCCGCTGTTTACACACATTGTTAGGGAAAATAATATTTGTGACTGCCTTAAAGTATGCCACAGTTCTGTAGCTCAAAACCAAAATGAATTGATGAGTGGGTGGCTTTTGGGTTGGTTCAGTTAAAGGACAAAGAATAACAACTTTTAAGAAAACAAGAATTGCAAACAAAAACAATTTAAACAGAAATGAAATCAATCGCGCAACTGTTTAAAAGCTCTTTACAATGCGAATATTTAAAATTTAAGAAAAATTCAAAAGGGACAACGATAAAAATGCTATGAAAACTGCTTGATATAGTTTTATATTTAATCATATAAACTTTGCTTTTCTAGCTTGTTTGTTGCTTGTAGTAAAATCTATTTAAAAACTTATTCCTTACTCACAAATCAAGCAAGCATCAATTGCCTAAAATTTTACATAATTTACACAAGATAACTTACTTAACGACAAGAAATGGACGAATCCATTGTATCCATATACGATCTGTTGATGAAGCGTCACAGGCAGCAGCGCATAAACGAGCAACACAAGGACATACCGCACAGTCAGTCCAAGTCCGTACCGGAGATCGAAAAGCCTCGCCTGCAAAGAAACCACTCCAAGATATCTAGCGACTTTAAGCCTGGATGGACAAAGGCCACCAATGTGGTAACTGCCACACATCTGACCCGAAAGAGTTCAACGATTGTCATTCCACCTCCTACAAAGAAGGAAGTGCTCAATCAACTGGTGGAAAAGATGTCTGGCAAGCGCCTAAAAAAGCCCACAGTAGAGAGCAGCGATGTCTCACCGAGTCCCAGTAAACTTACCTTGCCTAAAAAACCAAAGAGTAAGACAAAGTTGATCAAATCTTCGCGTGGCAGTGCATCTAGCAGTTCTCGCAAGCGTCTCGCTCTCTCGCCACGCAACAAGAATCTCTCAATGAAGCCCAAAATTAAGCGAAAGCTTAGTGAGACAAAAGCTTCCATTGAGCCGAAGTTATCCCGTGCCAAAAATCCCGAGGCTGTCAAGTTTGACAAACTTGCACGTGATTCCAAGACTTCCATCAACATTGATAAGAAATCCCAGAAAGTTGACAAGGCCGCTTGTTATCGCATCTAAGATTCGATAATGTTACCGAAAAAAATTGCTAGTAGTTAAAAATGTCCGTTTGTGTTGATTTTGTAGCGCTAATGGTGAAAAAGCGTTGCCAAAATTCAAGTTTCTCGTTTACATCATTGAAAACTTAAATAAATCAATGAAACTTCCTTAAGATTTTTTTTAACTTACTTTTCTTACACTATAAATTAGATGAACAGATCAAATATGTATCAATTACATAATCATTGTTGATTTTATTTTATTTATATTATGCATTTTTATAATAAATTAGATTTTCTTAATGACAGCATTTAACCAATTTTGTTTTCTCTCTACATGAATTTTATTAACCAATTTTTTTTTTAAATATGTTTTTTTATGTGTGGGTTTTGCCTACTTTTGGAAATGCTTAGCACTAATGTTGCTGAATATTATTTAATTATTTCACATAAACATATACGCACACGTATTTGACATTAAAATGCAACAGCTACAAACTAAGAATACTTCTGAATCTATATGTAGTACTCGTATATATGTTTATATAGAATAAGCCATGGGGATTTTACACGGTTTTATTAATTATGCTTTGCATTTTTATATATTTTTATTGGTTTCGACTGTAAACGACGCGCCAAAAACGAGTTAAGAAATGTTTACAAAATAAAAACCGAAGAAAAATATATATCATAAAAAAGATTGCTCACAAATTTTGGTTTTTGCTTTTGTGAATTCGTAAATATACAAAAATATTGTACAGAAATATTTTTGTATTGTTTTGTTTGTTGCTGTTGTTGTTGTTTTTGTTCCATTTCTGGTATAATTTATATCAAAATTACAATAAATCTAAATTTTTATTTAATGCAAATTTTGTTTTGCGCTTATCAGACATGGAAAATTTTCGTTTTTCAGTTTTCGTAAATTTAAATGAATTTTTTAAAACAAAAATTCAAGGCGCACATTTAAAAATCTTCACATTTTATTTGTTGCTGGTATGTATGTTGTTTGTTGTGTGTGTGATGTGAGTGTGTGTGTGTGTTGTTTTTTTTTTTTTAAATACTTTGAGAAATTGTCAACCCAAAACGGCATAAACTTAAATGCAGCGACTAAAACACTTTAAAAACTAAACTAAATTGTATGTATATAAAATTTAAATTCATTACTTTTTAATAGATAGTACATAGATTAACTGAAACACAAACTAAAAGCGATACTACTTAATCAATTAACACAAATAATTCTCTCTTTGTGACTAAATATTGTTGTTTTTAGCACTAACATGTTGAAATTCAATTTCAATTATTTGGTGGCTTTGTTTTCTCAACTCTCCTTTCTTTTTTGAAGTAGCCAAAACCAAAAGGAACTAAGTGATTATTTTAACTAGGCCTTTTGCTTGATTCTTTTGTTGGAGGGCTGTTAACGGGGTTTTATTTTTTGCAAGTTTTGAGGGTAAATTGTGCTGAAAGGGCGGCTAGGGTATCAAGACTTCAGCCAAAGTCTTTTCAGTCTGAAACAAAAAAACAATAAAAAGTGTTAGAAAAATTATAAAAATAAAATTAAATGAAATTATAATAAGATAAGATTGTTTGAGAAGATTTGGATTTCCTACACTAGGCAATAAAAAATATGTAAAAAATAAATTTTGCATTAATCTTAACTACTTTCTAAAACACACAACGCTACAAGCTTCAAGGAAGGAAAGGAAGGGAATTTCTCGGATTTATATATATATAAAACATAAAGCTAAGGTTGAAGCAACAATTTCTTTGGTTTTCTTTCATTATTTCTGCTTTGCTAGCCGAGAGATCATACAATGAATATGAATTACAGTTAATTATACTTTAGCTTGGCGTGTTTTTTTTTTTTTTTTTGCCAAGTATTACTTTTCTTAATTGGTTGCTTATAATTCCGTATGCATTTGCTCAATGCTCTGACGCAGCTGTCCATCGTTGTAGATCTTTTCGCAAACGAAGCTCACCTTTTTCAGCAGCTCAATGGCCGTTTGGAGCACCTGATGCCATTTGCGTAGCTCCGTTTCGTGCGACAGCTCCTGCTGACGCAACAATTCCAGCCAATCTTGACTCGTTTCGGGTAGTTCCCTACAAATATTTAAAAGTTAGTTGCATTTACAATATTTGTGTGTTTATTTAATACTCACTTGAGGGCTGCCAAACTGGGCATGCGGGCACGACGTGTGAGATCGACGTCAATGTGTTCCTCCAGCTTCCAGAGCTTAAGTAATAATATCACATTTAATGCCAGCAGCAAGCACATTAACAATATAACAAACAATGACAAGCTCTTGTGTCTGAATCTATCTGGTCCCTGGCCCAATTGATGGCCGCCTGCGCGCAAATGTTGCTGCTGTTGAGCGGCCAGACTGCCAGCGCCGCCGCCACCAGCTCCATGAGCCAGACCGGCAGCAGCGCCAGCGCCCGCAATGCCGCCAGCGACCAACAATTTGGGGTCCCAGCTGTCCAGTATTTCGGGCATGCCAGCTTGTGCCCCGCCAGCGATTGCTTCCTCCGAGGGACGTACTTGTGTGGCAGTACCTGCAAATGAACGATTGCAACACGATGGGCAACAAATAATCAAAATCATTAGAAAATCATAACTTAAATCTGTGATCTTATGCAGCTACAGCAACAAAAACAAACAGCGTGCAGTATGCAAAACAAAAAATACTATTAAATACAAGTGTTGACATGCAAATTATAAAGGATTCCAAATGTACTAGGATAACAAGCAAAAGCGATGAGGAACGTTATTAAAAGGGGATATGATAGACTTGGTGAGGATTGAATCGCTTTTGCTTTGTTTAAGAGGTTTAGCGCTTTAAAATACGCTTTAATACCTTGACATGTGTGTAATTTGGCCTTACGATGCAGACAACTTTGTTGCTGTGGATGAGATTGCTGATGTGGTGGCTGCAACTGTTGTTGATGTTGTTGATGATGGTGTAAGTGTTGTTGCTGTGAATGATGATGATGATGATGATGATGTAGATGATGTTGTTGATGTTGTTGTGAGTGATGTAAAGTCACTTGTTGGCTGTCATTGTCCGTGCTGCTTGTTGTTGTTGTTGTTGCTGTTGCTGATGTAACCAATTGATGTTGTTTGGGGCCTGTGTGTAGCTAGTTTTTAGCTTGGCATGGTAAATGTGGTTCGAGTTGTAATTGCGTGCATTTTGTGTGTGTTTTGTGGTTAGAAGAAGCAATAGCAATGGCATTTTTGGCATTGACAGTGTATTTGCATTCGTATTGATTTTGCATTTGCATTGCGTTGCTGTTGTTGTTGTTGCTTAATGTTAATGCTGTTGTTGTGTAAATGCTTACCACGTCTAGGTCGTCGTCCCTTGCCCTTGGCAGGTGGTATACACGTCTCACTCTGTAGCGCATGCAGCTGAGCACCGAAGAAATCTTCCAGGCCCGCCCACGTATTCTTCTCAATGAATCCCTTGACAACGCCCCAAATGGACTTTTTGTATTTGATTTGCGCATGCACCGACAACATCGTATGATCATCCACGGTGCTGGAATAGCAATCGGTTAAGTTACATTTTATATTATTTAATTCTTCTTTCCACTCACCGCGCCAGGCAAAAGTGGATGAGCACACTGAAGCTATCCGCATAGGGTATGCCTGCATTGACGCTGTTCACATCTATGGAATAGAGTTCACCAGGTTTGCTGCACTCACGCATAGTTTGATATTCCGTGACCTGTAAAATGAGAACTATTAACTATTGTTATATACAATTAATTGAATTTGCTCACCTTCGAGGTCTTTGGGCCCACAGAGGCAGCCAGTTGTACCGTGACATTGACCATACGCACATTCTGACCCTCATCGTTTTTGTGCCAATCGCCCACGGTTAAGTCGGTGGATCTGCGCATCTCATGGAAATCCGTTAGGAACTTGGACTTGGAGAACAGAAAGTTGAAGAGTGTATCCACACGTATGGGCAGTATTGTGTGCACAATTTGACGACCTTCGTGCGTCGATGTGCATTCCGTGCTGGGCACAAACCTAAAAGGCAAAGGGAGAATGTTACCATTAAGATTCTTTTCTCATTCAAGTTTTTTACTTACGGCACATTGTTCGCCTCGGAATCGGATGAGTCCGAGACATCTGTGGGCCCTGCTTCCGCATTGTTTTTGACCGCCATTTCAACATCACGTTGTCGCTGATTTTTGGTCACTTTGCGCTTTATATCCGGCCCATGATTCTGTGCGGTTTCCGATATTGTTGCCGTGCTCAGTTTCTCAACTTTTCTTTCAGCAGCTGCTGCCGCAGAGGAACCTCCTGTGGCTGTGGTTTGTGTGTTTGTGGCTGCTGCCGTTGAGCTGTTGCTGCTGCTGTTGTTGCTAGTGCTGCCGCTGGGCACAGTGAGTGTGACAGCAACTGATTGCTCCGTTGCCTTGACGGAGCTGAGTGTCAGCTCTTTGGCATTGGCCTTCATTTTCTTGTTGGACTTGCGTGTATTGTCGCTGGCCTTATTGTCCGAGCCGCTTGCCGAGGCGTTGGCCGATGAATTCAAGTTCGACGATTTGCTCGAGTTAAAAAAGTATTTCGTTTTCGATTTTCGTGTTGTGGCACTGACAACGACGCCGCCACCGCTGCTGGCGCTACTGTTGCCGCTGTGCTGCTGCTGCTGTTGCGGTTGCACCGAATTGTTAATGCTCAGACTGGAGTTACTTTGATCGCCGCCACCAAGATCATCAATGGCCGTTTGGAAATCTACATCGGTTTCAGTGTCAACCGCATCTACCGTGGGATCTATATAATCCTCATCGTCCGTGGTCAAGCCCAGTTCATCGCCATAGCAATTGTGGACATAACGCCAAATCTCTTGGGGCGAGAACTGTTTGTTCATCAACGTATTCTGCCAGACGCGAAAGAGCATCAAAAATGACTTGTCACGCGACGCAAATGTCGCAAAGAAGAACTTCTCCTTGGCCGTCGATATCGAAATGGCATTCGGTATGACCAATGCGGTTTTCTCCTTCGTTATTGCCGTCACATCCTTCCATTTGATGCTCACATACGTTTCCCAGCTAAAGATGTTCGCATGAAAGCAAACGTAATTCTGTGACACGTACAGACGACCCTGCACCAAGATATCCCGTTGCAGAGCACAAGAGTAGTCTGTAAGAATTAAAGGGAAACGTTAGAAGGATGTACTTGAAACAAGAATTAAATAAAGGTAACTTTTATGTAACACTTACAACCATTTCTACGCCATATTATGTTTCTTTTGTTATCAATCTTCAGTTTTTTCAGAGATTCTCAGAATTACACTTGACTTTCAATATTGTTTGATTAGACATATCTGACTACAACATTCGGCAGGTGTTCATAATAGCTTGTCATAAATTAAATTAATCTCACAATCCAGATACCCACCTACAATCAAACGCTCCTCGTTGGGCACCTCTTTGAAGAGTTTCTTGAAATCCTCGGCACGTGATTTATAGTTGGGATAGATGACGTTGTACCACGACTTCTTTTTGGCGCGCTCCGAGAGTCGCGATGTGCCCTTCGAGGGCTTTTCCAAAGATGTCGAGCTGCTGCTCACAAATTGGCTGCTGTCCTTGTTGGTAGATTCGCCACGCAAAGTAACACTTTCGTCGCTTAGTTTGCTCTGTGCATCCTGAAATGATTATCGATGGTTAATTAAGTTAAGTTCGATTATTAGTCATGGTAGTGAATCATACACTTTTCGGGTTAACCACTCAACAGGTGTTGCGGCTGCTATCAGTAGAACGAATGGGACACCCAAGGTCTATTACTATGGTTCATTAACGATATATATTTCATTTATTAGGGGCTCTTTTTGTTGTATAACCCGACGCGATCGAACCGCACAAATTCTGTTCGACTCCCACTTGTTGTCGCGTCGCGTCGCGCATTGAATTCTAATTTGCAAAGAACCCAAAAAAACGCCAACACTCACTCAATATCAGCCTTATCAATGTGTTAAAGCTTCAACCAATAACAGTTTTTTGTTTTTTTTTTAGGGTGCCATGAGCTTTTTGATACCCTATAATTGATTGGAATAGTTGGAGAGGGTTTTTAAGTGTAGAAAAGGTTTGAAAACTAGTACATTTACCCAACTTAGATATCTTTTATGGCAATTTACTATTTACAGGACATCAACTAGTCTATCATCAACTAACGCTCATTCTTTTGCTCTTTTTCCGTTGGTTTTTTTTATGTCAACATTGAAGGGTAATTCTAATCAGTGTGAGTCCAACAAAGTGTGGCTAGGCTTTGGTAAGTTGAACTAGTTTGAAAAGTGGAGCATTTTCTACATTCATCGATAAGGTTAATAAACCAGCAACGGGTTTCGAAATAGTAATATCTGCCACACGAGTTCATTATCTATTGCTTGATTTTTGTTATCAACACATTGCGTAGCATCTGTTTTGATATTTAGTTCTTCGGCCGCTTTTCACACACATTTATTTGATTTGTTGTCGCTAGTTGTGACGTGCTAATGAGAAGAGACCATAAATAGTGAAAGCTCGCAAGCTTTCGAGAGAAACTATCCCTCTCTCTTTCTCTTAAGAGAGCGTCTTTAAGAGTTTAAGTTTTGTGAATGGTATCTAAAAGAACCAGTTCGGAACTAGTGATCATTATGCACATTTAGTGCCTAATTAAACGATACTCACCTCATCGCGTCCACTGCTTGAGGTGGATAACTTGGCTGGTTTGCCCTTGGAGCTGGTTGAGCTTTTGCGACTGCTCGGACTATCCGTACAGGAGCCGCCGCCCGCTGGCTGTCCGTTGGAATCGACGCTCTGCGACTGCAAGGGCTGCTCCTTGGGCTCCGCCTGGACAATGCTAATGCTGGGCGTGACAGCCGAAGGAGTAGCTGGCTGATTGACAGGTTCTACGGCGTCAAGTTGGCTGCTGCTGCCGTTGCTAACGGTATCCGGACAGCTGACTGACGGCACAGCGGATGCGGAAACGGAAGTGGTTTGTGTTGGTGAAGACAACGATGTGGTTAGTGTGGAAATGCTGCTACGTTCAAGTGTGCCAGCTGCCTCCTGAATGGTGCTCAATGTGCTGTTGTTGTTTGTGTTGTTGCTCGTACTCGTTGTTGTCGTTGTAGTTGTGATGTCGTCGCTGATGGAATCGCGCCTAGAACAAAAGAAATATGTGAACAAGTTGCTGATAGTTGGGTTTAACTTTCTATAAATAGTTATTTTTTTTAGATTTTAGAGTGCGTAACATATTGGAACTAGAAGGCATGCAAATTTTGTACAAGTTGTGTGAATATTATATGAAATAAAATCAGCTTTCAATACTTAACGCTTTTGTGGGCCAGACCAGTGTTGGAAAAGTGCTGAGAACTGTTTAACCTACCTGTCGCCATTATTGCTACTATGTGTGGATTTATTATCATCCTGTTCAGATTCCGATTGTTGTTGTTGTTGCTGCTGCTGCTGTGGTTGCTGCTGCTGCTGCTGTTGTTCCGGCAATTGTTGCTGCTGCTGCTGCAGTTCTTCTGGCTGTTGTTGCTGTGCATCACAAATCATGTTTGTGGCATTGGCATTCTCAGTGCTGCTCACAGCAGTAGCAGTAGACGCTGTTGTTGTTGTTGTTGCTGTTGTTGTAGCAGCTGTTGCAACAGTTGTTGTTGCTTCTGCTGCTGCTGCTGTTGTTGTTGTTGTGGTTATATCAATATCTTTAATCCTACAATAAGATTGTACATGGAAATAAACGAAAACAAACGTAAAGAAAATGGCAAAGAGAAATGAACCAAAAAGCACAAAACCAAAAAAAAGTTCTGGCAAATCTTTCTCACTTAATCCCTCTCCCTCCCCTCCCCACCCCTCCCTTCCCTTACCAAACTACATAGGGCTCTGGTAGTTTCCCCATCTAAAGCCGCAAGTTTCAGATGTTAATGGCTTGAAGTCCGAACTAAGAATGGATGTGTCTCAATATAATTGCCAATCGCGGACATTGTTGATAATCACTTAACAATATATACACACACACACACACACACACACACGAAAGTAAGTAGGCGACTAAGGCGAGATAAGCGCGATAAGATATTTTCCCTTTACAAACACTCAAATATATTAAATGATTTATTATTGTTGTTGTTGTTGTTGTTGCTGCTGCTGTTGCTGGGCCTTAATCGATCTAATCCCAATGAACTGGAACTGGAATTGAAACTAAAAGTAAAACTGAACTATTTGAAGCATTTATAGGGCGCACAAAGCTTTCGTTTTCTAAAAACCTTAAGTACCATATTTTTCTCGATTATTAATCTTCAGCTGCACTCAAGTTTGTACTGGAAACACAGCTGTTAAGTTTATTTGCACTCTGCTGGTCGTTGTGTCTATAAATAAAATAAAAACAGAACTTGCAAACTTCTGTTTTGGCACAATTTCTACTATAAAACAATGTCTGGTTTATTGGGAACAAGCACGATCAGAGACGCTGTGTACTGGCAATAAATAATTACTAGATCACATACAATTTGAACTAAATGCCTTCTAGGGTTAATGGAAAATCAATTTTCAGCTATTTGCCCCGTTTTGTACTTTGTCTCCATCGTTTTAATTGACATGTTACATGTTTGAGTTGCATTCAATTTAGATAGCGCAGCTGTTATTGGATGATAACTATAACTGACTCATTTGATGAACTAAAAACAAACAGCTTCCATTAAAAAAGAGGGGACCTTATCGGTTAAACACAATAAAAATATATAATAAAAAGTTGTCTAGTAAACAAATAAAGATTATAATTAACTTTAAACACACTTACTTAAACACTTTTAACAATTTATTAGATGTACAAATCAGCAAATAAACAACTAGAGGAACTTTTGGAATCTATTACAGAACTAAAGCTAGCAATAGTTGCTGTATTAATGAGAAAGGCAATCGAAAAAAACTCACCGCTTGAGCTAAGATAACCTCCAGTTGAGGTTCGTGTTGGGATTGAGGGGGGTGGGTCTCTAGGGGTTACAAGCAATTTCAGGGCGGGTCTCAAAGGCAATGCAACATGCGCATAACAAAACAACAACAACAGAAACTACAATGAATATCATTAAATATAAATACACATCATATGGCTACAAGTTAGTTAATTGTTTATATGACACAGCAGATTGGAAAAACTGATTCGTGAGGATAGTTGGTTTCCACCATACAACAAATGAGAGAGTGAGAGACAGCAAGAGAGTTGGCAATTATAACACGGACAATGAATAAAACCGAACAGCGAAAAAAAAAAGCTCAAACAATAGAACCAGTTCTAGCGAAAAATCAATAATACGAAAAGACTAGAAAAAGAAAACAAATACATTTACATCTTTTGTGTTTTTGTGGACGGCGATTTTTGCTGTTCGTTATTTGTGTTGATATTTATGGCGGGTCATACTTGACAGGTCACCAAAAAAATAAGTATGTCATCAGTGTGGAGGAAAAACGATGACGAAACAACACACACGCCAAAAGAAGGTGTTTTTTTTATTTTTAGCACATTCGGCAGATATGCCTATTAATATATTTAATGATGAGCAGTGGCTGCTCCTCTTCTTTCGAAAATTCACGCTAATTATTTAATTAATTTTTGGCATTTCTTTTCTGTTTTTTGTTGTGTTTTTTTTGTTGCTTTCGCACGCGATGTCGAGAGAGCGAAGCGCGTCATTTCAACGCGACGTTTGAATTTGCACTCTGCGAAATAGGCGAAAAATGTGGGAACACAAGCCGGCAAAACAAAACAACAACAACAATAATAACTTATACAGTATAAGTAATGTGTATACATTAATTGTTGTTTAAGTGTGTGTGTGTGTGTGCTTAAGAGTCGGCAATGGAGATTGTGCTTTATACGCTTCGCTGGCTGCATTTGTCGGAGGAGTTTCATGCAAATTCCTCGATTCACATACCGCGAAGCAACTGTTGCGCAATTTTCCAAACCGAAAGGCTTAAGAAATGATAAAAAAAAATTTAATTAAAGTAATGAAAAACCTTGAGCTCCTTTTAAAACCACTTAAAGTTAGATTTGGCATTAAATTCGTTGTAACTTAACCATTTAGCAAATTACGGAACTTAATAAAATATGCTTTAATCATACTTAAATATATTTATGAAGCCGTTTTATTCAAGGTTTGCAATAAACAAGTTTTTTTGTGTTTAATTCTGTGTTTTGACTTCTAAAAATGTTTACTAAGCTAAGAATAGCAAAAATTCTGTTTATTCTATACGAAATGTGTCATAAAACAGATATAATTACATATAATGTTTATAAATTGGTTATTTCCTATATATACAAGGGTTTGACAGTGTAAACAAAATATTTTGTACCCTCACATTTCTAATTGGAAAAAGTGCTACCAGTTTGTATTTACAAACACACGGGAAATGGCAACAGACGGATTGGTTTCGCGGATTATCTCTTTGCCATTTTACTGATAATTTATAACCCTACGATTACGAGTAGAATATACTAAGTATATATGTATGTATGTATGTATGTATAAGAAAAACACACGACATGCAAATTATGAGCAAGTAACTGTAACTGTTTCAATCAACATGCAAACCAGCAAGAAAACCTACACCAAATAAATACAGAGGTCGCTCAATAATAGAAACTTGCACCAAGTGAAGTGCCTTAACCCAATATTATAATGGTGCAAAAAACTTTTTAATAGTGCATATTAATAATAAATATTTAAGTTTGAAATTATTTGCCAATTGGAAAGAGCTCTGAAACCGAAGCGTTCCATTTACAGAGCGACCACTGTATTTATGTATACTTTTTTTGTTTTGTATTTCAAGCTATAAGTAGTTCAAGTATAAGTAGAACAAACATGTTTGCTTTTTTTTTTTGTTGGGCAAAAGGAAGAGCAGAAGGAATCGAGCAGTAGAAGAAGTAAAAGAAGAAGAAGCAATTATTGGAAACTTACATGGGCGTTGATTGAAGATTAAGGCTGGCTGCGCGTTTATGCTTATGTTGTTGTTGCTGCTGCTGTTGTGGGGATTGACGAAGTAGATTTTGAGCTGTGGCCAAGGATTTGGGTAGAGCGCCTTGGCTGGAAGATTTGTATAGGGACACAAAGCGTGTGCCGCCGCTAAGTGTCGTTGTTGTTGTTGTTGTTCCTGATGACTTTTGTTGCTGTGTTGGTGGTTGTTGTTGTTGCTGCTGCTGCCGCTGTTGTGTGACCAAATGCATGACAACGGCAACGCGCAGTTAAAACAAATGAAACACTCTACGCTTCGCACAAATTACAAATTGTTGCAATGAGATTCGTTTTGCATCATTTTTTCTTGCATATACATATGTATGCAAATTAGAAAACGGTACTTGAGCCACAACCTCTCTGCTTCTCTGTCAAATTTGACGCTGCTGCTGCTGCTGCTGCTGACGTCTGCGGAAGTTGTTTCTTTTTGTTTTTATAATTTTTCATAGTTTTCATTTAATGTCACTGTGTACACTTGAGACCGTCCGTTTGATTCGATTGTTATATATGAAATGCAATTTATACTATTTATCCTAGAATGAGATTCGTTTTTAAATTCTTGCGTTGTCTTTTCGCACAATACTTTTCAATGCTGGACAATTTTCTTGTGCGCATGAATAGTATACGTCGCGCACAGGGCTGTCGAGTAACGCAAAGAAGGAAATTAGCGTTTATACAAACATACGTTGTAGATCTTAAAAATAACTAAGAAATTCATAAATGTATAAAAGTTTAATTTTTTGTTTTAGTTCATAATATTCTACATGTTTTTAATTCATAAAAGTGTTAGCAAACATTTAAATATTAATTTATGTAAATATGCCAGCCCTGCGCTACAGCTGTGCAATACAGATACAAAATATACCAGCATTAATACCAATCCCACAGCTGGTCACACTCAAGCACGTTCAACTGTTTTTAAATACAACGAAGTTTTATTTCGTAAATATCACAAAGCACAATTATTTCTTGTAACTATAATTATAAAAATGTTTCTTCCACGCTGCGTCGCTGCTGCGCCGGCGACGTTGCCATCCAGTTGGCATCTATTGCAGGCGCTGCAAAGAGCAGAAATTGAGTTTTTCTTAGTTTTTCAGTTTGATGCAAAATCAAAGCACAAAAACAATTGTCATGTGCAAATATGCATTAGTTAAACACACTGCACAAAAACAATATGTTCAAGCCAGTAAACCGTTTGAAGTCAGTACAAGGCTAGAGTTGCCACTTTTCAGCAGTCCACGGATCAATGCTAAATCATCCGGCGAAAGCGACCATCCAGTCAATTGACCCACGGATTGCAGCTCCGGGCAGCTGTCCATAAGAAGCTAATGGAAGCGAAAAATAGGTGATTGAAAATTCATATAAATATTAAATTTACGCACCTCCACGGCCTGTACAGTGAGCTCTGGCGCCAACGTAAACCAAATATCCTCCAGCACTTTAAAATCATGCTGCACAAACATGCTAAAGGAAAGTAGACAATAAGAAAACTATTAATTTACTATCATTTATTATTCTTACCTCACTATATCTGCATCTGTAAAATCAACAGAATCCACTGCCAAACGCTTCAGATCTGTGGTATTGCAAAGGAAAGCTTTCAGGGAGCTGGTCATCATTTCGCAGCTGAGTATTTCGAGGCCCTCCAGCTGCTGGAAACGCGCCTGCGACTGTGCATATGTAAGACTCTCCAGCACATAACAGTCGAGATCGATGAGCGAGGGGCAGAGGCGAGCCAGTTTGCCCATCTCCAGATTCCCAGTGCCCTTGATCATGGTCAGATGTCGCAGGTTCTGGCCCATGGGACGTTCCAGCAGGGACAACAGCTCGGCCACAACAAATTTACAAATCTTAAACTTGCGCAGCGTGCGGGTGTGCAGAGCTCGAAGTGCACCCAACTTGGGCGAATCCAGATAGAGGCTCTCCAGATGCGGACAGGTCTGCAGGATCACCTGTAGTGTCGTCTCATCCGTGCCATTATCATGGACATACTTCAGGCGGCACTTGAAATCGGTGTCAATGTTGTCGTAGATGAATTTTAGAGCAGCGCCCACAAAGGAGTAGGTGGACAAGGTTTCCACATTGTGACAGTGCTCCAGGAGCAGAGCGATATCCGAATAGCATATGTTCTCCTCACCCGGCATGCCCACATCCACGACGGTCAGGGATTGTGCACAGACGCCCTTGGCCAGGAAATCAATGCCAATCTCTGTGATATCCGTCTCTCCAGAGATATCCAGTATTTGTAGACGCTGACAATTGGCGGCAATCTCCTCCAGCAGCTGATCGTTGGCTATATATGGAACATATAGCTTAACCAACTGCTTGCAGCGCCTCACAATCTCGTACATATAATGCATGTGCTCCTCCTTCACCCAAATCCCCTTCAGATTCAGGACACGCAGTCCAGCGCCCTGTGCCGCAATCACCTGCAGAATCTTCTCGTAGTAGCTGGGCGGAAAGACTTCGGTGAGCAGGAAATGAACGCCACAATTGAGCAACATCTGCAGGCAGGTGAAACGCATGTTGGCCTCCAGATAATCCGAGCTGAGGATCACCCGCAACAGATCCTGATATATATTCGATGTGGCGCCCGCCTGAGCCAAATACTCATTCAACTCGACCATCACAATGTTAATGTCCAAGTGAACATCCGGAGCATATTGCGCATAGCTTATGGTGGACACTAGAAGATTGGCCAACTCCGCCAGAGAACTATCGCTCAAGGAGCGAACGCTGCACTTTTTGGACATTTCTTCCGTGTGTGTGTGTGTGTGTGTGTTTTGTAAACAAACTGCGACGCAGTTGCTCTCTGCTGCTGCTTCTTCAATCCCTTGCTCTCTTTTTTTTTATTGCACAGATTCTGTTACATCACTTGAATCAGCATTAATTATATTTATTAAACTTGTTCGCTTCGAATGTTAACTTATTGCTTATCGAAATTGTTAACTGGGTATATTCAAGATTTGCTGTAGGGTTTTTTTTGCAAATACTTTTTTGTCGAAACCAAAATAGATATTTTATATTAGTTCTAAATATAGATGGAATATATTGAACGCGTTTGTTGTGCCTGCTTGGGCGCCACAATGCAAACTGAGAACTATTTTGTTTTCGTGCCCTGGGACGCCAATTTGTTTGTTTGGCTCAAATGTATACAGCTAACCGAACTGACAAAAGCGCTTCACAAAATTAAATAATACTAATATAGAGAGATTTTTGTGTTCCTTTAAGGTTGCAGATAGCTTGGCAGCTTCATGCGCATAAATAGCCAGGTCGTGAAGAACGAGACCAGTATGAAGATGAAGCCCATTGCTGTTAGGAGCAGTCGATTGAGATTCGTTTTGCCCGGCGCATGAGTTTGATCCATTATAATAAAACCCAAGCCGCCAATGGTGAAGAGAAAGCTGCTCGCAAGTCCCTCCATAATATACTGGGCATTCACACGATAGGGCATGAAGGCCACAGGACGTGAGTGTCCATGCTCGTCAACAGTTGCACCCACACTAGGCGGCTCCACAATCACATCATAGATAATACCTGCAAAACGAAGGCATGAAAACCAAAATCCAATTTATACATATTTTTGTGTAGTGCACTCACCGCCTGTGACCAAAAAGTAGGAAAGCAACACCACCGAAAACACAGCCATCGGCGATGGCATTGGTATGGAGAAGCGTCGCACTTTAATGTTGGGCGGCACGAGTATGTGAAACGGCAGGTTATAAAGTGTTTCGAGCATTTTGTAGTCTTCAAAAATCCACTATTTTAGGTGTAATGTTAAAAAGCCGGCGTAGGCGTCTTCCTTTTTTGTTGACGTTGTGCGAAGTTCGATGGTGAACAAGTTCGATAAGACAACCAACTATCGGAACTGTGTGCACGGTTCGTGAATTAAACTAGCTCAATAACCAAGTTAACAAATACCATTGTTGTACTCTAAAGAGAATTTAAATCATAGATTAAATTAAGATGATATAAAAATTTAAGTTAAAGGGACTTAAGAAATAAATATTAAGTTAAGAGCTTATGAACACACCTCTGTGTGAGCTAGGTGCAAATGAACCTGAACACGCAACACTATGGCGATATATTTATAATAAGTGGTCACATTTTAGAAACAGCTGTTCGGTCACACTTGCAATTTATATGTAAATTTCTCAAAACAAAACGTAATTTTTTGGCAAAAAAAAAAGAATACACAAATTAAGAGTTACAAAAGCATGGCAGATGCCAATGCAATGGCAGAAGGTAAAACAAGAAAATGTATTGATAAACAGAAGTCACAGCCCAATCCTTTCATTTATTTACCCCCAGGCAAATCGCCGGTAATTGAGAAGAGAGTGAATAATGTTCACGATCTGGCGCAATGGCAAAGATCTCGAGCCTACCATGATCTCATTGGGTATATCAATGGCACCAGTTCGGCAATACAGGGCATTAAGACCACAGACGAAATGTTCGAATCGGATATATTGAAAAAGTTGCTGTTGCTCTTTGATTCACTGGAGCAAATGATCGAGGAGAATCCACCGCTGGACCAGCCCCAAAGATTCGGCAATAAAGCCTATCGAGATTGGTCAGCCAGCATGCGGGAACAGCTGCCTGAATTGCTCAAGGATCTGCTGCCTGCCACAAAGCACAAATACTTGAA
Source organism: Scaptomyza hsui (assembly GCA_018152825.1). NCBI lineage: Eukaryota > Metazoa > Arthropoda > Insecta > Diptera > Drosophilidae > Scaptomyza > Scaptomyza hsui. Next base: position 3,411,369 of record JAECXO010000269.1, read on the forward strand.
TGAATTGCTGCAGTATCTAATGGAGGGATTTGGAAATGCAACACGCATCGATTATGGCACTGGACATGAGCTCTCCTTCCTTTTCTTCATGTGCGCACTGTTCAAGGCGGAAATACTACTGGAACAGGACATTGTTGCCGCTGCACTGCGTCTGTTCCAACGCTACTTGGAGTTTGCTCGACAGCTGCAACGCACCTACAACATGGAACCGGCTGGCAGTCAAGGCGTCTGGGCATTGGATGACTTTCAGTTTGTGCCCTTCATTTGGGGCAGTGCACAGCTGGCGGGTAGGTAGACTGTCTTTAACCCCTACTATTTGAGCTAATGAAGATCTTTACCTTTGCAGTCAAAAGTCCCTTTGATCCGGCCAAGTTTGTGGATGAGCAGATTATAAATGATTTCAAGAAACACTTTATGTTCATCAGCTGCATTGATTATATTTGCAAGGTAAAGACAGGACACTTTGGTGAGCACTCGAATCAGTTGTGGAGCATAACGGCGGTGCCCTCGTGGGTCAAAATCAATGCCGGCCTGGTCAAAATGTATCAAAAGGAGGTGCGTTTGATTCGAGCCTACAAAAATCATTCAGTTGAAATTCATTTTTATACGTTTGCCAGATCCTCTCCAAGTTCCCGGTCATACAGCACGTTTACTTTGGCGAACTGATGTCCTTTGAGACAGTTGCAGCGGGCACAACGTTAACCAATGCACGTTTGGGTCAGGTGGCGCCTCCGCCCTCGAAGCGCATTTGCATTGGAACAATGCCAGCGACAGCGAATCTTGTGCCGCCCAAGCCAATTGTGCCGCCACTTCCACCGCCTCCAGCCGAGGCTTTAAACAGCGATCTGAATGTGGGCGACTCGAGCAGTGAGAGCAGCGATAGCAGCGTTGTCCTGCGACCAGGATCATCAGCCTCCTTGGTCAGCGTTGAGGGTTCCGGTGATAAGCCCACAAATCAAGCGGCTGGTGAGGCTTCCAAGGAGCAACAGCCGGCGGATTAGATTGTAATCTACAAAAGTATCTGTTCAAATTAAATGTAGTTGCGTTCCAAACATTCGATTTTATCATGTATGCTAAATTATACAATTCTTTAAAGTTTAAACAGTTAAAATATGTGTTCTGTAACTACAGTTTGACAACAGCTGTGTCCGTGCTAAGTGTGTGTGAAAGTTTGAGTTGCATATTGAGTGCATTTTTATATGCAAAATTATGGAAAAACGGCGGAAACAACGACACTTCCACTGCAATTTCATATATTTTTATATGTGTGTGCAGTTCCTTTAATGCACAATTGCTGTAAATTGGCCACTTAATGGCATTTTTATGCCAGCTTACCACAATGCAAAGGAAGGCAATGCAATAAAGCGAATAAAGCTGGCAATATTCACAGAAAAGTTTCGGCAGGATTAAAAGCAGAAAACTCTACTTAATTGTTATAAGTTTCTTGATTTCGAAGGTGAAAACATAATTCGGACTTTTGTCTTTACAGCCCATTATTTTCCCACAGTTTTAAAGCAAGTGTAAATTGACCTGTGGAATTACATTTCAAACAATTTTTAAATGTCCAACTCATTGTTGATTTAGTTTCACACCATTTTAGTTTTCCGGCGAGTCAAAAACATAAACATCAAAACCAACTTTTTCACTTGTTTTGTTGGACAAGTGTGAAGCATAATCATTTATTTTCGACACATCATTTATCACAGCTGTACAGCAGCCTGGCCACGCCCCCCTCTAAGACCCCAACGCCCCTCTATATACAACATAAACTCTGGCGGCCATCATCCACTTTAGTTGGTGCATTAAAACTTTGCCGACGCATTTTGATTGAAGACTCGGGCACAAAAAATAATACCAGAACATTTTGTGCCTGCTTCTGCTCCTGCTCCTGCTCCTTGTCCAAGTCCAGCTGCTGGTCTGTGGCAGAAAATGAAAAAGGAGCAGAAACAACTTGGCTTTGGGCCATGTTATTCGGTTCGTTTTGACCTCAGACTTAACTCGATGCTGTTGTGTTTTTGCAAATTGAATGAATTTTGTGCGCCTGGATAGTCAAGGAGGTTGGGGGGGGGGAGGGAGGGGCAGAGAGTGTCGAAAGGTAGAAGTTTGAATAAGTCAAAAGGTTCGCACCCATTTAAGCTCTGTGATTGTGTGTGTGTGTGTGTGTGTGTGTTATTGGCCACAGGTTAAACCGATAGCTCAATGCAATGTTAACATTCGAGTCACAAAATGAAAAATGTTGACGGAAAATGTCAACGGAAAAGTCAATCAGTGTAACTTTTAATGAGGGAAATGTAGAAATAGAAAAGGTAGTTAATTGATTACAACTTCTTCACAATGCAAAATATGTGCAAAACAAAAAACATTGCACTTACCGACAAAAGCAACAACACATCATTTGTATCTCTTTCTTGCACATAGCACTTTCACAAAAACAAAAACGTACCACTCTCCCACACAACAACAACTTTATAAGACTCTCTCATTTGTGCGATGAGAGCGATCGTTAACACATCCACAAATTCCACTTGTTCCACTCCTTCCACAAAGTCAGTGAGCTGAGAACTTTCCGCACCTTTACATCGTTGGAGGCTAATCGTCCGCCTTTTTATACAATTAAACCTTGTATTCGTAATAATAAAAGTTAAATTGTGTGAAATTAACGCACTGAACATACGCGAAGTGTTCGCAACTAGATAAAATCGCCGTGTGATTGATTTTAATAGTGTTTTTTGTGCAAATGCAGGCTGCATAAAACGCGCCAATTTGTTGTTGCTTTTGCTGCTTGTGAAAAAATAAGAGAGCGAGGATAACGGCGTCTTTGCATATGTTGTTGTTGTTTTTGTTTAGTGCGACACACCCAAATGAGCGGAGAGCGTTTTAGTGAGTTTAAATATTATGCAATAATTATGCACCCATAATTCTTTTTGATTTTCTGTTTCGTGTGTGAAGTGTAATGAAAATAAAATAATATATTTTGATGCGATGCAATGTTGTTTGTTTTGCACATCTTTTGCATTATTTTTTTAATCACCCTGTTAATAAATCACCCTGTCAATACATTAGATTTTTCAATTGAGTAATTGAAATATGAATTTTTAGCTAAAGTTCTTTACTCTTGATGTAGAAAAAGAAAATGTAGTTAATTGATAACGACTTCACTTAAACTAGGTGCTCACATTTTCCATTAATAAACTTAATGACTTTTTCATTGTACATAGCTCCCAAACAGTTTCTAAACTTTGGAGTGAGTGAAACTGGACAAAGGCATATTCAGTCTGGTAGTATATTGGTATATTGCCCCCATTTTGCCATTTCCTTTCTAGCTGCTGTTGTTTAGGAGGCATATGGGAGATATTGAGACAGAAAAAGGCCAGCTCTGGTCCCTGGTCACTGCTGGATTAACAATGCGTTCAAAGCTGTTGTTGAAGGGTTTGTCTGTGTTCCCCGAGAGCTGTTGTCGATGCTCGTTGTGGTGTCAGTTAGCCTCCTCCTCCTCCTTCTCCTCCATCCCTCTTTGCAATTCATTATTGGTGCTTGCCAAATACCCTAAGCAAAGTGGTTACCAAAGAGGGTTAACTGTTTCCACATATCTGTGCTTTAACCTGCTACAGGGTATCTAGCATTCGTGCTTTCTCTTACAGCTAACGCACTCTTTCATGTTTTATTTGGGGCGACACGAAGTTGTTGTCAGTTGGACGCGTCAGCTGCTGCAACATTATGGAGTCGACACTAAAAATGCCGACAGGGCCCCACGCATATTTTAGTGCCAAGTTAATGCACAAGTGGAGTGCAGGGGGTGGTGGGGAGGGGGTGTGCTGGTCAATGTCGCAAAGTTTGCCAAGTTTCGATTTAAATTTTTATCATTTTTTGTTGCTTAGTTTTTGGTTTTCAGTTTTCGGTTTTTTGTTGCCTGATTTAACGAACTGTCCAAAGTGCAAAAACAAAAGCCAAAGTGCTTGGCTCAACTTGATCGAAAAGTTTGCCGTAGGTGCATAATGCCGGAGTTTTTAATACTCCCTAAACAAGTTGACTCTACCGCCTTCAACCCACCTTCACCTGCTTAAGAGCTCCATTATTTTGCCAACGCATTTCCCATAGACAATAACTAATTTTCGCTTGGCAAAATGAAAGTTTGAAGAAGTTTCCCACACCACAGACCATACAGTTTGAAAGCCACTTCGATGAGGAAAATTGTAAACTTTGTAAGACAGGCAACAATGTGTGTAGTGGTGTGTGTGTTTGTGCAGGTAATTAGCTGATGTACTTGAGCAAATGTAAGAGTAAAACCACACGGCAGTTTTTTTTTTATTGGCTGAGCTTCAGTTTCGAATTAATTAATTATGTACTTAATCGATGACTTTGTACATAAGATATTTAGTTGGAATCAATTGCATCCTAGCAAAATCAACGTCATCTTTTTAACATTACGCATACGCCCCATTAGACACAACGGTATTGAGAATCATTCAAAAAGCATTCACATGAAAGCAGAAAAAAAAGAGCATACATTAGCGCCCATTTCCGATTTACAGTCAAAGTGGCAGCTGCTTCGGAGAAAATCAGTGAAACGCACTACCAAGAAATATTATCAGCCAGTGAAAGATACTTTGCTATGATGCAGCAGCTGCTGGCACGTTGGCAGCATCTTAAAATATGTTTGGCCCGAACTTAAACTTCGTCATGCAAACATGACTTGGCAGGCAAAGCTCAACACACACAACGCAAAACGAACAGTGAGAAAAAATTCTTTAAAAAAATTCTCTTTGAAAGGGAAATTAATTTGACGTCATCGCTGGATTTTTCTTGCAGTGTAAAGGCCTTGGGAGTTGAGCTTGGCTGGCTTGTTGGACAGAAAATGCGCCCAGCAAATTGCATTTGCTTCCTTTTTTGCAACAGCATCAGAAGCAGAAGCATTTGCTTTACTTTTTCTACTCCCCAATTCATTTGATGTGCTGTCCTTTTCGTTTTCTTTGACGGATTCCTTGTGCACTTCCTGTTTGGGGAAATAGTCAGTTGGCGTATGTCTGGTTAAGGATTACATGACCATCGATATGTGTGCTTGTGCTTGGGTTCCTGGCCGCGAGCCAGAAACGGATGTGCTGGGATTTCCCTTTATTTTTCTTTATTTCCTTCCTTCCTTACACGAGCGTGTGCGTTTAACCCCCACCACCCCCTGATAGTGTGCCTCTGTTACTCGTTTTTTAATAACTTTCACAATTCTTTATGCGTTTTACGTGCCAAGTTTTTAGTTGCTGCTTTCCTTTCGACCTAGGCCCGCTTGGGGGCATTGTCCTTGCGCCCGGTCAGGTGTTGGGCTCAATAATTAGCAAATAGTACGTGCCAAAAGGTGTGTGTGTGTTGAGAGAGAAAAAGAGAGAGAGAGAGAGAGAGAGAGAGAGAAAGAGAGAGAAGAATGAAGAGAAGAAATCTTCTACAAAAAAGTGACTTTGTTAAATCTGATCCGATTTTAGACTGTTATAGCTTTTAATTCATGGTTCGGGCTCTGAAATAATATTGCATTTAAATATTAAGCAATTTTAGATACACAATTTTATCCCAAATTGCATGTAAAAGAATTTAAAATCAAACTGATTGGCGAGTGCAATGACTCAATGGCGCTCAGTTAGTTGCAGTAACTAGAAAAATGCCATTCGAAATGTTTTTTTTTTTAGCCGCAGTGGCAACGCCAGCGGGTGCACTTTCCTTTTGTTGCCCTTTCAGCTGTTCAGCGGATTGTAATGTCCTGGCATTTTATTTATGCAAATGTGTGTGTGTGCGTGTGTGTGTGTGTGTGTGTGTGTGTTGCATATGCTAGTTTCGCTGGCAGGGTTTTTTTTCTATTCGTTTTAGAGTTGCCTTGTGGGGAATACAAAAGCAGGATACAGTCTCCCCAAACGACATTCACATGTACAATTGCTGTCAGTGTGCGGCAACGTCAGCGTTCGCGTTCCCGTCAACATTGTCCCGTTACTTTCGGCATACCCTGCCAGTGTTGCCGTGCGGCAGGGCTTTACGTACTTTCAATTTGAGTGTAAAATAATAAATATTTTATATTGGAGTCTAAAAAACGAGTGATCTTAAATGAACTACTAAAAAAGTATTTGTATATCTATTGTTTAAGGTATCTTCTAGTCGAGCACTCCCAGCTAACTGTTACTTGCCTGCAGTTGTTGTCTGTCTGTTAGCATGCTAAAACATCCGGATCCGGCTGCTGTTGCCGTGCTTCGCATTCTGTCGCTCAGCTTCCGCTCGAATAGAGTGAAAAATAGCATTTTAGTGGGGGCCACCAACTCTCACACAGGCTCAAGCAACTGGCCCAGTGACACAAACTTTGTATGTTCCTTTTCTTCGTAAAGGGACGAAGATAGCAGCAGCAGATTGACAATACAAAGCAAGAGACGTGGCGATAGCTGCCAGGCATCGTCAACTTAAGCTTGATAGTTGAGCTTTCAACTGTTAAGTGTTAAAGTCTCTCTCTCTCTCTCTCTCTCTGTCTCTGTCTCTCACTTGAAGCAATTGAAACTGCAGCTGCCAAATGTGGCACAAATGTACCAAAATAAATAGATTTTTTCAATTGAGCTGATGATTGGATTGCTGCAAGGACTTAAAGTAGCTAACTCTCTTGATCTTTCTGGTGCAGCTTAATTGGAACTATGTACGTTAATATTTGCTTTTGCTAGTGAAAGTTTTGTAATTGCAAAAGTTGCCTTTAAACATATAAAAATAAAGTTGTTGCTGAAAAAAAGACGCGCGCGGGGGAAGCTTGTAAAATCCATGTGAGAGAAATAACATTTGCATGCGTTCCATTACTCAAACAGTAAATACGCTCAACTGGAAAGTAAAAAGCGCGAGAGAGAGAGGGAGAGAGGGAGAGGAGGGGGATAGCGAAAACTAACGGTGCATTTTTGCTGCAGCTTCGCATTATTTTTTATGCGTTGACTAAGCAAAGAAAAGCAAAACAGAAATTGCAAACGACTTAAATAAGCAAACAGACGGCACATGAACACACACAAATACTACACGCACAGCACACACCCATACACACCCATACACATGTGCATACATTTAATGCAGCAGCAAAAGTGCAGAAAAGAAAAGAGTAGAAAGTAAAATTCTTTACGGCATGGCCTGGCCTGGCACTATGTACTTACTCGTATTATAAAATACCTTTTTCGCGCCCGCACCCAGGCTACTTAAATAAACTACTTTTTACTACTGTTGCTTTTACTGCTGCACTTGCAAACACACACATCCACACTTGCACATACATGCACACACACATTCACAGTTGTGCCACTTCCACTCTTGCATTTCAACTGCTCGCTGTCTAAAGTTTTTACAGGTTTCTCCTTTCTTTTTTTTTTGGAGTGTTGGGGGCGCCAAACATTAGACTTTTATGTGCCGGCATAAATTGTTGCTGCCCAAACAACTAGCAATTTGTAGAGCAAGTAATTTGGGCCCGGAAATTTGATTTATTATTGGGCGGCGGAGCGCCATGTAAAAACTGCCAATGCATTGTTTGTATGTCGATCGCTGTCGATACTTTTTGCTGCTTAAGCTCTTTGAACAGAGAGTTGTTATGTCAGAGGAGTAGGACTAATAAGGAAAGTTGTGTAAGTGAAGTGTCGTGTTTGTTTAACCAATTTATAGAAGCTCTCAAACGATGCGCGAAGCCGCAAAGTGAATTGTTGTGTAAGCATTTGTGTTTTTTAACCTGCGCTTAAAAGTAGGCAATGCCTTTGTAATTTTAGTGGAAAGTATGTGAAAGGAATAGTGCTTCTACAACTGTAGCTCAATGGGAAATTTCTGTAATCAGTGTGATTACAACTGTAAGTTGATGCTGTTAACTGCCTTAAACAACTTTTTTTTAATGCTCAATGTGACCGCCTAATCACTCAAAGCGTCCAGCAAAAAAAAAAACTTAACCGCATTTCGTTCTCCAACTCACTCAAAGTGACAGTAGGGGGGAAGGGGAAGGGAAGTTTTCAATTGCGCAATTGTAACTTTGCTGCAGACTCCCAACAACAACAACTACAGCAAAAAAAAAAAAAAAGAATACTGCGTAACTTTTCTGGAATCAAACAACTGGCGGCATTCCAGCTGGCTTTTCAGCACTAAACTCTAACGGCAAATGCCTTTGACAGCAGCTAAGCCAGCAAAACAATTTTCACCATTTTCACTGGCCAAAAATAGTAGTAGTATGTACTTCATGCCCCTCCGCTCCGCGCTCTGAAAATCTAACGGTAAGCGACACTTGTGGGCAAACCATTAAGCTCTGGTAAGGAGGGTAGGGGGTAGGGGGTAGGGGGTGGGGATATTTTGGTCGAAAGCTCTTGGGTCGCAGTTAATTGGAATGCATTTCAAGTGGCGCAGAGCAAGTTGAAACTGTTGGCACAAAATTTTAAGCAATTTCGGTTCCTGATTCCATTTGCTTTGCTTTAACCCTTTTCCTCCCTCCTTGCCCCATCTTTGGCCAATTACGAGCAGGAAGACCAAAAGGGAAAATTAAATGCTGATTTTATAATATTTTCCTATTTTGTTTTCTAACCATTTCCCATTTTATCTCCTTTTTTTCTGCATTAACTTTTGAATTTTTTTTATATTCAATTTGGCTTTGATTGCTGCTGTGTTTGCGGCTTTTCTTTATACGGGTTTTTTTCGCTCGGCTTTTGTGGCTCTTGCATTTAGCTGGAAAATCTTTTGACTGCAAACTGCAAGTCAAAACTGTACACAAGTATTTTTGGTTAGTTGTTGTTTAGCATCGAAATGCATTTCCAATGGATTTGTGAAAAGTCAGCAGAAAGACTATTTCTACTGATTGTTGGCTATAAGGCGATTTTTGGCTTTTATGGTTAAAGCTTATTGCATTTGTTAAGGAAAATTAGAGTCTTAAATTTAAATTTCTATGTTGCAACATTTAGTGGCACTGTAGTTCATGTTTTCTGCAGAATTTCTCACTGCGCCAAACATAACCTCATTTCGCATTCGGGCTAATATAAAAGCCGCAGATTGTTACAGCCTTATCTTTTTTTTAGCCATAATTTATGACGCTGCTTAACACTACACACAATCCGTTGCTGCAGCACCCTTCTACACACCCCCTTTTAGCTACAAGCAAACCATATATTTATATATATATGCGGCCTTTTTGCAATGAGCCCCGGCTACAAATAACTATGGCAAGCTGTTCCTTTTGGGCTGTGGGTGTGGCTATTGCCAAGGGGTTCCTCTCCACCACCCCCCACCCTCTCGCTGGTATTTTAAAAATCGTTTAGTGTTTGGCACAAATGAAACATCAAAGATTTACGAGCCATGATTAAGGCATTTTGCGGCGCGGCCAAAACAAAAGGAAATTCGATGAGAGCACAAGCGAAAAAAATAAAATAAAACATAAAAATATAAAAAAAGGAGTGCAAGTGTTTTGCGCTTGGTTAAAGTGTTGAGCTGAAAGTGAAATGGCTCTTTTTATATATATTGAAGTGCTAAGCAATAAGCCAGGCTAAATGGGAGTGTTGCACAGAAAGCGAATGGCAGAGAAAACAAGAGAAGAACAAGAATAAGCAAGGATTTTAGTTCATGTTTTATGTTTCAGTTGTTTTTTTTTTTTTTTTGGGTAATTTGGGTTATATTATATAGGGTTTTATGAAGGAGAAAAGCAGAACGGCTTTGTAAAAGTTAGAAAGGGAGCAAAAGAGAAAGATAGAGTAGCAAGCTAAGGTCCATTAACAAGCTCATTAATCTTATAAAATATTTTGAAAACATCTTTAATGTCTTGAATGTTCAACTTTTCATTCTTATAGCTTTAGGTCTAAGAAACTTTAAGCCTTATTTCTAGGTTAAATATTATCTTTTTTTTGTTTTCCCTCACAAGTACTTTATCAAACATTTATCAGTCTGTATTAAAGATTTTGGCCTTACTTACTTAATTTCTAATTAAAACATTAGCTCTGTGCTAACTTTTTCTTGTCTGTCATTAGTCATGCGTGCCTCGGGGGCTAAGCACATCCAAATTTTGTGTGTTTTTACTATGTTTAATTATGCCTCGCTCTGATTTGTTCATGTTGTTGTTGCTAGAGGCTGGAGGCTCGAGGCACTCGACGACAATCACACATGGCAACCCAATTAGGCTCCACTTAATGTTGCCCACCACGAGGCAAGTCCCTCAGCTGATTACAAGCAGGGTTTTTTTTGGGCCGAGTTTAACAAATTCCAACTGGGAAAATACGCTGTAAAGTTGGAATGGAATACAAAATGTCTATGGTATTATTTTATGTAGTGTTTTTTGTATGAGTTTTATTTTGAAAACCTAAAACATAAACAAACTTTTAACTTGCTTTTAACTTTAACTTGACTGTAGGGTATACAAAAGTGTATCAGCTTCAGAAAGCTCAGAGCTGTTGTTGTTGTTGTCCTTGTTTTGTTGTTGGTTGCTGCGTTTGGCTCTCGACATTTTTGGTTTATTTGCTGGCTGAATCCTTTGGAGGCTTATAGTTTTGTAATTGTTTCGGGGCGTTGTTGTTTATTATTGTTGTTTATTTTTAGACAGATTCGTTTTGTGCTCTTGTTGTTTCTGCTGTTGGCCTGGTCGCCGTGCTCCTACTCCACCCCCCTCTGCCTTAAATTGTTTTATTTCGCTTCGCTTGCGGGCAGGGGATGTTAGATTTGGGGGCGGGGGAAGTGTTGCGCGGATTTTGTTCAGATTTGGGGCGCAATTTGCATATTGCGCGAAATTGTGTGTTGCGAGGCGTGTGAATAATGTGTGAGCTTAAAGCATTTAGAAGTAGCAGGACCTCCGCCCGCCCCTGACCCCGCTACATTTAAATTGGGAAGGACTCTTTGGCACTTGGGTGCCATTAAAATGATTTGTAGGCGTGGCAATCTAATTAATGCTGTCGCCCCGACAAGAGACAACTGTTAAAGTAATACTTTGCCACAACACAAAAAAAAAAAAAAAACGAAGCACTTGGCTAATTTGCAACAACACAGCTGTGGTTTAAAGCTGGCCAAGAAACCTGGAGCAGGAGAAGAAGGGGCGGTAGCATCTGTCGCCTGGTTATCTGAATTGTGAGCTCCATTTTAAGCCATTCTGCACACTTGTCATTACATTTTCATGGCTTTAGTTTTGCATGCGCAACTTTTATAAAAAAATATGAATACAAAATGAAAGTAAGAGACGACGAGAGAGAGAGAGGGAGAGAAAAGAGAAGGGTGAAAGTAAGTGCCAGTCTTAACGAGCTGTCAGCCAGTAAGGAAAAAGTTTTTTTTTTTGCACCCAAAATGCTAGAATGTCTTCCTGATTCATGATGCTTGATGCTGAGTGCACAGCAAACAATCAATGTGGCCATGGGAGAGACGAGAGAGAAGAAGTTTCTGTTCATTTTTTATGCCTTGCTGCAACGACAAACAATTCACGCTGAAAGGTAGGCAACACTTTTTACACAACAGTTATGCAAATGAAGATACATTTATGTTTTGCCTTCGTTAGCATGAATAAACTATTCTTAGCTTGAGCATAAGTTTGTTAAATATACAAATGAGTGTTTGTAAAAACCGTAAGCTTCTTTAATTGGCATAGTTTTTTTTCTTTTATCAACTTTTCTGTTATGTAAACTGAATTCAACATTATTAAAAGTTTAGTTGTAAAGTAGCTGCATCCTTTAAACTCACAATGTTACTTGATTTCCTCACATCCCCAAGGCACTCACAGTACACACCTAATTTATTATGACTTTAACACCCAACCGAGTTGAGTTTTATAGCCCCCAACAATGTTGCTCATCATCATCATCAATCTCTTTTGGGTGGAGCTGTTGCTGACCAGTCCACGAACTGTTGCATCTTAAGTAGCTGCTCTTGACACTGTTTATCCTAGCATTCCATCATCCAAAACATTCTTTAGCTTATTCTCTTGTTCACATCGTCAAAAAAGTTTTGTGTGTTTGTTTTTTTGCAGCTCGTTTGTTTTGTGGCAAACTTTTTAATTACGTTATGTTCCACCAAATGTTTATGGCTGCCAGCTAACAAATCGCACCACATTCATCTATGTGTGTGTGTGTGTGTGTGTGTGTGTATGTGTGTGCTAGATGTGGCGGAAGCCCTTTTGTATTGTGCAATGGCAAAACTTTAGCATGCAGACCATTTTAGTGGAAGAGAGTTTTAAGTTTTGTGGGTGTATCTATAACTAGAAAGTATCTGAATGTTGCATTCGTTTATTGCTTTCGAAATTCTAGTTTGAATTTTGTTTTGCCCGTGTGTATCGAGTAAGTGTACAAAAGGGTATCATAAAACTGTGCAAGTGTGTGTTAAAAGTTAATATCTTTTGTATAGGGATTTCACAGTTGGGTTAAGGTATCTTCCAGTCAAACATTCTCTCCTCGAAAGCATTTTTACTTATTTTAATTGAATTCTGTTGTTATTGCAAGAAGTTGAATTTTATGGGCATTTGTTGGCTGCCAGCCTTTCGAGTACGCCAAGGGCTCAAAAACACACACACACACACACAAAACTTTTCTACACCCATGGCTGTGTGTTTGTGTGTATCAAATAGCAATTACGCGAACATGGCAACAAACGCATAAGTTACTCGAACAAAGAGGAGAGCAGGAAGAGGAAGCTGGAATATTGTTAAACATGCGTAGACTTTTCTTCCTGCCAATATTATCATATATGTATTTATTTGCATTTGTATATTTGCTGTGTGCTATTTGTCTTCGGTTTGGTTTGACTTGTGTGCAATTCTTAACAATTTTCCTGTTTCACGCAGATATGATCAATTTTTGCCGCCAAAGGGGGAAACATAATCTCTTTGGATTTCAAGTCTGGTTTGTTGTCATGTTTTATTGAAATTGCGTATTGAATTGCAAAGTCAATGGCAAAGTAAAGGGGAAAATCAAAAGCCGCCGAAGGCTCGACACAACATTCAAGGATGTGTGAAGGTTTCAATCAGTCAATCTATTTCCTTTGAGTTATGAAAGAGATTTTTCAGCCTTTGAAGAGTTCATTTCTTTTGTAATATAGCCCAATCAATTTAATAATCATTTTGTATATATAAGTCACTTATTAACCATATGCAAACTGAACGTAATTACCTACTTAAATTATTATCAGTGCAATGCAATGATTGATCAATTATTTTTGGTCCATGGCTTAATTATAAATGTTTGTGTGTGTGTTTTACAATGAATATGAATACAATTGAAATGAGCTGAGAGATTTTTAATTAGTGAGCGAATGGGGAATGAGCAGCTGACATTGATGCCGCATGGCAAAAGATCCAATCTATAACTGCATCCATAATTTGTATCGCATATCTGTGTATTGAATTGTGACTGTCTGCTTGTCAACATGATGTAATTGTGCTGCACACACACACACACACTCATCATGGGTATGATTGCATTGTCCTTTCGATGTGCAGAGCGTTGTGTCCAGCGTTGCGGTCACGTTGCTCATTTTCGCATTATGTTTTATGCACAACTAAATACAAATGCGTTTTAATGAGCGACGCTGTTGACCAGCCATGCGGTTAATTTATTATGCAAAACAGGGTTTCACAGGCATAACCACAAACGCATATCCAGCCAGCCAGCCAGCCCAGGGACATCGCTGGACACTGGACACTGAAACTAATAATACGCCATTGTCCCCTGCATACAACAACAATTACTTGCACACGGGGCTTACACTTCAGAGCATCAACAGCGGGTGCCAGCAGTAGCTGCTGCTGCTGCAGTAGGTCGTTAAATGCAGCAGCAGCAGTAGCAGTAAAGCTTCAAAAATCAGCATGTTGCAATATAATGTAGCATACTTTTTTGGTGTGTGTTTTTGTGGTCATGCAAGCGTTGCTTCACAACCGGGCCATATAGCCTGCACAAAGTTCAGGGTTTGGCACCCAACACATCGTAACTGTAGACATTTATCATGGCCGACATGCTGGCCACTTGATTAACACCTTGGAAAGCCAACGAACAGAACAGCTCAAATAAATGTAAAATTGCTGAAACTAAAGCTCAGGAGCTACCCTGGAACACCTAGTGGTAGAGGGCTATGCTGTAAATACTATTGTGAATATTCATAATCAAGAAAGTGGTGTTCAATAGTGAAATTTTAATATTTTGCTTATAATTCCCAAGTGGTTTAAGCTTGATCTTTATGGGATTATTTAAGTACTTTATTGTTTGAAAGGTATCTCCTAGTCTAGTTAAATATTGCTTCATAGCTAGCTTTTGCTACTTTGTTGTGTGCATTTAATATTTGTGTCATTTTGCATGGCTCGTTGGATATAGTACGAAATATATATATACGACTACACTATGTATGGCATATGTACCAGTTTTATAAGTCCTGAGCTATGTGTTTCCTCCCCTTCTCTCCCCGTGTCCACATCCTGGCTGCATGTAACGTGGATTTGCATGTGTGCGGGATTTGCAGTTGAGTGGAGCGTGCGAAACGGGGAGGAAAAATCCACCACCAATGCCAATGTGATGCATACTAAATACAACAACAACAGCAACAAAGCTGTAGCAACTGTAACAACAACAACAACAACAAGCTCATACGCGAAATTCTGTTTAGCTTAAACGGATTTTAAAAGCCTTTGCAAAACACTTGTGCAGACGAAAGGATTACAAGGATGAGGCTGGCTGCCGATGCAGTCAAACCTAAAGAAACTATACACTAAGAGATTGACAGAGTTGGAATACGAAAGCGACATTGGGGGCATAAGAAATGATTGCATTTCCCTGACAGTTTCCTAATGTGTTTTCCCATCGCGATGGGTTAGCAAACTTGACTTAAAAGTAGTCACAACTTGTGCAATGCATAAAAGATGAAGAGCTTTGATAACTGAAAGCTTTTAAGCTTCGCAAATTAAGTTTTACATGCAGTCGAAATCAATCATGTCTCATGCGTCTTTTCAATTTTATTTTATACAAATCTCTTTTTCATATTTGTTTTAAACTTATTTTTTTATGCACTACCTTCATTCATATTTTTAAGCTAACTCTTTCTTTGTTCCTTTTTTCAATTATTTCTTGTCAAAGCAACTCTGTTTGATTATAAATGCTCCATTCACTGTTTCATACAGCAAGCTAGTTTAAATTACTCCTTCTTTTATACAGCTTTTTGTATTGTTTCATTACCACTCCCTTTGAGCTTTTTATCCAAATACTTTTCATTGTTTTGTCTTTCTGTCTGCCGGGCATTGTTTTACACATTTTGAATGGGAATGTTCTCCAATTGATTCACATGGTCAGACATAAATTAGACTTCCTTTTATACTCTCTTTCTTCCTCTTTCTGTCTGTTTCTCGTTTTTGTATTTATCTTACATTATGCTCTGGGTATCATAAAACCTTTGCCAAAAACTCGCCCAACAACAACAATAACCATCTAGGACATCGAAATGTGAAATGAAAACCACTATGTTGAATTGTGGATGCCATGTGGATTCCATGTGTTTTGCGAGCAATTGCTTTTTGCTATGCTCTATGCAATAACAAAGTTTCAATTGTTTTGAGCCCTTCGACTTTTTAACCTTTTACGCTCACTGCCAACAAGAGACAGTTAGAGCAAGACAGCAAGTATCTGAGGGTTTCTAAACAGAGCAAAGTTACCCGGAGATGTCATTAAATTCATATGGTGCACTGGTCAAAAACTGCCTAAAAGCCCAGTCTGTTGGACAACTGGCTGACTGAACCATGCAAAATGTTCTAAATACACATAGTCGAAAAGTTCAAATATTGCAGACTTTTTTTCCTTCCCGTTAACCGCAAACACAACGCAGTTAGATGACAGCATACGTTGGGGTGTGCGATGTGCGTGCCTGGTATGCTGCTCATATTTCTCACACATTGCGGTGGAAAGTCGTTGTTTCAATACTCTTTCAAAACAACATTGATTGAGTAGTAGTAGTATGGTATTCTTTTGATATTCTTTGGTTACAAAATGCACAACAAATTCATACTACCCACAGTTAGAGTATGCAAACGTTATAAAAATAGATGGGCTAGTGCGTCGTCTGGCCGCCATGGACAAAGTTTCCAATATCAGGCTGGTGAAAATACATTTACCACTCACGAGAACTGTTTTTTTTTATACGCCTGCAGCGTGGGAGGTCAATGTGTGTGTGTGTGTGTGTGTTTGTGGCTAGTGTGTGCTAAAGTATGTGTGGGTGGACTTCAACTGCGGATATTTTTTCGGCTAGTGTTGCAGTGGAGCTCCCGCTGGCGGTTGAGCATTGAATTTCATGACGTCATTAGTGTTAATGACATCAGAGCTGTGCATAATGCAACACAAGTTTAAATATTGTTGCCACACTTTGGCTATGGCTTCTTATGCCCCACATAATGAAAAGTTGCATGTTTTGCAAATGAGCAGCAGCAGCAGTAACTGCAACAGCAGCGGCAGCAAATTAAAAAACGTAAAAAAAATTTAAATGAAAAATACAAAAAAAAAAAAGCCTAGAAAATAGAGGAGGAAAATGTGAACGCTTTTTCCATTGAAAATAATGAGCCATAAAGTGCACGCAATTACAGTTCTTGCTGGTTGGAGGTCGGTGGTAAAATGGTTGCTGCTGGTGGGTGGTGGCCAAGGGGAAAAAATATCTAGAAATTGTGGTGCTTTGTGTGCGTTGCCTGCCTTTCATCAAATAGTTGTAAGGATTTTACTCTATGCCTGTTACTGTGCACTTGTGTGTGTGTGTATTTGAGTGTGTCCTTGTTTTGTTGTCACAAATTGTTTGGTAAGATGGCAGATTGTATTTCACTCTTAAGTTCAAAACAAAAGCTAACAAAACACTATTCCCATCTTAAATCATTAATAAGATACATTCAACTCTCGACGATGTAAAATGCTGAAGATGGTTTAACAAGTTAAAATATTTAAAAGGTTGTTTAAATAGGTTGAGACAGTTTTCTTGAATGAAAAATCTATTTTTATCGATAACTTTTTACAGCTCTGCCCAGCTATTTATTTAAAAGCCATGTTTAAAATGCATACATAAAAGGTAAGTTCATTAATCTAAAGTTGACTTAAGTTTATTGCAGAGCATTTTCGGCGGGGATCTGTACAACAAGTGTCCTTGTCACTATTTCGTATGTGGCACGACGGTTCGACAGGACTACGAGTAGTTCATATAGGCCATAGGGTGTCGAGAATAGAATATGTTTGAAGAATGACCGCTTGAAACATCGCTTCAGAGAAGGCACAGTGACCGCATACAGATTGACCAAAATGGTGCCCCGTTGTCGCTGCACTAAGTTGGGTCGGACTATGGCTCTGGCATAGATCACCCTGATGTTCATGAGTGCTTTGCCCGGTGAGGAGAACTCTTCATGAATCCACAAGCACTCGTAGCTAGTGAGCAGTAGAATGATCAGCAGCATGTGGCCGGGCCTCTTGAAAACTGGAAAATATAAATCCAACATAATGTCAAGAAAGCGTAATAGAGCTGTATCTTCATCGAACACGGCACGCAAGAATCCCCGCTCAGCATCAACGCGAAAGAGTACGAGTAACAAGTAGGTTACAAAGAGTTGTGCAATGCTAACTATGAACTTATCGGTGAAATCCGCCAGCATGCGTTTCGACATACGAGCCACTGATAATTGAGTTTGCTGGAATCTTGGTGGGTTCGCCCGATTATTCAAATAGTTATCAAGACCGGATTGTTGAGCAGCGTTTTGAGAAACGGATTGAGCCAACTGCTGATTCTGCTGTATAAGCCGAGCATATAAGCTAGACATATAGGAATTGTACATCATGCTTAGCTGGGTTTGTGCAACTGCAGCTTCATCGGCCCATTTGGCTAGCTTGACGAAATATTTCTCCTTAGAGGTGAGGTCTTCCTTTGGTGGTTTCAATTTGGCTTCTTGCTTTGTTTCTGACATTTTGAGCAGTTGCGTACGTTTTTATTTATTTGGATGTAGTATTTTTAGCAAATGTAGAAATTTTTAGTTCTCTGTGTCAGGCAACTATTTTTTCTTACTAAAACTTAAATTTTTCAGCCCAAAACAACTTAATAAGCTACTACGTTTTTCTCTTTTCTCTCTCGTTCTTTTAATGAGGTACTGAAAGTTTTCAAACAATTTACTCGCCTAAAATTTGCACTTAAAACGAGCTGTTGCCGAAACTAAGCTCTCAAGGCTGCAACATAAAACTTATTAGCTTTTATTTTGGATAGCTTTAAATTATAAGATTAATGAAACAAGCGCAAAATTGAAATGCATAACGTGCGCGGTCTGAAAAATTACATGAAGCAGGCGAAAAACTTCAACTACAACTTTTAGCAAGTCTTGGCCAGACAGCGAATGAGGGGGAATAACAGAAGCTGGTCAGGAAGAGGAAACAACTTTTGACTAGTTGCTGTTTGTTAGCCTGTTTTGCTGGTAATTGCCGTTGCTGCAACTGTGCTGCTGTTGCACTTGCTGAGTTGCAAGAAGAAGCCAAACAACTGAAACGGCAACAACTTCAAATGAGCAAAAGGCAACATTATGGCTGCTCTACTGGTCGAAGTTCTTATTTCTGTTGCTGCTCCCCTCGTTTTTTTTTTTTTGAGCGTTCTCCGTTTACAACTCCATCTTCTTCCTGCCACACTTTAGAATTCTCAATCCGTTTTGACCGCGCTTTCAACTTTGTTTTTCAATTTGCACGGCGGGCAGCCACACAAATTAAATTGGCTAGCACTTTACGAGGTGTTGGCCCATTTGCAGCTTCCTTTTTTTTTTTTAGGACCAGTAACAAATACAGTGAAGCCTAACTTGGAGAACATAGCTGGGGTACGATTAATGTGGCGAAAATTTGTTTGAGTGAGATGTTAAAGATTTTTGTAAACATAGATCAGAAAAATCTCTCTCAACATAAATTATTTTACTAAGTAATTGAGTAGAAATTTCACTGTAAGCGCTAACAAAAAAAATTTATAAATTTCCAGCAGAACGCTTACATGTAGCCTTCTAGCCTCATCCATTGATGGGTTTTTGCATTATTTTATACATATTTTATGTGAATTCGAATGAATGCTTTGCATTTTTCATTGCCAGCCAACCAATTGGCGTTGACAATATCGAATCGTATTCCCAAAGGGATGACAACAACAACAAAAAGAACACAAAAAGAACAACGACAAATAAAAAAGGAAAAGTAAATTTTCAATTGTAATCAATAATGTATTTTGTACTTCGTAGGCACAATATCGCAATCAGTTAAAGTTTTTTCCCTTACTCGCAAATCTCAACTGAATATGGCAGGCGCAAGAGGGAAAGGTATGGGGAAGGGGGTAAGGTGACGGCTTGTAAGTAGGCGTGTAAGTGGCTGTTGATGATGTCATGATTGCCATTATTAACTCATAGCACATGAAATTACATATGCACGGCTTTTTTTTTACTCACTTCCTGGACGAAACGCTTCAAGCGGAAGTCTTTTTCCAAGTGATAATATGAAAATGATGATGAAAAATTCAAGAGAAATCATTTTAAAAGCGCAAATTGAATGAAAATTCCGAAAAATTTCATTTATTTTCCAATAACGTTTGTTTTCCAATTTAACCAATTAAGTGAAGTTTATTTAAAAATCTGAAACGTGTCGCTTGCAATTCGCAAAGTCAACACTCAAACCAAACAAACAAAAATATATATAACAAAAAAAAAGAAAGGAAAAATGCAGTTGGGAAATGCGGAAAACTGCCAAAAGGTGCAGCCCACAAAAAAGGGGGAAAAGAGAAAATTGGAAAAAGTAACGCATGCAATGCGGCAACAAAAGCAACAGCAACAGCAACAACAACAAAAGGAGAACCGCCAACCGCCATTTTGGTGCAATTCGTGTATTTTTAATTAAAGCCAGCGACAATTTGACATCAATATCGAAATTAAGATCTTGCAGTCAGGAAACGTTGGGCACAAAATGAACAACGCGGTGTTACTTTAACCCCCCCTTACCCGCTTCATTCCCTCTTACAGTAAGAGTGCTCCACATTCGAGCATGTGTGGCATGATTGGAGGCAGTTGAAGTTTTGCTGTAGTTGCGAGGGCAACATCCGCTTTTCCACATCAAGCGGATTTCCGCTGCAACAAAAAATGTTCGCAATTTTGTTTTGTCATTTTCAATTTTGCAACATTGCGTGTGCATGTGTGTGTGTGTGTGTGGGGCGGATATTGATGTGACGACATGTGCCGGATCGTAGGGTTTACGAGTACATGCATATAGTATATGTTGGTATGAATGATTGTAGGCACAAATGGGCTATTGTCGCAGGTCCTTCAAGCCTGCCACCAAAGATACGAGCATAAATTGACGCGGCAATAAAACATTTGGTCGGAAAGAGACTGGGCAGATCGGAAAGGGACGGAATTGTCGCGCAATGGCAAAATAATTACAACGGCGCACAGTGACAGTGACACAAAATGCGAAACATCAAAATGCAAAAACTGCGTTGACTCAAAAAGCGGCAACGGCAACGGCAACTTAATGAAGCATTCGAACATGCTACAAAAGAATTCAAACAGCAAACTGTAAGCAAAAAACTAAAAAGAGGGAAAATAAAAAAACTGTAAAGTGCACAACACAAAAAAAAATATAAATTGCAATTTGCATGACATCCATTTAACAAAGTTACGAGTTGAAAAGAAATATATGTGTGTTTTAACGTTATACTCTTGCCAAAAAACCAATTAAAATTGTTTTTTTATATCATATATCTGTGTTTCGATTATGTGGCTTCAACAAAATAATAAAAATACTATAAAAAATATACATAAACAAAATCTATTTGTTCTTAATAAAGATACTCCGAAAAAAAAACGTAGTGCAAATAAGCATTTTCATGGTAATTTCAAAAGATATTTTATACTCAAAATAATAAAAATATTTTTATATAAATGCAACTAGCAGAAGACCTTGCCCAAAGTTTCAGTTCAAAAGCTCTAAAATTGAGGGAGTAGCTTGCATATCAACAGACAGACAGGCAGACAGACAGACGGACATGGCTATGTCAACTCAGCTCGCGATGCTGATCAAGAATATATATACTTGTTTTTATATAACGTGTATAACAGTGCAAGGAACGAGTGTATTTAAATGAAGTGCGTATAAACAAAATAAATATTTATACTCAAAATCATAATAATATTTCCACTTACCCCTTGTCCATTTAAGTATAACAAAGAAAATGATTGGACAAATATTTATTTGTCATTCACACATAAGAACTTTTTTATTGAGTGGTTTTAGTAGACACAAAAATATATATGTGTGTGTGTGTGTGTACACCATAATTAGTTAATATTTAATAGCAAAAACACACTCATGGTTTAACATTTTTTTTACTAATACTTACACTCACACACGTGCATTTTGTAAACACGTCACTAAACTTTACCAGAATTAGCCGAGCTTACTTGAATTTTTGAGAATCGAGGAGGAGAGCAGTGTCTTGATAGCCGTTCAGATGATGAAAGCCCCCATAATAAAATTAATTATTTTTATAGATTTTTTTTGTGAGTGTACAAAAACAAATACACATAAGATTATATGATGTTTTTATTGGATTTCACAAAACTATTAACAACCTTAAAAAAAATATTCTTTAATGCTTGCACATTAAATAAAATAATTCAAATACCCGCTTATTAAAATGCTATCAATGCAAACAAATGGTGCGAAAAATAAACATGTCAGCTGCTATCAAAAACCAATATTAATATAGCTAGCTAGAATATTTTATATGCGTATTTTTTTTCCACACCCACAATTTCATAAATGTTTTCTGGCTTCAGGTTGTGGGTAGAAGGAAGGCAGATTTCCGTTAACTGGCAACAGCTTGTCTGGCATCAAAGTGAATGTGGATGTTATTGCAAAAAACTGTTTTTTGATCTATATTATAAATGCATAAACGATTATGAATGGACTGCCAGTTGCTGTGGGAGCTAGATTTATGGAATTATGGCTAGCTTTGATATGGACAGACTATTAAATTATTGCGTGAATAGAGGCTTGGCTTCATATAGATGCTTTCTATACTTTAACAATGAGATTAAATATCTGAAATGGGACACATTTTAATATTCTATTGTGTTTCCATAATCAGCCCTTTGCAATCACTACCAACGTGCTCCAAAAAGTAGGCTACACAAATTGTTGTTTAAATAAACAAGAAACTTGAGTTGGTAAAAGAGCTACTATTTAACACCTCAAAACTTTGTGTAACACAATTAGCTTTCAAGTGTAAATAAAGTTTGTTAAAAACTTGCTCAGCGTTATTTAAGCTGGAGGCTAAGCTTAAAGCTGGTTTTTACAGTCGTAACAAACAAATAAAAGAACGAAAAAAAACAAGTATTAAATATGCGAGACAGACCGAAAACACACAAAAAATAAACATTGGCACAGAGAGGAAGTGAGAAGCCGCAACATATAAAAAAAAAACACAAACAACTGTGAAATGTTGGCACTGAAGCAAGCAAAATGGCCAAATGAATAAAAATGATTGCGGCATCGCAGGCAAAGTAAAAATAAAAAGGAGGCAAGCAAGAAGACGAAACGCATGCAAGGCAATAAAGCAACACATAAGCCATACAAGTGGAAGGAGAGTGGGCAGATAAAATTCACACACACGCACGCACACACACACACACGCACGCGTTGAAAGTTTTCAATTTTTACGACTTCATTAGAAACGCATGATGAGCAATAATGATAGCGCATAGCAAAAAAGAGAAAGATGAGCACAGCTGTTGGAAAATGCGAGTTACTTGCATTGCTCTACGACTACTACTACTACTACTACTACTATAACTATTACTATAGTAGACCGCAAGACCAAAAAATATAACAGAAACAGAAGCTGGAGAACTCAAACCACAAAAAGCTGCTGTGTGAGGTTGGCAGGAGAATGAAGTTGAAAGGCGTTGCCGCAAAATGAAGGAAGTGAAGCAGCTGGAAAATTACTCTACACACTTTATGAATGAGTGTCGTTTAAGTGGCCAAATGTGTGACTTGAAGAGGGCAAACGAGAAAGAGAGAGGGAGAGGGAGAGGTAGAAGAGCGTCGAGTGCTTGACAGTAATGAAAGTTTAAATTGTTTTTGTTTCCGAAATGTTTAGGCAAATGTGTAATAACATGAGTTGTGTTTTATGCTGTTCGCCTTGGCATTTGGCTAATAAATTCGATTTACATGCATGAAAATACATGAACATTTTGAAAGCTGACATTGTTTATCGTGTTTGTAAGTTTATTTTATGTGCATGTTTTTGCTTATGTTAATCAAAAATAACAATGTTTGGAAAACAATAAAACAGTATAAATGCTAACATAAAAGATAATTCAAAAGCTTTAAATTTCATAATTAAACTTCCCTCCTTATATTTATCTTGCTCTATTTATCTAACAACTTTCTTATGAGCAACGTCTAAAATTCTTTATCTTTATCATCTTCACTTCCAAATTGCCTTAAACCTTTTGCGATTCGAATTTCGTTGAAATTAACTTAAGTGAAACTTGTTCCTTTATGAAATCAAAGGCAGCCACCACAAATATTTGCTCAAATTGAATTCGGAACAGCGTACAGAGCACAGAACGATATAAGAAATATACAGAAAGTACACAGGAAAAATAGAAACACACAGCAAACTCAAATGAATGCCAATAAAATACTTGCAGGACAGTAAAAACAATTTGTCGACTGCTTTTTAGTGCTTTTATTGCTACTCCTTCGACTGGCCCTTGGGCGTTGAGTCAACGCTGCTCAACTTGCCTTCCGTTTCACTAATTTCATTTACTACTAGAGGCTACTGAAGCAGAAGCACAAGCCCAAGAACTTGTTAACTGGTAATTGATTTCATTAAGTTTCTCCGCTTTTGCTCACACTGGCAAAAGTGCAAATTTCTCTCTCTCTCCCTTTCTGAGCTCAACACATAACATTTCCACAATCCCACAATCCGGGTCTAATGTTAAATGCAATACGTACTCGCATTGCAAATCAGCATTGACAACTTGTCAGACAAGTTAAGCATATGTTTTATCTTTTCGGTGAGTGGGTGTTTCAATTTGTCCTCGAATATAGCTTAAACGGAACAAACAGATTACGCTTTCTTTTTTTTTTCAGTCGACCCGTTTAGCTAGTTGCTAACGGCTCAGGATGCAGCAGCCGGAAATATATGTAGGTATACATTTTCCACTAGTTTCCGTTATGGGTTTTGGGCATTTTTAGATTTTTTTTCTGCTGGGGTATTTGAGGATTTTTATAAGGTATGCAGCTGAAAGGGAAGTTAAAACCTTAGAAAATATCTTTATTTCTATAACTTTTTTATCCCACAACCTTAAGTTGTATCACTTTCATATATATTTTGTTAGTGTATTCGCACATAACCAAACTTTTTGTACGTTTCTCTATCTTTTTTTTTATGTTGCTTGTCATTCGCAGAGTTTGGTGTGTCGGTGACATTGTTATCCTTTCGTTCGGTTGCTTATTCCTGCCAGCTGGCAAATGGAACACAGATTTCGCCTTGCCACTTCCATAAAATCTGCGCTAAAAGCAAGAATTTTCTTTTTTCCTCTTATTTGTCTTTTGTCTTTCCGTTTTTATTCATTTTGCTTGTTTGGTGCTGCATGCAGCATGCAGAATACTGAGCTTCATTTATCACCGCCGTTGACTTTTATGTGCGCCATAACTTTAAACCGGATCGGACCGGACATTGGGGCTTGTGCCGGACATTCGAGACGGCCGCAACCATTGATTTGGCTTGAACTCTGGGCAAAGTGACCAAAGTTGCATTGATTATTATTGCAAGTGTTCCCTTGTGTGATGATGCTGTCTGCCAATTCGCACATTCCTCTCACCTCAATTAATTGCAGCTGTAATTGCTTGCAGGTGTCTTCATTGTTGTTGTTGTTGTTTGGCATAGTTGTTGTTGGTGCTGTTCTGCCAACTGGGAAATCGCTCTATTTGCATATAATCAAGCAAATGTAAATTGTTTGGGGCTGGTCGGGATGGGCGGGGGGTAATAGTTTCAAATTCTAGCATTTGTGCTAACCTTCTCACGTCGACTGTCAGCTAATTTATTGGCCAAATACATTTAATCGATTGGCCGTTATTGCCTTGGCACAAAATTAAGCGGTTACCCAGGCTTCACTCTCGCTCCTTCACTATCTCTCTCTCTCTCTCTCTCTCTCTCTCTCTCTCTCTGTCTATCTGGAAATTAACTTATTGCCATGGTTACTATACTAGATTGCATCTTGTGAAGTTATTCAATTTCACATTTTCGAGTCGATATCGCCCTTTCATGTGGTTTCAACATTATGTAGATAATTAAGGCTGTAATGTAAATTCTTGAAAGTAATGTAAATGTTATAATAGGTTAATGGTTTCTTTCTTCTCAGAATAAGATACACTCCATCAATCTCTATGTAGGTAAACACACAAATAATGTTTGCTTAACTAAGGTATCAAATAACAATAGAGCTTTTCTCAGAATTTGAATTTTTCCCCAGCCATTTACTGTTTGTTTATGCTCACACCAGGTGGCGCCACCCCGTTGAGCAGCAATGTTAAACAAGCCTTAAGGTAAATGAAATGATTTTATCAATAATGCATTTAACGCATAAGCAATTGTTTCGAGTTAAATGCATAAGTATTGCAGCTGGGTTGTTATTTTAATAGCTGCATATTATGTGTTGTTTTGACATTTTCTTTAGTTATGCAACACTTTCTTAAGTGATATCATTAATAATGCATAGATTACATAACACGTACCTGCAACACGTTCATTGTTAATGTTTCTGTCTGCAAAAGTTATAAATTAGAGTTATAAAAGTAGAGTGTGATAAACGAGCAGGATACTCTACAAAGTGTAGTCTTACCTTTTTTACAAGTTCGTCATACTCCAGTTCACTTCGTTTATGACTACAGGGTATTGCACACAAATGATAAGTAATACTAAGAAATCATGACCAATACTTAAGTGGTTGAGTGGTGTTGAGTTTGGATATTTTTCCCCTCGTTTTCTCAGTCGTCCAGGCGCTATAAATAGTAGTTGCTGGGGCCACTTGAGCAATGTGGCTGCAGGACATTACACGCCTCCATTGCTGTCATAAACTGAAGCCGTGCGGCATCATCTACTACGTGCCACACGGCTGGCCACGGACATGCGAAACTTGCAGCTGCCGACATGTGTTCAATGCTCAATATTTGGCCAGCATTGTGAGTTGTGCTCCTTGTTGGTTTTTGGCTTATTGTTATTGTTTTTGTGGGCGTGCGTGCGTAAGGGCCAACACGTTACGCATGTGTGTTCGTGTGTGTGTGCTTTCCAATTAAGCCTTAGAGATAAAACAAAACATGTAACTGAGGTGAAAGCCAAAGTTTGTCTAAGCTAAGAAGACAATAGCGTTTGGCGTATAGCGATTTTGGCGTTTACAATACCAACAGCTAGCACAGCTAACTTTGCTTGTTATGACAGCTAAGTGCACTGTTAGAAAACAAAGGGCAACATTAAAAACCAAAATGTTTTTGTAAAACAAAATAAAATACTTCATTTTAAAATAAGTTCAAATAAAAATCGCACTTGTTATTAAAAAAAACTATCTGATTTCTTACAGTGCAAGCTAAAATAAACAAAACGGCAATCACACACACACACACACTGTTACCCACTAAAACTCACAATCAGCGCGTTGAAATGTTAAGGCTCAAAAAGCGTTGCCTGCTTTTAGGCACCCCGCGGAAAGCCGCTCACCTCTATTAGGTTAGCAACAACCTAGGAGGTAGCCTTCTGATACCCTAGCCCTTCCACCACTCGACACTCTGTTAACTGTACAATCAATGAACATTTGCCTAATCTCAGTTGTGCTCTTTGGAAAATTGCGCTGCTTGCTGTTGGCTTTTGTCATTTTTGGGGCGCGTTGTCTGCGCGTTTCGAGGTTATTATTCAATTTTCTCACAAATTGCTCACATAAGCGGATTAGGTTTGCACACACACACACACACAGGCAGGCGGCATGACATTGACTTGCTGCCAAAAACAAAAACAAGCTATAAATCAGCTTAAATTCACACTTTGCCTTTGTCAAATATTGAAATACATAAAATGCAAAAATTTATCAAACTCAAGTACTTTCCATGTCTTAGTTCAAATATATATTTCCAATTCGGTGCGTATGTAATCGATATTGCAATCCGCTTAGCATTATTTTGTTTTTTGTTTTACTTCTCTAAGTATTTTTCCAAGGCGCTTTCAACAATTGCCACAATATATAATATCAAGTCCTCTTGCAATGTTTACGTCCCTCATTTTCGGCTCTTTGAAAGCTGTTGAGTCTGAAATTGGAGCTTATAGCTCACGGAACGAGTCGTAATGAAGCTGAAACTGAATATGGCTTCAAGCAGGAGAACATATTTGAATAGTAGCTGGTACGTAGGATACTTTAAGTAGAGTTGAAAGGAAACAACTCTTTTATGTTAACATAATATATTGAATAGTTGTTAAGTTTGATTTAAGCTGAAAACTTCAAAAAGCCAGCAGAATAATACACATTAATAAACACAATAGTCAAATTTCATTCCTTTATTAATTACCATTATTGCAAATAGCATTTATTTTCGTTATTTTTCATAGCGACGCCTCTATAGCTTTTAAGCTGTTAAGAGCACTTAATTTCAAACAGAGAAGCTTACTTTAAATATGCCCCCAATGACTCGTAATGCCGGGCAATTTATTCTCGGTCAACTCAGGTGTTAAACGTGTTTTTAATTATGTTTCAACGGCAGGCTCATTACTAGAGTGAGAAGCGTGAAGAGGAGAGAGGGGGATGAAAAATGTGAGCTGCACATGAGTTGAACAGCGTATAAGAGTCCATGATTAATGTATGACTATCTAAAGGACGAACGAGCGAACGACATAACAACAGGAAGCGAGAAGCCTGCACATCAGGTACTCCAGATAATAACTGAAAGTACACACAACAACAACAGCACACATGTGTGTGTTATTAACGTGTGCCACGTAAACTGGCAATGACGTAAGGTGTAAGGCGTAACGAGAGAAACCCGCGATAAAATTGCGGAAGTGCTCAGAATGCCGATGGCATCGCAGCAAATGATGAAAATGTCGTTTGTTATTATTTGTATACCCTTGCAAAGGGACATCATTATTCTATAAAGAAGTGTGTAACGATTTGTATACAATGCTTTATGGCTTCCAATCTTATCTGTAAAAGGACCTAACATTAGCAAAGAACTTTTTATATCATTGCTGAAAAATTAAACTTAAGTATTATCTGGCAGCAAGGGTATATAAACTATGGATTACTGGGAGGAAGCTTTTCCTTTTCTTGTTTTCAGCTCCTTTGTAAGCTCGACACATGCGAATATATGGAGGAAAATGTAGCTCACCTGTCGTGACAGGCAAACAAGTTAAACGCCTCAGCCATCAGGCTAACCATATGGGGCCCAGACTCTCTCTCTCCCTCTTTCCCTCTCTCTTTTTCTCCTCCTTGGTGACACGCTCATAAACGATTCAGAATCTGTACCAGTTGCAACCCTTTTCCGCCCCCAACTCCCACTTGTGTCTTGTCTTGCTGGGTTGTTTCTAGGTTATCTCTGGCTTAACCTTGTCGTTGGCAACAGCATATCCGTTGCGACGCTTTTTGCGAGTGCCTTTCAGTATCCGCTGAAGGCTTTCAAACGGAAGACGGTTTGTCTTACGGCTGCCTGCACATGCGGCTTGCCAAATGTCGCCGTTGCATTTGCAGACTTTATTTCTACTCAGCTAAATAAGCAGTAGACGCCAAGACTCAACTTAGAAGTGTTCTCGTTATAAGTAGCAGCTTAATTTCGCCTAGTTACACTGAAAGTTAGAGGTGGCAGCTCTTAAGGAATGAGAGCTTAAAGGTGTCCCATAGAAGAATCCCCGATTTAACCTAGGTATAAGAAAACTTTTAAAAACTTTAACTTTTTGTGAATTTGAAGTCGAAAAGGATTCTTGAAACTGCCCGTTAGAACGCAATGTTTATCTTTTTGTTGTAGTAGCATGACACTTTATACTTTTTTTTTATGTTTTGCTTTATGCTGCTCGTGTTTACCCAGACATCCAGCCACGCCCCCGCCAAGCCACGGCACGCTTCAACCCACTTACACCAACGTATAATTTAAAATGCCTGCCCTGCTTTATTTTTGTGATATCTTACTTTACCTTTTGCAAAAAAAAAAAAAAATAGAAGAAAACATACAGAACAAGAGATGACAAAATTAGCGCAGCAAACTCGCGGCTCACGTGTCGTATGCGCAACGTGTCAAAAGCTGGTCGAGTTTTAAGCGAAAGATGAGAATGTTAAGTCGTTTAACCTACTTACCTGCTGCACATAAGAGTGTGTGCGTTGAGTACTTGACGCTTGACAGATTTGATGACCGTATTTGGTTAGTTCCGTTTCCTTCTTCCACTACACAGCAATTAGATTAAGTATGCGCCGTGTGTTGCAGGTTTTATCATTGAGAGCAAAACAACAGTTTCTAATTATTTTGTAATTGTTTCATTTTTGCAATTTTTATTTGACGTATTTTGACGTAAAAACGCAATTTCAATTGATTACGTATACGCACTGTACACTGGCAAACAATTATACAATACTCGGTATTTGGTTTTATTCATTTTTTTCGATTCTCATTTTCAGTATTCATTTTCATAAAAACTAGCAAAATTCATTTATACACAAAAACAACTAAACAAAATCATCAATTTTAACAATTATATATAAAAACTAAAACGTATTTGAAAAATGTGTTGTAGATGGAATGTTGAAAATTAAACAAAGGATTCACTGAATGCAATATAAATGCGTGTGTGTGTGTGTATGAGTTTGCAGCTAGAATTACATGTTTGATTTGAATATTGTAAAGTTGGAATATTGTTTAGAAAAAAACGGAAGCTTTAAGCACGTGTAAAAAGAAACTTTTGTGTGCAGTTTGGCCTTCTAAAAATTTAAATAATCATAGTATATACACTTAAATTGGTTTTTGTTTAAAGGTTTCACAGACTTAAATTTATAACTAAAACTAATGATAACATTTCTCTCTCTTCTCTCTCTATTTCCTCGTCTTTTGCCTGACCTTTTCTTTTTTTTTTTTTTTTTTTAGAAGACTCTGAGCTTTTTTGTGATTAGTCACTGGAAAGTTGGAAATTGTTTTCTGGTTCTTGTTAGGGAATTCTATCTAGGGATGAATAGTGTTTTGCTTTCCAATGGTTAATTGACTTGAGGAATGTGTTGTGAATTAAGTTGAGTTCAGTGTTGGTTAATGCAAATTAACATTGAGTTTTAAGCAGTTGCGAGTACATGCATATACATATATATGAATTTTTTGTAATATATTTTTTAAATATTTGTGTTTTTTTTTTTACATATACAAAAAATTAATCAGTCTAAGTATGTGTTGTTTTTTTTATAATGTTTTTTTTTTTGTATGCGCTCCTCTTTGCATTGTCGAGTTGAAAAAAGATACAATGAATTTCAACAATTTTAAGCCGCAACGGCTTGATTAATACACATCCAACTTTAACTTAAATATGGTATAGTTGAAACTTATTGTTGTTATACATATACATATATAAACCATTTCTTGTACTTGTCGTATCAATGTGTGTATGTGTGTGTGTGTGTAGGTGTGTGGTTAACCGTAAAATACACAAAGAAACCACATACGACATTATCATTACTATAATCTTCATATCACGACCTTTGTTTCCAATTTTGTTTTTGGAAGCATCAATTTCTCGTTTTTTTCTCATTCAATTTTCCATTGTTTAGTTGGTCGTCCGTTGTTGTTGTTGCTGTTGCTTCTCTCACGCGTATTTTGTGAATGTCCAGCGTTGTGTGGAGAGCGCAGAGTTGCATCGCTGCGCACTAATACCCTGTTCATTGTGATCCCTAGTATCTAGACACACATTGATCTTGTTATGCCGAACTAAACCACCATCTTTCAGATTCCAACGTTGATTTTCCGAATCGTCACAAGATTTGAGAACTACCTGAGAGCCCCTAGAGAATTGTACAAGTGTTAAACAGAGATCATCGTGTTTGATTTCGCCACGTTTCGAATATGCCCATTCCTGATTACCGCCCGTATTGTGGCAGGGAAAGAGACCTGTAAATAATGGGTGTTAAGGGACATATAGATGTGTTAAGAATAAGATTGGGCATTATCTTCTAAGTAGCTTATTCTCTTTGATTACTCACCCACTGTGCCGTCTATTAGATGACCCATTGTATCTAAGCATTCGGTCATGTCCTGTCTAAATTGACCCACTTCTTGAGGTTCAGGCGCCTGCAAATCAGGATAAACATTCTCCAGATACCATTTAAAAGGTTTGCAGTGCAGTTTCTCCTTCAAAGCCAAACGATCATCAATGCTGAAAGTGGGAAAGAAAACAAAAAGCAAGCAAATAAGCAAAAAGTCGAAACACTTTCGCTCCCTTCGATAACTCACTTGCCAAATGGAATATTCTTGGCCAGCGGCACCGCATTGTAGTAATGCTGCTTGTAATCATCCATCCAGACCTCAGCGGCACGTCGCGTATTCCTGGCAAAGACATTGCCACTGCCACCCGGGAAGGTGTACGGATGACGTTTACGGAACACATGACCCACACGACTGCAGGGTATAATCTCTAGACTGCCACCACATTGCCACACCCTAAAGGATATCTCTAGATTCTCACCGCCCCACACATCCATTTTCATGTCATATTTGCCCAGCTTGTTGAAGTACGCCTTGTCGATAACAAAGAGTCCTCCAGCTATCATGGGTGTCCTGATTGCAGTCGTTGGATCATTATGTCGTGCTGTACGCTCCGAAGTACTCAGATACTCCCACTTGAAGATCAGATTCCAATCGAAGCCACCTCTCAAATCTGCCGAGGCGCCAATATACTGAAAGTTATCCATGCTAATCACATCGATGACGGGACAAACAACCCTCGTGGGATCTTCGCGAACGCGCTCTAAGAGCGGTTCCAGCCACTGTTCATTGCACTCCACGTGGCTGTCCAGGAAGGTTAAAACACTACTAACTGCCGCATCCGCACCCCGCACTCGAGATCGCACCAAACCCTCTCGCTTATCATTGCGAATGATGCGCACTTTGTCAATCTTGGCCAGCTCCAAGCCATCCTCAGCTGAGAGGAAGTAAGAGATTGTTGAGTTTAAAGTTAGATGGAGGGTACAAATACTTACGATGATCACTGTAATCATCAACGAGAACAATTTCGCGTATTAAATGCTCAGGACTGCGATTCAGGACACTGACAATCGTGCGCAACAGCGTCGATCTGGCCTCATTGTGGAAGGTTATAATGACGCTCGTCTCTGGCAAATCCTCGCGATACTTTTTCGTGCGGCACCTAAACGCAAGCACATTAAAACATACCCTGTAATTTAGCTAACTATCTCTACGTACATGGGATTCCTTGTATCGGGTATTTCACGATTGCTGGGCAAAGCATCGCTGGCCTCCTGATTGAAACGATTCCTGATATAGGGATCCTCGCCGCTGCGTAGTCCTCCACCACGTATATAGCCAGATTCATCAAAGTATTCGACTTCGCTGCCACGAGCACTTGGCCCCATGGCTAAACGTGAACCACTGACAATGCCACCACCACCAACGGCGGCGGCAGCAGCACCACCAGCACCACCAGCCACCAAGCCCTGAGAAGTCTCCTCTAGGGCCACAATGCCATTCAACTTGAGGCCATGCACCGCATTGCGCTCAAAGTCCTTTACGGAGCCGATTAAAATGACATTGCCACCGGGATCATCGGCCCCGCTGCCACCGATGCCACCAATGCCACCCCCGGCCACCCGTATGCCCGAGTTGGCAGCTGGCGCCCACTGTCGTGCTGTCGATGCCCCAGCCGATATATCGTCCTGATATTGCTGCATTGCCGTTGCCACCTCACGTAAGCGCAACGCTCGATTTTCCACCTAAAAGCACACAGAACCAGAGAAGGCGAAAAATGGTGTTAGAAGGTTTTGGCCCCAATTTTATTTATTTCTTTAATCTGCGCCACTTTGGTGACGCCGTTGCCACCACTGCGGCAATAACTCAACTCGACTGTGAACTAGAGTGTTTTCAGTTAAGAGATACCCAGTAAACATTTTAGTTCTAGATAAGATTCTATATCAGAATAACCTCTTCACACACTTATAAATTTGTACAGGGTATAAAGAGTCGCTGCATTCGCTGGTGTGGTTAAATTGTTGGTGGTTTTCCAGGATTAGAGCGTTTTACAGCTTGCAAAAACAAAAAAAAAGAGAGTCAAAATAAGCAAAAACTTTCAAGCTTACAGTTTTATAGCCACAAGCTGACTTATGGCTCAAAGCGCACAACGTGAACTAAACACAAAATTTGTTGCCAGTTTTTGTGTTTTGTTTCAAGATTAATAATCTATAAGAGGCAAAGGTGCCCTAGCTTGACCCAGTTAAAGTTTAAATTCAGCAATAAATCTGTAGCATATAAAATTCAAATTGATTAAGTATTGAATATTTGAATATTGCATTTCCAAGAAATCCAGTTCAAAAGTTCCACTTCAAAAAATAATATTAAATTGCTACTTGTATAGTTTAACTTTTTGTGTATTGGCAAAAAATAAATTAAATCTCATCTGTGAGTTGTGGAAAAACTTCTTGGAAAATCTCAATCAAATAGCAAAAGCCTCAACAAGCTGAAAGGGCAGCAGACTGTTCAGCACTTCCTTCCCACTTACTTTGCTGGCCCAATTGGCAGCCATTTGGACTTTAAGTATTTTTTGATACGCATGGAGGCAGCGAATAAACTTTTGGGATTTTACTAATGATTCATTGTTGTTCTTGTTGTTGTTGTTGTTGCCATTAAAAGGGCCCCAAAAACGTTGAGTGGTCTACTTTCTCAGTCTTTCACCCAGCAGGAGAGAGAGAGAGAGAGAGAGAGGGTCATTTTGGGCACTGCCCATGACTCGATTATTAATTGCCTTTTGCATTCGAATCTATTTGTCATGCTTTTTCTTTGGCCAACACACACACAACAAAGTATACTTATATTGCAGACCCTCATTTGTTATACACTGCGTATGCGTGTTTTTAATTTTAAGCGAGTTTTGCGGGCACGTTCTCTCGAACTCAAACTTCTGTTTCATTTGACTAGGTTTCGCATTGGTTTTGCATTTTCTTTCGATTTACATTCGATACGTGCGCCTTTTAGCGCATTTTTTATGCCAAGTATTAAAAAAAAAAAAATGCGCTTAGGTCCCGAATCAAAAAGCTTTCAGCACGTTTTTTCTCTTTGTCCGTCTGCATTGTTAAATATTTAAAATGCTCCTAAGTGTCGAATTATGTGACTTGCTGCATTATTTTTCAATTGAGTGCGGTGAGTGTGTGAGGTGTGGGTTTAAATGGATTTTAGTTCATTTTAGAACGATTTGAATGCTTGACTTACAATTTATTCAACCGAATCAAACTCATTATCACTGAAAGTTAAATTTGAACTTATACAGAAACATATTGCCAAATGAGTTGTTGATACAATTTGAGAACATAACTGACATTTAATATCTAAATATTACTCACAGTTTCCATTGAAAATATATTCCCAATTTATCTTAGATAACAAATTATATGCAGATTAAATGAGTAAATTGTTTTTGTTGTGTTGCCATCTCTG
Organism: Scaptomyza hsui; assembly: GCA_018152825.1. NCBI lineage: Eukaryota > Metazoa > Arthropoda > Insecta > Diptera > Drosophilidae > Scaptomyza > Scaptomyza hsui. The sequence continues at coordinate 3,446,039 of JAECXO010000269.1, forward strand.
GAAAGCTTATGGATATAAAGCTTATGTCATGTATTCAGTTACGACGCCTTCTTTTGTTATTACCAATAATTATGAGTAGTTTTTGCTTTTTGCTTCTTTACACACACACACACACACACACATACGAACAGTAAATGATGGGCAGGCTTAAATAATAGAGAGAAAAACAGGAAAGAAACAATATTCATATTGAACAATACACTATATGTGTTGTTTGCGTAGACAATAACAAAATGCTTAAGGTACAACAAAATCCAACCATTATAAACCTGTACCAACGAGCAATACGTATACGCAATGTATCATCTATGAAATCGAATGCTTCTTATCGCAAGGCGTGCTGTAAGATGTACATGGCCAGTTTACGTAGACTATCATCTCTACTTTCATTCCCCACCTACCTACCCCTTACCATGCAAATTCTATTGGAAACTGTTTCAATTTTGCCATTCGATTTGTTGCTTTTGCCCTGCGCTTCGGTCATGTGTAACTTAATTAGTTTCATTGTTTGTGCATGTGTGGGATTGTTGGGTTGCTGGAGAGGGGGTGAAGATTGGGAATTTATGGTCATTGATTGGCTTCGATAGCGTAGAGTGTGTAGAATGTGTGCGGTGCTTATGTGCTGAGCTCGGTAAGCGGCTTATTTGCAGATCATTATGCGCATTTTGTACTTGTAATTGACAGACAACAACAATTGTTGCCGACCCAAAAACAGAAATCCAAAACCTAAACCAAAAACCCGAAAACCAGAAAACCAAAATGGCAGGATATGCAATCGATATTGGTTATTAACTTGTTACTGTTTCCTAATTAGGCATAAATCAAATGCGTGTTTTGCCTTATAATAAATGGCCTAACAAGATTTATGATTACGCTCATAACACATATGAAAATTGGCAAAAGTTTTTTCTTTTCCCTAAATGCGTGGTGGCAATTTAGATTGTTTGTGTTAGTGGGAATGAAATGCGATGCTTGATGAGTAGATATTCCGTATTTCCGCTTGAACTTTGTTAATAACATGCCCATCATACCCTTCTAACACAGCATATGGATTATAAGGTATTAAGTTATGATTACAAGATGTCCGCAACGGAACTGGAGACTTTCAGACTGTTGGCAGCAGGCTCAGATGACCAACTATAAATAGCCCGAAGTATTCCCAAGTGTGCAGCCAAGGATGTGCAATATACACACACATACACACACATACATCCGCTTATAGTAGTTGTTCGTGCCCTTCTCACATTGAAGTGCTTAAGTCGGTTAGTGGAACGTGATCTTAGAGGCTTAAATAAACTTTGCCACACACACACACACACACACACTCTCACAATGTTGCAAGCAAAACCACGACAATTATGTCGCCACCTTTTGTCAGTGCATCAATCAATCAAGCACTCAATAGCCACTGTGTGTATGTATGGTATGTGCTGACCTACACTGCACAATTTTCCATGCTACTTGTCAAAACTGTGCCATTAGTCAATCAACAACAACAACAACAACAGCAACGACATCATCGATATGGTTGCTGCCAGGCAACAAGTTGCCACAAATGGTTTTTCTCTTCTTTTTTGTGCTTTAGTTTTTTTGAACGCTTTTTTTGTGTGTCTCGCATTAAGTTCAATGCTTGAGTTCAATGTCTTGGCTGGAGATTTTTTATTTTGAATGGTTTTCGTATTTATTTCTTTCTTTTTTTGGTGCCAACTACTTAAAACACATATCATTGAAATTAGTTCAGACGTTAATGGCATACAGATCAAAATGGCAAATGCGTCTCTCTAAAAAAGTGAGAGTTGTTTTTGGCTCACTTATAACGACTAAAAAATACACTCTAGACTGCTTAGATCTTTAAAGTTGTTGCTTTGACATTTCTTTAAAGTTTAAACCCAACCATTAAATCACATATAAAGTTTAAATTCTTAAATCTTGTGCCCAAGTCATGTCTCATATCCAATTTCATCGGCGGTTCAATGCTTTGGCCGTTATTCTTGGGTGTGTGTGTGTGATTGTTGTGTATTTGTGTTGCCAACTGTCTGCAGACGAAAATATTTTTCTGTGTTTTGTCGAATCAATATATTTGGGCGTGCATAGATTTTTAATTGAGTTGTGTTGTTTCATTTTGTTGGCCTTTTATAATTGTGTGTGGTATATTTTTCATGCTGTGTGACGCATGAACAACGAATGCCACATGTTGAATGAATGTTAGGTTGTTTGGCTGGTTGGTTAGTTTGTTGGGTGTGTTCCGTATTCAGTTCTGGGAATGTGCAAGCCCAATCGGATGGCCAAAACTGATTGGCAATGCATTTTTTTGTTCAATTCAAAGCCTTAATTTAGTTTCACATTCGCAGAAACTTGGCTAAGAAACTGGTTTAAAGGTATTATTGGAATTATAGCCTCCGATAAGGTACATTTAAAAATTAACCCAATTGGTTGAAAATTAGTTTCTTTCTTTCATTTTGGGTGAAAACAAATTTGATACGTTCCAATTACTAAATTATTCAGTCTACTTGGTAGCTCTGCTCCACATGAAACTACACGATGTGAAAATCATTCAGCTGGAAGACTGAACAGCTGAGTTAAGACCAAAAAAAATATATATATATAAACAAAAAGACAAGAGAAACAGATAAACAACAACAACATGAAAACAAAACACGGAAAAAACAAAAAACAAACACAAACTGAAGCTAAAGCTGAGGTTAAGCTTCAGCGATTGAGGGGCGCAAAAAAAAAAAAAATAGCCGCAGCAAATTAAAAACGCAGCAAGAAACATGAAAAGAAATTACTAGCAAAAAGTTTTTCACTAATTAATAAAAGAAAACGAAAAATTGGCAAACAAGGCAGCAAGAAAAAAAGTAAACTAAGAGGAAAGCCAAAAAAAAGTGAAGCTTATAAGCGGATTTAATAACAATATTTGCAACATGGTTAAACTCATGTTAAGCCAAAATTTTCAGAGAATATTGCAACAATATCTTGTTCAAAGCTGTATACATTGTTAAGCGAGTGTAATAGCTTTAATGGCCCATTCTTAATTATAAAAAAAACCGTTTTCGAGATAGAAATCTAATTGTTATCGTTATGTTTTTCCGGCATTTCAATATCTTTAAGTATATTCTGCGTCTCTTCCGCCAGTCTCATCAATGTGGCAAGATCATGTTCTAACGTGTCGATGCGTTGCTTTTGCAGATCAATCAGATTTAGAAAACCTTTGATATCCTCCTCTCGAGACAAGGCCAAAGCACGCCAATAGACCACATCGTCGGTGACATCTACATACCCTTCCATTGCCTTGGTTTGGGCCAAACGCTTCTGCAGCATCAGCGCAATCTGAGCCACGGTATGCAGCGATAAGCGTTTCTTGGTAACATTTTTCGAGGCAGAACTTTCTGCGTTTAAGTTCTGAGTGCCTTCCTTCATGATTTTCAAATTGTTCATTTCTTTTTCCAAAGTATTTTCCATGCCGTAATCAATATCGAAATTTTGTTTTAAAGTTGCTTAACTTTTTTTCTCATATAGTATAAGTGCGTATAATATTTTTGATTTTATTTATTTGTTGCAGCAAAGGGCAAAGGCTACTTAATTTCTAAGTCAACCTATTTTGACTACTTTTTGACGTGATGATTTAAAACACTTCCGCGAAATGCTCCCAAAAATAGTGCCTTCATTTCTTTTTATGTTGCTTTTTATCATCCACAAACTTTAATTGTTGTTTTTTGTGCATGCGGAAATTTCTCTCTCTGTTTCTCTAGCTTCAATTTCCGTGCGTCGCATCTTGAACGTTTTTTTTATGGCACATTAACAAACACGAAATCTTGGCCATGGCTAATTTCCTATTCAACAGCTCCAAAAGATTTTCTCTTCGTTTTTATGAGCTGTCAAGTTTTGAGTACAGTTTTGAAGATTGCAATAATTTTCATTTATTTCAACATTTACACATTTTTGGCACGTAGATTTTTGGGGCATAAAGCGATAAGAAACATTTTGAATGTGCTACAATTATTTAAAGCGAGAAGTCAAAAGGTGATAGAAACTCTTTCATACTTTATCTTGAGTAAAGAAAATTTATGTAATCATTTTTATTGCTCTTCATCAGATAAAAATTTGGTTAGAATATTCAGCTTTATTTCCCAGTTCACCAGTTTTAGTATATAAAAAGGTGAACAAACTCTGCAAATAAATGACAGTGGCTTATCAGATTTGCCTGTCAATCAGTTGGTTGCCTTTTTGAGCTGTGGCCAATTTGCATAAGCCAAAACAATTGCTTTAGACTGTAAACATGATGAGTAATTTATTGCACATTTTCAGATGCGCTGTGAATACAATGGAACAGTTAAAATCCGTTGACCGCCTAATGCGTTTAATGGCAGAAAAAACAAATAATTGTGTGTAATTTATAATCTATAGCGAGAGAGGCCTTCAAAGTGTTTGCTTGAGATGCACACACATGTGAGAGAGGCAGAAGCAGCCGCAAATGATTGGCCTTTGAGGTTAATTGAAAAATCTCACATGCAGACATATATGTCTCTCTCTCTCTGTTTAACTCATTCTCTTGACTGCTCTGTGGTGTCTCGAGTGATTGTGGCAATGTGAAGTTGCGCAACTTGAAATTTATTTGCTGCCTTTGCTAAGATGAGACGCAGATGCCAAAACAAATTGCGGCCAAAGCAACAATTGCAAATTGTTGTGTAGCAAAAGTATTGTGTGTGTGTGTGTGTGTGTGGCATCTTCACAGTGAAGATGTGGCAACAAAGTCGCAGAGTCAAAGCTTCCTTGTGTCTTATGGCTGAAGTAGCTGCAGCTGTCAGTTAACTTTCCTCCAACAATTCAGCCTTCTTTTTTGGGAGCTTGCGGCTTTTCCTCGTCCACATGCAAAACTCAATTAACCAACAATCTTTGGGATGCCCGCTCTCTTTTAAGCCAACGGCTTAAAGCAAAGCAGCCAAACCATTTTTGACCGCAAACATTGTTAGCCAAAGCCATTTCACTCAAGGGGCAAGGTGTTTGCTTTACTTCTTAAGCTGTAAAACTTTTTCACCAAAATGAAAATTTTCAATTTAAAAATACTTTGCTTAACTTTTTTTTTTCTTAATATTTCAAGTGGTTAAAGTTAGGCCTGAAGCGCTCTTCAAACTTTCTAATAACATTAAATTTTTTGCTTTTGCAGCCTAAAATTTATTGCCATTTTCATTAAACTGTTGAAATGTTTGGTTCTTTGTTTACAAATTGACCTGCATATTCATATGGCAGTAATAAATTTCAATGATCTAAATTACGCCAAATTTATGAGATATTTTATTGTGGCTGAAAAACATTCCCATACATTTGACTTCACACCAATTGAAACATTCACTCCAGATGGCCATAAAATCCCATGAGAGTCGTAGAAGATTTCGGAGTTAATTCGTTGGCAGCTCTTTAAGTGAAGTAAGATGTTTTTGTATTAGGAATTTTATGTTTAAATATATATGTATTCAGTTATTCTTTATCGCTTATCTTAAGCACTGCTTATCTTCTTTACCTAACGTATCTCAAATACATATGTCAGATAAAATAATCTAAACAAACTCATCAACTTGACTAAATATATAAGTCAGCCTTAATTGTGTTAAACCTACCACAAGCTCTGTTCTGACTTGAAATATTTAATCCGGCTAGCTTACAAAATATACTATATGCATATATATAAGCTTGATTAACCCTTAAGCCCTTAGCTCTTAACTCTTGGTTTGGTCTAGACTTGACTAATATTTCAGGCAGTGTTCTGTTTCTGTTTCTGGCTGTGTGCTAAAGTGAAGTAACTGCCGCAAAGGCAGCAATAAATTGCATGTGGCATAAATAGCAGATGTTGCATGTGTTTGTGTTTCTGTCTGTGTGTTAGAGTGTGTCCAAATTGCCACAATGAGTGGGGGGGACAGAGAATGGGACTGTGACTGCTTCTAAATCTGACTCGGATGCAGCAAGCTCAAGTGGCCATGTTTGCCACCAATGCTTGCAACTGGCAAATGGTTGTTGCTGCGGCTGTTGTTACTGCGGCTGCTGCTGCTGCAAACAAGAGATCTTCATAAAATATATTGAAAGTGCTTTGCATAAATTTGAGCTGGCAGTGGCAAAGACAATGCATTATTGCCTTCTACAGTTTTGCCTTTTGCTCTTTCATAGAAGAGGGTGGGGCAATATTTGAGGCTGCCTTCAGTCTGCCTTTTTCGGGCGAGAATCAATTAAGGTCGCTGCACAACGCGAAGCAGCTGCTGATGAAGTGTCTCGTGTTTGGGAAATGAACTTTCAATAGTTTCAAGCACTCATTAGTGGGCCAACCAGAGTTAAATTCAAATGGCGCTCAATTTCGGAAACGGGTCATTCATTAATCGAGACGGCTGCACAGTGAGAAAAATTTCAACTATCAATAAAACTGCTCAATCTAAGCAACACGTTTTGTTTTTACTGTGTAGCTCTTAATGTCGTCATGCATATGAGTCATGATGTAGCACAGATGCGCACAGTTGTGGCAGCAACCGAAGCTGAACGAACCGAACCGAACCAAACCAACTGCAGTGCTAGCTTGTCTGTCTGTACTAGACTGCTCCGACGCTCATCAGTCAAACGCTGAGCTCATGGCAACGGCAAAAGTTACAGCTATACACACATTTGATGGATGCACGAAACAACAAATAAACAACGCAAGCAGCAGCAACAAATGCACGACAAATTGCCAAATGTGCGCTTTACGCACACAAACAAAAGCGAGATACAGATACACATGTATCTGACGCCTAAGTGTGACGCATTCTAATTAGGCAGTTCTTTCATAGACCCATTTATTTGATGGTGATGTCAATGCCAGCAGCAGCCAAATGGAAATATACTCTACCATATACTAAGTATACGCAATGTGGCCGCTTAGTAAGCTTTAATCCCCAATCATATTTGGCCACTAAAAATGTTGTTGTTTATATTTTATAAGCTCATTTCGATGTAATTAGCTTAATAATTCGATTCAACATGCGGTCACAATGTGAACCATTTTAAAATTTAGCATTTAATATTTAATTTGATAGCTATTTCGATATTGAAGTTCAGCTCAGGTTTATAGCCTTGGGTAAACCATTTATCGGCACCACAAAAATTATAAAATAACAGTGGTTAGTTTTTCGGTAACAACATTTTTGTGGGTCTATAAATAAATTAAGTGGCACATTATTGAAATATTAAATAGCTCATAACGCTGCATTTAACTATTATAGTATATAAGTTGTTTACTTAAATGCAAGCTTATTTTGTAATTAGGTTTGATAGAACTTATTGTGTTACAAATTCATAATGAGTGGGATTTAATTTAAATTGGCAACTTTTAGGGTTAAAAATTAATTATTATTTTCCCTTGCCTAAGCTGATGCTCTCAAGCATAAGGCTCGTTGTTTAATCTTCTTTGTTTATACTTTTCTGAGTAGACAACTCAACTGTAAATTATGCCCTGCACTTTTAACTTTAACCTAGTTCTTACTTACACTACATCAGCTTTACGAACTGCACTTTAGTAGCGCTCTCAAGTAGAACACCATAAAATAAGCCAAGTAAAGATCTCTGACAAAATGCAGACCACCCAGCATAGCTCAAGCTCATCCTTATCGTTGCAGCTCATTTCCCGAGGGCCTCTCACAATCTATATAAAGTGTTACTTGTAGTACTCCAAGTGCTCCCCCGTCCCCCTGCACTCATCACTCACTTAACGTGCTTTGCGTCATAAAGTTCAAGTTCATTATGCCAACAAACAAACAAACAAACAAAACAGCCAAGTAACAACAACAACAACAACAACAGCAGCAGCAGCGGCCAACCAGTTAACAAACAAACACATAAACATTGTGGCGCCCACCATAAAAAAAGGGGCCACAGCGGAGAGTGAAAAAATAATGTTAAGTGCCACTTGCAGCGATTACACAAAACAACAAAAAGTGAAACCAGCAACAATAAAACACACACTGTTGCTGACCAGGCTCAAACACAAGATGCCCAAAAAGATGTTAAATAATAATTATTTAATGGCATTTGCATTTGGCTTGTTGTAATGAGGTTGGCAACAACGTTTAAGCCATAACATGCACAATGAATTGGCCAAAAAAAAAGGTTGTACAGACCCTTAATGTGATTCGCACGCTTTATCATTTGGCCATGTTGACATTTCAGTTTGACTTTTAGCATTTTTTTTTTTTGGTTTTGTAGTTGTTTTTTGGTCTGCCTTTCCCTCACGTTGCCCAAATGGGCCCACTCAAAGTGCTCGCCATTTAAATGCCAGCTAAATGCCTTAAGATAATCATTGAAATAAAAATTATACTCAAGTGAAAGTACGAAATAATCGAACAACTTGAGAAAGTCACCACAAAAAAAAAAACACTTCAAATTCAAATTCGTATACGAATTGCAATACGATCCCCTCCCTCCCCTACACCCACAAAAAAAAAACGCTTTGTTCACTTTTGTGCATGTTCAAGAGCTCAATGCCGAATCGCCTTCAACATTGCCAGTCTCTCTGGCCCCCGCGGATGCAAAGTGAATGAAAAAACCACGAGTCGCGACTTTTGGCCATTTTAGCCACTTAAGTAGTGGCATTCACCTCCTGTCTAGCAGCTTCTCCTATTTTTTGGTATGCCCTGTAAACATTTAGTAGGCTTAAACGGGTACTTTAAAGTTGCCTCAGGCAGTGTTTAATTTTTGAGAGTTTTGGCAAGATTTAAACACTGCTGACTTTATTATAAATTATAAGTTGTGTCCAGTTTACAGGGTAATTTTATAGCCTGACACACTTATTAGTATTTTATTTCCTTTTTCCTTGCAGCTGCGAGCTGCCGTTTTTTATTGCCTTGAGGCTGGCCACTGTCCGAATTGGCTTCTGCTTTTTTTTCCGGGTTCGCACTTAACACACAGCTGTTTTGCAGCTGCTCCTCCTGCCTCAAAAAAAAATAAATAAGAGAAATAGGAGTTGAGAGAGGAGGAGGAACCGTTCCAAAGTTTGCAAGCTAAGTATTATATCATTCAATTAGTGGCATATCTCAAATATCACAAATTAGCTGACATTTCAACATTGTCATGTTTGCCACAGAGCAAAACTCTGGTTTGTTGATTTCATCATCACTATTCATTCATAAACATGAAAAGTTTGTTGTTTCTTTGTTTTGTCTTTTTTTTTGCCAATTCATCAAATGATATTGCATCAAAGATGACTTTGAAATCTTGACGCTGTATTTAAGGCACTAAGACTATTATACGCTGAACGGTTATCATAAACAAGAAACGAAATTCCGTGAAAATATCAACTTGTAGTTTGTTCACACTTCATAAAATATGATTTTTATTTTGCTGCACTATTGAAGAGCTTCTTACTAAAAGCAATCTTATAAAATCAGATGGAAAAATACTAAGAAAAATGCGAGTTAAGTATCCTTAGCCTTTTTACACCTTAAAATCAATTCGCAGGAAAAAAAAAGATGGGCGAAAATTAATTAAAAAACTTTCAATTGCAAAAAAATGAGTTAAGGTCAAAGTATAGCGTTTTAATTAAAATGAAATTCCAAATAAATACGCAGTATTAAACTTCTTGCAACAAGGCCGTACAAGAGATTAAGTTACTCAGTTTTATGGCTGAATTTAGCTTGTTTTTGTGACGCACTCCATTAACTCGTTAAAGAGATCTTCAAGTACAAACTCTCTGAAGCATTTAACAACGTCCAAAGTAACTTTGAAGATTTTTTGGCTGTCGCCAGCAGCTTTAAGCCTTGACCTCAACGCTTCATTCAAGACGTAAGCTGTTTTCCAACAATAAAATGCAGTCCTCAGCCATTTCCTGCTGTCTACGTCTTACCACATTTATCATTGTTCAACTAGTTTCACTGGAGATTGTTTCTGTTGTTGGTGCCTGAATGGCAAATATGCGAAATATATACATTTATACACAAGTGGCAAGCGGCGTCCAAACAAGTTGTAAAATAACAATAAAAACCATCGAAATGAAATTGAAAGTAGCAACTACCGAACATCAGCGATAACATTCAATGATGTTACAGCGCCCACAAAAGTGTTTGTGCAGAGAAAAATAAGAGAATTCAATGATGGGGAGTTGAGAGAGGTAGGCGGGGCAATAAACGCAGCTTTGAGTTCAATAAAAATTATTGTACGAAACGCTTGGCGACCTTGCGCAAATGCGATGGGTTACATTGCGTAATGGAGAGGCCAGTTCAACAGCTGGCAGCGAAAAGCAACACGAACACAATGACAGAGAAGAGAGGGGGGGAACGATGGAGTGGGAGCGGTAAAGAAGATTGAAATAAAGAAGAAGCTGAAGGCAACGGCAAACCGGCTGCTGCCGCTGCTGCTGCTGCTGCTTTGATGCTTTGAGAAAAAAAGTGTAGCAAGAGCCGGTTAAGCGAGCTGCTTTTTTATCTCATTACAGACAGCTCTTCATTGATGCCAGTGTTGTTATACCCTGTAGACGAAGCAAGAAAGTTTTTACAGACATTCGTTATCATATTTTTTATTACAGAGCATCTCACAGTCAGTCTTTCACAACTGACAGCTTGCTTGCGTGTTTTGTTTGCCTCTGAAATTAGTAAAACAACAAAATCAAACCAACCAAAAACAAAAACAAAGACTTAAAAGGCCAACAGCTAAAGTCATCTGCCTTACTAGGCCGGCCGATAAACATCTTTAATTATTCATTCTAAATCAAAGCCAAAGCAAATGCCAAATGTCTTCAAAAGTTTACTTGATTTTACTACTCTCCGAGAGACACAAGGGGGTGGGGCCGATAAAAATGCTAATTAGCCGTAACAGCAGCGAGAACTGAAAGCAGTCCGACACCAAATAGCTGCCCAAATTATCTAGAAACTCAAAAATTCGGGCTGTGTTTAACCTTTTTATTGACTGCACTCAAAACCCGTTTCGAAACCGTATTCAAGTTTCACTTGAGCTTAAGAATTTTTCGGGCATTCAATGACAGTCTTTGCCTCAAAAAAAAATCTGTACGTATGGAGGTAAACTAAATTAAGCTAAAAAAAGTTGTATCATTAATTTATTGCATGACATCAACTATTCCAATTGTTGATTAGTATTTGTTAGCACCTTTTATTAAACTTCAAAGCTCGCTTTAAGCCCTCACGTTTTTTGTTGACGATTCTCAACTGTTGAAATCGCAGCTTTTATGGTATTCGTTTTCAGCACGTTATATTGTCATTTGGGCGTCAAACAGAGCGTAACTGAATGTCACGCAATGCGAAGCTCAACATTTGCAAAGTTTCTTGCTCTACTATGTTCCTCTCAATCCCACATCTCCCCTCCTTTTCCACTGAATGATATGCAGCTTTGACCATAAATCGAGTCGTCGATGCGTAAAGTTATTTGAAAGCTTTTTGAGTTTGAACTTGAATTCGTTTTGTTGCGTTTTTTTATTGGCATTTTTTTTTATTTTTATTTTTTGGCAGTTTGGAAGCTGAATAAAACTTGATCTAATGATGTGCCCCACTTTTTGGTGAGTGTGCGAAAATTGAAATACTTCTTCTTTGGCAAAAGTTATGAAATAGTTATCAAGAATTTCCATATTTGATGAGAACATTTGCATATGCGCAATAAAATATTATGCGACACAATATAAATCTGATACTGGGACGTGAATGTGTGTGTGAAATGAGATAACTTGAGATTGGCTTTGGTGTATAAAGTTTTGTACAAAGCGGTTGAAATATGTGTAGATATGTGTACGACACAGGGGTAAGCAGCGGGGCATCGAAAGACAATTAATAGTTATTTTGGTTTAATCAACAACACACATTACACAATTGACAACCTGCTGTTTATACTCAATAAGGCTGATCAGTGAATGATTATGGTTTCATTAACACTTTCTTAAATCCAAACAACTTTCCCTTAGTGTGAAGACAAGAGAAACTTTGCATAGATTTTACATTTATTGCTAGATATTAATCTTAAAGCCCTATAAATTATTACTATATTAATTTTTTCAGGCAGCTTTTGGCATTTTATAGTAATTACTGTAGCGTTACTTTAAGTAGATTAACATGTGCAACATTGATAAACGTCATAAATATTACAGAACCTTCTACGTTAAAGATTAACGCTGAATTAATTGATTTTTAATACCATACAGCATTTACTATTTATATATCTAGAGGCCGCAAAGTAAATGTCAATTCATAAAGCTGCACTTTGTCATGCTATAAAATACATTCAGTGTTTTTGTCGTGAAAAAAAAATATTTCACTGGTCGAATATTTATAAATGTATAAATGTGTTTATACAAAAAGCCAGCAATTTGTGTGGGTGCCAAAAAAAAAATGTTTAAATTGTAATTGGAAAAACAAATTGGAGACTGGGTAATAGCTGTATTAAATATTTGTTATATGAAATGCAAACGGGAACGAATGAATTGGCGGAAAAACATGCAGGGAAAATTATTTTCAGGTGCTTTAGTATCAAGTCTGGACAGCGCAAATGTGTAACCCTCACAATTTTTATAAAAGGGTATATAAAATACTGTTTTTAATATTTGCTGTTGTTTTTTCATAAAAGTTATTAAAATGTGCATGTATTTTAAAACGAAAACAACTTAATGTAATTTACAGTTGAAAGCGTTCCGTTTAAAAAAATTCCCTTGGGACGCCATTTTGTAAACCCACACACAAACCTCAGCATTCGCCCCCTCCCACACTGGCAAAGTACACACATCAGCGCACATACATTTAATGAGTGTGAAAAGTAATTCAATAATACGCTGTTAATTACACTTTTGATCTTTGCGATGATTTTTTTTTTTAATTGTGCACAACATAAAAGGCCAAAAGTGTTGAAATATTAAAAGACAAATCGAAAAACTGCACACATACACAAACATAAATCCGATTATAATGATATATATATATATATATATAAATATGTATAATACAATTCATATGAATGGGCAGATGCTTTATAGTCAGTGCGGGGGTGCGGTGGGGTGAAACCCACTTCAAAGTTGGTCAGCTTGCGGGCTGACCTCAGAGCAAAAATCGAGCTGAAACCATAAACTGAAATTCTTTTGGGGGAGGGAAATGCAGGAAATGCAGTCACAATAATTGAGTTTATCGACTTTGGTCAACACGTGCGGCATTTTCTTTTTTTTATATCCTGCTTGGCTTTATTCGAAAAGCGTTAAAAAAAATCATTCCTGATAAGCTATTTTTGACATTATTAAACGTGTGTTAAGTGGTTAATAAATCAGCATTATTAAAATTTGTAAACTACCGAGTGTGCTCCACTTTCAAGTGCTGCCATATGCGGGACTTATCTATAAGCTAAAAATAGCCTGTCGAAAGTTATTTTAAAAAAATATGTTGTTTGATATTTTTTGGTCGTCATAAAAATCAATTTCATATTTTAATTGATATTTTATTTGCAATAGAGAATCGTATGCAATTGTTTACCCTGTTTGAAAATTGACAGAGCGAGTGATAAAACACATAACCAATGCAAATAAACTTGGATTTGATTAAAGAAAAAGCACGTTTGTTGAACTTTTCATGTTTTTCATGCATATTTCTTTTATTTTTCATTTTCAGCTATCATTCACTCGAACATATGATAAAATAACATAACAAAGCAAAATCTATCAATCAACATTAAACAAACTTCGCTTTTTACAAAAATAACTTTTAGTTTAACAAGTTTTCATGTTTTATTACCAGCAACTTTAACTTTTCCACATATATCATTTTAACCATTTAGCTAGCAATTAAATTCGTATCTTTACATAATGAACATCGATAAATTATTTTTTTTTATCAGATGCCATTATAAATGTTCTTCAATTAAATGATTTGTCATTGATCACAAATGTTTGATAAGCAAAAGTATGTATTTTTTGGGAATTCAAACGATAAGGTCATAAATTGACAAGCAATGTTCATAAATAACCCAACCCTTTACAATCGAATGACAACCAAACGACGATTTGCATATAATGCCAAATGATATAGTGATAGCGATAGCAATAATGATAAACTGATAATGTTGAAAACACATTAGAGCAACTGACACAAGTGCTGCTTCTCACGTTTGTGGCTGCCACACGTCGTTGCCCCACACGAAAGATGGACTCAGGGCAAGATGACCCAAATTTACCTTTGGAAATTGCGCATACGCCACGTCTAACGGCCCACATTTGATAGTCGCAGCTGTCAGCACTAAAAACCAGAGTCTCTAATTAAAAAAGAAAGGGCCAAAAGTGAAGCAAAGGCAAGAAGACTTAAACTATGCGAGAGTTCATGACTAGATTATGACCTGTAGTAAATAAAAGTGAAACGAAAAAGATTCTAAAATATCTTTAAAAAAAAGTTTGAAATAACTCTAGCCAAGTCATACTCCCTTTGCACAACTAACTATTCACAGGGTATATATGCGAGCGTAAGCCAACTCAACTGCAAATGGAGAGATACGCAGTTTTTGTGGGCGGCACAGGGCGTTTCTGCACTTGCTACCTGCCCCGATTGTACAAACGTAAGGCTAATTATGTGTGGTGGAGAGTCCAACTAACAGAAAGAGAAGAAAGAAAAAAACAATGAAAGACAGTAGCTATGGCTTAAAGTAAAGCCATGGTAGTTTGTTATGCTATCTGGTAAATAATTACTATGCTAGTTGCATACTATGTAACGGAGGCCAACGTTGATGATCGATGCACGTGGAGCGGAAGAGGTGGTAACAAATAGTAGGTAGAGAAGAAAGTTGAAGGAGGGGGAGGGAAATCAAAAACTAAATTTGGTATATTGGGGCTTATGACTTACCTTTTCGGTGCTGGACTGAAAGTAGTAGACCATTACGAACATCCAAATGATGCTGACGAAAACAATTAATTTGATATTTCGACGCATTTTGTTTGATTGAATTTTCTCTCTCTCTCTCTGTTTGTGTTATTTGTTATATTTGGACAGCAAATAATGCGGACGATTTCTTTGTTGTTGTTGTTGTTGTTGTTAATGATTTAATTATTATTTGGCAACAATTTTACGTTGTATGTCACTGGGTAAAACAGAAATATTTAATTAATTAATTTCATCAATAATTACGCATTTCAAACACGCTGTGTTAAATCCTTCACTTAATTATTTCATTTGCAAATCTGTTTTTTGTTTCAACTGTGTTTAATTTATGTACTTAATTAGGTAGCTAAATAAGAGGTTTAATGTGGCACGTGTTTTTATCTCAAATTAATTATCAGAATCCATTTTTATACTAAAGCAAAAGTTTTTGATTATGAGCACATTTAACATTTATGCAGAGATAATTGCTAGAGAAGTGAGCAGAAACTGGGAATTGAAGTGCTCCAAAGAGAGCAATTATTAAAGTAGTTATCAAAGTCGCAGAATGGGAACTATGATAACGAGGAAAATAGAAGAGAAAACTAGGCAATTATGCAAAAGAAGTAAAGTAGGAAAAAGGAAACTTAAAGAAAAGATATCATTGAGTTATATTTTAATTTAAAAAAAAGGTTTTCTTAGTTCATTTAGCCAACTTCATAGTCTTATCATTAAGTCTTTAGTCTCACAAAACATTTTATAAATAAGCCTTCAGTAATTTTATCTAAATGTCTGATAAACTGAAGATTAGCACACTTGCACAGTTATCGCCCTTTTAAAACTGATAAGCGAATAACGGTAGTCAAGTTCAAATCATAATTAAACAAAAGTGTGAAGAGAAAAAAACACTTTAAAATATATTTATATGCTATTCAGTGATGTGGGTCAGTGTTAATGATATATGTATTAACATGTGTGCCGTTAATTTGATGTTAAACGTTTTCACAATATTTTTAGAGTGGCCACAAATCAATTTAACTATTAGCGTTTTAGTTTTTTTTTTCTATATTTGAAGCATGGGAACAGTGAAAGTATTTTACAGCTGACTTATTCAGTTTTGTTGGGTGTATTTGTAGGCACGTTTCAAAGTTTTAGGCGTCGGCGAAAAGCATTACGCATACGCCGAGTTGGGCGATAAGATAAGCAAAACGACTGGAGAGTTTAAATTTGATTTTATATTTTTTCTTGCTGTTGCAGTTACTGTTATGGCTGGTTATAAATTTTGCACACACACACACACACTTTCACACATTTACACATGACAATTGGCCAAGTGTCTAAATGGCTTAATCTTTTGTCGATTGTTGTTGCTGTTTGGCATTTGGCGCATTTACTTTTATTGCATTTACCGTTCAGTCGTTTATTATGTTTTATTAATGCCGTCGTTGTTGTTGTTGTAAGCGTCGCCGTTGTCGTCGCGCGCGCCACAAAGACGAGACACTTAGCGCCCGTTGCACGCGAGTCACGAACGGGCTGGAAACACCGAACTCCGACACACTCCGAGACTGAGAGACTCTAACTGAGAGACAGCAGCTGTGTCTGCGTCAGCGTCGCACACACAAATGGCCAATAGGCGCTGCAGTCGCATATATTTTATGCTGCCAGAGCCGCAACGGTTGTTTGTCAGTTGTTGTCAGCTGTTCGATGGCATGTTCGTGTTGGCTGGGCGTATAAGAGCTCGTTGGTTCGCTTCGAACATGTTGCGTTGGCTGGGTTGTTTGAGTTCAACTACCACAAACCGAAGGTTGGTGGCAACTTATGCTCGAGCAACTTCAGTTGCTGCAAGCGCACAAAATGCACAAAGTCAACGCTGCGTATGCGTAATATATATTGCAAAAGGAGGACCCTAAACCTCGAATAAGCAAATGCGTTTGAGTTCAAGTTCTTCTTGCTTGAATAAATTAACTTTAGCTTCAAGTTGTAGTTTACTAATTAAATAATCCATGAATATATCAAGAAGGAAGGTAATTTAATTTTTAAGTTTTTCTTATTTTGGAAAATTTTGTCCACATCAATCATAATTTAAACTATTTTTTACCTAACTTTTGATCCATTTCACTTTTTATTTTAATGAGCTTTTTAATTTGGCCGGCAAGTGCAACAACATGTTGCCACATTCAATTAAAACTAATTTAATATTCATTCAAATTGTCAGAATAAACTGCAATTATGCAAAATATCTAGCTACAGCCAAGGAAACAACAAAAATGCAAAATTAAAATTCGCCAGCGCTTAGGTTCAGAGAGTTTGAGTTTTGGCTTGCATTATTTATAAACTGACTCCATGTGGATGTGTTTAAGTGTGTTTATATGTGTGGATGTGTGGGTGTGTGGGTGTTAAGTTAACAACAGTTATAACGCTTTAAAGCCAACAACCGAAGCAGCTGCAGTTAAAACAACTTAGCATTCTGTCTATCAGCGAAGTGAATATGCAAATAGAGTTGGTAAAAATGCATAAGCTTAAAAGAATTCGACTTTAAAATACTCCTGGGTTGTCCAATAAGGTTTATTTTGATAGTTTTTTTTATGGCTTAATGTTAAAATTAAAAAAATAATGCTCTCATGCAAGTAAGAATGGAAAAAGAATGTGTTTATGTCATGGCAATTGCATTTTTATAGCGACATTTAGTTACCCTGTAATGAAATGTTGATTACAAGTATTCTTGAAATTTAATTAGTTTATACTTTGACTTATATAAGGACTTTTTAGAGCTTAACTATTCAATATGCCCGCTTGATCCTTTGGTTGCATATGTGTGTTAGACAAAGGATGCGCTTATACAAACACACACACACAATGTGGGTTACTGACATTACTAGCTTACCCTCCCTCCCTTTTCCCCTCACTTATTCTGCATTTCTCTGGCTGTGTGTATTTTCTTGATTTCCCCGCTGCCCGCTCCACTTATTTAAATTGGCTTAAAAACTCAACGAACAACGAACGGGCAACAAAGTCATGAATATGCAGACAGTTAGACAGTAAGAGGGTGGGGTAGATAGAGGGGAGGGAGGGAGGAACAGAGAGTCAGACAACGGAGTCAAACATTTATAAAAACTACACATACATATGCAGTAAACTTCCGCTCAATTCGCACCACCCAACCTCCCCTTATTGCAACACCCACTTACACCCCCTCAAACAAACACACACACACACACACACACAGTTATATGAGTGGCATTCCATTAGGCGTAATTAGAGCATTTAGCTAAAGGAAAAACTAAAGAAAAACCAACAATAACAACAGCAAGAAGAAGAAGAAGAAGAAGAAGAGTAACAACAGCAGCCAGAGGAGACATTTAGACTGAAAACATTTGTCAGTGTGTGTGTGTGTGTGTGTATATTTGTTATATATGTTTGTGTGTGTTGCAAACAATTTAACTGCCAGTGCTGCTGCTGCTGCTGCTGCTGCAAGTCTCTCGTTGTGGCAGCGACTTGGCTCAAGTACGATAATTAAAAGTTGGTTAAATGTTGCATGAGTTGCAGCATCCTTCAAGCTGCCACCTCCACCTCCACCTCCGCCGCTGCCTCCACACATGGCCACAAAGCCGTAGTGCACATTTGATTGCACACCATTTGCCAGTCTTGCTCTTAGTCCCTCCCCCCTCTCTCTCTTGTTATCCATATGTGTTTGTGTGTGTGTGTGTTCACCTAGCCGTGAACAGAGCTGCGTATCTTTTGAACCGAATTGCACATTTGGCAGTCAGTCGACAGCTTCCCCACCAACCCACCCTCTGATTATCTACTCAACCCTTCCCCAGGCACAATGTTGTCTCATTACTTGCTGGCTTTTTATACCCTGTAACCAAGTACAGAAGAGAAGAAGAAGACTTCTACAAAGAAATAATACTTAATACTTAACTAATGAAAAATCGCTTTTAATCGATTAATATTACAGGGTATCTCTAACATGTGCTCTCTCTTTTTATAAGTTTCAACTTTTTCTTGCTACATATGCAACATCTCCTTCCGTCTTGCCCCAACTTTGTCCCCCTCGGCGCCTTTCACAATTTGCCACAGAGCTTTTTAGCCATGTCTGCATCTGGCGGAAATCAAAGTGTAAATGTATTTTGTCAAAAGCTGGCGCAAAACTTGGCGCCCATTGCGGAAATGTTGAAAATATTTTAAGAACGTTTTCAAAATTAATGCATAATTGCATTAGTCACTTCATTTCGAGCGTAATGTGCACGCTGGGTGCGGAGAGAGGGGGTGAAAAGGAAGGGAATGAGATCAAGAGCAGGATTTTGTTAAATTCTCAGGGCTGCAGTCACCAAAAATTTGTTGCAATTTATTAGTGTTGCAGTGTAGCTGGAGGGGATTGAGGAGGAGGGATTGTGGGTGCTGAGCATGTTCTCTGCGGTTGCAATAGATGCAATGGAATAGTTTTCTGTTAGTGTGGGTGGGTGGTTGAGTGGTGTCTGCCTAATGTCTTGATGACATGCGGGTGGTGGTGGGTTAAAGCTGATAAGTGGCGTTAAGTGTTATCGCCCTTGGCTGTGTGTCGTTGTGTGTGGTGTTGAAGTAGTGCAGCGACAATTTACAGCATTTAACGAATTTCCACGAAAAACGTTGCAAATGTGTGGCTTACTTAGGTGAAATGCTGTCTCAACTCATTTTTAGTTGGGCTATAAAGATGAGACTTAAAGATGTCTTATTTTAATAAGCTTAAAATGCATTTATAACTGCATTAAGTAGAAGCTGTTACCTTTAAGCAACTAAAACTTACCCGAAAATATTTATTCGACCTTATACAATAAAATATAAGTAAAGTTACTAAGCGACTGAATTTTACTTTATTTCTAGTGAACAGAATGCTAAGAAACAAAAGTCTTTGTAATAAATTCCAGTGTAAAAGGTATGACATAAGTATAAAATATTGCTTAGAAAAAAGACTTCAAATTTCTTGTAACTTTTACATAAAGTTTAGATTCTTAACAGTGGAGTTTTAAGTCACGAATTACATACTTCCTATTACAACTTTTCTCTCAGTGTTTTTCCTCATGCTTTTAGCTCAAATTTCGCACTCTGAGAGATAGTTGCATTTGCCGGCCTTGCTTTGCTCTGTTCGCTCTCACACTCTACGCCAAAAAGCACGTTTTACAGTTGTTCTCTCTTTTAGCTTTGTATGCTTTAAGGGTGGCTTTTGGGGTGTGAGAGCGAGGAAGAAAGAGAGAGAGAGTCTAAAGTGCGTGCGGTTACATTAGAGGCAACCAAAAGTGCCCAGCCCTGCACTCGACACACAGCACGCACCCAACCCCGGCCCCCCTTCCTAACTCTTTTTGTTGGCCTGCTTCCCCCCTCTGTCTCTCTCTCTCTCTCTTTGGGCCATCATAACAAAGCTGTCAGCTGCTGCAGCGAAATTTTTTGTTACTTTTGGCACGCAAACTGCAGGCGCAACTTTTGTTTGTCTGCCTTCGATTTTTACAATAATTCACACACACACACACACACGCACACACACACAGAAACCCAGAAACACACATAGAAATACACACAACAAACAATTGATTTTCATAATGCTTACATGTTTGAAAAAATAAATTTATGTTGTATATTGCTTCACGTACTTTGATTAAATTCTAATTTCATTTATTTTGTTGCTGTTATTTGCTTTTGTTTAAATGCACTTTTGGTGTTTTGTTTATATTCTAGTTGTTTATAGCAAAAATAAATTGTTATCAGCTACGAGTATTTGCGTTTAATATTAGTTTTGTTATTTCATTATTATTATTGTTAGTATTATTTAATTTAATAAACGCGACGCGTTTCGTTTCGTTTGTGTCGTTTGACAGACGCCTCAAAGCAACTGAGGAAGGCGACAACGCTCACGTTTTTCTACAAAATTTTGCTTTCTTTCTTTTTGCTGTCTTTGGTGTTGTTGTCGTTTCTGTCTCTGTTTTCGGGTTGTTATTCTTCATTTTTATTCGACCCATTCCCTCGCGGTGTGAAGTAACTTTTCTTTTGTAGCGCATTTCCGTGTTTTGCTACCCTTTTGCTTCCTTGTCACAGCTTAACGCTCTCTCGCTCGCTCTCTCTCTCTCGCTCTCTTTCTCTGTGTGCATCTCTCTTGCTTGTAACGGGGGTAGTCACGTTGTTCTCTTGAGAGCGAGCTTTGCGCAGGTGCTAAGTTTTACAGTTGATTGTTTGAATTTTAAAATACCGTTATCTTAAATCGGAATTTTTCAGGCCATGCACAACAAGTGGAACTTATTTAAAATGACATAGTTTAAGACTTAAAGTCACGGGAAATATTTTTAATCATAACTTGTTCACAACTAATCCGATTTTTACTGGCTATGGCATGTTGACAAGTAGAGTAAGAGCACATTGAAAGTTAAAAAAGCGATTTTTAATTACAAAATTTTAATTATGAATTCCCACTAAAACTCTAAATTTCCTTGAAGGTTCGTTTTTGCTCATAGTACTATGCTGCTTGCTTGAGTGTCAGCTTATATCAAATTCCTTTTACAGACATCTTCTTACGTATTTACAGCTTGTACTTATTTAAATTTCTGTTTATGCAGTAACACAAAAACCAACACATACATATTTAAGTTTGTGCCTGAATAAACTTTTGCTTTGGGCCCTCAATAGATAACATAAATTTCTATTTGCTTTGCCATACAAGCCCAAGAACAACTACACATACTTATTTATACATTTTCATAAATTGAAATTAATTTCACTACCCCTAACGCATATGTCACTGGTTTTGTGACACCCCAAAAGCCTCACTACCAAAAAGGACAAAAGACGAAAAGAATTCGTGGCATGATGCGAGCAAAAAACTGAACTGACACTAAGCCCAGCATACCGACATTCATATTTAACCCCTTCGGTAGGTAGAGAGGGGGCAAGAGGGAAGCAGTTCCCTGTGTGTGTCTTTCACAACTTGCATGTCATTTATATGGATTATACATGGGGAATCATTAATTTTTGTTTTTCTTAGCATTTGACTTTTTGCCGCTATGGAAATTTGCATAAGATTGTTTTGTTTTTCGCTTAGGTTGCTTAGGTGGCATAGAAATTAATAAAAGACAACACACATAGAGAGTGTGCTTGTTGTTTAGCCTTGAAATGTCTGTGAGCATTGATAAGAAGCCCCCTCAACAAGCTCATTCAACATAAGAATATGATTATTTTGCCGTGTTGATGCGAAGAAGTCCTTCGTACATATTCATATATTTCTATTTATATTTAGCCCTGGCTTTTGGTAGGCGTTTTAAAAGAAAATCCTTGAAAGGCAGCTGCTGAGACGACTTTCAACACTTGATTCAATTATGCACTTTGTTGAAAGAGCTTAATTTTTGCCAAGCACAGCTCAAATTGGTAGCCTAATTTCTGTAAGCTTTACAAATTAGTATAAGGCCTAAAACGGTAATTGACAATTGAGAAAAGTTATAAATAATAAACTTATTATTCATTTTCATTTCACTTGTTTTTGGGTTGCACAACAAAGACAGCCTTGTGCCTGTACATGTTTGTGTGTGTGTTATATAATATGAATGACCCACTTGTACTAAATTTTAAATTACTATAGCTCTATAAACAATGCTGTGTACCCGTATAAACATGACTCCATTTCAGCTACAGTCACAACGACAACAAAACTTCCTCGTGTAATAATTGCAATATTATGTTAGACTCGGGGCGCTGTGAAAATGAATACTGAGTGAAAGAAGCGCAAAAAAGGCTGAAAAACTAGGAAAACGGGTTAATAATGCCATATATAAAATAGTAAAGACGACACTTTCGTGACTGGCCCATGCCGGCGGCGGCAGCTACTCAGTCAACATTGTTTGGCATTCGTTTGTTTGTTTGTTTGCTCGTTTGCGAACGGAAAGTGAAAGGCACACATACACATGCATAGACGAGTTGGCCTGGTCTGAGTTCGAGGGGGATGCTACAACACAACACAACACAACACAACACAAAGGCCAAAAGCATGGCATGGAATTAATGTTATCACAAATACTACAACCAGTTGCAACAATGTGCGGCAACATGCGGCAGGTTCATTGACATCACACGACACGACATGCTAATAAATTGTCATAAATGCATTTGTGCACAACTTCAAGCACAATTAAGCCAACTGCTACCCACCAAATGGACTCAAAAAGGGGTGAAATATTCAATATGACGCACTTTCCGCTTCTGAAGACTTTTAATAAAAACCTCGCACTTTTTGCTGATTTTACTGCCATTTGTTGTTGACATCGAAGCCGAACGTGCAAAATAAATGCATTGTAATGGCTTAATTGGTATTTATGCCTCGAGCAATGTAACTGAAATAATTATGCGTACGTGAGACCACACGAGACACCAAGATCTCTGTTGCAGGAGCAAAGACTTGTTTGCGAGGAATATTTATGTAAATACCCTGTAAACACAGGAAATTATTTCCAAAAGCTTACAACTAGTTTTATACATGCTAAATACTACCTGCTATTTAAAAGTAGTCCTGAAAGCTTTGAGCTCTTTTCCAGGGCATTTTCTAGTCGATCACTTTTCCCCAAAAGAGACAACAACTTGTTTTTCATAACAATTTGGTATTTAATTCGATTGTTGATATAAACTGAAGATGAATTTGTTGCTTGTTAAGTTTATTGAATTCGCAAAAAGAGGGAAACAAAAGTTTTTCTTTCAGTTTTTATTAAGTTTCATTATATCACGGTTTTGAGGAAATTCCACAGCAACTTTAAAATAAAGAAAGATTTAAGGCTTAAATGCTTTGTTAACAAATTAAAAGAGCAATTTATCTTTACCTTAATGTTGTTTAATCATAGTCTGTTGGCTTTAAGTTTATAAGTACAAATTTTATAATTCATTCTTAATATAACAACAGCAACTAGAAAATAATTGTTATAAATTTGTGATAAAAATTCGCAACAGAAAAATTCGAACTGCAATTTGTCGTCATTATGCGAAGTTGGCAGCAGCCACTTGGCAAACTTTGACGCGATCTATTGTTAGCTTATTGGCAACAAATGAGCGAAATGAAAAGAGTCAAGTTGAGGGGGAGAAGGGGAGGCTGCCTTTACTGATTCATTGTTAGCCATGGTGCTCGTTAGCGTGTCCGTTATAAATACTGGAAATACTATAATGGTAAAGTGCAGAATATTGCACATAATAATTTACAAGGAGACGCGAATTGATTTATGACAAGTCACGTAGCTGCCAAAGCAGGAGGAGCCAACTTAGTCGGCATTTTAGGGGTGTCTCCCTCCTAGGTAGGGTAAGTGGAAAGTGCTGCGTGCTTGGCCAGAAGCAGCAGCATCAGAAGCATATTGCAGCTGGCTTTTAGAAAGGCAGCCTATTAAAGTCATCCCGGGCACCTTAATTTGTAGAAGTTTTCTGGCTGCAGTTTGATGAGGAACGTGGAGAGGTAAGGGCAGAGAGGAGAAAGCAGGAAAGTAATCAGAAGCCGTGAAGCAACGATCTACGGTCCATCCATTAGCATAATCGATGGCACTTTGTTGGCTTCCTCTGCAACAACAACAACAACAACAGCAACTAACTTTCATTCAGCTTGTTTTTGTTTCCAGCTCCCTATTGTTGTTCTTGGCAACAAAAACACACACACACAAAAGCATATTCCATCCAGTAGCAGCTGCCTGCCTGCCTGCCTGCCACCCCGTCTCTTTCTTTCCCTTCCTTGCCCCGAAGTAAACGAATTAATTAAGCATGTCACGAGCGTTAAATTTAAACAAAAGATTCTTTGCCTGCACACAAAAGCGAATGCCAGTCCGTGTATGCGAGTACACACTGTACGAGTAGAGTAGAGAGTTGAAGTAAATGCAATGTGCAAATTTAATTAAATTGCAGTTTTGCATACAACTTGCGTTGTTGCTCAACACAAACGACCTGGAGTTAAAATATTGCAATTAAGTCTAGCTGAAGTTCATCCATCTTTAATTGTTGGCTAGCTAGACACAATGAGGGCTTATTAGCTGCACTATGCTAAGTGGCTAATTGGCTTTGGCTAGAAGTTAAACTGATTTTTAAAATGATGCTTGATAGACAAATCAAACCAATGTTAACCTA
Organism: Scaptomyza hsui; assembly: GCA_018152825.1. Classification (NCBI taxonomy): domain Eukaryota; kingdom Metazoa; phylum Arthropoda; class Insecta; order Diptera; family Drosophilidae; genus Scaptomyza; species Scaptomyza hsui. The sequence continues at coordinate 3,470,983 of JAECXO010000269.1, forward strand.
AATATTTAAGTAACTAAATTTCTGAAAGAATTTCCAGGTTTAGCTTTTTTAAAGCCAATTTTTATTATAATTAGCCGTTACCGTGGCTCAAAGCATATAATCATGGTCATTATTCTAGCTCATCCATCGCTCAACTCATTTCAGCCTGGTCAGCAGCTGAAGCTTTGTCTATCTCCCAGCTGCTATGCAAATTTTAATTTTTCTATCCCGCATTAAATGCGTTCCTCCCCCTCCCTGCTAAGGCCACGCCCACCCCTTTGTTAAACACAAACACACGAGCATTGTTTTACGTACTAGCTGTCATATCAGCCAAACATGACAGCGGCACAATTTTAACTAAATTAATAATACATTATTTAAACATGTTTCGCACCCCTTCCCGAAACTTTCACAATTTTCGGTTGGGAAACTAGAGCTGCCTGAAATGTCAGCTAAATTAACACACATAACAAGCCGGTCGGTTTTTCATTTGATATGTATACCCTGATACTTGAGACTTATCATAACTAGACCTAAACATACACATATTGTGTTATATCTCACTTTCCATGTCGACGCTTCAAACAATTTGTTAGTGTGGCATTTAATTTCTGCACACTCCAAATTATTATTATCACACATGCAAATTAAAATAGAAATTCAAATTTAAATGCCAAAATCATGTCAGAAGAAAAATACATCTGAATAAATACCAACAAATACAATTTATAAACATCATAAACGAATTTCCTCTCAAATAAATGTACGTTTTATTACCATGAAATTGTGTGTAGTTTTTAAGGATTTCCTGTACAATTTTTCAAGGTTTGAGTGCAGATTTAGATACAATTTATTGCACAAATTTCCATATGTATATTATGTTTACAGGTAAAACGCGGTCTGAGTGGACACACCCCTAAACACACTTCTTGATGTTGCATAATATTCGGCAACGAAACTGTGCAACGTGTACCTAACACGTGACCGGAAGCTTCTTAAATAATTAAAGGATAAACATTGCAAGCAATGAAATTGAATATAAAACCTCTCATGAATTTCTCGTTAGCAGATTTTCTCAGCCCGTAAGTTTAACAAATTTAATCCGATTAAGATGTGAAAAGAATATTTAGGTAGGCAGAAGCATCAATTAGATTGAATTAAATGTCAAACTTGCAACGTGACTAACCGTAATTACAATTGAACTTTGACAGATTTGGTTGGATTAAATATATTTTTAGTCTCCAGTTAATGGAATGACATCTGAGTTTCATAATTTGATTGACAATAGAAGCTTTCGCTGTACGGCTTCAAGCCAAGAAGACATTTTGAGTTGTGATTGAAAGAAATGTTCAAATGACAGCAGCTTTTATTTGCGTCGCAAGCTGTGGCAAGTTGTGGCAAGTGACTTTAAGGATCTTTTGTCTTTGAATGTAAGGACAATAAGGACTGGCCATTGGCCATGACTGGACATATGAGCTGCACACGTTGATTTCGCACACGGATTGACAAATGAAATACGAGCCAAGTCAAATACGTAGACAGTCATTTCTGTGTGTTTGTTGTGTGTGTGTGTGTGGCAAGTAAGTAAGCAGCCACAAACAGACGGGTGGCAGCATGAAGGATGGTCAGCTGGCAAGGACATCAGCGCATAAATTTCGTGTGCTCTCACTGGCAAACAAGGAGAGAGAGAGAGAGAGAGAGAGAAATGCAAACAAACGAAGCAAACAAATAAAATGGCAGGACTAAGCACAGCGTTTGCCACAAATAAGGTTCAAGGACAAGCAGCACCAAAAACTCTGCAATTGCCACATGCACAAATTGTGGTCAACACTTGCCAAGAAATTCTCTATGTGTGTGTGTGTGTGTGTGTGTGCGGGTGTCTCTTTATCTCTGTCTATTTATGTGTTTGTGTGTGTGTGTGTGTGGTTTTTGTTCAAGTGTGTGTTTGGGTTATGTTACAAAACTCATTTAAGTGAAGTGAGGAGGCCAGAACCTCAACAGTGGCCAGCAACGTTTGGCCAAGTGCGGCTCACGCCCCCCGCCCGTCACTCAAGTCTCCTACGGAGCACGCAAGTCACGTATACGCCATGTTAAACATTGCTCGAAATAGTTGTAGTTTGTTTTGCAAAATAATTGCAATTTGATTTGATAAAGCTCTATTTGTTGTATATGATGAAAATATCTAGAGACAAATTATATTAACTATATTGCATATTTTCGACCTTTATATACCTTTTCATTCATGCTTTGACATCTCTTGAATGTCAATATTTATAAATTCCTTTTTCCAAGAACAACTTATAATGTAATCAAATGTTGAATATTTTGTTATTTTTTGGGGCATCTGCCTTTAGCTTTCAAATGCTGGCGCATAAATAAGGCAATAAATCAGTAAAATATAATACATCACCTGGCAGACCTAAGCGACCAGGTCGCAAGCATAAACCTTGGCTAAAACAGAAAAAAAAAAACACAACAAAAAAACAAAAAGGAAAAAAGGGACGAGCTACAATCGCACTCAGATTTCATGCTGGATGCGTTCAGCAGTTTCCACGCAGCCTCATAAATTATGCGTGTTTTTCATTTAAGCTGTAAGAAAAATGACATATTTTCTCTGGGCGGCATGCCAAAGTTTAGCTTAGGCCACAGGCCAACCAACATATGCCCCCACCTCTTCTTCTTCTCAGGAATACACACAAACACACATACTAACATATGAATGTGTATTTACTTTGGCCATTTATGCGTTGCTTATTTGCCTTTGCCCGGGCAACGACAAAATTAATTAAACTTCAATTTGGCTTGTCAAAAGCTGATTAAATGCAATTTTCTGCCTTTGCCTCCATCACAAAAGCAAAGCAAACAGCATTCAAAGGACGCAACAAAGAAGAAACTTTGACAAAATATATCCCCGACAAGATGATGAATGGAAAAATATGGAATTAATGTGATCAAAATGAATTAGTTAACTTTGAGTGTAATTGAAATAGATTGTGTTTAGCACAGTAAGATTTTGTTCTTTTTAAACGCTTTGGCATACTTTAACTTTTCACTCAATAGCTGTTGTTTAATAATTCATGCATGAATGCAAGAAATCATCTTATCAGTAGAAATATTTCAGATTTTTTGCACATTTTGTTATGCTTGGCTGCATTGCATATATTTATTGCCACTTACATGTTTGCTGCAGGAAAAATGCAACAGTTTTTTAATGCACAGAAAAACACACCTTAAAATTGGCAAAAAAAAAATACGCTTACGGGCAGCGCAATGATCCACTCACACACACTGAAAGAAACACACACACTCAATTTGCCAACTGTTTTCTTTTTAGTGCAAAAAAAAAGAGTAAAAATAGAGTAAGCTGAAAAAGAAGCAGAAAATGTTTGCATTTTGTTCCACCAAAGTTTCTTTGCGCTCTAGATAACCGTTTTGTTTACTTCTCTATTCCCTATAATATATGTGTTTGTTTTTTTTTTTAAGAGCAGTGTTTTCAAAATGTTTATCTAAAGGTGTGGTGCAAAAACCAATCCAAATTATTAAAATTAAATTAGCGACTAATAAAACAGAAAACAAAATTTAAGTTGTATATTTCTAAAAAAAAAAAAAAATATTTAAAGATATTTTTTCCATTTCCTTTCTATAAGTTAATCTCTGCAGGGTATTTTCTAGTCAACTTAGACACCCTAGATACTTTTTACTGATGCTGTTCACTTTTTGCTATTTTTATCACATTATTTGCTCCTTTTTTCTGTGTGTTTGTGTACGTGTCTGCATATTGGGGGCTTGTACGGGATTTATTGTTCTATATGCATTTTAAGCAGAATTTTTAAGCAAAGCGAAATCGTTTTGAAGGCTTATGTATGAACAAAAGAAACTGTAAGCCAACCTGCCACTCGAAAACACATGCATAACGGGAATAGACACACAGTCTCCTCCCATCCCCATTGTTCCACTAAACCCGCACCGTTCAATGCCGTTTCGAGGCCAATTTTCCTTAGTTCGTTGGGGAATATTAAAAAAAAAAATACAACTACAAAGTAAATGCCTTATAAGAAACACTTCTTTCGACTTGGAGCTTCCCTAGAAGTTTTATTTATAGTAAATATATGTATTGGTAAAAAGGGTTTATAATACTATATTTAGGATTTTACTACGAAATCGATTCAAAAATAAGGAACTTTTATTTAGAGAGGTGAGGATATGATTTTTATACCCATTAACAAATCCTCCCTTTCATATTGTTAAAGGCATTTTCCTAACCGCGTTCTTTAAAATTTGAGCAGCCTTGGCGCAGAGCTTAAGTGCAATGGCACCCAAAGGCAACTCTTGGTTAGATCGAATCATTTATTCTAAGAAACTGACGAGACAGAAATATATTAAAAACATAAAATTACACCTAACGTTGATAGCAATGTTAAAATTGCCATGGCATTGGTATGATTTTTAAAATTCCTGTCCTTATACAATACATTTGCTCACTTCTGATGGGAACTGCAGCAGTGTACAAGATTGTGAGGCATTTCTATTGCTCTGCCCCCTCACTGACCCAATTTCCTCACTGAATGTGTGATGAGTGTGTGGGCTGAACAGTGTTGGTATGTGTGGTCATGTCCTGTGTGTGTATTTGTGTGTTTGTTACATTTAACGACTTTTTGGAGTTCAAATTGTACAGAATTTACGATAGTGAACAATTTCGCACTACTGCAATTGCTGCGTTTTTGGGGCCTCCGGTTCTATATCAGTTTTTCTTTTTGTTTTTAGTTTTTTTGTATCCATCGTCGGCTCTTGTTTCGCTTTCTGCAGCTGCTGCCACAAGCTGCCGTTAATTGAGGCGCAAATCACCGAAACGGGGCAGCGCAAACATTGTGCGCAATTGTCTGGCAATGCTTTTAATTCAATTGGACACAACAACAACATAGAATTGGCAGCATAATTAATTTTCAAATATCGTGCAACAATTATTTTCATTTACGAGCCGAACTGTGAACGCTTTTCCCTCAGCTGCCATTAAAGTCAATTGTTCAATTAAAATTGAAGATGTTGCTCACGATACAAGAAAACAAAATCGATTAGTTAAATGTGGCTTAAAGAAAAGACTTAACAAAGTTAGGATCTTTCAATTGAATGTGTTTGTTAACTTATTTAACTATTTATGCACATAATCTCTCACTTAGAAACAAAGAACTTTAATGCAACTTCTATGAGAAATAACTAATTCATGTGCGTGTTTGTCTATAATTATGCATCCAGCTTAACCTTACCTTTTAACTCTTAGCTGCAGACACTTTTTCAAGTTCATTGTTGCAATTTGTCAGCGGTTGTAATGAATACTCGCCCACTTAAGCAGACACTGTTCAACCTTAAGCTTAAGTGTTTTCCTAGTCAACCTGTGGATCTTGACTAGTTTTGGGTTCCTTGGCATACTTGAGCAAGCTATTTGCACAATCTCCACCCCAAGGTCGTACGTGTGAATGCAGCAGATGAGGTTCAAAAAGCACTTGACATACCTGCATACCCACTAAATGCCATTTGCCGTTAAGCCAAACAAAAGTCGCCGAACATCTGTGAAAAAATAGAAAACCTGCCAAGTGAGGCAAGTCGCGACTAATAAATGCAACAATTGCAACAAGCGAGCGAGCAGGTTGCATAATTCGCGCGTGCAAACACGTATTTGATGTGTGTGTGCAACTGATGGCGCATCATACACACCAACCACCCCAAATGCATCATCACGAAGCTGACACCAGCTCCACCTACCCCTCATTCCTCTTGGTGCTGTCGTGTGTTGCATGTGCAGCACATCGTCAAATATTCGTGAGCGCATAAATCTTCTTTTTTTGGCGAGTGTGGCGCACAAATATTTTAAATCTTGTCGCTACGAGCTTAAATATTAAATGCAAACGAAACAACAACAACAGCAGCAGCAACAACAAGATTATCAGCAGCAGCAGTTGCTGTTGTCATTCAATTGCCGCTGCGCTTCACTCAACAATGACAGCAACAACAACGACGAGAACAACAACAATGGGTTCAACAGCAACAAAAAGAAAACCGCAAACTTTGGTTACAATATCCGTTCACCCGTTTTTTACAAACTCCGACAAAGGGTATTATTATTCTGCTATAAAAGGTGTCAGGCTTTAAAAAGATAGATTTTTTAAAATACATATATATTTTATAAAGCGCTGATTTCGTCAGTTTTTTTCTGGTATCCTTTAAAGCTTTTGTTTTTCTTATTTTTTTATATCCCTACAAATCAATCTTCTTTTATTACTTGGGTCTACTCACAGGGTATTAGGAAGTAAACTTTGCTAGTTGATAACTCTTTTTTGTTTGTTTTCGGTTGCTTTGATTTGACTTGGCAATTAATTTGCAGTCGCTCTGAGGTGTTCATTAAAGTTGCAAGGCCAAACAAAAGAAATTGCGGAAGATAGAAATAAAAGTTTTTAATCATCATTTTACCTTGTTCTAGGCAAACTTTACTTTTACTATTCAAAGTCTTGTTAAACTATTTCTTGTTTAGAGAATTTAATAAATATTGTAACATTTAAAATTGCAGTCAATACTTAATCCAACAGTAATATTTGATATTAGGAAATATCCGTTTGTCATGTTGTTTTTTTAAACTGTCACGTTTTTTATGCTCTTATGTCAATCTTAAAAAAACCATACAAATGAAATGTACAAAGTTTTCTGTACTGAAAATGACATGAAAAGCATATTATGTCTAATTAAAGTGACTTGTCACATTATGTACAAGTCACAGTCGTGTGCCTTTGTCATATAAATATGCAGCCATAACTATGCTTACTGTTTTCAGCCTTGAACATAGATTCTCACTCATTTTGTATATTTTGTAGCCACACAGAGAGAGGGAGAGGGAAAAGGAAAACTTCTGGCTTATCTTTGGCCATGACAAGCTGAACTTTGGCAAATCCAATAAGCACTTTAAAACTAGCAAGGCAGCTACAACAAAAACGTAACAAAATGTTGGGATTATTTTACCTCAGCGCCAAAACTTAATAGCCGTAAAAATCCACTGGGCATAAAATAACAAAACAAAAATGAAAAAGTCAATTCTGGTACTGCCCACCCAGAGGGCACCATAACGGAAGTTAAAGTTGAGTAAAATTTGTTGTAAGCTAAATACTTGACATGCTTTAAACTAGACTTGCAACATACCCGTGACAATTAAATGCAAATTTTCGACAATCATCGCGAACACCGATTTTGAAGCATTTGTCAAACAATCAAATTGCAATTTTCGCAATCGCCGATAAACCATTAAAATACGTTCAGGCATCATAATGAGCGCCCCTAAACCCCTTAGCCCGCAAACCGCTTGGTCAAAATCGTATATGATTGATGACCGTTACTTAAAGATTTGCAGATGTGAAAATACCTCAAGCCATTATGATTTTAATGAGCTACAAATGAAAGTGTTTTGGCCGAAAATTGCATACATTTGAATATGAGTTGTGATTGTGAATATGAATTTGACTATGTGCGAAATGATCATTTCATTCATTTGTTTGTTTTGTTAACTTTTTGGGTTTCTTTTTGTGTTGCCAATTCCCTGACCTATGTCTCTACAAGACATGTGTAACTTTATCTTGGCTTGAAGTCTGAATTGTGAATGGGCATGCTTACAAACTTTTCTTTGTATAGCCTAAAAATAGCCTCAGCTGGAGTTGTTGGCTCTGTAGTATGCATGTGTGTGTGTGTGTGTGTGTGAGCCCATTAATAAATGGTTTTTGACATAAAATATGCATTCATCTTACAGGCATTTGAGCACGGAAATAATTTCCAAACTCATTTCATAATTTACATATCTGTGAACACTTTTATGAATATTTATGCCTTGCCAAAATTGCCAAATGTGCTAAATAATATTTGCTTACCATTTTTATTACTCTCATGTTTGACAATAATTTTTAACAGAAAATTTTGAGTAAAATTTAAACATAAATTTAATTCAAATAAAGTGCTGGCAAATAAAATTTATACAAATAAATTTTCATTTATTTACCCACATAATATAAAAAATTTAAATTGAATAAATTTCTCGCCCGCATATTTTAAAATGTCACTTTGCTTTAATTAGTTTGTTTCTTTTTTATGTTTTTTATCTTGCATCTCAATGAATCTTTTTTAGCACTTCTGAAAGTTCTTTTTGATATTTGATTTGCTTTTAGTTGTCCAAATATTTGTTCTAGCATTTCCATTTTCACAGCTTCACTGCACTCTTTGTCCACTCGTTAGTGTTTTCTGTAAGCCTTCTCTCTTGGCCACAAACTTGGCTTTATAACTTGGCTAGTAAAATCAATAGAAGAATTCTGGTACAAATTTCTTACCAAAAACGACACACAGAAAACAGGTCTCAAAGCAGTCTCTGAAGTTACTAAAAATTCACCCATTTCCATTCCCCGTTCCCCTTTACCTACTCTTCTTCTTCTTCGAGTTTTTGGGCTATAGTATAGTATTCATTAAATATTCCAAAGAGACTGCATACAAATTGTGCTCGAATGACTTTTTCTCTGCCCGTTGGTCATTTAGTTGCCAGTTTTATTGTATTTTCCACGTCGATGAGTCCCAGACACAATTTGATGTCGCCTTCTCCCTTCCTGCTCCCCGCAAAACACTTTTGAAGTTCACTTTGCCGAAATTTCAAGTTTGTTCAGTGTGGATATTGAATTAAATTCTTATTGCTGTATTTTGTACATGCAAGCGTTGTTGTTGTTGTTGCTGCTGTTGCTGTTACGACTAATTGATGCATGCAACTCTGTCTATGAGCCAACAATTGATTGGCAGCAGCAGCAACAGCTCTCACCTGGCCTTAACTCTATCCCAATTCCCGGTAACAAGAGCTCAGCTCATAGAGCTAATGGAGTAATTACCAGCACATTGAAATGTGGTAAAATTGCACGTGAAATGGGTGAATGGGTGAGTGGTTCAGTTGGCTCGGTCTCGGGCTGGGTTGCTGCTCCCACTGCATACCCTATACCACCCCGCCCCCCTACTCTTCTAACCCATTCATTGTTGGCCAAGTGAGTGGGTTGTGCTGCTCTCTGTATTGTTACTGTTACTATTCGACTGTGTAAGTATGTGGGTTTTGTTCGTTTATAGTATGTGTGCCCCTAAACGAGAGGGTATGTACACTTTGTGGGGAATTTTGTGACGAGAGAAATATTTTATGCCAAGAAAGACATATCCTTCAATTATAAGTACATATATTTGATAGCATATAAATTGGGTAAAATCATAATCGTATTTTGGATAGTGCATTTAAGATTCGTTCTTGCTATGCTGGTATCATTTTCCCCTACTCTTTTTTTGTATTTGTTTGTCGACGGGGCTTTTGGCATGAGCCAAGCGTCGAAGCGCCGCAAGTAGCAACTTGGTTGTGGTTGTCTGGCCTCACCCGCACCGCTTCCCCTTTCTCCCCTCTTCCCCCCTTTGCTGCTAGCGGCGTAACGCTCGAGTAAAGCGGCGAATTATAATGCGAAACTCTTTGGCCAGCCGGGCATATCAACAGTTGGCTGCTGCCGTTCAAACTGTTTGACAGTGTACGTGTGTGTGTGTGTGTGTGAGTGGGGAAAGGGTATAGTAGGTGAGGAAATGGGGCGTAGAGCATTAAAAATAACTCTTGATTTGTGTGTAATGTCTTATGCATAGCTAGAAGAACTGTAGCATCCAGAGCAAACAAGATGCACAGCAAAAAAATATTAAGTTTCTAGAAAGGCATAATAGATTTTTTTGTCAGTGTAGCCTTTCACATTATCGCTTTGTCTGGTTTGCTCACATTGTCTAACTGGCCTTATAATACTTTGGATTCAAACCATGTTGTTGTCATATTAATAACTGAATTTCCAAAGAGATCCGAGCATTGAATTGATTAATTAAAATCAATTTCGTACGGTGCAGTTGAAGCGCAAACATTTTAAATTAATAGCACACAAATCGTGGACAAACACAGTAAATATTTTATAATAATGCGACAATGTAGCGCCTCGCTCGTTAACATAATAATGGAAATTAAATCGCAATAATTGATTTTCACCATGGATTAGAAATTGCTTTTATTTTTGTTTATATGGCTTCATGATTTTTCCAGCTAATGCTTACATATTTAATACTTCTCTTTTTTTGCCACAATTATTTTAATGAATTTAATTTGACAAATTTTTTATATCTGCTCTCAAATAACAGTTGATTGAATCGCCTCAAAGTGTTAATCAAGTGCACATTAGTATATGTGTGTGTGTGTTTTGACCGTTGATAGATTTGAATGGGATTTTCATTGTCAGTTGGATGTGCAGCAGCCCTTGAACATTTAATGAGCCTTCCTGTTTTACTGCCAATCTAAATAGTCATTGGCAATGCCAACGCTTGCCATTCAAATAAAAACGAAACATTAAAAAGCGCAACAGTTTAGAACACATGCACTTTAACTCAATTCTTTTCTCAAATTATTCTTAAAAGTAGCAGTAAATCTAGTAAGTTGCTGTTGGTGTGGGTGGCAGTTAATCAGCTCTTATACGTGTTTATGCTCGACGCTTAGGTTTGCGTATAAGAGTTGCGTTGGAGCTGCTTGGCGCAACTTGTTTGATGTTGTCTGAGGCTTGTTGTGTTGGTATCTTTTAAAGCTACTTTAAAGTATGCTGAAAAAAACATACGAATTATGAAGATTTGTTACAATTAACAGCGCTTAACAACATTTTGTTATATTTCGAAAGCAAACAATAAGTTTTAAACCTATTACTCAATAGAAGCACTTCAAACACGCTCAAGCCACAATTAGTGTTTGCTTGAGGCAACAAAAAACCATTCAGGCCAACACAGATAAAGTGGCTCTTCAGCCCCCGCAAACAACAGCCAACAACTTGAGTTGCCTCCAAGGTGGCAAAAGCCAACAAAACTGAAGCTAAAGTTGAAGTCACAGCTGCAGCTAAAGCTGCCTCCTAATGAAGCAGCTCAGACGCAGCTAAATCATCTGCTAAGGCGAAGTGTATAAAAAAGGGCCAACAAAAAACAATACGGTCGCAGTTGCAACGTTTTTGTGATACAAACGTTTCGAATAATTAAAATCCAAGCGATTGAATGGGAATGTGAAGAGAAGCGAGTCCAACTAATTGGTTTTGCATGAGTTACTGGAGGGAGTAGGAGGGAAAGAGGAGTACATGCATAATGTGCCACAAGTGGCAGCGTCCCAAAATCGTGTTGTTATCTCATTTGCTAAAAGCGCGAAAGCCAAATAACAATTTTCGCTTGTTTAGAAAACACAAACACAAACATGCCAAATCATTGTCACAGGGCTAAATGTGATGATATAATTAAAAAGACCGGACACGAATTAGGCTCCAGTTGCAGTTTTCAGTTTGCATATTGCAAATGGTAAATGCAAACGCAAATATCAATTGAAAACACATATGTGTTTGTGTGGAAAAGTCAAGCGGCAAACGGCGATTTACGACCAACTGCAAATGGCGCCAAATAGTGTCAAACTAAGACTTGAGTTACAGTTTTTTCCTGCTCTTAAACACACTTAGTAGTGATGAGTGATTTTGTAACAGTCACAGTTAAATATTAGAGATTCCAGTCGATCGAACATGTTGCAGTTAAGCGCGAAATATATATAAGATCAAGCATTCTCAAACTTGCCTAATTAAGCTCACTGTTACGAGCTGTCTGATATGGTACTTTCGAGTATGTTTCTTTGTGCGACTTTCAGCAGTGATTATCAAGTCACAGTTTCATACAAATATTTAACAGTCACCTCTAAACAGCCCAAAAACTGTCGCTCTGCTCTGGCAAGCAGATGCAGCATAAAAACTGTTACAGCTGCAGCAGCCTGTACATATATTTCTCTATGTACATATATCTGGCAGCGGCACACACCAAAAATTTATGCATATGCATAGTGTATATGTATCGCTCAGATATATGCAGGCCATAAGTAACTTTTGGCCATATTTTACAATTTATTGTGCCTGTCAATTGCCAGCAGGCAACAACACAGAAGAAAAAAAAAACCGAAAACCCTTCTAGGGAAGTTATAAATGTATCTCCCATATAGAACTTATTGTACATGCCATGCTTTTGCATATATGAAAAATACTCGTAAGCAAATTTATTCTGTTTGAAAAATATTGCACTTTGATTTCACTTTTGTACAACAAGTGCAAAAAGGAAATAAACTCTGCCTGGTTATGAATTTTCAGTTATAATAAATTGTTGGCAGCGTTTGCTGCTCAGATTTTAAAAGACAAAGCAGATAAAGTAACAACTGCAGCAGCATGGCCTAAAGGTAATTTCTGATTTAACCAACTTTTATACTCAACGCTTGGTTGAGGATGCAACTAAATTTTGAATTAAACTTTATCCTGCCTTTGCGTATATATAAGATAGGCACTCAAAAACTTATTACGTTGCAAATAAATTCAAAACAAAAGGAACAGGATAGCTATATATGTACTTGTTGTTAAATTGTTAGTAAAAAATTTAAAATTGATAAGGTGTTTTTTGAATATGCCAAAACATTCATTCTCATTTCCGTTAAACAGAAGCTGAATCAATAAGCATTATCAATTTCTAATTAGCCCAAAGTGGTCTAGCTCTTCATCTTTGTTACTGCTACTGTCTCAGCTGCCTGCTTGTGTGGCATTCAACTCGTGCATGACCCAGGCTCCCACACTACCCCAAAAACTTGCATATATTGAGGCCTGGCCAACTCACCAAGCAAGCCTCCGACTGCAAGTGGCTTTTTGACTTTGGGCCATTAACATAAACTTGACACGTTGTCTTCGTTGTCTGCGTTGTCGTCAACGCCTCTGACAACTTGCCATTCAGTTAACACTTGGCTACTTGGCTATGGATACTTTAAAGACGTTACTTTCAAGATTTATGATTAGTCACGTTTTTTTCTCTCTCTCTCTCTCTCAGTGCTAAACGGTTTTGGCAGCGCGCTGTGCAAAAGGTTTGCAAATCATTTTCATTTGTTGTGTGGCAGTTGCCAATTTGACAACAGTTTTGAGGGTGTATTGAGCAAGCAAAGAGTTTTTTTTTTTTTTTTTGGCTGCCAATTAAGCTGACGAGCCGATTGAATTACGAGGCGTGCAAATTCGAATAAGCACTCAGACCAACAAGTTGCGGCAATTGCAGCTGGCTGGCAAAAACCACAAAGCAATTTACAATTAAGGCCTTGAAGTCATCGAAGTCTTTGCATCTTAAACGGTTAAAGATTTTGTAGGGTATTTGTTCTATTCAGAACCGTTAAGAGATTATTACAACAAAGATTTTTCAGATTTGCCAAACATTTAAAATTTATCTACTCTTAAGCTCAGACAGCTTTGTTTGGCTAAGATATTTGTACAGGGCATTGTTATTTCGCATACTTTCGACTAGGCCATTTTCACATCTTTATTTATACAATTGCAATTTTCTGTACGCCTTGCAATTTGCTTTCGAATGAATTTCCCATTTTTTCCTACGCCACTTCACATAATTTCAATGAACCGCATTTACGGTTTGGTTTACCAACTTCTTCATTCTCTTTCTCTCTGTCTGTCTGTCTGTCTTCTTCTGTGTTGTTTCCTCTCTCCATCATTTTTTGGCGTTGACAATGCCACAGACATTGGCAGTCCTAGGTTCTCGATGCTCAATCCTCAATCCTCAATACTCAATGTTCGAGTCGATTCATCATTGTTGTTGCTTGTAGTTTGCGGTTTTCGCCATGCTTAATGCCAATCTCAATGTGCTGCATTCGTGCCGCGCGTTGTGCAACACAAACCACATGCATACCACTTACCCACACACACACACACACACACACACACACACAGACAGAACAGCACTGCACAGCACAGTAGCATAATACAACAAAAATCGGAGCAAGTCAGGCGCAATTCGCAGATACGCGTGTTTCATGCCCATCAACTGACAGCCATCCCTACTTGCACCACCCGACACCCCCGAAAAGTGAAGCGTGTGCCGACAGAAGCCCATTAAAGTAGGCATGAGATGGGCATGAGTAGAGTTGAGGGACACCTCAATTGTAAATGTATCCGCAAGGTTGAATTTTTTGCTATTTCAGCTGATTAAAATTGAGGTAATATTTTTGTAGAAATTCATATTGAAACATAAGCAAAAAAATGAATATAATAACGGCGTAGAAAGACAATCCTTAAAGTTCTTCAGGTTAATATTTATAATAACAAATCCCACAGAACTCGTGACTCACAAAAAAAAAAAAAAAAACGCTTACTACGCTATAATTATATCAATTTATGGTTCATTAATGTCATTTTGGTAATTATTGAGAATATTTTATGGCCCTTTTTCGCCCCCCTCTAAAGCGACCAATCGAACTGATTAAAACACACATAAATCTCACATGGATTATCTAAAGAGACTTGCTTTCTTATCAAGGACAGCACACAAGCATGCCAAAAATAAAGACCCCACAAGTCAAGTGATTGCTAATCAATAGATTAGATGTCTTTACGAAAATGTATTAATCAACTTAAAGTTGGTAATAAAATGTAGTTTAGTCTTTCGATCATATTGGTGCTAAACGAACGTTGAATAAAAATGCTTAAACTATCGGTGCTAATCCTGGCACTAATAGCCACAGTGCTGGCTGTTGAATATGATCCTTTCATTGATATACCCTTTAAGCCACTGAAAACATCGGTAAGCATACGCAGAAAATTACAGGATAATGCCCAATTACGATTATAGGCGCACAGTGAAAAAAATTTAGTATGAATTCAATATCACTTAAAAGTTTATTAATAAAACAAACTATGTTTCTTAACAGCTAACTAAATTGAATTACTTAAAGTAGCAAACGTATTCAAATTTGTTACTCGAATTGTTTACTGTGTGTTTTTAGCCATGTTAACGGCTCTTGGTTTTTGGCTTTTTGCAGGCTGAACGCATTGCATCGTTTGGCTATCCGGCTGAAACACACTGGGTGGAGACTGAGGATGGCTATGTGCTGAGCATGTTCCGCATACCGTATTCACCCAAACTGGACAATGCACAAAAGCATCGCCCGGCTGTGCTCATACAGCACGGTCTGTTCAGCTGCTCCGATTGTTTCCTGCTCAATGGGCCGGACAATGCTTTGGCCTACAACTATGCGGATGCCGGCTACGATGTCTGGCTGGGCAATGCACGTGGCAATATCTACTCGCGCAATAACACCAAAATAAGCAGCAGTCATCCATATTTCTGGGCATTCAGCTGGCATGAGATTGGTGCCATTGATCTGCCTGCGATGATAGATCACATACTGGCCACCACCGGTGAGAAGAAGCTGCATTATGTGGGTCACTCCCAGGGCTGCACCACATTCTTCGTCATGGGTTCCACTCGGCCCGAGTACAATGACAAGATTAAGACCGCCCATATGTTGGCTCCACCCATTTTCATGGGCAATACCACCACTGGCATAGTTGTTCGCCTTGGCTCTTTGGGTTCGCCTGGCTTGGGCTCTGAGCTTATGCAGAATCAGGTATTTCTGCCCATGAATCCTGTGATACAACGCATCCTGGACACCACTTGCAGCAATGATCCCCATTTCTTTACCTACTGCAAGATTCTAGCCATGATGTGGGGCGGCGAAAGTGAGGGCAACTTGAATGTGGTAAGTACATACTGTAGATAATAAGTTAAAAGACAAAGTATCTTTAAGTTTGGTGTCCTTTACAGACTTTGCTGCCACAAGTTGCCGAGACACATCCCGCTGGCATTTCCACAAATCAAGGCATACACTTTATACAATCCTATAAATCGAATGAGTTCCGTCAATACGATTGGGGTCCACACAAGAACAAGGCCAAGTATGGCTCAGAGGTGCCGCCTTCATATGATATAACCAAGATCACATCCGAAATGTATTTGTACGTTGGACGTGCCGATGAGTCGGCTAATGTTAAGGATGTTGCAAGGCTGCCGGAGCTGCTGCCCAATTTGGCAGAGAACTACGAGATACCGGATGATACTTGGGGACACTTGGACTTTATATTCGCCAAGCAGGTTAAGCAGATTATTAACGATAAGGTTATCGGCATAAGCAAGCAACACGATAAGCTGTAAGGCAAGCTAATCTAATCGCAAATCATTTGTTTTTTAGCCAAGTTTCTCAATAAACTGTTGCCACAAGAAAAACGCAAAAAAATGTTAAACAAAGTGAATTTGTTGTGAGGGGGTGAAGAGAAAAAGTCGGATCTACAGTTGCAAGCTGTGTTAGCTAATTACCCAGTGGATTAACCCTGCTGCCTTGTAGAATTTATTTTGTTGTTATACCTTGTATTAAAAAAATGGTCCCAATGGGGTATTTCTTTCTCTATAAACCTTATGCAGGGTATTTTCTAGTCACTGCCCCTTAAACATCGAGCATGCTTAATTGTTTGTTTGCTTTATGTTCTTTTCGCTGTGTTTGTTGACAAAGTTTTTCGTGGAGCACGTGGTTAACAGCAAGTGCAACTTATCCGACAGCTCGCTTTTGGGGTCGTAAACCGGAGAAGAGCTGACAAAATTACAGTAATTAGCGTCTAGTTGGACCTTAAACTGCTGTTTGCTTTAAGCCTGGCCAACAACAGCAACAAATATGGCTGTAACCATGATTTACAAGCTTAAGGTGGAGGTAGGCAAATTATGTGCTTAATATAGTAACAAATGACAATAATAATGATTATTGATTATTGTGAATGACTAAATGCTGTTCCATTAGTCGATTACGCCTATACATTTTAGATAGAAGCTAATAACATTTCCATAACAAAAAATAAATAACACATTATGTAGAAACAGCAGCAGCTCTTAGTACTTAGAGAAACATGCAAGTGCAAGTGGCAACTGCATAATAAACAAGCCAGCAACATTAATATTAAAGCTAACCAAGAGCAAGCCCCACATAGGAGCACTTCAGAGAAGCCTCAAGTGCCACCAACTTGTTGGCAGGAGAAGAGAGGTTTTTATTTGTAAAGCTTAGCCACAGGAATATTCATTAGCGACAAACTGCTGATGTGGAAACTGTATAATGTGAATAGAGAAATAGCAATGAGTGTAGGTGAAAATACATGTAAACGTTGGTTTGGGGCAAGTGCGTCAGCAGACATGAAGTAAAATGGGATATAAAATCAAAATTAATAAAGTGTAAAAAGATTGGTAGCGACAACAAAAACAATCGTAGGATGCATAATTTTGCGCTAACATTAAATTTATAGTATTGCATACTTTTAGGGTGAAAGTAAGTCTAGCTCGGCCAAATCCTTGCAGATTTTCAAAGGATATGGTGCGTTAAGATCACAAGGACCAATTCTATCAAACGGCATTAAAGAAATATGTGGTTATCTAAGAACCCAATACTTGGAAAAAATTGATCCCCAGGCCGCATGGCAATGGGTCCAAATCACAAAATCGCTGTTTTCTCGAAAACTACAAGGACAATTTGGATGTCCTTTGGTCAGTTTGTAGCCCTAATCGAAACAAAATGTTTGCAACAGGACTCGCCAGGATCCGTAAGGATTTGGCCGATTTACAAGCATATTTGTGTTTTTAAAAAAGTCCTCATATCTTCGCTGTTTTAAGGACTTTCGTCCTTTTTATTGTTTTATTAAAATTGGCTGCCAAAGGTCTATCTGTGGTCCAAAGGACATCTAGATAGTCCTTAAAATGGCCGAAATACAAACGATTTTTCGATTTCTATCAATTTTTTCTGAGCCACCCCCTTAAAAAATTTCAAAAAAATTTTTTTTGCAATTCCTGGATAATTTTCAAATGCAAATCGATAAACATGAATTGAACAATCTCAAAAATATGTGTTCTGCCAAAATCCTTTAGAAAATGGCGAAGTTCTGACTAAATTTGTATCTGGCAAAAAATTAATGCATAAACACATTAATTATAAATAAATTGAATACTTTTAGGGGCACATAAATAACACGATTCATTGAATACTAAAACAGCTCAAACTCGGCTAAAGAAAGTGTTTTTCATTTCTAAAGCCAAGCAAGAACAGTCAAATTGACACAGTATTTGAAACAGTATTTTCAAATCGTTTTTTAAAGCATGTGCCGAAGAGTATACATTTAATGTCATTAGAAGGCCCTCCCAAATTTAAAAATCAATTAAAAAGACTCGTAATTGATTTTTTTTATATATTTTGTTTTTATTTTATTTGTATTTCCATTATTTCATTTAAATTTAGTTGGTATCTGCATTTGACTTATTTGTTTTATTGCTTTGTTGTTGTTTGCTTACAATCTAAATAATAAATTAATAGTTTGTCTTAGAAATAAGAGCTTAAGGCGTAAAAATCAATCTTGGGGAGCAAATACTTAAAATAAAATAATGGCCTTAAAATCAACTTTACTGCTAAATAACTTTAAATGCTATGTATTCTTTTTTTTCATATTCAAATTGTCAATAATCAATCTATAATTATCATCATCATCGTCATTCTTGTCAACGTCATATTCGTTGAAAAGCGTTCCGTAAACAAGTTACATTTCCCTTTGTTTTGTATTTTTTAGTTATATTCGAGTTTCTTTTCTAAAATAGTTTTGCTTTAATTTTTTTATATTATTTATTAAGGCATACGGGATAAGCCAGAAGCCGTTGGGTCCTTGTTTTCTATTCATTCAGCCCATTTGGGCGAGCCGGCTAACTTAGCTGTAAAAATAATCACATATACTACAAAGATGCGTCGAAGTATGAAATCCCTCGATTGTCGCCTGTTGAGCCTCCTTGGTGGGCGATATCTGGTGAGTCCGTTTACCAGCCGATTTCTGTGCCGCCCTAGCCTATCATGGTAACGACTCGAGGGCTGGTTGATTTCATCGAAGATTGTGGTTAGTTTCAGGTCTTTGTGCAGTGTATCTGAAATAGTGAATTCAAAGATTTCGTTAGATTTTCCAATTCGCTCATTGAATGACTGCAGCTTAAGAACTATTATTTCAATTCATCATGGTTTTGTATTGATAATGGTATATACTAGTTCATTAATTAATTTATTTAATAATAAGTTTGTTAAATACAAAATAATACACACGTTCTAGTACGCTTGCATGTATGTACAAAACAAACTACGAAAATATGCATACGTTACACACAAAATAATGACGAAAAAAATTACAAGAATTATATCTAAAACCAACAATAGAACAATCTTTATGAATATCACAACAATTATTTTCTTGCAAACTGGTTGCTGTTAAAGATTTGGTTTCTGCGTTGGCTAAACTGATTTAGAAGATGTAGCAGGCTTTCAGGAGCACACGTTTAATTATCCATAATGTACTTTTAGAGTCGAATATATTATTTTACTGTGTAGCTTACACTACCAAAAGAAAGAATTACTTAAGTGGCATCTAGTTTTTATTTTTGTTGGCCTTAGCTGGATGCATATTTTAGGTGCCAGGCGTCAAAACAGCAACGACGACAATCAGAAAACGCAGCAAAAGTTACAATTGTGAATTGAAAAATTTGCGCATGGAAGTGAGAAATGCAAAGTATAACATAAAAACAAGTAAACTTACAAGTGGCAAATGGCGCAATGTGTTTGCTTGCCAAATGTTTATTGTCAAAGTTGCAACAAAAGTTTTCTTTAGCCCAGTTTAAAGAAGTGCATTTATGTAAATAGTTTTATACATACATATCTATACGTAAGTATGTATGAAAGTGCTGAGAGCTAAGTAAGTAAACACTGCCAGCGCTGTAATTTTCCGTCTGACATTTTTGTTGACGCTCAAAGTTTTTGCGTTTGCGGCAATTAACTTGTAATTTGCATAATAAATGAGTTGGAAAATGTGCAAGAGTCGCAAAAATTCAATTTAAGCTGTCGGTCTCTATGCACTGCTTACACCAAGCAGTGAACTGCTTATGCCTGTTTCGAAGCAAGCAGTTTGTATAAGTGTGTATAAGGTTCGAAACTTGACTAATCCAGCAAAGCTTATAAAAATGATTGCTATTTTATTGAAAATGTCATATAAATAAAAGTTTTTAAGCTACTCATATAAACCTCGTACAAATAGATTCAAAAATAAATAATACTAGTCTTTTCCTATACAGAAGTTAATTTATTTTACTACTAATTTTAGATGAAATGTTTTACTAAGCTGCCCTTTATCGAATCGTCATTTATCACTCAAAATAACTAATTGGCTGGGACGGCGGTGTAGGCGAGATGAAATGAGTTTATTGACACGCTGGGAACAAGAACGAAAACATAATTGAATGAACATATCAAATTTCAATCAGTGCTAAATCTTATTAAGTGCCCAACTGCCAAATGAAAAATACCAACGAAAATGAAACACATTAGAAGAACAAGAAAATCTCTAACGCCTTTGCGCAACAACAGGAACAGTAACAGAGACGACGACAACAACACGCCCCGCAGCTAATCAGGCTCTAATGGCGATAAATATTTCATTCTATATACTTTTTTTTCGGGCAGATCGCACGAGCAGGGTCTCAAAGAGCAAAGCGCAGACACGCCTCATCGCCGATCTCAGATTGTGTTATGGCAATTTAGCTTTTTTACGGCCAAATCATAGCTTGTATCTGCTAGAATATCACAAAATCACACTTATTAAATTGCCAATTTATATTAGACAGCACTGATAAAGAGTTTGCAATCGCAATCGTTGTTTCGAGCTTCCTCAAGCCAAAGACAAAGGCAACAAGCAGCTGGCAACAACAGCAGCAAGAACGCCAGACTAAATCTTCAATGCGATCGACAATCGTGAAGACGATGATCAAACACACTCACACACACACACAACCAGACCAAGCACTGGCCATTCAGTCAGTCAGTCAGCCAACTCGCCAGTTGGTCAGCTGAAGATGGCAACAAGAACAAAAAGGCCTACAACTCAGACTTTTCGCCCTGCCTTTGCCATTTTTGTGTTATGAATCGTTCAGTTTTCAAGCCCAACACGAGCGGGTGTGTCGACTAAGGATGGGGATGCGGCTGAGAATGAGAATGAGCATGAGGATGAGGATGCGACTGGCTGCCATTATGAGTAATGGGAATAATGCTGGGCATTTGTTTACTTGCGGCGCTTCATTGCCGACATTCAAGTAGAATTCTCAGCTCTGCGCTGCGTGTGCTCTATGGGTTTTAGTTTTTTTTTGTTTTCCCATTACAAGGGACTAGACATCGGACGCGGTTGCGTTGTGGTTGGAAAATGATTTTATAATGGGTAACATGCAACGAGCATCGAGTAAGCAGTGAGAATCACCTAAACTTAAAGTGTATGCACAAAATTAAGTCTTAAGAATTTTTAAATTTACAATTTATCATACTTACAGGTGTTTTTCAAAAATAATTTCATTTTCAAAGTCTTTCATATAATAACTCCCACACAAACAACATTAACTGCTTACGCTCTTTGTAATAAAGAGAGACACTCTTTCTCTCTTAAGCTGCAGCTTTCAAACAAGAATCTTTGGCAGAGAGAAGAATTATTTTCATATGATTGCAACTTTCTTTAGGGGGCACGCTTTTCTTAAAAGCAACGCGCCGTCACAATGGAAGCCTCAGTTTGTAGCCAACACGCGACGCGTTCAGAACGAGCAAGCGCAGCAGCAAGCAGACGAAGCTAAAAGAAAAGAAGTTAAAGAACAAGAGCTGGCCATAAAATATACAACAGAAAAAGTCTAAGGATGAGAACGCAAGCGAACCTTAAAGTGAAGTGAAGTGCAGCAAAAGCAAACATACAAACAAACAAACGGCGATTTTTGTTATTGTTTTGGTAATTCTGTAATTAAAACAACAAAAAAAAAGGTAGCCAACGAAAAACAAATAAAACTTAATGGTCAGCAAACAAGTGGATAAACATTAACAACAACAACAACAACAACAACTGTGAAGAACTTCATAGGTATGTGAACTTTGTCTACTTTGGATTGCACGTACCATGGCAATAGTTAGATGTAGAAGAAGAAGAAGAAGAAGAGGCGCACTCATTAGCGTTTCAATGTCCAAAAGAGCCCCCCACTTGGTAAAAACTAGCCATGGACAAATTCTTTGCTGCGGTTTTCTTTCTTCTACGTGAGCTTAGTTTTCTTTCTATTTTTTATTTTTTTTGGCATGCAAAATGCTAAAATTTAATAAGCGTTTTCTAAGAGTTTTTCCCCGCATGCGACCTGGTCGTATTTTCAGCTAACAGTTTTTGCTGTCGTCTTTCTTTCTTTTTTGCGGTTGCGTTGCACAAACAACACATAGAGTGCAAGTCCAAAGAAACATGATGCATTGCCTAAGGAGAGAGTGGGGGAAGAGAGGGGAATTGGCTAAGCAACTAAAATTCGCTGGCTAAAATATGCAGTACATCGTTCGCTGGTTGGTTCTTTTGGTTTGGATTGCGGCACTTTTGCGGCAAGTTGGCAAAAAAAAAATAGAAAAAGAAAAACATTCTTGGCGTTTGTTTGTTTGTGCAACGTGTTGTGGCGTGTTAACGGTATTGTTTACAATGTTAATAGAACCCCAGCACTGGGTGGCAACTTAAATAAATAATTGAGACGCAGAAAGACAGCCAAAACGGTTCGCTTCGCTGCACACGGCAAAGCAAACACACTCTAGAGACAGTTAAGAAGAAAAGACTGAGCAAACGAATGACTTAGGCAACAAACTTGCATGAGAATCTTTCTAAATTGAGCTGGCTTTAGCGGTCACGTCTGGAAGAAATAATTGCCAGGGTACACATGTGTGTAGTAGAAGATTAAGGAATAAAGAAAGCACTTACTGATGATTATAATATTTACCAACAATTTACACATTTCAATAGTTATATATCTTTTCTTACATAAAGCCAATAATTGCTCAAAACTTGAAATTCCAATCTGTCTTTGTTTAGAACTTTCTTTACTGTTCAAATATTTCAAGCACACTTCAATAATTTCTCCAAATCTCAACTGTCATTCATTCAGAATCTACGCGAATCTTCACAAATTAAATAATATGCCAGCAATTAAATAAGCGTCGAACGGCAAACCAGAGAAAGATAAAAACAAAGAAGAAAAAAAGGTCATAAGAAATTGTCTATGTAAACTAACCATTTAACTGTTAAAAGTGCCGACAGCGCCACAAGACGACGACAAAAAATTTGTTGTGTGCGGCATCAGTGGCCCAGTGGAAGATGAGCCAAAACGAGCCACGAGAAAAGAGTTGAGATCTGAGCTCATGCCTCCCGACACCCAACTTCCAAGTCTTTTGGCTCTAACTCTGATCAAAGCCGTTACAATGGTCGCAGAATGCGGCTAAGAAACGCACTCGAATGCTGTCGTCAACACAAAAGGGTTTAAAAAAAACAAAACAAATGATTGTGTGTGTGTGTGTGTGTTTCTGGAGGAGTATGTGAAAATGTAGGTTGCATTGCCAATGAGTGAAAATGTTCACGGTAATCTTTACAGAAAATTACCGTTTTATTGTTGTTGTTGTTGTTGCTGCTGCTGCTGTTGGTGTTGACAAAGCGGCAACCAGTTGCTGGTGCTGCTGCTGTTGCTGTGATTACAGCTGCCGCTTAATGATCATCATTAGATTGCATGGCGCGCACTTAAAGGGTTCCTTTCTAGAAGTAGATGAGATAAAAAAAAAAAAAAAGCAGCAGCAACAGCAGCAACTAACGTGACAACATGCCATCCACAAACTACAAAGACAAAGACAACGACTCCAATAATATTTGATAATGCAAAGCGGAAGCTATAAAAGAAGCCAATGTGAACGACATTTGTGTTAGTTAGTTAGTTAGTTAGTTGGTTAGCTGCTTCGTTACATTAGAGCACAGAATTTGCTAATTGCCAGCAATTGACTAGCGGAACAGACTGTAGTACACTGAGATAAAAAGTAACTAGCTTTTAACCCAGCTGCAGATCTGAACTAAAAAGAGTCTGTTCAGGATAAGCTTTTGTATCTCTTGATCAGCCATTCTCTGAAAACAGGAAATGCACAACTTAGATTTTCCCCTTTCGAACTCAGAGCTAAAATATGCATATTACCCTAATTTTGTAGTTTCCTCAGTGTAGAAAGCAGCAGCATCATTAAATTAATGGCAGACAGGCAATAAACTGTAGCAGTTTGGCAGCTGCTGGCCACAAATTCTTTTCGCCAATCTTGAGGCTTGAGAATTTTTTCTCTCTCTTTAGAAAGAAGGCGTGGCAACACTACCTCAAGGTCAACTGCAACGAAATGGTCTAAGCACAAATTCCTTTTTGGCAATGAGCCGCTGTGTTCAGTTACCGCTCACATCTGATATGCCTAAAAGGCCAACAGACAACAGACAAAAGCAGACCGAAAGAAACAGAACACAAGATATAGAAGAGCCGCACGTAATCTGATATCGCAACAACACAACACAAGAGTTAGTTTGCCATATGAGGAGAGGGTTTTTCTTTCGGTCTCGAGTTCTTTTTTGTTTTGCTATCAAAACAGCATCAGCAACACACACATACATATGCGGCCATCCAAAGGAACTGGCCAAGACAACTTGGCTAGCAGTGAAGTTTGGTAGAGGGGGAAAGGGGGGTGTAGTGCATGCACAGTTCCAGGCGAGTGCACAGAAAAAGATTGTGCGGTAACACAACAGTGAGCGGAAGAGATGACAACCAGGTGCATGCATCTCGTACATATAAATCAAGAGGTGCTCCGCAACAACAGAATACAGTAAAAAAAAAAAAGTATTTTTTATATGGGGTACTTGAGAATGCTTTCAAACTACAATCGAACCCTCATATGCAGAACTATAAAACTGATCGTTGAGTTTTAAATCGATTTGGAAAAATTAAACATGTAAAAGAAGTAGTTAAATTAAATAATAAACAGATACTTGAAAAGCCTAAGACTCGTAAAAGCTATATTAAAATACTTGTAAAAAATAATTTACCAAGAACTCCTTGAACTATTCTGTAGTGCCTAAGTTGCTATAAGTTGAAACTACATAAACCTATGAATTTTATTGTTGTTGGTAGTTGAAGTTGACAGTTAAGCGGCTGTTGAGTTATTTATCAGAACTGTCTGCGTATACCATTTATGGGACTAAGGAGTTCTCGAACTGATAATAAAATTGCATGTCACGCAAATTTGGTTAGCCAGATGGCAACTGTTGGCTGTCTAACGGCTCTCTTTTGGCCATGTTTACAAGACGCACTGACAAATGTGCCCGGAAATTGTTGAGACACACATTTTCTCTGGTGCGAATTTGCATAGCAAACCATATTGAAGGAAAAAGGGAAAATAAAGTACTCAAAGGCATTGTTTCTAGGGCCAGGAAACTAAGTTTAAACTGAGTTCTAACAAGAGTCAAAACAAGTTTGCTGCCTGTAGGAACAACCTGGGGCGGACGTTTGGGTCGTTGGCTTCGGGAACTTGTAACTTGGCCGCAAGTCACATCATTAAATTCAAATTCCAGACCAAGTTTGTGTTCCAAGTCTTTTGTTTGTTTGACTTATGCTATGATAAATTTAAAGTCTATATTAATCGGAGCTGTCAGGTTGACAATTTTATTATAATGCGCAACGAGAACTCACGAACTATCTTCAAGCACAAACAACAATTTGGCTTAATGACCCAGTACAAAGCGACTGACAAAATTTATGGCCAAAAAAAAAAAGAACTGAAAATGGCCAATGAACTTAATGCTCTGGGTACTTAATGTGGCTTAGAACTTGGCTTCCTCTGTAACTTCGCTGTGAAAGGTGTGTATGCTGTTGTTGTTCTTGTGGTTGGAGTTGAAGTTGAAGTTAAAGTTGGAGTACCTTTCCATTGCAATCGCTTTGTCGTGCAGTTGTTCTAATTTCATTTACCTGACGACTTTCACCTGACCAGCTAAGGCTCAGGCGGGCGTTCATATGCAGCTTGCCAGCTCTCAGCCCAGCCCTATAGACAGTTAATTAAACAGAACACGTGCCAAGCACACAAACAATCAGCTATTGCCCATAAATCTAAACTTAGCATCTGTTTGAAATATCTCACGGTTCACAGAAAAATTCAATTAAATCCGTTGACAAGCGCTAACTGTGAAAGAGGCGGTTTAAATCAGTGAGAGAGAAAAAGTAGCTTACAAAGAAAAAATATGATTTACTTGTTGAGGTGATCTGTTAGGAACAGCGGGGAGTAAACTTAATGCAGTGAGTGGCTAGCCCAAGGAAAATTGAAGGGGATATTTAATAGTTGCTTATGTTTAGGAAAAACTTTCCTAAATAGCAAAATATAAATATTAATCATTGTTATTTAACATAAACTTTATATGCATAATATCACTATTATCACATTAAAGCTATACTCTTCGTTTTTATAAGAGCACAAATTCTTCGAATTGCATCAGTTTGCTTTGGCGTGTTCTCCTTTGTTTCTTTTCTTATACACAACTTCCGCTTGGAAGAGCTGCAAAAAGTCTGCGATGCGATCACTGCAATCGCTGATGATGAGGTGCATAAACGACGCCCATTTATTGAGCCCTCGCGGCTTTAATAACTTGGGACGCAAACTTGCCGCTGCGGCGGCTGTGGCTCTGGTGCTTGCCGTCTCCTTGTGGATTGATTGGTAGTGGTGGGGGGAAACATGTTTGCCTGCCAACAAATGACAGGCATTTGTCTGCCATTCTCTAAAAGGGAAGCGAGGGAAGCGAGACACGCAGACAAATAGACAGACAACCAGGCAAAAATCGCATCAATTGAGTTCGACATGAAAATTGCTCGGTGTGTAAGAATTCTAGAGACTACGTGGTGGATGTTTTGTAATTTTAAGCGAAGAGTGTATATTTAGGAAGCTACACATGTACTGATATAGCTGGGTGGCCTTTTACTTTATGGTCAGGTGTGTGTGTTTGTCGTGTGTGTCTGGAAGTCGTGTCTACACAAAACCAGCTCTCTTAATGGTCACTCTACCTTAAATTGTAAGCACGCGTGGGCAACAAATTGTTTTGGCACACTATAAAAAGAAATGAGCGAACAAACACAACAACAACTGGCACAAATTTCACTCGATTCGTAATGGCCAAGTTAGAAACGGTGTAAAGTAAACAAAGCAAAGAATTCTTTGCTAGCCCATTTCTCATTATATGTACATATGCTTACTCCACCAATGATCATTCATTGATTTCGATTTCCGCTGTGATCTCTAGTTCTTGACGTTGCCTTTTGCGAAAAAGTGAAAATATAGGCCTGGTTATTGTCTATCATTATCTTGACTGAGATTTACATAATCTATGTGAACTTAACATGCAAACTGGGTGAAAGTTTTCCTTTGTGCACTACAAATTATTAGTTAGAACGCAATATGCCCAGTAGCCAAGTTGAGTTGTGTTGAGCTGAGCTGATTAGAGGCTATGGATTACAGGCCCAGCTGTGAGCTGTGAGCTGTGAGTTTGCGCCTTTCACAAATCAACGTTCAAGTCCAAGACCAAATAGAGAGCACAGCCCCCAAGTAGTGGAAATCGCCTTGAAATACAGAAAATCTGTCAGTGGGGCGTTGCTACTGTGTCAAATAGTCAAAAACGAAACGTTAGCAGCGCAACAAACAAAAGTATCTGTCAGATACTAGATACAAGTGCTCAATAGCTAATTTATTGGCTTGAATTGATGTCGCGCTTTAGAATTTATAGCTTTGATATCGAAAAAAAAAACACTAAACAAGCATTGTCTATTGTCTGCATTTCCTATAAAAACTTCTTTTGCTGTAGATTTGTGAATTGGTTTATGGGACAGCTGACAAAGCTGCCTGGTTAACTAGGTTGATTTCTTTCCACAGAGTTGCTTGTTTGTAACTGAAGCTAGTTAATAAATTCTTAAAAAAAACAATCTTTACAACATTATTAAGTTTACACATGAGAAATTATTGAGAAATCAATTTGAACAGACATTGTTCTTGTTTATGACTGAAGAAAGCTAAAATCATAAATTAAAAGCTTAATCGTTATAGAAGAAAGTGAATAGAACCGCATCTGATATTTATAAAATTTCTCTCAAATAAGCAATTCTTTAATCAAAACTTAAATGAAGTAACCTTTTGAACGACCTTACTGTCGCTTTCCCTTGCCAATAACTAAATGATACTTAAAACCTTTCTTTCCCAAGACTTTAAAGTTCTTTATTTGCTGCAATCGTTGGCTAAATCTTAACTGCAACGAATTAGGTTGCCGAAAATTGTGAGTTTACCTTTAATTTCCTAAACTTAATTTGCCACTTTCGCTGGGCAATAAACTCAAAGACATAATAAAATTAATTGCTTTATTAATTTGTCTAGCATTTCTCCCAGTGTAGCAGCAGTGGTTTTTGTCAAAAAATTATGTTGTTGGGGCGTAATTGTTGGCCCCGTTATGATGTTGACTTGAAGTTCTTGGACACACTCTTGGAAAGACAATTGCTCCCACAGCCTCGGCAAGGCAGCTTTCTTTGGTGCTTTTGGTTTGCTTTGGTTTTGTGTAGCTTGTAATAACAGTAATTTATTTATGAGCTTTATATATACACACGTTCTGAATACTCATTTGAATTGTCTTGTGCAAGTGCTAGATTTCCATGACTTAAGTTCAAAGTATGATTTATCTTGCGCGAATGCAAATTGCGTTAAAGAGCTGCAATTAAGTTTGCTGGATTTTTTAAGAAGCTTTTCACTGACAACTGCAATTTCCGTTGTGAAGAAAGTGCCAAATTAAGTGTTTACCAGCATTTAGCCCTAGGCCAACATCTGAGATAGTTTATATTTCTATTCAGTTTACTCTTCAGACAATCTCTTAACTTAAGAGAGAGAAAGAGAAAAAGAGCGCACTTAACTGACTTTACCTCTGAAGTTGTTGGCATGCAAATGTCTTCAATTAAAAGCCCCGAAAACACAAGCAGCCGAAATTAAAGTCAACTGCAGTGATTTATTGTGTGAAACTGAAACTTCTGCTTTTTTCCATCGTGTTTTACTTTTGTTAAATTAAGCTACTAGCGTGAAAGTTTTCGCTTAGATCGCATTGCGCCAGTTCAGCAGCTTGACATTAAAATAATAGCTTGATTAAAACTTGTCATGAGAACGTTGCAAATCAACCGAGTTTTCTGCTCGTATAGAGCTCCAATTAAGCGCACTTCTTGATCATGTCACACTTTCTGTTACTTTTCAAGGGGTATAGCAAACTTTGCAAGTGGTTTGTAGCACTTCACAATCAAATTATTATTAAGTATTTTTTAATGATATCAACAGCTTATGTTTTAAAATAGACAAAAAAATAAATATTGCCTCCAATTTCCAGCCATTCTGGCTGCTTAGAACTTTTCTATACAACCAGCTAATATTACTTCCCATTCAAGCAATATCTACTTTAGTAAGGGCATCTATGTTTCGTTTGAATAAGAAGTTCCCAGCTCCATGTTTCCTGTGTCATGTTCTGCATTTGCATGCAAGTTTGTTGAGTCTGTTGCTAGCTAATCACGTTCTTAATGAAAGTGGATGCAGTGTTGCATGCCACTGACGAGTTGGTCGTGTTGTGGTATGGTTTCGTTCTGGACAAGTTAAGACGGTTCTCGTTTTTGGTTTTTGGCTCTTTCACTGGCAATGACCGCCATTTGCTCTGGCGTTGTTGTTTGATTTTCGCGTTTGTTTATTTGTATGTTTGTTTGGTTTTTCGCATGCAACTCTTTCGGCCACAGAGACACGTTCAAGTGTGAGTGGTGCTTGATGTTGTGTGCTGATTCTTGGTACCAGTTTCTATTTCTTCTTCTTGTAAGTTTCCTTCAGCTTTTTTTGTTGATCAATATTATTTATAGCTGCCGTTCGTGTCAAGAACTGAGCTGCGATTTTAATTAATGGCATGTTACGAGAATTTCCTCTACGAAGAGAGAGAAAGAAGTTGCTTCCCATTTTCCCCCTGTCCTATTTCTGTCTCTGTGCATCAATTTGCTTAGAAGTTTATGTGAGAGCTGTTTGGCAGACTTGTAAATGTAAACAAAGCTATAAAGTAATGCGATATATTGTAATTAGAACAAGAGATAATGTAACCGACAAGTGAAAGGCAGAACAGAGGAAGTACATTAACTAGAAGTGTATGGTGTTTCATTATAAGTTTAGATCAAAAGGAAAATTATCATTTATAATAAATTCACACACATTTTCCTCATGTAGTAGAGATTATGAAAGTAAAGGAAATTAGCATTACTTTAAAGATTGCTGTGGAGAAAACAGGCATAATAAACCGTTAAAGTTTCTATGAAATTCATAGATAAAACAGTACATGTCAAAATGCAGATGTTTATCTCAGTTTTATAATAGTTTCAAGCGTTACAACCAGCTCAAAGTTTGCATATAATGAATTACTGTAAAGATCAACTGGCCAGTTATTATGATATTATGTTATAAACAGTATCAACTTTTTAACTCAGTCCTCGCTTTTTACTTGCAGCTCACAATAAACGACGACTACAAATTTCTTTTGTATTATGCCACATTAAAAGTGTGGCAGAACTTTGGCAAACAACAAAGGCAGCAACAACAAAAGCGACACCGACAACGACCTGTATCATTTGCTCATTTGTTAAGTGCCTTGCTCTATGGCACGACGACAATTGTGCGGGTAATTTAAACGGGTTGAGAATTCGGTATTTGGCTGAGCATGCGCTTGGCCAACAGTTGCCGGCAGACGCTTCGATTCGCTTGTCATTGGAAAGTTGCCGCTGCGTGACACACATTTTACGCATTAGACACGAACCCCAGCTGTAGCTGTAGCTGAAGCTGGATCTTGACTTGGGACTCGAACCTGGAATCAGACTAGTTGTTGTCTAGAGAAGAGAGAAAAACGTTGAGCCCGCACTCAGACTTCGAGTCGGAGTCGGAGTTGGAGTTGGAGTCGGTGACGTTTGCTGCTCCACCTTCTCCTGCTGCTTCTTGCATTATTTATGCGTGCAACGGCCCAAAGCAGCTGAAGAAGAAGACGAAGTGAAACGACAAAGATGACGCTGCGCTTAGTCAGCATATTATCGGTGGCATTAATTTCTGTATTGCCCGCACAGTTGGATGCATTTATCACGCAGAATACAGGTGAGCAAAGATAAGCCCCGAAAAAAAAAATAACAAAAACAAAACGGTAACATGCGTGAAAACAATGGTAACAAATAGGTAAAGGAGAAAACAATATTTGGCTGGAACTTTGTAACTGCAAATGCAGATTATGTTTAGTGAAAGCAACGCTTAAGTACTTGTGTTAAAGATCTCAGATCCCAGCTAGCTTTGCTCTCATACATATATGCTCAGTGGCTTCGATATTTTCAAAAATATTCCCAACTCCGTACTGTTCACATCTTCGCTTCAAAAGCTTGCAAACATATCCAACATATTTTAGTTATTTAAAAAATAAGTAAAGCAATCGTTATCAAAGATGTGGGCTCAGCAGTATAATGTGCAATTGGGAGAGGAGCAGTTGCCCTACCAGACAACCGTTTATTTGCCCATACCACAACAGGGCATGGTGATCAATACGACAAATGTGTTGAACATACCATCGACTGAACCCGCACAGGCATATGTGGTAGTCACCAGTCCACAGGGAAATCATGTGCAACCGTATGTGGTGCAGCCAACCATGATGGAGTCGCCGCAAGAAGCACAGCAACAGGAGCAGGAGCAGCTAGATAATGTGGCTAGTCAAGATCAGGAGTTGCCTGATCAGTCAGATAAATATGTTTATCGCTATGGTGCCTCACCGGAAATGTTGTTATCGGGTGCAGCATTTCCCTCCTTCTATGCTGATCCCCAGAAGCTAGTGAAACGCTACCGCTCGGAGCAGTAGTTTTCTAGTTATCTCAATTTAATAAATCTAGAGCATTTTCAAAACCATTATTGAGTTCTGTCTTCTTTTCTTACCACCCTCTCAGGCTGTCATCACAATGGCACCTGGTATGCTGATAAGTCCGTGGTGCCCAGCATGGAAAAGTGCCTCAACTGTCAGTGCAATCGTAAGACTCTCGTCTGTCGATTAAAGGTGTGCCCGGAAATGCCCATGCCACCACCACGTGGTTGTGTTGTAGTGCAAAAAAAGAACACTTGTTGCCCCTATCTGTCATGCGCCCGCTTGGATGCCTTCTACAAGATACCCACCAAGCGACGCATCATCGCCTATCTGGATCACTATGAAAGAGAATCTATCGATCGCGTAGTCAATGATAACATGCTTCAGAGACGCTCAGATGACTCGGATGTCGAATTGTTTGGTGAGTTTACATTTCTATTCGTATCTTTCTAGTTACTTAAAGTTTTTTTCCTTTAGTGTGCGTCAAGAATGGAACTGTATACAAGTCGGGGTCGGCCATGTCCTCATCGAATCTTTGCAGCTATTGCTACTGCATTGGTAAGTAATAAATCGACAAGATGTAGAAGGGAACTAATAAACCAACCCAATTTCCTCTCCCTCCACAGGTGGTAGTGAGAAGTGCGTCAAACCCAAATGCATGTTGCCCGTTGAGGGTTGCAAGCCGATATTCGTTGACTCCACGTGCTGTCCGGTGCGCTACGATTGCAGCAGCAAGACCTCGGGTAAATCCTCGCAGGAGGTGCGCTACCGGAAGAACACCAATAAACACTTTCAGCGCATGTCACAACGGCTTCAGCGGAATCGAGGCTGCACTGTCGGCTCTCAGTTCTATGCGGAGGGTCAGAAGATGCGATCGGATGCGGACAGGCCGTGTGACATTTGTTTCTGCATACGCGGCACGAGGCGATGCGCTCCGAAGAAATGTGCACCGGCTTTAAAGAACTGTATTCCGGTAGTGCCGAAGGGTCAGTGTTGTCCCTCCAGCTACGATTGTGGTAGTCAGAGGGATTATCGAAGATCGCAGAGCTCGAGACAATTTAATTTGTACAATCTGCTGTTTGGCAAAGAGGAACAGGAGGCAGAGGCAGCAGCGGCAACAGCAACGTTGATGCCACAGAATTCAATGGCCGAGCATTATCCACTGGATAGGCATCCAACTGAGGCACCCGTCGGAGATGCTCTACAGGCGAGCAGCAAGAAGAGCATATTCGATACTCTACGCGAAGGTCTCGAGTTCATCGATGGCAACAACAACAAAATGCTTGCCAACAACATGGACCTAGTTGGGGTATCGAGTACAACAGCAATGCCTGCTGTGAGTAAGGAAGCTGAAGTAAGCAGCACCACCGAGCTGAGTTTTCTGGACTTGCTGCTGGGACCCAGCACGGAGAATGAAGTCGCCGTAACGCCAGAGTCAACCACAGCTAAGAAACCCATATCCTGGGTAGATTTACTGCTCGGACCCGATGACGATGATATGTTGCCGACAGGTGCCACAGCAACAGAGGCCTTTGCGGCAGAGAGTACCGAGGTGCCAACCACAGTCAGCACCACAAAGCGCAGCATTGAACGCATTGCGGATGATTTCGATGATCATTTGGAGGAGGGCGAGATTGCAGTGGGTGAACTGCCTGCGGAGGCACAACATCTGGCCATTTCCAACACTGCAAACTGGCCACCACTTAGCACCACCGCCAAACCACCCGATCTATTCAACGTTCTACTCGATAATCTCTCCGATATGTTAGCTGATAATGTCACAAGTTCAACAACAACAACAACAACTACCACAACAACTAAGAAACCTTTAGTGGTTCATGCACCACCCATGTTTCGTCCACTGGGCAGCAATAAACCACACCACACTCGCATTAACTCTAAGATAGCCAATCTAACGGTAACACCACCTATGTTGGTGGTTACTAGCAAGTATGGACAGCCCGTAACACATAGAAATCCGCCCAGCACCACTTCAACCACCACCACCACCACAACAACAACTACGCCTAAGCCAAAGCTAGTAACCACAACTAAAGGGACAACCACACCCAAACCCACAACTACAACAACTGTCAAGCCGAAACCTAAAACCACCAGACGCACCACCACCACCACCACAACAACCACAAGCAAACCAACAACAACAACTACTACTCCTAAGACCACCACAACAACCCCTAAGCCAACCACTCGTCACGTCATCAAGCACACTCATTCGCCCCACTTTACGAGCACCACCAAACCACTCATCATCAAAACGAATCCAACTATTCTGGAAGCAGAACCTTTGGATGTGGATGATAGTACTGCACCCACCCTGCCTCCGAGTTTGCCCAACCTGAAGATCATACCCTTCCTGCCAACGGATGCGGTTGATTCAGCACCCAAGTTGCAACCACTCGACTCCTACAACCACCACACCTACTATCCACAATCACATGGCTTGCATCCCTCGCAAGTGGCTTCCGACAAGATGGACATTGACATCTACGAGTCTCCCTACCCCGAGCAGAGCGATCAGGCAGCCTACAAGTACAAGTTCAACGTGGAAGTACCGGCACCCGAAGTACCGCCCGAGCCGGTAGTGCAAGTAGGGGGTCAATTTGAGGGTAGTGCTGGTTATGTGAAGTATGACTTTAAGGATCAAGTGGTGCAGCCGCCAGTGAACAGTGGATTCTCACCACCCACTGAAACGGAGGGTGGTTTCATGCCCAAGGATCCGTTGGTCATCGATGGTGAGGTACTCCAGGATCATGTGACTTCGAATGTCCTTCTAGGCGATAACTATCACGTAACACAGCACATAATCGACATAACAACGGCAGAGGAAGGCAACGATACGGCTTCAATAGGTGAGTTTATCTTTATCTTTTCTTAAATTAAATACTTTATCTTCCCATTTTATGTGCCAACAGAAATCACAACACCCGATCCATTCAAGGATGTCATACACACAGAAAGTCCACCAAATCTCGACACACTCATCGAAGACAAACAGCACAAGAAGCCAACAAAACAGCAGCTGCAACAACACATCGAGAGTGTCACCTACAGCGTTAGCCACACTTCCGGCTCCAAGGCAACACCAGCAGCAGCAGCAGCAGCAACAACAACAACAGCTGCGACCACAACTACAACGACAACCAAACAAACACCACTTGCAGATAAAAGCGAAATAAATAAACTCGATGAGCTGCTGGATGAACTGTTGGGCATGAATCTGCCCAGTCTATCAGCAGCAACAGTGGACAACAGCAGCAGCAGCAGCACAGTGCCGCCTTTTAAAACATTACCAACAGCAGCGACCACAAAAGCAACAGCAACAGTCACAACAACCACATTGCGACCAATTGCCACGCCCACTGCAATAAGGGCATACAAAAAGGGCAACAAAACAAAGCAGAAACCAACGGGCAATCGACGCAATCAGGCCACAACAATGACAACAAAACCAGCCCGAAACAAAGGTCAAATAGCCACGCGTCGAACTCCCGCCAGCAGCAACGGCAGCAACAGCAACATCAGCCACAACAACAATAACAGAAACAACTCAATGGCCACCGCAGTGCAGACAAGTGCTAAAACCAAAAATACGCCAGCAACAACAACAACTACGACTACAACAACAACAGCAGCAACACCCACAACAACAACAACAACAACTGTTGCAACAAGCACTGCAGCAGCAACAACAATAGCAACAACACTTGCCACCAGCACAGTGCATCCATTTTTAATGTCACCATTCGACAAATTGCCCTTCATGGACACCAGCTATGAGGTGAGACCACAGCAACAGCAGCAGCAACAGCAACAGTTGCAACTGCTCGCACCGCAGCAATTTCATCATTACCAGCACGCGCCAACTAGCAGCACCAGCAGCACCACAACAACAACATCAACAGCAGCAACACCAAACGCAGCAGCTGTGTCTGCAGATGCAAGTGTTGCCAGCGGGGTTGGGGGTGGCGGTGTTGGTGTTGGTGACGGCCTCATGGATCCCACAGGCATGCTAAAATTGGCTGGCTGCAATATATACGGTCGCATGTATCGCGTTGGCCGCATTATCATCGAGTTATCCAATCAATGCCTCGAATGCAAATGCACCGAGGTGGGCGTCAAATGTGGCCCACTAGACTGTTAATTTAAGCCTCCCTCTAACTATAAATGCCCCCCGCCTTGTGCGTGTGTGTGCTTAACATTTAAGCCAGCTCTTTCTATTTATGCATTTAACATTTAGTAACTTAAGGGCGAACGCTCTTTAAAATAGTCGTACAAAAGTTTTAGGTTTTAGTTTTTAGCTGCTCCTAACCTTAAGTTGTATTATAGAAATATATAGCAATGCTGCAACTAAACGTAATCAAACTTAAACTTACTTCAATGCATTTAAAACATAATTATATTAAGTCAAAATATTTAATAGTAAGAAAGAATATTAATTTTAATAAAAATTAACCAGCAAAGCATAAGTAAACTAATAAAAACTAAAATACAAATAAAAAATGATTAATCACATAAATAAGTAATGGTATTCATTAGCTAGTAAAGGAATTTAAAACTGAATAAACTACTTAAACATTCTCCAAGTACTTGACTACAATGACACTGCTAAAAATAATATGTAATTCAAAACCAATTACATATCTAAAAAATCTCTACGATTCAGTTAAGATATAAATAATTAATGAACTTGTCAATAGACATAAACAAACTACAAATTGCTGTATTTTTCACGGCTAATTAACTGAGTTTGCGACTTGGCCGTAAATAGCATACGGCCAATAAAAACTATTAAAGGGTGTAAAAAACCACATTTATTTCAGACATACAAAAATACTATGCATGCCCTAAAAGAGTTGCTTGACCATAAATTAAGTACAAGAGCTACCCAAAAAAAATCAACAAAAAAGTTAGAAACAAAAATTGTTTAGTTTGCTCCTTCCGGTCGACTTGAGTAGAATTACAAATGTTAAGACTAATTTAAAGCTAATTACAGAACAGAACTATATATAGACTAGGGAATTTAATTAGAAATAACGCAGACCGCAGTGTTGCCATCGCCGATAAACCAGAAATCCACTTAACAAACCCGCTACACCCCCGCCCAGATGGGCCTCCAAACTGATGCGGGGATCCCGATTGTGATTAATGTAAAAGTGAAATGTGGTGAATGCCACATTGCTCAGCAGCAATATCAACAAGACGGCAATGCGCAAAAAGCGATGCGACAAATGTGAGAAATTCTACAAAAAAAATTGAATAAAAAATGTAATTACGCTTGCATTTTGATTTAGCCACAGTTGACTGACCAAAACCAGGTGCGGCACATGACTGCACAGCATGGCATAGACGCCCGCCGATGCGCCCAATAATGACAGCTCCGGCTGTAGCCAGGCATTCGCCAGTGCACCACAAATGCCGCCCGCAATATAGACCACGCCCACACGCCAATGACCCTGCTCCAGTTCCAGCCAGACCCCAATGAAGCACTAACAAACACAAATGCGAGGAAATAACATTAAGCGCACGATTCCAATTGGTTCAGTGGGTTATTATTATGATTATTATTGACTTGCCTGCAGACATATGTTGATCCACAGGTGCCAGTGGTCCGCATGGAGCAGCATGTACGTAAAGAAGCGCCAATATTCATGCCACATCTCGGGCTTATAGATGAGGCGACGTTGCATGCAGGCATTGACAATCAAATGCAGCGAGATCTGTAAAGAGCGACAATATGGATCATTACACTGCACTACATGCAACCAATCACTCAACACTCTCTACTCTAATAAACACATGTCTACAACCGCTTTGTTGCACAGTGTTATCGATCAGAAGCCAAAGTATAGGAAAAAAAATTATGTCAGGCCATCTGTCACTTTCGCTCAGCAGCCAAGTGTTAGATATCCAAGTGTGAGTGCCAAGATGCTTCAACGCGCTGTGCCGCTTGACATGACAACAACAACAACAACAACAACAAGAATCACAAAGACAACAACACCAAATCGGTGCAACATGCATCACACCAAATATGACGAATGCCAGTTGCAACATTTAACAACAACGCTTACTTAAATGGCCATAAAACTTGAGCCACATCGATTGTGATTGGAATCGTTGTGTGTTTTGAGAGATTGTGTAATATATGGAATGAATATCGTTTTGTGGGGCTGGGTTCAAACAATTAACAACGAACTCGACATTATTGTGCGTAGTTAGCAAATAACTCAAATACTCATTTAAAATTGGGTCAAATTTGATGATGGGGAACCGCAGGGAAACAACATTTGTACGACTTCCCCCCTTCCCAACTGAAGTGAGTGGGTGTTGAAAAGCGAATGCAACAACTGCTGCAACTTGTGCAGAAAACCACAGCACTTGCTGACAAGACAGCAGCAGCAGCAGCAGAGTCTCAAAACACTTGGCAGTCATCATGCAGATTGGAAAGGCGACATGTTATTTATGAGTCGGCATTTAACATTCAAAAATAACTCAAAACTATTGCAATTAGAGACTTGGCACCTAAAATCATGTTGTTTAAAACTAGACTTATGTATATCATAATTTTTTAACTTATTTTTGTCTATATAAAATATAAAAATTAATCACTAATATATGTTTTAAAATTACTTCCTATAAATTGCACATTCAATTCCAAGAATAATGAATAACAATAATACGCAATACGTAAATGACATGAGAAATGAGTTTGTTACACTCACAACAACTGATTAAAAGTCCAGTGACCTCAAAAACCGCACAAATAACTCATTGAGCAAATATACTAAATATAATTATCAATTGATTTGCTCGTACAATAATGCGAAAAGTCCGATAAAAGTTTTAGCATATACACACACTGATAAGCTGTCAAAAAAGAATTTATTATTAACAAAGAGATTCTCTGGAAAATCGTATTGCTAAAAATAAATATTTAAATCATCCACGCAACGAATGAAACATAAACAAAAAGTAAGAGTAATTATTAACCGCAAGTGGCAATATAAAAATGTTGAAACGAAAATGAAAACACAAATTTACAAATTAATTTCCTTTTCACTGAAAAATGGCACAAGCACAAACAAACACACAGTAATATACACAAATAGCACAAATTACGTATACGCAACATTGCACAGGCTCGCTGTCTGTGTCAGTCGATATGTGGAACAAATTGAAGCAATAGCAGACTCATCATTGTAAAGTACCTGCACAAAACTCATTAACAATAGGAACCAGGGCACACGCCATTGACGTCGTCGCTCCATCGTCAAATCATCAATGAATATTTTCTGCAATGGTGCACGTGGCACAAATGCCGGCAGCAGCAGCCGAGCATCCTTTGTATCCTGTTTGGCATCTGTATGCTGCATTGATAAGCACACTCACACACCTACACACTCTATTAATCACTTCGAATTCTTAGCAAATTCAACAGCCCTGCCCAGCAGCGACGTGTGCTGCGTTGTGCGCTTAACCCACGACTACACAAAACACACACCCAAAACGCTGCACACCTAACGTGCAAAACGACGCCTTTGTTGTTGTTGTTGCTATTGTTCTTCTTCTTCTACTTTTGCTATGTTTAAATCGCACACGTATCCAATCAAAAACCATCGATCGATCGTTTGATCTTTCTTTGTGTTCGGTTAAGCAACACAAATACACTGCTGCATACTTTCGTGCGCCAACTAAAAATTCATTTGACGCTTGGTTTGTGTCTTGTCTAAAGGTGTAAAATTTACCTCCGCCAAAAAAGAAAATGGTAAAGTTTTGAGCTGTTAAATAATACTACTTCTAAAATTGAAAATGTAATTTTACTAAAAACTTATGGGCATTTCATTATGCATAAACATACTTTATACAAAGCTCTACTTAACATTTTACAGCTCTATTTTATCTTAAAAATACGAAATAAGTCGTAGAAACGCTCAAAGCGCCAACGGCAATTTTTCACAACAACAACCTAGAGAGTAATCCTTCGCATTTGACATTTAGTAAAATCAACACATTGCCAGTTGCGTATTGCATTCCAAATTGAACACGAAATGTTTACACGAAATGTTGTTGTCTATCCAGTTTACCCCCTAAAGGTGTGGTGAAAAGCTCTCACCAAAGCGGACGCAACTCGCTTGCGCTCAATTGCTCAGTTTGTTTGGCTCTCTCTCTCGGGCAGGACACGTGGCTGGCACAAGCGCGTGGCCAGCGTCTGTCTGCAGCGAACCGAATGTCCTTTATGAATGGCTTTTATTGAAATATTTATATAAGCGAAGCCATTTAAAACCGCCATAGAGAAAGAGCAAAACAAACGGCACGAATAATTATTTTGACCAAGTCAAGTTTTGTCAGCAGAGGAGGGAGAAAAATCCTATGTGTATCTGTAACACACTTCAGATTGCGTTGACTTTCACTCAGACACGCACAGGGTCATTAAGGGTATCCTAACTCAAGGCTACGTGCCTTAGCAACTGCTTGAGGTCCAGGCCACGCATAACAACTACAACCCAATGGCCCAAAAACGTGGCTAAAGCCAACTAGACAACTCTTAGCCCGACTAATGCTGTCGGTGTGAAATGCGTTGCTTATTTAATGGGTCAAATCTGCAGCCTGGCTAGTAGAGTCTATAAGGTTGCTTAAGTATAAATAAACATAATATAAATTTTATATATGTAACGCTTAATTCAATTTATCAACCCTTTAAGTCAAGAATTTAAAAATTATGCACAGCGTGCAACCTGAGCACTTAATCTGCCAGGAAGCCAGCTTATTGTCTATCGCTTAAGCCTGCATGGGAAAAATCAACATGCAGCGATTCCTGGAAAACAGTCTTCGCAAAATTTGGCCGAAAGCATCGTTCTAAATCTCAGACCGAACGGAGGAAACGTTTAGGCAAAATCTAAAGCAAACAAACTCATTACAACCAGCCTCAAGATAAGTGCTGGAAAAAAATGTATGCCGCTTGATTGAGTGACTGAAACGCTGCCACTTGGGATAGAAAGAAGGATGTGGATAGAAGGTTGAGGCGTGCCTCTGGGAAGCGGCCTATTGCGGTTACAGTTTATGACCGCAATTTTATTGATACCGCCAGTGGGAGCAAATAAAATGGGAAACCAACAAAACACAACTAGAAATGGAGAGCTATAAAGCGCGTCTTCTAGTTCGAGATTGGGGCGTGTTTATTACAAGCCGAACGCATTCCCATAACAATAACTACCAAGCAGCAAGTTAACTAATACTCTTGTCTAGTTACCAACGGGGCCATGGGGGTAGCAGAGGGAGCTTATCAAAATTTAAAGACGCAAATGATTAAGCCGCAGCAGAGCTTGGAGTGAAGAGAGAGTGCGCAGTTAAATCTATTCACAAATTTTCGCATAGTAGACAAAGCTACCCAGTTAAATATGTGATTGTGTATGTTAGGGTGTGTGTGTGTGTTAGCCAAGAGCCATTATAGCTAGTTATGTATGATTGTGTGAGAGAGATTGTTATACCCATTGAAAATAAGTATGATGGGTATTTTAAAATCTTTCTACATATATCTCACAATGAATCTAACTAAATTTTACACACTTAAATACCACTCTCACTTTCCACAAATTTTATTGGAATCTGACAATTAACTTTAATGTAATTTTCGAATCAATTTCTGGAATTGTGCTACTCAGAAACTAAGATACATTAAGTGCACTTGCTTGCAACATGTGCGTTTCAATTGTTGTATAAATACTTGCAACACATGTAGAGTAATTGGATATCTGGCAATTGCGGCATTCTCGACTAGAACACACTTGTTTATATTTGTGCGGTGTTAGCGCGTGCAGAGGCAAAAGCCTTAAAGCAGCTTGTTTACCCTGCTTTGGACGACATGTGTGTGTGTGTGTCGGTGTGTTAGTACTCGTTGTGTGTGTGTGCTGTGCGTGCCTCAGTTGCAAACTTAATTATTAACTATGCAAAAGCAAAAGGCAGCCGCAACACCTTCAACATGGCCTTCATCTTCGACTCATAAGTAACTCCATCTTGGTTTTTACTCTTTGCCCCATCCCCCCTCCCCTGCTCGCCCCCAACAGGGCTTAGATCCGTCAGCTCGAGGGAAATTTGCATTTTATCATCCATGTGTCGGCTCCTAATGCTGCAAAGGGCTTTGCTTTTAATTGGTTTTCTTACCAGTCAACATTCTTTTTTTTGTGCCTGCCATGTTGTAGTTTGTGTAGTTGTTAAGTTGGCTGAAAGACGCTTTAACGTGGCTCTAACTTATAATTGTTTAATTAGCAAGTTAAATACGGTGAAAATATGTGGAAAATATTAGATTAAGCCTCCCAGCGTGCAGCTAAATTGTTTGAGTTCCTTGTTATAGATAGTGAATAAACAATGCGAATAGCTAAAAGGATTTAAATGCAAATGAATTTGATTAGAACAGTTAGGAAACTATGTAGAATAATTTTTTTTAAGTGTACTTTTCGCTCACATTTAATAAGCTAAAAGCATTGTACAACTCCGAAAAGATATTTATCTTAAACATATGCGCATTATCCACTCAATGAAACCGTTTTTATTATGACAACAACAAACTAGACAAATAACGGGTCAATTTGAGGCAACACTCGTTGTGACAATTCAGTTTGGAGCGTGCAACAAAACGAGGCAGTTAGCTTAGACAGCAAATACTCAAAAAAAAAAAAAAAATGATACAAGTTATGAACTGGCTTTCTATGGTGAGCTATATTTCAATTTCAA
The DNA here is from genome assembly GCA_018152825.1 of Scaptomyza hsui. Lineage (NCBI taxonomy): Eukaryota > Metazoa > Arthropoda > Insecta > Diptera > Drosophilidae > Scaptomyza > Scaptomyza hsui. The sequence goes on from JAECXO010000269.1 coordinate 3,513,489, forward strand.
CTAGATTTTTCTTGAATTTAATATGAATCTTTTTTGTTTCTTTGTTTAGGCCATTGGCCTGATACCCTTGAACCGTCAGCAAACAACTTCAAACTTTGTGCTGGATTATGCCATGATGTTGATTGTGCCCTGTTTGTATTTGGCTGCCTACTTTGGCATCAATCTCTTCGAACAGTTTGGTCTCTCATATCTGGCTGCTTGCAACAGTGTCTGCCGCCTCAGCAACAATCTCTTTATGCATCTGGGCGCCTTTCTCTATGTGACAATTACACTGTTGAGTTTGTATCGCCGCAAACAGTTCTTCATCGACTTTGAGACACATCTAGCCGAGATCGATGTTGTCATCCAGAAATGTCGACGCGTTGCCGAAATCGATAAGTTACGAGCCACGGCTGTGAAACATAGTGTTGCCTATCATTTCACCTGGCTTTTTGTATTTAGCGTTTTCATTGGCGCTTTGTACTATGATTCGAGGAATTTATATCTGTGAGTAACATAAATCATACACAACTGCCAAATCTCTACATGTCACTTACTTTATCTTCCCCTCACAGCACCTTTAGTGAATATGCAATAATACCATTTATGGTCTCAAGCTTTCCATATCTGGCTGGCAGCATTATTCAAGGGGAATTCATCTATCATGTGTCTGTCATTTCGAATCGCTTTGAGCAAATAAACACGCTGTTCGAGAAAATTAACCAGGAGGCGCGTCATCGTCACGCCCCAATCACCGTCTTTGACATTGAGAGCGAGGGCAAGAAGCAGGAGCGGAAGGCAACGCCAGCGGAAAAGGCAGCTGCAACCAAAGCCATATTTAACAACGATCCAAAACTAACGGATGAAATGAAAAGACAGAAAGGCCAACTGCCAAAACATGACGATGAGGACGAACTTAATACAAGCGATGAGGAGGATGATGATATTTTTGATTACAATGATGCCATAGCGGGCGAGAACACCGAGTAAGCAATTAAACAGACAACATGTAAATGATAACGAATATATAACATACCCTTCCATTCTGTAGCAGCACCTCGGAGGCCAATTTGCCGGATTTGTTTAAGTTGCATGACAAAATACTCGCCTTGAGCGTGATAACAAATGGTGAATTTGGGCCACAGTGTGTACCCTATATGGCGGCCTGTTTTGTGGTCAGCATTTTTGGCATTTTCCTCGAGACAAAGGTCAACTTCATAGTGAGTGGCAAGAGTGCTTTGCTGGATTATGTAACATATCTGTATGTGATCTGGAGCTTTGTCACAATGGTTGTGGCATATATTGTGTTGCGCCTGTGCTGCAATGCCAACAATCATTCCAAGCAATCGGCCATGATCGTGCACGAGATAATGCAAAAGAAGCCCGCATTTATGTTGAGCAACGATTTGTTTTATAACAAAATGAAATCGTTTACATTGCAATTTCTGCACTGGGAGGGTTATTTTCAGTTCAATGGCATTGGACTCTTTGCTCTCGACTACACTTTTATATTCTCTGTAAGTTTCTGCCGTTGACAGCTAACTTTTCATTTCTATATCGTTTTTCATTTTTTTTTTTCTCTCTCTCTCTTTTTGCAGACTGTGAGTGCAGCTACATCGTACTTGATTGTCCTGCTGCAGTTTGACATGACCTCCATTTTGCGCAGCGAGGGCTTGATGACCTAAACGAAAAATGTTGCTCAAATTGAATTATATCTAACATTTTTACAGTTATTTTTTCCTCCTTTTCCCTGCATTCAGCACAAATTGTTACTTGTTTTTGCAACATTTTTAAAGGCACTGCAGAAATGTTAGCAGGATGAAAAGGAATGTGAAATGCGTTTAAGAATACTGGTAAAGCAAAGGGAATTTATGTTTTAAGTGAAAAATAGTTTAGATGCTTGTGTAAACGTCTTTTTACTGGTTTATTATCTATTAAATATATTTCCTATATCTTATTCTTCAACACTGGAAATAGTTTGTTATGATTTAAATCCTTAATCTGGCTTTTAGGTAAGAAAAATGAATAAACAGAACCAAAAATCTCATCAACTTTCACAAGAAAAGGGAATGCATCCCAGAATTTATAAGTGTATTACAAATCCGGATGCTACAAGACAGCCGCTGATGTTCGTTGCCGTTAATCGCATCAACGCGCGTTGTCCAACACTTCAGCGGTTTCAGTTGGCTAGCTTAAAGCGGAGGTGCGCTGTGGTGAGGTGAAAAGCGGAGAGGTGTCTCTAACACAATTTTATCAAATGTCAATTGAAAAACACGATTTGCCAGTCACTCAGGCTTAAACATGCACAGGAAAGAGAGAGCGAGAGAAAAGGAGACAGAGCATGGAATAGGATGCGATGAGCCAACATTTTGTGGCTGTCAAACGGAAGCGACAAAACGTGAAGCAAAAGAAAGAACATGCCGCAATTTCCGCTTTCAATCACGTTTAGCACGACGGAAATGTGGTTGCAAAATTCACTTGCACTTGCAAAATGTCACCACTTTACTATATACTTTATACTATAGTGTAGTTGGTGTGTGTGTGGAGTGTGTTTGAATATTGCATTTTAGTTGCTCACTCAATTTACATAGAATGCAGGATGTAGAGGAGGTAAAGGGGTTACCGGCCACTCAATTAATTTTTCATTATAATGAAAGCGTGTCAAATAAAATTGATTTTCACCGGTTAAAAGCGTGTGTGTGTGTGTGTGTGTGTGTGTGTGTTGTGTGTTGGTAGTGGGTTATTTTTCGAGCTAGACAAAGTGGGGTTTATGTTACAAGTCCAGAAATTGAGACGATGGCGACCCGTTTGTGATGTGTCAACTCCACCTCCAAACGCCATCAATGCCATAAATCAATATGGGTATGGTTGGGAAAGGGCACTATATGGTCGTTGCAACCACGCAACAGACTGGGAAAGTACACAGTGAGAAATTCAAGAGTCTTTAGGTTCACTAACTTAGTAAGTAAACTAATTAAGTTCAATTTCTTGAAGTTTTCTTGGGGAGTCCTTTAAGTCTTTAAACTATATATCGCCACTAAAACTTATAGCAAAAATTCTTGCCGTGTTCGAATACACATTGTTGACACACATCCGCTGCTTTGGGCCCAGGGGGGCGATGGCGGTAGCAGTAGCAGCAACAGGCCACACATTACCTGAAAATTACGTCAACTGTTGGTCAGTTTCCTTTCCACTTTCTCCCTCTCTTTTGCCGTTATACTGAATGTCCTTTGGCAATGTTCAACGTGACCAAACGAAATGTCAGGGCACTTTTAAGAGTTCATTTAGATGGTAGCAAATTGTACAAACTACCAAACAAGCATACCAAATAAATAGAAAAGTATTCGTATTCACGCAGACAAACAGACAGACGGACAAAAAGACAGACAGACATAATAACAGTCAGCAATCATTGAAGCGAACACTTATTGGCCAGGTTCAGGGGCAGGAAGAGGAGCAGTTGGGAATATAACGCTCAAAATGTCAACAGGTTGTCGTTTGTTTGAGTAATTGAGGCTAAAATGCAATGGCCAACAGAGCATAACGTTGGCCTTCAATTGCCATTGTGAGTGTCGATATTGCTTTTCTATTACGTTTATAAAACAACTGAATGCTGATTATACTAATTTCTTTGGCTTTGACAGCTCGTAGTTGACTAAAGACAATAGATTTTAATATTTGAAAGTTGCCATTCAATTTGAATTCAATTCAATAATAAAATAATTGAAATCTGTCATTAAGAAAATGGAATAACGAACGTTTAGGTTTGAGTTTGTGTAATAGGAATTTATGCGATTTTACAATTTATTATACAAGTTAAAGGATAAAAATGATTATTGTGTAGAGATAAACAACAACAAAGCTCACTGTAAAAATAAGTTTTTTTGTATTTACTTAAAGAACTTTAGAATAGCTCAAACTCTTAGTAACCTGTTAAATCTTTACTAAAGTGTGGCAACACTGACAGCGACGGCAACCAATAACAAAACTAAAGCTTTTGCTAGTAGACACTACAGGTGTCCGTGACTACGCGTGGTATAGCAAACAAATAACAGAGAGCAAGCAAACAAGCAGCAACAGGAACACACATGTGTGGTGAGTTTAACACACTGAGAGAGAGAGAGAGAGAGAGAGCGCACACATACGGAAATGAAATATCCTTGAGAATAGAAGCACACTCTACACCCTCGCACAAGTCAAGGCGAATTGTGCGAGGCTGCTGTTGCCTGCTGCTTCTTGCTACCAAATCAAATCAAACTGATAACAAATAACAGCAACAGCAACAACAGTTGCGACAGGATGCGTGAGCAAGAGAGAGAGAGTGCAAGAGCCGAAGTGTCGTTCGCTTAACACGAAGCGCAAGAACACGAAGCACTCTGTGCAGAACATATATTTGAACTTTAAAAGACTCTGTTGGGGATAGCGAAACAGTTCGTGGCGGAGTTGCGAGTGCGTTGGTTGTCCTGGCGGAGATACAAAACAAACACAGAGCCGTGTGAACAATTTCAGCACTCAGTGTGGGTGGAAGAGCTCACACGTGTGTGTAAGAGTGGGATTGTGGATGTGAGTGTGTGTATTGGTTGTTGTTGTTGCTGCTGCTGTCAATTTGTTGTAATGGAAAGCAAAAGTTTTGCGGGCAGCGTCAATTTCATAGAAATTTAATTAACAGTAGCTCCTGAAGGACATTCGAAACCATTTTTTTAAGCTAAAAGAATATTTCTTACCTATTTCGAGAAAAAGCGAAAAATTATACCTCTTGATAATTTTGAAGTGCGTTTTTGCGTTTAATGGCCAGCCTTTTTCGGCGTGTGTGCGTGTGAGTGTGTGTGTGCGCGCTGTTGAATAACAAGCAAAGAGATGCGCAAATGGCGCCGCGTGGGCGTCTGCTTCCAAAAAAAGAAACGTATGTGGCAAAATTTGGTCCGACACGCGCCAGACTCCTTTCTGCCTTCACATCTTTACAGCCCGATAAAGCCGAGATTTTTACTTACAGTTGTTGTTCTTGCTGCCACGACCTTGCAGAAATGTAATAAAACTTTGGCTTTGAAAAAGTGTTTTGCATAGAAAGTAGCCCATGATGTACGTTAACTAACGATATTACACGTCCATATCTAGTATATATTCGGAAGCACAAGGCATAACTTTAATGCCTTCTTCGCTGTTCCTATAAAAGATAAGTTAGGCTGTTGGCTCAAGTTGTTAAAGTTTAACAGTATAAAGTTTATACCTATTGTATACATTTTGTGTAAAACAAAATTCTTAACTTTATTGAAGTTAAGAAAATCATGCTATACAAAATACCTTTGCAAAGTTTCGTTAATTTTTCCTTGCGCAAGTTTCGCTGCATGCAATGGTCAGAAACTTATCTCTTTGTTCCCAATAAGCTTCACTCTAAGCTTCGCTTTTCCAGCAGAAGTGAAAAGCGCTGTAAAACACTTGCCGCCAAAAGATGCAGCAAAATGCTTTGTCTCGCTTTTCACTCCACTGAGCATAGAAGCTAGTCAAGCATTCTGATTGCTGGTATTAGAAAATACAATAAACGTTGCTTGCTTCACTTCACCCAAAGACATTTCCAAATTTTCGTTCCTCAGACGCTTGAAAACAGTTTTGCATCTCTCTTTTCATTTATTTAAGCCTGAGACAGGTAAATACTTAACTTCCTGTTTGGATTAAGTATTTTTTGAGTACTTTTAATGTGGCGTATTATTTAATTTATTTAATGTATTTTTTCCCTGTCACGTTTTCAGCACCGTCGGCAATTTGCTGGCGAATTAAATTTCTTTCGTATGGCTAGGCTCATAAAATATTGTAATTAACTTTGGCCCGCTGGCCAAAATGCGTTTATTGTATCGCGGCTCTAGCGTTAATGAGGCAACAGGTTTTCAGGGTTTTTACTTTTTATGAACCGCATCAATTAACTACGCACCAAGTTCACAGCTAATAAATATTCATAAATTACCAACTTAAAGAATACAAATGTAGCGTAGGAAAAGTGGTTGCCATTTAAAAGTTTGCCACTGTCAACTTTTTGGGGCAGTAGCAAAGTTTCTATTTCATTTATTATTAACAGTTATTTGAGTCTGTGTGTGTGCTGTCAGATAGCTGTAGTCGTTTACTGCTGGCAGTGAATGTGGCCTAGATAATACTTGACCATTAATTGCAAGTTTCTGCAAAAGGGAATGGAAAAGTCCGAAAATAAAAGTTTACTCCAAACAATCTAATGTGTCACAACTTTGTAAATATTTAAGCATTCCAAAAAAAACTTTTCCCCAAAGAAGTTAATCAGCTGAACTGAGAACAAGTCGCCGATTTACTGCAATCCTTAATTTGCTTGCTTCTTCAGATCTACTCACATCAAATTTTCATTCAAGCCATTATTAATATATTTGAGCTAAGAAGCGAGTTCCAAAAATAGCTTTTCACCACAAGGCACACAAAATGTATCTTGCTTTAAATCTTCTCTCTTTTATCAGCAGCTTAAGTATGCAGAAAGCCCATTTTTCAGGCTATTTATTATTTCATAAGGAGCCTCAAACAGGCCACAAAATTATGCAATTTGAATGGCAATAATAAACTACATAAATGCTACAAAATCAATGAACAAACAAAGAACAAATTAACTTTACATAGGACTACAACAGCAACAACAAGGACCTTATGCGTGTTCACATGTCTTGCGAAATTTGAATATTTGTTTCACATATATTTTGCTCAATATATATTGAGCAGCGCCAACAAATTGAATTATAACAGACAATAATAACAATACAACAAAATAAATGTGTGTATAAAGAAGTGAAAGCCAAAAGCAATAGAAGTGCGTGGGTCGTTTAAGTGAATAAAAAAAAAAGAAAACAAGAGAACGCTGTGGAAATACAATACATAAAATACTTATATAAGTACATAAAAGCTCACCATAGACAGTGCAACCAACAAGAGAAAAGCAACAGCGGCTTCAAGTGGTTGACTCTGCCGAGGACAAAGCGTTAACATGATTTGATTTTTTTTTTATTTTTTTTTTGGAAAGAGAGGTAAGATATTAAGAATAAAGTATGAATTGAAAAACATTTTCAAAGTGTTCTTTCTCTTATCGGTTAAAGTTTCGAAATCTTGTCGCGTTTTCATGTCCATTCACAATAATGACTAGTTTTTTGTTATATAAATACTTTACGAAAATCAGCTATTAGCTTGCATATTAACAGACAGACGGACAGACAGACAAACAGACGGACATGGCTATGTCAACTCAGCTCGCGTTGATGATCAAGAATATATATACTTTTTATGTATTAGTTTTAATCAAGGTTTGAAAAAGTAAGCTTTTCAAGTGTATTTAGTTTTTCTTCCTTACTTGTTTCGAATTCTTCATATAGTTACTTCAGTTTATTTATACTAAAACTCACTTAATCTAAAGCTTGATTCGGCGCCTATTAGCCAGCATTTTTAAAGCCATTTAAATTGAGACGTGCGTATTATCCTTTTCAAAGGTCTTTTATTTATAGAGATACACACGGAATATACAATATATAAATATGTAGATGCCACATTATTATACATAATTGAATGCGCTAAATTATTTACTCAGTGACTTGTAAAGTACTCGATGGATTTTGGCCCGAGGTCCGCGCTTTCGGCCTTTTTTTTGAAGGGGGTCGAGAGCAGAATGACGGAAGGCCAGTAGAAGGAGGGAAAGTAAAAATTTAAAGCTTTCGATTCGGTTAATAAAATTAAATGGCTTTAAGAACGAAGCCAATGTGTTTTCGAGTCGATGCGCAGAAAAGTATGCTATGCTTTGGGTGTTTTTGTGTGTACGGTCACGTAGCTGTACTTTATGGGCTTTGCCCATTTTATTAATGCATATTTACATAAATATCGATGTGTTGCCGGCTGCTGACTGCTCCACAGTGTTCATTCACCTTTACAGACGCACACATTTTACACTTGAGACCAGACCAACAACAGCAGCATCTGTAAAAACAATAGCAACAACAACAGACTCAAATGATTTTTTTTCTGTTTTTTTTCGGTCTCAGCTTTTTGCAGAGTTTGGCGACCCTGGGGCTTTGAAGAAATCATCCCAGGTAGTTGAAAGGTTTGCACATTTATGCTGATGTGCGGCATAATCAATGTGGCAAAGCCACATGAAATATTGATACATTGATGTAGGCGCTAGTTGGATTACGATTAAATAGAAGCAAGCAGAACGACACTTCAACAAATTCATTTAGAACATTAAATTAATCCTAATAAACTCAATTTGAATTATGTAGTTCTGATTGTTAAGGATTTTATTACATTCATACTAAATTATTTGCCTTTTTAATTAAAGCATCCAATTAACAATATTACTATGTGTGTTTGACCACACGATTATTCGCAGCATTTACATAACGTTATTTCAATTAAACTTAATTACATACACAAATTATATCTGTCAGCCACTGACAGAACACACAAACACACACATACACACAACTGATACTGCTGACTGAATGCGAGGCAAACCAAAAAAAATCAATCATCTGTGTTCTGGGAACACTAAATAATTGTATTACATTTTCGGCTGAAGTTGCGAAATTCATATCTAATTTAAATGCAGAATCAAATGTATACACAAGAAAAAAATATTTTTTCAGGACTTTAAAGGACTAACTTTGTCAGAACTGACATGAACAAAGCAGTTTTGTTTTTTTTATAATTAAACAATGACATGTAAGAAGAACTTTGTTGTAAGTAGAACCAATCATGGCACTCAATGGCTGACAGTAATTGATAATAATAATGTTTGCAAATGAGTAAAGTGTACACAAAACATCACATATAAGTTGATTTAATGTCTTCATAAGCGATGTTAAGAATATGTTTTCTCTCTGTTCTTACTGTTTATACCAAGTTGGCTTTTGCACATTTATCTTGACTGCAGTTTAGCTCTTCCTGTGTGCGACAGTTGCTTGTTTAGGTCATAGAGCACACACACACACACACACCATTGTCGCACTTTTAACAGCTATGCATTGGTACTATATACTCGTATATATACTGCCATTGAGGAAGAGTGAATGCCATGTGGCTGGTTCTCTGACAATGATGGCTAGGGCGATAAATATTAATGACATCGTTGTGGAAAGCGCTGAAACTGTCGAGTTTTTGGCCCTCTTCACTATGTTTACATTGGGACTAGTCATTTGTAGACAAACACTAAAAAGTAGAACACAAAATGACTGCTATCCAAGAGAGAACTCTAATGTTAAATACCCTGTAAGGGAAGGTTTAGTCAACCAAACAATATTCAAAGCATTGTACATTAAAAAAAGCGATATTATTTCCATTTTAAGTAGGTCAGAGCTCAGTTCAGTTCAGTTCTGTGCTGGTTACATATTTCAATCTTAAGTGGCGTCAAATTGATATTAAATTCCCATGACGCGAACATGAAGAGCCATCAAATTGTGAGCCCCAAGCTAGGCCCCAAATCAATAAACTCATTATGGGGTTTTTTTTGTGCTTTTATTATTATTTTTATTTTGTTATGTGGCACGCATTGAATTTGACTTAATGACCAATTTGAAGGCGGCGTAATATTATTTGTCATGCCAGTGAATTGATGTACACAGCACTATTTATAGGACCGGACTAAAGGCGAATTAATAAAATTAATGCTAATTGTATTGGCCACTAATCATAAAAATTATAAAGGCACCAAAACGATAAACCAAAAAAGCAATAAAATGTATTTCACAGATTAATATGATTAATTGGCTTAACTCATTTAATTTTGTATCTATTTTGTCAGTTTGATTGGGAAATTAAAGATTTTCCTTCTTTCAAAGCCAGTTTAGTCAGCATATTGATTATATTTGCTTACACTTCAACCATTTTATTGTTTTCCACAAATACCGCATACGTTGCGTATACGTTATCTCCACCCGTAGCCTAACGCAAATATTAGCCATTTTGGTGTTTATATAAATATATATATATATATATATATATGTTTGTATGTATAAATAAACAGTGAATTTGTAAGCTTTTGAACTTGTCTGGCTGAAATGGATGAGCACGACATGTGGATGATTATGTGGAGATTATAATGATTTGGCGATGACGACAATGGGATGTTTTATGTGCCCGTATTTATTGTTAACCGTTAGAAATTTCACAACACGTTGCGCATTCCGCGGGCATGACTAAACAGCAGCGTGCCGCGAAAAGCAGACACCAAAAAAGACAGAAAAAAAAAAAGGAAACGCAACGATGCTGAAACAAAATGAACAATATGCAGCAATCATGTTTATGGAAAGAAAAAAAAGCGAGGCAACTAAAAATAAAAAGCTATCTAAACGGATATGCCTGTGAACAGGACTATCGATTGTTGCTCTTGCTCTGAATGTTTATCCGTTTTGCTGTTGTTTTGTTTGTAAACTGGTTGAAATAAAGTTCTGTCAAATCTGTGCCGGACACTGACCACATTTTGAGGATAGCTGAAATAATTCAGTTTTGTATGGTCTTAAAACATTTATGTGTGCTTAGTTATGCAAAAAAAAAAACCTTTTTTCCCACTTTGCCTGAAGTCAAGTCATGTGTTTAAGAATTTGATGGGCTTGAACGAGAGAAAACTACAAATGTGTTGGGTATAAAAGGTGTGTATATATAGTATTTGATTGATTGAGGTTACACAGTTGCTGTCAAACGTGATGCACTGACGTGGATTCTATCAATAACTTGTTATATAAATAGCAATGCACTGAGAGAATCTTCTGTGTTTCACATTATCTCAATGGTACTAAGTACTTCTGATTAAAATCAGCTTTCTCTTCTATCACTTCATTAAATGTTGTCCTTATTATTAGCTAAATATGTGTCCAACTAAACGAACTCTCACTTCACTCATAATCCTCGGATCTGTTAGACGCCTATTTTGCATGTCATCAGCAAAATCCAGCAATACTAGCTTATACACATGTAGGGTTTTGACTACATATGGTATTTTATTAATGTTAGATTGTAGTTGTTCACATAGTTTTGCTTAGTGTTCTAAGTAAATTAACAAAATGAGTTTATTTCACATTATTTGCGACACTTCGGTCAAACGGTCTTTATTCTACGACGAGACGACGCTAACTCTTACTCACTAATCGATACCGATACCTACGGTAACCAAGACGATTACAGGGCATGGCAGGTCTGCTCAACGATAATTATCTTAAGCCTTGTTCTAACAGCTGACTGACCAGGGCTACACTAACACAACTTCCCATTCCCACAATCGGCCGTCCTGAATTACTCATTCGCCCCTGAATGACTTCCATTTCTTCATAAACTCTGCTGCTGTAGTTGTATTCTTTGGCCCCTCTTGATTTCCAACTTTTTCTACCTCGTATCTCCCATGTCTTAACTTCTTTACTACTTTATATGGGCCAAAAATTTGGGTCTGAGTTTCATCGATGTTCCATACTGTGTTCTTTTTATGGCCACTAACTCTCCCAGTTGATAATATATTTCCACTTTTCGCTTCTCATTAAAACTTTTCTTATTTTCTTGCTGAATCTTTTCAATGTTTTTCTGAGCTTCTCACGTATCTCGTCACGGCTTTCCATTAACAGATCAGCTTCTATTTCCTCATAAAGTTTTCTAATATCCTCGTCTCTTGTTCTCATATCTAAACCAGTCAGCACTTTAAATGGTGAATTGTAGATCTCGGTGGAGTATTGTTTATAACCTGCTGTACTCTATCTACCTGACAATACCAATTCTCTGATTTGTTATGCGATAATTTGTTTAACATTGGAATCACTATTTTATGAACTCGCTCTACCTGCCCATTACCTCTTGGCATTCCCGTAGAGATGTGCAACAGTTGAATGTTTTCACGCTCGCAATATGTTTTAAAACGTTAGACGTAAATGCGGTGCCTCTATCAGTTACTATCCGGCGTGGATTACCAAAAATCGATGCTTGTTTTTCTAAACGACTAACTACTTCTTCTGCACCTGTTGATTTGGTTGGGTATAACCATACAAATTTAGAGAACCCATCTACTACTGCCAGTATGTGATTATACTTTTTTTAGTTTCCGTCAACGGACCAACATGGTCAATGTGATATGTACCCAATGGCTCTTGCGCTTTATCTATTGGTGATAATAAACCTTCCTTTTACCTCTTTTAGCTTCAGCAACCAAACACTCTACACAGCTTTTAACTACTCTCTCGACTTTGGGTTGAATATCCTGAATAAAATAGTATTTCTCGAGAAATTCCTAGTTTTCTTGCAACCAAAATGACCCCACGATGCGCTATTGTTATTATTTCATCTTGCATACTCTCTGTATTACCAACAATTTTTCGTAATGTCTTTTAAAGAACATTATTCTGCAGATAGTAGTCCTATAGCTATCTGTAGTTTCTAGAATTTGTTTCACTGCCTTTATCCAGTTGTCTCTATTCTGAGCATCTTTGATTCGATAAATTCTCTCATCTTCCATTAACAAACAATTTAATCGACTTAGAGCGTCAACATGTCTCATCTGACTGCCTGACCTATGTTCACTTGATAGTTAAAATCCTGCAAAAATAGAGCCCACCTAGCCACTCTGACTGGTACGTCTTTTTTTAACAGTCATTTTAAACGCATTACAGTCTGTTATTATTTTAAATGGAATTCTAACAAAAAACACGCCACTTCTTAATTGCGTTTATTATGCCAGAACTTCCAATTCATACGCACTATAATTCTGCTCTGCCGAACTAGTTTTGCAACTCATGAATTCTACCGGATGAAACTGCTGATCTTCGAGTCCATTTGCATTAACATGGCACCAAAACCATATTTACTTGCATCGGTTGCACTTCTGTTGTCGCGTGTGGATTGTACAATTTTAATACGGTGCTTTAACGAGCAACTGCTTTAAATGTTCAAACGCTATCAAACCCTGATCGCTTAGGTTAATGCTTTTGTTTTCAAAATAGTTTTTTTTTCAAAGAACGGTTAACGGTTTCGCTTCTAAAGCATAATTTTTACAAATCTACGCAAATATGACGTTAACCCCAAAAATCTCTGCAACGCATTTCTAGTATTAGGCACGGGAAAATTTAAAACGGCCATAATCTTATCTTGCGTTGGTGCAATTGACTCATTTTCAATTACGAAACCAAGAAAACTTATTTTCCGTTTTAAAATTTGCGCCTTTTCCCACTTAATGCGCAACCCAGCCTTGGATGCAACTATAAGAAACTCTTCTAATAATTTAATGCCTTCTGATTCATCTCTGCTCGGAATAACAATGTCATCCATATAAATTATTATTTTCCTAGCCTGCACAAGTTCTCGTAACACTACACTGATATAACGACAGAACACAGCCGGTGAATTTGTTATTCCAAACGGTACATAATTAAATTCATATTGGCCATTGTGTGTTACAAACGATGTAAACTTTTTGGATTCTTTCTCTATCGGTACATGAAAATATCCGTTCTCCAAATCCAATGTTGAAAATATTTTAAAACCCTGCAATCTATCAAGCACATCCTGTATTATAGCCATCGGAAAATTATCTCTTATAATCTTCAGATTGAGCTTTCTATAATCACAGCATAGTCTCTTAGAACCGTTTTTTAGATACCAGCACTACTGAGAAGCATATTGTGACGAACTCGGTACATAATATTTTCACCCAGCCACTGCTGTACCTGCTTTTCTATATGCATTTTATTTTCGTATGATGTACGACGGGGTGTTGATACACTGAATATCATCTTCAAGCACAATCTTCATCTCTACAGGCGATTCAATTAACTTGATAGGATTATATTCATTTATCATGCTACATAACTGAGACCTTTTCTCCTCTCTTAGGTGATCTAAATCAACTTTGTCTGATACTGTTGGGCTTTCAACGATCTCACTTACGCTCATTGCCTGAAATGGTTCTATCGATCTATTTTAGTTTTAAATTGGACACCTTCCAAAGTAAACACTATGTCAACGATTTTAGGACATTGTTTCCTACAATAGAGTGTTTCTAAATCTTCCTTTTAGCTATATCAAAACAATATCAAAACAGACGCTATCTACTCTCACTTCTGTTTGAAATTCTCTGATTGTTTTTAATACACCATTTCCAATGCCTCTTAGGTTTTTTGTTACGTTCTTATTCAGCTTAACATCACCCAAAATGTTAAATAGATCCTCCTCATCAAACAAATATCGCAACCTGTGTCTACCATTGCCGAAAATTGTTTTCCTCCTGCCGTGAACTGTTTATATATTAAAGCTTTCTTGTTTCTCTCAAACCCTAACATGCTGCTTTGTCCCTGTTATCGGGTGCTTTTCTTTCCTGGCGTGCTTTGCATATGCCTTCTTTATTACAAACAAAACATTTTGCAGGCACGTTACAACTTTGCTAAATGACCTTCCCTCCGCATTTATAACATTTCCTATTGGCTTGTCCTATAGCTTTTTTGATCTTCTCCTTTAATTTCTTCTTTGAATTGATTCTCTTTACCCTGCACTTTTCTGAGTTTTCCTTTAACTCTCTCGTAAATCTCAATTTCGATTTTGAGATCGCGTACTGTTCTCGCACGGTATAAACCAGACTTGTTAACTCTACTGTCGGGTATACCCTCTATGAAATATGATATCAAACTTTCCTCTTCAGCTTAATTGACTTACCAATCTCAGTCAAAATATAAGATATTCCATTAACGACTCTTTCGATTGCTTTTGCCTTATTCTCAACAACTTGTGAACCTCGGCCGACACATTTGCTTTCCAAATTCTTGCTTAAGCTCTGTTTTTAATCTTTCCCATCCTCGAATACCTGTCGCTTTTGACAAAAGTTTAGTGCTCCACCTAATAGTTGCTTTGCGTATATAAATTTCTGCAGTCGCTCCAACCTACCGTTGTCGAAATATCTTCGAATTCTTCTAACCATGTTCAACATTCTCTTGGGATGAGCCGAATATACGGATATACTATCCTGAACATCCCGCAAGTAAACTTTGACTAAGTTTGCTGCTTCTGTGTAATTACTTTCTGCCTGAAGTGGGTTTTCTAGTTCACTTCATCTAACTCAAATGATCTAACAATCTGTCCTGCATACACTCTTTCTGCCTGTGTTTGCCGCTGCAACTCGCTCATTTTTCCCGAGATCGGTACCGTCATTGACATAATTGTTTTTGCATCCATTTTAAATTAGCGTCGTTCTTTACACGGGAAAATAAATTTTGTTACAACAATATATTGACAAACTTTAATAATTGTGTCTTGTTTTGTGCCAAATTCCAGAATAATCTTGCTGCTCTCTTAGCTCTCGAAATCGCTGCTCTGGTCTTTTGACACCGCTCCTCTTGTAGTACTTTTCTTCCACGTTCCGTTGTGCTGCAAAGGTCACCCTGTTACTTTTGATGTTGCCTCTCACCAAATAATTCGTAACTGTTCTCGCCGTTAACGTATTACGCCGTAGTCGTCTGTTCTCTGCACTGCTCTCGTACTTTGTCTGCCGCTCACTCGCACTGCCTTACTCTATAGCAGCTTTCGTCGTTCTGCTGGTACTTGCTTACGCCTCTTGCGTTCCAACTGCTTCACCGTCACGATTCATTTGCCTCTGTACAACTTTCTGTAGTACGCCTCCTTGGTGCCTAATACTGAATCGATCACCACGCTGTTATCCAGTTATCCAAACGCCTTTTAAACAATTATTCGATTTGCGCTTTGTCACCAATAATTTTAAAATCTCTGTCTCTCTTTCGTTGCTTCTTTCAACAACACAGACTTTCCTCGTTCGTAGTACTGAATCGAACACCAACGTCAGAACCGTTAATCACTCTGCACCGTACCTTCCGGATTCTGAAATTTATGTATACTTTGTGCTGCTCCGTCGCCAAACGTCAAGCAAACTGAACTGGTCAAATGTTCTCGATGTTCGTGTCTCTTTGCTACCACGCTGCTGGCCAATTTTACACTTTAATTTCGCACATTTTCCTGTTATTATTTAGTGTATGTTAGCGCATACACTTTCACACAATGTTTATTTGAAAACATATCCCCAGCCCCATAATATGTAGGTTTTGACTACATATGGTATTTTATTAATGTTGATTGTGTTGTTTAGTTTTGTTGTGTTTGTAATTAAAAATGAGTTTATTTCACATTATTTCACACTTCGGTCAAACGTCTTTATTCTCACGACGACGCTAACTCTTACTCACTAATCGATACCGATACCTACGTAACCGACGATTACAGGGCTGGCAGGTCTGCTCACTATTATCTTAGCCTTGTTCTACAGCTACTGACCGCTCACTCCCTCCCTTCCCACACACATATATATATATAGAGAGAGAGAGGCATAGACCTTATCCACATACAAATTAAGCTGCTGCTTAGACGCCTTAGGCTGCTGCTTGGTTTCGACCCTCTGTTTTGGGGGGACTATCAAACATTTCAAATCTTGGGACAATTTCGCGAAAGACGTTTTTCTCACGAATTAGTTTAGTTCGACTTGGGACGAAGGGAGCACGAAAAAAAAAACTCCTGAGGCTTGCATTAATTTAATGAGATTTCAGGCCGTAGCCAGCGGTTAGAATTTTGGTTTTGGTTTTGCTTTTGCTTTTGCCTTGGCCGTCATCTCATTTGCTTTAAGTGTTGGTCCAAAATGGCATTGACGGCTAGGAAATGAAAGCGAAAAAATATATAAAAGAAGAGAAAGCATTTCAACGCCTTTTCCTTTTTCATGGACTGGTTTGCTGTCCTGCGGCCAAAAGGCGTCACAACTCAAGCGGAATAACTGAAGTTGTCAGCTGTTGATGTTTTGACTTTGTTTATCTTATTGCCGATGTTCTAGTTGTTCTTGTTGTCTGCTTTGCATAATGTGTGTATGCATTCGTTGCGGCACATTTGATTTCACACGATAAGTTTGCCAACCTTGTTTGTGTATGTCTTTCCGTCTGCAAATTAGTTTGTAGAAATTGGCTATCAGTTGACATGTTCAGGACGTACAACTTTTATCCGTGTTTGACAAGCGTTGCATGAATCTGATGCACACATGTGTAAAAAGGAAATTAAAAGTGGCATGCTCTGAAATTGCAGTCGTTGAGGGTTTCTTATATAACTCTAAAACGTATTTCAACTTTATTACCAGTTGTTGTTCCGCTTGAAATCGCTACCCAAAGATAGGAATCAGATTATAAAGCCATAAAATGGGACGACAAGGCATAAAAATCAAATCAAATGCAACGCAATGACAATTGTTCCAGCTGAATCTGGTTTTGCTGCGGTTGCTGGATAAACTCATGATATGAGTTTTAGCCGGTTTCCGGCACATAAAGCACACATCAAATTATTATGATCGAAAATCAATGAGAAAGAAAACTGACAAAATCAGCAGTTGCGAGATTGCTTCTGGACTCAATTGTTAAGCTTGAAAGCGTTGGCCAAAACAGAAAACCGCTTTACATCCCTTGTTAGCCATATTTATAGCTAGACCAACGCACAAATGTGTAAAGCAGATAAAAACGTGCTTATGAAAGGGTCCCAGCAGCAGCAGCAGCAGCAAAAAAACAGGATATAAAGATAGTTTATGCCACACTCACAAGCCCAATGAATGAATGAACGTTGCCACACACTGGACACAACAAGCGTTGGAAAGGAGGCGTGTCTGAAGTGCCCCCAAAGTTTTTGTTTACCCAAAACGAGGAAGTCATTTAACCTATATACGTATAGTATGTGGGAATACATGGCCAAAGAAATCATAAACTTGTCTTTTACATGTGCAAAAGCTGTCGTTGTAGTACAAAGGCTTTAAGGCGGTGTAGCTGAAAGTGTTCTTTTGGCCCTTTATAAATTAAGCCGGCAAACCGAGACGACAAAAGCAACAACAACGATTATAAACATGTTGACAAATTTCTTATGCGGCTTACATGTGCAAAAAGAAAACACGAGAGAAAAAATACAGCTAGTTGTTGTGGTTAGCTTAAATACTCTTTAAAATGTAGAGAGATAAGAAACTTGACAAGTAAATTTAATAATTATCTTAACTTTGGCTATAATGTTTTAAAATGCACTTTACATTTTTCAATTTTTACACAACAAACTTAATGCTGCAGTCATAGTAGCCACATCAAGTGTATACAAAATGTGCAAAGTAGAATTTTAAGAAGGTTGACACAGAAGAAAAAAAAAAAGAACAAAAACCAAAAAGAAAATGTGTGCACAGAAGGAGGCAACTGAGCAGCAGCTGCGTTCGATGTGCTTGCCCCGTGCCAACGTGTATGGGGGGCAGGGTTGCCACTGTTTCGGGGGGTGGAATTGCATTTTGGCTGCTATTGCCACATTTTTACTGTTATTCCTTTCGCTTGAAGGTATAAACTTTGGACGAAGTGCAGCAGCAGCTGCGAACAAGAAGAGGAAGAAGAAGAAAAAGGTGACGCTGTGGGACACATTTCAAGGATCCCCTGTGTTTGACTAGTATGACATTATTAGCTTTACGACGCACAAATTGCACTTTTAGTGTCGTTAACTTGTAAAATTTTCATAATTTTGTAATAATATTTAAAGAGTTTTAAGACAAAGTATGATTTTATATTTAATGAAAAGCTTAAACTTGACGAACTCTTGAAAGGATTTGAGTTGTGACAGAGTCTTAAGACCATCAAAGCTTTCTAAGGGCAGCCCCTATAAATACAAACATATAATTAAGCTATTTTCTCGGCGCCACAGATCAAAGACAGCAAAAGGACTAAAGGAAACGTCACACTTTTATTTACATATTAGGATGCTCACACAAGAGTACTTTACGGAAGAGTCCACTCGTTAAAACACACACACACACACACACACACACGCAGAAGCTGCAGCTGATGCCGTCGCCATCATGTCAAATGCAGTTTGCATATAAATTAGTGTAATTAAGTGGCGAACAAGTGCTATAAAATTGCAAAGGGGCCACAGAAACCGGGAACGGTAGTTAAATTCTGCGTTGGCTTTCGAATTTTATGCGATTCCAATAATTATTATTTTTAGCACGTTTCTCAAATCAACGTCACGCAACAGCGAAAAGCAGGTCCTTAAATATATAGCGTAAATATATATAGTGAGATTTTAAAACTGTATGAAAGAAAATATTGATCACAAATCAGCAACAGAAATACCACTAAAAATATTTACTAGTGTGTATATTAACTTAACTTTCATAAAGATCATTTTAAAAACATTAAAACAAGCAAACTCAAAATGAACGCCTTCAATAAGTATACAACAAGTACATGCCACAACCCATATACTCCCCCAAAGATAACTGGCAACAAAAGAAAAAACTGCGAATTTTATGGCTTGTTAAATTTAATGTTTTTGACAGCGCAAAAACACAAAAAAAAAAAAATAACAGAGAAAAACATTAAAAGCGCTGTCAACATTAGGGACAACACAAAAAATAGAAAAAAAACACACACAAACAACAACCAATTCTTGGTAGTTTGCAGCTTTTTGCAGCTCGTAAAAATAAATTAGCAAAAAATAAAACTTAAAACAACAGCAAAATGTTGACGAAAAAATAATGACAAAATGAGCAAACAAAAATTTGTGCTGTGAGCTCTTTCATTTGACATTTGAGAGCTCGTCTCTCATTAAAATAGCTCCGATAAAAGGGGAGTAGTGGCAGTAGCTGCCACGCCCACACTACCCACAAGAAGTCACTGTGCTATGCAAATTTATCCGCGCACTTCCATTTAAAATGCACGCCCACACAGCTACGCCCACTTTTTTTGACTAAAAGGGCAAAAATTGGCTCACATTTAAACACTTTGTCGGAGTTTAGCTTTATAAATATATGCTGTGTATGTATTTCAGGTTAAATGAAAAAAGTTATATATGAAACTAGCTGCGATTATTTAGTTGCCACAACTGCTGCTTTTGTTTTTTGCTGTTTTTGCATTTTAATTAGCTTGCCACACATCGAAAAAGATTTGTTTTGACTAGCTTTGTATGCAGATATTCACAACTTTGTTGATTATCCTGACAAAATATTTTCATAGAGTTTTTCTCTGCAATAAAAAGTCCACGAAATAAATCTTAATAGCTGCAAAATTGATTTTTAATGAAAAGTAATGACACCGATGATATTAAAAACGCCAACACAATCAATGAACTATGAACACTTAATATAATAATTTTTGTGTAGTTCAGTTATTTCGCTCACTATGGTAGGCAATTTTCCACAACTGGCAGCCATTTTGTAAAGTACCGCAAATAAAAAAATAAATAAAATGGCACACACACACGCACACGAAAGTTATGTGAGTTCAAAACCTGCCAAAAGCCAAAAGCGCACAACTTTCAACCACTTTCGACAACTTAAATTTTTACGACAGCCGACACAAGAATTCGTTTTCAGTGCAAGAAGCAAAGTAAATGGAAGAAAAGTGAAAGCATTTCAATGGAAAATGGAAAAGAGCACCGCTTTCCGCCCCTCTTAGCGCATACCTAATCCCTTCTGCCAGCTGGTCTACGTCACAGTTTAGTTGTCATTTCACAGCTAAACTCCAGCAAATGCAAAAGACATGTAACATAAGTATTTTGCATCTGCATGTTATTCTTTATTCTTTGTAACAATACCCTGTAGTCTTCGGGAGGTAGAAGGAATATGTGTTTGCTGTACTACTATTTGTATGCAGGGTAACTTGTAGTCAATGTGTAAGTTATGACTCTGCTTTTTATACTTTTTATTTGTTATTTACATTCCTGGTTCGCATTCATGAAAGACTCATAAGGATGTGGAGAGAAAGTTGTATGCAAGTGTTTTCACTTGTTTCGTATACTTCTTGCTCTGGTATTTATTTATGAGTCTCTTTTTTGCTGGTTTCTGTGTGTGGGAAGATAGGTGAAACTTGTGGCCAAAGCTTCAACTGGCTCTATTTATGCTGACTTGCCTTTTTGTTCTCGTAACTTTCAGATGAGTTTTTTGCGGCATAAATATTTCAACAATTTATTTTGATATTTGCTAAATCATTTCTGCATGCTGAGCATTTCTCATATTCGTCAAAAATGTCACTAACAAATAATAATTATAGTTTTCATTAGAAACTTTAACGTTCTACCTTAAACAAACTTCCAACAGTTAAATTTAATTAAATGGTTGGCCACTTACCAAAACTTGAATACCTGCCAGGATATTGTAATTATGTATAATTGTTTTAAACTCTGCAGGTGAACAATCTGTAATTACAGTAAGAACTCGCATTAGATGACAGGGCATTTAACTAATTAAATATGCATACAGTTGAATTGTTTTTTTCTGTTCTGTTCTTAATGCTGACTAAGACATTTGGATCCCGACAATAACAGTTTTCCCTTCCTTGTTTGTTTTTGTGTGGGACTGAGAGTGAGAGCTTTGGAATAATTTATTAAAAGAGCATTATGTGTAAACTTGACTAACTTTCTCTTTCTCTTTCTCATTCCATCTCTTTCTGCACAGCTGCACAGTGGCAAATGCAAAACGACAATGAAATGCATGCTCAATGCAGGAAAGTGGCGCAAGAAGAGGCAAACGCTGGCCGCAGGACTCGTCAGCAGGAGAAATTGTCAACAACAACAGCAACTAGTTGCTGCAACAAAACAATTGATGGTGTTATTGTTGCTGTTGTTGTTGACGCTGCTGTCAGCTGAGCATGCAAATGCAACAACAACGGCAACAACATCAACAGCAGCAACAGCCACACAGCCAGCGGGCACAGCAACGTCAAACACCACAACAACAACAACAATAACAACAGCAGCAGCAGCAGTTGGAGCAGCAACTATTGCAGCAGCAACATCATCATCATTGCCCAACTTTTGGCCAGGAGCTGGAACGGCTGCTCAAGGCAATCCATTTAAAAACATTGTACGAATTGGAGATGGCAACATCGTCACGCGTGTAAGTTGTTTAGACCAAGTTTAATTAAACCAAACTGAACTGTGTTCCTGATTGTTGTAAACAAATAATGGAAAAAGTTGGTTCAAAGTGTTTCCATTTCGAAGCTTTAACTAAAATTCAAGGTAGTTGAAAGCTGGTTCCTAATTAACTCCATCTTAGCTATAATTAAACCTGTTGTTGAGTTGAACTGCCGTTGAATGTTGCAACCTAATTGCATTGCGGCCGCGATTGCACACGACTTAGCCAAATATTAAGTAAGCTTAAGTAAGCATCCTTTTGAAGCAGCTGCTGCTTAATCCCTCAAGTGCAATTTGTGCTTAAGTGAAGTGCTGCAAAGAGAGCCTAGCGGTAATTATAGACATCGATTATAAATGCAACAATTTAATCTGATTAAACACGCTTAGAACTTTACAATGGTTTAAAAAGCCAGGGATTACAACAGCAACAAGTTATTTAGTTAAGTATTAATTGGCTAATAGGCTAATGCATTTGTGAAAAACATGAAAAACCAATTAGTTTAATCAGAACTGTGATTTAAATCGATTAGGAATAAAAATAATTCAATATTCCTTTTAACAAGCTCTTGGAATATACAAAGAATAGTTTTGTTTTGTTAGAAAAGAAATATAGTTAATTAAAAAAGATTTATCAGCCGCACTTAACTAATGAATGACAATTCAATTTTCATTCTCTTTCTTCAAGCACTTAAGAGATCATCAAGCTAAACAAAACAAAGCAATAAAATGTCACACACACACACACACAGCTTTTGGGGCCACTTTATCAATTTGGCCCCGAACAATAGGCCAGCTAAACAATTTAAAGTCAGCTTGCCGCTTTCTGGCCAACTTTTACGCGCATAGTATTAGTATTAGTAGAGAACAAAGCCGGGGCAAATAACTCAATTTTCCACTCAAACGATAAAAGGCGACGACGTCAACGGAAAGAAAGGTAGAAAAAGGCTGCCAGAAAATTTGAGGTTGCTTTAGTCTTGGCCCATGAATGTATTTAGCCAAAAAAAAAAAAAAAAAAAAAGTGTATTTATAATACGTTTGTCAACATGTTGGCCAAAGCAAATGATTTGGGTACAAAACACTTCTCATGACCGGGGGGCAAAGGGGTCCCTTTTATAAATACTTTTAATGAATGAAGCGTTGCTTTTCTTCCTTCCTCCCTTCTTGCAGACGGCCATCGAGCAGTCGCTGGTAACGATACATGACATTGCCACCGAAAATCTGGGCACACTGTGCATCTCAACGCTTTATCGACCGCTTCAAGTGCCCATCAATTCGGAGCGTTTCGAGAGCAGCAGACAAAAGGCCGACCTGGCCGCATCGATACTCCAGGAAGTGGGCATTATACGACATGGCGGTGAGTTTCCCCAAAACAAATCTTTAAATACATACACACATAAGCTTATTATTAGTATAGCTTGGTTTGATTTATTGATATATTGATTTACTGTGCTTAACGCATTTTCTTGCCTGTTTAGGAACGTGCTGTGTTAACAGAACCTTGATAAGGTCAATAAAATGATTAACTCAAGGCTTTGAACTGTGTTTGACACAACTGTACAACTGTCAAGTTAGCGTCGCTACTTTGACATTTTATTGGCAAGCGTTAAACATAACTGTAAAATTTAATTGCTTGTCCACTAACATGAACTTTAACAGAAAAGTTTACCCAGGCATCATAAAAGTTATGTTAAATCTCTTGTACACACAAATTTATGTTTTGTGTACAAAAAATATTTTTAGGTTGCCATGTGAAAAAGCTCTTAGTGACATTCGTAAATTTTTTAGTGTCGCAATACTTTTAAATTAAAAAATCCATATGAAAGTCTTAAGCCAATGTTAAGCTTTACTTTTAAACCCTTTTTTGCTTGACACACACACACACAAATCTGAAAGCACAGTTATTTTCAGCCAAGCATTTAAAGGCTGCCAAGCAATTGATATCCTTTTCCAAAGTGCCACAGACGGTGAGAGAGTCTTCATCTCAGAAATTGGCTTAAATTTATTCGATTTGTAAGAAGCTTTTTTTTCCACCCCGAATAATTTATGCAAGACATCAAAACTTCAAGGATCCCCGAGCGCCAACAGATACGACAAGTGCCAAATTCTATACACCATTTACATACACACATATCTACACTATACATATGAAACGTCCTGTTGCTTGCCGGCACAACAACAACAACAACAACAATAAAAACTGACAGCAAAATTTGCTTTCACTTTATGCGATTTTTGCTGACACGTCGCACCTTTTCAGAGCTGATATCAACTGTGGAGTGAGGAGGGGGGTGGGGGCATACAAATCAAGCGCTTGTCCAGGACACAAAGGCAACTGGTGTGCCTTAACAGTAAACAAGTTAGTTGTTGCTGTTGCTCTTGTTATTATCCTGTGCCCTTACAAACTGACTGACTGCGATGAGTTCATTGTGCGTCTGTTGTCCTTGACTACAGTTATACACAAATATATATACACAGTGTGAAAACATTTGAGACCTTGGCAACCCTAGATATGTTTCCAATTGAAGATACTTAGTTTAGTAGATTTTTAGATTTGAAGTTAAACGTTCATTCATTCAAAAGTTGAATTTTCTGTTACTGCCAACTTGCTCCTTTCTTTCTCTCCGTGCACCCACATATAAATTACACGGGCTTCGTCTGTTGTCAAGGCTGCTGTACTTCCCTTGACTGGGTTAGGGTTGGGTATAGTTCAGTTCAGGCGTTTTTGGGGTTGACAACGACGCACTTGTGTCGCATCAAACGAGCTGGCACCGCCTCCCAATTGCTATCTACATGCATGTAGCTGTCATACACACACTCGAACACACACTCACACACATGTATGGGATTTTTAATTTAAAGTTGTGTTCGGCTTGTGTTCATCTCTGGTTTTCGCAGTGCTTAATATATGTCCCATCATGATGTTACATGATAAACAAGCGAACCAGCTGAGGGCGGGTCTCTGATTTCTGTTCTGATCAGTGAACATTTATTGTGTGAATAACAAGCATACGCATCGTTGTACAGCGACATTATCATGATATATTATTTCACTATAATCAGTTGCATCAATATGTGAACAATGTTTTAAAATTCTAATTTGCAATCATTTGCTTTTAATTAAAATGTGAAATATGCATACATATTTATTTAAAATTTCAGCTTTTAATTAAATAGCTTGCCAAAATATATAAAAATTAGTTTGCTATTATTTTATTTAAAAGTTTGAAAAAGCATAAAGAAAATCCCAAAAAATTTTTTTTTAATTTCTTTTTTTTTTATTATGGCTAAACGCTTAATGGATTTTGGTTCAACCGAATCTCTGGTAAATTGAATTACTCAACAAGAGCAACAGACGCACAGACAGACCGAAAGTCAGTAGCCAAAAATACGAAGCACACACCTGCCAAAAAAACAAGTAAAAACGTTGCAGTCGGACGCAACCGACTGCGGAATATTGATACCAGTAAAGAACGGTTGATGGGGGGGATGCAGTGGCCCATGGAGTGGCCCTGTGGTAAACTATCTGTTATTTGGTGACTTTAGTCAAAACTGTGGAAGATAACTTAACCCCAATTTAAAGGTGGGGTGGATAATTTTGAATCAATGTTTTAGTGTCTATCTATCGCCAGTTTGGTGGTAGCTCAAAACTGTTAAGTTGCGATGATTTTATAAGGGGGTTGGGTGGGCGGGATTAAATTTGATGGGTTTTGGGTGCTGCCTTCTATCTTTCTCCCATTTGAGTTAAAACTATAAGAGATATGAATTTGATTTTAATGGTGGGCGGCGAGGTGGGCGTGGTTCTATTTTGATGGATCTTTGAGATGTCCTATATTTCCAATTCGGTGACAGCTTGAAAATGTGAAACTATAGGCGTTTATTTAGTATAAGGGGGTTGGGGGCGGTGGGGCGTGGTCAATTTTGTGTTTTTGGGATATATCTATCTTCACAAATTTGGTGGTCTAGCCCAAAAATGTAAAACTATAGGGTTTTTTTTGGTGAGGGGGTGGGGGCGGAATCGGGGCGTGGCACCCAGTTTTGTGGGGAACGCCAGCCTCTTGACACAAATTGTGGTTTGCCCAAAAATGGAACTTAGGCGTTTCCATTTCGGGAGAAGGGGGATGGGGGCGGAATCAGGGGCGTGGTACAATTTGATGTTTTTGGGGAACGTCATATCTTCTTGACACAAATTTGGGGGAAAATGTGAAATGGGCGTTTTTTGGGCAGGGGGGGGGCGGGGTGGGCGTGGCTTTGTGGTTTTGGGCTGTGTATCTGCGTGAATTGGTACCTGCTGTAGTGTGTTTGGTTTTTTTTGTTTTTGCTGGGGGGCTTTTGGCCTACTTTGGTAGTCTCTGTTTTCGGGGTAAAATTACGCAACAATATTCCTTCGGTACAAATAAAAAATACTCCCACATACACACAGAAAAAACAATGCACGTGTGTGTGTGTGTCGAGTTGAATAATTGCCAATTTTACATAGCTGTAGTAGCAGTGAAACTTTTTCTTTTGGGCAAAAAACAAATTGGTTACAATTGTGCAAGTTGCGCAAGTTTATTTCTGACACCTACACAAAAAGCACTTTCGACAGACACAAGCTTAAACACACACACACACACACACACAGACACACACCACACTCTTCTCGTCAATGGGCCATAAATTCTCAAAGCCGGGGAACCCTAAAAAGATTGATGATGCGAACCGAGTGCAAGAAATCGCACGCAGATGATGAATGAGAAACATGACTATAACATGCACTTAAAAAAAAAACGATCAAGAAGTCGTTACTTGAAAAATAAATTCGAATGTTAATAATAAATCTTCTCTAAGGCTGGTTAGCAATAGTTAAACTTTTTTCAGTGTACATTTACAATAACTATATGCAGTGTGTGTGTGTGTGTGTGTTGATTAGGTGAGCATCTAAACTGGATGACAGGCTTTGCCTAATGTTGTTTACCATAAGGTTACCTATCTACCACCCACCCACCCACCTACCTCAACTTGGCGTTTTTAGTTGAAGACATTCACAGCCGTCGCAATGTGGCAAATGTTTGAGTTTGTGGCAACACTTTGACGCACCAACTTGTGTGTATGTGAGTGCGTTTAGTATGTGTTGACTGCTACTCCCAAGTTGCCTCAATGCGGCTATTCCGTTTTAACGCCCACAAACAAACTTGCCACATTTGGTGCCTTCTGCGTATTTGCTCTGTGCCAGCGACAAAACAAAAACAAGTCTAAAATAGCTGACAGCTTAAGTTGCCAAGCATTAGACATACTAATCGTAAAAAGAAAAGCAATCTTCAACAAGTCGAAACTTAAAGGCTCTTCAATAAATCAAAGGAAGGAAACTACGATAAAACTTAAAAAAAAAAATTAATTAAAGTATACTTGTTAACGACAGTTCTTTTAGCAGTAAAAAAAAAAAAAAGGATTTTTGAGGTTCTTTAAATTACCAAGCCATTGTTAACCAATAAAAAACTATAAAACCAAACCTATTTCCTTTGCAAACATATAAAGCAAAATCCTAGAAATACATTATAGGATTAATGTAACACATTTCCTGTCATAATAATAATATAATACCCACTCGCAAAGAAAATATAAGAAAAATGTACAGCCAGAGGAATTGCTACGGAAGTTGCGCTAATCGAATTTAAATAAGTTTACTTTGCAAACAGTTGTTGCTTTTCTTTGCTCCCCCTTTGTTCCGTTTCAAGGCAAACAGAAATGTGGTGGCCGCTTGGGCGAGTGTGGCACAAAAAAAATATTAACTTTTGACAGCCAGCCCCCGCGCAAAACCCACCCACAGCTTACAGTGGTAGCTGGCACCCGCCGCGCATATTAATCATTGTTGCCGGAGCTGCCGACATTCCTTCTTGTTCTTTTTTTTGTTGTACCAAGG
Organism: Scaptomyza hsui; assembly: GCA_018152825.1. Taxonomy (NCBI): domain Eukaryota; kingdom Metazoa; phylum Arthropoda; class Insecta; order Diptera; family Drosophilidae; genus Scaptomyza; species Scaptomyza hsui. Next base: position 3,541,294 of record JAECXO010000269.1, read on the forward strand.
GTAAAAAAGCACTTGCAGCCTCTGTATGCCTTTTAATGGCCCTTTTCCACAGCAAACAGAAGAGGAGGAAATAAAATAAAAAATATATGTATATAAAAAAAAAACTAGTATTTCAAGGTCGCAATGACAGCTGGGCCTGAATTAAATGTGCTAGCAAATTTTTAATTTGAGCAATTAAACTGAAGTACTTTTCTCACACACTGTGTGCTTTAAATTTTATGAACTTGTTTGTATATACATATGTATGTATGGAAGTGCAAATGATTCAAAATGCAATTCAATTATTTTTATGAAAAAACATGCGCTTCGTTTGTATGCGAAAAACAAAACATGAAATGCATAAAATCACACGCATGCTGAAAAGCAGCCAAACACAATGCAAGATTAAACGTTTAACACACATTGTTTCCCGAAATGACTTTAATTGAAAACGTGCCACACAATGTAAAAAATATATAAAAACCTTTATTTTTTTGATATCTCGCTTCGTTTTCGATACTCCATCCTCGATTTTGCCAATTTGCTGACTTTTGCAACTACAGCCGATCCTTATGCCAATTTGTATCGAAAGGAAAAACACCGAATACCACTTGCAGTTAACGCATATGTTTGCATATTTTAATAATACACAGCTATTACAATTTATTTATATTCAAATTTTGTTTTGATCGCCAATGGCATTTTAATAAGCAAATAAAGTCAGTGCCATTCTACTGAGTACGTACACGGCGAAAAAAAGGTCAGCTGACTTAACGAAAGCGAATTGAGATGTGTAAACAAGCGGTAATTACTCAATAATGCACCGACGCGCATCAAATATTCAAGAAAAACATTCACTGCGCCACAAATATTATTTAAATGCAAACGATTAACATTCAAGTGCCATAGTAACCAATTAAACGTTATAAGTGAATTTTTAATGATTATGTCAGTTTCGTTTCCCATTTAATTTCCGCATCATATTATTTTTAAAAAACTTTCTCTCACTGACCTACATTCTGGATGTACAACACAAACATTTAATTTGCAAGCATACTCCTTCATTTTGTATCCTTTTTTTATAGGACTCTCGGATGCGCTGGCCAAGGGCTTGCTCACTGATGAATACATAAATGGTGCACGCATTTTAGCTTTGAACTTAACCAACGGCGCAGTCCAGTCCTACGTCTGGTGGGTGAAGAGCGGCCACGATAAACTTGGAGAGACGCAACGCTTCGAGGAGGAGGGCCTGCAAATTGGTAAAAAGCCTGCACACAGCTATCCCTGGTAAGGACAACGGTTGAACGCACTTTTGTGAGATTTTTCTATACTCTGATCTGCAAGGTTGTAGAGAGTATGCATGGTTATGCAAAATGGTTTTTCATTTTTCCATACGGTTAACCTGGATCAGAGTATAGTCGCGACTGCAATGTAGTTTTACGTTACTTTTCAACCCAGTAACCTTTTTTTTCGTATCAGGTTTGAGGACGAGAGCAGCACACCCACATTGCGTTCACCAAAGTTTGCGCCCAGCCCACCAAATAATTACTACAAGGGCTGGTGGACATATCCCTACTTCTCGTGTGCTCTAAGCAAATGGCTTGTCTCGTACAGCATTGCCATACCACCCAGCGGACGACATGGATTGCGTGGCTTCATCAGCGTTGACATCGATGTGACCACGTTGCGTGTCAATCAATGCGATGCGAGTCCCTATCGCTTCAGCAGCCAGCAACTCTTGCTGCGTCAAAGGCAACAGTCGAGGCGATCCACAGTTGCCACAGCCAGCAATGATGTGGATACCATAAATGATTTGCAAGCCTTTCACAGTTCACATAAATGCCATCGCGACTCCATGGTGGTAAGTGTCGAGCAAAGTGCATAGTTGAACTGACCTTTCATTGTGTTAAACTTGCTTGCAGTGCGACTATCGTCAACCTAGCGCAGAGACGCCGACAATAAGCAGTGGAAAGATATTGGCATCGATGTCCAGCAGCAGCTGGTCACGTGGTGCATATCAGTGTCTGTGTAAGCGTGGCTTTTATTCGCTGCGGCATCCGGATGGCTTCAATGGCACCATCATGGAGATTGCCTGGCAGGAGCATCAGGATAACATCAGCAATTACTATACGGATGTATTCAAGTGTTTGCAATGTGCAGATGGCTGTGACACTTGCACCGGTCCCGAACCTTGTCTAGCCAACTATCATTGGCCCTTTAGGTTAGTCTCTTTATGTGCATAGCAATCTGTTATCTTAATAATATTATAAAACTTTTACAGAATATCCCTGTTGACCATTTCGATTGGTTGCGCCTTTGGCACTTTTGGACTTTTGTGCTATCTATTTCGACATCGTCGCGTCAAAGTCTTTAAGGTAGCCAGCCCCATATTTCTGATGATCACGCTCATTGGCTGTGCCATTATGTATCTGGAGGTAAGTTGTACACTGTTAACCCATTTAAGGGAAAGTGTTCTTGCTACTCTAGACTCCGTTGGCTACTTAACCCATTAAATGTGCCTGCGACACAAAAAGACCATTAGGCAAGACTGGAACGGTAGTGGTTGCAAATGTGACAAAAGGTCTTGTGGTCTCATTTACAATTGACCCACATGTTAAACAAAAACCCCACCTGCCCTCCGCTCCTCACATACCCCTTACCTGCACAGCCACGTGCCCCACGTGCCCCACGTGCGGCAAGCACACCATAAAACTCCTTTAAATACGTTTTTAAATGCGGCTTTTAGGAACTTGCTTCTGTTTGGGCATTTGAGGTTTTCTTGGTCCGTTTGTTACTGCTCTAAATATGTAATATATTTGGGGGTCATATAACTAACTGATTTAAATGGAATGCCAAAGACTTTGAGTTTTTATTTTAATAAGCTTAATGAACTTATGTTCTATGTAACTTTTGTTAAACTTCCTTGCACTTTAGGGTATTTTTACACCTGCTTAACTTTCTCTTAAGCCTTTCGTCATATTGTTTACAATTATACTGTCAACATTAGCCAAACAAGACAAGAGAATGGAAGCCCCACCGGACACATAAAAGCCCGGTAAACAATGACAAACTAAGGAGTAACATGCACAACAAGAACAACAAACGGGTTAAGAGGTTTTTCTTCATGGCAAAGGTGTGCAAAGGCTATAAAAAGCTATAAAAGGAGCTATAAGCACCTAATAAACTTAACTGATTTTCTAATCAAAGTTTGTGTGTTTCAACAAAGTAAGCATAAAATCTGTAAAATGAGCGATAAAAAGCAAGCATCTGAAAGTAGCGAAGATTTGCCACATTTCAGAGACAGCGAGGACGAAAGTGAGGATGAGGCCGCCATGCTGGCTGCAATGTGGAAAATGGTCCAAGTACCAGATATTGATCCCGAAGAAAAGTATCCACAAAGACATAAATATAGTGAGGCACAAGGAAACTTGACAAAGTCCGTGTCGGAAGGACAACAAAAATGGATGAAGACTGTACCCCAAACAGAAGCTCAATCCGCGCAGGAGACGCCGTGTAGCAGCAAGAATCCAAAAAAGAAAGAAAAGTCAAAAAAGTCTCAGCCTTCAATCGACGAACTTAAGAAGAAAAAGTCCAACGAAACTTTCAAACAGACATTATCTTTTGGTGTTCAACTGTCAAAGAAAGACTCCGAGGAAACTATAAAGCAGTTGCAGTCGTGGGGAGAGTTGCTCAAGAGAAATGAAACTGAGAAAACTCAGAAGAAAGCCAAGTCTTTGGATGAAAAGGTGAAAAATAGAAGTGAAGAGGAAACTTGGGCAGACAAGCTCAGGAAGAAACCCGAGAACTTGCCCAAGAAGCCAGTCAAACCTGCAACGCAATCGGTTAATTTACAGGATTCAACATCGCGATTAACACCGGAGGAGCAACAAAAAATGCAGCGTATTGTGGCTGCCTCAAAGCCTCCCAAAAACATTCCCCAGCTACAAGATACCGCAACGTCGACAACCAGCAAGCAGCCCCTGCAACAAAATCAACATAAAGCTGATCAGAAGCAGCAACTCCTACAGAATTTTGAAGAACAGCAGTCAGGCAGCTCGGGGATCATAAACATTCGGACGGTGCCAGTACGGCATGTATTGCAATGCAAGCCGGATAGTGAGAAGGAGATGATACCAGCTGCAGCGCAACCCTTTTATAATAATCATCCTTGGTTTAGCCAGACAGCAGCCGTCGCAACTGAAGCTCCGCTGACCATCAGCTCAGCTAAACAGTCTGAGCCTGTGGATGAAAAAAGCGAGCCTCTGTGTTTGAGAAGTCTGCCGCTGCTTGGATCACCAGAAGTTCCGGAAGAGACTATCAGTAGTAGTTCCACAGTTACTCCAATCACAAGTGAGACAGCTTTGGTTACTCTAAATTTTACTAAAATCGAATCTAACCAGGCAGCAGAACCGACTCCGTCTGTCAGCAGCTCAAAAATAGTCGACTCTCGTGCTTCCCAAGAGGCAATTGCTGCTCTGCGACAGGTCGTCAATGTGAGTTCCGTGCCCACAAGTCCCTACAACAGTTCACCATTTATAATTGCACCAAGCGATGAACAACGAGCTGGAGAAGGTGAAGCACCTACAGCGAGTTCCCTAACAGCCAACATGATACGGTACTTTTTCAGAGATCCATCCGAAGCATCATCCGTCGAAGCGAGGGATAAAGGATTAGCTGCTTCAGAATTGATAACTGGCAAGTTGATACATCCCATAGCGGAAAACAATCGCATGCCCAACGAAGTGATTGTTGTGCCAGCCGAGAAAAACAATGAAGAGCAGGAAAAGGAACAGGAGAAGGATAATGAGAAGGACAAGGAGCAGGATAAGGATAAGGATAAGGAGAAGGATAAGGGTCAACTGGAACGCTCCGAATCGATGCGTACAATAACAATTGTGGGCAGACATTCGAACATTAAGACCACCTATCGGGATCACTGTCACTTCGACCGTCATCCGGAAGGTGTGGATAAGGTAGCCAGAAGGAAACTGATCATTGCCAGCGTACTGTGCCTGAGCTTTATGATCTGTGAGATAATTGGCGGCATATTCTCACGCAGTCTGGCCATTGCCACCGATGCTGCACACTTACTAACCGATCTCGCGGGTTTCCTCATCTCCCTATTCGCTTTGTACATCGCCGCACGTCCTTCGACGCAACGCATGAATTTTGGCTGGTATCGTGCGGAGGTAATTGGCGCAATGATCTCCGTCTACTTTATCTGGGTCATAACGGGCATACTGGTCTATTTGGCAATCGAACGACTTATCACCAATCAGCACGATGTGGATGCAAAGATCATGCTGATAACCTCTGGCTTGGCCATACTAGTCAATCTCATAATGGCCATACAGTTGACCCACGGACATTCTCATGCAAACTATAAGCCGGGTGAGGCAAGTCGACAACCTCGTGCTCATGTGCATGAGAGTAGCTCCAAGGCGACTTCCTTGAATCCCGTGCCCAAGGAGCCTCAACTAATGCCCAAGTCAATCTCCGATTGTCTCCACGCACCCCAGGAAAACATCAATGTGAGAGCAGCGACAATTCATGTCATTGGCGATATGATTCAAAGCGTTGGCGTCTTCATTGCCGCCATCATTATATTCTTTAAGCCGGAATGGGCGTTTGTCGACTCCATTTGCACGTTTATATTCTCGGTAATTGTGCTATGGGTTACCTTTCGCATACTGCGGGATGTGATGATGGTGCTAATGGAGGCCACACCCGACTATATGGACTATGGTGAGGTGCAGCGCACATTTCTCAGCATTGAGGGTGTGGAGCATGTTCACAATTTACGCATCTGGGCAATTAGCGTCAATAAGGTGGCACTTTCCGCCCATCTGGCCATTACTAAGGATGCCGATCCTCAGTTTATCTTGGAGCAGGCCACAACTCTAATACACAAACGTTACAGTTTCTTTGAGACGACCATTCAGATTGAGGAGTATACGCCGGGCATGGAGGATTGTAATCAATGCTTACCGCCAGGTACCACCACATCTCGGAGGCCGTCAAAAGTCGAGGAAAGTGAGGCAAAAACTGGCAAAGCAAACGGAGATGAAGATAAAGGAGTAGACGGAGATGAAGATGCCAAAACTGGGCAAACAAAAGATGAAACGTCAACGTAAAGGAAACGTTTTTTGCGTTAAGAGAGAATTGTATTAATCTGTTTTCCTGTATTAAAGTATTAACAAAATCTATTTTCAATTTATACTAACCACCCAACTCCAACTGTCAACTGCTTTTGTGGCATGTTCGCTGTCAACTTAACGGCACTTTGAGTGGCACGCGCTCTACTGGGGATTCAGACAGTTGGGTCTTGTCCTAATCGCATTGCAGCGCTTTAATTCCCATTAAATACCTACAGCGAGAAAATTGTGATAAATCTAATATGAATTGTTTTCTCGTTCTCTTTGCAGATGGTTGCCATTTTCCCGTTGCTAGACTCCGGCTGGTGCATTGCCACAAAGTGGACACGTCACATGGGCTTCTGTATTACCTACACATCACTGCTGATGAAGACCTGGCGGTGAGTTTACTTTTAGTTACTTCCTAAACTCTCCTTTAACATATTTGTTGCTTGCAGCGTTTCGTTGACATATCGCGTCAAGTCGGCCCATAAGATCAAGCTCAATGATCAGCAGCTGCTGCAGTGGATGGTACCCATATTGCTCGTAATGCTCATCTATCTGGGCACTTGGACCATTTCGGCCACACCAGTGGCAGAGGTGGTAAGTAGTAAATACCCATCACCTGGCGCTGAGAGTTTAATTTATCTCTTTCATCCACACAGATCTACGATCAACATCATTTGAAGTTCAAGCAATGTTCGTATAATTGGTGGGATCACAGTTTGGCCATTGGCGAGGTCTTGTTTCTGGCCTGGGGCATTCGGGTCTGCTATAATGTGCGCAACGCAGAGAGTCTGTATAACGAGGCACGCCTAATCTCCTATGCCATCTACAACATTGCCATTGTGAATATTGCCATGGTGGCGTTTCAGTAAGTGTTGCAATCACAAACAACCTTAACTATCCAGATGTTGTCATATCTATGCATATATGCATATTCATTTTCACACACACACACACACACTCGCACACAATTGAATTATAAGAGTTGACACACAGTTTGTTCTGTTGGGTTAATCCCCAATGCATGCTCCGGCACGTCATGTCCATTAAAACGTGTGCTATGCCACGCCCACATAACCAACACAGCAGCAAAAGCGGCAACAGCCTTTCACGTTGCGTTTTAATTAAATTCTTTTGCTTTGTGCGCGCGCGCGTTTCCGTTGTAATCCTTTTTGTCGGCCTGCAAGGACATGCTGCCATCCTCTCCGCCGGTTTCTCCTTTTCCTGCCTGTCTGTCTGTTTGTTGCTTGCCGCATTTTGTTTACAATCGACATTCCACGGATTTCTTTGCCAAGTTCGCGTTGAGTGTGGGCTTCCGGCTTCTTCTGGCCAAGTTGCCGCCACGCCAAATTGAAATCCTTTCAAGTGCTTTGATAATTAATGCAATTTGTTCTTAAACTCGTCGTTATCCAAAGACATTCAACTTGTTGACGCCCCTTTTTTTGCGGCGGGTGTTGATGCTGCTGGCATTTCTTTTGAGTTTTTGAGCATTTCTGTGTCGTAGGTCAAGTTATTTGTTTTTTTTGAGACTTATTGCAGAAGTTGGAAGTTGTTTTGGTAAAAGAGGTACCGAAATATGGAAACGCATATCTTTCTGATACCACCTTGTACTAAATCACCTTGCATAATTACACCATGCTAACGCTCATGGTGAATAACAAAAAGAGTGCGAATTCGCCGTAAAGTCAAATAGCAACGATCTGGATTGCAGTTACTTTTACTACTTTAATAAATTTTTTATTTTTTACAGCGTTATGCTCTTCCCGCATGCTGGACCCGACTACAAATATATGCTGGGCTTTGTGCGCACTCAACTCTCAACGACGACAACAATTGCTTTGGTCTTTGGCCCGAAAATAGCGCGAGTCTTCAAAGGTCAGGGCGATAAATGGGATCAGAAGGCCAAAGTGCGTAGCATAACCGCATCTTTTTCGCTCAATGGCGTCGGCCTAGTGGCTGAGGAGTCGCCCGATTTGTATCAGGAGAATGAGGAACTCAAGGTTAATACTTTTCATATTTAAATGTTGCAATTTACTAATTTGTATGACTATTGACAGGAGCAAATCCAGAAGCTGGCACATCAAATCGAGTTCATGAAGACTGTGCACATGCAGATGAACAACCGGCATCTAAAGCCGAAACCAGGTGGCTACTTCACCATCACATCCACCTCATTCCAGGCGCCCTATAGCAAAAACAGCGTTTCCACGGCACAAACGCAAACCGGCAAGGACGAAGCCAGCGGGTAGCTATTTAAAATGAAGAGATAACTCTTGATAAGTGTAATAAATGAAATAAACGTGTTTTTATTTGTTTTTTAGTATTGCCGGCAATGCGACGCCATCGAAATGCAAATCGCCGAAGGGTAAAGTCTGACGCGGTCAACGAAGTGTTAAAGATTGCTCAATAAATGTTGTTGATGGACATGGAAGGGTCGTAGATGACGATGCAATTGATTTTAGTTTCAACCAACAAGGAACCGAGCAAGAGGATGAGGATGAGCAGCAGCAGCAGTTGGAGGCGGATTTGTTGCGACAATTTCGTCGCTTCTTTGCGCCCATGTTGAATGATAGCTTACAGCTGTATTATGAGCTTAATGAAGATGATTCTGATGTGCAGCACATACGCATACAACGCACCATCGCCGAGCTGAATGAGTTGACCAGCAGCGAGGAGGAAACACTGATAACACAGCTTAACTCACCGCTGCCGCTGCAGGAGGAGCTGGAGCTGGAGCTGCCACCACCGCTGCCTCCATTAACTCCCAGCAGTGGCTCAATGTCATCCACGTCGAGCAGCTGTTTGTATGCCATACACACGCCATCACCGGCAATACTGCTCCAGCCGCAACGCCTCGGGTCGCCACTGTCTGGGTGCAGTGAACCGTTGACCATAACGGAGCAAGTGCAGCTGCATGCACCGCCGGGCCATGGACATTTCAACCACAACAATAACAATGTCCACGATCTGGAGGATGAGAACAGCAGTAGTCACACTATGAACAACAACAACACATCTTGCTCGTTATCCTCAACGCTCACAGATAGCAAAACTTTGGATGGACGCACTCCAATTGTGGTTTAGCTTGGAATCAAACTTATCGATTGCTATCAACTTTCTTTTGGGCAGCTGTCGCTTTCTGCTTCACACTTGTGATTTCCTTTACACAGTCAGTCTGAGGAACAACAGCAACAACAAAAACAACAAACATAAACGATTAAAGTTCGATAACAGTAAATCGCTAAATGTTTAAAAACTAGTCTTAAATAATGTTTGTGTGTGTTTGTGTCTTTGTCTGTCTCAATAAGCTGTAGAATGCGTTTATGCGTGGCAAAGATTCGTGATAATAAAATAAAGTGGTCGCTTAAAAGCCAACTGCTGTAATTTATAGAATATTTTAAATGTGAATAAGTTTTAAAAAATGTATTAAAGATAATGATTATAATTTCTAAACTGTTAAAAAAAAAACACCCCAACGATTTTTCTGCATCTCAGGCTTAAACTTACGTTTTAATTTTATATGTGTTCCTTAATCTTCAGTTAAAAAACTTTTTTTTGTGCTTACCTTAGTTTTCTTGATCACGATCTTAGGCGACGCATAAACGCTTTCACCATGAATCTAATTTAGCTTCTCAAACATATACGCCCATTTTTATCTTATTTTCATCAACCATCAGAACATTGAGCAAATTTTTTTCACTTCGTTCGGATTGTGAATATGAATTTGAATTTGGATGAAATACTGGCCAGGGGCCAGTTAAAACTTGTAGCATGTCATATGACACGGCTCATAGAGTTGTGCCCTAGGGTTTAGTCATATCTCTTATTATTTATTTCTCTCTCATGCACCGAGCAAAAACCAATATAATTCTAATTTCTATATGCACTCACTCACACAACTTTGTTGCTATCAACATTCGGTTTGAATAGTATTCAATTGAAAGTAATTAGTCAAAATTGTTTTCTTAAATTCGTCATAAAAATCTACTTATATACAATATCTACATACAACTTAAGGTTAGCAAAGAGTCGATTTTAGTGTAATTGATAATGAAATAAAAAAAACATTGAAAAAGGATATTTGAAATTTTAGCGTACAATTTTTAAAAAATAAAACTGTTAACAGGCGCGCAATTTTCATAATATAGTTGGGCATTACGTAATAAATGAAACTTACCACAAATTATACAATTAATTAACAGTTAAGTTAATGTTTAATTAACATATACATATTGAAGACAAAATCAAAAAAAAACAATTGCAAGAAATAAATGTTATAAAATAAAAACCATATATTGGATTTATGAAATAACGTTTGATTGAATTTTTTTCCATTTTAATTGACAAAACACATTGCCAAGAATGTCAGCTACTTTCTGTATTAAATTCTCATACTTGTATTTAAATTAACCCGTTCTAAATTTCACATACATTTTGGTAGTCGTTATTTTTGTTGTTTCTCCAAATTCAATTAGTTTAACTCACTTCTAAATTAACTGACCACCATGCCCGCTCCTACGTATCGACGCCAGACCAAAGAAGAAGTGCCGCCTAGCCAAGTGCTGGACGATAACTTCCAAGACTTGATGCGCACGGCATATGGCATATGTGAGACACTGAAACGTCCAAAGGATCGCACCATCTGCACCAAAACACTCGAACAGCTTGCCGAGTTCAACAAGTCGGACTCCATTGAAGTCAAGTCAAACGTGCGCAAATTTCTCAAGTTCTATCTACAAGTGCTGCGCTGGACGCAAATGCATCAGCCGACCAACGTGTATGAGAAATGGGTAAGCAGAATATAAATATAACTTATTTTGCATAGTAACAGTAAGCTTTTCAGTATGGAAATTCAGCTGGTTCGTCTACGAATGCTGGTGATCCGGATGAACAGTATATATGGCTAGAGGACGGCAGCTCGTATTTGGCCATGAAACACTTTGAAGATGGCTCCACAATGATCTATTCGGCAGTGGCCAAAGATACTTCAAGAGGCTGGTCGGACAACGGCTTCAAACTATTATTAGAAAAATGCAAATCATCATCTTAATCTTTAGTTAGTATATTTCGAGTTTGTAAAATGCACAAAACAAATTGTGGCGCGAGATTCGGTGCACAATAATGCAGCTTACAAATTAAATACAAAGAATGGACGGAATGTGGACAATTGTTAAAATTCGCTTAATAACTACATAATGCATGAGCTAAAGGCACTTTTGTTCACTTTTATGGGGAAGTAAGAAATTTTTCTAGCTGCGCATAAATTTCGCTGTGGCCGCCATCAAAGCAAAACCGAGTAGCATTTGCAGTGATTTGTGCATGGCTTGAAGACTGCTGGCGCCGTTGCAGCTATCGCTGGAGCAATAGCACTCCTCCCAGTAGACGCCATTCTCGTAGACGCCCCAATTGCAGACACCCGTTACGCCCGTGTCCGAAACGGATGCACAGCGTCTGATAACCTGACGCCAGCGACCGTCCCCTGCAACATAATAAAGCATGTTAATACAGCTTTACTTAATACTTTGTAGCTACGAACAAATAAAGCCTCGTGGTCCCTGCTGAATAACCTTCATACAGAACGATCCAGGCATGTGAGACTCGTCGCTGTTGCATTCAATGGCAATGTGCTCGGTGCGATTAAAACGCTTGTAGGCACCGCAACTGTCATAGCCCTTGCGATCCTGATCCGATGAGCACTGGAAGCAGCGTATGGCCAAGCTGCCTATTACAGTCACAGATCGTAATGAGTAATGAAAACAAAAATGCTCAATTAGTAAACAGTTGGCAGCCACACCCAAGAATTAAAAATTCCCAGAAGACAATTGAAGTTTCCGTAAAAACTTACCGCATACGGCCAGAGAGAGTAGCAAGAAGACACAGCGCGTTAACGTCGACATTTTATTTATTTAAAATTATTTGTGCGTATAAAAATGAAAAAACTTAATACGCTTAAACAAAAACAAGATGCTATGGAATGAGTGTGACCGCAGCGTTACTTCTTGTTCTGTGTGACTGCCAATATTTTGTGGTGGCTTGCCGATAGTTTGTTAGCAGTGCTGGTAAGCTGCATATAAATTACCCTAAAAGGCGCACTTTTTAAATGCAAAGAAATTTGCCGGGATACAATTAAAGACAAAGTTAAAATAATTGTAATTAAAAGGCGGACGATTAGCCTCCAACGATGTAAAGGCGCGCAAAGTTCTTTAACTGATTTTGTGGGAGTAGTGAAACAAGTGAAATTTGTGGATGTGTGGAAGGTAACGATCGCTCTCAGTAACAGCAGGATAATCTTTGTTATCCACAGGTTCCACAGGGCTCGGTTCCGGACCGGTTTGCAGCTCTGGATAAAATTACTTTTTTCAACATAGTTTTTTGTTTTGTTTATTTGTTTCATATACTCATAAGTACAACATTTCGATATGTAACTATTTTTGTATGTTTTGAAACAACTGCATAATTTACATATTGTATATATATATATATTTATAATAATATTAATGATTAACAGCAACCACCTAATAGGAGTATTTGAACATAAACTAATGCTTATTTATTTGTATTTACAAATTTGATTTTTTTTTTTTTATCAGCACGCAATGTAAAAATTAAAATAGTTGAAGCGCAGCCACACGGATTTAAATAATAAATTAAAATAAATAAATAAAATACTTTTGTTTCATGTATATTAAATATCTTTAAATTTAAAACAAAAATGTACATACTTGAAATTTGGCTAATGAGAGTTGTACGCTATTTAATTTGTATTACAATTATATATAATATCTAGATATGTTTATACCTAAGCTTGGGAGGGTAGGGGTTTTGGTTGGGGGAGGGAGGGGAGATGCCATATTTACATATAATTTAAATTCAATTATAATAAAAATATGTTTAAATAAATAGCATGCTTCAATATACAGATTATATAAATACTTTAACAAATTCAATTCAATTTAAAATTGCATTACTAAAATACTTGTTCAAAACTGTTTTGTTTTTTCTTTTTGTGGTTTTTTGTGGATAACAAATGCATATAGCGAGTTGGTTTTGGATTATATATATAGTACATATAAATAGGCATATCTATATAGAGAGAGAGAGAGGATCTTTCAGTTTAAATTAGATAATACTTATGGTTAACTATATGCTTTAAAGGCTAACTGCATTTACTAATTACGCATTTGATTAACTTGTATGTAACTCTTTTTTGTTTTCTTTGCTTTTGGAGTAGGCTGCTTTCGGCACACGACGCACTGGGATTGTCTCTAGTTGTAGTTGTAGTTGTAGTTGGTTAGTTGCTAAGTTACTTTTGGTTTGCAAGGATCAGGCGGAACGTTTACTCCGATTGCTGTGCGACGATTGCAGACGCGCTGCAGCTGCAACGGGCTGATAACAATTGAGATTGGCGGACATGCGACCAAGTGCGGCAGCCATGCGATTGGGCAACTGGAACAGCTGCTGCTGCAACTGCTGGTGACGACGACCAGCTGTTGATGTGCCACAATCTCTAAGCTGTGCCACAACAGCTGCATGTTGCACGTAGGAGACACGTATGTTAACCGCCTCATCATCGTCACGATCGCTGCCGCTGTCCAAATCATCGTAATAGGAGAAACCCGCCGGTGGCGGCGGTCGTATCGGTGGCGGTGGTATCGGTGGCACCTCCTCCACCGCCGCTGCTGCTGCCACCGTCCCCGCCCTGCCCGTGGACTATATGTTGGCATAGAAGGGTGCGGAATAGGCGCAGAGTTTGACGCGCAACTTCTGCTTATAGTGATACTCCTTGAGATAGCTCTTCAGGCGACTGGGCAGCTCCAGCTGGCTGATGCCATCGTATGTGGTATTCGAGACGATTGTGGCACGCGCCAGCTGCTGCAGCGAGAAGGTCTGGCGACGATGCAGCGGCATTGTGAGACACGGCTCAAAGAACATCACGCACGACGGATCCTTGTAATGCTCCAGCAGACCAGTTACCGTTAGCGCAGCAAACACGCACGGATCATGACAATCAAAGCTAAGATTGAAACAAAAGTTAGTTGAGGGAAATCATCTTTCGTCTATTGACTCACCTAAATTTGTGGCCGCTCTGCTCGATCCGAGCGTGCAATGTGCGTCCGTATTTGCGGAATGTGACGGAGAAGAGGAAATCCTCCTGTGCGGAATCGCGCAACAAAAACGTGCCCTCCGGTTTGCCCTCGAGCAGACGCTCTGCCTCATACCGATCCATTTTGCCCCAATAGAAGCTGCTGTTGAAGATGCGCTCCAAATCTGGCACCAAACAGTGCATGAAATCAATTTGCGAATGCACTCGAACCCCGGATCCATATGAAGTCGAACTCCCGCCAGCTTGTTGTAGTTGTTGTTGTAGTTGTTGCTGTTGTTGTTGTTGTACATGCTGTTCCTGCAACAGAGGCACAACGCTGCCTGCGGCAGGAATCGGTGCAACTAATCGGATACTATCCATAAATCCCACGGTGACCAAGGGTGTTCCATTGTTGCCGTTGCCGCTGCCGTTGGCGCATATGCAACCAGATGCTGCTGCTGCTGCAACTGCGGGCTCCACCGCCAGCTGTTGTTGCGGCTGCGAACTGATGCGTATAATGACATCCTCGCCATTGGCGGGCGCTGCCCAAATGGCCAGTTGACTGGGCTCTGCCACAGCAACCGAATTGCGTTGACGCTGACGTTGCAGTTGCACGGTTGCTGCGCTTAGTGTTGGTGGCGTTGAGCGTCTGTCGGCGGCGCTGTTGCGTGTCTTGCTGCGCGATGTTGTTGCAACGGGTGTTGCGGGCAATGCCACTACCACTGTGTCCTTTTTATCCTTGTTGGACTCGAGCATGCCGCGTAGACCACGGAATGCATCGCGACATTTGCACTTGCAACAACGTCGCTTTGATGTGGCAGCTCCCTCGGCACCTGCGGCTCCTACGGATAAAGCTTTGTTGTTGCGACTGCGGCAACAGCTGTTGCCGCTGCTGCTATTACTGTTGTTGTTGCTGCTGTGCGCTGTAAAACGAACAACAAAAAAATTCATAATTTTTATTAGTAAATTGTTTGGGGAAAAAGAATTTTATAAGCTTAGTAAATGTAAATGGCTTTATATATTATAGGTTTTATTGTTTAAGGGTTTCTGACAGCTTTAATCACAGGAAATTATTATAAAAAAAATTCCCCTTCAATCTAGGGAAATTTTCGTTTACAAACGAACTTTATACTAAAAAAAAAAATACGATTTCTAGTGAAAAAATATTAGAAAATATTCCTAAACAGCTTTTAAGCAAAGTACAAATTTAGTTAAATTAAGTTTTCATCTAATAATAATATTTACTGCTCAAGCTTCTAAAGTTTGTGTTTTTGTCTATTTACTTAATTTATCCATAAATAATGGCGTGTTAAACTAATAAAAGCTTAACTAAACTGCCACTGTCTGTCACAACATCTAGTATTTGCACAATTTTATGATTTGCCTCTATTGTCACACGTTTTGCATGTTCACAGGGTATGCACAAACACAAATATATTTCGCATTAGTAATTGCTCTATTTGCTTATCTACTGCTTGCTTCTGCCGCTGCTTCTGCTTACCTTGTGCGCGTTGTGCTCCATTCGACAACATTTCGTTGACTGGCTGCGGCTCGAGCACCTCGCAATAATCGACGCCTTCGGCGCCGTTAGCGCTGCTGCTGCTGCTGCTGCTGGTACGACGCCGACGCAGCAACGACGTTGCCATTTCCGATTCATCATCGTCTTCTCCGTCGACATGAACGTTAACGTTGACGTCGTCGTTTTTGGCAGCGTCGTCGTGCAATTGTAGCGATTTGACCGCAGTCGACGCCGACGCAACGCTTCCCGCTAAATTGTTGTTATTCACGACTTGTCTTTCGTTTGTTTTTGGCGCTTCCGTTGAACTGCCAGCAGTTCGAATTGCACCTGTACTCGTGCCCGCTCCCGCTCCTGCTACCGTTGTAGCTGTAGTAGCCGCACCCACAGTCACCATATTCACAATTTGCTCATTTGCATTGAGCGTGTCCGCAGACACTGTGACGCCCTCAGCAAGTGGCTGTTGTTGTTGTTGTTGGTGCTGCTGCTCCTGTGCCTCTGTTCCACTCTCACCGTTGCCATTCTCCATTTTTGCCAATTGTATTTTAATTATTATTTGTCGCACCTCCGCTGACGCCTCCTCAACTGTAGGCGTTTGCTGATCCTGTTCTTGCTCCTTCTCCAAATCCGCTTGAATTTTGTTGTTGTTTTGTTTTTTGCTTTTACTGCTGGCAACGACGACAGTTTGCTTGCTCAATTGATGACCCATTGGAAGCTGTCTCTCTCTTTCACATTCAGATCGGTCTAGCGGCGTCCAAACTACTGCAAATTAAAAGAGAATGTAATTGTTAGTTAGTTTTTGCTTAGCATTGCCACTATATTAAAATTTTGTTAGCGTAGCCACCTTGTCATTAGGTTTGGCATTTTGCGATGGGCGTTTTTCTCACCACTTTCTCACAATAATCTACGATTTAACTTTGTCGTCACATGTCTGGCGATTAAACTGAGTGTGAAATGTCTTGACCTACAGCAACAAACGTGCCCCCTCCATTTGACAACAGCTGCCTGTTTCTAGTTTTCTGACTTAATTATTTACTTGAATTGAAGTTGGGCGTTCGAAAGGGCCCCTAATGCCATCTCTGCGGTCATTCAGCAATTAATTGCTGCACTTGCAGATAAATCCCCCCCCACACACACACACATACTGACTTTGCATTTGATGATGGCAACGCCAACGCTCTCTTTCTTCTACTGTACAGTACTTGGCAACAATGTGCCCCGCGCATACCCTGCCCCCCAACAAACTGACTCATGCCGAGCCAATGGTTTCAAGGAATGGGCCCCCCCCCTCCCACTCTACAAAGCAATAAAAAACAATGATGTGCATACCAATCCCACGCATTGACTCCCGCACACACACACACATAGAGACAACATCTTTATTTCTCTCATATGGTAATGTACGCTATATTTAGACGAAACGGAATGAAGTGCTACTTGGGAAGAAGATGAAGAAGAAGAAAAAGTAAATGAAACCTATGCGCTCACGTTTTTCTCGATAACGGTACTTGAGTACAAATACAATCAACTTTTATTTCTCCTTCTATGGCTCTCATTTTCTGGGTCAACGTTGGTAATTTCACAAATCATTGAAATAAGTAATGGAATATGTTTGTAATCCCTCCCTCTGTGCAAAACTTGAGAGTCGCATTCAAGTTTGCACACAGTAAGCACTCATTCACTAGAATTGTGGTTTGAGATTCATTGATAACAACACAACACACACACACACACTGGATCCCCCAGTAAGTCTACAGTGTACAATGTGTATTTGCTTTGGGGGCGTGCTGAGTAAGTAAGAAACGATGTATGAGGTATCCTTATCGCAACTATTCAACTACGTTTTTTGCTAGGTAATGGGATGCGTCATTCATCCAAGGGCAGACCATGACATGTTACGCACAGACTTCTCCAATGACTCATTTTGGCCAAGTTCCACAAAAAACAAAAAGATTTATTTAAACCGCTGGAATCGTTGTCAAGGTGCAATTGGGTAATAGACCTGTCATTATGGCTTTTCTGTGGAAAAATTAGATCACCTATCAGGCGATACAAAACATTGACAGTTATATACATCACAGTTTTGTGTTGTAATTGTGACAAATTGCACGTGAAGCTTGAAAATTGTACACTTATTGGAAAACAATTAACTTTCCTAAAATTACAATAATATATTGTTACAAGTGTTAAAAAATTAATTACACCGATGCTTATTTATAGTTAATTATTGTAGTAAAAAATCATTCAACTAAACAATTTTATTTTTAATTAAGTTTACTATACAACTGTTTTTTATTTATAGGTATCGGTTTCTAGCCTTCGAGCTCACTGCGCTTTTTAGCACACTCATATAACTCTGATATCATATAATTGCATTTTCAACAGAAAAAGACATTTTCCTATCGCTAATTGGTAATCAAGTTGTACAGAGAAACTTTACCAACTGCTGTGCTGCGTAGTTGTTTCTGGGTGACTGTTCAAAATTATGGCCTTTCTCGTACAGTCGATTTCCAGGAAATTTCACCCACATCTTTTTCCAGAATGCAAGCAATTTTGAAACTTTGCACCAGAGCTCATTAAGCAATTAACAGTTTATACGGTTTTATTACATTTCGTTAAAAAATAAAATAAAATCAGGACCGAGAGAAGAGTCGGGAGTCAAAGGGGGCGCAAACTATTAAAGCTATAATTGGAAAATCCATTTGAGTACAAAGCTTTATACTAGTACTTCCCGGAAATGCGACACGCAAATAACGAGGCAAAAGCTTTTGCAGATTGTATAACGTTTTTAAACAGAATTCAGAATGTGCAGCAGCAAGCAAGCAGCCAAGAAATAAAAAAAAAAAAAATGTAATTAAAAATGCTTTGAAGCGTTTAGTTGGAAATACAAATTGAATGAATGACAAGCACCGTTAGCTTAGCTAGCTAGCTAGAATGTGACGCCATCTATGGGCAGTAGGAGACAGCACGTGAATAAATACATACATACATATGTATGTGTGGCAGCGACCTTTCTCAATGCATTTGCCTCAAACGATCGATTAATCGCCTGATCAATGAATCAGGTATGTATGACACCATACGTTTTGTCTTGATAATTTCTTACACAAGCTTCACACACACACACTCTTACACACACACACACACACACAGAGAACAGATTGGAACATGACTATATTTACGACAATGATGAAATCCAGTTGTGTTTGTGTATGGAAGACCCGCATCAGAGTCGAAGTCAGACCCCAACTTTCAATGGAAACCTGAAGTTGAAGCACAGCAAGAGAGCGAATAGGGAGAGGGGGAGAGACCAGATAAAACCGCATAACCCAACAACAAAACACAGTAATGCGCGTTCTATAAGTATAGTATAAAAGCTAAGTAGGTAGGTAGCCACCAGGTATGAGTCACAGGACGGGGTTCACTCTACGACGACACAAGGTGTGATACACGAAGACACGAGCTTTGGTTTACCCAGCTAGCAGTAAAGTAGTCCGCAGCTACATGCATTTAGCAGCCCGCCTGGCGGGAGCGAGAGAGCGGACCTTTTTTCTTTCCCTTTGTTTTATTTTGTGCTTCGGTTGCCATGAGCTGGAAGTGCTGCAGACAATGCGAAATTTCATCAGAAATCCAAATACAGATAATGATCTAATACATAACTTGTTCGTGGTAAAAACGTTGATAAACGTTTCACAGTAAGCTCTATATGAAAGGGGATTGGGGGATGTGGGCGCGTTACGCAAAGAGAAAGAAGTGTAGCTGGAACATATAAGCACCTGCAGTTATATCAGCACTGATAATATCTACAATTTTGTGTAGGGTAACTAAAGATGACATTTTTTAAAATGCACAAGATTCAAGTTTAAAAAGTTATAGCGACGAGGCAAAAAGTTTTTTGCGGAAACAGTTGACAAAACTTTTCCAATTCAGGATTGCAAAAAAGGAGAGCACAGGGACGAGAAAGTAGTAGAGTCAAGTAAAATAAAACAAACAACACAACTAAAAGTTAAGTCGCAGTTTGCTAGCAGCATGAAACTATGCGAACTTGGTATCTTTTATATGCGAATTCCCAGCAATTCACCACCCACTTTACTTAACATAACTTTTTCCACCACCCTATCTCCTCCCTTGCCCTGTTGTGTATATTTAAAAATCCATTTAAATGGGTAGAGTCGTCGCTATCCTAGGAAAAAAAAGCACTTGGGTACTCAGTGCTGCCTATTGTCATGTTTTTACGCTGAAATTGTCACAACACAACGAAATGAATTGCGGTCAGTGGGAATGGCAGGTGAAGGGGAAAAGAGGGAAGCGCGGATAGGTAGCACAGTTGGATGGATAGGCAGGCAGCAAGTGCAAACTACAACAACAAAAAAACAAAGTCAACTTCAACAACGCAAAAAGCCAATGGGAAGAAATCTCAACTGCGGTCAGGTGCCGGCAGCAATGGAAGACGAATTGAGACAGAAAAACAGACAGACGGGCGTAGGATTTTAAAGCGAATTCAATTACTTTTTGTTGCTATTGCTGTCGCCGCCGCATTTGCTTTGTAAGCTCCGGCTTCTTCTCGTTGTTGTTGTTGTCGTCGTCTTCTTCTTGCTTTTCATTTCGTTTTTCGCTTTTGCAGTTACTTGGAATTCGCAAATGAACTTCGCTTGAAAACAACAACACATGCAAAGCAGAGCGCGCACAGCAACAACAAAGCCCAAAGTGCCAAAGGAGCGCAACGAACGAGAGGCAAAAAACAAAAGTGTGGGATGCGAGGCGGGGGGCGGGACGGTGACGGCCGAGACGACGGTGTGCAATGCGGCCTGAGAAAGTGTATTTCATTTTGATATTTTTTTCACAAGAAAATTGAAATGAGATTTATATTTATTACGTTTTCATTTTACTTGCCCGCTCGCTTGCCTGCTCTCTCGCTCTTTAGCTTGTCATACCAAAAAATACATACATATTTAGTCCGCCTCCCCCACCCCCACCTCCTGCCATTTATTGCGCTTCACACGAAATTATAGTATGAACATAAACAATTCGCATGGCAATTCGGCATTCATATGCCAATTTAATTAGCATTTCCAACGAAATCAAACTGCTCTCTCTCTCTCTCTTTTTCTCATCAACGGCAAGAGCACGGCAGGTTTAGAGCTTAAATTGTACTTTGAATATTTTATCTATGACGCTCTCACTCTCACCATCACCCTGTCTCTCTTTTTCTGCGTACGCTTATCATGCGGTTCGTGACTGATATGCTTAAGATTTGGCCATTGCCATTGAAATACCTAGAGAAATCTCATTGACGTAGGTAAACACAACGCTACTAAACAGTAAACATAATCAAATTTAATTCTCATAAGTTGCAATTGTTTAAAAGTACACACAAACAGACATACCATAGATATGAATGTACAAACATTTTCATGTAGACAACAGGGTGTCAAAGGTGTTTATGATTTGGTAATTCCCAGAGCTTTCCTATTAAAGCTTCATTATCTTTTTTACACTACACTAAGGGTAGTCAGTGTGAGAAATGCAAATTATTGACAGCAGGGTGTGGCTTTTGGGAAAGAAAAATATTTAATTTGTAGAATTTTACAATGAATATTTTCAATTGTTATCGCAATTTCGGGCAGTTAGCTTTATCAGCACTCAACACACGACACGGATAAATGTTAAATGTAAATATTGTATGTATGGGTTTAAAAGGCATTTTGGCATTAAGTACGCACGATAATGCAGTCATATAATAATAATATTATTATTAATAATAAGACGCATAATAATGTTAAAACAAAAATGTAAAAAGTGACAAATATTTCGTAGAAACGGCGCGGCGTTGTTAAAGGCTCTCATGATAAATCCATCATAATACAATACACACAAACATATGTACATACATACATGAGAGCAATTCTTGGAAACTGTATGTAAGTACGTACTCGCATGTTGGTGAAGTCATGAAGGTACGCAGTAAACGAATACACACACATGCACGCACTCTCGCACACACACTTAACCCGTATTGCTTTGTTGTTGTTGTTGTTTCTGGTTTCTGATTAAACGAAAGCACTAACAAAATTTCAACTTAATTTGCTACACTTTAAGTTTAGCTGCGGGCCGGGCTGTACATCGGACGTTATGTCAAGGTTGCTGAAAAGATGGGTTCGGCCTAGGCACAAGATACACTATAAACACACACACCTAAAAGTTTTGCAACTTTTAGATACACATCAAATATTTTTGGTATGCTAATGCTAAGACACAAATTATGAACATAAGCGGATAAGAGACGAACACATTGCCTAACGGTGCATGGGCATAAAAGCAGACAAAGAAGAAGAGCTTTAAGCTCACAAGAAGAGCACTAAGATGGGCTTAATGACGTAAAGTTATGCAGATAAAGCAAGGAATTAAGATATGGTGAAAATACATTTCTGTATCTTACTGATAAGTGTGACCAGAGATATCTTTTCAATTAAAATATTTTACGTCTATATATAGAACTTTTTCAATCGTTGTGGTATTGTATTTTGTACCTCATATTGAGGTAGGTTTTACCTTTATCAAGTCACAAACACTTGGAAATTGCCATATAAGGCGATACAAAATACTATTTCTTTTTTCTTTATATTACCTCTGCAAACTGTCCAAAAAATTCAACTGAACAATATCGGACGACAATCAGCACTCTTTATTTGTTTGACACGTACGTAAAATAAAAAGAGCATATCTATAATGGCAACGATTAAATTTATAATTTTAGCGATTACGACGATTGATTTCAACCGGAAGCTGATATGCCAAAAAAAAATATCAGTAAATTATTAACTATAGTACATGCACTCGATACGTATGTACATACATATATATATATATTTGTATTTGTGTGTTTTACCCACTCATAAAAAACAGTTCAAGGCAACTGCAAAGATAATCGGAACGTTCTATAAAGTTTCATTGATAAATTACTAGGAAAATTGCAAAGTCTGTGACTTGCAGAATAAAGAGTAAATAAATGAGATGCGCAATCTCTAATTCTGATGAAATGTAAATACACGGTAGACATTCGAAGGACATTTCTGTGGAAAATTATATTAATAAGCTGTAATGGCCAGAGTGTGTAATTTAAAAAGCTTCATGCAATCACAGTTAATTATTACAGTTCGCACGAAAATTACAATTGCTAACGGTCCGGTCTGAAAGTATTCACGTGAATAAACATATGTACATACATATACATACATACGCTTTCAGAGCTTATCAGACCTGCACACACACACACACATATTCACATGCATACAACAAAGAGAGTTGCAAAGTTGAATACAGTAATTCTGAGAATAATCAAAAGCGCTTCGTTTTCCACGGAAATCGAAGGCAAATATGTGCACAAAAAGAGACAAGAACTGAGAGCTGTGCGACAAGAGAAGAGAAACACGGGCATGAGCATGTGGCTTAGATAACTGAACTGGAACTTGTGAAAGAGGCGACAACAACAACAACAACGTTGAGGGGGCTTCAATGGGTGGGCCACAAATGGAAGAAGAAGAAGACCAAGTGTAACTGGTAATTGGTAACTAGGCAACGCTCTCAAGCAAATATAGATTAGGTCGAAACATCTTCTTACGAAAGTCGAACAAAGTCGACCCAGTTGAAATTGAACAAAAACAAAACACGAACAAATTATGAAAACAACAAAACAAGTCCAAAAAATAACCGGTTTCATTAACAACAACAAAAATACATAAATAACAATATCGTTGTTTCACCTTTTCAATAGGCAACTATGCACTACGAAATAAAATTAAGAGTAAATGTATAAAACAACAAACAAATAAATAACACTCGTAACAAAAATTGAGTGTTTTGCCCACATTTCACTTTTGGCATTGCGTTTCAATTGAACAAATTCACGCGAACAATTAACAATGAGCGCCAAATGAAAGAAAGAAAGAAAAAATGAAAAAAAAAAACACACAACACACAAACATTAAATTAAATTTCCACGAAATCTGCACGTAAATCGAATACCAAACAAATACTAATACAATAGAAGGCAACGACAATAGCCACAACAGCAGCTGAGCGTAAGTCAATAGAAGAAATAGAAGAAGAGAGCGTTAAGTGTGGGACAGAGAGAATGGCAATCTTCATTGTGTGTGTTTATGCGTACCTTTTGATTATTATGATATCTCTTTGTAACTGAATAGCAAAAATACTGTGAAGGCAGAAACTATTCACAATCGAGACTTTTGCAAAAAATCACATTGAAATTTGAGTATTTAAGGGAAATGCAAACAAAAAATGTAACATGCATATTTGTTGTTGTTTTCATTTTCACACTGTCGGCTATTTATTCATGATTAATTAGCAAAATAAGAAAATATGCTGAAAATTTATTATTTTATTTTTTTGTTTTTTACATTTCCGCTTTCTTGTCAGCGGAAAATATTCACGTTCCAATTGGCTATAAAGTATTGATTATTAAAATTATCTATAAAATGTAAGAATTCCGAACTTTTTAAAGTCTTAATACTCTTTTCATTATATAAACCGCAACTGCGCATAAGCAAACAATTTTATTTGCTTTTCGTTGTGGTTGGCAATTTGGCATTTTGGCCATAAGATCTTTAACCTCGAGGGCAAATCTAGACAAGCCAATTAAGCAACGCCCCAATTACACTTATCCTTTTCTCGTTGTTGTTTGTTGTTGTGTGTGCTGCAAACAATTTCAATTTCACATGAAAAGCTATTAAAAAAAATAACCCCAAGAGTCTACAGAACGCACTCAAGTTTTAATACATCAATTCAAGGAAATGAGCGGAAGAAGCTGGTCAAAACCAGCTTTTACCAAGAATGATCAAAAAAAAAATGCACATGTGTGTACTGATGTGTGTGTGTGTGTGCATTACAACAACAAAGTTAATAACACCTTTTCTTGTGAAGGGTACGTCGTCGAAAAATATCGCCGTGTATGAAGTATGGCTTCAGCCGAATTGAGCCCAAGTCTCTCACACTCTCTCTTGCTGCCGTGTTGTCTGTGTAGCTACGTATGTGTGTGTCTGTGTGCGTGTTTGTGAGAAGCCAGCTTCAGCTTGGTGTTAAATGTTTGCAGCCGTAGCAGCATTTCATTCAATAGCCGACACAACAGCAACAACAACAACAACAACAACACCAACGACAGTAACAGCAGCTGCCAACATCAGCACCCGCCAACTTGCCGCGTTCCCGTTGCCCACAAGAGCTGCTTGGCTATTGTGTTGTTGTTATTTTTGCTGTTGTTAAGTCGCTCTGTGTGAGAGCTCAACAGTGTTGCCACATCCGCAATTTTTCTCATCAAATATTTCTGGCTTGAAAATTTGGCTCGACTTTTGGCCATTTTTTAATATAAGTTGTAACGTTTAAATTTTAGTCTAAGCTAATTTTTGCATAAATAATAATAAGGAAAAACAGCATTACATGCTCGATCAATTGTTACTATTCATTCAATTGTTGTATGCAAACACTTTGGAAGTACTAGCTGTTTTCACTCTAAAATGAAATTGACAGCACTAGCGCGATAGTGCGCCAGTGTGAGTGTCTGTGTGCTTGTGTGCGCATTGTTGTTGGTCTTGTTGAGCTGCTGCTGCTGTTGTTGGCTCGCTTGGCTGTCTGTCACTTCTCAGAAATCGGTCTAAATTAGAAAATGCGTTTCTGGGAATTTGGTATCTCTTTTGGGCATAAAGAAATAACGCAACGGCGACACCAATCAACTATATATTGTTCATAAATATATATATGTACTTATTATAGATACTTATTTATTTCCGTCTGCCCTTGCAAAATTTATTTTTACTACAATTACAATAAATTTATCAATGGCATTTTGCATTATTTTTGCCACATAAACCGAGAGTGGTATGAACATTTTTGCTGTCGCAGTCAATTATTTACCTGTTTAATCGCTGCTGTTGCTATTTTTTGTCGTTGTTGTTGTGTACTTGTTATTTCTGGCTCGTTGGCAATTTATATAAATTGTATTTTAAGCATATTTCATTTTAGCTATCCACAATACTGCCACTATTCGCACTAAGTTATCTTCCCTCTCTGTTTAGCTCACTTCTTTTTATTTATAAATTCATGCTTGTTCACAAACACCACGCGCACGGTATAATTTCATTAATTGCACTTATGCACAGTTAAATTAGTTTGCACTTCAATCCGGTCGTGTTGTACATTTCATCAATTTAGGCAATTTCACAAACGCAACGACGACGTATCTCAATCATTGGACACAAAAACTTAACCGTGCGACGACTTCGAGATACGTGCGTGCAACGAGTCCCAAATATTTCTCACTGTCACAACTTGAAGTTGGCTGCGCAAAGTAGAATGTATCGGTATGTGCGATATTTTATAATTTTGATATGATTAAATTTTACGATAGTTTAAATTATGTTTTTCAGCACTGGCTAAGTATATTCATCGATAGAAATCCGATTGTGTTTACTGGCGAGTCACATAAAAGCGGGCATATTTAAATGTTTGAATATGTGTGATAGCAGATATCAGAGCACACTGTGTAAACAGAGACGACTGATTAGCTTGTCAACTACCATTTTGCATTTTGTGATGTAGTTATGGCGATATTTGCTCTAAGAATAAATATGTGTGCATTATAACCCACTGGCAACTAAATAAGCAGGCAACTTTTGACAAACTAATCTCCACGGGGTATAGATGCACAAACAATTGTCCGTCAGACGCAAGATGAAGATAATAAATAAATTAAAATACACACACATACACAAACAGAAAGATGTCTAATTTTTCTGTTCCCTACTCGGACTACGACGATTCAGTGTCATTCGGTCAGTCAGTCAGTCAACTTGAGCCTGCTTCAGAGTTCTCCGTCGCCATCGTCGTCGTCGTCAGCTGCAATCTAATTCAATTAAAATTTAAACGCAAATCTACGGCTACAAGTGAAATTGACAATTATACATAAAAATCTCAGTTACTGTCTATGCGTGGGCAGCACAACAAGAATGAGCGCTCTGGAAACAACCGACAAGCTTGAAATGAAACGATCCACATCGATGCCAGTGAAGCCAAGGCCACTGGATCCCCGACCCCTGGCACGATCCCCCGAAAAGGAAACGGTTAACGATAACAACGATGTCGACTATTACCCAGAAAGTCCCAACTGTTCAAGGCGTCGCAAGTCCAAACAGACAGCCGAGCACTTGGAGACGCGCAGTGAGCAAAAGTGGGTCAACAGCATCCAATACATTAACAACTATTAAAAGTAATTGAATTTGGTTTTCCAGCTTTCCCTATACGCTCGACTGGGCGGGCAGCACCATTGAGCTCAGTCCCGAAACAGATGCAGATGGTATTCGTCGCAGCAATCATCGTGTTATGAACAAGAATGGACATGAGAATATTTTATTTCGACGCATTCCGGAGAAGTCCTGGCGCTATATGCGCGATGCGATCACCACGCTGGTAAGATCACTGTTCGGGCACAGAGCAACAACCAAGACACAATTATCATCCGAACGATCGAATATATATAGCATAACGCCGAGCATTCAAAGAAAATTGGATGAATTGGCCAACGAGTCGCCGACCAAAGTAAAAAACATTCCAAAAACAAAGTCTAGCGAAGGGGAGCGAGTAACATTTAGCATTTAGCATAAAAACTAATAAAATAAACTCACATAATTTAACAAGCAAAAACAAAACATGTAACAAACATTTTACTTGGGCTCCATTCTTCATTATTATTGGAAAAAAGACAATCATTAATGAAAACCGATAACACTTAACAATTATGGCGATCGATGCTCGATACTCGATACATACAAATTTAACTGTCATTGGCGCTTACACAGATCGAAATGGAGTGGAAATATATGCTGACCATGTTTCTGGGCAGTTACTTTCTAAGCTGGATCTTCTTTGGCGTACTCTGCTATATGGTAGCCTATTCGCACGGCGATTTTCTCTTTGATTCTGTAACGGGTCAACGCTTAGGCGAGGGCAACGATCCCTGCATCTATGGTGTACCCAACTTTGTGGCCATGATGATTTACTCGATTGAGACGCAAACAACGCTTGGTTTTGGCGAGAAATACGCTAGCGAGGAATGCCCAGAAACTATATTCCTGTTCGTCATGCAAATGATGTGCGCCGCTGCCATTGAGGGCACCATGGTTAGCATTATCTATGCAAAGACATCCCGTCCAGCTAAACAATTAACTAAGCTCAAGTTCAGCGACAAAGCGGTGGTAAGACTTTAACCCATGGGAATGAAGCCTATCAGATTATAGTTTTCTTATCTATACATGTTTACAGATTTGTTATCGTGATGGAAAACTATGTTTGCTTTTCCGCGTTTGTGATCCGCGCGAACAACAGTCCATTGAATCGAAAATACGCGTCTACATGATTGTGGACAAACAGTGAGTCACAAAATTATTTTACACTATTAAAACTTACATATTGGTCTTGTGGCAGCACACGCGAGGGCGAGCTGATTAAGACGCACACGGAGCTGCGGCTGGAAGGGAACGGCGAGCAGTTAATTGTCTGGCCAGACATTGTGTGCCATGTCATTGATGAGACGAGCCCACTGTATCACTTCAGCAATGCCAAACAGTTTAATGCCGCACAGTTTGAGCTGTACGTGACGATTGTGGGCACATCTCCGACGACCGCACAAATGACCGAGGCGAAGACATCGTTTGTTCCGCGCGAGATCTTCTGGGGTCAGCGTTTTGTCAACATCATCCACTACGATGCAGCCAACGAACGTTATTTTGTGGACTACGAGAACTTCAATACAACAATATCGGTTAGTGTGTGTATTTCCCAATGTGCTTAAAACCGTAATCACTACTTCCTTCAGGTGGATATGCCCGTGAAGCTCACGGCCGCCGAGCAGTTGCAACAACAACAACAACAACAGCAGCAGCTACAATTGGCATACAGAAAATAATATTCATGTTAAAGAGAATACAAATAAT
Source organism: Scaptomyza hsui (assembly GCA_018152825.1). NCBI lineage: Eukaryota > Metazoa > Arthropoda > Insecta > Diptera > Drosophilidae > Scaptomyza > Scaptomyza hsui. The sequence goes on from JAECXO010000269.1 coordinate 3,570,013, forward strand.
ACAATATTTAATAAATGCCAGGTATTCCAAATATTAGCAACAATTCCATACAATTTTCAATAATTATTATAGTTATTATTATTCCCGCTGGCGAAGTAAATCCGCTATTTGGGACTCGAGCAACTCGTTTTCATGCTTCATAGCATGGAACTCGTTCAGAACGTGTTCGGTACGCAACAGCAGCTGTAGGGCAGATCTAATATCGTGTGCTTTTGACTGCTGCTGCTGCCAGTACTTTTTCACCTCGGTATATATAAGACGTCTGGCTCTGGCATCCGACCATTTGAGTTCGCTTTCCAGATGCGTCAAACGTTCGTCCAGTCGTTTGTGTTGCACGGCCTGCTCCCTGCGAAATTCATCGCGCTCCTTCTGCAGCTGAGCACGCTCCTCCTGCAACTGGGCGCGTTCCTCTTGCAGCGAGGTATTTGATGACAGATTGCTGGATGTCTGCGGCAGCAATTGCTGCGGCTGCAGGTTCAATGTTTCCGCCTGCGAAGCTGTGGCAGGCACATGATGTGGTGTACTATTTCGACTGGACGATAGCAGGCGCAGTCGATGCTTTTTCTCAACATCTGCCATTTGTGGATTCTCCTTGTCGCTGCCAACGCTGTCATTCGCCGCCGAACAGTGCTCATCGAGCTCGGCAATTCGCTTTAGCTTGGTATTTCCCGATTCATTACTGCGATCAAGCAAAGGTCCGCTAAGCGTTTCTATAATATATAAAAACTGTGTTATTCGTTACGAAATATTCAATATGACAAATAACTCACGCTGCAGTGACTCAACTGTGGAGCTAGCAGCGCTATCCAAAGAGCTAAGACCAGAACCACTTTGAGAAATGCTGTGTAGCTTTTCCTCATTGCTAGCCTTCGACTGCAACATTTCCCAATCGAAGCTATCACGTCTGGAAGTCGCTGTTTTAATCAGCTGTGTGGACATACGATCCAGGCCACGAGGTCTATGTGCATCAATGAAATCACAAAATGAATCTCGCGCCTGGCGAGCTGCAGCTGGTGTTGCCATGTTGCTGCTTAGGGAGTCTAGTTGCTGCTGCGTCAACAGCAAATTGGCAGATATTGATTTGCGCAGCTCATCGCTTGGCATGGGCTCCGCATCCATGGTCACATTATTTGAGCTATTGGAGCTACTGCTCTGCTGTTCCTCCGACGGCATTGGCACAAAAGCACATCGTGTGATGGTACTGCACGACAATTGTATTATTATTTAGTGAATTATGATATGGTACGGCTATACACTTACCAGCCATCGTGAACGGCACGCACGGCCAGCGCTGCCTTGGTGTTGCGCATGTCATAGGCAAGGAGCTCACCTTTAAGATTGCCGGCACAGAAGTAGGTGCCACATTCACTTAACGCCACCGTTGACATAGGATTCTCACAAATCAAACGACCCGATGGCGCCTGCGCCTTGTTGCGTCGTATGTCGAATATGTTAATCTTGCAATCGTAACCAACGCTGACCAACAGCGAGGGCTGTGCACTGCACATGCTGACGTCGCGACATGGTGCATCGTGGGCATCCTCTATATGGAAGATTGATCGATTCGCTTGTACATCATACACACTTACGGTGCCCTTGTACGAGGCAACTCCCAATTGAAAACGCTTGCTGGGATGAAATCGGGCCAAGGTGGAACTGCAGGAAAAGCATATTTTAAGAACTTTTTTATGCACTCTTAATGTTCACTTACTAATCATCAATGCTAATCGTCTGAACCTTTTGCCTGGTTTTGGTGCCATAGATGTTTATCTTGCCGCCTTCTAGCACTGCCGCAATGTAATCATCTGTGCAGTTGTAGTCGACGTAGAGAACTGTGCTGCTCGACTGATCCGCCGGATAGCGATGAATCATCTGAGCAGTGCTGAAATTAAAAAGCTTCACATATCCGCTCGATTGTCCAATGGCAATTTGATTGGATGCAGTTTTCGCACATGCCACTGAATAAACATTCTCAATGGTCAATTTGCGTACACGTTGTAATTCGGGTGCTGCAAGTTATTTTATTATTATCATTAATCCTTTTTATAAACGCAGATTAAATTTACCGTTTTGTTGTTTTTCTTTTATGCGCATCACCGCCAATCCTGCCTTCTTGTTCACCTCCACGAAGACGCGACGCTGCGCGTTAAACTGGAAATCTGTTGCATCTTCATTGGCATGCACATATGTTGACTTCGTTTCTAAGTCAGCAAAATCAGATAGCACTGTCTTTTTAGACGTTGAAACTATATACATTTTAAAAATTATTTGTTTAATTGTACAATTCAAATGAAGATACGAATGTGTAGCTTTAAAGCCGCGGTTCGCAGTGACTGCCAATGGCGGCGATGTTGGGTTGCCGGATCGCTTAAAATAATTGCATCGGCTAGCAGAAACTTTACTTATGATAGTTGCGCTGTTCTTTAGTTTCTTTCATAGCATTTTTTTTTTTTCTGATAAACACTATTTAGCACAAAACAAAGTAGTGACAACATTTTCTTGTGTCTACAACTTGATGTCAAAAATATTGATAATTTAAACTAACAAATGGCCTGCCTTAAATAACAAATATTAATAAATTTATTTTGCATAAGAAATGAATATTGGTATAAAATTATTACAAATCTGAGATTACAAAGTGGTTTAAACATCGGCAGACTTATGGACCGGATTCTCCTGTTCGTCGAGTAATTGCTTTATTTGCTCCTTAAGCATCTTGTTTTTTGCCTGAACGTGACAGAATTCGACAACAAAGTCATCTCTTTTGAGCAACTGATGTAAAGCATCATAAGTCTCCTCTAAATGTTTAGTCTGACGATTCCAGTACCTTTCGATACACACTAACATGGTAAACTTTGTTTTTTCCGCTGACCATTTAAGATCGGGTTCCAGCTGTGCAAAGCGCTTATCCAAGAAATCACCCGAATTGGCCTGATCTCCGGTCAATTTAACATGCTCCTTACTAGATGTCTCTTCCGCCTGTGATGCTGTGACAGCCTTATATTTTTGTGTACCATTCAGACTGGTCGAAAGCTCCACATCTGTCAATGATAGATTCTGGTTGTCGGTTTCAGCGGTGGTGTTCGAAGATTTCAACTCATACTGCTCATCCGCCTCATTTATTCTCTTTAACTTGACTTCGCCCGAAATGTTACTCCGATCACGAAGCGAACTGCTTGAAGTTTCTAAAATCTCCAAGGAGCTGAATTCCGAACCGTTTGGATTCAAGGTCTTTCGCTGTTCCCTATTGTTTGCCAAATTGAAGCTATCACGGGTGGTGAACATGTGATCCATACCATTAGGTCCTTGTGCATCTAAGAAATCACAAAACGAATCACGAGTTTGTCGAGCCGCTGCCAATTGTTGCTGTGTCATTAGCAAATTTGTAGAAATCGATTTCCGAACCTCTTCGCTTGGCATTGGCTCCACCTGAACTGTCTTCCCGCCGCCAACATCCATTGTCACATAATTACATCTAGAGAAGCTACTCTGCTGCTCCTCCGCCGCCGTAGGCACAAAGGCACATCGAGTGACAGCACTAAAAGAGAACTGCTTTATTCATTGGAATATGATCAGAGATATACCTTGACACTTACCAGCCATCGTGAACGGAACGCACCGCCAGCGGCGATTTTGTGTTGCGGCTGTCATAGGAAATTAATTCTCCTTTTAGATTGCCAGCGCAGAAGAAGGTGCCACATTCGCTCAATGCCACCGTTGACATAGGATGCTTACTGACTAAACAGTTTGATGGTGCCTGCACCTGGTTGCTTCGTATGTCGAATATGTTAATCTTGCAATCGTAGCCAACGCTGACCAACAGCGAGGGCTGTGCACTGCACATGCTGACGTCGCGACACGGTGCATCATGTGCATCCTCCATGTAAAAGATTGAACGATTCAATTGTACATCATACACACTTACGGTGCCCTTTTCAGAGGCAACACCTAATTGGAAACGATTGCTTGGATGAAAACGGGCTAGGGTGGGGCTGTAATAAAGGATATATGCAATGTTTTCAGATTTTAAACGAATTTACATTTTCTTACTAATCATCAATGCTAATCGTCTGAACCTTTTGCCTGGTTTTGGTGCCATAGATGTTTATCTTGCCGCCATCTAGCACTGCCGCAATGTAATCATCTGTGCAATTGTAGTCGACATACAGAACTGTACTGCCCGACTGATCCGCCGGATAGCGATGAATCAGCTGAGCGGTGCTGAAATTAAAAAGCTTCACATATCCGCTCGATTGTCCAATGGCAATTTGATTGGATGCAGTTTTCGCACAGCCCACTGAATAAGCATTCTCAATGGTTAGTTTGCGTACTCGTTGTAATTCGGGTGCTGCAATTTATTTGTTATTATCATTAATCGCTTTTATAAACGCAAATCCACTTTACCGTTTTGTTGATTTTCTTTTATGCGCATCACCGCCAATCCCGCCTTCTTGTCCACCTCCACAAAGACGCGACGCTGCGCGTTAAACTGGAAATCTGTTGCTTCTTCATTGGCATGCACATATGTGGACTTTGTTCGCAAATCCGCAAAATCAGATAGCACTGTCTTTTTAGATGTTGACACTATATACATTTTAATAAGTTTTTGTACAATTCAAATGATATTCGTGTGCGGATCAAAGCGGCGTTGCAGTGAATGTCAAAGACTGTGTAATGAGTTGCCGGATCGCTTAAAATGATAGCGTCTGCTGGCACCACTTTTAAATAAGATTTTGCGCCTTTCTTTCTTTGAGTGATTCTAGTTATATTTATTTATAGAAAAAAAAACACAATTTACAACAAAATAGAGCTTACTGGCGCCGATCACATGCTTTAAAGATTGAATGTTATTGGTATTGCCTACTCAGATCGCCCAAGCTGCCTACCGTAAATTACTGAATATATGCTAAATAACAAATGACCTCTATAAAAATCTAAATCTGATTGCTTTAAGCATTGGTAGACTTATTGCCCTTTTTCTCACGTTCACTGAGCAATTGGTTTAATTGCTTCTTTAGCATTTGGTTTTTTGTCTGCAAACCATAGAACTGCTTAACAAAATTATCGGAATAGAGTATCCGATCTAAAGCTCTATATGTATTTTTTAACTCTTCCTGCTGACAAAGCCAGTACTTGCCAATACACATATAAATATAATATTTCGTTTTCTCAGACGAGCACATAAGTTCGCGTTCCAGCAGTTCAAAACGCTCATCTAGCAGGTCACCAGGGTCATTCTGCTCCAACCGACTTGTCGAGAGTTCTACATCTGCCAATTGTGGATTCCTCTTGACACTTTCAGCATTGTTGTTAGATGCCGTAGAAGTGACCGATTGCTCATTTAACTCATTGTGCTCATCCGCCTCATTTATTCTCTTTAACTTGGCTTCTCCCGAAATGTTAATTCGATCCTTTAACGGACCGTTCAGCGTCTCTGTAAGATATTCAGCATTATTAATTCCTTTTAGCTATCGACACTACTTACGTTGCAACGAATCCACTGCGAAGCTAACAGCGCCTTTCAAGGAGCTAGGACCGGAATTGTGTTGATATGTACTCTGTCGCGGTTCCCCATTGTTTGACTTGGAGGGAAGCGTTTCCCAATCGAAGCTATCACGTCTGGAAGTCGCTGTTTTAATCAGCTGTGTGGACATACGATCAAGGCCACGACATCTTTGTGCATCAATGAAATCACAAAATGAATCTCGCGCCTGGCGAGCTGCAGCTGGTGTTGCCATGTTGCTGCTTAGGGAGTCTAGTTGCTGCTGCGTCATCAGCAAATTGGCAGAAATCGATTTTCGTAGCTCATCGCTTGGCGTTGACTCCACCTGAGCCGTCTTCCCGCCGCTAACATCCATTGATGCATTGTTAGAGCTGGAAAGGCTGCTACTCTGCTGCTCCTCCGTCGGCATTGGCACAAAAGCACATCGAGTAATGGCGCTAAAAGAAACTTGTTTCAGTAATTTGAGTTTGATGAAATAATATACCTTTGCACTTACCAGCCATCATGAACGGAACGCACGGCCAGTGGCAGCTTATTGTTGCGGATGTCATAGGAAATTAGTTCTCCTTTGAGATTGCCGGCACATAAGTAGGTGCCGCATTCGCTCAAAGCCACTGTTGACATAGGATGCTTACTGACTAAACAGTTTGATGGCTCACGCGCTTTGTTCCGTCGGATGTCGAATATGTTAATCCTAGAATCATAGCCGACGCTTACTAAGAGGGATGGCTGTGCACTGCACATGCTGACGTCACGACACGGTGCATCGTGGGCATCCTCTATATGGAAGATTGATCGATTCGCTTGTACATCATACACACTAACGGTGCCCTTTTCAGAGGCAACACCCAATTGGAAACGCTTGCTGGGATGAAAGCGGGCCAGGGTTGGGCTGCAAAGAACGATAATGAACAATTTATTTTTAAAACTTCTTTAGATTATCTTACTAATCATCATTGCAAATCGTCTGGATCCTTTGCTTTGTTTTGGTGCCATAGATGTTTATCTTGCCGCCATCTAGCACTGCCGCAATGTAATCATCTGTGCAATTGTAGTCGACGTAGAGAACTGTGCTGCTCGACTGATCCGCCGGATAACGATGAATCAGGTGAGCGGTGCTAAAATTAAAAAGCTTCACATATCCGCTCGATTGTCCAATGGCAATTTGATTGGATGCAGTTTTCGCACATGCCACTGAATAAACATTCTCGATGGTCAATTTGCGTACACGTTGTAATTCGGGTGCTGCAAGTTATTTTTTATTATCATTAATCCTTTTAATAAACGCAGATTCGCTTTACCGTTTTGTTGTTTTTCTTTTATTCGCATTACCGCCAATCCTGTCTTTTTGTCCACCTCCACGAAGACGCGACGCTGCGCGTTGAATTGGAAATCTGTTGCTTCTTCATTGGCATGCACATATGTTGACTTTGTTTCCAAGTCAGCAAAACTCGATAGAACTGTCTTTTTAGACGTTGAAACTACATACATTTTTAATAATATTTTTTAACTTTTAATTCAAATTAAATCCGGGTGCGAATGCGTCGTGTTAGAGCAGCGGCTTCGTGGTGAATGTCAATTACTACTTTGCTTACAGCGTTGAGTTGCCAGATTGCATAAAGTGTTTTCTTTGTTTAGCTACAAACTTAATTCTTTTGATAACTGTTCTAAATATATTGATTTACGTCGGATTTGATATGGGCAAAAACATTTAAAAGGTTTGAACTCTAATATTTACTCGACTATTCGTATATATATTACACAGTGAAAGAGTTGCCACCTTGTGCTAAATACTGCCACTTTTTAACAGCAGTTTTTATTTGGCCACTAGGAATAAGTTTTGCAAAATGTTTAAGAAATTTGAAGATAAGGACAGTATCTCGTCGATACAACAGCTTAAATCATCCGTACAGAAAGGCATACGTGCCAAACTCTTGGAGGCATATCCCAAACTAGAAACGCACATTGATTTGATTCTACCCAAAAAGGACTCGTATCGCATTGCAAAATGTCAAGATCACAATGAGCTGCTCCTAAATGGTGCCGGTGAACAGGTATTCTTTCGACACAGGGACGGACCTTGGATGCCCACGTTGCGTTTGCTGCATAAGTTCCCATACTTTGTGCCCATGCAGCAGGTTGACAAAGGAGCCATACGTTTCGTGCTGAGCGGTGCCAATATTATGTGTCCAGGACTAACATCGCCAGGAGCCTGCATGACGATGGCGGAGAAGGGAACAGTGGTTGCTATTATGGCTGAGGGGAAGGAGCATGCGCTGGCCATTGGTTTGCTAACTCTATCTACCGAGGAAATCTTAAAAATCAATAAAGGCGTTGGAGTTGAAACGTACCATTTTCTCAACGATGGCTTGTGGAAAGCGCGACCCATTAAGTAGATACTAATTTTCTTCAAACGACTTTTATATTAATTTAATACTGTGTACAAAATATCCGAGTCAATAAAAAAAGTGTATTAAGTATTAGATACGAATAAAGCCTGCAATAAGGCGATTCCGTTTTTTCTCTGCTGCCGTAGTGTGCTCCCAATTAACTAAGCCGTGCTCCTCGAAGACCAATCTATTTGAACTTTCCGGCAGCATATCAAAATCCAGTGTTTCATCCTCAACGGGTTCGCCACAATCCAATATAAAATTGTGCAGCATGCACGCAGCAGAGACAACAATGGTGCCCACCTCCAATGTGCCTACATCTAAAGAGTCCAGACGTCGGAAACGAGATAGTAGCGCTGCAAAAGCGCGTTCTGCCGGCGCGTTCCATAAATGAATGGCTCGATTATAGCGCATGTGGCAGGGTGTCAGTTCACCATTTTTATCCGCATAGGGTGTCATCAAATTGAGAAGTAGCGGATACATCATTTCGCCAACCAGATGCTTGTGCGGTGGCATCAGTGGCGCCTCCGTGTCAATAAGGCGCTCAAATAGATCACTTTTCAACAGCACACACTGTAGGTTTTCCGACACATCGACGTGCACATCCAGAAAACGACTGCGCTCATCACACACCGCCTGCAAGGCAAGCCTCGAATAATGTAGATGACCTTTCGCTTCGCGTACGGGAAGCTTTAATTTAATGCGACACTCATCGATGACGCCCACAACGCCAGGAAGCTTACTTATGCCTTTGCCACCGCACGGATTACCCGTTGGCCACTTTACATAGTTGGGCAGCAGCGCTGCAAAGGCGGCGGTGACCCATTTGAAAATCTCGTGACCTGAGCTCTTTGAAATGGCAAATTGATCACCCACCTCGCGGAATGACAAGCTGTGTGTTTTGAAAGAAGAAGAAATTTCGGATTATAAAAAGACCAATGGAGTTGCGGCAAAAATGCATACTTGCCACTTAGCAGGGTTAATGTGTATAACAGTTTATCGGCCAGCGAGACACGCTCAATTGGTTGATGATTATTTGGTCCTCCTATTGAATTTCCAACGACCTGCAGCAGTGTCTGTATGGAAAAGTTATTTAAGTATAAATAAGACATTGAAGTGAGTTAGTATTTACCTCAAAGCTGCTGCGCTGCATACGAAATTGTTCCTTAAACTGGTCATCCGGACACCGCAGCATGCTAGGTTTTTCATTCTCATCCTCCTCTTCTTTAAGGGCACTTATTGAACTCTCAGCGGTGACCAGGCGTACTGCCTCGGCTAATTGTGGACCCAATCCCTCATCCAGAAAAAAGTTTAGCATAAACGCTTTGTGAGTGCGTGAATTCATTTTTCGTGGTAAACAAAATCAAACAGAAACAGCTGCTTAACATTTTTTGAAATGTTATAGGCACGAGCTTAACAGTTTCAAATGAGTTCGTGCAAACAATCGATATAAACTAACAGCTGGCTTGAATGTTAGGTGTCTTGCTGTTAAAAACATATGTTAGGCAAACGAACGAGCGAAAAATTAGTCACTCGTCGTTGATTTTTCGCACACAACTGTTCTATAGCAGTGGTTAATTGGTGATTAACAAAATCGTCGCTAACATTACAATTTTGTGGTAAGTGAATTTGTAATATATAAAAAACATCAATTTGTGGTTGTGTTGTGCTCTAAATGTATAATCTGTGCTTTTCCTAGCATAAACAAAATGTGCGTAAAAAATCTGTATATGTTTGGCAAATACTAGAGTGCAAGCGCAGCGTAAAAGTGCCGGCTGCGTTGTTACCATGGGTGGGGTTGCAGTTCCTGCGGCCAGGCTGTCTGGATTTTAAAATGGCACGTATTGTGTGTATGTATGTATGTAGGCTCTTATGTGTGGGCGTCAAGTGTTGTTCGAGGACAAGAGACAGCTGTGTTTGTCAGCAGTCGGCAGCCGGCTATTCGGGCCATTTCGATATTCTGGCTATTTTTATGTGATTCATTTTTTGTTTGTTAAATTAAATAGACGCCCGTCTTATACATACAAGTGTAATGTGTGCGGTTGTATGTGTGTATGTATTCGCTATGGTATATTTTTAATGATGATTTCATATACCTACACTTTTATATCACTTGTAAATGAGCAAGAAACCAAATTTGCAACAAATATATTATAGGAGTATCATTGCCACCGTAGAGGTTCAAGAACTCCTCAGCTGTTTGCTGCTTCACATACTGGTCTTATTTTTGTTGTTTTTGTTGTTGCTCTGACTCACTCCCACTCTAGAAAGTTTACGCAAGACTGAGCAAATTTGTGTATGCATGTGTATTGTGTGTGTGTGTGAATCAAAGATGGCTAAAAAACACTATCAGCAAAACAAAACCACTCATACATGCATAGATAACAAATGTATGTATTTTTACTTCTTTGCTTTGACCATATATGAACATACGTTCAGCAGACATATAATTTCTAATTAATTGTTATTTGAGACGTTCATCGCCGCACATAACGGTAACACTGCTGCAGACATTTAATCTGCTTTATATATGTGCCTGTATGTGTGTGTGTGTGTGTGTGCATGCGTGCGTTTTGAATTCATTTGACCACAAAAGAACAAACAAGCACAACATCCTACAAGAACTCGTCTTCATTGCTAAGCTGAGCGAAAGTTGTTAACGCAACAAGACGGATTCTCACTCTAATTGCTCATCATTTGTTGTAAGCTAATGCATTAAGTACAAAAACAACAACAATGCCAAGCCGCAAGTGCAATAAACTCATTGTTGCTTCGTCTGCTACAAACACAAAAACACAAACTCTGTACAGCATTTTTTCTCTCTCTCTCTTTCGCGCTCTTACCTGTCCTCTCTATTAATGCGCAAACTCGGCTCACATTGTTGTTGCTATGACCACCATGAAGCTTTCTCCGCAGCAGCAGCAGCAGGAGCTTCTTTTCAGCTGTTTGACCCTGTGCTGAAAGCAACAATTTTATCTCGTTTTCATTGCACATTCAGTGCCTGCCCAAAATAGGCAAAAAGCATCAGAAAGCTGAGCTTATGCTATTGTTAACATAACCGACGATTTAACATTGTGCTGTTAATCAAAATGCTATCCCGTTGTGCCGCCATCGCTCACAGATATCCGAGTCCTGTGCGTGCGCGTTGTGCTGCTGCCCTTTTCAGGGTGTGTTGCTAGTGTGTGCGTGTGCATGTTTGACCCAGTTGGGTGCTAGCCGTGGCCAGTTTGTCTTGAACATTGAAAAGTGCTTTAATTTGCTAATTTCCTTCTGACTGAACGCATATAACTAAAAAGTAGTGTTCAAGTGCGTGTGAAATGATATACATTTAGTATTCGCATACATACGATTTACGATATAGGGAGTTTAAGGAGTGGTTATTTTTTACAGCTAATTTATTTTTCTTTACGGCTTTTGCCATTCGCCTAACCAATATTTGTATGGCTGCTTGTGTCGGCGATTTTGCTGTTGTCGTTGTTGTTGTAACCGAGAATGAGTTTTAAAGAAAAGAGCGGAAATTGCATAATCTGAATGTGATAAATACATTACATACTTACATCGTTCATATTTCAAAGTGCAAAGACCGCAAAAATGTTCTCATGTTGTCGTGCAAATCCAAAATCAGCCAAAAAGGATAAGGACAAGGATAAACATAGTAAAAACGATGCCGAAACTAACGAACAGCTGCCCAGCCCAACCCCGAACGAATCAGAGACAAAGCAACAGCAAAAGGTTGAGGTGGAGGTGGAGGTGAAGAAGGAGCTGAAGGAGGCCAAAGTGAATGGCAATGTGTCAGTGCCAGAATCAAAGCCTGAACCTGAACCTCAACTCGAACCCGAACTCAAACCGGCGCCAGCAGCGGCTGAAGTTGACGTTGAACCCCAATCTGGTATTCACAAATATATACATCCTAGTTTTATGTAAAGCTTTGCCCCTATGTGCCATTTATATTATGTAAATGCACCTGAGCTTAGGTCCCAACAACAGCTGTCAAATGCCTCGGACCTGTGCTTTCGTCACTTTTATTTTTATTTAATTTTTTTTTGTACCACAGAGCACCTTTTGTCGTTGAGTTATTGACGTTAGATAGCTTATAAACATGTCAAGTGTATTGTGCTTCCCTCAGGAAATAATCTAAAGTGTAGAAAAAGAGATCTCTAGAGAAATGTTGATATGCAAAAAGTGTATTAGAAAAGAACATAAATCTTACTTTGTTATATGTACCTTTACGTCTAACAAAAATGTTTTAGCTCCTCCCAATATTATTATGCATATGTATTAAGATCCACTATGCGCTTTATGTCGCATCTTCACAGCCATTGAAATAGAAGCCATCATCGCGGAATCTTCGCCAACCTTACGTTCCACACATTCATCGATGACGAGTGCAACATCAGATGACGATAATGCTGTGCCACAGCAGCAACAGCAGCAGCCAAATCCAACTCCAACTCCAGCACCAGCACCACCACAGCAGCAGCCCACAAAGAGCTGCTTGTCGCGACACAATTCGACGCATCAGTCAACTAAGAAGAAGGTGAACATTAGCACAAGAGCAGAGATCATAGAGCCGGAACTGTCGCCAACGTCGCTGCTGCGGCTGGCCAATCACAACAACAACAACTACAACAACAATGGCTCACTGGGCGATGACGATGAGGTGTTCTCGGACTCGCTGCCACCACCCAAGCGGGAGAGCATGTGTGCACCGTACATTGAGGGGGATGTGCTGCCGGAGACGCTGGCTTTCACACACGGATTGCCCTCCTGGTTCGATGATGAGCGACTCAACGACAAGTACGCGTTCTCTATCGCATGTGGTTTTATTTTGTTATACTAAATGGGACTAAAACGTTTTTCTCTTTATTGTTGTTGTTGTTGTTTCTCGAATGCAGCGGCTGCATTGAGCCACCCGTAACTCCTGTGGGACGCGATGAGCTGGAGCTGAAACGTCAGCGCCTCTATACGGAACTGTTGCGCGCCGCCCACGCCGCCGTGGAGCACAGCGTGGCCGTGCGTGGTAAATGTCTCCACATTAATCTCTGTTTCTCAATTCTTTCACTGTCTGTTTGATCTACTCCAGTTGTTTGTTGCATGCCCCGTTTTCGATATGTGTGTATGAAAACACGTTCTCGTTTCTTTTTGTATTTGTATTGTTCCCCCGTTCTTACTATATCTATATCAAAGATGTTGTTCTTTTACATTTTCTTTTATCTTAATACCTTGAAAAAAGACTTTTCATTCTATTACATATAATAACAATTTTAAATCCTGATTATAAATTGAAAAATTTCATTGCTGTTATTGGTGTTTATATGATAGGTTCTATTTAATCTCTTATACGCATTGGGATGACTCATAAAATTTATTTAAAAGCTCATAGTATCGATTATAATCAACTTGATTAGACGATCATTTATCTTAGCTCTCACTTCTTTTTAAATGCACAATTCAAATGTGTTTTGATTTTTTTTTTTATTGTTTTTTTTATATCGTCCCCGATATACGAATCATCCATCAGCATCAACTGCTTATTCAGCAAATTTGCATTTACTTTTTTATTATCCAGTGATTCATTCACTTTTTATGCGGTGACATCAATTAAAAACAACTACTTGTGCATAAATTGTTGTTGTTTTTTTTTTTTTATAGACGTTTTTACTCGGTGTGAATTGTTTGTTGTTTTTACTTTGGATACATATTTTTTCAATATACGCTTGCATTTTTTACGCACATTTTTTGTGAAGTTAAGCATAAGCACAACTTTCAACATGTACAAAACCAATATAATTTTTATTAAATATTCATATAAAATATAAATAAACATTTTGCTGTTTCGCAGATAACAACGATACGGAATCAAAGCCCTCGGCTGCCGTTGAGCATTTGGAAAGGATTTGTGAACGCTTGGAAACGCTAGTTGATCGCTTGGAACACACGCTAATTCCGCCACAGACCGAACCAGTTGAAGCACCACCCACACCCACACCAACACCAACACCAGCAGTAAAAGTTGAAGTACCCGCACCACCGTCCAACAACAATATGAGTGTTGCCGGCTTTGAGGATATTATGGCTGGGCCACTGAGCCAATATCTGGCACTGTCGGCCAAAATTGGCGGCGATGTTGCCCAGCATGCGCAATACGTCAAGGCTGCCTTTGAGTGAGTAACTTGCTCTTGTAAAAATGTCACCATGTCAACTTCATGCCTTTTGTTTTCCATCATTTACAGCGCCCAATTGCGCTATGTGACGCTGGCCACGCAAATTGCTCAGCCGGCGCAGACAAAGCAAATGGAACTGTTGCAGCCAACGTCGACGCAAATCAGCGCCATTCAGGATTTCCGTGAGAAGCATCGCTCCTCCGGTTTCTTCAATCACCTGTCGGCTATTAGCGAGAGCATACCGGCTTTGGGTTGGGTTTGTGTGTCGCCAACGCCCGGACCGCATGTCAAGGAGATGAACGATGCGGGCCAATTCTATACGAATCGTGTGCTCAAGGAGTGGAAGGAGAAGGATGCCAAGCATGTGGAATGGGCGCGTGCCTGGATTCAAACGCTGACCGAACTGCAGGCCTACATTAAGCAGTATCACACCACGGGTCTGGTATGGTCCGGCAAGGGTGCCGCTCCAGCCGGCGGTGCTCCACCACCACCACCACCCGGCGGTATGCCACCACCACCACCCCCACTAGATTTGAGCGCTATGAAGCTGGACAGCGATGGCGATGATCGTAGTGCGCTCTTTGCGCAAATCAATCAAGGCGCTGATATTACCAAGAGTATGATGAGCAATAGAATCAACTCGATGAACATTAACTAATGCAACTCTTTTACAGATTTAAAGAAGGTCACCGGTGACATGCAAACGCACAAGAATGCAGCGTTGCGCGCTGGCCCTGCACCCTTTAAGACGCCCGCCAGCAGCAGCGGTGCTGGCGGTGGCGCACGATCTGCAGCCCCTGCTAAGGAGCCCGTGTTTACGCGCGATGGCAAAAAGTGGCTAATTGAGTATCAAAAGAACAACAGCGGTCTGCTAGTGGATAACGCTGAAATGAACAATGTGGTGTACATGTTCCGTTGCGAGGGCTCCACTCTTACGGTCAAGGGCAAGGTGAACAACATTGTGCTGGACTCGTGCAAAAAGTGCTCGCTGCTGTTCGATTCGGTTGTTGCCTCCGTTGAGTTTGTTAACTGCCAGAGCGTGCAGATGCAGGTGTTGGGCTCGGTGCCAACTGTGTCCATTGACAAGACCGATGGTTGTCAAATGTATTTGTCCAAGGATGCACTAGCCGTTGAAATTGTCAGCTCCAAGTCATCGGAGATGAACATACTATTGCCAGAGTCAAATGGTGACTATGTAAGTCGGAATTTATAGAAAGGAGAACATGAGCTTATATATTTTAATTGTTATTAATTTCTTGCAGACCGAACTGGCTATGCCAGAGCAGTACAAGACCTTTATCAATGGCAAAACCCTCAAGACTGTGTGCGTGGACAGCCTTGGCTAAAGCGTTTGAGCGCCAGGAATCCCAAGAGCGTCGTCAACTTGCTTTCTAACACAAACCAATTTGTATTGATGCAGCTGCAGCAAGCTAAATAATTAATTTTAAGCACAACCGTTTTCGTATTTGTGTGTTTATAATTTGTCTTCATACGTACGAGAATTTAGAAAATCGTTGCCAAATTTCTGCTGCCGGTAAACTGAATCAAAAAAGTATTCAAAACAAACATTATTTATTTTTAATGCAAAAAGCAACCACGGCGTAACGCAATCGAGACTCCAAAAACTGTATTTATATATAAACTTAATGAGAATATGCACCAAACTTTTCAAACATTTTAGAGCAGACTTTTCATTCAGATATACAAGTAATAATCTTGCACTTATGCATGTAAGCAAAAACCGAGATCATCAGAAAATGCAAACAAACTCTTTTATATTCTATTTAAATAAAATTTAAACATTTTTTATTAAATAAAAAAAGGAAACGTGTTTAGTTTATACATTATATATGCCATTTTTGTCGTAATTAACGCCACGATCAAAACAGATCTGATTAGTGAGAGGAATGAATATCTGCTAATACTTGGTTAAATTTTCTTGTACTCGATACGCTCCACTTTGACCTCATCCCCAATTAATTGGTATACATATGTCACCACTGTCGTGCTCTGGATATCCATCAGCACAAAGGAAGGCACCACATTTGTGTCCAACGGATTGAAGGCGCCCGTTGCTGAGCCTGGATTTATGTAGAACTTATTTCCATGCTCGTACGCCTCAAACTTGTACGTGTGCCCCGTTATAAGTATATCCACATCCAGCTGGCGCTGAATCAGTGCCAAGGCCTCCGGGTCACCTCGGGGTACCACTTGATGACCGTGGCACAGGCCAATGCGAAATTGTCCCACCGTCACAACCTTTTGCTCCGGATAGCTGAGATTCTCATCGAAATCGCCACGCACTATGTGCACATCGTTCGCAAGCGATTTTAGATAGTCGTACGATTCCTTAGTGCATATATTTCCGGTGGCCAATATATGATGAATCCGACCGGGCACAAGTAGCTTTTTAAACTTTGCCGGCAGACTGCTGCAGCGGTGTGGTATGTGCAAGTCTCCAAGTACTAAAACGAGCATTTTATGCCTGTGTTATATCTCCGTTTCTTGAAACCGGATGTTCAACGTATTCAATGCTTTTTATTATCAACAAAAGTTGGTGAAACGCCCAGCAAAAATTTTAGAGCTAAGACGAACAGCTGTTTCCAATCCAAACGACAACACGCGAATGGCAAAGCTAATTGGAAGCAATGACAGCCCTGGCATAAAGTGCAACAAGATTAAAACTATATGACGTCACAAGGTGCGACTCAGTATTCATACCTTACCAAAAAAATAAGCTTTCCTAAGAAAATACAATCAATTAGAAGCGAAAACCAATATTGGTTATTAACTATGTGACAGTTGGTTGTTGTAACAAAAACTCCAAGAGCCGTGAAAGTGTGAGGTCATCTTATCATTATCTTATCATATTGCGAAATATTTTGTGCAACCTTCGCAAGTTGTTGACACATGCAGTCAACGCTTTGTTTTGCCGGCTAAAATGGACATAGCAGAAATAGTACCGAAAAAAGAAGGTATTTATATTATTTAAACATGCTTGAAATTAAATCTAATCTAATATTACCATACAGCACCAGCTGAAGCTAGTGTTGATCTGCTGGTTATAGTGCTGGACACGAATCCCTCTCAGCACATTGTGCGTCAAAATCCACAAAATCTCACACAAATCTTGGAGGCAGTAATCGCTTTTGGCAATGCGCATCTCATGCAAAAGGCTCAAAACAAACTGGCTGTCATATCCTGTTCACATCATGCAACGTAAGTTGCTGCCAGCGGGTGTAGGAGTGTATAATGAAATAAGTTTTTTATTTGTAGTGACTTTCTGTTCCCGCTGCCTGGCCGTCACGTGGAGCTGCGTCAAGTTGATGGCCAGTACGAGGCATTCAGTTTGGTGGAGAAGACAGTGAAGCAACAATTGGGCAGTATACTTATGAATGCGCCACGCCTGAGCTCACCCTGCGAAAGTCTACTGGCCGGCAGCATGTCCATGGCCCTATGCTACATATCCCGCGTATGTTCACAACTTATCTATATACATAAATATATATATTGATTCTGTAATATATTTATGCAGCTACAACGCAATGTTGCCGCTGGCGTCAAGATGCATTCGCGCATTATAGTCTTGACGGGCAGCAATGAGTGCGCCTCTCAATATATGACATACATGAATGTATTCTTTACGGCCCAAAAGCTGGGCATTGTGATCGACACTTGTGCTTTGGACAAGACACTGAGTTTGCTGCAGCAGGGCTGTGATATCACTTCTGGACAGTTCCTTAAGATAACCACGCTGGAGGGTTTGCTGCAGTACTTGTTGTGGGTCTTCTTGCCATCGCCACAGATACGTCACAAATTGGTAATGCCACCGCCGCCAAAGGTGGACTATCGCGCCTCCTGTTTCTGTCATCGCGAGCTCATTGACATTGGCTACGTGTGCTCCGTCTGCTTGTCTGTATTCTGCAAATTCAGTCCCATCTGCACCACGTGCCAGTAAGTACCAACTGTCGCTTTCCCTTAGATGTCATTTGAATATAGTTATTTACATTATTTTTACTTTTTCTTTAGCACCATCTTTAAAACACCGGGCCCAATGCCCGTTAAACCGAAGAAGAAAAAGAAGACCGAGAAACAAATATGATCGTAGTACATCTGTGGCAATTGTGGTATGTGTTTACAAAACTCGGGGCTAAATCTTTTTTATATAAAAGTCTCACATAATTACACTAAAAAGTTAAACAAGTATTAAAAAAAATGTTGTAACAAATATTTAAATTTCCTTTAATAGTATCACTTAACAGTACTTTAGTTTCGAATATAGCTTCATGTATTTCGAGTAATTTTACTAAAATACATTGGACCAAAGTTGGCGGGCAAATAGGGTAAAACCATTTGACCATATTTTAAGCCCTTTGGCTGCTCAAATCTATAAATATCCCCAAGGAGAGCGGTATGTTGGCTCAAATCCTTGATGCGTGCAGTAATGCCATGATCCATAAAGACCTTTTGCAACGCCATGTGAACGACACCATCGTTCTGCACCGGTGACAACGAGCACGTGGAATAGACAAGACTGCCACCGGGTTTGAGCAAACGCAGACAGTTGGCCAATATGCCGGCCTGCAGTTCAGGGATGCGCAAACGTTCCTTGATGCGTGTCGGTTTGAAAATGTTATTGTCCTGATGCATTAGGACATGCCTGTCGGTGGTGCAGGGCACATCGACCAGTATCTTATCATAGCAGCCATACTCATCCAAGTTCCGGGCATCACTCTGACTGAAGATCAAACGTTTGCCCGCCCACCGTTGCTTATAGTCAAACAGATACTCCTGCATGACACGGCGTAGTTTATTGAGTCGCGACTCCTGCACATCGTTGCACACCAGCTGATCCAGATGTAGCGTTTGCAGCATCAGCAGCGATTTGCCGCCTGGTGCGGCACAAGCGTCCAGCACACGTTCACCCGGCTGCACCTGAAGGAACAAAGGTGGCAGAACCGATGCTCCATCCATAAGGAAATGTGACAGCACACCTGTCAGGCACTGTCGCGGGGGCTTGAACTCGGAACAGTTACCCATCTCGTAGGTGTAGATGGCCAAATGTTCGGGATATTGAAATGTGGCCTCGGGTTCAATGATAAGTGGAAAATCGACATTAGTTTGGTAGTATTTGTAATGCTCTGATTCAGGCACCCAATCCTCCATGCCTTTAATGGTACTGGCGGGCACATACTCATAGAGGCCACCAGTTCCGAATTGTGGATCCACCAGACGACTCTCATCCAATTGCACATCTTCCTCCAGAGCACGAGTCAAACTCTGATTAAACTCGGCCGAATCCGTCTGACTTTTGTCCTTGTTTTCTTTATTTTCTTTGTCGTACTTCAATTGCTGTGGCGGCACGTGTCCATCTTCAGATGCACCGCTGGGATATATGGCGGCCACCTCGCGTTCCTGTTGCTTTCGCAGCAGCGCATCGAGTTTGTCATCGATTTCGTAATGAGCACGCGTTGCCAAATTTAATTCACTGCCGCCGGCTTCGCCCTCCTGGCGCTCCCTGGCCAGCTGTATGAGTGACTTGATGTTGATGGCACCGTCCATTTCCAGCATGCTGCATGTCTGCTCCGTATCCCCGAAATTGTTTACCATTGCAACATACTTGTGCTCTGTTAGCAGCGCCGCACGCATATTTTTCCATCGACCGCCATAGACAGAGCCGTAGAAATCATCGAAACTGTCCAATGCTCGATCGCAGTTGTTCTTTTTGTGCTGCACCACATTCCAGCGACGTTTTCCACTCTTCCAGCGTCGCTGAAGCATGCAAATGTTGCGTATTTTCAACATTTTACACAGCCGGTAGTTTCACTACAAACGATGTGCGTACCAGAGTTGTAGCCCTTGGTTCAGTTTTAAAAGTATTTCTATTCGATTGCATCGATAGGCAGCCGATGTAGTCGATAGCATTTGAATTGAAAAGCCAACAGGTGTTAACGGACATCATTGGTCGAACTTAAACTTTATTTAAGAGAATGGTAAAAAATAAAACTCATTGGTTTTTTCTACATCATTTTATTTTTAATGTATCAAGTTTACTTTTGAGTTCTTGTCGGTCGTTAAGTACATTTGAAGGCGGGAAATGTAGGCGAAAGCATTTAAATAGTTTCTATAGACGCGCACACATACGAGTATACTTAGTAATACAGAATAACTAAAAACTATAATTGTTTATTTTAAGTATTTACAGTCCAGTGTCCAGACAGTTTGGTGCTTGAACTACTCAAAAGTCATTCAAATGAAATTCAGATTTGTATAATTGGGTCCATGGTCACGAGATAACAGTTTACGGCTTCATCGTTGCATTAACTTCCTTTAACGGTGTCTTCTCGTCCTTGGCATCGGACTCCTTCTGGGCACCTGATTTATTCCATGACTGCTCAGCGCCCGAGCCGAATATGACAAAGACCAGGAACTCAATCACAAACAATACGATCGTAACACCAAAGATAATACGCCACGCTCCAATATTTTGCTGCAATACCAAACGCGTTTAGAATTTTGTATATAAATTAAGCAGGTAATACTTACATTTCCATGGGTGACAAAGCCAACAAACAGTGGAACTATTATGCCTGGCAAAGTAGCGGCAGTGTTGGTCAAGGCCACCAAAGTACCAGCAAAGTTAGGTGCAATATCAATGTGATTGGACAGGAAGCCAGAGAACATGGCGCCCATGGCGACAATGCCAACAGACATAATGGAAACAGCTTCGTAGTGCCGGCAGCCAATATAGCAAAGGATCAGCAGACATATGCCTGGTATAATGGTACAGATCGAGGTGGCGGTCTTTCTAGCAATGGTAGTGCTTATTTTGCCTGCAATCAAGTGTGTGAAATGGATGTAGACATGGAAGATATAGATATTGATAAAGTTGAGCCTATGGATGTGGATGAGGATATGAATATTGAAATTGTATAAATGGGAATGGATGTGAATAGCAGATAGGTATACTTAGCGTTACCCTTTGATTGTAGAGTGTCCAACATCTTGCCGAGGAATATACTGAAGATGATCATTGGGAAATAGGGTAGGGAGCTGAGTGCTGCATTGCTGGCCACATTAAACTTGAGCACCTGCTTCATGTAGAACGGAATCTCGATGAGGAACATGTACCAGCCAAAGTTGTTGCACGTATGTGCGATGAGTATGGCCCAGAAAGGCACCGACGAAAAGACCTTGCCCCATGGCACCTTCGGGTGATGTTCGACCTTCGATTCGGTGCCCAATGAGCTGGTTATCATGTGACGCTCCTCAGCGCTAATGAAACGCTGCTTTTTCGGATTATCCTGTACAAATAGTGCCCACAACACCATCCAGATGCAGCTCAAGGCGCCCATCACATAGAACACCGACTCCCAGCCCCATGATGCGGACAACATGCCAGCCAACAAGATGGAGAGTGCCGTGCCAGCCGATGTGCCCACATAGATAATGGTGGACATGACCATACGTTCGCTGGGTGGTGCCCAAGAGGCAATCATCACATGCATCGCCGGGAACGAGGCTCCGCCGCCCACGCCCTCCAGCACACGCATCAAAATCAAACCACCATAATGCCAGTTGGTCAAAACGGGCGTCAAAAGGGTGCAAACCACATTAATGGCCACCGAGAACAACATGACCCACTTGGCCGAAAAGTTCTCAGCCACATGGGCCAACGGAATCTGCGATACAAGATAGCCCCAGAAGTAACAGCTCAACAATGTGCCCTGCAGGGGTTCACTCCAGTCAAAGGGTCCATCCTGTAAAGACAAATTATTAAGTGAATCGAGTTTTTTTTAGTTAAATTGCAAATTTTAAAGTTATACTTAAAATACAAGTTACCATAGAAATTACTTGCTACAACTTACCTCAACTTTGGCTGTTACATTGGTGGCACCACCGGGTGGGGAGCACGTCTCCACAGTGCTTGTGGTGGCATTCATCAGGCTGTGATGACCCACACTCTTCTCCTGCTGCAGATGGATGGCTGTATGATTCACCATGGCAACCATGGCCACACTGAGATTCACCTTCAGGCCATACACAATGGCCATGCCAATAGATCCGAGTATAGCGAGCACATATCGTGCGGGCACGAGTTCTATAAATGCAAATCAAAAGTCGATTAAATTGGGTTTTTGGGGTGGGTCAGGGAAATAGCTTTTTATTTTTGCTTCCCTACGACAGTCTAATTATCGCCGCTCCCTGATAACAAAATTGAACATGTTATGGTATTTATTTTCAATTTCAATTGAGCTTGACCAGAGATTGGCGACAAATTAATGGCAAAACCAATTAACGTTAAGTCGTTATCGCAACAGTGCGAAATATAACAGTTCTTGAATTTTATTTATAGGGCTGGGATAATAAAAAACAGTACAGAACGCAATATTCACTTTGAAAGCTAAGAGCTAAGCTAATCGGGCAAAAATAAAATAAAGTCTAAGGTGACTTTAACAAAAAGCAAAGAAAAGTGCAGAGAAAGATAGAAAAGTAACACAACACAACGCTATACAGAAAGTTAATGAAATCATAAACATTTAAGGGTCAAATTAATATCCAAGAACAAGACGGACACAAATGTTTGAAAAGGTTGCTAGAGCAGTAAAAAAGTAAGAAAAGTAAAGGTCCCAATAAGTAAAACATCTGGTACATATACATTCAAAAGAGCTAAATGATATTCTACCATTTATTAATATTAGCTAAGACCGAACATTAATTTCCATAATAAATTGTTGGCCTAGGTAATGTGTATTTTGGCAAACGTCTAGTAACCAAAATAATCATTTGTTTATAGCCACTGACATACAAATGACCTTGTGAACAGGCCCAGCTGTCAATGGTATATGATATCTTTATTGGAGACACACAGGAGCCAATGCTAAGTGGGTCCAAAATAAAAATGTATCCAAAAAAAGCCGCGTATTATTAAACTCAAAGGACATAAACGTTTGCACACACGTTTATATATATATATACACTCACGCACGACCTTTGCGGCGTGTTCTAAGGTCAAAGATGTTTTTGCCGCAAATATTTCCAAAGTACAACCAATAGTTGCATCAGGCTAATGAAACCAGCCGCCTCACACGACACTTGTTGCACTTGCACTTGATGATGCATCCGGCAATTGCATTCATGAAATTACAACGCAGCAATATGTCACAGTTTCATTTGACTTTGAACAGTTTTTTCCTTTCTTCTTTTTGGTACACTTACTGCCCAAGATGCTGCCCTTGGCAGGCACTTCCTCCACCATGCTGATAGTGTCTTCAAATTATGTATTTAAATATAGGTATTATGTCTATATGACAAACTGTTAATCGCGAACTCGCTTTCTATGTTCTTCCAAATGCGACGCGTGCGTTGCGAGAGGCAGCTGCCCAACAACTGAAAACGTTGCTGGATTCCCATTTCCGACAACGCAACTCGAACGCGAGCACGAAAGCGACGCTGTTTGGATATTTTTGGTTAATTTCGTTATACGTGTGTTTCATTTCAAGAGCATGCTTTCAAACGTTAGACACTGTAAGAAAAAGTTCTGCCTTCCTTTTTGAATATTATCCCAATTGGCGATATCTTCTATATACATTCTATATAATACTTGGTTGTCTATAAAATCGAAACTAAAAGGGATACCAAAATAATTTAACAATTAAAAACTAACATAAAATATTACTCAAATTGTTAACTGCTTAAAATTTTAAATCGAATTTGATTTGAGTAAAAACTTCGCCTGTATTTCTTTGAGTGTGTTATTGTGAGTGTGTTTGTATGAGCGTCGACACTGGGTCTCGTTTAGGGGCTGGGTCCTGCCAACAGAGAGAGTGCGTGCCTGTTGGCTTGCGCGTAGCTTTATCTGCCAGCGGTGGGAAGTTCTTTCTGTATCTTGTATCGACAAGTTTTTCGTTCAACATTTGGTTGCCCTACTGCCAGCCAAACCCCCTACCCTCTGTCCAATACGCATATTGTGAGCATAGCTGCCACATTCCACAAAGTATTTCGTTCCACTTCGTTGCGTAGTACAGGCTAAACAAGCTGTTAGGTTGTTGTCTCGGCTAAAGTGGTCGAACGCTTTTGGCGTGCTAAAAAGTTTAACGCAGTTAATACCCTATATACAAAACGAATAAGGGGATTGATCAGTCATAAAATCTGATTGTTATTCAAAAGTTTTACAACAAACAGATGTTAATATTTATATGTTACACAAACTTTTAAACAATTGTTTGGTTTACAAATTCACAAAGCATGCATAAAATAAGTATAAATTGGCATAATACTCAGGTCCAAAACTTGTGGCCAGTTTTTTTTTATTCATATTCTGTAGTCTACTCGTTTGATTTAATATTTAGCAGAAATCGGGAGACTGGTGTCTGCTTTTTAAAGAGGCGTAAAGCTATAGAATTTTATAATTTTTTAAATATTAAGTTTTAGAACAACCTTTTTTGTCCAGCCCTTGTACAACTTTGTATTTGTTTTTGTATCTCACCTCCTGTGCTTGCTTATTTACAAACAGATCAACTAAAAGCTGGCCCAGTTTTCCAGCGCCCAAGTTGACGATGATGATGATGTTGATGATTATGTATGCAAATGCGTCAACGCTTGAGTACGGGAGTTGTCAGTTCCCTTCTGAACTGTCCCTCCACATCCACTTCCCCGTTCGGCTTAACTGCCGGTCGCACTTTGTAGACACAGACAAGCTCGAATGTACATATAGAAATACATATTAATGGCTTCAGTTGTTGTTGTTGCCACTCTTGTCTGATGTTTGCTGTATTTTTATATTTTTGTTGTATTCGTATTTTTTTTTATTTATCTTTTATCAGCCTGTTTCCATATGGAATATTAGGGGAGAGCCATATACTCTGTAAGTAGTTGAAAGCCTCTTTCATATGAAAATAAATATTGAAATACTTGTAAGTTTGTTTTAGGGGCTGCCATTTGCTTTAGTTAGTTATTCTCTTGATTGCAGGGCATTCAAATGTTTGCATCATAATTAGTTATTTTCATATTAACTAGTTCTATTTGTATTTTTGTTTTATTTAAGTTGAGATTGTTTGCATAACGTTGAACAACAGCAGGGTCTACGGACCATTACATCCCCAATACTGACAATAGATTTATCTGGGACATGGACATGCCTGGTGAGTTCTATGGCTCGATGGATGCAACTCTATTGTAAAGCTGTGAATATGAAACAGCATTCATTTAAATGTTCTTTAAACAAAGCAATTCTACCAATTTTCGCTTCTGTCTACGCGTGCATTAAGTTTATAGCTGGTTAAATTGATTTTTATTAGATTTCTGCACACACTTTCGATAAAAAAAAAACACTCTTTGTGCCCATATATCATTTGATCTATTAAATTTCGTTTAGCTTTTAATTGCCTGTCATTGAATTGTCTTCAAATTTTTCGTTTATTTCACTCTCTATTCAATGTTTGTTGTCAATTAAACTTTAGATTTTGGACATCAGTTTGATGGGTCGATTTTCTGTAGAGACATTTCTTTTAATTGTATCTTTAACAATGGATTCTGATTCCAGGGTATTTTGTAGACATCTCCATGCAATTTTTATTTTGCTTGACAACAGAATCCAAAAGAGCCACAAAAAATGTTTTCATATTGTAAATATTGTTTTAGGTTGCTGTTCCTGTGACGTCATTGTTTTATGAAACAAGTCTTTAGAATCAATCATTGTCTCGTCGATGCTTTAAAATGTGGCGCCTAGACCAAATTTCTTAATAGGCTAGAAATTGTTGAGTGTTTATAACTTAATTTAAAATAGAAAAAAATTCCTAAATGAAAATATGAGTATTATCGGATTATCTAATGTTATTTTTATGATAAGCTTTAAGAAATGTTGGCGTATGAACAAATATATGTACACGGATTGTAGAATGCTTACAAATCAATCACATTTTCATGATAAGGCGGCTTATTCATAGTACGCTACTGAGTAAATTCCATCTTAGTGAATAATAGGCAATTTAACGGAGAACAAAAAGGCGTTCTCAACTACAGAGTCTTATAAAAATAAAAATAAATAATATAGTGCTTAAATTTATAATTATAAAAAAAAAAAAAAAAAAAAAAAAAAAAAAAAAAAAATATAACAACTTAACAGTATTTATGATGTTCTTATAACATCTCTCTGTTAAGTTTAACAGAAAAACTAATTTGTAGTCATACAAACCTGTTGATGAATTATGAAAGTATTGAATTTGAGGTTTTCCAAACCAAAGACATTTTTCTTTATTAAAATTAATCATAAATCAGTTTTATAAGTGAAGCTAATATTAAAATAAAGCACATAATTAATATACCATAACATATTTGTAAAAGGCCAAATTATTGTGATGACCCAATGAAAAAATACATATTTCAAAATGTTATATATGTAGTTTACTTTTTGAGTAATATATTTAGTATGTCAGACGCATACATTGTACATATATACGCTATTTAGCTATTTATAATTTTCAATATTCTTTTAAATAAATGTGTATATAAGTATGTATAAATTATGCATGTATATCGTAGTATGTATATTTGATTTTCTTTCATTACGTTTTCAATGTTTTCAATAAAACAGTCAGACAATTTTTCATTAAAATAAATAAACGCGTCTTAAACGGGCATAGTATATTTTCAATATTTTATGCGCTGAGCCACTTAATTTTTGACAAATAGTATGCATAATTTTTATAATTGTATACATATATTTCGATTATAATATATTGTTAAACATATATAATTTAAAGTTGCATAGATATTTCAAATAGTATGTTAGACAACATATTTATAAAAGTTGTTGCTATTCGCTCAGTGTAAATAGTTTGAGTGTAGTACAGTGTAATGGCGCCTTCTTGTAAAATCAAATTAAAAAACATGTAAAGCAAATTGACAAATTTTGCCGCTGAGCTCATTTTAAAGTAATTATCGTAAGTATCTTAGATTGTTTTTGTTTGTAGACTTTAAAAGATTTTTTTTTGGTTTTTGTTTTTTTTTTTTGTTTTCTTTTTTGTACTACTTGGGAAGCCTCTAGTTTTGATATTACACAAATTTATATATACTGATAGTGTTGGCGTTTCATTGGTTTCATTGTACAGTTTTCCATTCGGATGTCATAGACCTTTACATAGACATTGACGTTGATTAAAGTGAGGTTAGGTGTACTACAAGTTAGTTTCGATTAGGCATAGTTAAGTTCGCATTGGACAAATTCTGTCAACCCTGTTGTCAGTGTTTTAAAAACATTGATTTCTTTTTGATTATGTTTCTTGACATACAATACTCATATATTTATTTTATATATGCATAGATATAATAATATTACGTGTTGATTTTAGTTCAAATTTTGTTTTTCAAATTCAAGCTCTACACAAATATTGTATATGATGTTGACTCTTCTTCAATACGTATTTTTTCTTTTTTTAATTTGCATGTATTTTAAAGATCGTGCCCGTTTGCAAGCTCGGGCAAAGATAAAATAATTGAGAATTTATTTTTGTATTTCTTAGAATGGGGTTACCAATTAAAATTGAAAGTTTAGATCAAAAGCTTTTATTTCCTTTTCCTCTCGCTCTCTTATCCTCTCTTGCTTGCTGTACTTATGTATCTCGCTGGATTTTTAGTAAAACTTCTCGCCAGTATAGCTGGGCCCACGTTCGCCAACGGGTCCGTTCAAGTACTGGCTCTGGTTAACGGAACGCTTCTTCTTGGATACCATAAATCGCTTGGAGGAACCAAAGCCTTAAAAATAGAAGCAATATAACAATCAGTAAACAGTTGATCTTTCTTTTTTTTTTATACACTTACGACTGTTGCTGGCTACGTATTTCTGTGGGCGTGGCACATACTCGTACTTGGGAACCACTTGCGCTTCCACGGGCATGCCATAGTAGTCCACAAGAGCGGGAGGTGCCTGTTGCTGTTGTTGTTGCAGAGGTGCATCCAACCAGCTGCCAGCTGCGGGCACATAATCCAAATCTTCAGCATCGACCAGGGGCACAGAAGCGCCACTATCCACATCGCTCTCTTTGCGTGCTCGCTCACCAGCTTCGACCAGGGCTACCAGAGCTAACATATCAGCGGGTGTCAGTTTGGTGGTATCGCGTTTAAGACTGTAAGGGGAAGGGTATAGGATGGCAAAGAAAGTTGTTTCGTTGGTCAGTGGGTTTAAAAAAACTTATAATTTATTTGCATAAAAGTTCGTTGAATTTTAACATGTACATATTTTAAATCTGTTAATGTTATTATTACATTTACGATTAAATTTAGACCTACCGCATATCCCCATAGCGACGATATTTGTTTAGATTGATATTGTCATTGGGAACATTAGCGCCAGCCAAGTTGTAATAGAGGCCACGTTTGTTGCGCTCATCCAGATTGTAATTGCGATTGGCATAGGTAAGTGGCACCGACAGGGGAATACTCTCCAAATAAGCTTCAGCATTCAGTAGATTCTGCAGATTATCATAAGCCTTGTTGCGGCCAGTTTGTGAATTCACTAAAGATAAAATACTTTATCTGTAAAGAGCAAATTGCAAATTGCATTAAGTTAATGTTCTTTACCATGTCGCTCTGGCACATAGTCATCGATTTCCTGCATATCCCGCTCATTGTTATAGTTATTGTAGCCATTGTAGTTGATTGGCACAGCTGGTTCATAATCATCGGTCCAAATACCGCTGGGCACATCGCTGCCATAATCGTTAGCTGGTGCGGCCATATACGGATTATACTCATAGTTGATGCCACGCTTGCGCATTGTGGAACTGGCCACAGCCTCCTCCAGAGCCGTTGGCTCACTCTGCACCAGCTGATTGCTGTGGGTGGCAGCGGCAACAGCCGCAAGGATCTCATCATTGCTGGGCAAGGCATAAACACCAGCTTGAGGCTGCTGCTGTTCGCTGGGAATGCTGCGGGCCGGTGAGTTACTAAAGGTGGCTGGAACAATTTCCGGACTGGACTTTTTGTCGGCTGGTGGGGCCATAGCGGAACTCATTGCTGTCGCATCCTCGCTGCGTTTTACTGAAATAGAAAATTGAATAAAAATTTCCATTGCGTGCTTTTAGGCGTCGCTGTGAATTTCAATTTATGCGGCTGCTTGATTCAATAATAAAATCGTCGGAGGCCAAAAGCAATTAGCCAAGCTGGCCAAGCTCGCCATAATTTTCTGTCATTTTCTACTCTTGCTCATATTTTCTTGTATTTTTATTAACGCCAGCATTGCTAATTGCTATTAGCGCTGTCAAAGTCATGTTTATGCAATATCAGCTGGTCTAGTTTATTTGCAAGCACCCTCAGCAATAACAACTAATACCCATTGACATTATTATCCCTAATCATATTTGCTGTTGGTGCCATTACACAACGCTGCGCAAACGCTAATTGAATTGACTTGGTCAGAGCCTGATAATCTAGCAATTAAACTTGAGTTAACACTTGGCCAAACTAAATACCAACTGCCAAGCAAAAAGAAAACTGCCATAAGTCGAGTAAATGCCCCTGGGACAGTCCCACTAACAGTTATTCTCCATCTTTCTATCCATCAATTCGTTTAACCGAATGCCCTGTGGTAGATATTTTTTATTGGGATTTTCCTGATGGTCTGTTTAGCGCACGTTTATCATTATAGCACTCTTCATATTGTATCGACGTTTTTGAAACGTTTTTGTATGATAACAAAGCCAGAGATAGCAACGTCAATGCGTTAACAAATGATGAACAATGATTTATATGTTAGTACACAGTACACCTAACAATTGCAATCGTTAATCGGGTTTTTTATTGTGCACAAATTGCTTGCTCATTGAGCATTTGGAAAAGACCACCGATAAAGAGCCAACATTATCTATCTGATATTTCCAAACTACCTTAACTGTTGTCATTAATAATTCAATAGGGAAATGCCTGTTTAAGGTATTTGTTTTCAGCTAGACAATGTTATTAAAATCGGAGAGAATAATCTATCTAAAACATTTTTTATATTGAGTGTTATGTCCTTCGACAGTAATCTGAACATTCCATTGATTTCGACTTGTGTTTTGCATTTGTAATCTGTAATCTGCATAAAATCATTATTTTAAAAATTTCTAGGGCTGATTTGAAATTTTTCTGCATATCTTGTTTTTATAATCTATTAAGTGCTTTGTGGCCTTCATTTAAATATAAGTCAACCCAGTTTCTATCAGCATTTTCATTTTATTATTATCATGCCCGCTGTCAGCAACTTGACCATATGTTTGCCTTGTCAAATGCTGGCCAAACGCTTCGTCACAAGCCTTAAACCTTGGCTAAATGTGTACACTCTACAATAACAAGAAAGCAAGAGAAAAAACACATGTACATATAAATATACAAAAAAAGAAAAAAAAAAAACGGAAAAAATTGTTCCCTGCTCGGTTTCGACTGGATGTCCTCCGGCAGGCAAAGAAATAAAAAAAAACTGCGCACTGGGAGGCAGGGACAGGTGCAGGGGCATAGAAATACATATATAAATAAAACAGGAGACTAAATTATACTGGCGCTGACGTTTGCTGACGTCGTTCTACGCATTGTCGTTGTCCTCGAGTCTATGTTGTTGTTGTCGCTGCTAACATGAAATGTTCACTGAACTGTAAAAATATCAACAAGTTGTTTGCTCTTCAATTTTTGCCACACACAAAACACAAACACAAACACAAACGCACACGCACACAGATTTCTGATTGCGGTGCCTTGTGGCAGGGATGTACTTGTTCTTGTTCTTGCTGTTGTTGTTGTTGTTGTTGTTGGCCAGGGGCTAGCAGCTGCTCAATAACAAGAGTCGAGCAAGTTGGCAACAACACAATTAACGTCCGCTGGCGGTGCGGGCCAGAAAATAACTTAATAATAACGGCATATGGAAAATTTGTGACATGAAAATGGAAATGTGGCTGCTACTGTGGCCAGTGTAAAAGCTTGCCTCACTTTACTCCTCTGTTAGAGAAATTGTGCGGTTAACCAAAGAGCCTTGACTTTGCAATTGACAAGCGACAATGAATATTTTATGAAACCACACTGGCATATGGCCACTCTCGAAGGAAAAAGCTAAATGCCAAAGCCAAGGCTTATATAAATACTTATGTATTTATAACTTGTATAAAATGTATAAACTGCTGGCGACTGCTACTGTAATAAAATGTGTGGCAACGCCTTTAAAGAGCTTATCTCTCTAACAAAATGGTGTTGCATACTTTTAAGCGCGCTCAAAAAAAAAAAAATGTTAAGCCAACCAACACAAAGAAAAACGAATGGCGTCAAGCAGAAAAAAAAAAAAAATAAAAATGAAACAGAGCAACAGCAGGAAAAACCAAACGTCAGAAACTGCTGCTCCACTCGATGTCTAAAAATAGAAATGAAATCGCGCACACGTACACACACACACACACACGCCCGCTTGCATACCAAAGAGGCTGGCCGCCATTTTGTGCAGCAGCCGCCCACGCATTGCGTAGGTGTACGTACGTATTAACATACCGTTGTATATGTGCTTGTGTGTGTATATCCTTTTGTATTATGACCCGCAATGATTGTAATGCTACACTAAGCCAAACGCTCTGCAGTGCAAACGAGCAAAAGCGACAACAACAACAACAGCAAAGCCGAAAATAACAGCACCCAAAAAATATCTTTTCGGCTCAAATCGGCTCTGAGTTACAAGCTGCTTGCTGCTTTCAACTTGCCAGCTGTCGTGCTGCCTGCCTCGTTGCGGCAGAAAACACCTACGCAATTTCCTGCAAGCCCAACAGCGGAAAATGGAAATCGGGCGTCAGAGAAGAGCTTTGGGTGGGGCAAACGGAGATGAGAACACAGACAGGATGCTAGGTGGTCCGTTGCCTTCTGGTTTTAAAGCGCGCGTGGGCGTTTTGCTTAATGTGCTCAACTTACAAGTAACTCACACATTCACACACAAATATTCAGATATACAGTAAAGCAAAGCTAAGCTGGATGGTGCTTGGTTGAATATTTAAATCTATTTCAAAAATAAGTATATTGATTTGCATAGCTAAAGATCAGGGCTTCTATTTTTATAACAGATTGCAGTTAATACAAAATATTTAAGAAATCTGAAACTAAAAAATTTTGTAAATCAATTTTAGGAAACTTAAGTAAACACATTTCTTAACTTTATATTTTACAATTTAAATTAGAAACACGTTTCTTATCTTTTCTTGAACACACACTGAATCTTTTGAAACAGAACCCTCTTGTCAGGCTTTACTGTACACTCATTGGGTACTTATGCGGCACTCACTTACAACGCCTTAGGGCCATGGGACGTGTGTCCATTTTTCAAACATGAAATTTTCAAATGACCTTTAACATTAACTACACGCTGGCTTGACGTAGGCCACACACACACACACACACACATATGTACATGAACTTAAACCACGACCCACGCACTCGAAAAAATTGAACTTTGCCACTCACCTGCCGGCAATTCCCTCTGCTGTTGCTGTTGCAACTGTTGTTGCTGCTGCTGTTGCAGCTTGTTGTTCGCATTGGTGGAGAGCTCCGTGTTCTGGGCAAGCACAGATGCTGGCACCGCTACTGCCAGTTCAACAAATAACAGCAGCAATAGTCCCAGGCCCAAGCAAGGCCCATTTCCGGACAATGACAATGACAAAGACAAAGGCAGCTGCATTTTCACACACACGAAACGCACAAAGAACACACTAAATACTAAGCACTAGAGTCGGTAAACAAGTGAATGCTCAGGTGTCCCAATTATGGGGCTGGTCAGGATTGACCCTTTTGCTGCTGTTGCTGCTCCTTCAATTGAGGTTTAGAGTTCAGAGTTGCTGCTGCTGCTGTTTCTTCCGCTGCTGTTGGTTGCTTTGCCTGCTCCGCCTGCTGTGATGGTTCTGAATGAACTGTCTGCTAGCTGGCGTAGTGCAACAGTTTTTAATGTTCCATCGCCCCAAATTCAGTTTGCAGCCGCGCACGCAGCAGCAACATCTATCTATCTCTGTCTGCACACAGGAACCAACCTATCTACGTCATTGTCATTGATAAGAATTGCGGCCGTCTGCAAAAAAATGAAACGAAACCAACAACAGGCTCTGCCTGACTGCTTACGTACGTAGTTTCACACAGCCTGGCCAACTTTGCTGGCTGCCAGTGCGCCTGCTCCCTGTCTGCACACTTAAATTATTCTGCACCTCACAGAGCTAAAAATATTTTCTTATACTATGTAACATGAAATTTGTAACTGTTGCCTGATGTGGAGGCTGCTGGAGTTGGCCTCAATGGTTCCATTTGTTGTGAACTTGGTGAACTTTTTAGAAGTATGTTTTCAAAAGAAAAACAATTTTTAGATCGAATATAATACATGTTTATTTATACCTTGTTTAATTGCAATAAATATTTGTTAGAATCTTTACATTTTGTAAGTCTCAAGGCTTCTAAGGTAATTATAATTCGCTTTATGCACTTAGAATTTAGATTGGGTAAGAACAAATTACATACATTCATGATCGTCTTCTACTGTGTTGTTGTCGCATAATGTGTTGTATGTTACAGTTGCATTAAGTTCAATTAATTTCACTTTAAATTTGTCATCTAGTCAAAGGAAAACATTGCCAAAAAATATATAGTGGTTAAAACTAGGAAGTTTACAAGGAACGTAACGAAAATTAAGTGCTATTGCGTGTGTGTGTTTAAATAATGATAACAAAGGATAGTGGGGATTATTTAAAGGGACTGACTAATGTGGATTTCAAATCCTAAATCTCTACTTTGCACTGTTGAGCACCTTAACAATGTGCTTGGAGACCAGAGCGGTGGCCTCTGTGGCATTTGGTATAAGAAATCGATCCATATCAGTGATGAGCAGACCATCACCATCCGGAAATCCATACTTGAAGGTGATCAAATCGCGATGTCGCTTCTTTGCAGTGATCTTGACAATGCTTGCCAATGGACGACGCACCATAATCTGCGCCTGACCGCGTCCCAGTTCACGTAGCACCACCAAATGGGTGGGTGTTATAATCAGATGGCTTTCGTACATATAGCCATTGATGTGCACATCCTGGCATTTGAACGAATTGATGATGTCCGCCGTCTTGAAATAATGATTAAGATTGACAATTTCATTGGTCTCGTTTGTGGGTTCTGGCACATCACGTTCAGAGCCATCGAAGGCATCCTCGTTCTCATCATCAATGCTGAACACAGGCGCCACATTGCGATAACGTTTGCCGTTGCGATCCTTGGCGCTCACATGACGCTCCTGGCTGGCCAGCGATTGCGCTCCATTATTGGATGTTCCAGCAGCGTTTACTGCACCGTTGGCACTAGGATTCACTATAATGTCAAGCAGACGTCCCTTGACCTCGGCCGATTTCGATTTCATGGCTGCGGAGAATTTGCTGAACAGATCCGAGGAGGACGGCGTCGTTGCTTGCGCCCTGTGCGGCACGGTCTTTGACTGTAAGTGTTGAAGAATTTGTGTTTATAATTTAGAGTGAGATCTTTTCAGTTGTAAAAGTGTTTTCTACTTGCTAAAAAGTATGACTTTAGTAAATAAATTTATAAAAAAGAGTTGTTTTCAGGTGTAATGCTGAGAGTCTAATGATTTTCTAGTTTCCATATTTTTGTATCAAAGCGTCAAAAAAAGAAAAGGTATGCTTGAAAAATGATGTAGAAAATCGATAGTTATCGGTGTAGGGGCTTACCTGCTTAACATTGTGCTGCTTACAGACAAGACATTTGCTCACACTATGTTCCTCGAGGCAGTCGGCCATGTGATCGCCAAAGTAATCGTGGATGGACGCATAGCCGCCCGTGAGCAAGGACACATATACTGTGTTCTTTTGTAGGAATGAGGCAACCACCATGTGCGTGTATTGATCCTCTTCCACACGGCCACTGCCCATGAAGCACAAATGTTCACCGCCCGCATTCGAGTTCACCTCGATGGCCTGTTTCTGTGCGTTGAGCAGACCCTGAACAGCGGTGGCGAAAGACGCTGGCTCTTGGAGCATCAGATTGCAGTCAAGATGGAATGCCGTGGACAAATGGCCGGCATTATACTGTTCAGCTGGACGACAATCGACGAGGAAGAAGCGTACGGTATCTGGCATTGGGAGTTCGGTGGCGGAATTCTCCACCAGCTCATAGACGGAAACGGGCAGGCAGAGGGCCTGTGAGACTTTGTTGGACTCCTCCTGGCTGCGCGGCGAATCATTCTGTTTGCCATAGAGCGCCTTCAGATAGTCCGTCTTGAAGGATGTTGGTGTTTTAACCGCATAGTATTGGGCGAGTGAGCAAAAATCCTTAACATCATCGACTTCTATTGCGCACGGCATATTGGAGAGAAATTGTATAAGCTCCTCCTTGGATGATGTCTTCATGGCCATTATCTGGTCACGTCCATTGATTAGTATGATCAGGGCCAAAAAGAACACCATAAATGGATCGGCGTTCTGGAAATATAGGTCCCACATGGCGATAATCACAGATAAATTGCTGCATTTGGCAAAGAGCGATTGGAACCATGTCAGTGAATATAGATCGGGTGTGATCTTCTTCGTATCCAGCAAGGTACACAGCTCCGGATCGTGATAGAGCAGTAGTAAACGAAAAACGTGGAAGACATTGCCCTTGGGTTTGCAACCCTTTGGTATGTAGGTATCTCTGATGGACTCGAAGAGATTGAACGTGTCCGAGCGATTTAGTTTGAGTGCAAAGAGCGGCAACAGAAGCTCAATCCAACCATTGTCTGATTCATATTGCAAGTTTCGATTTTTACAGTAGAATGTCATTATTGATTCCAGATCGGAGACAACAGATACTTTGTCTTCCTCGTCATTGCCCATGCGCTCTACAATCCGCTTGCAATCATCACGCAGTTGACTTTGAAATGGCAAATCGTAGATCTCATTGAATAGCGACATCTGATCGCTTTTGTGTCGCACATCGAGGCACACCTGCCATACATCTGGACGCAGTGCCTCCGGCAGCGATTTGTCACGGCATAAGCTATAAACGTCATTTACAGTGCAGTCGTCCAAGAGCGCTGCCTCCAGCTCAAGTATCCTGAAAAGATGATGAGAATCAACTTTTAACATACAATAGATTAAACTTTCTAAAGGGTCGAGTAAGAACTAAAGCTTTGCAGCCGGAAGCCATACATGTATGGAGAAGGAGTGCAATACAGAAAGCGCAGAGAAAAACATTCTAGAGTTTATTCATTCTTGTGAGAATCTGAGAACTGGTAATGTGTTTGTTTTCGCTTCTTTCAACGTGTCCAATTAGCACAGCTGTTGCTGATAAGACAAAAGCTGTTTAACCGTTGACTCAACTGCCGTCTTCTTCCACTATCTTGCTCTCTATCTCACGCAACGGTATGTCAGCAAAGAGCCAAACGGGCAAGGCTAATAATGTAGTCTGCCATTACAATGCTCAGAAGACAGAAAAAAGCTTTTTACATTAATTAATTGCGTTACATGGGGGTGACGTCGCTGCCTATGTTAGCTGTGACTGATTTTATCAATGTTTATTTACCACATATTCTCCTCCATGGCCGAGGCCCTTCATATACAGTTGTCTTGCACGTTAGTCCACAAATACAATGCCTTTTCTGCGTTTATTGTACACTTTTTAGGTGGTATAGCAGCCCTTTGAGCATTTTTGGCTTGTTGCAAATGTAGAATTTCCTTAATATAAGCTAGAAATTGCTTTGCTGTGTGAGTTAATGTTTTCTTATGAAAAGTCGTTGTGGTGGCACGTCAATTACATTCGATAAATATTTGTGCAACACAGCAAAAGCGCTGCCAACTGTTTTAGTGTTATCGTCTCGCTGTGAATGTCATTATTTGTAGTCCGCTGGCAAATTTGAGCAAAACATTCAGTTTAAGCGCTTAAAATCAATGCAGCTGCTGCAGTTCGTGGTGAAAACAAAGTTTATTAATTCCATACACCTTTTTGCTGTTGAAAGCGGTAAATATTCTTTACTGGGCAACTGGTGAAACGTCTGCGAACTAAGGTAAGGCTTGGGGTAAGTGCCCCCTAGCACATATACACGTTAACACACACATGCCCAGCCAAACAGAGCTGCAAAAACAAAAACAAAGCGTTAGTTTTTGCATTACAACAATTATTAGCACATATATGAATATATAGTATGTGTGCATATACATGTGCACAAACAGATGCACACATTGATGCAGCCTTCACCTAAATAATACATCTATTGATTTTTTGCATATGCATTTGCATTGCCAAGCGGCATTACTTGCAATATTTTCGATTTGGCATTTTTGTGCATGTGTAGTGTGTGTGTGTGTTTTTTGACCTCCCGAGTTAATAGCCAGCCAGCAACAGCTGTCCACTCGCTCCAGTTTGGAAACACTCCTCTGTCTCTTTCCCACTCAAAATCTTGGAGGTATTTTTAAACTGTGCATATGTATGGAACAAAGAGAAGGAAGTTGGAGTGAAAGTTCTTATACACCATAAGCTTAAGCAATTTTATTTTATAACACTTTGTACAGTGTATCTGCAAGTCTTTGTATAGCCACGTGTCTTGCTTGGCATTTGCATAGCAGCACGTACATACATACACTCACCATTTTTGCACTACCTGCGACTAATTGCGTCTCTTCGCTTACAGATGAAACAAAGCGCTGCAACAAGTAGCAACAACAACTCGTTTGCCAGCCACAACAGCAATATAAACAATAACACCAGCTTCGGCCTACAACAACAACAACAACAGCAGGAGCAGCAACAACTACAGCAGCAATTGCAGGAATCGACAATAGCTCAGCAACAGCAGAAACAGCTGTCAAAATCATCGCAAATTGTAACTGAGTGGGATGACGGCATTATCTTTGATGTGGATGATCCCGACTTTTGCTCCGGTCCCCCGGCAGTCGTTATTGACAAGCTGACAGCAGCCACAAATAGCTGCGCTGCTGCGTTAAGGAATTTAAACTTAATAGGTGAGCTTGACGTAAATATGTTTATCAGAATCTATTAGCAAAATAATAAAAACAAACTGACGTAAATTAGCTATTTAACATATTTAAAAATACGCTTTTACGACCTATTTGCGATATAAACAAACATGCTTTGTAATACTACTGGGCAATACTACTACAATGCAAGTCATGCCTGTCTATATATAGACACAGATGTAATATAAAGATGTTATTTAACTAGACTAATATTAGCACATGCCGCGAGGCAAGCAAAAGTCGTCAATTCGACTTATTTATAGTCCAGACAAGCAAAGCTTGCGTACCTTTTATTCTATAAATATTTACGATCGGGCAATCGCCAATCTACTGATAGAACCAGACCTCAAACTGAAACTGGAAAGTTTTTCGTTTTTTCGCACTGTTTACCATTGCGAAGAGTTCTGCTCTGACGCTGACTGGCAGTTAAATATGTCTTATCAGCTGCGCTAAATTTTTTTTTGTTTCTGTTTTCAACTCGCTAATTAACAGGTGCGTGGGCGTGGCCAGTACATATGTAGGTATAGCAAGTATACTAGAAATTTGTTTGTACTTGATATACGACACAAATATATACAGTATATATCCATATCGCGTCCCTGTGCTCTTTGCGGCGACCCACTTGCAATGTTTTATACGTGTATGATTGAGCGGAAACTGGCGCACACTTTTATTAACATCAATTGCCAGCGATAGTTGGCTTTATCGCTCAAGTGGATACCTCTTCTCATCTATACTATTACTAAATGCTTGGGCCATCAATTTATATTGGAGCACTTTGTCTCTACTTCAAAGCGCTTGTTGAAAAACTGTTCACTCAAGTATTGTTCATCGCTCATAAAATGCAACTCTAATCGATAACAGAATAGTCGATGTCTCTTTATTTTTAGCTTGCATTTCTAAAATTATAAAGACAAGAATTAATAGCTTTTTAAATGCCCCGCGTGGACATCAATCAAAGTAGAGCATTGCTATAAATACAATTGAATTATTGACCGATCGTTTCTTTTTCAAACGACTTCTCATTTAGTCAGAATTTGTCAAGGGATTTCAAGTTATAGATATGACACAACGAACAGGTTTTTGATTAAAAACAAAAAAAAAACCTGAACTTTTGACGGTTTGTTCCTATCTTCCTAGTAGATACAACGATTAAAAAATGTCGACATTCATTTGTGAATAATTATTTTCTCTGGAAGTTGTACCCGCCCTCCAGCGACTACCATTCATTAATGATTTATACGGTCGGAAATGACTCTTCCAATACGTTACGCATTCATAATTCGGTGTATGGCTAAAAAAAAACACCCACTGACCATCAACCCATCCATTATGTACAAAGTACGTGCCCTGTTATTATGGGACACTCTAGCGTAGCGCAAAAAAAAAATGTCGTGTGCTAATTGTTGTGTCGGTTATGGTTGGAGGGTTTATCTGCGATCTGATTAACCATATAAACAAAGCGTGTGGCTGGCTTATTCACACGTTTCTGTTGTCGCTGGAAATTTATAAAATTCACGCGTTTATCATGTGACTTATTCTACGCAACGTGGACCCCTAAAAAGCTGCTGCTTTACTCTTTTCTATTTACTCTTTTTGGGGGAGCCAAACAAAAGTTGTGCAAACATTAATCACTAACGTTGGGGATTATGCATGTTATTACTGAACATTTTTAACTCATTTGTGTATATTTTATTGTCGAGTTGCTTAACGCGCAATTGATGTTTGCGGTTTGCGTGTGGCGCTACAAAGTCCGTTATTATGATTATTATTTTTTATTGTTATTTAAATCGACGCGTGTAAATCATTTAGGGAAAGTTACAAGCCCGCAACAACTGGGCTTAAACCACCCACGAAGCTCTAGCGTGACAAAAACAGCTAAAAGAATTGGCAAAAAAAACAACTAAAATTGCTGGTTATTAAATTTGTAACATACATTAAATAATTATGCTTAAACAGGGTATTTGCCAGTTGAATATTGTCTACTTGCCTCTTATACACTTTATTTATAAAGTACACA
Source organism: Scaptomyza hsui (assembly GCA_018152825.1). Classification (NCBI taxonomy): domain Eukaryota; kingdom Metazoa; phylum Arthropoda; class Insecta; order Diptera; family Drosophilidae; genus Scaptomyza; species Scaptomyza hsui. The sequence goes on from JAECXO010000269.1 coordinate 3,610,086, forward strand.
ATTTTATTTTAATAACAAAACAAAGTTTTTATAGCTCTGCCTAAAAAATACCCCGAAAAAAAGTGAAAACGTTCAAATTTTTTGGGAATTTTTGCAACCATATCAGCGAAATCTGAGTCAAAATAAATACAACATGAACAAATGTTATTGAAATAATTTGCAACACATCTGCTCTTTAAATATGTATATTGGACTTAACTTTTATCACTTAAGCCAAACAACAGCTAAAAGGTTATATTGTGTAAAGCTTAAAAAACAGAAGTTTAACAGCTGTTTGCCTTAGAGTCAAATTTCAAATGAATAGAACAGCAGCATAAGCAACAATATCACTATTTTATTGCATGAAATGTTAATATTATATATCACAAAGTGTGTCAGTTTTATTACAAAAGTCTGGCGTCGTTTTTTAAACAGATACTAAGTTATAGATATGACTTTTATCGCCAGTTCCTTATAACACTTGTAATAAACATACATTTCCTAGTATGGCATTACAATTCTGTTGAAATGCGATCTATTGGCTAAGACTAAATAAGTTAAGATTTTTATTAAGAAGCAGTTCAATGCAGCAATTAGTCAGCATTATTTGTATATGTGCGCTGGTATTTCCCAACTTAATTACCTTATCTTTATAATTAGATCCCCTTATCGCATATATACTTGTGATCATCACCATTTGCATCTTATCTTTGTACTCTCACTAATGAATCATCTGACCAGACGACAAACCCAGACGAAACATTCACTTATAAAACACACTTCAGACGAGTGCCTTATATCATTAATCTGTCTACGATTTGTTCAATGATGCAACCCAGACATTGAACTCAACCCCTCCCACCCCATTATCGCCGTCTCGTTTAAGTACAACAAATAAAAGGGTATAACTGCAGTTTTTACTCCCATGGGTATATAACCTGCTAAAGGGGCCGTCGTGCCAGTTTTGCTTACATACAACTTTGCGCTTTTGTATGCAATTTGCAAAAATATAAAACCGTTTTCAATTTCGCACAACTACAACCCCTGTGTCCCCCTTTCACCTCCATCGTCTTCACCTTCGAACATTGTCTGGTTTGCGCTGTTTTCATATTTATTCCCATGCTCATTATAGACAAAGCCAAATTGTACGCCACGCGCAGACTATCAATACCTCATAATTGAAGAATAAGTGGCATATGCACTGTATTGCTAAATATGTTGCACATTTAAAAGAATATTTGTAGAAACTTTCCAGTTCAGACTAGTTTATTCCTCCCAAATTAAGTATTGACAAATAGCTTTTAACGAAAAAATATCTAATCATTATAATCATTATACTTTCGCATTTGGCATGGAACAATTTGTTGTGCAAATACTTTAGAGTGAAAATTTAATGCCACAAACAAATAACACACAAAAATTTCGTATTTGCATTTAAAATTAACATCCATCCATGACAGAATATAATTTATTTGCACTCAATATCCATATCAATTATGCATATTATGTATTTACATTTGGAAATCATCTCAATAACAAACGAATTAAATTCATTTTTAACAAGTCCACTTAACACTTAAATATTACATAGTCTGAGCATAAGCCGTCAAGTTTTTGCCTTCCTTTTTTTTTCCATGACAGATTGTTCAGGCATTTATTTATTTTAACAGCTATCAACATTGGAATTTTTTGTAAGGTTACTTTACTGAATCAGCTAAGTAATTTATAGTACAGGTGTTTTATTAACTTACTTACTCATTTTCTTTGTAATTGCTTTTTTATTTTGTTCCATTTAACTTATTCAGAACACACATACTTATTTAACTTTCCCAAAGACCGCAGTTAATCATAAACTAATTCAAGTACTTATACTGTTAACCATAACATTGTTCATCAACTTATACTGTTAACTTAACATAGGCGGTATTTTAAAGTTGCCTGCTGGGTAACTGTTAGTCAAGCACAATTGCTTAGCATATTTTATGCCAGGTTTATAGTGTTTTTTTTCGGTTTATTGAAATGTTGCCGACATCATCAGCACACAAAGTAAACGGCACGAGGGGAATAACAGACTCGCCTTAGTTCAAGCCGGCTTGACTTGTGTGGTTGTTGTTGTTTTAGCAGCTGATAAGCTGTCATGTCCACGCGTCGCCACATATTGCAATAAAAAAACACAAATATTTTTGCTATAAACTGCAATTCGATGATTGAGTTTGACCTTTTTGTCGCCTGTGCATGGCGCATGTGGCGCTATAATTCGTAATGCCAGTTGGATTCGGCCCCAACCGATTCGTTTGGGTGGCAGCCGGTTATAACCTCAACCGTGGTTACTTGAGACGCTGCCTTCTAATGTCTCGGACATCGAGTGTCAATGGAACGTGCGCGAATGTGAGATATACTACTTGGCATTCACAGGGAGCTCAGGGCTGGGTATATAGTACATTTTGATGGGTGGGGGGGGGCAGGTCATTTTGAACAACGCATTCTTTACTATCTACTAAGTGTATAAAATACATATGTATGTATGTGTGCTATATGCTACGTATTGATTTCCATTTAAATTGCGCTTCATTCATTCATTGCAGCGTTTCATTGTTTTATCAATTTACAATTTTAACACACACACACACACACACACAGACATGACAAGTTTTGTATGTCGTGCGACAAGCAACAACAAAACGACTACGACATTATTTAGTAGCAATCGGTTTAAACTGGAAACTTAACTCATCTCAGCACTCAGCTCTCTTAGCTCTCTGTTCTCTCTGGCTGTGTATCTGTGTGCACTTGTACAAACGATTCGTGCGACGCAAATCTAACACAAAAAAAAAAAAAAAAAAGAAGAAATATGTTCATTATTAAGTTGCGACGTCAGCCAGTTAAATGTACACATATATAATAATAAAAGAAAACGTCAACTAAATAGTCGGTCAGACCACTTGAGCTGCCCACAAATCTATTTGCCATATATTTACATACTATAAACTTATACAACTAGCCATTAGCAGCTGAAAATCTAGCTAGACTGTCCTTAGCTAAAACAATCCAGACTTAACTCAACTTTGTCACGTGTCATTAGCATAGCAATTAAGTGTGTGAATTCAGGCTAAACTCTTAATTGCGCTGTGTCTACCCAATATTTTAGCTTAAGCTTGCCAGAATGCATTATACCTTTTTTTCCCCCTTCGTTTTATCACGCTTGGATAGCGTGTTGTCTAACAAAAATTATAAATATTTATTTGGTTTTCACATTGTTGCATTTTAAGGGGCTCGAAAACGGACGATAAAAGTCAGAGTAGAGTAGTCATCTTTCAACCAATCGATCTTTCCCGATCTTTTATATATAGTAAAAAATAAACCTCAAAGGGTTTTGGGTTCTCCCCCAAAAGGAAGGCCCGTTCTAGTTTTATACTTGGGTTTTTTTTTTATTGTATGTTTACTATTCGATTGCGCATTAAGCGATGCAAATCAGGTTCAGATAATACGAAATACGTACTTTACATGGACTTTATAGTGTACAATGTTCGTGTGTGGGGCAATTCCTGCGTAATAAAATACTCAAAGTACAATTATACATTATATGTAATCGGTTCCCTATATAGTACAGTTCATGCCTATATTTAAATACCCAAATACATATACATATAAGTTGAACAGTTGTGACGTGAGCAATGCCACAAGAGTATTTTTTTATTACAATTCCCAAGAATTCACAGTAAAATTAAATTTTTGTGCGGGTGTACCAATGGAATTGTCGGTACTGACCGAGCGACCTCTCGTCTGCATAATGGATCTATTGTCCCGTAAATAATGTAGCAAATTGAGTTGGGGTGCTGCAAATTGGCGTTAATAATATTTGAAATCACATTCACATGATTACTTGGAACACATTATTCAATTTGATGTGCAGCAAAAATGTTTTCTAGAATCATCCTAAAAATAAATACATTACGCCCTATAATTACAACAAACACGATTTACAGAGACAATCAATAACAAAATACATTTAAAAAGTTGTTTTCTTCTCTGTAATCTTGATAAAAGTATAATTGATGTTGCCTATGTACAAAACAAAAACTTTCCTTTACAAACACACAGCAGTTACTCACCTCAAAACTTCTTTTGTTAATCGCTGGATCCCAGCTGGCATGCCCCAAAACGTTATCAATCCATAAAAGATCGATAATGCTTGGTATATAAAAGATAAGGCATTGGCCTTTGTAATTTGTTTATAATTATTGCATTTTTTATAGCAATTGGTTTGAAAATAAAACCGCTAATGTCGAAAATTACAGTAACATACTAGTATAAAAATGTTAATGTTAATAACATTGCAAAGTTATTTGGAACTCCGCTTAAGTTCTGATCTTGTTTTATTTACTGAGAAAAAACTCATAGATAATTCCCAAGACTTATTCAATCTCTCATTATATGCAGATCATTTTTTCTTTGAATAAATGCAAATTTCCTAAGCGGAAACTCTCTGTCAAAAATGACGACGGCCAAAGTTCAGGGCGATGGCAATCTCATTTCAAATATGAACTGTCGGGCTATATAAAATTCGCACACTTCTAATTGCTGCTGTCAACATCTGTGCATTTCTTAAACAATTTATCTATCAACTCGTGTGTGTTAAAAGCGAATTTATTATTTTCTTTCTCTGCTTGATCGTGCAGCGGCTTTTGTCAATGGAAGAACCCCTTGCCTAGTTAAAGTCGTAATATACTTAAGCTGACTACGTTTAAGGTATTTTTCCCCCATTATTTAAGTAAACAATTGCTAAAAACGTTTTGTTTACACAAATCTAACTGCGAGGGAAGACCGCGAACTTTTTTGTATTTTTTAGTCTACTTTGTAAAACTTGTTTCGATTTGCGTTGAACTGATTAGCATTTGATTAATACTTGTTATAATGATGCTAGATTCTTCGTAAACTGTGAATCACAAAACACCCATTCAGATATCAGTTCATGTTCAAAACAATGCATTTAAACCGAGTCTTCTTCATCTTGTTTTTGTTTTTGTTATTTTGGGGCGTAGTGTTTGTTTGTTTTTGCTTTTCCTGATTTGGTTTTTTTGGCGCATTGACGTCAACTCAGTTGTTTTTTTAGCTGTGCACATTTGGAGCTCCATCTCCATCTGTCGAGTTAACCAACCAGTACCACCTATCTACATACATATATGTATTTATTATTTATTTACACAAATCGGCACAACAATTGAGTGCCACTCGCAGTCGCAGCTTTGTTTGCATAGCTGCTTGCTTCAACTGGTTGCAAGAAGACTTTAAAGAGGAAGCGCATGTCTTCAAGCAGCACTTGTTTCATGTCTGTTTTAGTATCGGTGTTGCTTTTGAGCATATGCGAGGGTCACTTTTGGGGTACTTGTGCTTTTATTGACTCAATGGTTATCTATAACCTTGACTTACATATTGTACATGCTTATGTTTGAAATATTGTCCGGCTATTGAACTTTTAGTTACTTTCTTATCTTATTCTCGGGGTTAAATATGCCAGTTTTTTGTTTGAAAGAGCAATAAACTATACGTTTTTCATAAATCAAATTTAAAGGCCATTCTAAAATGTTTTTAAATAAACAAAAACTTTCTCTTAACCGCAGCAATTTTCATTCAATGAATACCAGGGTTGCATTAACCATGAATGCAGATACTCCTTGAACTACCTGTGTGTGCATCTAGTATATATTATAGCATGTTTATTTTATTTGAAGCAGGTAACTCAAATATGTACCAGAAATACACAATAAATAACGAACTCAGCGCACTTAATAACTTTTTAAAAGGTTTGCAAAAAAATACTGTTTAAATATTATTTGGTTGCGGCTTGTTATATATTTATTATGTACAAATATTTTCATACATTTTTGCATTGTTTCGTATTTTGGTCTGTGGAAGCTTATTTTAAGTTTGTATTGAGATATCGCTCACGTTGTCTGACGCAATTTGTTGAAGATCTGAGAGGTGTTTTCAAGTAATTGCCGCGCGACCTTCTCAGATGACAATGGTCTCTCTTCCCAACAAAATAATAATCATAATAGTCATAACGAACATCAAAATAAAAACTGCGCCGCATTCAAAGTTGAATGCTGGGCGAAAAGTGTGCCGGAGCAACAAAGAAACTATGAAAAAAGTAGATGATGATTATGGATCTTAATCATGAAGATCTCTTCTTGCCTTTCTAAACAAACATCAATTGTTTATAATATAACTGAAAGCATGTAAGTGTGTGTGTGAGAGTCTTTTTATAGTTTTTCTGTTGGGCATTCACGTTGCCTTCGCTGCTGAATTGCATTATTTTTGGCGAGGGTCAATTTTGAGTTGATCTGGCTGCTCGTTCCGTTATATTCTTTTTCGTACAGCCAGGCGAAATTTGAGCGCACTGGCTGCCTGCGACGCGCGACTTGTGTAGACTGCGAAAGTGCAACAAAAAAGAAAGAAAAAAAAACGGAAAAAATAAACAATTCCTATTAACATGCGAATATATTGTAGTTGCGCTATTTAGCACTTGTGCTTGGCAATTTCCATCCATTCCATTTGCGGTACTTTCGGTGCCATTCCATATGCAAACGTACATATACGATTTTAGTTTACATTTAGACTTTGAAAAGTGTACCGTTACAGGTGTGTATTTCACTTTTCATGCTTTCGTTATTGGCTATGCGTTGTCGATAAGATAACGAATTGGTTTTAAGATAAGCATTTAGGATAATCAGTTCCAGTTAAGTCATAAAGCGCAGGTCACGTTATTTATATACATACATACCTGTTATCCAGTTTGAGGATCTATCACTCTCTCTCTCCCTCTCCCACTTAGTGCGTCCCTGTACACTAGCCTACCTGTCAAAGCAAAAACATGATTTGTTATTCAAATGAAACGCTGTCGTTGCTGACGGTTGTTGCCGCTGTGTTTTTCTGTGTTGACTTGTCCAAATTACCTACGTCAACAACCCCTCGAGTTTACATTTAGTCAATGTACTAGACTTGTTCCACGCGGCGTATACGTATTACACTCTTCCGACACATACGTAAGTGTATTGTAGGACTGTGTGTGTGTGTATCTGTGAGGTCTTTTTTTTCATATTTTTTGTTATTGCCTTGTGTTTGACCGTTAAACGAAGTCTCTCACTCTCCATAAAACTGCTCTCAAAGCGAGAGTGAGCGGGAGAGAGAGAGAGAGATTTAAAAACTGATATTTTGTTTTGGTTGCTTATCACAAAAAAAAAAAAGGCCTGTTGCCAACTACATAAATACACTCATATAGCTGGCCAATTTGGCCAGCATCTGCTTGAAAGAGTGTTGTGGCATTAACTTTGATTTACCCTACGCCACGCAGTTTTGTTTTATATGTACATATGTATTTTTTGCTTGCCAGTGTATTGGTACTTTTCAAATTTTGAGCTGACAAGTTCGTTAGCTTTGCTTTGTCATTCCTCCTCACACATGTGCGCTCGCTCTCCCTCTCTCTGTCTGACACACACGCGCACTCAGCAACAGCAACTGCAATATCAGTTCGCTCACTAACTGTATGGGCATTGCTCACTCTTTGTTTGCCTGCTCTCAGTTTTGTATTGTTTCTCGCTCGCACACATCCGCTGATTTTGCTATAAAAGCGAGTCGCACGAAGCGACTTTATTTAAGTCTTATTTGTGTTGTCGTGCACGCCACTTGGTCTTTTGGCTTTTGCTTGAGCTCTTAACAAACAGAAAGTTAATTTCGTTTCGAATCAACGTTTTTGAATTAGAAAAGCCCAACTATAAAAGTGAGCTGCAGCTACTGTCACAATAATTATAAACATTTGAAGCAACCAAGAATCAATTGTGAATATTTAACTGTTGCGAACGTGCGCGTGTGAAAAGTTAAATCCAATCAAACAATTAATTGCAATTATATTATTTAAAAGCAATTGTCAAAGCAATTTCATTGTTGTCGGCTTATGCAAGGCTAACAATAAAAACAACAACAACAACAATAATAATACACTACAAATCCCAGAGAAATCCCAATTTGGATTATTAAAGCGTATATAATAAATTATTTGCGCCGTTAACAATCAAATATTCTGTTGAAACAACAGCAACTACAACAACTACAACAACCCACAATAAATTGTAAGTATTTCCGTGCCCAAATTAAACTCCCAACACAAAACTGACTGACAGAGACAGAGCAAAACAAAAAAACTTGCATTCTGTTTGGGTGTGTGCATGTGTGTGTGTGTGTGCGTGTGTGCGACTGCCCTTCTAAAAATAAATCACATCAAACTTAATTAAATGCAGCTATAGTTGTGAGTTGCGGCTGCCGCATTGCATGCCAAGTCTAAAAATATACGCTATACACAACAAAAAAAAAAATGTGTATACATATTAATGTGTGTGTGAAAAGCGCATATTAGAGTTTTACAGTTTTACACGCCATCTTTCTTATGCACTCACTTAACATGGCATTAACATAACTGCAGTTGCAGTCTGTCTGTCTGTCCTCTCCCCCCCCCCTCTTCTTCTTGCACGCCCTCGAACGTTACGCTAATTTGATTACACTTTGCTCATATGATCTGGCTAAATTTAGACTGGCCGTAAGAACGAATATTATAATTTTTTTTTTGCCAAGCAACGGCAACGCAGCAGTCATGTGGCTGTCAAATATATATACAGACTTTTGCAATGCTGCCAAAATCAGCACGATTTCGCAGCCACCCCCCGCGAAAAACAGCCCACCCAACCGCAGACATGGCGCTCGTGCCATAAGCTATAAATAAATAACATTAGCAGTGCATTTAGTATACTACATAAACTAACAAGTTTATACTTGTACAGTCCATAACAATTTCATTGGAAATGTGCTTAAAACACACCAAACACAATACGCACAATTAAAACTGAAATTTTAATTGGCACTCGGTCGAACCAAATTGGTTTTTTTTTTTTTTTTTTGGTTTAGCTTAACAGCAAAATAATCATTGAGATACAATGACGCATCAGCCAAAAAGTTGCGTTATATTATTGACTGTGGCCTTTACAGCATTCAACCGGATTTTATTGGTTGCCATTTAGTTTGTCACAAAATGTGTTATTTATACTTGTGATGATCGAGCCAAAGTAGAGTATTATAACTTCGGTAATCCCAGCTATCATTGCGTGTCTTTAGACATTGAAGAATGTCGTTTATTGACATTTTATATAGACACATGTACTTTAAACATATATTGACCATAAAGCTTGTCAGCTTTTTGTCGCTGGCTATAGGAAATGTGGTTAAAGCAAGTGTCAAGCTTGACAAGCAACATAGCATCGTGTACAGTTGTGCACGGTTCACAAGCGATTTTGTCATGCAATATTTTTTGTTTTTGACATTTAAGTGTTTTATAATACCCCCCACCCACACACACACAAACAAACAAAGCGAGCTTTAATTATAAACTTCCCAACAACAAACAGCTGCACATAAAGCTCGTTTACCTTCGTGCGTTTGTTTACCTGTATTTTTGTTTTGCTCTCGCATTGCCCCTGACATATGTATGACCCCTAACCTACCCTTTTGTTTAATTATTATGATGTTTATTAACATTTTTCTTCCTCTCTTCTGGTTTTCCATTTGCAGTACCAACAACAACAGCAACTATGTCGAGTGCCAGCGTACATGCTCCCCAAATTGCCGACATTTGCAGTCCATTGGCGTAAGTACTCAAAAAAAAAAAAAACATTCTTAATTGTCTACAGAAATTATTAAGTGTTAAAAAGGGGTATAATTATATTGTATATCATTATTGAATAGAAAGTATGACTATAGATACAATCTATCTATGGCCAGATTGCTCATACGCCTTGTGATTCACAATACACAGAAATTAGCTGGAAGCGCCATTTCCGTTTGTATTACTGAATGACAACAACACGACGTTTTAGCCCCCCCGCCGCCGCAACTTTGTAGCCTTCAATACATTCGATATACAATATGCGCGAAATTTCGTTGCGTTGTAAACAAAGTCAGGGCCATGTTTTGGCGAATTGATTGTTGACTGTGCTTTCTGTTAATTTAACAGTGACTGTTAAATACGCTTGATTATGCATGAACCAACCATTCATAGTTTTGCAATCTAATCGTGTTCGAAGTGCAGAGTACGCTTCACAACAACAAAAAATAAAATGATTTTGGCTAGTGACAGACTTTGTTGTTGCCATTAACAAACATTGCCGCATACTGCATAATATTTTGTTGTTGTCTTTATCAGGCATTATCACTTGCTCTCTCTCTCTGTCTGTCTCTCTTGAGTTCTCACGCTCTTGTGCTAACAATAAATGCTGGCGACGATGCGACGCTCACATGATCGGGCGAAAGCTGCCGCCGTCTGCCGCTTGTCATTCGGTACAGTCCCGATTGGCTGCCCCCCCCGTCCCTGCCATCACGCTTCTCATTATCATAATCACGCCAGCGACAACGCACGCCGCGCCCCAAAAATCTCCGCCCACTGTGCAAGGTCATGGCCTGTGCTCGCTTGTTGACCGGGTGCGGTTCGAGGGGTGCAGCCAGGCGCCCAATGAGCTACTATAAGCTGCCCGCTATCAGCTGTCTTTGTTGTATTATGGGTTTAAATGCATTTCACAAAGGGGTACGTGCTTTTTAGTATACCATAATTTATTCGGTCTAGCTTTTAGTCACAAAAAACAGCAACAAAGAAGTTGAAAATAATACAAAAAACATTTACTTATCTCTTACCTTTTTCTCTCTCTGTACTTACAGTCATCACAACTTGGGTCTGTCTGCCTCTCTGCCTGATTTGGTTGGTAGTCCGTTGGAGATCAACATGGATAATGTTCTGACCATTGAGGAGTTGCGTCAGCAGCTGGGCTCTTGCTTCACCTGCGGCGTCTCCTGGACCGATGATCATGTCTCGCTGGATTGCAGTGAATGTGGTGGCTATAGCCTGGAGCGTCCCTGTCCACTCTGCGATGGACAGTGTGCCGTGCAATGGAAACGTGACTTTGGCATGGTGAGTTTAAGCGCTTAATAAGAAACCTTTGAGCAATATCTAACTTGCCTTCCTTTTGTTCCTTGCAGTCCCATGCTTGTGGCAAGGCACGTTGGGTTGGCGTCTGCCTGAGTTTTCCGGAGGCAATGGCCATGCAACAGATGCCCGTGGCTGGGGCAGCGACGGCAACGGCGGCAACAAGCTGTGCCGCTGCAGCAGCGAATCAACTGCGTCTTGCACAGGAATTGTGCTCGCGTCTGGAACAGCTGTCAACGGCGTCCTCAAAGGCGTCGAATAAAATTACGCGCATCTAGATTAATAGAGGCACGTGGTTGCATTTGCAGCGTTATCTACAGTAAAGTGTTCCTTTTCAAACAACAAACACACACACACACAAAACACACTAGTATCATCATCAGCCATTTGCCACATGCCACATGCCACATGCCACACACATAAACACCATGAGCCAACACAACAACAACAAGTCCACCACATATTATTTTTACTGCTGCATTAGCTGCTCACTCTAAGGGAGAGAACCACAAAGAGAATGAGAGAACGAAGAGAGTGGGAGCGCGTGGGGAATCTCTCACTACATATTTAAAATTTAGTGCTTAATTAACTAAGCTTATTTTGTATTAGTTCTTAATGTTTTTAGTTCTTTTCTTCTATGCAAAAACAAAAACTGTTTATATTGTTGTGCACGCGTTAAGTTTTCGTATAGCTTGTGTTGAATTAGCATTAAGCAGTTAATTAATTATTTGTTTACACTGTAATTATGGCACCACACACTCACACAAACACACTCCTACACACACACACACACACAAGGAAACACATCAAAAAAGAAGAAGAGACTACATTTAGCTTGAGCTCAAGTCTGAGTTCTGCAGTGATAACGGTGATATTAGCCAGAAAGAAAAAAAATAAGAAAACAAATAGTGAATTTAATATTTGTAGCTAAAAAGAAAGTCCAACGATCTAAACTGTATAATTGTTAACATTTTTAGTTGTTGTTGTTGCTCGTTACCCTTGGGTAAAAGCAAAAAAAAAAAAACAATGCCAAATTGTTGTGCACAAACAAAAATAAGTTAAAAATCTATAAACAACAACTTGTTGGAAATTGAATCTTCCATAGAACGCCTAATGCTCAACACAGAAAACAGCGCAAAAGAAAAAACGCACAAGCAAAAAATAATTCAAAAATCCACAAAAAAAAAAATGAAGAAAAACCTAAGCTAAAGAAAAGTTTAAAAACAATTGGGAAAGTAAGCATTACTCAAAGCAAGAAAAAGTTGAAGATTTTCTGTGAAAATCCATATGACATATACTAGAAGTTTATACCTTACATATTTACACACCTATACATAAAGATATATCTACTATATAGAGCTCCATAAAGTATATACACATATATATATATATATATTATATATTTTTAATGTAGAGATATGTTTTGTAAAAGACAAAAGCATATTTTTAAAATTAAAATATATTCAAAAATGAAAAAAAAAAAAAATGCATTTACTTCATTTGGAGGCGCGTTCTCTAAGCTTGTTTCTATATAATTTAATTTAATAGATTATTACGTGTGATTTGCAGTTTTCGTCAACGGAAGGGAGAGATTATTACACGTGCCTTATCAACTCATCAGATAATGTGCATATATGTACTGGGACTTTCAGCTTTTGAAGGTTACAAAATGAAATGGGCACAAATTTCATCATCATCTTGACTTCTCTTATCCGCTGGACTTAGCAACGGGATTTTTATTCATATTTACTAACGTACAGATGAAAGTATATGCCATATTTTTCGTTATATGTCATTTTGAGTATTAGCAAGCAAATTGCTCGTAAATCTTGAAAAGCTGTCCTTTATTCAGAGTTACCGTTATCCCACACACATTTGGTTTATTGCCTTGTGCCACATTCACTTCCTTGTGGCTGGTTACAGGTTTGCCCACTGTGCACATACACATACACACAGTGATTGCTATAAGTATACCTCTTTTTTCGAATTTATGATATAATCCATATACATATATAAAATATTGAGTGGGCGCCTAATTTACCGGAAAATATAAAAAAGTGAAACAAATAAATAAATCTGAGAGTAATTAGACTCTGCCTAATGGGGCTCGATGCTCTGTAATCAAAATTATTTAATGATTGTTTTAAGCTTAGCTTGTTTATTATTTAGGAAAAATGTTACCGACTGAAAAATTTTATTCGTAATGCACTTTAAGCGAATTTCTAATCATTGGACCATTATCAATGTTTGCAGCTGTTTTTTTTTTTTTTGTGGAATTTCCTGTATTAACTGTAGATAAGTTAAGAAATCAGTCAGTGTTAATGCATTTAAGTAAAAGGAAATCGAAGTATAAGTATCACGACAATGAGTATTAAAGAGTAATGCTAAAAAAAACCCAATGACGAAAAATGTCAATGCACAAGTTTATTAATTAAACCTGCAGCTTTCGTATCTTTTCTAATCCGTTTACTACCTTATGATTGCAGCTATAAAACATAAACAATAGTAATATTTTTTTTCAATGAAACAATAATTTGAGAATTATCAGTTCTAACTTTATTCTAGATTTCCTGTTTGATTACAGATAATACTATAATTTATTGATAAATACTATTTGTATGAAGAGCTCTTTATGACACTGTCCACATATGCCACTAAAAATACAGATACAAATGTGTATAGGGTATGAAAAGGTCTCATATGTGTATGCGGTACGACTTTCACTTACCTGTGTTACCTGTCCGGACTTTAAAACGAATTCGCTTGGGATGACTTAAAACAACAGCACAGACTGCGACTGCGACTGCGGCAGCTGCGACGTCGCTGCTGTTTATACCAAGCGGGCGGTGCATTCATGAAGGCCAGGTTAACATCAGCTGGGGTGGTAGTAAATCAGGCTTGAATACTACTACTACCACTCGTATTCAGTTCACTTCACACTGCACAATTTTTACTTACCGCTGCTGTGAGATAGATGCAGGTCCGGTTCAATCGAGGCCTCGGGGCTTGGTAAATGTGTTTGCATTTCAGTTAACAGTTCACTCAACTCCTGCGCATCCTTGCTAATGCTGCACAGCTCCTCCTGCTGAAAGTCCGGATTGATTTGCTTGCACAGCAATATCTGGCTAATCACATTTCCCAGGTTCGAGGGTGCACCACGAGCGGGTGCTTAGTGATAAAAAAATAGATTAGTTTGGGACTAAAGGAAACTTTACTTGACACCTACCATAATACTCGGTCATATCGTACGGCACCAGCTGAATAAGACGATGACTCTTGATGAGTTCGTGGCGGAACAGCTGCGTCAGTTGATAAAGCAGCGAGAGATTGTTGTTCGGACTGGGTGTGCCGACGCAGTGCCTCGGCTGTGGTGTGATCAGATGAGCCAAATGCTTGCAAGCATCCACACAGCTTCGACGCAGCTTCCGGATTTTCTCGCGCAGCTCCGGCGAATCGCGCGACTGCCCAATAAAAATGAGCAGCTCACGAAACTGTGCCACATAGCAATTGATTTCCATAATAAGCTAACCAAAAGAAACATAAGCTTTAAGATAAATAAATGATTGAGTTTATACCTTTTGTGGATCTCGTGAGGGTAGCAGCAGTTGTGGCAAATAAATGGACAAACGATGAGCTATTATTGTTGAGTTGCGTATGGCCAAAGCCGTGCTGCTTGTAACCCCACCAACTGCTGGAAATTTCTCGCCATAGTCGAAGCCTCCAACGTTGGCCATGTTTTGATGCTGACTGCGGCAGACTGTGTGGTTGTGGTCTTCACTCTGGCATTTTGTGGCTCGCTCAAAAGTATGCTATAAAAAGTACAAGAGCATCAGCACTGCAAATATGTATGCTTATGTGTGTTGTGTATGAGTTATGAGTGTGTGTGTGTGTGTGTTTTGTGCTGCTGAAGCTGCCTTATGCAAGCAAATTGCGGACTGTCTCATTACCTTGTGTCAACAAGTCACGACTGCTAAATAACAACACCAACAGGACAACAAACAAGGACGACGTGTCTAATACTCTGTTGGCAAGAAATGAGCATTATGACATGTTTTCAGAAACGTATTCCTAATTTTTAAGGCATTAAACCTAAGGATGCCAAATTTTATAGTTACTTTTATTTCTAAAAAACTGTTTTCAGGAGACTATATACAGTATATCCCAAATACTTTTCGTATTCTTACTTTCACCCAGCATACCTCTTTTTTACATAAGAAGAAGTGATGTTAAAAAAAATACAAGCTTTGCCTTGCAACAGTTGCCAAATAAGGGTGCATGTTGCAAGCACAGTAAACAGCTAATGAGACCATAATCATAACTGTTAGATAAGGCGAAAAAAAGGGGGCTTGCCAGGCAAACATTTCTATGCCAAAGTAGAGAACCATGAAAGAGGTTAGTTGTTGTCACAAGCTCGAGTCTAATTTGGGGAAGTATACACCATGATGTAAGAAAAATTAAGCTTTAAAAATATCAATAGGATTTTTCATATAGTTAAATGAAATATGAATTAAAAAATGTTTGAAAACTATTTTAGAAAGATAACTTTCACTACAAAATGAGAAGAAAAGTGAACATTTACCAAGTTATTTTACAAAAACATTAATTTTATGGAAAATTCTTAAAGAAACAAGTAAGCTATTTCTGGCCCCACGAAAACTAAATACAATTGAAATTATTTGCGTGCCCCTAAAAGAGTTCAAAAATGTATTTATAATTAATGTTTTAAGCGTGTTTCTACAAGTATGCAATCATTTTTGCTTGATACAAATTAAGCATTAATATTGCTTGAGTTTTTTAGTCATAACTTCGCCATTTTCTTAAGGATTTTGGCAGGACACGTATTTTTGAGATCGTTTAATTCATGTTTATCGATTAGCATTTAAAATTTCCAGGATTCGGCAAAAAACATTTTTTGAAATTTTTCTAAGGGGGTAGGTCAGAAAAAATTGATAGAAATCGAAAAATCGCTTGTATTTCGGCCATTTTCAGGACTATATAGATGTCCTTTGTACCACAGATAGTCCTTTGGCAGCCGATTAAAATAAACCAATAAAATTAACGAAAGTCCTTAAAACAGGGAAGATATAAGGACTTTTTTAAAAACAGAAAAATGCTTCTAAATCGGCCAAATCCTTACGGATCCTGGCGATTCCTATGGCAAACATTTAGTTTCAATTAGAGCTACAAACTGACCAAAGGACATCCAAATTGTCCTTGTAGTTTCCGAGAAAACAGCGACTTTCTGATTTGGACCCATTGCCATGTGGCCTGAAGATCAATTTTTTCCAAGTATTGGGTTCTTAGATGACCATATATTTTTTTAATGCCATTTGATAGAGTTGGTCCTTGTGATCCTAACGCACTATATCTTTCGAAAATCTGCAAGGATTTGGCCGAGCTTGAGCTATTTTAGTATTCAATGAACCGTGTTATTTGCGTGCCCCTAAAAGTATTCAATAATTTATGTATAATTTACGGGAAATCTGGCTTTTTTGGGAGATCAGATATCGCCACCAATTTGGATTTCGTTTTGATTGAGTTTTGCCAAAAGACACCAGTTTTCTGACTGCAAGTACTTGGCGAACAGAATCAGCAGCTAGATGCTAAAATGTATTTTGCAGTGAAAAAAGCTTGCATTGTTATCGCTTCAATTGGTATTTTTATTAACAATTTTTACAAATTATTTAACAATTTTGTTTTTTCATGCGCGAATTCGACACGGAAAATGTTATTCAAAATTTTAGCTTGTAGAATTTGGTTTGCAAACAAAAGCATAATTAAAAAAATAACTGGCCAAAAAGCGAGTGGAAAGCAGTCGATTGATTAGACAATCAATCATATTGCTCCCGTTTAATGCTACATAAATATTTGTTTTGTTTCCTGTTTTACAATCTTTCTTTCTTTCTTTCTTCATTTTAAGCTTATTTATAGTGTTTATTTTAGAATTACAAACGCGCATTCGGATTTCGGGAGCGCACAAAGTTGAGCAGCTCATCGGAATCCTCGCACACGAAGGGCTTAACGTGGTGGCAGGCAACATCATGCCACTTGATGCCATCATTGTAGAAGTTGTTCAATATGGACAAGCAGCTCTCATCATTGCCCTGCGCCGCCTCACGATTGTCCGGCTGTGGTTGATTGTAGCCACCCGTTGACGACCAGTCGCCAGTATTGCGCTGCGATGTGGGTCCAATCTTGCCACCCGATCCCGACCAGAACCAGCCATTCTCATTTGGAGGCTGCAGATCGGGACGATCACAGCCCGCAAAGTTGCACTTTCTGCCCGATGTCCAGATATAGCGCACATTGCCGCGAGCAATACGCTGCTTCACAAAGTCATTCTCCTGTGGCGTCTCCAGCGAGACGGCATCCATGCAATGCCGCCGACAAATGTTGCGCGCATCCAACCAGTCCACCTCCAGGCTGCGCGTCGGCGCATGCTCCCAGCTGAAGAAGTATGAGTGGGAGACGCCACGTGCATCGCGATAAGTGGCATGCCTCACACGATTGGCGCAGCTGCGCGGATCCGGCAGCGCCAGACGACGCTGGGCCAGCGCCACAGTGGCGCTCACTGCCAGCAGCAGCAACGTGCGCAGCACAGACATTATTCTTGTTGTTGTGGTTGTTGTTGACGATGTGGATTTAAATCTAGAAATAAAAGCTGCAAGTGCAACAATAAATGCCAATGTGGTTGGGTTAAAGCGTCGTATCAAACTGATTTTAGGTTTAGTTTAACGTTGTTTTTCTTTTTTTTTTTTTTTTTGGAGCTGCCCAGCCCATTTCCGCTTGAATGAGTCAGTCGACATGTTTTTGTGCGAAATCAGTGATTGGAAATATCAGAACAAACATTGTCTATCGAATTTTGTTTTGAGCGATTTTGACTGTATTGATTTGTTTTCATTTAGCATGTATGGAATTTGTCGCTGACAATTGTTAATTTGTACAATTGGATTTTCGACTTTATTTTGCCTAATTGAGTAGTTTTCCATTTCGTCAACGGCCTTGCAGCCCACCCACCCTATCTGTCTGTAATCTTGTGCTTAGCAACAATTCATATCTCTGCTTTGTAATAACTGTGTGCATGCAAATGAGTTTATTGTTTTATGCTGCATCTTTTATTATCCATTATAAGTTATGGCTTGAAACAAACAAAATTGTATGCTAATTTTTATGGGTCTATTGATGGCAGCTGCATCCATCAGCTGATTGGGTCTTATATAAATATGATTATTACAATTAGATCCGGAATGAATAGCTTTAAAGCCAGTACTAACTAGTTATTACTTTATGACTTAGTTAGGCATCATAAAAAAATCTGAATCGAGTTAGCCTTGAAAATTTAAGACTGCAATGTAATGTTTGATTAAAAATAGAATCAGTTGTACACTAACGTTTTTAAGTAACACATCAAAACAGACAAAAAAACAAAACTTTTTATAAAATGCAAATAAAAAGTTTTTCACATTTATACCAAAAAAAGTAAGTGAAACTGAAAAAAAAAATAGTTTTCATATTGTAATAAAAATTATTTTCTTTGTTACAGGATAAAAACACAAAAAATCTTTCTACTAAAATGAAAGCAATACCATTTTTTAACACATTATAAGAAAAGTAAGTCAAATTTCTTATTTTTACAAACATTAACTTAACTAAAAAATATTTATTTCTTTACAATTTTTCTGCTAGACACAAATAGAAGCTGCTGTACAATATTTTTTCCATGGGCTGGGTAGCTCTACACTATATGCGCAAACAAGCTAAGGTATACACAGGATCCATTCTCGTGTCACCATGAATGATGGCTTCGCTTGTCAATTGGCTGGGATAAACGATGTCCATTAATTCATGTACAATTTGCACAAAAAAAATATATTCATTAAAAATAATAATAATAACCTATATACTATATATCTCTTCGTTTTAATGAATTTTAAAAAGCAGCCCGCATAAAACTCTTGACCTTTACCCAATTTCAAAAACTGACCTAAGCCAACAGCAGTGTGCTACAAAAGTTGACGGTAAATGAGACCTGAAGTAAGATCTGGGCACATGCCACACACCACACACCTAGTTGTTGGTTTCTTCTTGAGTCAGAGTCTGGCTTTGCATACCAAACACAATTGGAGAAAGTTGCATTGCTGTCTATGGATTGTTGTTTTTGCTTTTGTTACACACTCACAGTTGACTGAATATTCAACTGTCCAACTTGTCTCTTCCCGTCTGATAAGAGTGCTAACGACTTTGGTTTTATATTTTCGTGCCACGCGCAATTGTCGGATATTTCTTTTCACGGCTTGTAAATTTTGTAATTTAAATTTAACATTGCTACATTTGCTCTTCCTAGTGTGTGCCTTTTGTGTGTATTGTATTTGTTGTTAAGCTAATTGTCGTGGGTAAGGCGAAAGACAAGCAAAAAAAGTTTACAAAAATTCAAAAACAATTGTAGGCTCTTGACTCGTATTCGAAGTGGCCAATTTGAATTGTATTTTGTCGATTTTCGTTATGCAATAATTGTTGAACGCATCTCATTGAATAATATTACTTTTTCGGGTACTTGTAAATTGCGTGGATCAGTTTTTGATGTGTATTTAATTTTGGGAGAAAGGCCGTTCGAATGTTGATAATCGTGTGTGTACACCGTTATTAGTCATATGGGGAGCTCTTCAATTTAAACGCCACTTAATTCCTTATATAAGTGGCAAAAACCAACAACTACAACGATATGCAACCTTCAAAGCGTGCTCAATAGCCAAATAAATTGAAAGACAACAAATTAAATGTTTGAAAATGTGTTTTTTTTTAGCGTTTTCTTGCACATCTGTGCAACATTCCAATTTTTGTGAATGTGTGTGTGTGTTAAATAATTAATTCCATGAATTGCCATGTGGCATCTGCCAAACATTTGGCCTGTCGTCCATGCCACAGCTGCATTCCTACTCTCATTGCCTCACAGTAGCCTAGCCAAACTACCTTCCCCCTCTTTATATGGCAATTAATCTTTAGCTTATGCAGTTTTTTTTTTGTAATGGTTTTTCTAGCTAGCCCAATCTTTAATATCATCTAATAGCAACTGGTTTTCTCACACTTGTGTAGTTTTATGTATATTACCTATCTTTATTTTTGCTTATTTTTGTCTATAATTTTTTTATTTATGCATCACGAGCTTTTAATGCGCCTATCAATTTCGAGTCTTTGGTTTTTATGTTGTTTCATAAATTATGCATAGGCAATGTGTATTAAGACGTTTTGCTAATTTGGCTGCCGAATTTTTACGAAATGCGCTGAAATACAACAAGTTTTGACAAATTTATTTGCAATTTGTAACGCCTTCAACATGTTTGCCTTTTAATTGATTTTTTAATCCACTGTGCTTATAAGTTAGCTATTAGTTATGGTGTGTTTAGTATATAGTTGTTGTGGGTATTAAGAAACTTAAATGCTTACATGGTTGTTAAGGGAATTTAATTAAAAATGAATAGGTTTTAATAATAATGTCAAGTTTGGGCCTAAACATTCGCATGTCAAAAACTTCTTTTGTTCCAAACATAAAGCCAACTTTCTGTTAATAAGAAATCAATGTGAAAAAGCAGATCATTCATTTTGCCAGAGAAATCAGTTGTCTTTTAATGCTGTTGTTTTAAGCTTGTTTGTTTTGTTTTGGCTAGAGTTGTACTCATATGTAGAACGCAAAAGTGAGACGAGTTTTAAGCATGATGCACCGATGACAGCAATTATAAAGAAGACGGATTTGCTAACCACAAACAACAACTGACAACAACTGCCAACAACAACTGGCGACAACAGCACCAAAACTATACTAACTGGTTGCCAACTGGGCGTCTCTTTTGGCTAAAAGTAGGTCTGCTCCAAGCCTTTGTTTAGCTTGTTAAGTATACACTTTGTCAATTAGAAACGTGCTGAAATAACAAGTTGTCTCGATGTTGCAACACTCGGGTCAAGTGTCAAGTCAAATGGAATTTCAGTCTAAAAGGGCCGCTAACAAAGCAGGATGCGCTTGCCACGAAAAAGCAACTGTTAAGAAAGTTGCATGCGGATGCATCGGCTTTTAATTGCCAATGGGACCAGGTACCAGGCACGAAGATACGAAGAAGAAGAGGTAAATAAGTAAGTATGTAAGAGGTTTTCTGGTAAACAAAGTCGCGCAAATAATATGTAGAAAAACTGGACAGACTGTAGAAGAAAGTCTCAGCCAGTTGTTGTTGTGAGCAAGTTTCAGCAACCAAACAGACAGCTGGACAGAGCGAAGACAACCAGACACTGGAACAGTGAGTGAGGCAGTGGGACAGTGGGACAGATGAAGCAGCCAGTCAGCCAGCAAAGGAGCTGTCAGGTTGGTCAGGCAAGGTGCGTTACTTTTACTGCCTCAACAGCATCAGGTTTTCGTTTTTTTCCCGCTGGCAAAAAAAACCACACAAATAACAATAACAATGTCACGAAATGATAGTGAAAATATTTTCAGTTTTTGGTCATGACATAAAAAAAACCGTCTACATACATATAAGAAGAAGCCAACTCTCATGTACTTAATATTAATCGAACATAGCTACAAAATATTCACGCAATGATGTTAATAAATCGAATAAATATTAACTATTTATGTTTGGGGGTGGCGTAAATCGTCTAAGCCAAGTTTAGAGAAAGGTAGACAGACACCACAAAAATTGAAATCATAGCTGCAGTGACTGCAAAAGACATGACTCTAACAAGTTAACTGACCAAGTTAATGATCATGACTCGCTTTTTTTCTGCGCTTGGTGTAAATTGTTTAACGTAATTTGTCACACACCCCACCAAAGACACGAACCGTTAAAATTGCATGTGATTTGCAGTTGATTTTTTCGGTTTGAAACTTTCCTCCGGGAGTCTGTCTCGAATCAACTGCGACTTTCGCAGACGTATCCGAAAATAAATTATTTGTTGTCAATGCGGCAGGCAGCCTTGAAAATTGCCAGAGAGACGTGACTTGCGATTTCTTCAGTGGAATTTCTAAAGTTGTTGCAGTTGGAGATTGCCTACATTACTTGGTCACGATGCACCAAAAAAAAAAAACTTGCTCATCAGCTGCTGTGTGTAATCTACACCAGCAGCTGCTTGCCACCGAAACAAAACTTTAATTTTTAATTTATTTATTTTCTGACATTATCTGCTTGTCATTTAGTTCAGCAACCCATAAAGCATTATTTGCATAGTTTTTTTATTTTATGTTTTCGACCTCCAAGTTGCTTGCAGTAGCAGTTAAAAGCAGCTCAAGCCAGCTAGCTTATGACCAAAGCGCCTGACATTTTCGCATATTGCAAAAAACACAACAAAAAAAAATTAAAATTTGCATGAGGCTGGAAAATTAGATTTTCCGCTCATTTGCACTGAGGCGGCCAAATACAAAACATATTGCGCAATCTTCTGCTTCAATGCATGTAATTTGTTAGCCCACACACCCTGCCCGTGGGTGTGTGTGTGTGTGTGTGTGCTTTATTCTCGCACAGAAGCTTAAAACTGGGCCATGTTTAATTGCAGCTAGATAAGCACCTCGGCAAATATGGAACCATAAGTGCACTAGTAGTAAGTATATACTTATACTTATAATGCAACCATCAAAAACAAACAACTAAAATTGTCTTTTTGTGGTGAAGGGCTACTGCACACACAAACGCTTGACTAGGGGGCTATTAAAGCTAGACAAAGACATGCAACTAATTTTATAGATACATATATATTTAGTTTTGGTAGACCTGGATATAACAACTTGATATCTTATACCTTTTTTTTTAAGAATTTTTCATAGGTTTAATGTTTTTGCAAAATAACTTGGTAAATGTTCACTTTTCTTGTCATTTTGTATTGAAAATTCTCCTTCTTATAGTTCTTAAACATTTATTAATCCATTTTTCATTCAACTACATAAACAATCCTAAGACATATTTCTCTGTTCACTTTTCTTTTAATATTTAGCAGAGATTTCTAACTTTTGTATAATAATTAATGAATCCGTGTTATATGAGCACAGAAACTTTAATAATTGTCATGGTACAACTATTTTTAAATTAAATTTTTCATTTTACAAGTTTTATAAGTATTCAACATTTTTTTTAGCGTAAATTTTCTTCCCCTTAACTTAAAAATCACTGAAAATTGCACAGCACAAACATATCACAGCTCTGGACAATTTTTAATAATGTCAAACAGTTTTTTTTCATATCCTTTAAGGATGTTCGCAGATAATCACCTTGTACACCAAAGACGAGTTAGCGACGAGAATAAAAGTATAGTGTATTAGTTTGTTGTTGTTGTTTTCTTTAGAGTGTGGAGAGAGACAACCGCACGCAACGCTTCACTTTTACCAACTGAACGCAACGACGATCTTGCCACGGTTTATAGCTTGTCCCCAAAACAAAAACAAAAAGGCAAAAGCAAAAATACCAAAAGCAAACAAAACCAAAACACAAAAAACAAAAATAAAAAACTAAAGGCGCAAACAGCATAAAACGAGCAACTTTTGATGATTCGGTTGCCGCGTTCGAACGTGGCTCAAACCGACTATAATAGTATGGCTATGACCAAGTCAAGTGCTGTGAAACCAAAAACGATTTCCACTCAAAACTTCAGTTGAACTCATCTTATTGTTAATTGAGCGAAGTGAAGAATCGTTTGTAAATTACACCTTAAATATGCTCCCCATATATATTCGCTTATAACTGTGTCACTGTGCTAGGTTTGAGCTGTAGTTGAAAATGTGGCCAGTTCTTGTTCGCGCAACATGTTGGCAGGCAAGTTGCTCCTCGAAACAAGTTTGTTGCCAGAGTCTTTTGTTTTTATGTGCTTGGCGAATTTTTCGTCTTAAAAGTCTTTTAAAGATATGCAAAATATTTTTCATGCCGTTATGCATTTTATTTAAACAACTGATTATTGATTTACTTATTTATAAGCTTATTTATTGACTTCCTTTTGTTGTCTTGTCATTTTATTGTGCCCCTTGGCGGCACATTCAACATTTTATTTACATTTCACTTATGTAACAACAACAAGAAGAGGAGGGGTGAGGAGGCACAAAACTGTGTCAATA
Organism: Scaptomyza hsui; assembly: GCA_018152825.1. Taxonomy (NCBI): domain Eukaryota; kingdom Metazoa; phylum Arthropoda; class Insecta; order Diptera; family Drosophilidae; genus Scaptomyza; species Scaptomyza hsui. Next base: position 3,634,169 of record JAECXO010000269.1, read on the forward strand.
AAATCAGTTAAAATCAATGAAGCGCTATTCGCTTCCGGCACAATTTGCTCATCATTAGCCAAAAGCTCCAAACAAAATAAAAATAATAAAGGGCATAGGAAAAATATATATATAAAAAAAAGTTGAATAATTTTTTGTTCAATAGCTTAATGTTGTGTTAAAGCGCTGCAAGCATTCACTCAGAAAAAAAAAAAACAACGAATCTTCAAAGCATTCAAAAAATGTTTGTTTTTATTAAAAGTGCATAAAAGTGCAAGAAATTAGTGTATTTAAATGAATTGCTTATAAACAAGGGATATTTTCATATTCAAAATAATAATAATATTGTATGAAAGTATGTATTGAGTGCCTTTAGTAGACAAACAATTTTTGAACTCAATAGTTACACTCATACTTATGTAAATACGTCACTAAATTTCATCAAAGCCAGCGAGGCTTACTTACATTTTTGAGAGTCGAGGAGTAGAGCAGTGTATTAAAAGTACTAAAATCACTCAATACAAAAATTCTTATGTGTGAATGACAAAGAAATATTTATCAATCATTTTCTTTATTATATTATAATATTTTGAATATAAAAATATCTCTTGTTTAAAAGCACTTCATTTAAATATACTCCTTTCTTGCACTGTTATGCACTTTTAATAAAAACAAACTTTTTTTAACTCTTTTCAAAGTTATTTATTTTTATCTCGATGAAAACAAATGAGTGATTTTAATTAATTTTTTATGTTTTCTGCCAGCAGGTGTTTGTATTTGTTCATGCAATTGCAATATCGATTTAATATCAATATAACATGTAATCATGTTGTGTGCACTTTCAAATTTCAAGTTCGCAACAAGGCAAAAGCGCATCCTCAAATAAAGCACACACACACGCACTTTGTACACAGCGCATCTTTAAAGTGCATTTTGAAAACAAGGTCATCGAGTAAATCAATTTTTAATTGCAACTCATATATAAGCAGTTGAAGTAGCAATCAACATAAAATAATTGCTGTTTGACTTTGAGCGCATTTGTTCAAGTTATTCATGCAGCAAAGACCCAAACCCAAAAAAAATATTCAAACCATCGATTTAGATGTGTGAATTCACATTAAGTGTCAACATTTGCCAAATTGCAGTTGTTCGTTTCGATTCGAATTTAAGTTTAATGAGGGGAGCCTGAACTTGAACTTGAAGTGCTGGCTTGCTTGCGACTTGAAGTGGCACGCTAAAAACCTGCCGATGCTGACTTGCAAACCGTTGATGCCGAATCAAAGACATTTGAGCGCCCTATCCCATGACTGCAGCAATTAGGTTTGGGGCCTCCTATAGATGACCCCCGCCAGGCAGCAAACTGGCAATGAAGGCAATTTAGATATAATACAAAAAAGTTGGCTGATATTAAAGCCGCTTACCATGAAGCAAACGGCTCGAGGCCTTAGCTTTAAATATAAAGTATATGTACCTATATTTTATGTATGTCTCACTGTGTAGGCTGCTTTTCACTTTTCACTCTGGTGCAACCCACAACTGTTGGCTGCTTGGGCTTAATCAGCCATTTGACATCTTTCGTCATTAAGCACGACGATTTTTAATTGCTTTTTGGCTCATTGCTGAGTCGTTGGGCTTTATGTAACTCATTTTTTGAAAATTGGGCATTGTCAAAAGAAATGTGTTGTCATTTAATTGGCATTACGTTTGCCTCTCTAGGCGCTCTAATACCCTAACATACCCTGCCTAATGGGCAAGGTCGTTTAGCGGCAGAATCTACAAGACAAGAAGTGCGCGCACAAAGCGTAAACAATGATAAATTACAATAACACACATATTATACACTATGTATGGCCATAATTAACTTTGTATCTGTGGTGAGAGAGCTAATTAACTTGTCTTCTCTATGCAGATTCGTGGCTTTAGCTGTTTTGTGGCAACATCATCCATAACCATAACCCAGTGACTGACTTTGACTTGCCATCATCACGAGGCAAACAAAGTTAAGTTCTGTAACTGAAACCGAAAAACACAAGCCATAATCATTAATTCCATTTCGAAACTGTAAAGATCTAATATAGTAATAGGTAATTGCTCAGCCCAGCTCAAGTTTATCTAAATATTTTCCAAGCGTCTGCCATTGGCCTTCAGTTAAATTAAGAAAACACACAACAAAAAACATCAGATTGCAATAATTCGCTTTTAAAAATAAATAGAATTCAACTCACAGCTCAAGGAAAAACTGAACCACATCCAAATGATTCAAGACAAAGTAAAGAGCAATTGCTGCAGATGTTGCTTTGATATTTGAAAAGCCTTCAGCTTCGCTTTGTTATGATTTCCGAGCGAAACGAAGTCATCAGAAATGATATAAATATACATAAAGTTCAGCAAACAAAATATTAATTATAATTTTTTTAATTTGTAAGGCCTTGGCAAAAATGATTTAGTTTTGTTAAAATCTTAAATACTCTTCTTATTTGTTAATTGATTCGTAGTTACCAAGTGCTCTTTGACCCGTGGGATCGAAGGGGCTGCGCAAATGGCAATCGGCCTTATAGCGTTTACCCAGAATAGCAACCTCATAGTCACCCGACTTTAGATAGTCCACATCGACATTTTGACCATCGGGACGCGAGACATAAGCTTGACCCAGAGATTTGCCTAGGGTGTAAGCGTATTCAGCTCTTCGCAGGAAGCCCACAGGCTCTCCATTGCGATAGACGCCCTCAAGGCCCCAGATGGGCACCTGATCCTGGAGAGTAAGGTAAACCAAGCGCTTCTTGATGCCCTCGGAGCGCTGTTTATCCACAGCAGCACGTCCTCGATAGTCGCCCACCTTGCGGCAGGTGAATCCCAATCCAGCCTCCAAGGGTGTGTCATCGGATCTAAGATCGAAACTCCACAAATGATAACCCTTCTCACTACTCAGAGAATATAGTGCCCGATAGCCGGCATTCCTCAGATCCTGTGGAGCACCAGCAGCCATCAAAGCTTGGTAGACGGCCACACAATTCTCCCTGGGCACATGGAGCTCATAGCCCAGTTCACCCACAAAGCTGACACGCAGTAGACGCACTCCCATGCCATTGAAGTTGACCAACCGAGTGCTGTTCGGAGCCACATTCGCATCGGAGAGCTCGCAATCCAGCAGAGGCTGCAGGATATTCCTACTATTAGGTCCCTGTATGGATATAACACCAAGATCTGCTGTCACATCAGTCAAACTGGCATTGAAGCCCTTGCGACGGATCTCAGCGAGGAGCATACTATAAGTGTAATAGGCTGAGGCACCTCCAGCCACAATGTAGTAGCCATGACCCTCGAACTTGGGATCATGCACCTGACCGGAACCAGATGTCAAGCGACTGATGGTCACATCCGCCTCAACGCCACCAGCATCATTCAAAGCACAAGTGTAGACAGTTCTGAGAGGAGAAAGAAGGGAATAGTTTTAGAGTAAACTAAGTTTTTAGGATCTTCTATACTCACTTGGTAGGATCACGATTGGTGTTGGCCGAGAAGAGCCAGTCAGCAGCTTGTTTTGCCTGTGCACCCGATAACACCAGCTTGGAGAAGTAGCTCATGTTGAAGACAACCGCATTGTTGCGACAGGCAAGAGCCTCAGCTCCAATCTGATGAAGAAAAGAAGAGAGGTGAGATAAAGAATACCACTTAACTATTCTTAAATAATTTTCCTACCAGATCGTGATGCTCGGAGAAGCTGTTGTACTTCAAGTCTCCCTCCAGGATGCGCTCGTAGTTGCTGTCCTTGTGACGTTGATGTTCGTAGCTGCCGTACCAGTCGTAGGGTAGCACAGCAGCAGACTCTACACTTGATCCTAGGAAGAAACCTGGCCGCTCCCAGCCCTGTTTCTCCTCCATGAAGGCATTGGACTTTAACATCTCATCGTGCAAGGGATCCTTTTGGAAATCACGTCCGCCCAGCGGCTGATCGTACTTGAACACCATGCTGTAGTTCTTCACGTAGCTCTCATGCGACTTCTCCTGTATCCACTTAATGTCACGTCCCTGATCCTGTGTGAATCTGCGCAGATCAAAGCTGAACATGGGCACATCTGGCTGTCCATTGATGATCCACAGTGCCGTTTGTTCGCCACAGCCACCTCCAAACATCATGCCCGCCGAGTTGAAGCCACAGTTGTGCATTAGACCCTGCACAATCGGATCTGGACCCATCAAGGGCTTGTGATCTGGGGTAAAGGACTCCGGACCACAGACGGTGCTCTTCACACCATACTTGGCATAGGCGGGACACAGTTTCTGGGCACCCTCCACATGCGTCTCAAACACCGTCCAATCCAACTCGTACAGACCGAAATGGAAGTCCTTTGCCACTGGATCCAGCAGTATGGGATTGGGTTCATAGCCACCCATGCAGATGGCATCTCCCTGAATGCGGAAATAAGTGGAATAATCGTGATCCCTGATGTTGGGCAGACCTCTCACACCCGGTATGGATTCTGATACAATGTAAGCATGCTTCATGGGCAACAGAGGCAGATTACTGCCATGTTTGGCCACCAGATCACGACCCCAAACTCCCGTGGCATTCACCACCGTCTCCGTGCGTATATTACCAAAAGGTGTTGCCACGCCCACAACCTTCTTGGCACCACGGACGCCCTCCTCGACAAGAATATCCGTGACATCACAGTTCTCAAACACCTTGCCGCCATTGTTGGATGCAGCCTTCCTCAAGGCGGTGCAGAGCATGGCGGGATCCATGACACCATCACCGGGAGAGTACAGAGCACCAATGAATGCCTTGGGATCGAGTAGAGGAAACAGTTTCTGTGTCTCCTCCGGTGTGAGAATCTCATTCTCAATGCCTAGAGCTGCTCCAACTGTAGCCAAGCGACGATACTCATCCAGCCGTGTCTCATTGTGTGCTATGAAGATGCCACCGTTCTGTATCCAGCCGGGATCCAATCCAGTCTCGGCTTCAAGCTGACGCAACATGTTCCTAGAGTTTGCCAAGAGTTGAATATCCACATCACTGGGCCGCAGTCGCCAGAGCAGACCAGCTGTATGCCATGTGGTGCCTGCTGTTAGTTGAGCACGTTCCAGAAGAACCGCATTCACTCCCCGCTTGGCCAGATGGTAGAGTGTGTGGCAACCAGCTGAACCACCGCCAATCACAACCACATCCGCTGATGCGGGTAGAGCAGGTACTGGTCTACTGGTTTGACTATTATTGCGGCGCAGCAAGCGTCCCAAATCCTGGCGAGCTGCCTGTTGTATGATTCCCGTTCGCCACATTCCGTACGCTTTGGAATTAAAGTGAAAACTAAACGCAGCAGCTGGCGAGGAAGCTTAGAGAAGACATCAAGCCCTGAACTTGTGGGTCAACTTGTGGCGATAAGCTAGAATTGTTTCCAGTGTGTTATCATTCAAAACACACTGCCCCCCACTTTCATTATCAACAAAAGCGTACATACTTTAAGGCAACAGGTGGCGCTTTTTACTTTCGTTATCAAACAAACTCAGTCACAAGTTCTATTGATGAATATTTGAGTTCAACTAAGGTCAGCTTATTAAAAATAAGTAAAATATCAAAAGAGTAAGCACAAGAAACGAATACCCTTAATAAATTTATTTTCCAGCTATCGCCACTTAAAAGAGACTTTGTGTGTGTGAAAATAAATGCCACATACCACATTGATTTGAGTATTAAACAGAATCTTGACGGGGGACTTACTCGTTGAGATGACAGAGTCTATGCCATTGTTGTAGTCATCAGACCCGACCAAGTCGACCCCAAAAATAGACTCAACTAGACATAGACGAGAGATGTGGTTGCCATTATTGTTATTATTATTGCTGGCAGTTGCAGCAAGTACTCGTTGTTGTTGTTGTTGTTGCAGTTTTAGTTGGTGCTGCCAACGTTATTGTTATTGTTAGCAAATTGTGCGACAAAAATTCTAAGCAAGGCGCATGATTTGTTGCGTTTTTCTCTATGTTTCTTACGAATGCACGAAGCTGGTGATGCTGTCAGCTCATTAAGTTGGTCTCATTATGCAATCTCGTTTGCATTGTTGAAAATGCAACCCAGATGGAGCTGGAGATGAAGCAGTTGATGACGACGACAATGAGTATTTTTTGAATTTGCTTGTATGGCTCTTGTGGGCTTGAAAAAAAAAATAAAGCACTCCCGCCTGAAATTTCACAACTCGCTTATTAGTAGAAGAACTACCCACTTTCAGTGGAATTAATTGGAAAACTGACGCACTCAATTGTCGCTAGTCATTAGCTATATACAAAAGCTAAGCAGATGATAACAACTAAAGCAGTAACAAAATTCATTCACCAAAACCCAAATATACAAATAGAAGATACTCTGTAAACAGCTAAGATAATCTATATATAATATTTCTATTGCACACATAATACCCAATCTTAAACATTAACTGTCTACAGGGCATACTAATTTAATTCATTACATTGCCCCTTGGCCTGGCAACAACAATTTGGGAGGATTTGTTCCCACCCAGCCTTTTCAATGCGATTACGATACGCGATATTTAATCTCTGATAACAAGCGTAACTCAAACACAAAGCAATTAGTCATTAGCTCCAAAAAGTATGCAACAATTTATATTTAGTTAGTGCTTTGTTGGAAGCCGCATCGCAAAAATGTTACGCCAAAATTCAAGGTTGCCAGGCTTTTGGAAGCGTGTCTTTCGACGCATATTCAGAGCTCAAGATTTCTACAGCAGTATTAGGCTCATGATTGGCCTAGCTCTCCTGCTGGGCATTACGCCGTACTACGTGTCCCGTAACGGTTGTCCGGGCGAGCGCGTTGTGCGGGAATCGTGGTATGGATTCGCGAACGCCTTCAGTCGTTGGCTAATGTTCGCCTTCTGCTACCTGCATGTGCATATTCACAATGATTCCCTGATCGGATACTTTATGCGCAATCACATCTCGCAGGTGAGCACAATATTGCATGACATGGTTGGCATCGCTGCCGCTGTGGTCATCTTTATTGTGCCGCTCTTCATGCGTCGTCATCTGCGCAAAGCCATTGAGACTCTGGTGAGGATCGACCGAGGACTGGCCCGTCTCCACTGCCCTGTGGACTACTTCCAGATCCAGTACCAGGCAGTAATTGTGCTGCTTTCAGTCTTCGCCTTGGATTCCACCATCATCATTGTGTGTCTGGTGTGCCTTGCTCAAATGGATGTGCGTCCCACCTGGCAGCTAACCTTCATCATGATCTACGAACTGGTCGTCATATCCATCACCATTTGTATGTTCTGCCTGTTGGCCAGATCCGTGCAGCGCCGTTTGAGAATATTGCATAAGGTAAGTAAATTTAATAATTTAAAATCTCAGGTTATTGAAAAGTCATCAAAAACAAACAATTTACATATTCTGCATGCCACGCACCATAAATGTAATACAAGGCACAACCCCTTACCATTCCATATTGCGCATACGCCTCGTATGCAACAAAGTGTGAAACGGTCTGCATGCAGCTGCAACTGTGTGTGTGTGTGTGTGTGTGTGTATGTTGACATTAATGTCAGAGCCATGTGCTGATAACGAATTGCCGAGCAGGGAGTAAGCCAAGCTGTTGGCAACGTAATTATGGTGGAGCACTAACAGAAATGGGAGTTAAATCGACCATGACTTTAAATGACAGAGATAACAATTTAACTAGAGCACATCTTAAAGATTTTGTATATAACTAGGGTATAGACGCGTCTATGCTAAATAGTATCAAATCCTTTTATTAAAATATAACGAAGCTAAAACGCGATTGTTGTATCATTTTTCATTGTCAGTTTTCATTCTACTCTCTTTTTATCAACTAACAACTAAATTAAACAAACAGAGCATCGACTATTTGACTTTGCTGCAAGGATGCCAGTTTCAAGGACACACACACACACACACACACACTTGTTGCTGCTGTGAAGTGAATAATGAACTTCATCATGAGCTTACACTTTCGTTGCCGGTAAATGAATCTCTCTCCATCCCCATCTCTCTCTGGCTTGTTCTGTTTCGACCTGTTTTCTGTTATCACAACTTGTTGGCTGTTTACCGTTTCGTCCTGGCTGCAGTTCGAGTTGTTACTTCGAAGCTAACGGTTGTGCCAGGTCGCATTACAAAAGAGCATAATGTCCACTACGTTGCGTCGGGTGCGAAAGTATTTTATATCCTCTCAAGTCTATGAGGCACTGCGTCCGTTGTTCTTTCTCACATTTCTGTACGGTCTAACGCCGTTTCATGTGGTGCGTCGCAAGATGGGCGAATCCTATCTGAAGATGTCCTGTTTTGGCGTCTTCAACATTTTTGTTTACATTATTTTGTTCGGTTTCTGTTACATCTCTTCGTTGCGTCAAGGAGAATCCGTTGTTGGTTACTTCTTCCGCACGGAGATCTCAACAGTTGGCGATCGCCTGCAGATCTTTAATGGACTCATTGCTGGCACTGTGATCTACACATCGGCCATATTGAAACGTTGCAAGCTGCTGGGCACACTGTCAATTTTACACAGCTTGGATTCCAATTTTGCCAACATTGGAATACGTGTCAAGTACTCGAGAATCTTTCGCTACTCGATAATTATGCTCATCTTCAAGGTGCTCATTTTGGGCATATACTTTGTGGGCACATTCCGGCTGCTCATCTCGTTTGGTGTCACGCCCTCCTTTTGCGTCTGCATGACCTTCTTCCTGCAGCATTCAATGGTCTCCGTTGCCATCTGTTTGTTCTGCGTTATAGCCTTCAGTTTCGAACGACGTTTGAGTATTGTGAATCAGGTGAGTTATTTAAAAAGAAAATAAAGGGTAGCCTTAACCTTTCATAAGGAATAGGAATAATTTCCAATGTTCATTATAAATTCCTATTTCATACTCATTGTTGCCATTTCTTGTCCCATAACAATTTTACTCAGTTCCCAGTAGCTGTCCTCCTTGCGACGCATTTTTCCTCATTTCATCAGCTTTTATAGTTATGCACAAAGCATTCTTTTTAATATCCCGCTGAGTAGAAAATAAGTATGAATAAATTCACGCGAACATATTGAAGCTCATTCATTAAGAACCATAAACACAAATTGTACTTTAGTTACAAAAATGAAATGCAATAATTTATCTTAAATTTTGTGAATATACATGTTAATATACATATATCTCATATTCGTCAGCTATCACTCATAAACAACAAGTCTCCGGGGTGCTCAGTCCGACACTTTATACACTCAGAGAAAGCTGGTCATTTAAATATGAATAAATCGCACAACTAATTAGAGTCCAGTGTTGAAGTGTGTTCCCACCTGGGAACAGTCAGCAGTTCCCTGTAAATAAGCATTAATTAATATGCAACAACTTAAGTTAATAGGTAAATGAACGACACATTCACATTTACATTCATACTCGTATTCGTATTCACTTTAAGGACTTCGAGGAATTGTGGGTCCCACCTTCATTTAACTGACTTTTTGTTCAGTTGTCGTTTAAAGCTCCAGTTGAACAGACGAACCGTGAAAGATCTCGGCATGGAAATTGCAAAGGATTTAAATGTGGAAACCGAATTAAAAACAGTTAAAAAAGAAAGTCCGTTGAGGCGTCGCGTGCGTCATTTCTTTTCAGCCAAGGAACTTTTCGAGTGTCTTCGTCCACTCTTCCATGTCACTTATATGCATGGCCTGACTTCGTTTTATATAAGTTGTGATTGTGCCACGGGACGTAGAGCTATTAAGAAATCTTGGTTCGGTTTGGCCAATGGCATCTTTCACATTGTACTCTATAGCATCTGCTATACTCTGACCATACGCAATAATTGTGAATCCGTGGCCAGTTACTTCTTTCGTTCGAGGATTACGTACTTTGGTGATATGATGCAGATTGTTAGTGGCTTTATTGGTGTCACTGTCATCTATCTATCGGCCATTATACCCAAGTATCGGTTGGAACAGTGCCTGCAAAAGTTCAACACCATGGATCTGCAACTGCATACCGTCGGCATCAAGATTATGTACAGCAAAGTGTTGCGTTTCAGTTATGCCATAATGCTATTTATGTTTCTGGTCAACGTCGCCTTTCCGTGGAGCACCTTCGTCGGGCTGTACTTGTCCCAAGTGTATCCAACTCTGGCATTACATATCACCTTCATGATTCAGCATACGGTTGTTGCTAATGCCATAACTATGTTTTTATGCTTTACATATCTCGTTGAAATGCGATTCGTTATGGTTAATAAGGTAAGAGAGCATTTCACCCAAGGGTCACTATTTAATTGTCACAATTTAGTGAGTTCTTTAAGCTCTTATTGTTTCCAACTAACACGTATACTAATTTAGTATCAAGTGCTGCACTCTACTTAGTAAGGGATAATAATTGCCACACACTGGAATCCAATTAAACTAATTAACTTAAACCAACAATAAGGGAGTGAAATAAAGTAATTCATAGTTTCATAACAAAAACAGTCAACAATAACAAAGAACGTTGCTGTCGAAGAAAACAAACTTTATAATAGTCTAATCTATATCCTTTTAAGGTCCTTAAGAATCTCGCCCATCAATGGGATACGCGTAGCATTAAAGCTGTACAGAAACAACGCTCCCTGCAATGTTTGGACTCCTTCTCAATGTACACCATCGTGACAAAGGATCCGGCTGAGATAATACAGGAATCCATGGAGATACATCATTTGATTTGTGAGGCTGCAGCTACAGCCAACAAATACTTCACCTACCAACTTCTAACGATTATATCAATTGCATTCCTGATCATCGTCTTTGATGCTTACTATGTGCTTGAGACTTTGCTGGGAAAATCGAAGCGAGAAAGCAAATTCAAGACCGTTGAATTTGTAACGTTCTTTTCATGCCAAATGATATTGTATTTGATAGCGATCATTTCCATTGTCGAGGGCAGCAATCGTGCTATAAAGAAGAGTGAGAAAACTGGCGCCATTGTCCATTCTCTGCTGAACAAGACAAAGAACTCGGAAGTGAGACAGAAGTTGCAACAGTTCTCCATGCAATTGATGCACATGAAGATAAACTTTACAGCTGCTGGTCTTTTTACAATTGATCGTTCTCTATACTTTACGGTAAGTAGTTCCTTGAATGGTTACAATATAAGATTTTAACATAGTTTTCTTTCTTTCTTTCAGATCAGCGGCGCTTTGACTACTTATCTCATCATCTTGCTGCAGTTTACAACAAGCTCACCAAGTAATCCAAACGCTTTTGAATGTTGCGATACATTTCATAATTTTACAAATCATACAGCTTAGTTGCTGATGAAGAAGTTGTAAGAGTTAAATCTCGAACTGGTGAAAGTTACGTCCAACGAAGTGTTGCAAACGATTTTAACATTATTTTTACTACTACAAAAGCTATTAATTATTATTACTTTTTAAATGTGTAGCCAATAAAAATGTAGGGATCGTTGTCGTCATTAAACATTGTTATTATTGTATATTTAAATGTCAGTTTTTAATATTAAATTCTAAAGTGCTCTTAAGTTTAATCAACTTATTGTACGTTGTACGTGAGGATCTGATGATCGCACGCTAAATAATATAACATATGTATGTATATTCACTTGTGAAGTCAGAGCGCTACCCAACTATAGATGCATGCTATATAAATAGGTTGCTTGTTGCATCTAAACAGAAGCCGCAGCGATTGCTTAACATTGCGTATACATAATTTTAAATGTACAAGTTCTCATATTATTATTATTAAATTATTGTTATGCAGGCCGAACAAAGCTTGTTTAATGCTGCAATGCCTTGGCGTTGGTGGTATCAACGAAATAATCGCGTAAATGTTTTCAGTGCCTGTGAAACGGCTTTCGATGTATCAGCTCTGAAATAGAAGAAGTTGAATGGTTAGCAAATAGAATAGATATTCAAACAATAGAGATCTACCTCAGCACCGTGTTGCTAAACTCTTCCAGTTGCTGTTGCGTGGCAGTCACATAGCCACCACTATTTTTCTTGGGCAACGCTTCCAGGGCATGAGCAAGAAAAGGCTGCATTTGTTCTTGGGGCACAACATGCTTGAGTTCGGTGAGCACCTCGGCAACATCGGCGAGCATGTACGAGTGCAGATGGAACACTGAGGCCTGTATCAGGTTCATGACTAAGGCGCCACCATGCTGGATGGCCAGTTCAGTGACCAGGGGTCGACAATCGCTATGACGATGATTAGTGCTGCGTCCCCAGGTCAGCAGGTTGATGAAGAACTTCATTACCGATGAGTTGGCCTCACGATGATCCAGCGAGCAGGCTATCAGAGCACACTGAAAGATGGGCGTAATCAGACTGCTCTGAAGCAGTTGCAGCGGACAGCAATCCAGGTAGCGGGAGGCCAGACGAAAGAAGTCATCAACCGTATCGGGATTGTTGCGCAAACCATTCTCCAGCTGCAGCAGACTAAAAGTGGGTTCGATGAAGGCCTGCAGCATCTCCAGCAGTCCGGCAATGCACTCATTCGTCTTGGCAAACTCATCCACCAAGATGGAGCCCACGTACAGGAAACAGCTATGATGCTGCACTGCGTAGAGCACAACAATCTGTTTGATGAGCGGCTCCACGAGAAGCAGCGCTTGTTTGCGCACCATGCGCACAGCATAGCGAATGAGGCGACAGGTGCGCTCCATGATCCGCAGATCGCTCTGGTATTTCTCCAGCACGCGCGAGATCAGTGGCCAGGCATCGTTTAATATTGCAACTGTTGGATGCTCCACGTTGTCGGGCACATCGGGATTCGTGTGGCGTATAATCGCACAGGCGCGATCAATCCAATACACTGGATCACTACGCTCACCCTTCGCCAGTGGACAGTGATTGCTCTCGAGTAGCTGTGCCAGCGGCTGCAATTGAAATCCAACAATCTCTCGAAGCGCCGGCTGCAGTTGTTCACGTGACAGCTTTGTCAATATCAGCGATATGCCTTTAAGCAGTCCAATTGCCACATCGTTGTTGATTTGAAAGCTATCCAAGCTACGTGCTATCTCCACCAAGCCACTGATGTGACAAACCATCTTCTGTCTGCACGCCGAACAGATGGAGGTTAACGCAATAGCTGCCGCTGACGCCAATCCATTTTTTTGCTGAAGCGCGTATAGCAGGAAATTAAGAACTGCTTCCAGCACTTCCGAGTGATTCTCAATCCAGTCGCATAGTTCGCCTATTAGCATTATGGATGTATACCTCACTGCAATGTGCGTCTGATCCGTCATGTTGAGTATCGCCTCCACCACCTTGGGTATCACATCGTTCTCCTCGCTGCGGGGGCAACAAATTGATTAATATTGTATTTAATATTCATATTGTTTAGCTTACGGCAGGATATTTTTTGCCACATTTTGCATGACAAAGAGAGCCGCTTCTGTGGATTCCCACGTTGTATTGGGCGCTTGCAGTATGATGAACATTTGTTTAAAGCACGCACCGGAGCCAACAATAAAGGCCACATCCTTCAACAGATCGGACACCTTTCTTCGAAAGTCCTACATAACAAAGAAAGCCATTTAAATAGTTTCATAAGAAGTATAAATATTCAATCGTACATAAAAATTGTTATTCTCCTCGATGAGACCGTCGTGATCGCTCTCCATTTGTGCGTGCCGATAAAGGGCGCTGATTAATCGTTCGATGTGAGGCCTAAAGCGTGATGTTAGCTTCTCATCATAGCGCTGGAACAGATCCTCGCTGAGTTTGTACCATAGATGAAATGTGATCTCGGCCACCTCGTAATCGAAATGCCCGACACACAACAGCACCAGATCCAATCCCTTTAAGCTCTGATCCGAATCATACATGTCAAAGGAGAAGGCATCGCAGAGTGTGGTAAAGATGCGGCAATAGTTAATAGTCTTATCCGTGTCCTCGTGGGCAACACTTAAATGATATGCAGTCTCCAGTTGGCAGACAGCTTCAAAGATGCGCGCCGCCTGTGCATCGCCATCCAAAGTGCAGCTTACTGAGCCCATGCAGCTGAGGATGGCACAGACGCATTCGGTGGCATTGTCATGTAGTTTCCCAGTTGTTTCCGCCGGCGAGCTGAGTAGCCGGAACGCAAGCTGGAAGAGCGCATTGTCACACATGTGGGAGAGCGGAAAGGCGTGTATGACCAGCCAGGCACTGTATGTGCGCAACGCAGCACTCCAAATCCGCTGCTGATCGAGATCCTCACGCTGTGCACACATGCACAGAAACTCTAGCACACACTCGGCACTGGCATCCAGCTGCTTGTGCACTTCCTCGCGCCGGTTGGCGCCCAGTCGCAAGAAGCGTGAGTCAATCTCCTCCGGCAGCACCTTGAGCACCTCCAGCAGGGGCCAAATCGCAGCTGGATGCGGTGCAAGCACCTTCAACAAGTCACTGATGGGCTCCTGCCAAGTGGCCATAAGTAGTGCCAAGTCCGCAATGGCCAGACTCAGCTGTGTCACAATCACATTATCCGTTTGGTCATCGATCTGGCCAATGTGCGTTATCAGGGAGTCTCGCAGTGCCTCGTGCGTTTCCGGCGGCAGCTCACTAAATGAGTTTTGTATTTTGTTTCGCATCGTCTGGGCGGCAAAGTAATTCGCGTGCAGATCACGTTTCTGACGCAACAGCTCGTCCGCTATGGTCCACGAGAAGATCTAAGGCGATTAAATGTTAGCATGCCACATTCATGTTGAGAGACTCGTGCCGCAACAACTTACCGATTTTTGAAATTCCTGCAGCCATTTGTTAGCCTTCTCCTGCTCTTTTGGGTTATTGCCTTGAAATAGCGCATTTATCGCTTGATATACAACATCCGCCGAATATGTGTCCATTGCGCCGGCTTGCAGATGGTTGTAATCAAAGCATTTAATTAATCTATATTACAAAAGTTGCTGTTTCTGTGGAAAGAATTTGCGGAGGTACGTCGATAAGCGTCGGCTGGCGCACGATATCTATCGGGTAACAGCGTTGTATTGCGGTATACTCAAATGACACTTGCAAAATATTTTTAAGCATAAAATATCATACATATAGGTATGAAACAATAAAAACACAGCACTCTTTGAACAGTAATTATGCATTTGATTTAAATTAAGTGCTATTTATTTATAGAACCTACTGGTTTGCCAAAAAAGTGTGACAGAACCGTTCACAGTAAGTCACAGTCACGGTGAAGCAAGACTTGCTCATCACTTTGCAGTGTTTGCTATCAAATTTCGATACTATTCTATCGGTTTAGCAGACAGTCAGCAAAATTTGCCATGGATAAGGATTCCGATTCCACAGTCACCTCCTTGGATGAAAATACGGAAAACTTTTGCACAAATCCCACACGCGATATACTCGCCGAAGGCATCACAAATCTCTTCAAGCCGACCATCGAGCGGCTCGACGAGCGCGTGGCATCAACAATCCAATTGCAATCGGAGCTGCGGGGACAACTGGACGCCTTGGCTGCGCAGTTGCGGGACATTGAGAAGGCCCAGAACCAGATACCCGAGTTTGCAGACAAAGTCAAAGAGCTGCTTAACGTCAAGCACAAGGTGACAATAATTAACAACGTGCTGTCCAACAGCCAGGAGCGCTTAACTAATCTCCACAAGCTGATCGAGAAGGAGCAACGAAGGCGACAAGCGCTGCTGGATTCAGCGCTTAGCACCAACATATCATAGATGGAGACACCACATACCGAGCATCTCTCCGCGGCCGATTTTGAGCACGTCTATGAGCCGGCGGAGGATTCGTTTTTGTTGCTTGATGCCTTGGAGGCGGATCTGGAGTTCATAGACAAAAAGCTGCAGCCGCGACTGTGCGTCGAGATTGGCTCGGGCAGCGGCGTCATTATCACAGCGCTAGCCAAGCGCTTCTCCCACTCCGCCCACTGCCTTGCAACGGACATTAATCCACGTGCCTGCGATGCAACCAGACGCACTGCGTCTCGCAATGGAGCCAGGTTGGACAGTGTGCGCTGCAATCTTACAAATGCATTGCGACGCCGTTGCGTTGACTTGCTGCTCTTCAATCCGCCGTATGTGGTGACCAGTGATGAGGAACTGCTTGACCAAGTGGGAGTCTCCTCAGCCACTGAACGCAATCTGGTTTATTCGTGGGCTGGCGGCAAGGATGGGCGGCGTATCACAGACATATTACTACAGCAATTGGATGACATACTCTCGCCCAGCGGCGTGCTCTATTTATTGCTGCTGCACGAGAACAAACCGGATGAAATAATCAAGCAATTAGCTGGTTTAAAGTTCAAGGCTGTCAAATACATGGAACGACGCATTCCCGGTGAACATCTGTACATACTAAAAGTAACTAGAACCCTTTAATTAATTATTTTCATCATAAAGTGCAATCAATCTATTTTATTGTTTTTATTTTGGTGACCCAATAAGAAAAAGTTTTTGTTTGCTGG
This sequence comes from Scaptomyza hsui, assembly GCA_018152825.1. Taxonomy (NCBI): domain Eukaryota; kingdom Metazoa; phylum Arthropoda; class Insecta; order Diptera; family Drosophilidae; genus Scaptomyza; species Scaptomyza hsui. The sequence continues at coordinate 3,650,550 of JAECXO010000269.1, forward strand.
TTTGTGTATTAGCTAAAGACAATAATTGCGATAGACACATTTATCGATATATCCACAGTAGCGCAAAAGAAGGACGTTTGAAATGTTAACCCAAAGTTGTATTGAAAAAAGTACAAGAAACCGTTACAAATCAGGCAAACAATAAAATTGCAAATTACTCTTCAATTTCGTTTAGGGAGTGTTGTAGTTGCAACGGGCTTTTAACTACCCTGCTGTAGTACTAGTATCTCTGCAACCCCAAAGCTGAAGGGCAAAAGAAAACAAAAAGTGCGATAGGATTACAGCACCAAATCAATGAATTATGTACCTATACACACATGCGTGTGTCGTATATTTGCGATAACTACCCCTACTATACCGAACATCGACATCTGCATGTGCACCCTCCCTCCAATTTTTTTTTGTTCGCTTTCCAGGGTGGGGTGTATTGGGGAGGAAGGGTATGTTATGTGCCCTACCCAAAAAATATAAATTGAAACGCTTAATTTATTGGCATCTGATAACTGCCAATTGTTGTGTTTGTTGTTTTTCGCTTATTTGACGTAATTACAATAATTTATTTCGATTGTTATTAATTTTTCTCTTTTTTTTTGTTGGTCTTCAATTGCTATCTTTCACTACCACTGGTTACAAATTAAGTTTATTCCTTTTATTTACAGAAAAATGTGTTTGTTTGAGTTTAACATCGTTTCGGTATTAAATTATTTATCAGTATTTGACCTGGTATTGCGGTAAATTGAAGCCTTTAAATGCTCGTTAATATTGCAGTTGCACAGTAGAGTGGGTCAGTTAATTGATTAAATGTTGGAAAATTGTCGTTATGCATTCGATATATTGATTGATGGCTTATTTTTCGCAAATCAGTCACTATAATTAAGAAGTTTTTCAGTATTCGTATTGCAAATATATTGTATATTATATACTACTTAATTAGTATAAATAACATTAAAAGATTTTTATTTGTTCTTGTTGTCGTTTTCTTTATGCATTCATTTTATATATATATTCAGTATTTGATTTCGTTTTCATTACAATTTACAATCGAATTAACTTTAATCATCAATTGATTTGCCTTTGCACATCTTACAACAGAAAAGTTTTGCTCTATTAACTAAGATTTATAGCTTGTTTCGTGTCGTGTATTTGATTTTTATTATGTTTTCTTTAATACTGACAATAAATACTTATAGAGTAGTCTTAGTTAATGGGTTAAGTAAATGCTGAAATAAAAGAAGCCCTCAAGCCCAGTGAAATCGATTTGGAAATCAAACTTCCCGTTGTGTCCCCGCGAAAAAAGAAAGAGGGAGATGGAGAGAGAGAGAGAGACAACGAAAGTGACAAACGGTAAACTGAATGTCAGTTGTGGCCACAATGGGCGCGAAAACTTTTGAAACCATATATATTTGAAGACGTTTTTTTTTTTTTTTTTTTTTTTGTATATTTTTCTTTTTTAATTGCGTTTGCTTTTTCGATCTTTCATAAAATGTAACGTCTAATTTTAATAATGAATTTTATTTGTGTTTTTGTTTACTTTTCATTTTATGTATTATTATTTTTAAGTAAATCATGGGGCTCCGATTACGCATCTTCTTCTGCTTCATCTTGTTCTTCTTCATGCTATGTATCTGTCGTTAAACTTAAGACTTATGACTTAAAGGAAAGAAAGAGCTTGGTTTTTGTATTTTTTTTTCTTTTGTGTATAGTTTTGGGGGGATGTTTACTTTTTCGGTTTTTTGTTTTCTCGCCCTTACGCGAAAACAAAATTGTTTGTTTTTTGTTGCATTTTTTATAAAAAAAGTACACATAAAATACAATTTAAATTAAAATAAGAAATAGAAAATTATTTCTTAAACATAAGAATTATATACTTTTGCGATTTTTTTGTGTGTTTTTTCTCTGGTTTTTGTTTTTTTGCTTGTAACTTTTTATTTATTATTAATTTAAATTTTTGTTTGTATTTTTTTTTTTTTTTTTTTGTTTTTGTTTTATTTTTTGTTTGTTTGTTTTGACTACATTATTATTACGCTTGATCGTCCGAGCCGGAACCATCATCATTGTCATCGTCATCATCTGTTTAAAGAACGATTTTGTCAGTTATTTGAACATATAGGAAATAGTTTTCATGAAACTTACCGTCACATTCAATGTCATCCTCCTCACCATCGTAGGGTACATCGTATTCGTCGCTTTCAATTTCACTGTCACCCTCGATGAGATCATCTAATACCTCCTCGTCATCCGAATCGCCATCAGCAGGTTTATCTTTCTTGGCTTTCTTTGATTCGGCGGATTTAGCCTGCAAATTGAATAAAGAGATGGGGGGGTCATAAGTAAAGTTTATCGATATCAAACAAAGACTGTGTTGTGCTAGGCGCCCAACTCAAACCCCACACATCTCCTTGATCAAGGGCAAAGCAAAACATTGTTCATGGAAACCAAAACATAAAAACAACATACAAATTACACTTCTCCACATAGCCCCCACATTTGTATACGCTTGTATTTGTGTGCAAGTGTGTGTGAAAGCCCATAAAATGTATATTTTAAGCCCACAAAACAAGAAAATGGCCCTTTACTGGGTAGCAGCAGCAGAAATACCAGAAACAGCAGCAACAGCAGCTAAGAAAAATCGTTATTTTCGCCGTAAAAAAGGCATTTGAAAAATGCGCGCGTCAATGGAATTCGCTGCAGCAGCACGCACCAGCCAATAGGGAGAGTGAGCGAAAGAGAGTGGAGCGAACGATTGCCGCATTACAAGTGCACCTCTCACTTACATACATACGTTTGTATATAAAAAGCGGCATATTTACTACATAATGGAAAACAACAATCGAGAGGGGGGCATACGTATCCGCATCTGTGAGACACAAAACCAGCCAAGCCAAGCGTGCGTTCGACCCACTGTGACCGAGAGCCGAACAAACGAAGCAAACCCGAAGCAAATTGATCCGAGCAGCAGGCAGCGACAGCGACGCCAGCGCCTCAGCAGCTGCTACACGATGGCGTGCGTGTGAGTGTGTGTGTGTGTGAAGCAATAAAAGAGAGAGAGCGCGCACAGCGCTGCCAAGGCAGAACTGTACCTGAGAACGCGCGCGTCGTGACAATCGCTGCATGAATGAACGACTCACTCACGCACACTAAAGCACGACAGCTGCTACGGACAAAAAAAGGCGCAATCGTTTGACCGACGACGACGACGCTAGCGTCGCTGCCATGGTGTGCGTTCATCTGCTGCTGCTGCTGCGTGGGTTCAAAACTAAGTTAACCAACCAACAACAAGACAAGTATATAAGCAGTCACGTTCCCATGTGAAAGAAAGCTTGTAATACATAATCATACGTACATGTGTTTGTAAGTAGTATGCATGGATATGTGTTGCGAAGGCATAATTTAAGAGCGATTGTTACCAAAGCACAAAAACAAGATAACTGTGAAAATGTGTGCAAAACACATATGAGGCGAGCTCTCTCAAGCACAACAAAAGCTACTACAAAAGAAACGAAAGAAAAATACTCATGCTAGCAAGCCAGGCATTAAAACAAACACCAAAGATACAATGATACACCGTTTTAATGTAACAAGTTTTCAGAGGAAAGGTCTAGAAATTTCTAAAAGCTAATTTCAAAAAATTTAAATTAATACATAAAATAGACGAGTGTTGGCTAGGAGCAAATGAATAAATAACACTGTTTTAGTATCTTTTCAATAATTTTCCACTGACACCCTGCTAAAGTAAGTAGGCAACAGTTTCTCAAATACCAAATCCGTTGCATTCGCTGCAATATAAAAAAAAAAACAAAATTGCGCCACCCTGTATATGGATTGTTTTTATATACACACAGCACATCTAAAGACTTTGTACATAAATGTACCAAAATAAATACGCGTAAGGCGAAAAAAGTGAAAGATAAATATATGTAAATGAATATGTACACAAACAACACATGTCTGTATGTACATGAATGTGTACATAAGCAATTACACGTAGAGCGTGCTATGAGAGCAGCGCATAACAAAGTACAGAGAGCTTTAACGCGAGAGGGAACTGTACATTTTTATTTTGGTTTGTGACAAATCATTTGCTAATTTATGTGATTTATTCTAAAGATACCACGTGTTTTTTTTTTTTCTACATAATGGTTTTTATGTTTATCAAAAAATGTGCCTGTTCGATTATGGCAATAAAAAATATAAAAAAATACAGAAGAATGGAATGTTACCGCAGCCTACTAAACTGGTTCTCTCTCTCACTTGCTCTCTTTTTTGTAATATGGCGGACAGCTGCCGTTGCCGGCCGGCATTGTTTTTAGCTGAGAGTGCAACATTTGGCAGGCGCGCAATTTGTTATTGTTGGCTTATTGCTGGCAAAATTTGGCCAAATGCATTAGGGCCAAAAGTTAAATGACCAATCAGCAAAGCTGTTACAAAGTTGTGTTTGCCTCATTGAAAGCGCACACACACATTGCACTAACTGCGTGGGTGTATTGTTTGTAAGTGTAAGTGTGTGTGTGTGTGTGTGTGTGTGTGTGCTGCAAGGCCGCCTCGCTGCTAAAGCTTTTAAAAGTTTATCTCTTTGGGGGCTTTTGCGTTTCGCTGCCTTCCTTGTGCAATGCTAATGACCTATTCCAGTATTTAATCGTTTTTGTTCTTTTGGCTCTCTCTATTATCTTTACTCACAATAACTGTACCCCTCGGTTAATAGACAGACAGCCTAACCTCGATTTGAACCGAAACAACAAATAATCTTTGATTACCGCCCCACAATCATCTTAATTTAATCGTAAACAACAACACAACTCAGTATGCATAATACATACATATGTATAAGTATATAAATGAGTTTGCGCTCTTTTATAATATTCGCTCTCTTTTTCTTTCACTCTCTCGCTTTGGGGCTGCTATCGGTAGCTGAATGTTAGAAAAACGTGTGTATATCTATTTCTAGAAACTGTTTTTCTAGCAGTTTGTTTTATTTTTGCCGCCGGATTTTTGTAATAAGTGTGAATCACTTGCGCTAAAAGGCAATAAGAAGCACATAAACAAAACTACAACAATAACAAAAGAGGCAATCGATTGGAAATGAGCGCGTTCGATAACGCGATCGATAAACTCATAAAGCGTCTGTGAGAACGGCAAAAGAGCAGAGAAGAAAAATACGACGATGACAAGTGCGTTCGTTTGTTTTGTTATTAAACAAGCTACACACACACACACACACACACACGTATGCATGAGCATATAAAGAAACTAGAAACTGATTAGGGCATATTGTGTGAAACTGTACAAAGCGAATTGGTCAGAAGAGATCCTTGTTGGGCAAAATAATCTATGCGATTCGATTGGTTACTTACTTCAGCTTGCCTCTTTGTGCCTTTGACGGATCCCTTGGCAGGAGCGGCAGGAGCAGCATCCGCCGCATCGGCAGCATCCTCGCCATCCTTGGCCGTACCGTTATCGGCCGCATCCCCAGCAGCATCGGCAGCCGCTGATTTATCCTCGGCAACTGATTTGGCTTTGGCTTTGAGATCCTCCTTCACATCGCTGTCGCTGACTGCTGCTACTTTCTCGACGGCAACATCTCCGTTATTTTGTTGTTCTGTGGCTGCAGACATTTTGTGGTTGTTTGTTTTTGCTTTTTGAACTTTGTATGTGTTTTTTTTTTTGTTTTGTACAATTATATAACGAGCGTATGTCGTTATATTGTAGGCTTAGTTGTAATGATTAATGCGCGCGTGAATTTTAGTATCCGTTCAAGTGTTCTATATGTATGTATACTACTCCAACGTGTATTTGATTGCTGTATGTTCAAGATATATATTTGTGTATAAGTATATATATATTTTTTTTGGTTGTTGACAAAAATTAGCGCAAAATAGATGTAGATTGTTCCGAGGAAGGAAAAAACGAGAACCGCACCGCACGAAGCACACAAACACACTGTCTGAATAGCTGCTTCGTTCTGTGTATTTAACAGATACAAAACTAGCGCGCATTCAAACGCACTCACACATTAGCACAAGCTGACTCTCGTTTTTTTCCAATCTCTCTCTCTCTCTCTCTCTCTTTCGTTCGGACCGGCCGCTGTTTGCTCGCTTATCACTCGCTCACGCTTAAGCCGCGAGCTGCTGTCACTGTCACCCTCTCTCTCTCTCTCTCTCTGTCGCTCTTTTTCTATTTTGCTATTTTGCTTCAGCCATCGCTCTCTCGTTCTGTCATGTATGCAATACACTGAACAAAAAGCACTGCGGCATTTCTACAGCAGCAGTTGGCAAAGTGGAGAAGAGAAGGCAACAACAACATCAGGCAGGTAGCGGAGGCGAGAACAAAATAACAAGACGTCGCCCCAGCCGCCCGTCCGTTCGACCCACCAGCGACCGCTGACCGATTCTACAAATAAGTTCGCAATAATTTTTTTGATAAAATAATAATAAAATATAAATAATATAGTTTCTGTTTCAGCGCGGCAACAAATATACAAAAAAAATATTCGTATTTGTGTTTTTTTTTTAGTATATTTGTACTGCCATTTGCTGATTATTTTTTGGTATTTTGTATTTTCTTGCTATCTGACTGACCACCGATATGTGTACCCGTTGACGGCTCGTACAAGACTGAATTACCATCGCACACGGGCCGCCTACAGATTGCTGGCAGCGGCTTCTTGAACAGCTTAAGCGTCTGACATTTTCGCCTATTGCTCGCAAACCTTTATTTGGATGGGACCCGAATCGCTGGGCATCGGTAGTGCTTAGAATCCTCTTCAATTTGGCATCCCAAACTTTAAGCTGCGATCAAGCTGAATTCACAAATTGACAGCTCGAGTGGGTTTCTTGATGAATCCCATATAAAATGCGCTTTCTGTGCTCGTGAGTACAGGCACTGCCAACGGCGACGTCGACGTCGCTGGCACGTTTGGCGGTAAATTTGAAAATTGCCGGCCGCCGCGGTTGCTTGCCCGCTACAGTTGTTGTCGTTGGTGGTTGTTGTTTGCCATCGAGTGCTGCTCGACGCGACGGCAGAGGCTTCTAGACTGGGAGCTGGGTGCTGGAGGAAGGGAAGGGGAGGGCTGGCGGGCACAGGCGACAGTTGTACTGGCAGCAACAGCAACATCACAAGCAGAAACGGCAGCGGCAGCAGCAGCAACAACAGCGGCTGGCCGGGCGGGCAACTTTGGCGTTCTGTGACGTGTGTGTGTTCTGTGTGTTGGGTTGCATGGTCTCAGCGGCAGTGTTTCGCTTATTGTTTGTGCCACCACATATATTTATAGAGTGGACCAAAAAACATGCAAGTAATCAGGTCAATCGAAACACCTATTATACCTATTGCGTCTTAAACACATTTTTACAACCTAAAATTCTTATAATTAGTCGAAAGTTAAAAAACTCAAAATAATATAAAAATCTCAGTTATGTATATCTTTTTTGGATGAACATTCAAATATTGTCCACACCTTCTGGAAAATTTCATATCTCTCAGTCAAAGCTATAATTTGTATCTTTTGCAATTGATGTGAACAAGGTTCACCCTAGTTTTTCATTTATAGTGTTGTTTTATGCAACGTTATGCATCTTTCATTTCTTTCAGTTGATCCCACATTTGTGGTTCGACAATCTGCTGTCTCTGTTCGTTACACGAACCACGCTGGTTCAGGAATTGACTAATGAGCTAACGTTCTTCTTCTTCTTCCTCTTCTTCTCTATTGTAGCTGTACTTATTGTTGTTGATGTTGTCGCTTGCAGCTAGTCTCTCTCTAGTTCTTAGTTTTTAGGTTTTAGGTTTTAGTAGTTGCTCTAGTCGGTAGTCTGCCTCATTACTTATTTGAACTACTGCGCTGCTGTTGGCTGGCCACAGTCGTTTTTCTCTGCTATTTTTATGCAAAACAAATAAGTATAGTTTGTAATCTGAATAATATGGGAGAGAGAGAGAGAGACTCGCAAGACTCGACAGCTCGCTAATTAAAACCGACGCTTGACAGTCGTCTACCAGTTGGGGCGGCATATACATACATATTGTTGCCAACACCTGTAATCGTGGGACCCAATCATTGAGTTATCATATTTAAACAGCTCAACAAAACGGAATCAGTTACTGTGACTTCACGAGAGAGAGAGAGTCTTAACATTTTTTTGATAAGCCGATTTGCGTCTTGGTTTTGTATTTATTGCAATGTTTTCTTTCTTTCTCACCGTTCGAGATACGAAATGTTCGTTACGATATGGGTTGAGAGTGAGAATTACATCCGACTAGACAAATATGCCAGTTTTCACGTATGACCAATATATTTTTCAAGGTTAACGTAATTTCAAAAACCCTTGTTTAGGGGTAGTTGTTGTTTCAGAGAATTGCGATAAGAGAGGTGCAATCTTTTTCCAGGGAAATCTCTAGGGTAGTCCAGAACCTTTTCAGGTAATCGCTTAAAGTTAAAAAAGGGATAGATAAATTGTAATCTAATCGTACAGTTTCTCATTGAAGTTGTGTCATGTAAAGTTCCTCAACTAATTTGCTCAGTGTATTAACACACTGCGCCGTTTATTGTAGCATGCACCAAAAAGGTGCTCATAGAAGTAATCGATTCATTTACAAACGTATGTTAATATCTACATACAAGCATTCAGTTGTATGTGTATGGCTAAAAGCTTAATAACAAGACTGTTAAGTCTTTATTGGGAGAGCTGCTAGAAGTTGTCTATACAATACATGTGTCACGAATCATTTAGAATAGATGTTTTATATTTCTATTCAAAGCAAGCACTCAACGCGCAGATGTAAATAGCTTTTGATGAACATTCTATGGAAATAATTGAAGGTGAAATAGAAAAACTTCAAAACAAGCGAGGTAATCACACATATGTGTACAGTAGTTACTCGAATAAAATAATTTCAATCGGGTTAAGTTAAAACTCATTATAATGAATACTTTTTGAAGGGTATCCTAAAGTCCATTGTGGCCGAAGCTTTTCAGAGTACATTTCATTTAATAAAATGTTTGCGTGAAAGAACTGAAATCATTCAGAAAAAACAACATGAACTGGTTTACGACTGCACACACACACACACACAGTTACACACTAGCACATACACTGCACGACAAGGGCAATGTTAAACGGGCAACAGTTTTGGGTTCTCTGTTTGATAAGCAGTTCTATAGACTTACAACTTGAAAAACGTTTCGCACGAAACGTTTGTCTGTCGTTTTTGACGACACTTCGGTCATTCTCTATCTTCTCTTGCGACCGTTAATGTTTCTATGCGAGCGTGTGCAGCGATTAAATAAATACCCTACACTAAACGTATCTTTGGACTTGCACGTGAACGGAAATTTTACACGCAAATATTCAATTCAAGTGAGTTGAAAGCTAAAAATATTAATTTAACAAATTATTTATAATATTTTTTGTTGTGTGCATTCCTTAGCGAATGCCTTAATTGCGCAGAAAGTGAATAAAGAAGACCCCTTAACACCTATCTATGTACATTGTATGAACCTCCATCTCCATCTCTTTCCCACTTCTGGCTGTCATTCATTCTTTGGCACATGAGTAAAAGCTGCAATATAGGCCTGTGCTTTTGGGTGTTGCAATGGGAACGCTTTGGTATGGGTGGATCGAGAAGGGGCTTTTCTGTGGGGGCTGGGCATTGGGTAAAAGAGACCCAAAGAACCGAGAGCAGCGTATGAATGAATCATTTGCGAAGAGCAAATGTTGGCGTCATTTCATAGCTAACTGTATGTGTGTGTGTGTGTGTGTATTTATGCTTGTAAGTGCCTCGTTCTGTGTACACCAACTGTGCACAATTGCCTCATGAGCTGTGCGTTGTCATGCAGCATCTATTCATTTATTCAATACATAACTGCATACTCACATTTGTTCGTGAGGCAGGCAGCGTCGCTATGAAAACTACTCATACCTACTTATATTTTTGAGTGTTTTCTATGGGAATTAAATTTTAATTAAGTTCTAATATTCTAATATCTAATAATTGTCACTTGGTTGAATAATTAAGTATTAATTTTAAGTATTATCATTCATTCAGATTCATTTTATGTTTGTATTTTTTGCCCACAACCTAACTTGCTTGTTTTCCATTTTTAAATTTGCCGCCACTTAAATACACACCCGACTTATCGTTGCTTTGCAGCACATCAATTCAACGTTGTACAACACATTCGCCAGGGCTGCAATTGAAATAAATTGGCAACTGTTCTAAGCCAATTGGAGTACGTTTTGAAGGCTTAAAACTGATTTGCTTCAATTATTTCCAAATGGAGTAGCTGCTTCTAATATTCTGTCCTCTTAACCTCTTTTTTTCCATACGTTTTTTGGCTTTGCGGCATTATTTGTGACACGCTGGCAACCCTTATCATGTTAGCATTAATGACCTTGCACTGACATTGCCGCACAGCTGTGGGTCAAGTCGCAATCGCACAAACGAAAAGTCTCCAGAAGTTTGTAACTTACAATTTGGCAAAGCATTACAAACATGGCCTTCAATAAATTGAGCATCGAGAATCTGGATCTGGCGGGCAAGCGCGTGCTGATGCGGTAAATAAATTGCGAGCACTTTGCGAAAACTTTGCATCTGTAAATTGCATGTTGCATAAATTTTTCTCTCCCCTTCCTCTGGCTGCAGCGTTGATTTCAATGTGCCCATCAAGGAGGGCAAAATCACAAGCAATCAGCGCATTGTTGCCGCCGTGGACAGCATCAAGTTGGCCCTGTCGAAGAAGGCCAAGTCTGTGGTGCTCATGTCCCATCTGGGTCGTCCCGATGGCAACAAAAATCTGAAGTACACGCTTGCCCCCGTTGCCGAGGAGCTAACCAAGTTGCTCGGTCAGCAGGTAACATTCCTAAACGATTGCGTCGGCACCGAAGTGGAGGCTGCCTGCAAGGATCCCGCTCCGGGATCGGTTATCTTGCTGGAGAATGTGCGCTTCTACTTGGAGGAGGAGGGCAAGGGTGTGGATGCTAGCGGCGCCAAGGTCAAGGCCGATCCCGCCAAGGTCAAGGAGTTCCGCAGCAGTTTGGCCAAGCTGGGCGATGTGTATGTGAATGACGCCTTTGGCACTGCCCATCGTGCCCACAGCTCGATGATGGGTGATGGCTATGAGAAGCGTGCGGCAGGTCTGTTGCTCAACAAGGAGCTCAAGTACTTCTCGCAGGCTCTGGACAAGCCACCAAATCCCTTCCTCGCCATTCTGGGCGGCGCCAAGGTCGCGGACAAGATTCAGCTCATCGAGAACCTGCTGGATAAGGTCAATGAGATGATCATTGGTGGCGGCATGGCCTTCACCTTCCTGAAGGTGCTCAACAACATGAAGATTGGCGGTTCCCTGTTTGATGAGGAGGGCTCCAAGATTGTCCAAAACCTCGTGGACAAGGCCAAGAAGAACAACGTGCAGCTGCATTTGCCGGTCGATTTCGTTTGTGGCGACAAGTTTGCCGAAAATGCCGCAGTCAGTGAGGCAACCGTGGAGAGCGGCATTCCCGATGGTCATATGGGTCTCGATGTTGGTCCCAAGAGTCGTGAACTCTTCGCCGCGCCCATTGCGCGTGCCAAGCTTATTGTGTGGAATGGGTGAGTCCTTGACTTAAACACTTCAAAAGTAATACTTATAACATGTCTTCTGCATTCTAGACCACCCGGCGTGTTCGAGTTCCCCAACTTTGCCAACGGCACCAAGACCATTATGGATGGCGTTGTGGCGGCCACTAAGAGCGGCTGCGTTTCCATCATTGGAGGTGGCGATACAGCTTCGTGCTGTGCCAAGTGGAACACCGAGGCGCTCGTCTCGCACGTCTCCACCGGCGGCGGCGCCTCGCTGGAGCTGCTGGAGGGCAAGACACTGCCTGGAGTGGCTGCTTTATCCAATGCCTAAGTCTACAACTACTCCAAAAATATATCTCTCTGACAGAATTATGTTAATCTTGTTTAAGCCCCATTGTTCAATAATAAACAAAATAGTAAATAGCTACATTTGATTGTCAAAATATCGAAAGATATAAAACTCTATTTGAGCAGCTTAATATTACAAACTTACGGAATATTTCCATCAGCTACTTGCGTGCAAAATTTGAATCCATGGCAGACGAGGTGCGTTGAATATTGTTAAGATTGGAACGTATGCGATTGCTAATGGAGGTCTGATTATCGATGGCTTTCTTCACCTCCTTGTTGATGAACTGTTTGTCAAAGCCACGTGCCTGATTCAGTGCCTCCTCCCGTGCGTATTCCTCGCGATGCTTCTTCACAACCTTGGTGCGGTCTGCCTCCCGCCACGTAGCATTATCCATCATTTCACGCAGACGCGCCTCGCGTTCAGCTTCGCTTAGTTTAGGTTTCGATTTTGTTGCCTGCCGTGGTGGCGATGGGCGACGTGCAGTTGGAACACGTCGATCCCGACTCCGTTCCCTGCTACGTTCCCTGCGCTGTGTTCGCTGCTTGTCAGCACTGCGACTTCTTTGACGCCGCTGTTGTTGTTGATCTCTTCGTGGACTGCGACTTCTTTGACGCTGTTGTTGTTGATCTCTTCGTGGACTGCGACTTCTGGTATGCCGGCGCCTGCTTTGGACAGATTCTTGTTGCCTTTGCACATCCTGGTTCCGCTCCCTTTCCCTTCGCTTTGTACGTTCATCGTTGCTGCTGTTGCTTCTCTCGCGTCTTCTTCTACTATCTCTAGACTCCAGTTCACGTTTACTTCTGCTTTCTTTGATGTGTCGTTGTTGTTGTCGTTGTTGCTCCTCTTCGCTGCTTTTCTCGCTACTTTCGCTATCGCTATCGCTGTCACTACGCTTACGTGACTTCTTCTTCTGCTTTTTTGGCTTGGTTGCCATGTCCAACTGCTTTGTTAATGTGCGATATTTGGCATCCAATAGTTTGTCCAGCTTAAAGTCACCGTTTGTGCTCTCGCCCTTCAGTTTCTTCATTTGCTTGGCCAGCTTTCTATCCAAGTCATCATTGCTGTCGTCGCTATCATCACCATCATGCTTCTTTTTCTTTGACTTTTTGCTCTTTTTAGCCTTTTTGTTGCGCTTCGTTGCTTGCTCTTGTTCGGTTTTGAGTATTCGGTGGATTTCCTTAAGTTTAACTGGATTCTCCAGCAGTTTGCGTCGCGATTCCATTTCGCGCTGTTTGATTAGCATCAGTGGATCCTCCAACGTCTTGCGCTGCATGTCCACCTGCTCCGTGGACTGCAGATTGCGATATTCACGTATCGAGAATGGCACACATTCGTGCTCCACATGGTTAATGGACTGCTTGAGACCCAGTGCACTTTGCTCCGAGCGTCGCTCCTCTGCCTGCAGTTGCTCAAAGGACTTGTCAATCTTGCGACCCAGCAGATACTCCTCTCGATTTATTAGCTCGGCGCTGTCTAAAAGTTTATGTTTGGATTAATTATGGTTTATGATTTTATGGTTTACTTACTTTTATACATCCACTCAAGCTTCGCTTCTCCTCCATTGTGGCCTGCTAGTACGCCTGAGTTTTCACCAATGCGCCGAAGCTCCTCTCGATCGCGCTCCTCGTTTATCTCCTTGCGCAAATCATCCAATTTGCGTTGCTCCTCTTGCTTGGCTTGTTCCGCTTTCCAAACGCGCTCCTGATTCTTCATTGTGTGTGGATGCCATGATTTTTTTAGATTCTGTTTAACAAAATGCGGAATATTAGTTTTCTCTGGCTTAATTATTATGTAGGATGCATTTACTCACCAAATCGCCGCCACCCATATTGTTATTTGTTGTGTTTTAAGCACAATATTGCGTGCTAATATAAATAAGCGTCGTCGTGTTTTCCTTCTTTCTTTTTTTTTACATATGACAGGCTGGGTATGCAGCTCACAATTATTTTTGGTTTTAATGTAACACTTTTTTTGGGCAGAAAATGCTTATCATATGCGTTTTGAACTTTAACTATGTGCACAATATGAGTCAATTTAAAGGAAAAGAAAGTACATCGAATACATAATTTCCATCACAACACTATTTAAAGATTTGCTTGCGTATTCAGCGTACTATCTTTGGCTGAGAATGGTCGCACAGCTGATTGATTAAGCAAATTTATCGACAACTTTAAGACAATTATCGAAATTTTTCATAACGATTAGCAAAGATCACAAATGTAAAAGCGGGAAGAAAACATAAATAAAGAAAACTTAGGACAATGTTATTTAAATCGAACGATTCATGTAATAAATAAAAGATGAGTCATGGCATAACAACGGATTTATGCGTACCTTGAATAAATAAAAGTAACCCATGCGTTTGGGGTTAACGATATGACATAACGTATGTTTCGTTTAGATTTTAAACAACACACTTTACCCATGTTTTGTTAAAATGTTACACTTAGAATATAAGTTGTGGTTTCTTTTAAATTCAATTCCTAAAACAAATAAGTATATAAAACACAGTTGCAAATTACAACCACAGAGAAATTATGGCAACAAGGGAGGATGCAAAGACGACGGAAAAATGCCAAAGAAGTTGAGCCTCAAGAATGTCGATGTGTCGGGAAAGCGGGTTTTCATGCGTGTGGACTTCAATGTGCCCATGAAGGATGGCAAAATAACTAACACTCAGCGTATTGTTGCTGCCCTGCCGAGCATAAAATATGTGCTGGAAAAGAAGTGTAAATCTCTGGTGGGTGTTCTAGCCGTGAACCGAACCGGTTCCATTTTTATACCCTGAACCCATAAAACGGATGAAAAGGGTATAATGGTTTTGTGCAAAAGTATGTAACAGGCAGAAGGTTGATCAGCATCAACAGCCGATCCGATATAGCCATGTCCGTCTGACTGTCCGTCTGTCCGTCTGTATGAACGCGTTAATCTCAGAGACTATAAGAGCTAGAGACTTCGGGGAATCTCGACTAGATCCTTCTTACTTGTTATTACTCAATTATTCAATCTAACGTAGTGACAGGGTGATCAAAAAACAATGAAGAAGATGTGCAAATCGAAAAACATCGCACTTACCGACAACAGCAACAACACATCAGCCGTTATATAGAAATTATCTCATTTGCATCTCCTCCTTAGGTCTGAGCACTTTCACAAAAACAAAAAGGTAACACTCTCACACACAACAACAAAATAATAAGAGGCAGCTCAGATCTCTTTTGTCCAATTAGATTGTTTTTGGCGCATCGCATCAAAATAAATTATTTTATTTTCACTACACTTCACACACAAAACAAAATACCAAAAAAATTAATTATAGGTGTATAATTATTGCATATTATTTAAACTAACTAAAACGCTCTCCGCTCATTTGGGTGTGGCGCTGCGCGCTTAAAACAACAACAACACATACATATGTTAAGGCGCGGTTATCCTCGCTCTCTTTTATTTTTTCACAAGCAGGAAAAGCAACAACAAATTGGCGCGCAATATGCAGCCTGCACTTACACAAAAAAGAACCTATTAAAAACAATCACACGGCGATTCTACCTAGCTCTAACACTTCGCGTTTGTTCAGTGCGTTCAATAAACAATTTAAATATTATTTTAACGATTATATACTTTAATTGTAATAAAAAGGCGGACGAATAGCCTCCAACGATGTAAAGGCGCGCACTGTTCTCAGCTAACTGATTTTGTGGATCAAGTGGAACAAACGGAATATTCGGACTTGTGGAAGGTAACGATCGCTCTCAGTCACAGCAGGACAATCGTTATCCCATTAAGCAAGACGTAGGAGTGTGGTTTTCCAACGCCGAAAAATGCGTTGTGGAGGAACCACCTTATTGGTGGAAAAACAAATTTGAGACATTTGGTAGCTAAAAGTGAGTCTCATGTATGTGTATATGTGGCGTGTCGTTTATTGTTGTTTTGTTTCTGTATTGTGGAAGGTGGAACACAAAACATGAGATTTTAGATCAAATGAAGCAAAAATAATGATACCTAAATAAATATGTGTGGTATGATTTTTAGTTTTTGGTGGTTATTGTTATTTTTAGAAATATATGTGTGTTGTGTTATGTGAATTTGATGTTATTTTGTGTCTCTTTTATGATTTTTAGTTTTATTAAAGTTAGCGTACCTATAAATTCATGTTATTATATGATAATTTTTATTTATTTTTAAATGCATCTATCATTAAGATGATTGCTAGTTTGTACATATGATTAATAATAATTTATATATTTTAATATATATATGTATATAATTATATATTATATTTTGTGTTCTGGAAAATATAACTAAATCTATATTAAATACCGACAGCCAATATTTAAAATTAAAATTTGGGCGCATTTTATCTGCCTACAAACACAGGTTTGTTTTTTTTTTGGTCATCCATACTCTTCGAGATATTAGTATATGACACCAGCAAACAACTTTGAAATACCATGCAGTGCTCATTTACTATAAAATATGCCACATATTCGAAAGAGTATTCGAACTGTATTTCTGTTGAGATCGTTGAACTTGTGTGTGTTTATTGAGTAGAGAAAGGTTTTTGTTGGACGGTTGCGGAGCCTGTGTTTTTTCCAGCTGCCGACACATGACCATTTTACTCTTTCGGATATGTGTGATATTTTTATGTAAATGAGCAACTGCTGGTGTTGTGTGGAAGTTGTTTGTGGTGTCATATAGTAATATCTCGAAAGAGTATGGATGACCAGAAAGTGAAAACTGAAATTGCCTGTGTTTTGTAGGCAGATTAAATGCGCGCCAAATTTTAATTTTAAATATTGGCTGTCGGTTTTAATATAGATTTAGTTATGATGTTTTAGGGTCCGAGAACACAAATATATAATATATAATTATATAATATATATATAAAAATATAAAAATTATTATTAATTATGTACTATGATATGGGAATGCATCTTAATGATTAAGATGCATTTTAAAATAAATAAAATTATCATTTAATAACATTAATTTTATAGATATCCTTACTTGTAATAAATTGCTAGAAATCATAAAATTGAGACAGGTAGAATAGGGCATGCTACGCATACATTCAATGTGCTGCCATGAACATACACATGCACACACACACATTGATATGGTTGCTAGAAGTAACAAACCCAAATCACTTGAGGCCACCAAAACTGAAAATATGATGGCATACACACACTATATGTGTATTTAGGTTCATTCGCAATGTTTTGTATTTGTCTCGGCCACCAATACGAAATGCTATGTGTTGTTGTTGTGCTGGCATCCCCTTCCCATTTACGAGCTCGAGCAACGCTACAGAAAATAATACACAATATACACTAACGGCGATGTGGACATAAGACGTACAGATTGTGGCGTGGGTGGCCGGCGTATGCTGTTTGGATGGTGATTTGGCGTTTGGGGGGAGTTTTGGTGGTTCTTGTGAAAGTATAACAGGTGCATTTTTAAAACATAACATAAAGCTATTTGACAATGAACGCAGCAAAGGAGTGCATAGACATTGTTGTTGTTTTTGCGTTGCACCAAATGTGTTGTAATTCTTTATTTGTTGGCAAACAAAAGAAATGTCAACAAAAGCGGCGCAATGCAAAACCATCAAAAATGTTTGCCTATTCAGCTGTGGCTTCAGCAGTCCACACATTTGCACGCAAAAAAACATAAGCAACGCGTATATGGATAACAGTGGATTATCCTGCTGTTACAGAGAGCGATCGTTACGTTCCACAAATTCACATATTCCACAAAATCAGTGAGCTGAGAACAGTGCGCGCCTTTACATCGTTGGAGGCTGATCATCCGCCTTTTTATTACAATTAAAGTATATACGCGTAATAATAAAAGCTAAATTATGTTAATTTAACGCACTGAACATACGCGAAGTGTTAGAACTAGATAGAATCGCCGTGTGATTGTTTTTTATAGTGTTTTTTTGTGTAAATGCAGGCTGCATATTGCGCGCCAATTTGTTGTTGCTTTTCCTGCTTGTGAAAAAATAAAAGAGAGCGAGGATAACCGCGCCTTAACATATGTATGTGTTGTTGTTGTTTTAAGCGCGCAGCGCCACACCCAAATGAGCGGAGATCGTTTTAGTTAGTTTAAATAATATGCAATAATTATACACCTATAATTATTTTTTTTGGTATTTTGTTTTGTGTGTGAAGTGTAGTGAAAATAAAATAATTTATTTTGGTGCGATGCGCCAAAAACAATCTTATTGGACAAAAGAGAGCTGAGCTGCCTCTTATTATTTTGTTGTTGTGTGTGAGAGTGTTACCTTTTTGTTTTTGTGAAAGTGCTAAGTGCAAGAAGGAGATACAAATGAGAGAATTTCTATATAACGGCTGATGTGTTGTTGTTGCTGTCGGTAAGTGCGATGTTTTTCGATTTGCACATTTTCTTCATTGTTTATTGATCACCCTGTTAATAAATCTCCCTGTCACTAAGTTAGATTGAATAATTGAGTAATAACAAGTAAGAAGGCTCTAGTCGAGATTTCCCGACTTATCCTGAACCCTAATGCACACTTTTCCATATTGTTTTGATCTTATATTTATATGTTGTTGTTTGTTCGCTGTTGGCGCTTAAGTCGGCATTGAGGCAAAACTTGCTAAAATTTCTCAGAAAAAATTTGTATGTTTTTTTTAAATTTTTTTCTCGACGGGCTCTAAAATATTCAGAACCCAGTTTTGGAATTTCTGCAAATTTTTACCCAATGGTTCGGAGCCCGAACCGAATCCTTTCCGTTTTTTTCAGGGGTTTGCAACTCTGGATCGAAGTTTTCAATTCTCAGTAATCAACGCTTTAAAAACTGATGATCTCTGATCTTAGGTACTCGCTTCGCACTTAGGCCGTCCGGATGGTAAAAAGAATTTGCAGTTTTCACTGAAACCCGTTGCCAGCGAGCTGCAGAAAGCGCTGGACAGGCCGGTGTGCTTTATAGACGACTGTGTTGGTGAAATAGCATTGGATGCACTGAAGGACCCACCCCCAGGTGCTGTGGTACTGCTGGAGAATCTTCGATTCTATGCTGAGGAAACGGGCAGCAGCAAGGATCAGAACAAGAAGAAGGTTAAAGCCGATCCGAAAAAGGTTAAAAACTTTCGCGCTAAATTGGCTCAACTGGGCGACATCTATGTGAACGATGCCTTTGGCACAGCTCATCGAGCACATAGCTCCATGATGGGAGAGGGCTATAAGGTGCGGGCTGCCGGCTTTCTGCTGGACAAGGAACTGGAGTACTTTGCCAAGGCGCTGGATAGCCCGAAGAAACCATTCCTGGCCATTTTGGGTGGCGCAAAGATTGCCGACAAGATACCACTGATAAATAATCTTCTGAATAAGGTGGATCAAATGATTGTCGCCGGTGGCATGGCCTTTACCTTCCTCAAGGTGATCAACACCATGGAGATTGGCAAATCGCTCTTCGACGAAAAAGGCTTCAAGCTGATCAACGACATTATGATGAAGGCCTGTCAGAAGAAAGTACAAATACTTTTGCCTCTGGACTTCCAATGTGCCAAAAGCCTCGACAAGGATCCGGGCGAGATCAAGATCACAGACGTAAAACAGGGCATACCCAAGGATTATATGGGTCTGGATATTGGCGAGAAATCCATGCAGCTATTTGGTGAAGCCATTGTTCAGGCCAAGACCATAGTGTGGAATGGTCCGCCGGGTCTTTTCGAGAATCCCAAATTTGCTGGCGGCACCAAAAACATGTTGCAGGCAATTGTATGCGCCACCAAGAGTGGCGCCACAACAATTGTGGGTGGTGGCGATACAGCAACGGCCTGTAAGAATTTTGGTGGCAGCGACAAGGTCTCACATGTCTCCACGGGCGGCGGTGCTGCCCTGGAGCTGCTCGAGGGTAAGAAACTGCCGGGCGTTCAAGCACTTTCTGATGCCGAGTAAATAAAATAAATACAAATATTTTAGAAATTAACTCGTGCTTGTTTTAATAATATTAAATATGTTGTTGTTTTTATTAAAATTCAGTTAAGTAGTCAATTAATATTATTTTTTCTGTTAGCTTATTTTGTTTTTCCATATTTCAAAAGATTTATGTTTATTGGAATGAAACTATTTCTAAATTTAAAAGCGAATTTCAATTCGCAAAACAAGCTGACAAATTTAACAAAAACAATAAGGACGCGGTTTCTTTCATCTTTTTGGACTACACACGATTACAATAAATATCTGATCATTTTGGAATAACATACTTCAGTTGGTTACACTCGGGGTAAATATAGTGTGTATGCTTCACAACACTTTACATAGCAATAAAAGAAAGTTAACAATTGTGGTCTAATCAAAGCTAATGAGTTCCGCCGTTGCGGGTTCAGCAGCTTTGGGAGCAGCCACCGGTTCGGGTTCGTTTTGTGGTGGAGCGGGTGCAGCAGCCACAGCCTGAACCTGCGTGTTGGCTATTTCCACTGCAGCTGGAGCAGCAGCAGCTGGTGGAGGTTGTGGTGCAGCTGCTTGGGTAGGATGATTCTGCACCATTTGTGGCTGCTGTAGCATAACATGAGCCAGATGGGGCTGTGGAGGAACTTGCTGTTGTTGCTGTTGTGGCGGCATCTGCGTGAGGATGGCCTGGTTGGGATTGGGGTAGGGATTATCGGGCTGCTGTTGTTGCATCATATTGGGCGGTGGCATCATCATGCCCGGTGCACGTTGCGGCTGTGGCATGCCGGGATTATACATGCCTGGTGGCGGTATGCCGGCTGCAAAGGGAGCATTGGGTGCTGGATAGCCGGGAGCAGCAACATACGGATTATACACATTGTTCAGCTGATGCGAAGGTGAGCCGTGCGGGGGAACGGCCGAGGGTGGCAGATAGGGAAAGGGTGCCGTTTGTCCCATTAGATATTGGGCCTTCTGCTGCTCCTGGCGCAGCTGCATCTCGCGCTCCTGCTCCTGGATGCGCTGCAGCGCCAGCTGGCGTTGATACTGCAGATACTCCTGCTTCTTCTTGCGCATGATCTCCAGTTTCTGGGCCATTTGTAGCTGACGCTGGCGCTCCTGTTCCTCGGCAAGGCGACGCAGCTTCTCCACATGCTCCTGCCGCAGCACATCCAAAGCGGCACGTGAGTCCTTGATCTGTGCCAGCTTATCCTGCAGCTGCTCGTACCACATGCGCTTGTCATCCATCTCCTTGATGTAGGTCAACTGCTGCGAGTGCAGCGAGGTGAGCGTCATGAAGAGCGTCTGCACCGAGGAGTCATTGGAAATGCTGCGTCCACGGCTCGAGTTCGACTTCATGCGGTTGACAAAGATCTCCACCTGGGTGCGCATATTGGCAGCAAACTCCGCTATCTGCACCTCATCCGCATTCTTTGGCATGGGCAGCGATTGCAGCAGCTGCTGCTGGGGCTGGGGCTGCGGTGTGGGCGGCATGGGACTGGGTGCCGATGGACTGGCCATGGAGGATTCACTTATCTTGCGCTGCTCCCAGTAGCTGCGATTCAAGTACTTGGCTAGCTCGGGATTGCTTTCCTCCTGCTGCTGCACGGGCATTTGTTGTTGCTGCTGCTGCTGCTGTGCCGGCTCCGGACTTGGCGAACGTTGTTGCATGCGATAGGTGGCAAGCGATTGTTGCGGCTGATGCGTCGGCTTCTTCAGCTCCGCCTCCGATTGACTGAGCGCCAGCGCCAGCTGCAGCTCCTCCTCCTCCTTCAGCTCCTGTTCGGTCTTGCGCGCCGGCGTCTTTACAAATCAAAGTGAGAGATTTCATGGTTTAGTTTTTTTTTTTGCTCTCTGCCCAAATAGAAAAACCAACCTGCACCTGCTGTGATAATGAGCTGTTGAGATATTCCGCCGGCAAATCGCTGTCCGCGGCACGAGTTGTGGTTGCCTTGGCGCCAGCTGGACGCTGCAGCGATATGTAGCAGCCGTCGCAGACACGCACATCCTTCTCAATGCCGTACTTGGGCAGCGGGCACTGCTTGGCCGTGCACTGGCCGCAGAACACCTGGCCACAGTTGCGGCAATGATGCTTGCGATTGGTGAACGTGAACTCCACGCGGCAGCGATGGCACACCTTGCCATCTGCCCAGTTGGGCGCCGTATAGGCGGTGAACATTGCATCCGCTTCCTTCAACTCGGGAAATGTGTGTCCCTTGGCTTTCAAGATGGTCATAGTGTCCTGTAAAGAAAGTTTTTATCAATTGATATTTGAAAGTTACAATGGTTCCTATTCACCTTAATGGCCTGATACTTATCGGAGGAGCGGAATGCGTAGGCCCAGGTCTGGACTAGTTCGAGCATTTTCTGGCGCACATTCTCGTGCGGGGTTTGCTCCAGAAAGCTGCTGAACATCTCGCAGTTCTCCTTGGTGAAGACCTCTTCGTGCACTGGAGCACCGCAGTTCTTCACAATGCTCTCGAGCACCAGCAAGGAATAGCATGCTGAATGTGGATTCGGTGAGTTCATTTTCTTTTTGATTGCAACGAACGCATTTTTGGGACTGCAATGGAAAAGATTAAAACCTATGATTATGAATTTTATTTTTTGGTACATACGTGACATCCTTTTGATTGATTTCATCGCAAATAAGTAGAATCGAGGGCCAATCTGGTTCCAAGCGCAAGTGGCTTGTGGCGTTCTCTGTTGAAATACAAGTACAAAATTATTAGACGGTACGCATTTTTTCACTGCGCTTTACTAAGTTCATTCCACTCTTTTTGTTGCTTTTTCGATGAGTCACTTTTGTTGCACTATCTTTTTATTGATTGAACTGGCAGTAAAAAATAAGTTACTTACCCAGATTCATGTCAAAACTAGAGCGAAACATGTTCTAATTGTGTTTTAGCTTCAATTTGTTGGTTAATTTCCTGCTTAAAGAGCTTAAAATGATTTTAATAAGTGTCCGTTCTCTCCTTGTATTATTGCTCGCTGCTGTTTTCTTTGTTAGTGATGACCATATTGGCAATGCAGTATCGTGTATATATCGATATACGATAGGCCAGATTGACAGGGCTGCAAAAGAGCATATGCAATGCGCGCGGAATATGTTTAGTATTTAAATACAAAAGCAAAATTTAAAATTGAATTTTAAAACATTAGCAGGTTTATATATATAGCAGGCAATATTAAAACACACTATAAATTATGAAAAGCGTCATTTAATGGTTTGTAGATATATTTTCATCAAAACTTTTCCATTTATTTTGTTCGTACATCAATTTCTTTCTAAAACCTAATTTAACTGAGAACTAAACGAATGACATATATACATATGTATAGTCCTATAAATGTATATGCATATGAAAAATGTATAACCGTATAAAATCTATATTCGCTATGCTAACAATTACTATGTATGTACATACATATGTATACAGTAACAGGTAGCATTAGTTAAAGTATCACACGCCGATGTAAAATGTAGCTCGCTGGAACAAAGCGATAAGTAACATAAAATCACATTTAATATTAATATATATTAAGCTCAATACTAGGCATCTTAAGGCATCCAAATCAGACCGATCTCACTTTACGTTTCAACGTAAAGTATGATAAGATTTTAAATACAGTTATCTGGCCAAGAATCATCATGATATTATAGCCAAAATCGCCATTCTCCATGCCAAATTGTCGCAGCACCGTTACAGCATTTCTGTAAACAAAAAACAACGTTAGCTAAACCCTTTTTTATTGGAATTTTTTAGGTGAAACTTACTTGAAATGACAGTAGAGCTCGGTGGTTGGACAAACCAACTTTTCTCGTTGATTGCCATACAATGCTATAACCATGTTTTCCAGAGCATATCTCAGCGGCGACATCGCGGCCACAAACCGCAACGCAGATGGTATGTGGGTCAAGAGGATGAGGAAACCCGAAAACATTAGCATAAAGCATGTCGAAACGGCGCCAACAAAAGTTCCATTCTTGATAGCACATAAGAAACAATTAATTTTTCCATCATACAAAGAGTTAAGAATTAGATTCTCACCACAGGATTTAGGATCGTGCCTAGAAATACACCCAAGCCATCGGCACAGATAGTCACAACAACAGCTGTGAGCAGATATTTCACAAAACGATCCATTTCCACAGGCTGATCAGTCATTAAGTAACCAATTGTTATATAAACGGTTGAAAAGATTATCTGCAAGGCAAGAGTTTAAATTAAAACTTGATATTTATCTGAATGAAAGTCTATAGTATAATTACATGAACTGGTGTAGATGTTATTATCGTGGCCACATAATACGTTTTCAGCTTGTACCAATTGTTAAAGGTTTCCTTCTTAATAATTTCGATTTCCAAAGGATCTAACAAAGAATAGTTTAGATAAATGACATTTTCAATAGTGTGTTATATAACTTACAGCGTAAAATGCCCGGCATGATGGTCGTATACCATAAATATGTACAATGTATCATAATCATGCCCACATTCGAGATTTGTTTCGTTGCATTGATGCCGGAATCACCAAAGAACAGTCCAATCATGATGGCACTGAGTATATGCATGCCAAGTTTCAGATACGTTAAGGTCTGAAAAAAGGGAGATTTACAAAGAAATAAGTAAACCTGATCTGCACATAAAGTAGTTTAGTTTAAAGCGAATTCTTACCCAATCCCTGAAGAACTGCAGATGACAGCGGCCAATTAGCAGCCACAAACGCATCCATTCAGGCGGTGGATATGTGTGTTTAATGAGCTCCTTTGTTGATTCCATCTTTATGATCTGGGATTGCGACGCTTGTTGTTGTTGTTGTCCTTGGGTCTGTGTTTCATTGAACTTGGCCACTTGCTCATGGGTGGGGGGCATTGTTGTCTCATCCTGCTGCAGCAGCTGCTGATCGTAACGCCAACGTGTGTCCTTGGCACATTCCGTTAAGGCCTCGGTGTGATCATCAAAATCACCATTCACACACTCCAACACTATGAAATGACGAATGGATACATGTTAATGACAGCCTTTTTTTTTTTTAAAAAAAAGGGCTCAATTACTTACGGAAATCCGCTGGATTGTGATAGGCGGGACATTCGAGTCCGATGGTTTTCAGAAACATCACCGTATTTTGGGGCGTGCCCTGATAGGTGCATTGACCCGAACTCAGCACGTAGATCTGGTTAAACAGATTGTAAATGTTTGTCGATGGCTGATGAATTGTGCACACAATGGTCCGACCCTCATTTGCCAGCGAACTCAACAATTGTATCGTATCAAAGGAGGATGAACTGTCCAGGCCGCTACATATGAAAGATATTTTCAATTTCAAGGTTAAAACACATTTCTTAGTCAACAACTGGTTTTTTTTTTTTATGGTTGATGCTCTTTCTTACGTTGTGGGCTCGTCTAAAAATAGCACAGCTGGATTGTCTATCAGTTCTAGGGCAATGGATAGACGCTTCTTCTGGCCGCCACTCAGCTTTGAGCATCTCGTCTGTTTCGCTTGCGTCAGTTTCAATGTGCTCAATAAGTGATCGATCTGAAAAAGGGAAGACAACAAACAAGTGTAAAAGTTGTTGTTTAAAACTACATTCTCTGATTAATTGAGCTTACCAAAATACGTTTTTCCTTCATGTTTACACATTTGTTAGATATTTTAAGTGTTGCTGCCAGCAGCATTGTCTCTTCGACGGTAAAAAATGGATAGAAATGATCATCCTGCATTATATAGCCGCACAATTTGCGTGCCTTGCCAATTTCAATGGTGCCCGAAACTCCGCTTTTTGTCAGCCCCGTCAGAATGTTCATTAGACTAGATTTGCCGGCGCCCGATGGACCCATTATAGCCGTCATTTCACCCGATCTAAATGTGCCCGTTATGCCCTTGAGCACCGATTTTTTTTCTGTAAAGAACAAAGAGTGCAAAATGAGAGTAATAAGAACGGAATGAAGGTGTAAGAAATACTAAAGCTTTACACCCACACGTTTTAGTGTAAGTGTTACCTACCTTTTTTTTTGGACTCATTAACCTGATAGACGAGATCTTCAAAGTGTATATCGATGCCATAAACATTTTTCAACAGTTTGCTACTATCCATGTTTATAATTATTTCTTGTTTACTGTAGTTTCAATGCAAATTATTTGTTTACGCTTCGTGCGCACATTTGTTTATTATGTTTTTGTTTTTGTTGCGGATTTTTTATTATAATATTTCTTTATATAATTTATGTATTGTTGGTGTTTCAGAATTCACTTGGCAAATACTAGCTGTTGTTTTTAAATACTTTTACACAATTGTTGCATGTCATTTCAAGGCAATCATTTACATAAATGTTTAATTACAGCCTCTAAAGAAATAAAAAAAAAAAATTAAATAAACAGGGAAATTAAAAATGATGACAACACACTCCATGCCACAAATGTAAGTTTCGTAATTGGAGCACGAACTGAACTTTTGGGCCAAGATCTTGAACCATTGCGTAAACCGCTGAAACAACCACCGAACCGAACCGCACAAGAAACCAAAACAAACTAACAACAACAGTTGCGCATGCGCGCAATCGCGTCGAACAGACAGACGAACAGCTGTTAACTGCGGAAGAAGCAACTCGCCAACAAAGTCAGAAAGTCAGAAACACAGAAACAGAAGGCAAATGGCCAGCGCTGACTGCGACGTCAGCGTCGACGTCGTCAGCAACAACAAAATATGCCAATAAATTAAATAATACAATAGCAACAACAACAATCCAATATGCATATCAAATACAATTTGGCAATGCAAAACGCGTCGTAGCCAAAAAGTCAACAATCGAGCGATGTTAAACAAAAAAAAAAATATATTAAAATCATTTGTTCAAGTTTAAGTTTCGCTTGTAGACGTATTTGGGCGATAAGAATCCACACACACACTCACGAAAATTCCTATTTATGACTCAACCACAAACGAAAGCTAATATTTGCATAAACGTACATGTGTGTATACAAATATATAATAATTATAAAAACATTAAGAAGTGAACAGTAAGAAGAAAAAAAATTGCAAACGACCTTCCCGTCACCGGGCTATCAAATTTTATAAATGTTCGTGCACACATTTTAAGAGATATGCGTAAACTCTTGTGGTATTTTTATGAACACTGTAAATGAGTATGCAAACATAAAGTGTAAACAACGATAGGAATGTTTAGTTTACGAGTGAGACACCGATATTCTAATACTCCAACTTAATTTGGCAAATAATTAATTTTCTTTTGCTCTTGACAGACAATGGAATTATTTTTAAGAACCAGTTCTTAATTAAACCGGCTTTCTTCGTTTACAAATGTCAACATTAAAATAAGAATATACTTCTTAGTGTATATGTATATGTATATAGATTATTTGCACGTTATTTCCATTTAAAATCTTGCTTTGCCGCAAAAAAAAAACATTATTGTCCATTATATCTCTCTGTTTTGTGTTAAATTATATGCACATATTTGAGTTTAATACAAATTAAAGCAAAAGCTTCTTTAATAATGGCTAAATATATGCACAAGCAATAGAAAAAAAATGGCAAACAAATTTAGCATAAAATATAAGACACAAAAAATAACATTAAAAATTGGCAAACGATTGGTAAGAAAGATAAAATATTTATATAGAAGCTTTTTTTTATACAAAATGTCAAAAGTCTTAATTGAAATGATATTTACTATAAATGTAACAAATTACATTAACTAGCTAAACATCCTCAATTAGTGTGAAACCATTTTCGGGGCTGTAAAAAATTTGCCGCAATGCGCGCATGAGCTGAAGCTGAAGACGAAGTAGAAGCAGAAGCTGTGAAGAAGATGACGATGACAGCAAAAGGCGTAGAACAGAAGATAAAGACTGCGTAAAATAACAACAACAACAAAAGCTACAACAGCAGCAAAAAGCGCCGTATCAACAGTATAAGAAGAAGCACTTGGAACAACTGTGTAAAATAGTATGGCATTAGTTAATAGCAATTGTGGATGTATGTTTATTGTGCTCGTCAAACAGAAATAAAAACTACAAAAAAAAATAGCACAAATTGCAAAATACGAATTACACACACACACACACACACAGAAGTACAAAGCTTGCCGAAAATGGTCAAAGAAACAAAACAAAAAAAAGAACCGTCAATTTTGACGCGGTCGTTGCACAACAACAAAGACAACAACAACTGAAAACTACACCTGTTAGAGTGAGCGCTTAATTGTCAGAGAGGTTCGGCGACCGTCGTAAGTTGTAGTTGTTGTTGTTGTAGTTGAATACGCTGAAAAAAAAAGTGAATCTGAAGTAGCTCGTTCACCCCGCAGCCACCTCCTTTTGGAGCTCTCCAGCTTTGGCGGCCAATGTTTAGCATTTTTCTTGTTTTGGCTTTTTTGCATTTGTTTGTTGTTGTTGCTGTTGTTGTTTGTTAAAGCTTTTGTCTCAGTTTGCGCAACGAAATTCCTGCGTTTTCAATGACCAGCCTCAGTTGCGGGCTTTAGAATTTTTTTTTTTTTATTACTACGTGACCATTGAAATAATGACTCTTACGAAAAGCCTTTGAAAAACTCAATGGTAAGACAATAAAAGGCGCGGAAGTCTTGAATGAGGACAGGCAGACTTGAACTACTATAACTACCATAATTAGGAATAATGCCAACCCTGCTGTCAATGGAAAGTGCAGCTGACGGTACATAAACAACAAGGTAAATTGGTAAGACATTGTGCCTTGGGAACGCAAACACTTGACCAGCATGTCGGGAATGTCACTCGCTCTATCAAGGAAATTAAATTGTATTAACAATGCTTTCCGTCATTTATAATATCGATAATTGCATGCTAGGCAAATGTAACGTGAGAAATAATAAGTACTTTGAAATCTTAAAGACCTTACTCTATATTGAGCTTGTTGTCCTAGTCAGCAATCTAAGCTTTTGAAGCAACATTAATCAATTGAAAGCTTTGCAAGTTATTAAAAAGTTCTCTTGTTTACAATATAGCTCACCTATGCCAATTAAAATTAATTAAGCATATAGACATGAACTGATTAATTGATTCAAAACTGCATTTATCACTCTCAGTAATGAACATCAACAATAACATTAAGTTCCTTAACTGGCTATAATAAGTACCATTTAAGTTATCAGATAACAAGAAAATTGTTAACCCGTTTTCTATACGCCAACAAATCAATTAAAACTAATTGGATTTTACAAAGTCTATTTAAGGTAAAACTAGTGTAAGCTGAAAACACAAAATAAAACCCTTTGAAATAATTGATCAATTTGTTGTATAGTAAATTTTGCTACTGGTCATAAATATCCATATTGGCATAAAATATTTGTAGAGTAAACATTTCAATTTGTGATGAGTGATCAGTTTTTTTTTTGCTTACACATACAAAAATTTATAGTATTTGCAGTAGCGATTTGTACATACTATAAACAATTGAATGACAGGGAAAATGTGTGTTTAAACTCAAACATGTTTAATGTCTGGCACTTAAAAACTTGAATCATAACCATCGCACGTGCAATCGTATAATCGTATTGTGGATCTGCCAAACAGGAATAAATAATCAGCTAAAACTTCGCATTTGCCAGACTTGTTAGCTACAATGGCAAACAGCACATGTAGGATTTTATTACTTAGTAATATGTATAATCTTTGAAATTGTATTTACACAAGTGTAAGTCATTGGGTAATTTTATGAAGCTTTTAAAATGTATGATAATGTAACTGATTGCTGAGGAATACACGTGATTTTAATCTGTATATAATTAAAAAACTCACTAATCGAACTGCCATTTAAATCTATATATTAGCTAATAAGCTAATAATTATTAGCAACAACTTTTGTGTTGAACCCTTCGACTAACACTTTACCCATAATTTTTTGTGTCAGTATTGCTAATATCTAAAAATGATTGCGTCAACTCAAAAATCGACAGAGTTCTTGACACCATGGTGAAGAGAATTGCAATTCAGCATGATCAGGTTTTTGATTCTTTTTTCGGTTGGCGATTGCGCAAAATTTGACAGTCGTGGCAACGACCCTAAACTCAATTGCAACTTCTGTAGAGCAGTTAAAAAGATGTTGAGCTACTCGATCTTGGCATGGTATTTAAAAAAAACATTTCAATTTGTATATATCTTTTACGGTTAACCGGCTTAAGCTAAGCCAACTGACATTTTAATTATCAACACAATAAAATCGTTTATTTACGCACTTGAAACCAAACAAGTATACTCGTAAAATGAAGGGTATTTTTTACTTTTTTTTTTTTTATAGAAAGGCAACTTTTATTACTAATTGGAATTGTCATAATTGCAAATTTTATAGCTTTAAGCATAATTTACAATATTTCCCATTGTTGCTCTAGAACTAATAAAACCACAAGCAAAAAGATTTTCCCATTTAAATATCTAAATTAACTTACTTTGTTCTAGTGGGCATTTCCAGAGTTTAAAAAAAAACATAAAAATCTTGTTAATTATTTTTTTTTATGGCATTTTTAATCTTAAAGATTAAACATACAAAATTTTGGCCTAGATTTTAAATAAATTTCTTTGTTAAACTTTTGACATTTTTGAAATAATTAATGAATTTAACACTTAGTCTTGGGTTGCCCTATATAAAAACTTAAAGATTATACTTAATCCGCATATATAGACTGATGGATGGACGGATGGTTCTAACGTAGCTCAACTTTTGCACACTGATAAGCACTATCTAACCGTATAGTTGCACTTTTCACCCAAGGGCATACTATAGCAATAAACAAACCCAAGAAGACACATTCATATATAGTATTTCCTGAACTAATTCAATAGAAATGCCTTAGACAACAAAGCACGTATACAATAGGAACAATATTTATGAACGGAGGGAGCTACAGGTGTTTGAGCCCAACCCAACTGAACAAAAAACACGCTTGAGTCATTTTGGGATAGTATTTCTCATGGCAGCCGTTGCTTTTATTATAATTATTATATCGTTTTTTGCTATTACAAATGTTTGCCAATGTCCGATAAGTGAATTGTTTACTCCGAAAGATAAGCAATACAGAATAGAATAGAAACCACACACACACAACATTTTGCTACTGTTTCTCTAGTTTTCTACATACATATAGTATCTATCTATGTATATGTATCACATTCACATTTATGGAAGGGAATGGGGAGAGAGTTGGGAGCTCTTCTATGCGAAACCGGAGGGTATTGCATTACAAATTGTATTTTTCCACGCCCTCGAGTCTGAGTATGTTGACGCTGTCCCTTCCACTAACTATATGTATATGCCCCGCATATTTCTGTTGCTGTTGCCTGGTGACAATGATGATGATGATGATGGTAATGATGATGATGATGAGGATGATTATGGTGAAGAGGGGTATTTGGGTGTTATGGGTGATATCATCACGATTTGGCAACAATAATTGCTGGACTAATAATATGTAAATAAAGCAAACGCACACACACATATTCACTTTCTTTGCTCAGAGGAAAGTCATTAAAAATTTGCTCGAATGCATGGAAAAAATAATTGTGTCCAAGGGGGCGTATGCGTAATATACACATACACTTACATATATTCGACATTTGCCATATTGCATGCCAAAAAAAAAAATAATATAAGACAAAACATATATTATTGAACTTTGATCTACACAGAATTATAAATTTCTCTCTCACTCTGTATACAAACTGTTTGCCTGTTGCTTCTATACATTTGTGTGTGTGTGTGTATTGGTGAGTGTTGTGTTGTGTTGTGTTTTTTTTTGTATACGCTCCATTTTCTAGATATTCTCATTATTTCATTACAAATGACATGAGCAAGGAGAACTGGCCATAGCGAATTTCCGAAAGAAACGCGAAAGAAGCAGAAATTGAAATTGAAACCAAAGCTACAAATAAGTTCAATTGAGTTTTGCATATTCACTTTTGTAATTGTGTCAAATTCGTACTCGAAACTCGAGACTCAGAACTTGCACTTGATATTGAATACGCGTACGTTGAATATATTTCAAAACACACCAAAGACACGAAATCTTGGCTGGTTTTTAGAAATTCATTGATATTTATAAAAACACATATGCAGAATGCGAATATTTTTGAACATAAAACACGCGCGATGATTACTTTTTAATTTTGGAGAATATTTTTGATGGATTGTTGCGTTTTCAGTGTTTGTATGTCAACTCGAAAAAACACTTCCGAATCGCTCGAAATGCGGCGCGAGACTGAGACTGGGTCGACTTTCAGGCAGCCAGCCGACTTTGACGACGTCGCGATGTCGGAACGGAACGGAACTCGCGCAAAATAGTAGTGCACAGAAGTATTAGCAGTTGCTGAATCAGTCTCTGATATCGTGTGCATATATTGTATATATAAGATATCTTTTGGAGAGCGTTCGCTCGAGCGCTTTGGGTCTTTTCATTGTTTTCTAATGTTTATTAATAAAACGCCACACACACACACACACAAGCACACTACAATTTTTCAATTAATATTGTTGTTGGGGGAGAGAAAATGTGAGCAGCATCTTGGGAGAAATGTGTTTCTTGCTAGTACTACTAAATATGCTCCTCTCCAAGTGTTTTGTGTAGAATTCTTTCTGTTTGAGCATTTCCCACTATACATTTATGCGCAATTGAGCTGAACGAGCAATTGAATTTGCTAACTGTGTTGTGTGGGCTGAGTGTAAAACTAAAACAGAAACTAGTCGCAGATCCATTGTAGTAAAATCTTGTTTCTAATCTAGGTTTCTTCAATGAATCATTTATTATGAATAGTTAGTGTTTTACATATTTGTAATTACGTTATTATTTATGCTTGTGTTTTTTTTTTTTTGCGATGTGGTTATTTTATGCGATGGGAATATTTTCTATATTGTTTCATCTTTAAACTTATCAGACTTTTATTCTTGATGGGAGTAACAAAACTTTTTTTCATGGCTTATTAAAAGATTATTAGTTTATTCTTATTTTCTACTTTAAAAATGGTTAAAAGTTTTTAACAACAAGATCTTGTTTACAGTGAAAAAAGTTCTTAATTTATTACCCTTTTAAAATGATTTAGTATTCCTTGAATATTTTGCTACATTTACTGTGATTTATAAGCTTAGATATATTTTTGTTGGATAAAGATTTCTTATCTTCATCTCGTTTTAAGAGCACACTTTATATTCCTCAAACACTTTGCATCACTCACTTCAATTTCTTGGAAAAAACTGACTAACAAATTTGTCGATGAAAACTATTTAATTATTTTTCTAAGGGCTGGGCTTAGGGGCATGTCCGATGCGATGTTCCGATTAATGTTCTTATATTAAAATTCTCTTTATAAAAGAAAGATGCGCAGTTGATAAATGTCTTACGTATGGGAATATTTAATGAATTGTCACTTTGACAGCAAAATTCCGGTTAACTAGTTAACTTAACCTTTGCCTTAACACGACTAAGCTTATGAATTAACTGCTAATTATTATATAACCCAGTTGGAGAAGGATGCCAGCTACTCATCTGATTATTCAATAGTTGTTAGAGAAATTTATTGATGAGCATTTCATTAGACACATTATTTGATGAATCTGATTAATTTAGCTAATGGCATTTAGATGACGCTGGAATTTTAGCCAACTGATTTATTGGTCTATTGTGTTTGATTATTTGTGGGGGGTATTCATATCGTATCATAGCTTCAGTACTAATTATTTGAGCTCTGATATTCTTATCAATATCGAGCGCATTTGAACACGAATGACATATAACGTAATGAAATATTTAATAAACTACAGCAAAGATAAACATCCAATTTTGTTCGTGGAAAAATTCGATTGAGGGTGGTTTTTTTGTTTACTATTTAATGTTGAAGTTATGTTGCGTTAGGTTGGTCATTAATAAATACAGAATATGTGTACTACTAATTTACATTCATGATATTCTGTGTTGTGGCCTTGCTGCTCAAAAGGTATTTCCGAAATAAAACTATTGTATATTTTAGCATAACCTTGTGTTTGAAATAATCTAGTCGTGAAGTATGTAAATGTTCTACTGACCAAGAATTTTAAGAGTTTTTCAAATTGTTCACAGCAGATAGAAATGTGGGCAGTAAAAAAACTTGAACATGCTTTCCATATCAATTTGTTATTTTATGGGTTCGTTAATCCATTGAAACTCTTTCCCAAAAAAAAGAAATCTTTCTAACTGAAAATATTTTTATAATCAAGGTCATTTCGATCATGATTTTCTAGAGTAATACCGCTTTCAAGTCTGAAAACGTGATGTTGATCCAAAATGCATGTTAAAATTCTATGCCAAAAATAGACTTGAGAAAATTCAATGCCATAAGTTCGTAATTATTATTTTTGATCATGGTTTGATATTTAGAAATGAATTTTGTGTAAAAACACTTTCTCATTTTCTTTTTAAAATTGTTTTTTGGAAGAGTTTTTAAACTTTAGCAATCCAATAGGTTGATTGTTTACATGCATATTCAACACAAATGATTCTTTAAGCAACAAATAATTTATTTCATTCATATAATTTCTGATAATCTTAAATGCTTAAGCAAATTTGCAACATCAAGACTTAAATTTTAACAAATGCTTGTTTATTTTTGTGTTGAATGCGGCTTAGATGCAAAAATGCACATGTTCATAATTGTGGTGTGTGATATTTAATGAAAACAGTAAATAAACAACAATGAAAACAGCAACCACGACACAACATTTCGAACCGAGGCGGCGAATTTCACTGCGTGCTTGAATCAACATGCGATCGCAAACGCTTTTGACATTGACATTGAAACCGAACACACCGCGAAGCAACACCGAAGCAACACCGAAGCAACAATAACAAAAGCTCGACTTCCCCACAACGACAACAACCGGCTGGCCTTCTTTGTATCGTAATCAAACAACAACACTAACAACTACCTAACAGGCTTTAACTCTTTGGCCACTACTATTATGTACACACAAAGTTGTATTATATAAAAACTTTTCGCTCTTCCGCTCTCCGGCTCTGAGCCGGCTTTTTGTGTTGTTGTGGTGCGGGTGTAGGAGGCGGGAAAAAGGCAAAACTGTCGTCACGACTGTCAGTTACAGTTGAGTGAACTCGCCATATTATATATATATATATTTATCTTTTTTCATCCGTTTAGTTGGCGTTCATTTCAATGAACTGCAACGCATCTATATCTATAAATCAACAGATCTTATTTCAAGTTTAAAATGTGTATCTCTTATAAATATAGCCATGAAATTGTTTGTGTGTTTGTTTGTTATTAATTAAACACTTTGTCAGCTTTGATAGTGTTCGCTAATACTTTGGTTATTTAT
The DNA here is from genome assembly GCA_018152825.1 of Scaptomyza hsui. NCBI lineage: Eukaryota > Metazoa > Arthropoda > Insecta > Diptera > Drosophilidae > Scaptomyza > Scaptomyza hsui. The sequence continues at coordinate 3,685,708 of JAECXO010000269.1, forward strand.
CTAATAGATTTTATGGTCAATCGCGCAGTTAAATAAGCGTGACAAAATATTGTAAGCATGGAGGACAGTAGATTTATTGCCAGTTAGATAGTGTGGATTGGAATGCGTAATTAACAATGCAAGAATGTTGTAAATGATTTATAGATTGTTGAAAGTTTGAGCAACTTTATCTCAAGCTTATTTAGCGTTCTTTAAATTGTTTTGTTATCCAACACAAGAGTATTTGATCTTTAAATAAACACATATGCATCAACACGTTTGAGCTCGTTTACACGCAATATTAGAACACATACGTCAAACAGACATGTATAATTAATTGTCGATTCACACGTCACACACATACATATGTATGTACGTATATGTAAAATCCAAGTTTAGCTAAATGCCGTTTTTCACCTCAACACTTTTACTTTCGACAAATCGTCTTATTAATGGGATCAATTCAATGTGACATGATTGCTGGTTATTTGATTGTGTGTTCAGTTACTTATTATTATATTCAATTACGTATACGTGTGGATAATGCCAATTGAAATGCAATAGAACTTCCCGACGATCAGCTGAGAGAATAAATCGCTTATTCATATTGCAAACACGTTCGCAAGAATGTTACTAATAGAAACATTTTGCTCTTAATTTGCTTGTAATTGTGAACTTACCTTTGGACCTGTTCACCTGCACTTGGTAAATAAGATCCTTGAATTTAATGGGGCTCACTTGAAGTTTAATTGACCTATTCATCTTTCCTTGAATTTCAGCTGGCTGCTGTTTTAAGTGCCTTTAAAAAACAAAAGGTGTTTTATTACAACTACAATACTCACCTCAACTACTTTATAACCTTTGATCTCTTTATAAAAACTTACAAGCAAACAACAACAATCAACAGATCATAAGCTTTAGTTTTTTTTATTTTAATTTAAGTACGCTTAAAAACTGAAAGTCATTTAAATGCGCTGGCAACAAAAAAATTTAAGTACGATTACAATGACTCAAGAAGAAATTAAAATAACAATTATAGTGTGATGGTGATTTTAAAGTTGATGTATCAAATCTTTTAATTAAAATAATTATAAACATGTGCGGACACTTAAAATACACAAAAAAGCGTCGAAAGTTCAACATAGAAGAATTTAGACTTTAAACTACGATGAGCCCAAGATAGAACTATAAAAGATCAAAGGGCTTTAATATGTTCTTACCGCTAATGAACTTGTAATTCTACAAACGAATCAATTGAAGTCTACCACGCGACTGATGTTGGGCATAAAAAAATGCAATTATAAAAAAATTGTGTGGCGGATTTTTTAGTATCTGTGACAACCCATGTTTAAGCTGTTTTATTGGTTTTAATTACTAGTCGGAATTCATATTACTCGCAATACCGCAAAAACCAGATAACCCATGATCGAATGAAATTCACGGGAATTTAACAACGTTACAAAAATTTAGCTCTTCAATTGCAGCTAGTAATAATTATTGATCTCAATCTCTGTCTGATGTCTGCCAGACAGTTATATGACAGATATTTAAAAAACATTCGGAAATACAATTTTACGTTGCGTTTGGGAAGCTGTAGTTTAATAATAGATACTTTGTCACAAAGCAATCAAATAGTAAAGCACATTTAGCTTACAATGCCGATAAAGCTTTTTTATAAACACTCATAAAGCCGCAAGGTCAAGAGTCTAAATTCGCAACATATTTGAATGAGTTCGAGATGTTTCAAGTTGTTAACCTATGTGCTGTATTTATTATTAGATTTATAGTTTGCATTAGCACGTGTTTTTTTTTTCATTGCATATAAGTCATTAACAATTATAGTATACTATTTATAAAATTACCAGACCTCAATTTAAAATTATAATTTGTATGAACTTGAAAATTTTTCTAGAATAATATTCAACCAGATCTGTTTGGGGGCTTTTCGATAATAAAATATGGGGCAAAAGCAGCCATAAATAATAATCTGATTTGTGGGCAATGCAAATAACTAGTTATTGGATTAATTAAAAAAATAAATAATGAATAGTGTTTTAGTTACATTTTAATGGTTTGCGTCTTTGCTTAACAAAAAGGTGAATAAACTGAAAGACACCACATTAGCGAGTTTCTCTACCATTGGTTCAACTTTGGTGTAACAATAAGCTTTTTAGCCTGGCGATTGTATCATTCAGCTTTTGACATGGAGCAAGATTGTATCTAGCTTGCTTTAAATATTCGTTTTGAAGCTCAAGTTTTAAATATAATGGATATCTAAGTTGTTTTCTGTATTACAATATACAATTTATAATCTGGTGGGCTTAAAGAATATCGATAAGCTGTTATAAGCGAAATTCAAGTTACTTATACAAGAACAATCTTCTCTTATTCCAATTACAAAACCACTTATTGTCTTAGAAACCCAATTATCTGACTCTCCTATATATATGTACATTCGCAAGGACTATCAATGCCGAATGATTATGGTTAACATTGCCGCTGGCATTGCTGTTGCATGATGGCCAAGTGATTGGGCCAAATCAAAATATCGGCAAACAGACTGAATTATTAAATAGAAATTGTTGGCAAGGCTCGCCTTCCCTTCTGCCTGCCCGCTTGAATAGCGCCCCATCATTATGGCAATCTGTGGCAACATTTCGCTATTTGTCGCCCATTTCATTTTGGGCTAGAAGCTTCAGTTGTCTGCTTAGTTTTTCGTTTGCTTTCGGCGCACTAAAAAAATCTCTGTGAGTTTTTCAATCAAAATTTGAAAGCCAACATAAGCTGCACAGGATTTGCTGAATGTGTCCTGCCAGTGTGATCCTTGGCGACCCCGCGAGACCATTCGTCCTTATGCCATGTGCGTGAATTTGCTTTTGTCTTATTTTCATTTTCATTTTCATTTTCATTCTCGTTTTCGTTTATTTGTTGTCTGTTATCTATTTGTGTGTTTGCCTTAGTCTCATTTTGGGCCAAAACCAACGCCATAAGGCGACAATCGTTGTCATCATCATCATCATCAGCTGAGGGAGCGTCGTGGTAATCCAAGGATGATGATATTCCCCAAAAAACTAAATCAAAGCGAAATCGAATCGAATTTATTGTCATCTTCATTTTGCGCCTCAGATTATGCTACACAGATTTTGCCACGCGGCTTTCGTTGTTGCTGTTGTTGTTGTTGTTGTTGGGTTTCAATTTCGGTGTGAACTTTCGCTTTTGGGTGCGTTCCAGGGCAGGCAGCAGTTAGAGGGGGGGGGACGAGGGATTGTTTTTGGGTATATCTAATGTCGGTTTGTGTGTGCGAGTGTGTGTGTGTGTGTGTGTGTGTTTGTTGCCCCTGAAGCTACAGGTTATGATGATGCTGTTGCTGTTGCTTCGACTCCTGCTCCTAATGTTGGTTGTTGTTTTTATGGTCTTTTCTCTTTCTCTCTGTTGCTTGTGTCGCCCTCGCAATTTTTGCTGATTGTGATTGTTGTTATTTTCTTTCTTCGCTGCAATCAAAAATACATCATTGATGCGCTGCGATTGCCAAATGCTTTGAGGGCAACTCATTTCTGTCGCTTTACTTTCAAATGAAACCAGCTGAAAGTGTGATTTTTGAAGCTTCAAGAAAGTCTAGCCAGCTAGTTAAGCTTTAAGCTTTCGTTCACACAAATACACACAAACGTATTTGAAATCGTTTAAGGAGCTGTTGCTGCAAACTGATGCTGACATGGCGGCTAACCAACTGAAAGAGAGAGGGGGGAAGGAGGGAGCTGGCTTCACTTTCGTTGGCAATTAGTTAGTAGAAAGTTGGCTGGCATGTTGCATGCAACGTCGTCTGCCTAGCGTACTATATGGATTGCCCATTGAAATAGAAATTAAATTTGTGACTAATTGTTTTCAAGTTAAGTACGAGCCACTAACACTAAAGGCGTTCGCGCAACGCTACAAACTGACAGCAAATGCGACACACACACACACACATGAGAGTGTATGTGTGCGTGGCACGTTGCAACCGCGGTCCAAATGCCAGAATGGGTTTTGGTTTTGTGTTGTTCTTGTTGTTGTTGTTGTTTGTCTGCCTCTGCCGCTGACGTTGCTTCAAAATGCTGCATTTGGTGCAGCTGACAGCAGCAGCGACTCTCGGTGTTTGCGGCTTCTCCGCACCTCCTTCCCCCCCCCTGCTCAAAGCCACCAACACACTATGTGTGTGTGTGTGTTGCATTGGTTTTATGGCCATTCACATTTTGAGTTTATTTTTTTGTTATTTGTTGCTGGCTACTTGACTGCAACATTTATTTTGTTGCATGTCTGTCTGCGGTTGGCCACAGATGCCACAGATTTCATTGTTGCAGCCCTTCTTTGCTAGCAATATGAGCCATAAAAGAGCCTATAGATTTATTAAAACTAAAGGTTTCAAACACACATATGTTTCCTTAAAGTTAAACAATTTATCATCGACATATGTTAGCTATATTTATTTATTTCCGTTTATCAATCCTCGTTTTTTACTTCCATTGATTTGCATGCATTAATTAAAGTAACAGTTTTTTTTATAACTTTTCCATTTTCCCGCTTAATGTCGATAATGTCGTGAACGTGTCCATAGGCAATATTAAATGGAAAATTGCATATATGTATATAAAGTTGTCAATTGCATAACAGGCTCAATAAAAAATGAGAATCCTGAATATATATATGTGATAATGTGCCCTATTGCTATCTGGCTTTCATTTGCCACATGTTTGACTCGAATGGCAATAAAAACAAACCAGAAAAAGAGACACAAAGTAACACAACAAAGAAGAGCAAATTTGTTTTTGATAGAAAGTCATGTCAAAAACAATGGCCCAACTATTGTCATACTTTTTTCTTTTTGTTTTGTAAATTTCCTCCTCTTTTTTTTCGATTATTTTTTTTTTTTGCTCCAAAATGTGCACATCCATGTGGGCTAAAGGGTGAGTTGAGGGGGTGATTGTGGGAGAGAATAGCACTTGAAAAGTGCGCCCTAGCGTTGAGTTGACCCTCATCAAAAGCTAACTAAAAACTTTTCCTTATTTTATTTTACTCTGTTTTCTGCTGGCTAAAGTGGAAAATAAATGATTCCACAGGATGACCATTTGCGTGTTATATACATGTGTATTCGTGTGTGTGTGTGTGTGTGTGTGTGTTTTGACTACAGTTTTTTGTGCAATCTGGAGAACAAGCAACAACTAAAAACAAAAACAACAAAAACATCTGTGGCCAAAACAAAAGTCAAAGCTAAAAACAAAATAAAAAACCCAATAGAAATTTAAACAGTTTGATGCATTAAATGCTCATTGAGCGGCCGAAAAATTTTCAAGCACCCTGTAAGGGTAAAAGTAGGGTAGACAGGTTGACTAACTGCTATCAAGGCAATTTAGTTTTTATACGAAATTAAGGAATATAAATTATAGGTAAATACTTAGAAAATAACCTTACCTTTTACCAACTACAGGGTATTTCTTTATTCCAAACTCATTCCACCTTGTTTGCTTTGACCTCGAAAGGGTTGGCTTTGCCAAAATACGCACCCAATCTGCTAGCTAACAACAGGCTCATCCTTGTCCCGGTTAACAGTGAGTCCCTTACCCCTCCCTCCAACACTCTGGCCTTAACCATTCAAATTCATATTTAATTAGGGAACGTCCGTTCATCGTCCATACATATATTTCACTTTGGCTGGCTTCTCAACTGGCTGCTGCGTCAACTTAATTACAATGCGATGCTTATCACGATCTCAACAACAACAGCAGCGTCATCATCATCATCATCATCATCGTCATCCCGTCCGGTTGTCCAGAGAAGTGCCACTTCATCAGTCAGCATCGATGCTCTCTGCCTGGCGGCCATCTCCCGTCTCCTGCTCCTGTTACCACCTGTCCATTGCCATCTCCAACTTTATCTACCCAACCACCATTCAGGTGAGCTTGTCTGTGTTGGTTCAGGCGAAGGACGAAGGACGAAAAGAGTGAGAGAGTTTTGGCTTTGTTTGCACGCGACTGACGTCGCCTTCAGGCTGAGCGCACTTCACAGATTTCGTTGGTTGGTTGCCCTGTCCGTGTGGTTTTTGGTGGCTTTGCCCCGGGAGCTTAGCGCTAAAATGTGTGCCTATCCTAGCTGCCCCTCTCCCTTCTTCACTCCCTCTCTGTGTGTGTGTTTGTCTATTGGGCTGATGGAATTTTAATTAAATACTCGGGTGTCTATGTTAATTTATATGCGCATATGCTTAGCAAAAACCCGCCAGGCAAAGCAGGAGCAAGAAGACCTATTCCCATTGATATGACAATGGGAAAGGGTCGGATGGAGTTAAAGTGCCGGCGCATGTTTATGATTAAGAGCTTTATATATATATAGTATAGTAGATGTGTGTGAGGATAGTCTGAGCGCGTGTCGTGTCCTTGTTCTCAGCTCGGTTTCATTGTTGAAAATTTAATTATCATTTTTAATGCTTAGTGAGCACTATTTTCAACTCAGAACCCAAAAACTTCCCCTCTAACACTGTGGTTTTCTCTGTGGCTGAGTTCTTTGTATATTTGTTGGCAATGCCACTTGATATTATCACGTTTTAGCCGGAGTGAGCCTTTTTGTCTGCTTTTTGGGCCTGTCTGGTGCCTGGTTTCTATGGCTTTTGTTGTCACCTGGTTTTTGAAGAGATGAAATGCTCAGAACTTGATATGGGATTTTACTACTCGTAGTTTGTACGATTGACTGAATGACCCACAACAAACAGATTGACATTTTCACATCCAAATTAAAGGGGGTAAGGGGAGGGTGCCCATTTGCTCCTTTTTGGGACCTAAACTTTTAGCTCGCATTAATGAAATTAATAAATTATCTGATAGGCTAGCTCAGCAAGGGCCAAAAAGCGTTTAAATCCGATAACAGTCACAAAAACAGTTGAGCCTATTTTCTGAGAAATCTTGATAAGCCTAATGAAGGGTAAGCTAGAACCTGTTGCGAATTATAAGTGAAATTTGCTTACTTACTATTTTTCGGACTCCATTTTAATTAACGAATATTTTAAAAATATATGCATAAGTTTAATCTGTGTGTTTTGAAGTATAAACATTAATATTTAAGAATACTCTATCTAATGTATGTGTCCCAATACCCTTTCCTTTGTCTTTTTACGTTTTGTATAGATAGCCTTCCTTTGAACCTTCGCTACGTGCTCGCATCAATGTTGACCTTCATTTTGGCCAGATTAGCACGGCTTGTGGCATGCCCCGGCTGCAGTTGCAAGGCCTTGCGGTAACATTCCACTGCCTGCTGGCGTTCTCCACGCATTTGCAGTATGGCACCCAGATTGGCGTAAGCATGCGCCGCTTGCGGATGCAGTGCAGCCGCCTGTCGATACCACAGCTCCGCTTCAGCCAGACGATTTAATTGACGCAGTGCATCGGCAACGGCTGCCTGGAGAGCATAATTCTGGGGTGCCAGCGAAGCAGCTCGCAGGCGATAACCCAAAGCTTCATGACGACGCTCCTGTTGCTCCAGAAAGTCAGCTGTAAAGGGGAGTTGAGGAAAAAAGTGTTCAAGAAAGAGCTTTTTATAAGAACAATTCCTTACCGTAATAATGATGCGCACTTGGCTCCAGGGGTGACAATTCCAGGGCGCGTTTGAACCACATTTCCGCTTCCGCATAGCGACTGCACTGCAGGAGTTTTAAGATTAAAAGGGTTAAAGAACCATTGTTGCAACAAGGATATGCACTTACATTTCTGGCCAACACTTGGCCGTAGGATACATAGGTGGCACCCTGTTCCGGCTGCAGTTGCACGGCCAGCTGTTGCTGCTCGTCTGCCTGTTGCCACTGCTGCAGCTCGACATGCAGCGCCGCCAGCCGTTGATGCAACACAGCAGCGCGCTGTCGTTGCAAGTTCAATGTTGCCACTGCCTCCTGCAGCACCTCCACAGCCTGCTCCGTTCTGCCCCGCGAGCGATGCAAGGCACTTAATTGTAGATACGCACTGTGCCGCGCCTCCTCGTGGGCGCTGCGATCGCGCACGCCACGCCCCTGCAACCGAGCGCCCATCAGCAGCACAGCAGCTGCCTCCTCCTCGTGCCGCGTCCTGTCCCAGGCCAGCAGCGATGTGCCCAGATTGAGGTATGCCAATGCCAGCTGCGGCCTCAGTTGTATGGCACGTCGGTAGCAGGGCAGAGCTTCACTGTAGTTCTGCTGATGTTGATGCACAATGCCCCTGAAAGTATGCAACAAGAAATTAGTTACGAAATCTTTTAAAGGCGAAGTGTTCTCAATATTAAAAGCAGATAAAAAAAATCTATTCAACAATTAATCCTGCAAGAGATTCTGTTTACAAGAACATCACTCAGTTAAAGGTTTTTTTTTACCTTGGCATAACGAAATCATAACGCAAAACTTCTTGGCAATGTGAAAAGTAGAAATAAAAAAATAACTACGAGCAGTTACTTATGGCCGAGATTGGATCCCTGCCGTGGCCTAATAGTGTGCCAGAGTGCCGGAGAGTGAAGTAAATTAACTTTCGCTACGTTTTGCTGCGGTTTCTCTCGGGGTTTCGTTCGTTCTAATTGCAGCGCTAAAATACTTCAAAATGTTGACCTTCAAGTATTTTCACTGGCTCGCTTCTTCTTTTTTTTTTTGTACTTTATGCGGACTTGCCACATCGCTGGCTTCATTTAATTAACAGAATACACTCGAGGGAGCGATGAGAGGGGGAAGGTGGGAGGAGAGACTAGAAACAAGAGGCAGCTAAAGTGTACACAGAGTAGAGATACTTGAAACATTTCGGGTAAACAAATATCAATGGGAATGGATATTCATGGCTGCTGTGTCTGGCTTTTTAATATAAACAAAAAGTTCGTATATGCATGAATAAGTGCTTTTAAATAAAGGATGCATTTTATTTGTAGCACGAAAATAACAAAACAGTGCAAAGTAAACCCAAGCACAGATTGCACAACAGCAACACCACAACAACAACAACAACAAGTTATTCAAACAAACGACGCGTACTAAAATTTGTGTTGTGTTGCGAAAGAGAGAAAGAGAGAGAGAGAGAGAGAGGGTAATTTTAGAAATTTATAGAAAATTCTAATAAAATGATCACTGGCGATAAGTTTGACGATACTATCGATGGACTAAAGAAGCCAAGCTGTTTTTTAAAAACACATGGTCACCCTAATTTTCAAAACCTACGAGTAGAGACATTTTTGGTGGACAAACAAAATATAATTAATATTTTAAAGCAATGGTCACTTTATCCATTTTACACAGCAACTTTTGGGTAAACACTCGCTGAATTGCAGCTACAAATGCATTTGTTTTTTTTTGTTCATTTGTTTAAAATTTTGTTTATCGAAAAGCAACAACCCGTTGAGATTCCATCTAAACTTCCCCCCAGTTGCCCACAAATTTTAGCCGCTGTTTCTACACAACCCCCCCCGTAGTCGCAGCACCGGAATGCCAATAGGAGAAGCAGTGTAAAGAAGAAAGGGAAAGGGGGGAATGCATGCGAATTGCAAGCGAACAACGGATGGATTTGCTCAACTGAATATTGAGTACGACTATTCTATTTCATACTACAGTAGTACGAAATATATATATAGAAAACCTGAAAATGTTGTTCTATACCATTTTCAATGTTGTCCTTACCCTTACCCCTTTCTACTGTGTGTCTGCAGGTAAGCAAACAACAGCTACTAGTACTAGTGTAGAAAAGGAATGAGCAGAAAAGCACAAAATAAAAAAAAGAAAGAAAAAGAAAAGCGAGTGAAAAACAGAAATCGAATTATACAGCTCAGTGATTTTTTCGGTTTTGGTGTTTGGTTGCCTGTTACTTGTACTACTCTCCCTCCCATTGCCCCCTTTCTGATGTGGCACGGTAAAAATCACAGCACACAGCATCATCTCATCCCGAGCACAACAAATCCATGACAGTTGACTGGCAATGGGGCACGAAGAGCCGCAGACATGGACACGTGGCAAATGGCAACAGCAGCAGCTGAAAAATCTCGCAGGTAGCAAATAATGCGACGGAGGGGGGGGACTATGTTAGACTATTGATGGCTTTACGAGTAAATAATGTACAAACAGCTGCTTATCCACATCGACAGGGGGGGTGTGTGGTGGAAGGGCTTTGCTATTGACATTGATTTTCGATTAGATGCCGGAAATGTGACATTCTGAGGCGCTTGCTTTTTATTACTTGGCAGCTTTAAAGTGCTTCCAGCGCCCAACGACAACGACGACGTCTCATATGAAGTGTTTATGGAAATGCGACCCAACTTGACTTTGAGATTAGCAGCAGCAGCAGCTTGCCCCTTGCCTGCCTCGTTGCATAATGCAAGTGTAAAAAATTCAATCAGGCAACTTTTCGATAAGCTGCAAAAGGCAACGGCCAACATTGAGACCAAAGAAAATTCCAAGGTGAGTAAAAGAGAAAGCGAGCGAAGGAAAAGCGTCTTAAACTTTCAACGTCGCTAAAATGAATTCTGTGAACAGGGCTTTACTTGGACTTCAGCCGACTTCTGGATAGTGCTTTGACAGCCGCGAGGAACACAGCTGAAAGTGGTTGTAAGAGAAGCAACAACAACAGTGGCAGCAGCAGCGGATCGGGTATCGCTTTGAGCCAAGTTAATAACTTTGAAGCCCTAGCAGTTTATGAAGTTCGCGCTTTTGTTATTCTTTCATGTCGTTGACTTTCATTTTGCAAATTCCTCAGATGTCAACTGATTTGAGCCACATTTTTCTACCAGCCCAAACTTATTTATAAACTTAACTGTGTCTTTATAAAAAGAAAGGCGATTTTACCCTATTAAAATGTAATCAGCTTAAATACTCACAGGTTCTCAAAAATGTGTAAGAAAATGTTCTCATTGAAAGCATTCTTAAAATTCTTGGAAAAGAGTTTCTTATTACTGATTTTTGCTAAGTGTAATTACTAATTACGCATCATTCAATTTCTACCTTTTCATTTCTGTCTCTGTACTTTTTTTGTTTTGAGCGTCCTCGTTCTAAACGAGGGCAATTTGGCAGAGTGGTGAGTAAAGGGGCAAGGAGTGAAGGAATTATGTAGTAGACTCGCATGATTACAAGGTAGTTGGCCCTGCCACAGATGCTGCCACCGAGGCAGAGTCCGAGGCAACCCAACCGGGGAGTTGTGTGCAATTATTTGTATTGGGCGCACAGCTGTCGCCAGCTCAGTTTGCATTCTTTCCTTTCGTCGAGGGGGTAAAAGTTGAAAGGACAGGGATTTTCCTACAATTTGCTCAAGAAGCAAAGCGTAAGGATTTCGGTGCCTTCTTTGCACTGCTTCTTATATTCTGCTTTCATTTCTTTTCAGTCGTTTTTTTTTTTTTGGAGCGTAAAGCCTATTATGTCAAACACAATAATCAACAATAAGAGCTCTGGGGGGGGAGCGACAATGACAACATGGGGCAAGGGCTGCTGCTGCTGCAAATGACGTGGCTGCATATTCAAAAGGACACTCGCTCCAACTCATATGCCACAAAGTGTGGAAAGGGGCCATAATGCGTTGGCATGTTGGCGCATGTTTCACTTGATCCCATTGGGAACTCAAAAGGCAGCTTCACAGGCGGTCCTGCTTGCAACGCGACTCTGCTACACAGTGTTGCCACATGTGTCCGAATTGCTGCTGCTGCAAGAGGAGGGGGTACGGAGGTAGGGGGGGGGTAAGTGCAAGTGTCATTGGCCTCAAAAGCAAGCCAACAACTGCAGCAATTTCAACCGCTGAGCTTCCAGCGGATGCCAACATAATGCTTCAGCAGTTTTTGCTCGTATTTTTCTCTCACATTGCATTGTTGCACATTGCACATTGCACACAATTGCAAGCTGCAACACAGTGGCGCAGCAAAAATGCCAATTGAGCTTGCAGCGACAGAGTCCAGTTATTTCCACAATATTGCTATAAGTCGCATTCTTGTGTCGTCTATGGCGTTAGTCAATTTAACTGGCATGGCAAATGGCGAAAACTATTCTAAAGTGTTTGAAAATTGTATTTGGTCTGTAGCACTTATTAAAGTTGCTGATAAAGTTTTCAAGAAGCCTTTATGTATTTTTATTAAATAAATAAAGTGTCTATAAGGTAAACTTTTATTTAAGACGGATATGTAAAAAGTATAGCATACTTTTAAGCGGTTAAATTAAACACAGCTTAATATCTTGTACAATCTATTACCCGAAACTTTAAAAGTTTTCGAGCGTTTCTAAAGCGTACTGAGATTAGATAGCCTAGCATAGAATTCAAATACGCTGCGGTGCGCACTGTAGCGTGTATATGTATGTATGTGGAATGCATTCAGTATGACCTAATTAATGGCACACATACGTTTCTGTTGGGGATTACAGCGCAATACTCGTTCAAAGCCACTACTTGTATCGCTTAGGGGTAAGGCAAGGTGAAGAAGCGGGGCAGGAGGCAGAGAAGGGAAGGTAGTTTGCTCCTAAAATGGGGAGAAAAAAATGGGTACAAGAGCCAGCAGGCAACTGTTTGCTGTTGATGGCTGTGTCGAGTGCATGCAAATTGCCATCCAAAAGATGCTGAACATGTGCCAGTGTGTCCGTACCGTGTACACTTAGAGAAAATAATATGTACAATAGATACAAGAACATTCTTAGAAAGTGATTTTGAACTAAGAAATATTTTACAAATTAATTTCCGTTTAATCCGAAAAATGGAAACCTCTTTCGAGTTTCACCCGTTTTATATTTTTTCTAAGTGTAGCGGCAGCTCCTCTCTCTCGTCACTCATTTGATTTGTATGCGCGCAATGGTCTAGGGGCAGCGTTTTTTTTTTATTTTGTGCTGCTGTCCACCTTCTCCGATGTTGTCCGAACGTTTTTGCCAAGTGGCAAACAGAACAGAAGCAGCTGCCGTTTGGCATTAAAGGTGCGCCTCAAACCGACGCAACCACCAAACTAACCAGCAACCATTCTGGACACACCTTTGGAGTCGCCTCCCCCACCTTCAACCCCTTTTAACTGCCACAAGGTCGCGCCAGGCATTCACTTTGAGCTTTTGAATTTTGAAAAGGCTGCAAGCGCCAAACTCTGACATCCATTTTGAAGATAAAAAAAAGGCGAATAAAAATCGCAGAATGCGCGAATTTCGACTTTGAATTTGCATAGGTCCGATGTGTTGGACGTGCTAAGCTTCGTTTACTTACAGATTAAAGTGCGCATCGGCCATATTGGGGCGATATGCAATGGCCAATTGAAGTGCCCATTTGGCCTCCTCATAGCGTCCCTGGCTGCTCAAGATGCTGCCCAGATTGCCCAGAGCTGTAAGGGAAATAAAAGGTGTAAAGAGTTTGAAGAAACATAAGAGTAAGATGCTCTAGCTACCTTTTGGTGGATTGATGGCCACAGCGCTGCGGAAAAGTCGCTCCTCACTGTGCCAATCCCGATTTCGTTGCACTGTGCGCAGACTAAAAGAAGCCAACAGCAAAGCCAAGGTAGCAGAGCAATAAGAGTCTTCGATTGAGGCTTTTATGACGCTGCCAGAGCTTGCCAAAGCCAAGGCCAAGCAGGAGGCAGTAGCCAACGCTGGGCAGGTACAGTAAACGCTCGGCGAGCACAAAGCCCACATAGAAGAACAAGTTGCAAGCAGGCAGAAAAGGCAACACCAGAAAGGCAACACAAATAATAATCGTAGATTCCGAGCTGGAGGATAACTTTTCCTGCCTCTTAGCCGTCATCCTAGGCTGCTGCTGCAGCTGATGGTGGCAGCCACAGAGCAGGCCATGCCACGTGTGGCAACTGTTGCCGCCCAGTCGCTGCAGCAGCGGCAACGATATGCTTGCCACAGCCGCATAGTCCACACCCTGCGAGCGCAATCGTATTCCCCTGCAGGTCACGGCCATCAATGTGGCATAGAAACCGCAGCTAAACAGATTGCGTGCATCCCACAGCGTTCGAATGCGCGGAATGGCCTCCATGCCCCAGTCAAAGCTCAGTTGTTGTGGGTGGAGTAGGAGTTGCAGGTTCGCCACTGGCAGGTACAGGTATGTGAGTGTCCTTGTCCACCAGCAGGACTCGTGTGCCGTCGGATTGTCGGCGCTCGAGAAGGCGACGCTGGGTCGTGCCACAAGGCTAAGGCGACAGTAGATGCCACAAAGCAAGGCAACACTTAAAACGGACAAAGAGCGCAAGCGATGCTGAAAAAAAACGTGAACAAGTAATCGATGAAGTAATCATTACCATTTAGTAATTATATGCTTACCTTGTCATTGTCGAGCTGCTTCTCGCCCCTGCCTCCCCAGCCGCGCAGCACGTCGCACATGCCACACAGCAGCAGCATCGTTATGGCCGTCTCCTTGCACAGCAATGCGGCCAAGGCCAGCAGCAGTGTGAGCGCCAACGATTGCCATTCCCTGTGCAACATATGATGACGATAGGCCAGGTATCCGAGCAGGCAGAATATCGTGGCGAGCAGATCCGCGCGACCCACAATGCCAGCCACGGCCTCGGTGTGAATGGGATGCGAGGCGAAGAGGCTGGCGGCGGCAAAGACGCCGGCACGTGTGGGCAGGAGGGTGCGTGCCACAAGCACAACCAAGGCGGTGGCTAGTCCGTGCAACACCAGATTAACCAAGTGGAAGGAGAGGGGGGAGCCATTGGCCAGCCAGAAATTGAGACGAAAGCTGAGCACGCACAACGGACGCCAGGAGCCGTGGGAGCCGCTGTCCGTCAGCGCTGTGCCCCAGTAATCATTCTGCAGCATCAGCTGAGCCAGCGGACCAGCTCCAGTTACATCCGCATTGCCCAAGATGGCGCGCCTGGAGAAAGGAGAAAGGAGAAAGAGACATGAAATGAGCTCGCATTACGTGGCACTAGAACAGAGCAACCTGTGGCACACCTGTCCTATTAATTAAAATGATTAATTGTATGCCCATGTCGCCCTGAAGCATCCAACCTTCAGCTCAACCCAACTCTCAACCCGATGATACAACCACACTCAAAAAAATTACTTAAAAATAAATAAAAACGATGTCTATTGAAAAAATAACTTCTTTTCCCTAACTTCTTTTTTGCGTAAAATTAGCATATGGATTGTAGCTGAAAACTAAGATTAAGAAATTGACTTATTTTATAAACATCCAGTTCGCATAGATATTTTTCTATGTGTACTTGGTTTAACTCAATCCGAAACGGATCGGATCACACACACTCACACACATATGTATCGTCCACGTTGAGCTGCTCAAATTCAAAAAGGACTTTATTGTCCTTTTGTTTTTCTGTGCTTGGCATAAATATTGTTAAAGTGCCGAGCGACACAGGCTCTTCTCCTCCTTCTCCTTCGTTCGTTTTTGCCTCACTTTCGTGCCTTGATTAATTGACGATTTGTTGGCGCACTTGGTGTCGTTATTGTTGTTGTTATTGTTGTTGTTGTTGTTGCTGCTGCTACACACATCTGCACACTCTATTGTCACTGGAGCAAAGTCAACGGCTCTTTGGTAATTGCCTCACCGTTGTACCTTTGCTTGTTGTTCTAATCGATTTCCAAGTCTACAGTCTACAGTCCAGTTCAGTACACACGCCCCCCCCCGAACCATTCCCCTCGCACGTTCCAGGCCATTGATGTTGCCGTTGTTGTCGGTGTTGTTTGTGTTGTTATTGTTGCACAGTTTGAAATTTATAGTAGGTTTGCAATAATACCTTGGCTATTTTATGCATAATTAGTTTTCAACGTTATCCCCGTAAATGCCATTAATTAACTTTCCCTCACAGTTTCAACGCTTCACAGGATTTGGACAATAGTACAAAAAATATCTAGGTGTACGTAATATGCAGTTATTTTCAAGTTGATAAAAACATCAAACTATGTTCAAAACTAAGACAGTTGAAATTTATTATGTAGCTTACAGTTTTGTCAGGTTTTTGTCAGGATTTTAAAGTGTTGTCAAAGAAAATCTGTTTTAAGCTTTTAAATTAAATATTTATAGTTTACTACAGCTTGAAAGTTGAAACCTTTATTTATTTTCTATTAAAATAGGAAATTGCTTTTCAATAACAAAATTAAATTTTAACATTTAAATAACATTTACTTTATTGAGCTATTGCCAAAAAATAATTGACAAAGTCACTGAACACACAAAAAACATATTTATTTTAAATGCCTAGACAAATTTTACGTTTAAAGCTTCAAACGCTTCGAACACACATGCAAGTAAATTGTGTTTACTTTGGTCTTTACTGCCCCGCGGACTGTAGTTTTAGGTTTTCTGGTATAAAAGCTGAAAAGTTAACACAGCCAATGTTTTTTTTTTCTATTTTATTTTTTTTTCTTTTTTAACCTAGCTGCAGGCAACTAAAAAAGGACGCATCTATTTTCAATAAACTGTGGAGTGTGGGCAAAATAAAAATGTAAAAATAATAAAAGCTTGTCAATTTGATAATAATTTTGAATGAAAGTAAATTTATTATTGAATTTATATTTATGTTTATTTTATTTAACGAATAGACTTACTTGAGTTAATGAGAATCGAGTAGGAGGGAACTGCTGCACTGTGGTGTTTTACATAAATAAGTATTTTTTATATGTCTTAATAAAGTTTATAAATGTTGCCCTTCTACTCGATTATCATGAATTCAAGTAAGTCTCCTCGGTTTTGATGTCTTTTCAGTGCTGTTTTAAATAAATATATATTTTTGACATGTCTTAATGAAGTTTATAAATGTTACCTTTCTACTCGATTCTCATGAATTTAAGTAAGTCTCGTTGATTTGATGCAATGAAAGTTTTTGAATGTCTGCCCACCTACTCGATTCTCAGAAATTCATGTAATTCAATCCATTTTTGAGTCACTAAGTGGTGTAATCTTTAGATTTTAAGTGATGTACTCACATACTTATATTTTGAATAAGCTACTATAAATTTTAGCATTTTATTCTAGCATCAATTTAAACTTTTTTTTCCCCATCTTTTATATCAATGTGTTGCACACATTGTTGCATCATATCTGTTGCTCAAGTTTGTGGTTATCAATTGGGTTTGCAAAGGAGACGTGCTCAAGTTATTGGTGGGGCAACAACAATCACACCATCAACTTTTACTTGAGCCACTCATCTACACTTCAATTTCAATTGGCATTTTGTTGTGCAGCCACACACACACACACACACACCAGCACACACACAAATTTTGTTGAGTGCAAACAAATTCTTATCGGAAGCGCACAAAGCTCAAGAAAGGAAAAAATTGAGTTAAACAGGGAGGTGTGTGGTGTGGGGGAAGCTGCCACAAAGCAGGTGCATTTGTGTGTGTGTGTGTGTGTGTGTGTGATGGGGTTTGGTAAAATTTAAATTTTTTTGCATTTCTCTTACTCTCGCCATGCCAACGCATAACAATATTTAGCTACGCCTCATTTGGAAGGATCTCAAGCAGAGAGAAGAGAGAGAAGAGCAAAAATATTGAAAAGCATTTCTGCTTGCTGCATGCCTCAAGAGCAACCTCCTTTAGCCCCGTTGTGTGTGTTGCTTTCGGCTTAATTTCTGGCAGGGCAGGCAGAGGAGGGGAGGGTGGGGCAGGGAAGCACCCTGGCGACACAGCGTCAACATTATCGTCTCATCAGCAGAATTTCCGCAGTGGCTTTTTTGTGCTTTATCATCGTAACTAGTGAATGAATAGCAATACTCAACTAGGGGCAGGTGGGGCAGGGGCACGAACTGAGGGTAGAGGAGACGGGCCACAACAACGAAAACATCAACACCACCAGCAGGCAACATTTTGTCAGTAGCAGCAACAACAGCAACAACAGCAACAAAAACAACAAAATGCCAAGCAAGATTCAAGCAGCTTACAAGTGTGGCATGTAGTACGTATGTATGTATGTGTGTATGTGTGTGTGTTGTATGTTGTATGTTGAAGCTGGCGTTATCGTACGCTTTTCACTCGCAGTCGCAGAGCTGGATGCAGAAACGGGAGCTGGAGACTGTTATGCTATGGCTGAAGCTGAAGCTATTGCCGTAGCCGGAGGCACAAGGCACACAGGCTGAAGTCAGTCGAATCAGTTCGAGTATGTGGCAGTAACGCTGCACAGTGCAACGAGAGATAGAAGAAAATGTTTAAGAAATGTATAGAAATTATTGCTATATAAATTTCGCTATCATTTTTGTTAACTTTAACCTTTATCAGATAAATATTATTTTATATACTTTTTCAATTATTTTATTAACTCATACCACTGTACACCAAAGAGAACCTCACCTACACCACACAAAAATACACACACACACACGCATACACACTTTCTCCTATGAACATGCACACGCACTCGAAGGACTGTGGTTGGCTTTTGTTGAAGACAATATATCATGGCATCAGCAGCGAGGACATCCAATGCGAAAAGTACTACACACACTCTCCCCCTCTCTCCACCCTTCCATCCTGCCCCTTACCTGACATTCTGGCGTTATGGCTACCCACAAACACTTGTACTACGTTTTGTGGCGCTGCTGCTTCTTTTTCAGCTCCTTCTGCTTATGTAAAGTGAAAATTTTCGATTTTCTATAAAAAAAAAAAAAAAAACGAAGCGCAAAATGCCATCGCTAGCGTTTCTCTTCCTTTACCTGCTGCTGGTGGAAGTGTGCTTGGAACCTTACGGCCGTTTGGCTATCAAAAAATTACGTATACGTAACGTTGTGTTTTTCTTGCTTTTTTTTTGTCGGTCGCTCGTTTTTCCTGTTGTCGCTGTCCTTTTAATATGGCACATAAATTATTGTAAGACTGCAGATTGGCTCTTTGGCAACATTTTGTAGCCGGTTTTGTTGTTTTAGTTGTTGGCTACACATATTTTTCTTATGAAATGTCAAATATATCAAGTTTGTGAGGTGTGAAATGTTTGACCGTAAGTAAATCTATTCGGAATCTGCAAGGGAAGCTCTTTAAATCGTGAGTAACTTTTTATGACAAAATAAAATATACAGGAGGTTTCTTTTTATAACAAATACTTAATAAACTTTGATTTTGAGCGCCATTAACAAATAAATAAATTCATTACTCACTTAAAAACTTATATTTTTTACTTAAAGCTAACTGCATTTGTCATTAAGTTTTTTTTATCAATCCATTTCATTACAGTTGCATTAAAGTTTTATCAATTTTTTATTTATTTGTTTGAGTTTTTGTTGAGTGTACATAAAACCACTTAATTTAATGCATTTATTATCAGCCAACGAACGATATATGACTCTTAACTTTGAACATAACTCGTTTTATTTGTGATTTGTATCCCAAAATATTTCATGCGCAAACTTTTTTCTCTCTGCCAAACTCATATCTCTGCAACTATTGTTGCACAGAAT